>OW052184.1:33357340-34747916 GCA_932526625.1 Rhingia campestris | reverse complement strand
ACGGACATCTATTACGAGTATCTACAGCTTTAATGTCCATGACCATGTGCGCATAACCACCATATACCAACAGCAACAAAAAAAAAGCGAAAAATAAATAAGTTCACAATCGGCCTTGGTACTTATCCCACACACAATTAGCCACCAATTTGCACACAGCGCGCACAGTGCGCGTCTATAAGTGCACGCTCACACCACCGCATGCTGCATGTGCTCCCATACACACATGCAAAGCAGCTCCAATGCCTTCACAAGTATTTCCTTTTTATTAGATAATCAGAATACCACCATGGTCCCCGATCGTGTGTGCGGTTCTCCTCGTCGTCGTCGTCGCCGATCCTCCGTATATTGGGTGCTCGATATTCGTTCGTTCGATTTCGTCAAAATATTTGCTCTGGCTACCTTATCAGCCTTAACTGGTTGGTCAAGAAAAAAAAAACACAAAAAATGAATTTAAAACTGCACCTGAACTTCAACGCGATCGCGCTTTGGATAATTTAACGCTCGAGATGCAAGTGCTCGAGAGTCTGTGCGGGGTGTAGATACTTAGATACATATGCGGGTGTATAATGGTAGTCTGCTGCTAAAAGCATCAAGGAATCGCCGCGCAAAAGCAGGCTGTTTGGTGGCCTAATGAGTTGAACCTATACCTCATGTGCAAGGTGAGTAGTATGGTGTGGTGGTGGCTATGGCTACAACAACAACACGTCATGGCACGCCATTCAGTGTGTTAATTAAAAGCGAAAAAATAAAAGCAGAAAAAATTTTTTTTTTATTTTTTTTTTATTGTTAACACGAACATTTGTGGAGGAAAAATAAAAATTAAAAAAAAAAAAAGGAATTGCAATTGAATTGGAAATTGCAATCACGGTTGGCGGAGCGCTATTCTGACCAAATCCTCGGCATTTCTCGGAGTTGTCTTCTTCGGGCTTAATTATTTCATTAGCTCGGGGTATTTGTGAGTTTTCACTGTGAAGTTGGTTGTATTATGTTTTTTTTTGTGAATTTTTTCTCAGGCAAAGATTTAACACTGAGCTTAGCTTTGTGCTGGGAACAGTGGTAGGCGGCAGCGGAGGGCTGTTTTTTTATGATTTATTCACTGACAAATGCGTTGCACTTTCAAAAAGTTTCACACGCGTGTCGTTGATGATTTCATTGTTTTCAGATGCACGCATCACACCATATTATAGGGGATGCAGTGATTGGACAGGAGTTGCGATTGTAATAGATGCGGCTTAACACGCCAGTGTGGGGATTGTAAAATGGCAGAAGATTGATAGAGTTTGTTGGTCTTAGATGACGGGAGTACTTCGAGATTGTCAAGGTATTTGGTTAGCTGAAGTGAAATTGCTGAAGCATTTGGAGTCATTGTTAGGGGAAATTGTTGGAAATTGTTGGAAATTAAGTCCATCTGTGTGACAGCTGTCATGGTTTAGTAGACCTTTTAAGTTTGGATGAAAGTGTATTTGTAATGCCAGACATTTGCTTTCATTTGCATTTTTCTGTCAATTCTTTGATGCAATCGAGAGGCGTATCAGTGAAATGTCCAGATGTCATTAGCCTTTGATACCCATTGGGAAGGGGCATTCCATCAAATATCATGAACTGTTTGCTAAGTTTTTTTAGGAGTTATAGGAAGAACCATGCAAGTAGTAACCGGGTCTTCTAATAAAATCAAGTCTGCAGCGAGAGGACAATATAAAATCCTTGTTGTCAACATAGTTCTCTATCTGCAAACCACATAAATATCAAACACCAATGATATTTGACGACATTTGCAAAATTGATGTCACATTCACGTTATAATATTGCTTTTGACATGAATCGACAACGATGGTAGACTAGGTCAGAACATGAAAAATGATGGGAAAACTTCAAGGTAGTCAGTGCCCTTGTCCAAAATATTAGCCAACATAAGAAACAAAGCAAGTGGTGGACCGCAAAACGAGCAAACCTCTGTGCATACCTATTCCACTTGGCCTTAAGCTGGAAAATGATACCAATGGCAGTTCTAATATATCAGCCCCCCGATCCTCTGTTTAGGGCATTTATTCACTTGCTACCAATGAGCATGTACTTTAGGAAAGTAGCCACCAACTCTGCCCTCCAGACGTTTCAGGTAATCTCCAGATGTCATTACCCTGTTGTTCACATTAGGGTGGGTCATTTCCAAATTGATGAGCTATTTGCTTAGTTGTATTGCTATCGATGATATCGCGTACTGAAGGCATACAAAGCGCGGGAACATAACTTTTTTCTGTGATGAAATGCTGTAAGGCAATAGGAGTCGAAGCTTATTCGACAGGCGTGGCTCTTAAGTTTTGTTTGAACCATACTCTGGACCGTAAATATTGCATAAATTAAAACGATGAACTGGAATTTATCGGCCCATTAAATCGCCTGAGAACTTTAAGGCGCTCTAAATGTCCTAGCCATACTAAACGTCCAATGTTAAGTTTTTTTGACCAAGTTTATAACCCTTGCACGAATCCAATGGGCCCTCTTTCAGACCTAATATCAATCGTCACACGAATCAAAACGATAAACTCGTACCATCTGATCACATGAGAGTATACGGGAAAGCTTCAATCCTGCTACCTCCACGGTATTCTAAGAGCAAACATGCTTCTGCGTTTGGACTTTCCGACAATTCTTACAGAAGTGGTGCTACAGCCCGGAATTAACCTGGTCCTCAAAACAACATGCCTCTCCAACCAGCACGATCCACAGCTTACTGGCTCCAATTGAGCACTGTAAGTTGGTTGTGGTCGGTTTATACTTTTACTTAAGGCGGGGTCTTCTTCTACTGCGTCTGACGTCTGACTACCTGAGAATCGAAAACTTTGTCGGAGTAATTGGTGTCCATTCCATCTATATATTCTAGCCATCTCGTGTGTCCTTTTTTGCCTGGTCTATGTCGCTATACAGACCGTCTAGCTCTTGATTGAATCTTCGTTTCATAGGCCGTCAATGGGACCGATGATTTTCCGAAGAATTTATCGCTCAAAACGACAAAGGAGGATTTCTTCATCCGTTTTTGATACGGTCCATGCTACACCGCCGCAGAGTAGGACTGGTATGATCAGGGTTTTGTATAGATCCTCCTTAATAGCTCGAGTGAGGGTTTTACTACTGAATTGGCTTAATAGCCCGAAGAAACAGCGGTTGGCAAGAGTTTACTTCATTTAATTTCTGACGAGATGTAACGGGTGATTTTTTTGACCGCGGCTGCGTCTCAGGTAGCCCATCCGCTGATTCCAATTTTGGCATACTCTTTCACACATATCGGCCGGTATCTCACGAATGAATGCATGGATGTTGGCTTCCAGTGCGTCAATCGAAGCGGGCTTGTCCCTATAGACATTAGTCTTGACATACCCCCACAAAAAATAATCTAATGGTGTCAAATCGCACGATCTAGGCGGCCAATTGACCGGCCCGAAACCTGAAATTAACTGTTCACCAAACTCGCCTCGCAATTGCGCCATTGTTTCGCGTGCTGTGTGGCATGTGGCACCGTCTTGTTGAAACCACATATCATGCAAGTCAAGAACTTCCATTTCGGGCAAAAAAAAAGTTTGTTATCATCGCTCGGTAGCGTTCACCATTGACAGTAACGCTGCGATTCGCATCATCTTTGAAGAAATATGGCCCAATAATGCCGCCGGCCCATAAACCGCACCAAACAGTGGCTTTTTCGGGATGCATTGGTAGCTGTTGCAATGCTTCTGGCTGATCTTCACTCCAAATGCGGCAATTTTGCTTATTTACACACAATTTTTTTTGAACACAATTTTTCGATAAAAAAGCGGATCCTCGGCCAGCTTTCCAAGAGCCCATTCACCAAAAATTCGGCCTCGTGGTAGGTCGGCTGGCTTTAGTTCTTGCACCACCTGTATCTTAAAAGGCTTTACGCCCAAATCCTTCCGCAAAATTTTCCACGTAGTGCTGTAACAAAGGCCTAACTGCTGGGAACGGCGCCGAATCGACATTTCGCGGTCTTCTGTCACACTAGCTGATACGGCCGCAATATTTTCTTCACTACGCACAGTACGTAAACGTGTTGGTGGTTTAATGTCCAACAAAGTAAATTTGGTGCGAAATTTGGTCACAATCTTCCGAATAGACTGCTCAGAAGGTCGAGAATGCCGATCATAAAATGGAAGCAGCGCGCGATGAACATTTCGAACCGAGCACGAATTTTGATAGTAAAATTCAATAATTTGCAAGCGTTGTTCATTTGTAAGACGATCCATGGTTAAATTGCAAACCAAACTGAAGCTGTTTGACAGTGACACAAGGTACTAAACACACGTCAGCTGTCAAAACCAGTGTTGCCAAAACCAAACCAGCTAATAAATCACCCGTTAGTTGTCAGAATTAATAGCGGAGCGGAAGTAGACAAAGTCCGGTACTGTTGACATCTTATACTTGGACTTGCCCCCATTTTTTGGCGCTTCTTTCTCTATACTAGCAAACGTGGCTATGATATCCCGTTGAGTCCGCCCAATGATGACAATATCGTCGGCGTATGCTAGTAGTTGCACAGATCTATGTAAGATTGGGCCTCTGTCGTTGGCTCAGGAGTTTTGCACAAATTGCTAAATTTTTAGTATCAAATGTCTTGGTGAGGTCGTTTTCGACCCTGGTAGAGCAGCGAGATTTCTCCATCGTCATACTGCACAAAAGGACTTGTTTGGGCGATATACCAAAACTAGTTTTGGTATATAACGGCGATATACCAAAACTAGTATGACGCTCTAGTATGACTAGTATGACGCTCTGTATACATAGGTCATTCCTATAAAAGCCGCGTACGACAGGGCTTTGAGATCGATGAATAGGGGTTGTGGGTATCGCCATGGACTTCTAAGGTTTTTTCCAAGATCTGCCAAAGTGTGAAGATGTGATCAGTTGTGGACCTTCATGCCGTTTTAATCTTTAATCAATCTTCATGTAGAAATCTTTTGATCTTCTTTCTGAGAAGCCAGCGTTCATTCTTCCTTCTTTGCCGGTAAAAGTCAATGTCGACTCGTGTCTTAGTCTAGATCTTTGTTGCGGGTATCTAAGTCACACCAGGGGATTCTTGCTGATGGGCGGAAGATTGTTGTCTTATAGATTGTTGACATTGTCGCCATTGCTCTTTGACATTATACGTGCGTCGTATGGTGTTAATTAAGAGGTTAAGTTATACGCGTTCTACAGAGGATTTGTTAGAGCCTACCGATTACCTGGTGGATATCCGCTTCTTACCTTGGCAGCAATAAAGGAGTGGTCCGAGTCTATTTTTGCTTCTTGGAATCTTCGGACATCCGGATATGTGTGAATATCGCAATGTGGTCAATTGATTTCTGTTGATCTGGATATCGTTATGAGGAAGCTATGTGCTGGCTGCAGTGACATTTCGTTCCCTGACCAGACTTGGTGTCATGTAAGATGTGTTTTCCGACAATACCACTAAAGATGTCCTCTCTTCCCGAATTGGCATTGAATTCCCTTAGCACAATTTGAAAAATAACTTCCGTAGTCAGTCGAAAGTTTTATTCAGGTGCTTGTATCTAGAAATAGTTCATGGGGATGTATTTTTTTCTTCCAACAGAGCATGAGAGCATGTAAGGCTTGCTGATTTGGCCGTAATGCGGATCTAGAAAAAGTTTTCGCTGATGTCTTTAAAGCATAATACCTTTCGTGAAAGTTTGTTGCCCATAAAAAGCACGCTGTTTCTGCTCACTATCACACCATTTTTGTGCCAAAGATTGTTCTTACCAGTGGGTCGGTACTGCTTTGCAAGTCCCCTTTATTGCTTCTCGAAAGGTGTGGGATTCGGCCCTTCCTAGATAAGAGCAAAAACAAATGCTCCATGGCAGTCTTTTGCGTCTAGATTAGCTACTTACTACGGTCATTTTACTCGCATTAATGACCCCGTAACTTGCCTTCTTTTACTACCTAGTTCGTGCCTCCATTATCGCATTTCACTATCCTACCATTAACATTCCATCTATAGGGAGCAGATATTTTTTAAAAACTCCTACTGCCCGGCCCAGGTTGAGGCCGAGGTTCATCCCGGACTGTAGCGCCACTTAAGCAAACTGCCCGGCCCATCCCATCATATTTCCTGGATGGGAGTAATCTCTCCAATGGTTTCGAAGCAGCTTAGTGTCTCCGTTAGTTGTTCGGCACCTTTCTTGTTATCCTTTTAACATTTCAGCCGATTGTGCAGCTTCATTGCCCTTTTTTGTTTAGAATTGTCGTCTAGGCTCTTGGTTCCTACGTTACGAGTGTATTTAATGTAATTAAGTAGGCAATCCTAATCACAACATTAAACGGGGCCAGTTCCAATTTAAAAGATTCCCTTTTGAAACGGAGCCATCAGGATCCACTACAGAATTGAGTGCTGCTCTTGGGATTTCGTCTCATCCGCCGAGATTTCCGTTCAAGGGTCCCGAATATGTCAGAGCAGTTCATGTAGGTTTTTCCTTTGTTCAGCCAAACTGAGACTGTAGACTCTGGCGTTGATTCTATTTTGGGAATTTTTCTCCTGCCATCTGGGGAGATTTTGCTTGGCGGACATAATCTGTTGAAAATTTTGGTCCGTATTTGGTAAAAGGTCTTCCAATAGGGACTTCCGAACTATGAAAGCTGATAGTGGCCATACTGTTAAAGCTATATCTGTCAAATTGGCAGAAACACCATGGAAGTTCAACAACACGGGTAAATGATAAAATTGTTTCTTCAAAATGGGTGTTCTGTAAGGGCAATGTTCCGCACGCTTTGCCCATTTCACAGTCGCCATAACCCATAATCGTGCTAACGAGAGGACTATTCGCAGTGTGGTGGATAAATGTGAGCCCAATGGTTTAGTAACGGATAAACCAACACCCGAACGTCGACGAAAATTGTGATCTGCAAAAAAACATCGCCTTTGTCCGTTACAGTGTGCAGAAAAGGATGCTCGCAAGAACTCGGCCTTTCTCAGATCAGAATATGTCGAATTTTGCGTCGTGACTTGAGCCTGCTCTCGTATAAAATCTAACTCTTCCAGGAGCTGAAGGTAAACGACCATAATCAACGACGTGTGTTCGCTGAATGGGCTCTGAAGCAGTTGGAAACTGACCCTGATTTTCATCGAAAAATCAGCGATGGCCCATTTCTGTATGAATGGATATGTTAACAAGCAAAATTGTCGAATTCGGGACGAAGCTCATCCACATGAGATCCAAAGGTGTCCAATGCATCCCGCAAAGTTTGGTGTGGATTTGAGGCTGGCGGCTCGCGTCATCGGTTCATATTTCTTTGAGAATGACGTTAGTCAGGACATCACCGTCAACGGCGAGCGCTTTAGGTTGATGATTACCAACTTCTTTTGGCCGGAATTTGATGAATATGGATACCAAAGACATGTGGTTTCAACAGGACGGTTGGAGCTACATGGTGAGGCCATCATCTGCAACGGCGAGGGCTATAGTTTGTTGATTACCAACTTCTTTTGACCTGAGTTGGATGATATAGATACCAACGACATGTGGTTTCAACAGGTCGGCGCTACGTGTTACACAGCTCACGCCACATTGGGAATTCTGCACGACCGATTCGAGGGCATGGTTACCTCAGGAGAAGGTGATGTGAGCTTGCCACAGAGATCGATTTGACCCCGTTAGACCTTTTTGTGTTATTTTCTGAAGTTGCAGTTCTATGGGAATAAACCACAAACCACAGCGGGCCTCATAACAAACATAACGCATGTCATCGGTCAAATTCAGCCTGATTTATTCGCCAGAGTCATGGAAAATTGGACTTTAGGGATGCGAGCTACTAATAGAAGCCGCAGCGGACATTTGGACGATGTTATACTCCGTAAACAATGGCATCGATTGACCTTTCTAAGGAATAAAACAATTCGATTTCTCGTACACACTTTGTTTTATTTAAATTTAAAGATAAAGGAAAAGCTTGATGAAAGACCGTATATTTTATTTCTTACTCACCTTTTACATCTGCAGAGAGGTTATCGATTGGCGATCTGCGATCATGCCCGATAGAAGACTAGCAACTCAACCCAGAATTATTTTAACTTACTTACTTAAGTGGCGCTACAATCCGTGATGAACCTGGGCCTCAACCAACATGCCTCTCCAATTAGCCCGGTCCTTAGCTAACTGCCTCCAGTTGCGCACTCCAAGTTGGTTGAGGTTGGTTTCTACTTGTGCGCGCCACTTAAGGCGAGGTCTTCCTCTACTGCGTCCGACGTCTGGCTGGGAATCGAAGACTCTGCGAGCCGGAGTATTGGTGTCCATACTTTCTACATGTCCTAGCCATCTTAAACGTCCAATGCGGAGTTTTTTGACTAGGGGTATGTCGCTGTACAGCTCGGATAGTTCGTGGTTGAATCTTCGTCTCCATAGCCCGTCAACGCAAACGGGACCGAAGATTTTCCGAAGAATTTTTCTCTCGAATCCACCAAGGACTTTTTCATCTGCTTTTGATACGGTTTATGCTTCAGCGCCGTAGAGCAGGACTGGGATGATCAGGGTCTTATATAGGATCTCCTTAGTAGTTCGAGTGAGTGCTTTACTACTAAATTGCCTTCTTAGCCCGAAGAAACAGTGGTTGGCAAGAGTAATTCTTCGTTTGATTTCTGACGAGATGTTGTTGTCAGAGTTGATAGCGGAGCCGAGGTAGACAAAGTCCCGTACTACCTCAAAGTTATATCTGTCAATGGTGACGTTCTGTCCAATTCGTCGATGTTGTGTGTCCTTTCGTGTTGACAGCATATGCTTAGTCTTACCCTCATTTACTGCTAAACCCATTTTTGCTGCTTCCTTATCTATACTAGCAAACGTGGCTATGACATCACGTTGAGTCCTACCAATGATGTCAATATCGTTAGCGTATGCTAGTAGTTGCATCGATTTTTGGAGAATTGTGCCTCTGGTGTTGGCTCGGGAGTTTTGCACAATCCTCTCAAGAATCAAATTGAAAAAGTGTCATGACAGTGCATCGCCTTGCCTAAATCCTTTTTTGGTATCAAATGTGTCGGTGAGGTCGTTTCCGACCCTCATGGTGCAGCTAGAATTCTCCATCGTCATCCTACACAAACGGACGAGTTTGGAAGGTATACCAACACTAGACATGGCTCTGCATAGTTCGTCTCTATAAATGCTGTCGTATGCGGCTTTGAAATCAATAAATAGGTGGTGGATAGGATCTTGCAGGCGATGTTGAGTAGACTTAGATATGCCTCTATAGTTGGCGCAGTTCAGAGGGTCTCCTTTTTTGTTGATCGGGCAAACGATGCTGAGGTTCCATTCTTCAGGCATGCTTTCAACCGACCAGATTTGGCTTATGAGTTGGTGGATGTTACTTACCAAGTCAGCTTTATAAAGCTCAGCGGGAAGGCCGTCATTTCCGGCGGCCTTATTAAGCTTGAGTTTAGATTTAGCTATCCTCCTTTCACTTAGGTCGGGTGGTTGGCAGTTTTCACTGTCGTTGCCAATATTAAATGGTTCGTTCTGCCTGACAGCGGAATATTGTTCGTCATCGCCGTTTAACAATCTGCATAATTGGTTCTTCCATATCCCGAGCATCGACTATGTCTCAGCTGCGATAATTCCTTGTTTATCTCGACAGAATTCTGTTCGAGCCTTGTAGCCTTGGCTTTGACGTTTTACACTTTTGTAAAACTTGCGAACATCGTTCCTGGAGTGGCACCTCTCTATATCCTCGATCTTGCGTTTTTCTTTCCCTTTTCTTCTTTCTGAAAAGCCGATGTTCTTCCCTTCTTTTTTGCCTATGGAGCTCAATGGCAGCTTAGCCTTGTAGGCCTCGTTCTTGGTTGCGGGCGACATTAGATGCTGGTGGTGTGGTGTGAATCGAGAGGTTAAGGGATACGCATTGCGCGAAGGTCTTGGCGGTCTCTTGGGATTGCAGTTTTTCAACATTAAATTTTTTCACAGTATTTCTGGTTATTATCCGACAGTACTGCTAAAGATGTCTTCTCTTCCTACCTTTGCGTTAAAATCTCCCAGCACGATTTTAACATCGTACTTTGGTAGTCGGTCATAGGTTTTGTCGAGGAGCTCGTAGAAGCAATCCGTAGTTATATCATCTTTGTCCTCCGTCGGAGCATGAGCGCATATAAGGCTTATGTTGGCGAATTTGGCCTTGATGCGGATTGTTACAATGCGTTCGCTTATGTCTTGAAAACATAAGACTTCTTGCCTAAGTCTGGCACCTATAACAAATCCGCATCCAAATAGTCGCTGTTTCTGCTCACAATAACACGGTCCATTGTAGATGTCATAGTTTTTCATCCTCTTTTTGCCGGCCCATCCCATCGTATTTCCTGGATGGCAGTGATGTCTGCTTTGTAGCAGTTTAGGGCTTGCGCTAGTTGTTCGCCTGTACCTCTCCTGTTTAATGTTCTCACTTTCCAGGTGCAGATACGAACGTCGTTGTCCTTTTTTTCGTTTAGCATGGTCGTCAACAATAATATCCGTCCTTTCCGAGGCTATTGGTTGCTTCGTAACATAATCTTTTTTCCGTGGATGGGTAGTTCACCCAAAGCACAAACCCCACTTGGAGGGTCAGGCCCTTGTTTTGACCCTAGGACAGCGGGCCGGAAAAAATACCGATGTCAGTAGCCCATTTTGGGGTATGAGCGCTGCCGTTGACCCATTGAGGGCTACTCCGCCACCAACTCTTTTCCAATACCCTGGCTCAGTATTGGAAATCCCTATAGACCTGGTGTTCAAATATGTCGAAGCAGCTCATATAGGGATTTCACTACCAGTTCGATAAAACTGGAGCTTAAGGCGCCACCGTTGACTCCATCTAGGGAATTCCTCCGCTGCCGCCTGAAATTGAGTGAGTGCCTTAGTGAGAACGCTTGTGTCCTCATATAATCGCATCACTATCCTTAAGCACAGGAATTATTTTAAAGTGCGACCGTTATATTATTAGCTCGTCTAGGTACTACTAAAGCTATATTTCTTCTAAAATAGTTGTAGAATAACTTCACTCTCTCAACTCAATGACAACGATGTCCATGTAAGCTATGTGGAGATGATAAGTACATCCTTCAAATTATAAATTAACTTTCAGATAAGGCTTCTAAGGAGCCTACTTATGTGACAATCTAGGCGACTTGGGTAACAAACATTTCCGTAGCCTTCTTCATTTCGAAGGTAGCTCGGATCGCTGATCCACTTTTTTGTTCATTTAAAATAGATAGAACTTGTTTCGTTACCCAGTTACCCCAGTGCTACTAAGTTCTGTATACGTAATGGACAATTAACTGTTTTATTGTCAATTCAACTATTATCTACTCACCACTAGAACCAACGGATTCAAAGTTTAATGGATAATTACAGGTTGCATTGCAATTAGAATAATTGAAACCTACAGGAGAAGTCTAACAAGGCCATTACCTATCACAATCTATATCAAATAGGGCTCACATGTTGTTCTCGTTCCGCTAATTCCATCATCATCATCATTATCAATTATAGCGAATATTTTTTTTATTGGAAACCCATTTCTTAACAATTACCATTCCCACACGAATGAGTTAGTCGTCCCACCAAAATCCCAATCCACTCTAGATACAATATTAAGCAAATCAGATCTACAAGCCTAAACTATGAGTGTTTGGAATTATCATACAAATCCATCTGACTACATGAGTAATAACCCCAAACGAATGGAAATCTATTCTCAGTTTTAGGTCTAAAAATAAAACCGCGCTTTGCAATTCAAGTTTTTTTTTTTGTAAAGAATTCCAATTTCATCGGAAGTAGATCAAATCGGCAAGGATTTCCCCATGCCCAATTTAGAAGCGGTGGGGGTTATTTTTAAATCTGTTCTTTGGTATTTCATTCGATAGATGTGTGCTGTTTCTGCTGTTACCTGGTGTTATGTGCCTTAATTAACATGTGACTACTAGACCTAGCCACAGCTAGTAATTTACTTATGCAACTAGCCCTAGAGTGTAACAGGAATATATTAATAATGTATCGCAACGAAACAACTGCAAAAAATGATGAATTTTAATTCGATAACTAGGTAAGTAGATGTATAATGGGTTTTGTTGAAGAGAATTTAACGATCTATGGACACACGTTTTAAAAGGGGTGTGCAAATACCATTTATTTACAATTCCGATAGTTGGTGTGGATACCGCTGGCACACTTAATAGCTTCAATGGAAGTTCCAAACGGGAGCAATTTACACGTGTTGGGGAATTTTGTGTTTTTAGGGAAATTTATGTAATATTGCTAGGCTTCAGAGGGGATATACAATGTATCCAGCTACAAGTGGATTCCTTGGAACCATAGTCTAAACGTCCAAGCTGACTCTGATGATCTCCAGTGATTATTTTAGATGTAAAATGAAAATTCAATATCAACAAGAACCTTTTATGTATCTTTTTATATTTTGCAATAAATTGCAAGTATCTGATACTATGTGATAGATATAGATATTTTATTTTGTATATAATTTAACATTAGGTTTGATACCGCACATTTTACACAGAGATTTGATTACAAGTACTTTTCTTCGGAAACGTTGTATATATATATTTGATTATTAGATATTAGATATAAGATTGTTGCTTGGAGAAAATTACAAACAAAAACTCCAAATGTAAAGAGAGAGAAAAAAAAGAGTATAAATAAGGAATAAAAAAAAAGGGTATGACTAGCAATATGAGCAAAATTAAATAAATAAGAAATATGTAATAAAAACATATGAGAGGGTACAATCCGCTATGCGGATCGTTGAAAACCCTATCCCATCCCATCCTTAAAATTAATATCCTCAAAATATAGGCCTTATGGCGATGAAATACAGAAAATGACATTGTCACAATATATTGCTCAGACAGTTTATCAAAATCTTTTGTGGTTCGACAAAAAACAACGTTTTTCTATTGCTAATGCCTTGGGATGGAATATACAAATGGTTTTTGTAAGAAAACGCCCCCAAAATGTGGGCGTAGGTGAAAATGATCTATTGACAAAATGTTTATATTACCATTGCGGAAGTATTTGCATCAAAATTTTTTTCGAAAGTTTTAAAATTTGGACAAAAAAGGTTTTTTACTAAAAACGCCCCCAAAAAGTGGGCGTGGCAAAAAACTTTGTATGGACGAAATATAGATATTAGGATTGTCTAAATATGTTGCAAACACACTTTTTTGAAATTCCTTACGGTTTGGCTCAAAACTACATTTTTTCTAAAAGGGGGCGTGGCAGTGGGCGGATATTAAAAAATTTTACACTTGTTCTGGTGACTCGGCCAAGGATCCTATATACCAAATTTCATTATCCTAGCTCAAAATTTAAGGCCCAAAAATCGGTGGCGAACAGACAGACGGACGGACGGACACACGGACGGACGGCCGGACGGACGGACAGACAGACATGGCTAATTCGACTCAGCTAGCGATTCTGAGCCGATCCATATACTTTGAGGTATATGTAGCAAAATTATTTCTCTATGTTACAAACTAAGTATCAAAACTAATATACCCCCCTATGGGATAGGGTATAAAAAGAGATAAATAAATTTATAAATGAGTTGATAAATAAAAAAAAAACAAATAAATAAATAAATAAATAAATAAATAAATAACAATTTAAATAAATAACAATATAAATAAATAACACTTATATAAATAACAATTAAATAAATAACAATTAAATAAATAAAAATTAAATAAATAACAATTTATTTACGTGCATAGATATGTAAATATATATTTATGTATACATATATATATATATATATTTTTTTTTTTTTTTTAATTTGAGTTCAAAGCATATATTAAGGGATTATCAGCAAAACTGCAACGTCCTAAAAAATTTCTTTGGAGTTTCGCGATTCTATTATATATCAAGTCAACATTCGCTTTTCTATGTAAGTCTTTGTTTGAGTGGTGCCAAGGGTAATTTAGCATTAATTTTAGAATTTTATTTTGAGCTATGTAATAATTTGAGCTATAATAAAAGCTTCTAATAAATTTTGAGCTATTTGTAGTTTTTTTAAGTGACACTTAGCGCAGTTTCGCCATACTTGGCATCCATAATGCAAAATTGCCTGAAAAATTACCTTAAAGATTATTATTTTGTTTTCTGTAGAAAGCAATGAGTTTCTATTGATGAATGGATACAACATTCTAGTGGCGATTGATATTTTCTTACGTGTTCTTGTAGTATGTTCATTAAAGGTCAATTTCGTGTCCAAGTAAATACCTAAATATCTTACGCAATGCTCCCATCTAATAACTATTCCATTTACCTGAATTGGGTTATTAGGTAGGAAACACGAATTTCTTTTTCGTGTAAAAAAAAATAGCTTGAATTTTATTCTCGATCAGTTTTATTTTCCATTTTTTGTAGTATTTTCATCGCATTATTTAAATTCCTTTCAATCTTAAAAGCGAACTCATGAGATGAAAATATTGCAGTATCATCTGCGAATATAGCAGCATTACAACTAGGCAGTTTGGGAAATCTGCTGTAAAAATATTGTACAGTACAGGACCAAGAACAGAACCTTGCGGGACACCAGAATGGAACGATACAAGATAAGAAACTTTGGACTATTTTACAAATATAAGGAGGAAAATTTAACATTATCATCTTATATATAAGGCCAGCATGCCAGACAGTATACAAACGCCTTTTCAATGTCAAGTAAAATCATACCAGTCGATTTTTTAACTGCACGATTCTGCTTAATATATTTGCAAATTTTAAGCACTTGGTGGGAAGTACTGTGGTTACGCCTAAATCGAAATTGTTCTAATGGATAAATGTCATTGTCACATATAAATTTTTTTTATTTTTTCCTTTAGCACTTTTTCATAAATTTTGCTTAGGTTGCTTAGCAAACTTATTGGCCTATAGCTCTCAGGGTTTTCACTGGGCTTGCCAGCTTTTATGATAGGCACAAGTTTTGCTAGTTTCCATGCTACGGGGAAATATTCCATTTTCAAACAAGCGTTGATTAAGAATGCTAGATGTCTGATTCCAATTTTTGGCAAATACTTTATGTAAAGATTTTTTATGAGATCAATGCCCCCAGCTTTTTGTAAACGTAAAGAATTTACAAAGAATTTTATGTCTTCTTCATTAGCGTACGTAGCAGAAGGGGCTTGATTTGAACATTCTTAGAAGAATGTATGAATCGTATTATTGACTAATGTGGTTGTTTCGCTATCACCTAAGTTATCTGAAGCAACATGATTGTTTGCGAAAGTCAAAGCAAATGCATTTGCCTTCTCAGTGTCAGTGAAGAAATTTTGTCCTGAAGTCTTGAGTACAGGTACTTGTCTTTTTTATTTTTTACTATCTTCACTTAATTCCAAAATGGTTTTCCATTCTTATCCAGGGCAAGTAATTTTTTATTCCATGATTTATTACGATGGTCCGCGATATGTTTGGAAATTAGCTTATTAAAATATGAAACTTCTTCTTTATATATTGGTTGACGATATCTCTGGCAATCTCTTCTATACTTATTTTGTCGAAAATTTAGCTTTTCGAACTTTTGGGACACTTACATCTACTGCATTTAAGATATGTGCTGAAAAGTTAGTTAGCATAGAGTCTACGTCATCTTTACTCGTAACATTTTCAAGGTTTGAGGGTTCATTGCGCAGACTTAAATTAACTGTAGAACGAAAACGTGACCAAGTGGCATTTTTCCAATAGTATAAATATTGCACTCTTTTTTTCCCTGACCAAAAAAGTCGACAAAAAACTGGATTATGATCTGAGATAAGATCATTTATAGAAATTGGTTGTGTTATAAGACTAGCAACATTAGTCACGAACAGATCAAGTACAGACGGACTACCACGAGAACTACATGGAACAAAAGTGGGACTAGGTGGAAATAATACAGAAATTGGCATAACGACATTTAGACTAGAGAGAATATTTCCCCATGAATTTGCTTTCAGACAACCCCAATCTCTGTGTCTGCAGTTTAAATCCCCTCCAATTCACTCATCACCAACAGAAAATAATCTTCTAAGGTCATTTTTAAATGTTAATCGTTTTTCATCTGTTGCATTCCCGCCCGGAAAATATACACAGAATATTTTGATTCTTTTTTGATTATTTAAAATTACCTCAACACCAATATTTTCAACATATTGAGTTCTAACAATAGGCAAAACCGAATGCTGAATTGTGGTTTATGTAGAATTGTCTGCCTAAACATAATCTATTTACGGATTTATTAAATGTCGTACAATTTGATTTAGCAATTGGGAGACATGTTATAGGTAACCTGCATTTTTTTTAATTCATTTTTATTTTTAATACCACTTAAAACTAACTTACATGCTAGACAAAAATTAATGAAAAACTAGCCCACTTATCTACTAACTTAACTAACTTACTGGTCGTCTGCGGGCACCCTAAATTAAATAATAACAACTAAAAAACGAATGCCTTTCGGCCTAAAATCTAATTTAATTATTTTATTATATATTTATCTCTTGTTTACCAAGAAACATTTAAAAAACTTGGTTTCGATTATTTTTTATTTTTATTTAAACTTACTCACTAATTAAAACTACTTATGAACTAACTAAAACTACTTAGACAGACTCTAAGACAGCCACAGCAAGCTTTTTGTATTTTTTTTTGTATTTTTTTTGCCACCCCGACTGTTTCTCCTAACTAACCTTAAAACCTTAGAATTACGTGTGTCGGCCATTCATCACTATAAAAGTCAGCTATCTATAACTATCTATAACTAGCCACCACAACAGGTTCTCCTGTTGCAACCTACTCCGACGGTCCCAATCGGACACACTCCTGCTGAACCGCAGGCGCTCTCCTCCGCCCTGAGCGACTACGTCCGGTAGTACAGGAGCCGCCTATCCACAGTTCGTCGGAAGACGTGGTAGATTAGTGGAACCGCCGATCTGTCCTGTATCAGCCCTCGACTATCCAAAAATAGGAAAGTTTCAGGCGGAATAAAGCCGCTTAAACGCGCACTTTCAAAATATTCATCATTGGGGTAGAAGGCCCCAAAGATGAGACTATTGCTCGAGGTCATCGCTCTTGCCGCGTGAAACCGAATGAGTTTCACCAGAAAATTGTGTATCCTGTTTATGTTGGCCCCGTTGTAGAGGACCTGGTTGGAATAATATTTTGTGTAGTCAGATACTGGTGTTCTGTGAAGTGCAAGGCAGCTTCTCAAACACTGCCTCTCAAACACTCGTATCTTTTCCATTTCAGATGGGGCAACGTTGAACCACACCGGGCACCCAAAGGCAATCATGTAGCAAATCACCTTCACCCTAATGTCAAGACGGCTGCTGTAAAACAATCGTCTTGTCAGGGCAAATGCTCCCCTAGCTCTCGCCAGAGCAGCATCTACATGTCTTCCGAAATATAGATACTGATCCAGCCAGATTCCAAGGTACTTCACTACACTTTTACTCGCCAGTGGATGTCCGTTTGGTCCAACGATCACCAGCTTGCGCCAGTTCTATCTTGTATCCCTAGAGGCCTTAGACAACGGTGTCCTAAACAGGATAGTTTCCGATTTCTGAAAGTTGATTTTCAACTTCCAGTCATCACAATATCTTTGGATCTTATCGAAGTCCCGCTGCAAAAGTGTTCGGATGACCTCGACAGTAGGTGCTGTTCTGTACGCGATAAGATCGTCCGCATACGCAATTGCCTGAGTAAGACTACCCATCATGTCGCTGGTGTAAACGCTGAAGAGAATCGGTGAGTTCACCGCTCCCTGTTGCAGACCATTTTTAATGAAAAATTTGGTAGAAGTTACATTGCCACTTTTGACAACAAACGTTCTACCAGTCAACATGTCATGAAGCATATATAGCAGTGGTTTACTTATGCCAAGTCTGGTCAGCTTTAGATAGAGGCCCTCTAACCATACGGTGTCGAAAGCCTTCTCCAAATCAACCAGCACTGTTTTTTCGCTTTGTTCCATTGTATATCAGAGAGTTTGGAGGCGGCATGAATACAGTCATGTCCGGCCTTGAAACCAAACTGGTTCTCTGGTATAATATTGTTGTCCTCAGACCACTTGAACAGAGCCCGATTGAGAATCTTTTCGAATACCTTGCTGATACTCGGAAGGAGACTTACGACCGGAAATTTGCCGGATTGGAGTTGGCCTTTCCCTTTTTCGGGAGAAGATGAACCACCGCCGTCTTCCAACGCACTGGATAATGTGCATTATTCAGCGCGTTGTTGAACAGCGTGGCGTAAATGTCCACAGCTTCAGTGGGTTAGTGTCGCTGTACAATGTTGGATATACCATCGACTCCCGCTGACTTCTTTTTCTTTATGGAATCGAAGATGGTCTGGAGTTCCACCTCCGAAATTAACAGGGGACTAGGTAACCTGCATCTTGGTTATCAGTTGTTGAGGACTAAATAAATGTCCATTTGGCAGAGAATTCTCGTTAACATTTTTGTTTGCACCTGCACTTATAGTGGCAGAGATATACCGATGTATGCTATCCTGGAAATGATAGAGGGAACTGAGAACATGGTAGTTCGATGTTGTAGAACGAGAACGAATCCTGATCGGCGTTGTCTTGGCAATGCACACTCATTGTAACTTTGACTACACATCAATTTGGCTTAACTTCCTCCAACTGGTAACCCACAGAAACTGGTCCCATCCAACCAGATTTGACTTGACAAGTTATAAGTTGTTGATAACAAGACGGCAAAACTATAGAAATCCTGTCCAGAAGAAATACGATGACAGGGGCCAACAATAAGAGTTTGAAAAACTGTACCATTTACTACGGTCCGTGTTATAGTGAGCAGAAACAGCGACTATTCAGATGTGGATTTGTTATAAGCGCCAGACTTAGGAAAGAAGTTTAAGGTTTTCATAAGTTTAGGGAACACGTTGTATAAATCTGCATCAAAGCCAAATACGCCAATATAAGCGAATGACTGTTTCTACGAGCTCCTGGACAAAACTTATGAGTGACATCCAAAGTACGATGTTAAAATAGTGCTGGGAGATTTTAACGTAAGGGTACGAAAATAGGATATCTTTAGGAGTATTGTGGCAAACACAGCCGACACGAAAGCACGTTTGGCAACGCTGCGGAAGGAAGTTATATGGCGTTCTCCAGGTCAACGAAAGGTAAAATTGAACACATTGTGATAGACAAGATACATGCATCCAGTATTTTGGATGTCCAATCATTCCGAATTTCTAACATCAACACGGATCACTACCTTGCCACTACCATGCCACAAAAAATAAGAAATACTGTGGAATTTAATGTCGAAAAAATGCAATCGCAAGATACCTTCAAGTCCTTTGCAGTACACGTATCTCATTAATCTCTTGAATAACACCATACCACCAGCATCCGTGTCGAAAAACAATGGCAACGATGCGAAGAAGCCTACAAGGAGAAGCTTCAAATAAAGGACTTGTCCTATACTCCTACCATTGAGGTTGCAGGCAAAGAAAAGGCAAAAAACCGGCTTTTCAAAGCATGCGATCAAAGATATAGAGACGTGCCACACCTGAATGATGTTCGTAAGTTTTTTACCAACAACGTGTAAATCGACAAAGCCAGCAATAGACGACTCGAATAGAATTCTGTCGGTTTGAAGAACGAAAGATCGTAGTTGGGACACAGCTGATGCTGCAAAAATGGAAGAATATTGGCGACGACAGTGAAAACTCCAAACCACCCGACCTAAGTGAAGTGACGATATCAATATCTAAACATCAGCTAAACAAAGATCATTCTTGAGAGCAAAACTCCTGAGCCAACACCAACTACTAGCATACACCGACGATATTGGCATCATTGGTCGGGCGCAACAAAATGTAACCGACGCCTTGGCGAGTACAGAAAAGGAACCAGCTAAAGTCGGTTTAGCATTAAACGAGGGCAAGACCAAATATTGTCAACATGAAAGGACACACAACATCGACAAATTGGACAGAACGTCACCATCGACGGTTACAGATTTGGAGAGGTATGTTGGTTGAAGCTCTGGTTGACCTCGGATTGTAGCACCCCTTTGGAATAAGTGCATTTCGTTCAGCATTCATCGTAAGAGTTCAGAAATGGGGAATTTTTTTTGATAGTAAAGGTCTTAGGGTATCTACATTTCGTATTTGGAGTCAACACATAAATACATCACATGTTCAGGATTATTTGACAAAGTGGATTGCGGGTTTGATCGAAATTCCTTCTCTAGGTTCTAATATGTCTTCTTAAGAACCTCATACAGGATGTGGCTCTTTACAACTTAGGAGCCGTGAAATAAAGCCGAGCCTGATCTCACTTTGTATATATCCAATTTCGCACTCATCCCAAATACAACAGTGAGCCCAAGCAGGAGGGTTCATACTTTGTGCAAAGTTTAAATACCTATTAGGGGGCGTACTGCCCCCATGCAATCCCCCTGCTTGGACTTACTGTTGGATTTGGGTTACGTGCGACGTTGGATGTATGGAAAAAAAACACACCAACAGTGAGCCCAAGCAGGGGGGTTGCGTATATTTTCTATCTTTACATACATTCAACCTCGCACGCAACATAAATCCTGCAGTGAGCCCAAACAGGGGGGTTGTATCAAAATATAAACCCCTCTATCTGAATTCGTATTTATTTCGCTCGGCGTTATTTCACGACAACTACAACGTATGCCGATCTTATAAAGAGTATTCCTCAGGCTTGCGATTCAAAGACCTTTTCTAAAATATTAGCCAAACATCTGTGTCTCGAGACTGTCCGGTTATCAACCTATCTTAGGAAAATATATAGGGAACAGCCTAAACTGTCCATACAAATCTCGAATAGGATGGAAGGCTGCCTTGTCTCTGACAGAGACCCTCAACGGTTCGGGACCCATTTTAGTAAGTAAGGGGCTACATACCACAAACCTGGAGGGAGGTAAACGTGGTATTTATCCCCAAACCAGGCAAACCAATAGAACTACCTAAATCATACCGTCCAATAAGCTTAACATCGTTTTTCCTGAAAACAATGGAAAGAATACTTGACGTACACATTAGAGAGTGCTTAAATGAAAGCACTCCTCTGCACCCATGTCAATTCGCCTACCAAAAAGGTAAATCCACGGAAGGAGCACTTCTAAGTTTAACATCACAAATAAAAAGTGCATACGAAAACAAAGAAGTAGCTTTATGTGCCTTCCTAGACATAGAGGGCGCTTTTGACAACACTGGATATGACTCCATATCAAATGCTTTGACTCATAGAAGAATAGATCATCCCACCATCAAATGGATCAAAGCGATGCTTGAAAGTCGGAAAATAACTGCTTCATCAGCACAGACCTCAGTATCAGTAACAGCCGTTAAAGGCTGCCCTCAGGGAGGAGTACTCTCACCCCTACTATGGTCTCTGGTTATCGATAACCTACTTCAAGACCTAAGTAATGCAGGTTTCAATATAATTGGATACGCCGATGACCTAGTCATCATAATAAAGCGCAAAGAACCAAACGAAGTTACAACACGTTTGCAAAACGCCCTTAAGATAGTCATAGACTGGTGTAATAAAGAAAGTCTCTCTATAAACCCCAGCAAGGCTATCATCGTCCCTTTTACAAAAAGGGGGAAATGAAATCTTACTCAAATTTCAATTAATGGTACATACATTGAGTATTCCAACGAAGTAAAATATCTTTGAGTGATCCTCGATAAAAAACTAAGCTGGAACTCCCACATCAACAACAAAATTCAAAAAGCAACCAAAGTTTCTGGGCTTGCCGAAGCATGTATGGTAAAACCTGGGGAATCTCTCCAAAGACCACACACTGGATCTACACGATCATGGTCAGGCTCATTATAACATGCGCTTCAATAGTATGGTGGAACAAAGTCACCCAAAATACAACTATAAATAAATTAAACAAGGTACAACGGCTTGCCTGTCTGGGCATTACCGGAGCTATGCGTACCTGTCCCACGGCGGCTATGGAAGCCTTAATAGGACTAACACCTCTCCACATTTATATAAAAAAAGTGGCAATTCTTAGCTCAGCAAGTTTGACACAAGCGGAAGAATTAAACATTAGTGAACATCTAAAACTAATTGAACTTCTATCCGAACTTCCAGAACTTGACATGATCTGTGCGGTAACAGACCGCTTACCAAAGACACAATGCTTCGACACAAGATTCTCAACGGAGATCACAACCAGAGAAGCATGGTGTAGCAACAACCCTCCAAACTGCCTAAACGGCCTAAAGTGGTATACGGATGGTTCTAAAATGGACTCAGGGGTAGGAGCTGGCATACATGGACCAAATAAAAACATCTCAATACCTATGGGAAAAAACCCTAGTGTATTCCAAGCTGAGCTCCATGCCATAAAAGAATGCGGAAACCTAATACACAACTCAGGTATTAAAGGCGCAAACATCCATATATTCACGGACAGTCAAGCAGCTATAAAAGCCCTCAGCTCACACATCATTGACTCCAAATCAGTACTAAACTGCTTCAATTCCCTCCAAACACTCAGTTCCAGGAACAAAACCAAACTATGGTGGGTCCCCGGACATGAGTTGAAGGTAACGAAAAAGCTTCTGTGCAATCCCCAAATCAGCCATAAATCTAGTCATAAAAAACTGGGAACAAAACAGATGTGTTTCATACTGGGGAAACATCCCAGGCCTAAGACAGGCCAAAAGAGCTATTCAGCCCTTCAAATCAGATGCCAAGAAGATACTAAATCTGCGCAGGCACGATATCAAAAACTTAGTAGGCTACCTAACTGGTCATCACGGTCTGCGATATCACCTAAATAAAATGCGTCTATTCAACTCACCGGAGTGCAGACTATGTCTAGACGAAGACGAAACAGCCGAGCATATCATATGTGAAAGCCCGGCCCTTTGCGGTATGAGAAGGAAATCTTTCTTCAGGGAATTTTTAAGTCCCGAAGAACTGAGGAAATCTTCGGCTGAAAGTATTATCAGCTACATTAGGAAAGTAGAAGCGCTACTAACCTAAAAAGCATCTGACGGCAAGCACAATAGATCTTTTAGGTCGATGTGTATACTACTGCTTAGGCATGTCAGAATTTAAAAAAAAAAAAAGTAAGTAAGATTTGACCAACCATTTTTCAGCATTCTCCGATTTTATCGATTGTATGTTTCTAGACGTATCAAGGGTTCAAGGTTAGAAGTCAACAGAAATTTATACCATAGATTTATTTTTTGTTTGTACTCTTCAAGATCCTTTATTCTCAAACTACTTTTCTAAGGCATACAACTTTGAGCTGCATATACAGCGCAACTCGAAGCAATATGTTGGCACATTCATATCGCAACAATTTTTTATTCTTAGCAGAGATACAAATATTTCCGTCGTTACCCCAATAGCTTGACCATGAATTCTTCACCAGCTAATAATCTTCGCCATTCTCATATCCTACAAAGTCCTTTGGAGGAGAGTTAATAGCAATAGACAATGGTCCGTTCTCGACCTGAGCAATCTTAAATGCATTTGCATTTGATTTGATGTTACAACAAAACCAGAGTTCTTGACAACAGGATTGACACTATCAATATGGCATAGACCATCTTAATCCACAATAAAGAAGACCCAATTACAGGGGCATAAGTCTCCTCAACATTGCCTACAAGATCCTATCTGTCATAATATGTGAACACCTGAAACCGTTTACCAACAACCTGATCGGCCCTTATCAGTGTGGTTTTAGGCCAGAACAGTCCACAACTGATGAGATCTTCACACTTCTGCAGATCCTGAAAAAAAGCCAGGAAGTCCAGAAATGAATAAAAGAATTACTCTTGCAAACCGCTGTTTCTTCGGGCAAGATGGCAATTTAGTAGTTAAGCCCTAACTCAAGCTAGTAAGGAGGTTCTATACAAAACCTTGATCATCATAGTCCTGCTCTCTGGCGGTGGAGCATGGACCGTATCAAAAGCGGTTGAAGAAATCCTTGGTCGATTCGAGAGAAAAATTCTTCGGAAAATCTTCGGTCCCGTTTGCGTTGACGGGCTATGGAAACGAAGATTCAACAAAGAACTCTACGAGCTGAACAGCGACTTGCCTAAGGTCTAAAAACTCCGCATTGGACATATAGAAAAAATGGACATCAATACTCCGGCTCGCAGAGTCTTCGATTCCCAGCCTGACGTCGGACGCAGTAGAGGAAGACCTCTCTGTAAGTGTCGCGCACAAGTAGAAACCGACCTCAACCAAATTGGAACGTGCAACTGGATGCACCTTAGCTAAGGACCGGGCTAATTTGAAAGGAATGTTGGTTGCGGCCCAGGTGCATTTCGGACTGTAGCTTTAATTAAGTAGTCCATCATCTTAGTACTCCATCATCCTCTGCAGTGAGTATGCCTCCGACCTGCATCTTCGATTGTTAATCGAAAATCCTATCCGCCATGAAGCCATTATTTCCATACCCCCAAGAGCAGTCGATTAAAGGTTGCTGAGGCAAACGGGCCAAGTTACCGCCATTGCTGAGGATGTAAGCACTCTTTACGTCTCCAACAGTTCCGAATGACCAGCATGATCCACAAACTGATTGATCCTTAAGCGGTATACCGCCATTGCTGAGGATGTAAGCACTCTTTACGTCTCCAACAGTTCCGAATGACCAGCATGATCCACAAACTGATTGATCCTTGACCGGTATACCGCCATTGCTGAGGATGTTAGCACTCTTTAGGTCTCCAACAGTGGCGAATGACCAGCATGATCCACAAACTGATTGATCCTTAACCAGTGCCGAATGACCAGCATGATCCACAAACTGATTGATCCTTAACCGGTATATCAGCTCCAAGTAGCCTCCGGCAGACTTTACTTCAGTCGTCGTGTGTTGAAAGCAATTTGTTTTCCCTGGCAGTATTGTCCATTTGCGACGATTGCCAAGTGTCGTGCCTCCAGCTCATCCTCGGTCCTACCAGCCAAATGATTGATTGCCAGTGAAAGCACAACTTTCCACGGTTCTTTGAATGAATAAAACGCAGATTCTGAAGGCAGATATTTCTCCACATCTCACGTTCGGTGTGATTCGTATAACGAATTCCATGATTTCAATTAAACCTAGTTAACCCCATCCCGACATGAAGATCCTTGGGCGGTTGGACGAATTCCTTCATCGAATTGAAAGTAACATAGTGTCCCTCATGGGGTCCAAAGAACCCAAATCGAGTTCAAACACTTCCCTTGGCACATCATCGTTCGTGAGAGCCCAACAAGGTATTGTATCTGCTCATCACAATACGTAATGGAATCGGAATTCGGGAGGTTTCTTATAACGAACCGTGTAGACGGTCTTTTTCATGCCAATCACCTAACTCCATTACGGAGCAAAGGACTATGGAAAATCCTCCTGTTCCGCAACTTGTTGTCTCGAAAATCAATGGAAATTCTACAACGGATCAGGATTGCAATAATCCGACAATTTCCATCACATCAATGGATGCAGAAGTTCTGGGTTCTGACTTAATTGCTTTGGACAGACCCTTACCGATTTTCATCTCTAACTTTCCAAAATCTACTATGGTGGCTAATGTTCAAGATTATATTCTGAAACATCGCCCGGATTTGGTTTCATCGCTTTATAAAATCAGAAAAATGAATCATAAATCTGAACGTGATTATTCATCTTTTATCATTGATGTAAAGCGCAATATGCCAGTTTATGAAATTCTCGTTGATAAAGTTTTCTGGCCTCGAAACTCAATAGTTCATCCTTTTCGGAAGCGCCGAATGGACAACGGACAGAGAGAAAGAATGAACTCGAACGAAATGTGAATTCCCTTACGCTATATTACCAAAATGTCAGAGGTCTCAAATCGAAGTTAAAATCGCTATTTCTAACAAGTCATGGTCTACTATATGATGTCTTATGTTATGATAATGAAATTTTATGTAGTTCATTTAATATTTTTCGCTTCGATAGATCACCTTTCACAAGCCATAAGAAAACTGGAGGTGGCGTCTGTATTGCTGTAAAATCTGTTCTTCGTACAACTTTAATTGACTTGCCGGTAATAAGCATCGAAATGTTGTGTGTCAAAATTCATCTACTATGTCAAAATTTGTATATTTGCTGCGTTTACATTCCCCCTAATATGGACTTCGATATGTATAGTTCCTGTCTTTGTAACGTTAACTACATTGTCTCATTATGTTGTCCGGAAGATAACTTAATTATTATTGGTGACTTTAATTTGTCTGACATTGTTTGGGAGTATCTGAACGAAGATGACGAATTTCTAACAGCGCTTTCAAACCATTCAGAAAAAAGTGCTACATTTATTGAAAATATATCTGCTTGTGCCTTAAGTCAGATAAACCCTATAATGAATTCATTGGATAGAATTCTCGACCTAGTATTAACCGATGTACCTGATGGAATTTCTCTCCGCAAATCCTGTGCAATATTAAAAGAAGACGCGTACCATCCAACACTAGAATTGACTATTGACATGCCTTATACAAACTGTGATAAAACAAAACAGTTAATTTATGAATTTAATTTCAAAAAAGCAAACTTTGATAAGATGAAATGTGCGCTTTTAAATGTTGATTGGGACTGTGTATTTGTAAAAAATGACATAAATTATTCTGTAAATATGTTTTATTCTGTTCTGCGTGATTGTTTCGAAAAGTCAATTCCTGTCAGACGTGTAAGACTTGAGACTTGTTCTCCCTGGATAACACCTGAACTTAAAAGATTAAGAAATAGAAAGAATAATCTTCACAAAAAGCTAAGAAACAATTTCACCACTAACAATTTCAATAATTTTAGTAAGCTTAGAAGAGAGTTCCAGGCAAAACTTCATATTGCTTATAATGCATACATAATCAAAATAAAATCTGATTTAATTCGTGACCCATCATCTTTCTGGAAATTTGTTAATACGAAAAGGAAGATTAAAAGTACTCCAACGTTTATGACATACAAGGATACTACTTCAGATGACGATATGGAAATATGCAATATGTTTGCAAAAATGTTTAATGAAACTTATGTGACTGATGACACCACCAAAAACTGTGATAACATCTGTGATACTTATGTGAAGTCCAATTTATGTGCATATGCTGAAGTACCTGATTTAATGTTAACTGACATTGTAAACGCTATTAAGAAGCTGAAATATTCGTGTTCATCTGGTCCCGACAACGTCCCGTCTTGTGTTCTTAAGAATTGTTGTGATATATTAGCTCGTCCATTATGTTATTTATTTAATTTATCTCTAACTGAATCAAAGTTTCCGGAAGTTTGGAAATCTTCTTATATAATTCCTTTATTTAAGAAAGGCCTACGAGATAATATAAGTAATTATAGAGGCATTGCTAAACTTAGTGTGATTCCTAAATTATTTGAGGCAATAATAACTGAAGACTTATCACACAAAACGAAATCAATTATATCAACTTGTCAACATGGATTTGTGAAAGGTCGATCAATTGTAACAAATCTTCTTGAGTTTTCCTCGCATGTTTCTGGTGGATTTAAGAATGGACTCCAAACCGATGTCGTTTATACTGACTTTTCGAAAGCTTTTGATCAAATAAATCATCGCATGCTGATCAATAAACTGCATTGTATTGGCCTGTCTCCGAAATACATTTTATGGATTAAATGTTACTTGTCGTCTCGTGTACAATTCGTTAAATATAAATGTCACGTATCTGGAATTATCAATGTCAAGTCTGGAGTTCCACAAGGTAGTCACCTGGGACCTCTTTTGTTTCTCCTGTTCATAAATGATTTACCTTCTGTGATAAAATACAGTGACGTCCATTTGTATGCTGATGATGCAAAAATATCTTTAACTTACAAAAATCTGAACGAGCATACAAAACTACAAGCAGATTTAAATAATTTATCATCATGGTGCAATCATAATAATCTTTCACTCAACACTAATAAATGTAAAATTCTGACTTTTGCTAGGACCAAAAGTTTTCATCTAATTGACTATTTTATTAGTGGCGCATGTCTTGAAAGAGTGAATCATTTTCTTGACCTCGGAGTAATTTTTGACCCTAAACTGGACTTTAAGTTGCATATCAACTCAACTATAAATAAAGCCTCTTCCCGCTTAGCTATGATTAAGCGTTGGTCTAGAGAACTTAATGACCCATATGTTACGAAAAGTCTTTATGTTGGTCTTGTGCGTTCTGTGTTGGAATTTGGATGTCAAGTATGGTGCCCATATTACGCCTGTCATATTTCACGTATTGAATCTGTCCAGAAACAATTTTTGCTGTTCGCGCTGCGTCATCTGAATTGGAATAATCGTGTACATTTACCGCCATATCGTCAACGTCTTATGTTAATTGGTCTAAACACACTTGCTGATAGAAGGTCGTCAACAAATGGATTATATGTTTTCAAACTTCTAACTGGTGAAATCAATTCGCCATATTTGTTATCATTGTTACATATCAATGTCCCAATTTACGAAAGTCGTAACTATAATTTGTTAAAAATAAATAACTCTAATAGAAATTATTTGAATAATGAACCATTGTCGTTATTATGCAAGCATTTTTATCTGTATAAAAATATAATTGATTTTAATTTATCCTCACACGAGCTAAAGACTAAATTAATAAACTATAATATGCTATTTAATTTTATAGATATTAATTAAAATAGAAATATTTCAAATTAACTGTGATCAATAATGTATCTGTAGTTAAATAAATAAATAAATAAATAAATAACTCCAAACGGAAGGGAAACCCTTCTCGGAATGGTATGTGACAAGATACCATTCCGAGAAGGGTTTCTCTTCCGATCGAGGAGAAACTCTTCGCATCGATTAGGATTGATTAGATCTCGACGATATTTTCAACGGTACCGTTCACTTGTAAGCAGGTTTCCTTAATCAAGTACTTTGGTTTGGTAACTGGGGTTATTTTCAGCGAAGTGCCGTAACATGCTTCATTGGCCAGTTGATATGTTTTTAACGTGCCGCCATAGTAATCCGCACGAGAATGACTGGATGTGGATATAGGAGACCTTCGAGCTATGAGTGCCTCTGGAACAATGTTCCTCTAGTATCCTGTGCAAAACAATATTTGCCACCATTTTAGGTCTAAGTGGAGCGTCATTCTTTTGTGTAATGTAGGCAAAATGAGTGGCTCCATGGATAGACAGAATTGCTTAACATGCCATCTGTCAGTCGATCACATCGTCCTATAGTGACCACCATGACACTTTTTGTTCCATAAAAATTGGAGGGATCCGTTTGGTGCACTGTGTGTTCCCAAAGATTTGCCACCATCGAGTGGACTTTGCAGCTTCATTTTTCACCAACACATCGCCTACGAACTAGCCCACTCCCCAATAAGTCCCCTCTCTGCGCAATGCCTCCAAATCGTTGACGAAAAATGCGTCAAAACCCTTCGTCAACATATGTGAACTGAATTCATTTATTTTCTCCAAAGTCCAACCAACAACCCAAGCGTCTTTTCTTGATTCTTTTTTTTATGTTTAAGGTGTTCCTGGACCAGTTCTGGCGTATACACTCTCCGACTGTGACTATATGCGCTGTATCCGTCTCGACTAATGATAGTAATTTATGTGGGGTGTGTGTGTCACCTGTAACAAAATCCCAATCGATTATATTATGTAGGCAGTCGAAGATGTTTCGAAAGCTCTCCCTAGGTACGGCTTGAAACCGAACACAGCATAGGTCTCTGTGTACAGGTAAAGTCGCGCGGGTCAGAGCAAGTCGACGACTCTTTAACTAATCAAGATCGAGGGGCTATCCATAGAGTGGTGTCATAAAACGCTTAGGATCGCATGTGGGCCGAGATCAAATTTATTGGGTCTTCATTAGGTTGCTGCTTTTTTGTTTCTCTCTCCACTTCGTTTTTGATTTTTTTTTGTGTACCCCCCCACCTCCCGTCTTTGGTGTCATTTGTGTGTTCGTTTTCACCGTGATCTTCTCAACGGCTAAGTTGGAACTCGCAAGCGCTTAGTTAATGCTGTTGTCTCGCAATCCCAATCAATTTAAGAATTTTAGTTTCGAAAAGAAACCACTTTTTCTTGACTCGGTCTCGGTCCCTCCCGAAAAAAAAAAAAAAAGTTTTAGATTTCCATTTCCACCTGATCTTGATGATGATGATGATGATGGGTTTCGCTTCATTCGATGGCTTATGGGGACAGGCGCACCTTTTCTCTTGTCTCTTCTATCTCGGGGCAGGGGCAGAAGGGACCACGAAAAAAAAACGCAACTTTATGGCTTTTCGAATTGGAAAACAGTTATATGAAAGTGACAACGGGACTTGGTAGGTTACCTCGATGGTTAAGTTACCTTTTCGTGCGTCGTCTTTTGTCAGGCAAATTAAGTTGCGCGCACAGGTCCAAACGGTGCATGCGAGTTTCACTATGGTCAAGCGCTGAACACATCGCGATTAGATTAGGCAAATTTTTCATTGTGACAGTTATTTGGCTGGTTATCTGTTCAACGGTTTTAATGCTGCTTTTCAAAAATGGTTGCGCAAGGGCTGCAATGTTGTCATCTAGCGGTGGGGTGGGTGTGCTTTGTTTCCAAGTAGAGTTGTGCGAATATTCGTGTCGGTAAGATGAAATCGATTCTTTGACGGGTGATTATTCATTGGGGCTTAAAAGTCAAGCAGAAACCTCCAAGCAATCGGTTTGCCTTTTGAGTGGCTTCACTAGTCCGATGGAATTCCCAAAAGAAGCTTAACTAGTCAAATGAGAATGAAAATATCTGCGTAGCAAATTGATGACAGGAGATTAGGTAATAAATCCACAGACTTAGACCGTATGGTATTAATCTTCTTACAACAGCCCACACATCTGGAAATAGCCTCATGCTATGGAAGTTGACTGATAATTGTGGTATTAGACGTTTTAAAGCGGTTCCAAAGGCTTGAGATGTTTCTATGGAACATAGGTGATGAAGATTTGTTGAATTTATGGTTTTTTTGGGTTCGAAATTGTGACTCAGTTGGAGGGTCCAGCATTATTTTATTCCCAGTTGCTCTTTCGAGCATCATGTTATGTTGGGTCGGTTGAACTCCATTTTTTTGTGGCAGGGTGACATGGGACTCCTGATCTTCATAAAGTAAGGATGGTGTTGACGCAAGGCGTTTTTGACTTATACTTATCTTTTAATATCCTGCAGTTTGTATAGCTACCGCATGGTCTTCAACATGTATATGTTGTATGTTCTCCCGATTATGCATGTCCATGTTGTATTATAGTAAAGGCGCTCTATCCACCGTGCCATAAGCAACTTTTAGCCTGTTTAAATTTAAAAAGTCAGCGGATCGGCCAATTATTGGCCGGTAGCAGAAATCGTCTTTCGAAATGGTTGCAGTGTATGTGACCATTTGCTAGTATGGTGCCCAACAGTTCTCTTGCAACTACCCTGTAATTTTCTGCAGCTCGTCTAAAGTAATCCTTTACGTTGGCTAACCACTGCGCCTATGCCTATGTTAGGTATTCATTATCTACTTTAGGGTATGCTAGGACGCTCGAAGCTTTAGTGAGTTTTAGCTGAAATTTCTCCATAGACGCTATCCAAATAAATTTTCCATAGGTGCTTGGTAATTCGTTACCCAAACAAAATTTTTGGGTGCTTGTCCAGTGTTTGTTAAAATCAAGGTTTTTTTGGGCGATGAAATGTAATTTAGTTGGAGGGTTCAGTAATATTTTATTCCTCGTTTCACTTTCGAACATATGATGTAATCTCGGGTCTCTGGTTCAAATCCCAAAACTGACAAATCCACCTCTTGCGAAATTCAAACAAACACCCAAGATTAACACTGTCATCGAAAGCCGTTCGAATGCGGCATTAAACAGGAGGTGTCCTCTTCTTTGTAACAGAAACATAAACTTCCTACACACAAACGTAGGGAGATCCTAGGTTTGAGCACCTGTATGTATCGCTAATGCCAGATATTTCATTTTTAATTTCAAACAAATTTTCTACTTTCTTTCGTCAATCCTCTAAGAGGGTCTTCTACAGTGTCCGACGAAGCTGTGCACATATTGTTTTGTGTGGAGCTACTGCCACTGATGATCAACAAGAATTTTACCTTGATCGCTACTAAGGAGATCATCTGATACAACATGCCTTTTAATTCGATCCTTCTATTGAAGAAATGACACATCAACGGACTCCATGTTAGGTCGGTCATTCATAATCTCTGCAACATGATCTTAACGCCTTGAAGATGTTTCTTGAAGCTCATTGCTTAATGAAAATGCCATTCAGGTAAATCACTGTTATTTACCAAGAGATCCCTGTTAAATACTTTGTTCATAAGTCGTTCATATGTAGTAGTGGCATTACAAAGCCCAAAGGCCATGATGTTGATGTGTCACAGCCAAAATTGCCATCTTTTCTTTGTTGCGCAGTTCCATTTTGATTTGCCAACAGGTGCTCTGCAGATGCAATTGTTATCCGCGATAAATGCAGCTCGAAGCTGTAAAGCCCATCGCAAACTAACCCTTATGTCTTATTTCATAATTCATAAGATCCTCCCTTAGGGAATGGTAATTGCAAGTGCAAAAGGTTTAAAATCCGCCGATCGGTTGTGCTGGGAAAGAAGTTGTAGACCTCGGGTTGTAAAGATTTCATCTGGAAACGACCCTAATGGTGGTAGGTTCACCAGAGGTTGTCTTCTAGTACCACAGACGATAGGAGCCCTTGAGCATGAATAGTGTGGGGAATGCTTGACACAGTCTACTTACGTGGTAGTTGCTTTAGTGGGGGCATCGAGTTAGCTGTGTTTACACAAAATCGTCGAAATTCTTGGTAAGAAGTGGTGAAGCTTAGAGTACAGGACCTCCTTCTTTGTAACTGGGGCTCTATCCCTATAATCATAACCAGAATTAGGCAAAAAGTGTTAGATATTAAGCTTGCTTCCCATTACATAAAATAGAGACTCTCAGCGAGCACTATTTCTCAGACCACAGACACATCCAATTCACTTTGGACCACTCTCCCAAAAAAATGGAAGATTTTTAGGAATTACAAAAAAATGAATTGATCACTTTATAGAGACAAGAACCTCCTTAGCCAGCCTCCTATCAGACGGCCTGGTTGGGGCCCAGCCTCCCTGGTGGAACTCCAACTTCGGCAGTCTTAGTAAAAAATGTAGGGAGCTAGTCGACAAAGAAAGGGGAAGTCGCTTGAGACAGCGCTTCATTCACTCGTACGCATCATCTTGATATTGCAGGAGCTTCTAACAGTGTCAAAGCTGAAGCAGAAGCAATCACTAATGCAAGTTCAAATTTGAATGTCGATGGTTCGTTGGGAGTGCAGAAACCTAGCGTAGCCGGAAGAAAATGTGGTATGCAACCATATATCACTCGCTGGCTATAAGTGTCTGTCTTTAGACCCACGATCTTGGTAGGGTGTGCTAGTCTAGAGGACATCTCTAGAAATAGCTTCCAACTGCAACATTCTAGGGGACCGGACGGTTCAAAAATTAGCTGGCATATGCATTAACTGATCTCTATGAGCCACCCCATCTAGCCTCAGTGACCTTTGATATTCTTGGCAAACAGACCGCAGCTTTTGCAGAGACCCCCGTTACAATGGGCGCAATCTCATGGTAAACACACAAAAATGCTCAATCACCTAGAAATTAAAGGAAACAAAGACCACATCATAACCCAACTCAGTTTTGAGCATAACTTCAAGGCGACCATACCAAGTCGTCTCGAATGGGAGATGGATATACGTATGGGTCTGAAATAGAATCTGGAGCACATCCTTTCGCTTTCCACATCACTGCAGCATTTTCCAAGCGGTAATGTACTATCCAAGAAGTATACCAGCATCTTCAGTGATAGCGAAGCGGCAACAAATCCTTGGGATATATCTCATTCACATCAGCCCAGGAATGCCTTAACGAGATGGCAGATCATCTATTTCGGGTGTCACTCCCGCAGAACTATAACGCGGATAAGCTTGCCAGAAGGAACGTTAAGCATGCCCCTATATATGTCATCAACCAAACTGGATGCGATAAAGAAAGCAAACCACAGATAGATAAACGGCACAGGGTGACTAATATCCAGACAACTTTGGCTAAATTAGAACCAAAAACGCTATATCTGCTTGATAATGCTGAACGGACCAAACATCAGTACCATCATCGGTGTCCTTTCAGGAACCTGTCTATTAGGCCTATAAGCAAAAAGAATAGACTAGTCATTGCTTTAGTATGACTTCTGCTGCAGAAGCTGCTTAGACGATGAGGAGGAGTGTATTCCTCACCTTCTCTGTTCTCTGAACAGCGCTCTAGAACAAACGAAAACTCCACCTAGGATCCTGCCTCTTTGACAATCTAGGTGACCTGTCTAATATTAATGTCAGAAACCTACTCCGCTTCTCAGAATGGTTCACTTAGGCAAACAAATCTTAAGGGAAAGTAAATGAATCCACGTGGTACCAAATCGGACCTTACTGGTTTAAGTGCGCACGGCATCGTGCGCAGCCACTATAACCTAACCTAACTTAGATTCAAATAGGTGTTACATGGGGTCTTCAACAAACATACGCCGACGATATTGGCATCTTTGGTTGGACTCAACGTGATGTCATAGCCACGTTTGGTAGTATAGAAAAGGAAGCGGCTAAAGAAGGTTTAGCAGTAAATAAGGATGAGACCAAACATCGACGAATCGGACTGAATATCACCATTGGCAGATATAACTTTGAGGTAGTACGGGACTTTGTCCACCTCGGTACAGCTATTAACTCTGACAACAACATCTCGTCAGATATAAAACGAAGAATTACTCTTACCAACTGCTGTTTCTTGGGTCTATGAAGGCAATACTTGAACTACTAAGGAGATCCTGCATAAGACACTGGTCATCCTGCTCTACGTTTCTGAAGCATGGACCGTAAGTGGTTGAAGAAATCCTTAGTCGTTTTAAGAGAAAAATTCGTCTACAAAATTTCCAACCCGTTTGCGTTGACGGGCTATGGAGCCGAAGATTCAACCAAGAACTATACGAGTTGTACACCAATACTTTGGCTTTTCGATTCCCAACCAGACTTCGGACGCAATAGAGGAAGACATCGCCTTATGTGGCACGCACAAGTAGAAACCGAACTCAACCAACTTGAAGTGACCAACTGGAGGCAGTTAGCTAAGGACCGGGAAAATTGGAGAGGCATGTTGTTTGAGGCCCAGGTTTATTTTAGGCATTGGAAATTTAAAATGGCTAGGACATGTGGGGCTAATGAACACCAATACTCCGGCCCGCTTAGTCTTCGATTACCAGCCAGACGTTGGATGCAGTAGAGGAAGACCCGCCAAAGTGGCGCATTGAGGTCCTTGCGTGTTGACCAACACAATCGCTGTTATATTGTGGGTAGGCCCGCTGTGAAATAAGAGCTGAAATGGTCAGGTATTCAACTTGCTATACATATATGTACGTGGTGTTGGTTTTTGTTCATCTAAAACATGGCTTAAACACGAGACAAACAGTTGGAGCTCATATTTGACCAAAACCAAAACCTTGAGACCAACTTAGATACTACTTACTTACTTAAGTGGCGCTATAGTCCGGGATGAACCTGGGCCTCAACCAATATGCCTCTCCAATTAGCCCGGTCCTTAGCTAACTGCCTCCAGTTGCGCACCACAAGTTGGTTGAGGTCGGTTTCCATTTGTGCGCGCCACTTAAGGCGAGGTCTTCCTCTACTGCGTCCGACGTCTGGCTGAGAATCGAAGACTCTGCGAGCCGGAGTATTGGTATCCATTCGTTCTACATGTCCTACCCATCTTAAACGTCCAATGCGGAGTTTTTTGACCAGGGGCATGTCGCTGTACAGCTCGTATAATTCGTGGTTGAATCTTCGTCTCCATAGCCCGTCAACGCAAACGGGACCGAAGATTTTCCGAAGAATTTTTCTCTCGAATCCACCAAGGATTTCTTCATCTGCTTTTGATACGGTTTATGCTTCAGCGCCGTAGAGCAGGACTGGGATGATCAGGGTCTTATATAGGATCTCCTTAGTAGTTCGAGTGAGGGCTTTACTACTAAATTGCCTTCTTAGCCCGAAGAAACAGCGATTGGCAAGAGTAATTCTTCGTTTGATTTCTGACGAGATGTTGTTGTCAGAGTTGATAGCGGAGCCGAGGTAGACAAAGTCCCGTACTACCTCAAAGTTATATCTGTAAATGGTGACGTTCTGTCCAATTCGTCGATGTTGTGTGTCCTTTCGCGTTGACAGCATATACTTGCTTTTACCCTCATTTACACCTTAACCCTTTTTTACAGCTTCCTTCTAGCAAACGTGGAAAATTTACTGCTAAACCCATTTTTGCCGCTTCCTTCTCTGTACAAGCAAACGTGGTTATGACATCACGTTGAGTCATCCAATGATGTCAATATCCTCGGCGCATGCTAGTTGTTGCACCGATTTTTGGAAAAGTGTGCCTGTGATGTTGGCTCGGGAGATTTGCACAATCCTCTCAAGAATCAAATTGAAAAAGTCTCATGACAGTGCATCGCCTTGCCTAAATCCTTTTTTGGTATCAAATGTGTCGGTGAGGTCGTTTCCGACCCTGATGGTGCAGCGAGAATTCTCCATCGTCATCCTACACAAATGGACGAGATTGGGAGGTATACCAACACTAGACATGGCTCTGTATAGTTCGTCTCTATAAATGCTGTCGTATGCGGCTTTGAAATCAATAAATAGGTGGTGGGTATCGATTTGGACTTCTTGGGTTTTTTCCAGGATCTGCCGAAGTGTGAAAATTTGATCGATTGTGGACTTTCCAGGTCTTAAACCACACTGATAAGGGCCGATCAGGTTGTTGGTAAACGGTTTCAAGCATGCACATATTACGGCAGATAGGATCTTGTAAGCGATGGTCAGAGGGTCTCCTTTTTTGTGGATCGGGCAAACGATGCTGAGGTTCCATTCTTCAGACATGCCTTCAACCGACCAGATTTGGCTTATGAGTTGGTGGATGTTGCTTACTAAGTCATCTCCGCCAGCTTTTTAAAGCTCAGGGGGAAGGCCGTCATTCCGGCGGCCTTATTAAGCTTGAATTTAGATATAGCTATCCTCACATCACTTAGATCGAGTGCTTGGCAGTTTTCGCTGCCGTTGCCAATATTAAATGGTTCGTTCTGCCTGACAGCGGAATGTTGTTCGTCATCGCCGTTTAACAGTCTACAGAAGTGGTTCTTCCATATCCTCAGCATCGACTGTGTCTCAACTACGATATTTCCTTGTTCATCTCGACAGGATTCTGGCTTTGACGTTTTACACTTTGGTAAAACTTGCGAACATCGTTCCTGGAGTGGCACCTCTCTATATCCTCGATCGCGCTTTTCTTGCTCTTTTTTCTTCTTTGCCTATAGAGCTCAATGGCAGCTCTCGTCTTCACCTGCAGCTTAGCCTTGTAGGCCTCGTTCTTGGCTGCGAGCATCTGTCGGCATTCCTCATCAAACCAGGGGTTTCTTGCTGGTGGCCGTGAGAAACCTAGCACATCAGTTGCGGCTGATCTAATGGCCTGTTGGCATCGCTGCCATTGTTCTTCGACATTAGATGCTGGTGGTATGTTGTGAGTCGAGAGGTTAAGGGATACGTGTTGCGCGAAGGTATTGGCGATCTCTGGCGATTGCAGTCCTTCGACATTAAATTTTTTCACAGTATTTCTGTTTTTTTTTGGCGTGGTGGATATCCTTGGCTGCAACAATGTAGTGGTCCGAGTCGATGTTAGCCCCTCGGAATGTTCGGACATCCAAAATACTGGATGCGTGCATCTTGTCTATCGCAATGTGATCAATTTGGTTGACTGTTCGTTGATCTGGAGACCGCCATGTCCCCTTATGGACATCGTCGTGAGGAAACCACGAGGCTCTAGTGGCATTTCGTTCTAAGTCCGTTACCAGACGTGTTGTCGTGTAGGCTATATTTTCCGACAGTACTGCTAAAGATGTTTTCTCTTCCTACCTTTGCGTTAAAATCTCCCAGCACGATTTTAACATCGTACTTTGGTAGTCGCTCATAGGTTTTGGCGAGGAGCTCGTAGAAGCAATCCTTAGTTATATCACCTTTTCCTCCGTCGGAGCATGAGCGCATATAAGGCTTATGTTGGCGAATTTGGCCTTGATGCGGATTGTTACAAGCGTTCGCTAATGTATTGAAAACAAAAGACTTCTTGCCTAAGTCTGGCACCTATAACAAATCCGCATCCAAATAGTCGCTGTTTCTGCTCACTATAACACGGTCCATAGTAGATGTCACAGTTTTTCATCCTATTTTTGCCCGGCCCATCCCAACTTAGATACTAGTATACAAAATTCAACAGGTTTAGAGAAGAGTTAACAAACATCTGCAACCATTGCTTATGTAGAAGTCTATAAAAAGAAAGGTGCATCCACATAAATTAACAATTATCGCAACTTTTGGCCTTTTAGTTCTGCAGCTTGTTGATATCTGCGAAGCTCCTATTCTTAGAGTGTGGTTCTATATTCCTGAAGCTCGATCATTATTTCAAAGTAATGGCAGTACAATCTTTAAAATAACTACAGTTCCCAGCCCATTGGCAATATGCCTGCGTATTGAAACCAGCTTGACCTTCTATTAGTAATCGGATTTTTCAAAAAGCTGGAAAGGCCATGTAAATTAGGTGCGAACAACGATCGGATTGTAGATTCAAAAGAAGACGTTCTCATATAAACATCTGCTCAAGTGCAACGAGATCACCAACAAATTTGAGTACCTACCTAGAGACCCAAAGGCAGAGCTTCATGCCACCTGGATCATTTCAGTAAACGAGTACTATTAGTAGTTTCACATGCAACCATTCACCTTTCGAGTCCTAAATAAACCATACATCTCTGCCGCCAAACTTCCTGAATAATTTAAAAACTTCTCCACAAAATAACCGCGCCCAGTATTTATACATGCCTCTGAAAAGATATTTCAACTACAGCTAAAGCGATCAATTAAATATTTATTCATCATTCGCAACAGAAAGCCCGTAAGCTTCATGACGACGACGACCACAAAACCGATCTGTTTACCCAAACCAATTCTAATTATTTCCCTTCCGTCTTAAACGAAATTATGTTTACCCAACAAAAAAAATAAAATAAAAACTAATTTGCTTACAGCTGTCATGGATTTCCAAGTTATCCACAGATACGCTGCAAAAATTATGAATGCATTCCATAAGCGCAGAGCACATCGATCGATGAATGAACTTGCGCGTACGCCCGGCAGAGCCTCATCCATCTCCATAATTGCCCAAAATTAATCACTGCCTGAACCCATTCACCCACATTAAATGTCGAACGATAAATCTCGAAACATTTTTGCATAATATCATATGCTACGTATCTGTATCTGTTACTTTATCTGGTTAATGAAATTCATTCACAGAAAAGGAACACCGAACGCCAAGCGCCAAGCGCTGCGCACCTGAAGGCGTTCTCGGCAAAAGGCCCATCTTTGGCTGGCATTCCTTGCGCTGCGCTCGAAACCGGAAACGATGGTATTCGAACATACCACACGCGAGACGGAACTAGATTGCAAAACGTGTGTGTCATCTAAGTATGGCCGGTGCAGGTATCCTAATCACGTCCACCATTTGTGAATATTTCGTGTGTGACGTGTGGCAGAGGTTTAAAAATTCACCAAATTATGAAAACTCCAATTGACGACGACTTCTAAGCCGCCATTTGCATAGAGCCATCAATTTCGATTGTACTTTGGACGTATTTGAGCGCGAATTAAGCGCGATATATCTTGTATCTGATCGGCTAAAAAAAAAAAGAAGATGGAGATCGGTGGTATATGATGATCACCACTAAGAACGTAGATACAAACAACCTGTTCCAATGAATAGAGGAATTCCTGCTCGTTATTTACTACTATGTATCTGTCCAATTAATTACGAGTGGTGGATGAATATATTATCGGTGAGTTTTTCGTGTGTTTTGAGAACAACAACAACAACGGGTGGAGATGGTGTGTTATTTTCTATTTCGTACATTTATTGAGGAAATAATCAAACATTTCTATGCGCCATAACAGTTTCATGACCTTGCAGATGATGGTGTTTATCTTGCGAATGCCATTGTATCTGGATGGTTTTTTTTCCTTCTTTTGGAGAAATTTGGCACGTGTGATTGGTTGACAGTTTTGTTGTCTGTTTTGTGAGTTTTGATTTTTCTTTTACAGTTACACACTTAGTTTGGTTGGGCATCGTTTACGGCGGCACCATCAATGAAGCACCTGCACATCTATTCAGATCATAAACCGTAAGTTGTCAACATTCACGTAGTTCGATGGAGGTAAAAGAATGACCGTTATCAGAGAAAGTGCTGCAAATGGTTTTTATGCGGCCTTGTGGTTTGCGGTATAGGTTCAGAAGAGTGACAATTGTTTGGATGTGCAGCTTAAAGGCAAGACGAAGGCTTCACTAAGTGACATGCGATGCATCTATGGATCTATGCATAACGCTTATTGTCAGTAAAATGTAAATATACGAAACTTAAGAATGACATTAATTTTAAGGATGCACACATATTTAGTAGGTTCCTTAAGGAATTCATCAAAAAATTTTAGTTGGGCATCTGTTTTACATACCGAAAGTAACAACACATACAATTCTACTTTTCCACTTTACTTTACTTAACGGGCACCCCATTCCGTTGAAGGTCTCTGTCTGAGATAACCCTCTTCAAACCTGGGAACGTTATTTCCAGTAGTTTAGACCAAGCGCTCTGGCAGACTCTGGCAACCAGACAAAATCTGGAGTGGGTGGAGATGTTTCCTCCGAGATGCTTAACCTAAGCCTATCCTTTCGCCTTCCTGATCATTGCAGCGTTTTCCAGGCGGAAATCATGGTATTAAAAGAAGCCTCCTCCTGTCTGAAAAGGAATGTAATATCCACGAAGTATATTAACATCTTCAGTGACAGCCAAACGGCAATTAAATCGCTGGTATCCACCTCGTTTTAATATCGGAATCAGCACACGAATGCCGTCTATATGTGAATGAGATGGCAGAGCATTTCACCATTCACCTCTTCTGGGTACCGGACCACAGAGACATTCCAGGGTATTGCAAGGCGGATGAGTTTGTCAGACAGGGAACTACCCTTGATATTCTAACGCCAGTAGATATGTTGGGTATGCCCCTCACTACATGTAAATCATCAACCAAACCGAATGCGATGAAGAAAGCAAACCGCAGATGGATAAACGGCAAAACGTGTCAAATATCCAGTCAACTCTGGCCATACTATAACCAGAACCGTTCCATCTGCTTGACAATGCAGAACAGATCAAACATCAGCACTATAATCAGTGTCCTTATCTGACATTGTCCCATAGGCCTACACGCAAAAAGACTAGGCCTCCTCAGCAATGACTTTTGTAGAAGCTGCTTGGACAAAAAAGAGGGGGAAAGTATTACTCACCTTCTATGCTCTTGTCCAGCTCTCTCAGAAAAAAGAAAACTCCATCTGGGAAACTACTTCTTCGTCAATATAGGTGAGCTAGCTAATATAAATGTCAGAAACCTCCTAAGCTACATAGTCAGCACTGAATGGTTCAATTAGGCGAACGTATATAGGAAAGTATAGGAAAGGGGGCTCAGTGGCGCGATGGTTAGTGCGATGAACTGCCGCGCAGAAGGTCTGGTTCGATTCCTAGCCGTAGCAACACCAAACATTTTCACTGGCCCTCCTCTCGTAATGATCTGACAAATCATCCGAGTGGTATCAATTGCCAAGTATAGCTTATCTCAACTTAGCCGTTCGGAATCGGCATAAAACAGGAGGTTCCGCCATCGTGCAAGAAGTACACATGCACACATGAATGGTTGTGAGAAAGCTAGGCCCTAGGCACTAACGAGCCTGTTGCGCCAAAAATTTTTATTTCTTACATAGGCAAGTCGGCAGATTTACGTGGCATCACAACGTACCTTTATGGTCTAAGTTTGCACGGGCATCGCGTGCAGCCACTACAACGTAACCAAACCTAAACCAGAGTTTCTTGTCATTCTTGTCATCTCGAGCCTGATGCTTTGGATGCAATGAGATTCTCTTGGCTGACACAATTTATGGTTCATCACTGACGTGTACTTACTACAGGTACAGCTCAAAAGGCTAACAGTCTAATCTTCTCCTCCATTCACCTTCGCCACACCGATTTGACCTTTCATTGGTGGAAGGATACGTTTCTCTTACTAGCACCATTCTAAGCGAATATCTTAGTTATGCAAGTATGAACAAACCAACTCGGTGATTCATCCATACTCTGGGGTTGCTGTGATTAATGACAAAACAAGCTGTACCACATATTCCGCAAAAATCTATTGACTCAATGCGAGATAAGGCTTCAACTCTATCCAAGGTTGGTTACCTCACCCGAAAGCCTCCACCGCATTGTCTTTGCAATGCACTTCCCGTTTGCAATTACTTTGCAAGCAACTCCTGTCATATCTTTTGCGTTTGTCATCGAAAGCTTCGAATTTGAACGACTAACCCTACACAGCAATGTGCTCTACGACCAACCCAAGTCACAAAAAAAAAAAAAAAATAGCGTAGGCGTCTGCAGATCAACTGCTGCACAATGCAATCACGAGGCAACTCCTCACAAGTCACAATCTCTCTTCAACCGGCAAAATGACTTAATGAAACGTATCTCCACGGAGACATCTGTAACCCTGAAATCACTGCATGAGGTCATACCTCACGTCGGAGACGTACTGCCAACGGAATGGTAACGCACCGTAGAGAATTTTCTCCATCCTCCAGATCCGAGACGCGTTCAACTCTGAAAGGCGCGTGCGCACCGCGACGCAGCCAAATTGAGATACCATGTAGGTGTTAATGCGTTATAAGTTATGTAAGGACCCTCGCCCCAAAAAGGAGCGGTTTCAATGTATAATCTACTCCGTGGTAGGTAGGTATACATATAGTCGCGTCGCGTCACATCACGTCGCATCGTTCCTGGTCTCGGTATGTAGGCCCATAATTTACACCAGACGAAAACCAGGCCTGACAAAGCCCAGCAATTTCAACCATTTCAGCCAAGTAATTGTTAAGTAATGCAAACCGATGTGTAATTACACCCCAAGAGGGTATCATTAACCACCAGGCCCCAGCTTCGGTGACTAATACGAAATTTATATCTTTCTCTCTCGAGCGGCAGAATATTGTTCTCTAGACATCTGTGGATATATTGACCGTGGAATGCGAGCGCAAGCCAGCCGAATGATTTCCATTTAATTCCACATCTATAAACCGGGCACAGCACATAACCGTTTGTTGTACAATTACACCGTTTAATTAACTCAACAAGACCTGCAAGTTGCAATTATTTCAATTAGATTTGCCGCACACAACAAAAGTATCTAACAACAACGTGAACCGAAATTAGCGATTGCATTTGCAGGTCATTAAGCGAACGATGATCGGCTCGAGTTGTGGTTTTTTATTTGAGTCTGGATGTTGGCCGGAAAATGCCTTGAGACATGCACCGACGCCTTCTGTCTGGTGATTGAGAAGGTACCCGAAAACGATAATGAGTTGCACTCACCTAGCAAGACTATAGCGCTTTGAGATACAATGTATCTGTTGAAACTCAGTCTCTGAGGGTTGTGAATGTTTTACATTAAAAAAAAACAGAAGCGTCATAGATACATACGCCATATCTGGTAGCTAGAGCTCAAGATAATGGCATTAAAGTCGGTTGTGAGCCAACTTGGTATGTAGGAAGGTCTTGTCGATCTCTGTCGATACCAGCCTTTCGAAAGAGTTTATGGTAGATGCTCGGGATTATTGAAGATCCAGAATACTGCAAGGCTGCCTATTGTCTAACGCAACGTGGTCAATTCGATTGACCGTTTGTTGAGACCACCAAGGTAAAGAAACCGTTTGCTTGCTTTGGTAGCATTTCGTTCTACAGCGAAGTCAATAAGCTTGAGTCTGTTGTCAGACCTGTTTTTGTTTAGGCAGGGCTTGGCGCTTAAAAAAAACTCAGCGCGATTTTCACAATGTACTTTGGTAGGCATTCATAAGTTTTTTCGAGGAGCCCATAGAAGCAGTCCTTGGTGATATCGTCTTTTTGCGGCGTCGAAACGTGAGCGATTAAGTCCATAACAGATCAAAACAGCACTCTTTGGCAGATCTTGAAAAAAAAAAAAAACAAAGAAGTCCAATTCAATACACAATAGCCGCATACGACAGAATTTTTAGAGACAAACCATACCTACAGAGCCATATCTAGTTTTGGTGTACCGTTCAAACTTGTTCGTCTATGCTGGATGGCGATGGAGAATACCCACAGCTCCATCAGGGTCGGTATTGACCTCACCGAACCATTCGATACCAAAAAAAGGATTTAGGATCTCAATCTTGAGAGGATTGTGCAAAACTCCGAGCCAAAAGCAGAGGCGCAATCTTCCATAAATCGGCGCAGCTCCTGGAATACGCTGATGATATTGACATCATTGGTCGGACTCAACGTAATGACATAGCCACGTTTGCTAGTATAGAGAAGAACGAATATATGCTGTCAAAACAAAAGGACACACAAAATCGACGAATTAGACAGAATGTCATCATTGACAGATATAACATTGAAGTAGTACGGGACTCTGTCCGGTATTAACTCTGAAAACATAAGGTCGTCAGAAATAAAACGAAGAATTACTCCTGCGAACCGCTGTGTCACTCGAACTACTAAGGATATCCAATACAAGACCCTGATCATCCCAGTCTTGCTTTACGGCTCTGAAAGTGAATGAAGATATATTTGGTCGTTTTGGTTCCGCTTGACGAGCTGTACTGCGACCTTAACCTGGTCCCTATTGGACGTTTGAGATGTAGAGCGAATGGACACCAATAATCCGGGCATCTGGCTAGCAGAATCTTTGATTTCCAGCCAGACGTCGAATGCAGTAGAGGCTGACCTATCCGTAGGTTAGGCAAGGTTGGTGGGTTGTTGAGGTACGCAGTGCACGTCTTCCCTCATCACACTCAGGAGAATATAAATCCATTGTGATGGCCGTTGAGGGTCCACGTATGTGTCTGGTTCCTACATTTGTCCCGTTAATGTCCATTGTTGTTAGTCTCTTTCCAGCCATCCGGATGTTGTTGCAAACCCGAAAATATTAGAGAGAGGGTTTTCGGATAGAGGAGAGAGGTCATGGACAAAATATTTTCCTAAAGTTCATTCTTAATTGACTATGGACTGGACAGTGGCACAGCAAGTGGAGGGTATCCTCCTGTATTTCTTCATCACCGCAACCTCTGTGGCTTTTGCGTTAGTTGCTGGTGTCGAAACCTGTTTCTTTGAAGGAGTTTGTGGGTTCTGGCTTTGTCAGACTCAGGCCAAAACCTCTTCGATGATTCAAAGTAAGAGAGGGTGTTCTACCTGTTTTTGGCGATATCCAGTATTTTCTGTCCCACCCGTGATTTGTGATCTCATAGTGGCGGTTTGACAGACTCGTCTGCCTGATCAATGTTGGTGGCAGATCCTTTCCTCACCAGTTAATCAGCAATTTCATTGCACTGTATGCCTCTGTGTTCGGGGACTCAGCAGAGCTTAACATTATGTTGGACGACAAGGACTTTCAGCTCTTCGTGACAATGCTTCACAAGCTTAGATTTTATTTCAACAGCGGAGATAGGCTTTAATTGCAGCCTGACTGTCAATTGGTGATATCATCTGGTGGTATCGACAGCGTTGAGGTCGCTTTTGCTGCCTCTGCTACAGCCTGGAAGACACTGCTGTGCTCAGGTAGACTTAAAGTGCTGTTCAGCTTTAGTGTTCCGGAAAACACTTCCGCTAAAACACCTTTGCCCATTTTGGAACCATCAGTATAGATCTATATGGTTTCGGTTTCCTTTCCCACTTTCTCCCTACTTGCACATATGCATCAGGAGAATTGACTTTGAAAATCAGGGTGCTATGCAGAGGATACAGCTGAGCCTAAGTATCTGTTTAGCAATTTGAGTTAATTTTAAGGCAGTTGGGATGGCTGATTCTTAGCGCATTTTTGGCTGCAGATTTGGCTACATATAAAGGTCTAGCGGTAAGAGGTTGAGGATGGTTTCCAGTCTCGCTGTTTGTCGTTGGAGTGGTTCTCATTGCACTAGTAATGCACACACATGCTATCCTTTGTACATTTGTCATGTTTTTCAGATGGTTGACTTTACACCGGCTTTTCAGAAAGAAGAAAAGAGAGAAAGAAAAGCGCGCAATCGAGGCTATTGAGAGGTGCCACTCCAGGAAGGATGCTCGCAAGTTTTACCAAAGTGTAAAACGTCAAAGCCAAGGATACAAGGCTCGAACAGAATCCTGTCGAGATGAACAAGGAAATATCGTAGTTGAGACACAGTCGATGCTGAGGATATGGAAGAACAACTTCTGCATACTGTTAAACTGCGATGACGAACAACATTCCCCTGTCAGGCAGAACGAACCATTTAATATTGGCAACGGCAGCGAAAACTGCCAACCAGCCGACCTAAGTGAAGTGAGGATAGCAATATCTAAACTCAAGCTTAATAAGGCCACCGAAAACGACGGCCTTCCGGCCGTCATTATGAACCCGGCGGGGATGACTTGGTAAGTAACATCCACCGACTCGTAAACCAAATCTGGTCGGATGAAAGCATGCCTGAAGAATGGAACCTCAGTATCGTTTGCCCGATCCACAAAAAAGGAGACCCTCTGACCATTGCTTACAAGATCCTATCTGCCGTAATATGTGAACGCCTGAAACCGTTTACAAACAACCTGGTCGGCCCTTATCAGTGTGGTTTTAGGCCAGGAAAGTCCACAACCGATCAAATTTCACACTTCGGCAGATCTTGGAAAAAAACCCGAGAAGTCCAAATCGATACCCACCACCTATTTATCGATTTGAAAGCCGCATACGACAGCATTTATAGAGACGAACTATACAGAGCCGTGTCTAGTTTTGGTATACCGCCCAAACTCGTCCGTTTGTGTAGGATGACGATGGAGAATTCTCGCTGCACCATCAGGGTCGGAAACGACCTCACCGACACATTCGATACCAACAAAAGATTTAGGCAAGGCGATGCGCTGTCAGGTGACTTCTGCAATTTGATTCTTGAGAGGATTGTGCAAAACTCCCGAGCCAACACCAGAGGCACAATTTTCCAAAAATCGGTGCAACTACTAGCATACGCCGATGTTATTGACATCATTGGTAGGACTCAACATGATGTCATAGCCACGTTTGCTTGTATAAGGAAGGAAGCGGCGAAAATGGGTTTAGCAGTAAATGAGGGTAAGACTAAGTATATGCTCTCAACACGAAAGGACACACAACATCGACAAATCGGACAGAACGTCACCATTGACAGGTTTAACTTTGAGATAGTACGGGACTTTGTCTACCTCGGCTCCGCTAATCAAACGAAGAATTACTCTTGCCAATCGCTGTTTCTTCGGGCTAAGAAGGCAATTTAGTAGTAAAGCCCTCACTCGAACTACTAAGGAGATCCTATATAAGACCCTGATTATCCCAGTCCTGCTCTACGGCGCTGAAGCATGGACCGTATCAAAAGTGGATGAAGAAATCCTTGGTGGATTCGAGAGAAAACTTCTTCGATAAATCTTCGGTCCCGTTTGGGTTGAGGCTATGGTGACGAAGATTCAACCACGAACTATACGAGCTGTACAGCGACATACCCCTGGTCAAAAAACTCCGCATTGGACGTTTAAGATGGGTAGGACATGTAGAACGAATAGACACCAATACTCCGGCTTGTAGAATCTTCGATTACCAGCCAGACGTCGGACGCAGTAGAAGAAGACCTCGCCTTAAGTGGCGCGCACAAGTAGAAACCGACCTCAACCAACTTGGAGTGCGCAGCTGAAGGCAGTTAGCTAAGGACCGGGCTAATTGGAGAGGAATGTTGGTTGAGGCCCAGGTTCATCTCGGACTGTAAGCCACTTAAGGAAGTAAGTGACTTTATTTTTGGATTGCCACCAGACAAGTCCTTCAAATGTTAACAAAGGTCTTACCATGGTCGTGTACATCCAAAGAATAACCCTGTGGTTTGGACCCCAGTTTTTTTCTGAATATTCGGTTACATGTATAGAAAGCTATTGTGGCCTTTTTCATGCGTTCGCACACATTTAGCTTCCAGTTGCGTTTTCTGTGAAGATAACCTCGAATACAAAAAGCAACCAACCTCAATCAACTTGAAGTGCGCAACTGGATGCAATAAGCTTAGTCCCGGGTTATTTGGGCAGGCACGAAGGTTGAGACCCAGGTTCATTCCGGACTGTATCGCTACCAAATTATTTGAGTAGATAGTGTGTAGGGCAGGTGTTGACATGAAAGGAACTAGGTATTGTGATACGCAGACATTAATACAACATTGGTCGCACTCAACGCAACAATGCAGAGGCGTAGTATGGAATGTGAAGAACAGGCAAACCGCTCAGATATAGTTAAGGATGTTAAGGCAAATGACGTGTTATAAACAAAGAAAGCATCGTCGAGAACTACAACTGCTTTGGAAAGTCATAAAAAGGTGAACATTTTTAGAAGTGTAGGGATGATCTTCACTTCGGTGACATTTGTGGCATCGAAGTGAAGATCGGATCCGTTTCGACCTTCCTGTTGTTTTACTTACCTAAAATCGATTTTATGTCGTAATGAAATGTGTAAATCACCTTCAATTCATTTTGAGTTTAACGTCTCTGCCTTATATTTTCGGTGTTTAAGGTTTTAGTCATTCCCATATTCAGTGCATTTAGTCACCTTTTTCTTCCAAAAAGTAGGTAAACACTACGTGTCCTGGGTCTTTTTTAAATCCAGAACATACTGGGCATTGTGGCGGTTCATCGTACGACTATAAGGGCTAAGGCCTAACATACACTTAATAGGGTGGAAATCGCTAAGCAATACTTTTGATTTCGCCTCCTCTTTTCTTAAGTTTGAGCGTTTTAGTATTTTGTTCCCTTCTATTATGATTCTGTTTCACTTACTCGGTACGAGTCCTACTGAAATCCTTTTATCAATGACGACATGTCAGAAATGCTCTACCATGATCTGATAAAACCCTGAGTGCGGTCATTCTATTAAAATTAAAGATTCAAGAAATTGTCGGTCGTTTTGACGCCTTTCAAAGTATGGAATCGAGATCCTGTTAGTGTACAAAACTTCTTTTGTTTTCATTGGTTTAGGTCCACCATATTTCAACCACTTTCTGAGTTTGCTGAACTTTAGTTAGGATTAATACGAATTTTCCACAATCCCTTAGAACTACATCGTCTGCCTAGGACTCCCTTTTTATGGAGTTCTTCTTGAGTTCTTCCTTTCTTACATCCAACCAAAAATGTGGAATGACGTGGATCCATTTTTCAGCACATGGTATATGAACATCGCTTTTGCTCATCACCATTCTTATGTCCGATTTGTCTACATTTTAAATTGATGTGCCCTACTAACAGCCTTCTTTAAGTACCTTGACATAACTACACAAAAAAAGATTTAAGGCCATTCAAACAAGGATACCAAGGATATGATAATGTTAACGATAATGTGAACCAATTATTGGATATCAAATTTTGAAATTCATACCGTATTAAGAATATTCCCAACTTCATTTACGGTAAATCGTCCTTCCAAACAAACTGTGGGAATCATCACATCGCAATATCCCACCAGTTTGTATAAAATTGCAACTTCCAGGAGTGGAACTGTTCACTCCGACTCCGTTTTCCCACGACAGATACCTCATCGCAACTAACTGTTGATGGCATCATTTCACCGATTGACACCTCCTAATTTTTGTCACTGACAGCATTCTCAATGAATTCTCCTCTCAATCAAAAATTCACAAAAACTAGCATACAATTGCAATAACGGTGCCCATCACTCCAACGCTCCATTCACATCTTCTAGGATCTCAAATGACACTTTATTGCATAAGCAAACCTATAACCATTTTAGTTACCCCTTCCAACAGTCGAAAAAGGATTATTTCCCAACAAAAGATACACTCCGATACCTCGTAGCGCTTCGCATCGATTTACTGTCCAAGATCCTATCGCATGCACTGTGCTCCGTCATCTCCCCCGAGTGCAGGGTTTTGTTTGTTTGTCGCCGAACAACAACTGTACAAAAAAAAATATACAAAAGCAGGTGCAACTTGCTCTGTCATCACACAGTCCCCGATGCACCTAACACGGATCCCCTATATGCGAGCAGCCAAGTCAGTGACCTTTTTTCTGCCTCTCACAACATTCCACAAGACCGTGCATCCTTTTCATCATCCATGTTTCCCATACCCTCATGGTGTAGCCTGTAGTTCGTCAATCGATACACGCACATACATGGAATCTCAATTGTGACGACGACGACGACGTACTTGGCGCAGGATGAGTTCCAACTTCCAGGATATCTCAACCAACAAAACAGTAGAATAAGGTCGTCCGCTGCTGGTACTCTTGCTGTAGCTGAGCGTGTATGAGTGGCTGCAATGCGCACACACCTGACCATTCCAAGCGGCACACTCACGCGTTTCCACCCATATCTCGTCCTGGCTGTTGTGGGGCATTGTTGCCGCGTACATCTACGAGTATAGTAGTGCGGCCTCCTTAGTTGGTATTCAGAGTGCATCGCGTGTTTTGAATGTCCTGTTCCTCGGTATGAATTATTCAAAATTTAGCAGGAGTCGGGCAAAAATACACACAGTACCAGGGACATACAGCCAACAGCAGGAGCAGAGAAAAAAAAACGAAGGAAAATCGTTCTCAATTCCGGCGGAAAGTGAAAGTCAAGGTTAATCCGTCTGGGGGAAGATTTAATAATTCGTGCAGTCTGCATTTGGGACACAGAAATGCCAGTCAGTTTGGGAGGAAGGGTGGATAGCCTTCCACAACCTTGCATACACAATATATACCTCTCATAAAAACGCCTGCGATAGAGCGAGTCCTTTTCCAACTTTGGCGCCATTCAAAGTTCGTGTATCTAATTTTTGGGGGCGCAATTGTTTGCAAATAGTACGACTATCTGGTGATCCTCTTGCTGTGTCGGGTAGGGGAAACTAGTCGTTAGGTTTTAGTAGGGCATTGGAATAAATCCGCAACGGTCCGACCATTATCCTTTCGCTTCATTGTGCTGGAGGTGGTAGAAAAAAGAAGCAAATTCGTTTGCTACATGGTGGAATTGCGGGGGGAGTTGTTGAGGCGCAGCGTGAGAAGTTATAAAAGTCGCGAAAAGTTGAATCGTAAAATTGTTCGAAACAGAGGGTTTTTGAGTTGCCAAATGGGCTATGAAAGGTAAGTCGTCCTTGAGGTGCACCACGGTTGGCAGTTGATTATAAGGTTGGTTGGGAAAATAGAATTTCGTGTAGGATTTTGAGTTAAAAGTTGGAAATCAATGAGATTGATGCGGCACTGGCAGAAAGCCTTCTTCTTCATCCGCGCCAGTGAGGTATATTTCAAGATTTTAGCAAATAGTTAGGTCGGGAAGATACACAGATTTTGCGACAGGAAATAGTTTTATAACGTTGGGTAATGCGAGTAGCTACAGTGTTGATACGCAAACTCAAGGTTTAAAAATTCCACGGGGTTAGTTTTGGGACCAGCCTTATTGAACTGCATGTACTGAGTACTGAGAATTTCGAAGGCATGGGAAATTTGCATCCAAAAACATTAAGGAATTGATAGAAAACTTTAACAACATCATCAATGACTTGAAGATATGGCTCAGCTCAACAGGGTTGGAACTTGTAGACTATAAAACAGAGATCGTCCTCATTAGAAGCAGCAAACGATAATGAAGAGAGAGCACAGAATATAGTCGAAACCATAATTAATATACCTAGGGGTATTCTTTGTTACACTTAAGGCACACGTAGGGCTGCAGTTGCCTAGTGGTTAGTTCGTTGGACTACTAAGTGCGGATTCTCGGTTTCAAATCCCGAAGGTAACTACATTGTACTGCTCCACCTCTAGCGAAAGTCTGACAAACATCCAAGAGTAATACTTTAATGAGAAGCTCCTTAAATTTGCATTTCGTATTCGGCGCTAAACAGGAGGTTCTCTGCGAATATAGTAACCCCGATAAACACAAATGAAGGGACAGGCTAAATTTGAGGCTCTATATGGGCTGTTAATGCCAGATATTTCATCTTTACACGTATGGCAAAGCCAACCGAGTATTCGCCGGACTCCCAAAGCTAATATCATATATTGCAGGAACAAGGCAGCCAAATGGAAACCTACCACGTACACGAGAAGGATCAACTCTGTGCAGAGGATTGCTCAGAGTGTTTTCTTCACGTAAAAGTTTCTGCGGATGCAGCAGGTCCGAAAAATGTTCGAAAATTGTTCATCAGCTTTCAGCGCCGTATATCAAGACTGGGGTGATCAGGGCCTTGTATAGGATCTCCTTAGTAGTTCGAGTGAGTTTTTTCTACTAAATTGCCTTTAAAAAAACAGCGGTTGACAAGAGTAATTCTTCGTTGTAATTCTCAGCCGAGCTGAGGTAGACAAAGTCCAGACTAAAAGTTATATTTGTCAATGATGACATTCTGCCTAATTCGTCGGTGTTGTGTGTCCTTTTCTGTTGACAACATATACTTGGTCTTCTCTACGCTAGCTAACGTGGCTTGACATCTCGGTGAGTCTGACCAATGATGTCAATATCGTCGGAGTATGCCAGTAGCTGCATCGATTTATGGATGATTATGCCTCCGGCGTTGGCTCGGCAGTTCTGCAAAATCCTATCAAGAATGATGTTAAAGTAGTCACATGACAGTGCATCGCCTTTCCTAAATACTTTTTTAAATATTCTGACCCTGGTTTGAGGCGGTATATATAAACTAGACATTGGCTTTATAACTGCTGTCATATGAGGTTTTGAAATCGATGACTAGGTGGGTGTTATCGATTTGGACCTCTTCGGTTTTTTTTTCAGTGGCACTTCCTGCTCTTTTTTCTTCATTTTGAAAAGCCAGTCTTCTTCCCTCCTTCTTTGCCTAAAGAGCTCAATGCTTTCGTCTTCACCTGCAACTTAGCCTTGTAGGCCTTATTATTGGCTGCGAGCATCAGTCGGTATTGTTCATCAAACCAAGGGTCTCTTGCTGTTGGGTAGAAAAAACCTACTACATCAGTTGCGCCTGATCAAATGGATGGTTGACATCATTGCCATCGTTCTTAAACAATCGATTCTGATGGTTTGATGTTAATGAAGTGGTTAAGGGATACGGGTTCTGCGAAAGACTTGATTGTCTCTCGCGAGTGCAGTCTTTCGACATTAAATTTTTCCACAGTACATGTTTATAGTTTGTTGTATCAGGATGGATACATTAGCTCCAGCATGGTAGTTGTCCTAGTCGATGAGTCCATCGGAATGTTCGGACATCCAAAATACTGGATTCGTTACTATTGCCGATAGTTTCCGGGTCACAATTCCCGAAAGAACGTCATGGGAGAGTAACGAACATGTGGTAAACGACTCGATCCATTTTTATACTGATGACTCCAAAACAAATGACGGAGTGGGTGCTGGTGTCATCTCCGACAGGCTGAATCTTAGCATATCTTTCCGTCTTCCTAATCATTGCAGCGTGTTCCAGCGGAATTCATGGCGATCAAAGAAGCCTTATCCTGGCTGAAAGAGAATGTAATATCTACCAAGGATATCAGCATTTTCTCAGACGGCCAAGCGGCCATCAAATGCCTGGAATCAGTCTCAACAAATTCAAAGACAACCCTAGATTGTCGATCATCGCTGCAGGAGATGTCAAAGCAGTTTAACATTCACCTATGCTGGGTGCCTAGGCATAGTAACATTCCAGGAAACTGTAAGGATGATGAACTCGACTATCCGACACAGTAGGTATTCCTATCGCTACATGGTAAAGCTTACTAGCGCAGCATGCTATTAAGAAATCAAATCTCAGATGGAGTCTTGGCAAGATGTGTCAAATAACCAAACAAATTTGGCCAATGATAGATTTGAGACGATCAAAGAGACTGATTTCGCTCGATAAATCGTATATTAGCGCCAACATAGGTGTCATCACGGGACACTGTTTAAAAGGCTGGGACTCATAAAGGCTAGGCCTCGAGCACTCAAACGACTTCTGTTGGAGCTGAAATGACGAAGAGGAAGAAGAAACAATATTTCATATCCTTTGTAACTGCCCGGTCCTATCAAACAAAAGGAAGCTCCATCTTCGAGCTTAGTATTTTCAAAATCTCAGTTTTTTGACAAAAACGGGTGTGAAAAGCCTCCTCCGCTTCATCAAAAGCTCAGAATGGTTTTCTCACGGATACTCTGCAGAATGGACAAGATCCATATGGTATCACAATGGACACACCTAACCTACTATTATCGATAGTGTGATCAATTTGGTTGACCCTTCGTTGTTCTGGAGTCCAACTTGGATATCGAGGTGTTGGCTATAGTGGTGTTTCGTTTAGCAGATAGAGCAGTTAGCCTAAGTCCATTGCCAGACATGGTGTCGTGTAGGCTGTATTTTGCGACAATACTGCTAGAGATGTATTCTCTTTCTATCTTTGCGTTAACATCTTAGTACCGTTTTCACATCTACTTCGGTAGTTGCTCATAAATTTTGTCAAGGAACTCTTAGATGCAGTCTTTCGCTATATTTTTCCTTCGTCGGAGCGTGAACGCATATAAGGCTTTTGTTGGCCAAGTTGGCCTTGATGCGGATTGTTACTATGCATTCGCTAATGTCCAGGAAATACAATAGGCCCATCACATGCTGTAATATCTGGTTGTTTTGCTGCTTAGGGATTCCGTAAGTTGTTGAATCTCTCCTGCTTAATGTTCTCACATTCCACGTCGTTGTTCCTTTGTCGGTTAGCATGTTTGTCAAAAATAAAAATCATTCCTTTCCGAGGATGGCCGTGTCAGCCCAAAACATAACCCCCAACCTAGAAGGCCATGTCCATGAGGGTAGCAGGCCAGATATTACATGATTGCTAGGTGGCCATCACCATTTCTGCATCTCCACTCTGAATCCATCTGCAGGTTTCTTGACTTTGTTTGCAGACTTCCCAAATGTTGTGAATCTAGAAGGACATGCCTCCTTATTTAGCCCGTTACCACGACGAACGAACTCTTCTTCATGCAGCTAGAAGAGTTCTTGTCGAATCTTCCCTCTCAAAGCATCTCGACGGAAACGGATGAGTAGATTTTGCTAAACAAATTGAAAATCAAACGAAAAAGGATATCTTCATCCGCTTTTGACACGGTTTATGCTTTAGCGCCGTAAAGCAGCACATGATTCGAGAAAGGCCTTTATCGTCAATTGTCTTCTTGTTCCATTACAGCAATTGGGGCTAGAGCAGTTCTTGATTTAGTTTTCGACGAGATCTCGATGTCAGAATCTCTGCTTGAGATTTTAGTTTTGAACTTCCAAACTTTACTCCTCTGGATTGACCCCTTCATTGCGCGATTTATTTGTTCTTACATATAACCCTTTCGAGGTATCCCTTCAGAAGAAAATTTTGTCTCTATACCGAGGTATCTGTTCCGATTAACATTACGAACAGCTCTTCCGACTAAATGTATCCGACGAAGAACTGTTGTGGAATCCATCGATTGCGATTGTAAGCTTTTTTTACTTTGTTCCGTAACGGATTTCGGGAAAGCAAACTCAGTTCCGATTGGAACTGACTTTCGTGTTAGAAATCCTTTCGAACGGATACCTCGGTATGACCGGTTTTCTTTCTCAAAAGCTGTCGTTTTTTCTTTTTTTTTTTCTGCCTTAACATTTTGACGACATTTCTCCTCTCTCTGTTCCCTTCTTCGCATGCAGTGTTGCATTGCAATCCCGTCGATACTGAGTTTGGACAAGGGAATACTCCTACTTCACTTGGACACTTTTTGAGGGGTTTTTGACGGTGTCATCACTGGTCTTCCACATTTTGTTGCTGAGGATATTGAGCTCATAGCTTGATTAAGGATTAAGTCCATTAGAAACGTTTAGCGCTCTCTAGGTTTAGTCAAAGGGGTCGTAGAAACAGTCTTCAGCAATGTCATACTTTTCTTCTGTTAGACTTGGCCAAATCATAAAACGTTTTGCATAAATTGGCAACTAATATCAAAGGCTTATCGACCTGTTTATATAAACATACATTTTTGGTAGCTAGTTCAACGCATCCGGTTCCGGGTCCAAATAAACAACAACACAAGCAAGGTTCGATTGCGGGGAGAAAACATTTTAGAGAACGGAATAATAGGAATCTCTTATCTCTGACACCAGAGATGATCATGTCCATCCCTACAAAACCCACTCAACTAAATTTAAAATTCAAAACCCTTTAATCGATCTTTTTGAAGAGTCCTCTCCTGGCCAAGAGAGTCAGTTCACTCTATAATATCCTTCCTCTTCGCAGACCTTGCTTCATTTCGAAATTAAAATGTCTCACAACAACAAAAGGGCATAGTGCGTGCATGATATAATCTCGCATCGCGTAACTGAACAATTAGTTACATATACGCGTACATCGGCTTCCATTTGTGCACTCATTCAGTTGAGACGCGCGACATTGCGCATTTCCTTATCGTTAACTCGTATCCGAATCGTTCAAGTCGAAACCATGCCCTACAAGCCCCATTTTTAAGCCGACCTACGAATTAGCTTTCCATATCCGCGACTATCTGTGCTCACATCTGTGTGCATACATCCACTCCAGAGATCAGCTGTGTGTCCATGTCCATTGCTCCAGTGCCACCGATTCTCTCTCATTCACACAAAAATTGCAAAAGGGCATAAAATTGATCTCTGGAAATTGGGTTAATAATTTGATTGATGTACAAACGAGCAAGACGCACACGAGCACGATCCGTTCGGTCTCGGTCTTGTATGTGCCACACTCGGTCGCCACCACTTCTGCCATTCAGACGGCGTACTTGGAGATTCGTGTCTCCATCGTCGACGTAGTCGTAGCTGTCTTTTTGTCGCCGTCGACGTTGCACTGTCCACTGCAACAACATCAACAAGCAAGCAATGGACCGCGAGCAGCAGTTGTTGAGAGATGATCGCGATGATTGCACAATTTACAACAGATTATCTCGGCTTAAGTAGCACTTTGCGCGCGGTCTCACTCTCTCTCTATCTCGTCTGTAAATTGAAGAGAACGCGAATGCACGCATGCATCCGTAACAACGCATGAAAGTATCGTGTCTTTGAATTTTCAACAAAAAGATACTTTCCGAAAAGATTGACCGCGACCAGGCCATGCGTAACGCAACACACGCATTTTTGACCCAGATACGCGTATGGATATGAAGATGAAACCCGAAATCGCCCACCTTTCCAATTCCACATTCCACCAGATAGCGCCCCAGAGTACAAATGACATACCCAGTACCCACCGAGGCCTATGTCTGGCAGCGCAACAATCACTCTCATAGCCGCACAATGGCCCATGGCAGGGGTCAATTGATCGTTGCAACTTTGAACTCGTTGATCTTGTCACAAATTAAAAGAAGATTTATATATCGCGTCGTCGAAGCGTTGTTGGTCCACCTTCTTGCTGATGCCTACACTTGGGGAATCATTTCTGTGTGTACCGCTGCTTGGTCGATAGATTGGGACACAACGACGAGTCTATTAGGTGTCAATAAAAAAAAGTTCCTCTCATATGCGGCACGCTGGAGCTTAATTCGATTTTCGATAAACGATGAATGATGACCTTCGACGCGTTCACTGAGCATGATTACGCTCGCAAGACAACTATCGATAAGTGGCATAGTGAGCATACCGTCAAAATACCGATCTTCGGCGATCAAAACAACGGCATTTGTGCGTTTCATCGGTGTTTGTTTATCTTTTCATGATCCAATTAGACAAGGTCGAGTCGCGTCGTTAATAGAAAGGTACATTCGCTGGCACTTGACAAAGTGCGTGACAGTGACTTCATTGTGCACTGGGAGAAGCGCGTCTCGTTTGGAGTGTGATTGATCATGATCAAGATCGGTGTAGTGGTGTTTGGCAATTATCGAAATCAATTTCTTTGAACTTTGAAATTTGTCTGGTGATGCTGAGCTTGTACCGGGAAGTACCTCGGGGAATAGGTTAGGTCATGGGTGTTAAGTCAGGCTCAGGACATTATAAAGGCGCAGTGTTAGCTATGAACCGAGATATTTGAAGGCACAGGTTCATTCCGGACTGTAGTTTGAGACAGGTAGTTTGAGTTTTTATTCAAAGAGTTATGGAAGCATTCAGGTCTTATGGTTTAAGAAATCATGCTTTTGGTTTCATATATTATGCTAGATTTTGTATTTTGGTCAACAGCACAGTCCCAACTAAGAATTTTGCTTTGAAGCCTCTGTTTGTAGTTCGTCACGTCAAGTATTTTTAGTTTCTATAAGACTTCAATCGCAAGCTCCAGATAAATTATCGCTCTGTAATACTTCAGCTGGAAGTTCTACCGATACTTTTTAATCTATGACACCCATGTGGATTTTTTTGTTATTTCATTTCCGAAAGGTAAAGTTAAACTTTTTAAGGGTGTTACACCATCAAATCTTCTATAAAGCTTATAGATTTATTTCAAAGGACTAAAACTTGCCAAACTCAACTTCTGCCTAAGTTAAGACTTACTAAACCTAAACCAATCTAACTGACATGTGATTGCTGATAAGTCGATTTCCCGATCGTTCGGAGACTCACATCTTTCAGTCATAGTCAGATCATCAACCATAATTAAGGCCGAGTTTAACTTAACCTAAGTGTTAGATTCAGTCTGTTCTTACTTACTTAAGTGGCGCTACAGTCCGGGATGAACCTCATGAATATGCCTCTCCAATTAGCCCGGTCCTTAGCTAACTGCCTCCAGTTGCGCACTCCAAGTTGGTTGAGGTCGGTTTCTACTTGTGCGCCCACTTAAGGCGAGGTCTTCCTCTACTGCGTTTGGCTGGGAATCGAAGATTCTGCGAGCCGGAGTATTGGTGTCCACTCGTTCTACATGTCCTAGCCATCTTAAACGTCCAATGCGGAGTATGTCGCTGCATAGCTCGTATAGTTCGTGGTTGAATCTTCGTCTCCATAGCCCGTCAACGCAAACGGGACCGAAGATTTTCCGAAGAATTTTTCTCTCGAATCGACAAAGGATTTCTTCATCCGCTTTTAATACGTTCCATGCTTCAGCGCCGTAGAACAGGACTGGGATCATCAGGGTCTTATATAGGATCTCCTTAGTAGTTCGAGTGAGGGCTTTACTACTAAATTGCCTTCTTAGCCCGAAGAAACAGCGATTGGCAAGAGTAATTCTTCGTTTGATTTCTGACGAGATGTTGTTGTCAGAGTTAATAGCGGAGCCGAGGTAGACAAAGTCCCGTACTACCTCAAAGTTATATCTGTCAATGGTGACGTTCTGTCCAATTCGTCGATGTTGTGTGTCCTTTCGTGTTGACAGCATATACTTAGTCTTACTCTCATTTACTGCTAAACCCATTTTTGCCGCTTCCGTCTCTATACTAGCAAACGTGGCTATGACATCACGTTGAGTCCTACCAATGATGTCAATATCGTCGGCTAGTAGTTGCACCGATTTTGGAAAATTGTGCCTCTGGTGTTGGCTCGGGAGTTTTGCACAATCCTCTCAAGAATCAAATTGCAGAAGTCACATGACAGCGCATCGCATTGCATAAATCCTTTTTGGTATCGAATGTGTCGGTGAGGTCGTTTCCGACCCTGATGGTGCAGCGAGAATTCTCCATCGTCATCCTACACAAACGGACGAGTTTGGGCGGTATACCAAAACTAGACATGGCTCTGTACAGTTCGTCTCTATTAATTCTGTCGTATGCGGCTTTGAAATCGATAAATAAGTGGTGGGTATCGATTTGGACTTCTTGGGTTTTTCCAGGATCTGCCGAAGTGTGAAAATTTGATCGATTGTGGACTTTACTGGCCTAAAACCACACTGATAAGGGCCGATCAGGTTGTTGGTCAATGGTTTCAAGCGTTCACATATTACGGCAGATAAGATCTTGTAGGCGATGTTGAGCAGACTTATGCCTCTGTAGTTGGTGCAGCTCAGAGGGTTTCCTTTTTTGTGGATCGGACAAACGATGCTGAGGTTTCATTCTTCAGGCATGCTTTCATCCGACCAGATTTGGCTTATGAGTTGCTGATGTTACTTATCAAGTTATCTCCGCCAGCTTTATAAAGCTCAGCGGGAAGGCAGTCATTTCCGGCGGCCTTATTAAGCTTGAGTTTAGATATTGCTATCCTCCTTTCAATTAGGTCGGGTGGTTGGCAGTTTTCGCTGTCGTTGCCAATATTAAATGGTTCGTTCTGCCTGACAGCGGAATGTTGTTCGTCATCGCCGTTTAACAGTCTGCAGAAGTGGTTCTTCCATATCCTCAGCATCGACTGTGTCTCAACTACAATATTTCCTTGTTCATCTCGACAGGATTCTGTTCGAGCTTTGTATCCTTGGCTTTGACGTTTTACACTTTGGTAAAACTTGCGAACATCGTTCCTGGAGTGGCACCTCTCTATATCCTCGATCGCGCGCTTTTCTTGCTCCTTTTTCTTCTTTCTGATAAGCCAATGTTCGTCCCTTCTTCTTTGCCTATTGAGCTCAATGGCAGCTCTCGTCTTCACCTGCAGCTTAGCCTTGTAGGCCTCGTTCATGGCTGCGAGCATCTGTCGGCATTCCTCATCAAACCAGGGGTCTCTTGCTGGTGGCCGCGAGAAACCGAGCACATCAGTTGCGGCTGATCTAATGGCTTGTTGGCATCGTTGCCATTGTTCTTCGACATTAGATGCTGGTGGTGTGTTGTGAGTCGAGAGGTTAAGGGATACGCGTGGAGCGAATTTCTTGGCGGTCTCTGGCGCTTTTCACAGTATTTCTGGTTTTTGGTATCGTGGTGGAAATCAGCATCCTTACCTTGGCTACAACAAGGTAGTGGTCCGAGTCGATGTTAGCCCCTCGGAATGTTCGGACATCCAAAAAACTGGTTGCGTGCATCTTGTCTATCGCAATGTGATCAATTTGGTTGACTGTTCGTTGATCTCTAGACCGCCATGTCCCCTTATGGTCATCGTGGTGAGGAAACCACGAGGCTATAGTGGCATTTCGTTCTAAGTCTGACGTGTTGTCGTGTAGGCTATGTTTTCCAACAATACTTCTAAAATGTCTTCTCTTCCTACCTTTGCGTTAAAATCTCCCAGCACGATTTTAACATCGTACTTTGGTAGTAGCTCATAGGTTTTGGGGAGCCCATCACATCGTATTTCCTTGATGACGGTAATGTCTGCTTTGTAGCAGTTTAGGGCTTCCGCTAGTTGTTCGCCTGCAGCTCTCCTGTTTAATGTTCTCACATTCCAGGTGCAGATACGAACGTCGCCTTTTTTTCATTTAGCAAGGTCGCCGAGGATATTGGTTGCTTCGTAACATATGGTTTTTTCCATGGGTGGGTAGTTAACCCAAAGCACAACCACCAACCTGGAGGGCCAGTTCCAATTTTTTAGATACCCATATGACACGGGGTATTTCTTTCGAAATGGAAATAAGTAATAAGGCTGTTAATGGCTTTTGCATGTGGGGCTTATTTATCTAAAAAAAAAAACATCTCGTCAGATATTAAACGAAGAATTACACTTTTCAACCGCTGTTTCTTCGTGCTTAGAAAGCAATTCAATAGTAAAGCCCTCACTCGAACTACTAGGGAGATCTTATATAAGATCCTGATCATCCCAGTGCTGCTTTACGGCGCTTGGTTCGTATCAAAAGTGAATGAAGAAATCCACAGGATTCTTAGCCCATTTGACAGAAAAATTCTTCAAAAAATCTTCGGTCCGGAGACGAAGATTCAACCATGAACTATACGAGCTGTACAGCGACATGCCCCTGGTCAAAAAACTCCGAATTGGACGTTTAAGATGGCTAGAATATGTAGAGACTAATACTTCGGTTCGCAGAGTCTTAGATTCTCAGCCAGACATCGGACGCAATAGAGGAAGACCTCACCTTAAGTGGAGCGCACAAGGAGAAACCGACGTCAACCTAGGCTAAGGACCGGGCGAATTGGAGAGTCCCAGGTTCATTCCGGACTGCAGCGCCACTTATGTTATATTAAGCCATTAGTGTTAAAATATGATTTAAATCATATGCGCGCCAAGGCTAGCTCGAATGAAGCGGAATCGTGAAGCCCAATTTTCAAAAACTTTATCGAGCAACTGGAGCCTTATATCAGTTATAACACGGTAAATGTTGACTTCCAAATCGTGCAACGTCTCTTGTTTATCGGCTTAGTCTACTGAATTCACATAACCCCAACAAAAGCAATCTAAAGGTGTGGGATCACATGATCTTGGAGGCCAGTTCACAGGTCCATTACGTGAAACTATGCGCTCAGCTAATGTTTCCCGCAATCGCTCGCCGTGTGGCATGTTGCACCATCTTGTTATAACCAAATCTCCGTCACGTCAATGCTATTCAACTGATGAGCGAAGAAGTCAGTAATCTATAGCGCTCTCCACGACGGTAACATTCTGGCCGGCACCTGTCCATTAAGCACACCAAACAGCGAGTTTTTATGGTTGTAAGGACGTCTCGACAAAGTCTTTTGGCCTTCCTCCACTCCAACTTTGACAATTTTGCTTGTTTACATATCCCTTTGACCAAAAACGGACCTCACCGGAGAACAAAATTTTGTGTTGAAAATGAGGATCAAGCTGCGTCTTGTTTTCGGCCCATTCACCGAACCTACGATGAATGGTCACGCGGTTTCAACTCTTACGCAAGGTGGATCTTAAAAGCTTTTAAGCGAAGATCTTTCCAAGAACTTCCAAAAATTGCTGTGCATGATGGCGAATCGACTAATTCGGATTGGTTGTCATCTTTGATGATTCGTATCTAGTGTGTACGTGGTGAGAAAACGATTCATCGTGTTCGTAATAACTTGCTGAGATGGATGAATATGTCGACCGTAAAATGGCCTGAGCGAACGATAAGCATGGCGAGCCTAAACATGGTTTTTTTTTTTTAAAAGTTTGAACAATTTGCACATACTAACGTCAGAGTTCCAACAGACCTTTTATTTGCTATATTTACTTGATCCTCGCCAAAAAGGCCGATTCTTCATCACAATTAGGCCGATTCTTCTTCACAATATTAGAAGATCCAGTTATCTAAAAAAAAAAACATAAACGACCCTAAAAGAACTTTTCAGACATTTTTCTTTCAGACATTTCCTTCACACCCCACATTGTATCCACGGTTCACCCTAACTAGGCCATGGCTTGTTCTTGTCTCCCAAAAAAAAAAAAAAAAACACCTCAGCCATGTCAGATTGAGAGATTGATTGCACTTGCAACCATAGGCAACAGTTTTGCTCGCACAAACAGTAGGTAGGACTGCGTCTGCATGGAATCAACAAATTGCAATGCATGCGCATGGTGTCACCCACGCTGCGCACTCACTCTCCCCATATAGTCTGCACAAATCGCAACTACGGTACGGGTGCCATCTATCAATCCATCTCACATGAGAAAACAATCTGCAACATAATAAAAATTAGTTTCAATCGCAACAACTCTCCTCTCGGCCGTGGTCTCGTCGCCGAGCGTCGTCGTAGTCGTAGTCGCCGCGTTATAAATCACGGCCAACAAAAATACTACAACGGCAGCGCCAAAAAACATCATCGCGTACATCAACATTATTAACCGCAACAACAAACGGCATGCACAGGGCCCAGCCGAAGCCCCGGAATATTGTTATTAATGTCTCACCTACATACAGGGTGCGGAATGAGTGTGCCTTACAACCCACAATGGCGCAACATAGCCACCCTTTGGTAAGGTACACGCACTGCGAATGTACTTCATACTCATACGGGGGGAGGGAGAAATCGAAAATCCCAAAACTTACACCAACACTAGCAGTATCACCGCCGATCAGCACCAGCATCATCATCGTCATCCTCGTCGTCGCCGTTGTAGTCATCATTACCATCGTCATGGCCAAATGTAGCCCACAAACAAAACCAGCACCCTCTCCAATACACCATACACCACAACGGGCTGCTGCTGCTCCTCCACCAGAGTGCCGAGAGTGGCCTCTGAGCCATCCCAGCCCGTCCCAGGATGCCGGCAACGAGGACGATACACAACAACGACGACGATGAGCCACACATCTCATGTAGCATTTTGAGGAATAGTTGAATCGCAGCCAAACCAGGCGCCTCAAGGGACATTCACATCCATTATTTTTGCCAAATATGTAGTGTGTGCCAGGAGAGCGAAGCAGGAGAAAGGATTGTACACAGGTCCTCAATGCAGGAGTGGAGTTGTCGACGACGACGACGATGGAGATGCTGCTGCGTGTGTGTGTGCTGCTTGCAACGCGAACTTATTATAAGTGCTATCAAACATTTATTTGAACATTGGTCATAAATTTAAAATGGCATCGAGTGCATAAACAATCATCCGCGCCAGCGCAGCGCACAGCCTGCGTTACGTTGTATGTCCTTACAGTGTGGATTGAGCTCTGACTTGCAGTTGGAGATTGTTTTGTGTGTGCGCTCGTCTTGTTTTGGAGTTTTTTTTTATACAATTCTGGTGCGCATGCGCACTCTCTCCCTCTCTCTGGTTTTGCAATGAATGGCGCGGTGAAGTTCATAAATTTCACAGCGAAAAACAATTAAAATAAATAATTGCCGTAAACTGTAAGAACTGTGTTACAACTGTGCGGCACTGTAAGTCTGCGACTGTGAGTGAAAAGGTGGAAAGGAAAACGTCTGTGTAAAATATGGATGTGGTGTTTGGAGACGCATATATGGAGTGGGCTTGAGCGGACATAGCTCAAAAGTCCAAACACTCTTGCAAATTGGTTTGTTTTTTTTTTTTTCAAAGTTTTCCGGCTCGAAGGACCGAATTTTTTTAGCATTTTGAAAGGTTGTCAATTTTTAAAGGCTGGTGTATGGTTTAGTAATATAGTAGCAACCATATATAGACTGTGGTTATAAAAATACCAGAAGATCGAGAGCTCTAGTATAAAGTACCGGCGAAACTAAGGGGTGTATGTAAGCTCTTTACTTGCCTAATAGCGTCAACGGACTTAATCGCGTCAACTGATATTTTTTGTAATAAAAACTCTTGATAGCAGATGACTCAGTTTTGTTGTTACATGATCAGAAAATGGAGAGAAACCTATCTCTAGACGAAGAAGACTTATTTTTTAGTGGAGTTGGTGCGAGGAATATGAAATACTTTTTTAATTGCTTAACTGCAATGACGACCAAAAACAAGCTTACATCCGTAGACCAACGGATGAAGACGCTGTATCGGAGCTTTTACTAATCAAGGCCAATTCTTGTCATTCTTGGTCAAGACGTAATGGGAAATGACATGGTAGACAACATACAATATCTCATCAATAAAATTTCGTCAAATTAAATAAATCTGTCCAGCGTTATTCATAAGAAGCTTAGACCTCAATTGTGTAGTAAAACTTTTTAATCTTATCAAACAAATCTAAGACTGTAGGTCCTATAAGACCGTCGCTGTCGTAATCAATAAACATGAATTGACACGGACTAAAAGACCAAATTACAAAATACAAAATACAAATTTTTGGCGCAACAGGCTCGTTAGTACCCAGGGCCTAGCTTTCTCACAACCAATCATGTGTGCGTGTGTACTTCTTGCACGATGGCGGGACCTCCTGTTTTATGCCGACTCCGAACGGCTAAGTTGAGATAAGCTATTCTTGACAGTTGATACTACTCGGATGATTTGTCAGTTCATCACGAGAGGAGGGCCTGTGAAAAATCATTCAGGTGTTGCTACGGCTGGGAATCGAACCCAGACCTTCTGCGCGGCAGTTCATCGCACTAACCATCGCGCCACTGAGTCCTCAAAAAAAACACCAAATTAGACATTGGAAAAATAAAGGAAGAGGGTTATATCGAAGTAAACAAAACTTATCCCCCTAACGTCCTTTCTTCTAAACTAATTCGCAGCATTCACTAACGTATTGTCTACAGAATGGAATTCCTGCATCAGAGAGAAAGGATGGCTTTTGACCTTCTCAATTAATAAGGCATATCTGTTTATTGTATAATATAGCCCTCAAGATGTTACCGCTCTTCCTTGGACCAAGCCAGAATTATATTCACCATCTCTATTTACTTTGGCAGAGTCCTTCTTCTGGACTCGAAACAGAACGATGTTAAAATCGTGCTGGGAGATTTTAACGCAAAGGTAGGAAGAGAAGACATATTTAGCAGTACTGTCGGAAAATATAACCTACACGACAAAACGTCTGGTAACGAAATTGACTTCGCTACGGAACGATATGCCACTATAGCCAGCACACGGTTTCCTCACCTCGATATCCATAAGGGGACATGGCGGTCTCCAGATCAACGAACGGCCAACCAAATTGATCACATTGCGATAGACAAGAGGCATGCATCCAGTATTTTGGATGTACGAACATTCCGAGGGGCTAACATCGAATCGGACCACTTCTTTGTTGCAGCCAAGGTAAGGATGCGGATATCCACAACGCCTCAACAAACCAGAAATACTGTGAAAAAAAATTAATGTCGAAAGACTGCAATCGCCAGAGACCGCCAAGACCTTCGCGCAACGCGTGTCCCTTCACCTCTCGGCTTACAACACTCCACCAGCATCGAATGTCGAAGAACAATGGCAACGATGCCAACAAGCGATTAGATCAGCCGCAACTAATGTGCTAGGTTTCTCGCGGCCACCAGCAAGAAACCCCTGGTTTGATAAGGAATGCCGACAGATGCTCGCAGCCAAGAACGAGGCCTACAATGTTAAGCTGCCATTGAGTTCTATAGGCAAAGAAGAAGGGAAGAACATCGGCTTTTCAGAAAGAAGAAAAAAGAGCAAGAAAAGCGTGCGATTGAGGATATACAGAGGTGCCACTCCAGGAACGATGTTCGCAAGTTTTACCAAAGTGTAAAACGTCAAAGCCAAGGATACAAGGCTCGAACAGAATCCTGTCGAGATGAACAAGGAAATTTCAATTTCATAGTTGCGACACCGTCGATGCTGAGGATAAGGTAGAACCACTTCTGCAGACTGTTAAACGGCGATGACGAACAACATTCCACTGTCAGGCAGAACGAACCATTTAATATTGGCAACGACAGCGAAAACTGCCAACCACCCGACCTAAGTGAAGTGAGGATAGCTATATCTAAACTCAAGCTTAAGAAGGCCGCCGGAAATGACGGCTCCGCTGAGCTTTATAAAGCTGGCGGAGATGACTTGGTAAGCAACATCCACCAACTCATAAGCCAAATCTGGTCGGATGAAAATATGCCCGAAGAATGGAACCTCAGCACCATTTGTCCGATTCACAAAAAAGACGACGCTGACGAACTAAGCTAACTACAGAGGCATAAGTCTCCTCAACATCGCCTACAAGATCCTATCTGCCCCGTCATATGTGAACGCCTGAAACCGTTTACCAACAACCTGATCGGCCTTTATCAGTGTGGTTTTAGGCCAGGAAAGTCCATAACCGATCAAATTTTCACACTTCGGCAGATCCTGGAAAAAACCCAAGAAGTCCAAATCGATACCCACCACCTATTTATCGATTTCAAAGCCGCATATGACAGCATTTATAGAGACGAACTATACAGAGCCATGTCTAGTTTTGGTATACCGCCCAAACTCGTCCGTTTGTGTAGGATGACGATTGAGAATTCTCGCTGGTCCATCAGGATCGGAAATGACCTCACCGATACATTCGATTACCCAAAAGGATTTTGGCAAGGCGATGCGCTGTCATGTGATTTCTTCAATTTGATTCTTGAGAGGATTGTGCAAAACTACCGAGCCAACACCAGAGGCACAATTTTCCAAAAATCGGTGCAACAACATATTGACATCATTGGTATGGCTCAACGTGATGTCATAGCCACGTTTGTTAGTATAGAGAAGGAAGCTGTAAAAATTAGTTAAGCTGTAAATAAGGGTAAAACCAAGTATATGCTGTCAACACGAAAGGACACACATTATCGACGAATTGGACAGAACGTCACCAATGACAGATATTACTTTGAGGTAGCAATGGACTATTAACTCTGACAACAACCTCTCGTAAGAAATAAAACGAAGAATTACTATTGCCAACCTCTGCAATTCTCTCACTACCATTCTGAATGAGTTGAACGATCATTCCCTTCGTACATAAGGGATTGTGTCAGCCTCTCAATCGTTCTCAATAAATATGTGCAGGGCTATAGTGAATATTTTTTCCGCCGTTCTAATAGTTATCATGGAAAGCTTATTTTAACTAAGCCATCATTTTTCAACTGAAGTGGGGTCTGTGGTTAGCCTAGGCCTCAAGTAATATCCCTCTTCATTTAGCACGGTCTTTAGTTAACTCTTCCTGCAGTGGGGTCTGTGGTTAGCCTTGGCCTCAAGCAATATCCCTTTTCATTTAGCACGGTCTTTACGTAACTCTTCCTGCAGCGTTGTTCAAGTAAATGAATGGTTTCGTCAAACAATTATAGGTCTCGTTATCAAGAAAAAAGTTCCATTGCACACATGAATGATGAAAATAGCTGGATTGGATTGGTCTTGAATTGAAATGATGCTCTTGACGAAAACATTTGTATATTAGTTTCCAAACTTGATGACTCCTTTCGCTAATTGATTGGTATTGCAGAAATTTGACATTCATTGCAGCCGATTCAGTCTGTAAATTAATATTCCGGATCACTGCTTTATGCTGCTTACTTTTGCACTTAACATCTTCGTTTGGCATTGCATTGTATAGAATGTTTAGTTGGTTGTAGAAGTTGTGTATATCGGGTCTTATATTATCTTCTGCTAACAAACCTATAAAAGACAGCTCCGTTGACGTGTAACAATGTTTGGTCGTAATGTTTCGTATTCGAATGTCTATAATCTGGCCATAATGGTCTTACAACTGTTTGGTAAAAAGGATAACAAAAAGTTTTACCTTAAAACCCACTAAGGCTTCCTGATGACTTCTGTAGAGCTCTTAAGAGTAGTGTACTAGTGCTGACACAGGCCCTTTTCCGCTGCTCACTCTTCCACTTCGGTCTCTCCCAATATGTACAATTTATACGGCATGAGTTCATTTTGTATTTAGCGGATTCTGCCACTTCGAGGACTTTCGCAGAAGATTTATCAGGTTCTTAGGGGAAATAAGCAAAAGGTCATCATTATAGAATCATCCCTTACATTTATTATAGTGTTGGCTTCCTTAACTAATATAACGAAAATGCTCACCCACGTTACCTAAGCTAGAATACTATACTACCCTGATCAGGTTAAGTTATTACTTCATCAGCTATCACTCATCAGCATTCCCTAGTACTCCGATCAGTCTCAATGAAAACCCACAATCTATACAATGTCTTCTGATACCAAATTTATTCAAAGATGTCAGTGGCAGATGAAACATCGTCCATTTCAAAGCTAACTAAGCCAACTTGTCCACTATAAACCGCTGAACTTAAATGTATTTACAAACCTCACTCACTGCCGGATGTAACTTAATGACAACCTCACTCTATGCGGTCGTACACCCACATGCCACTAATCAGACTGCGTATGATTTGTCAAAAGAAAATCAAAATTTCCACAAGGAAATGGAAAACTCTCATCGTCGTCAACGTTGTTGTTTGCCGCCCGCGTTTTTCCTGTGCCACAAGCCGGCAGCGAAAAGTTGATTTCTTCTCTCGCAGCAAGATCGGCTAAGACCTCATTGCGGTCGCTAAAAGAAAAAACCCCATAGATACAAATTTCCCCACACAAAAACTCGCCAGCACATGTCAGATATAAATATACCTACTCCAGATTGCAGGCTGCATTGTCATCGGTCAGTTCGTGTCGGGTCGAGTCGGTCAGGCAGTCAGTCAGACCATCCAAAACGAACCCGGCCAGCAGAGCTTCTTTCAATCAAACTCATTTGCCAACGCTACTGTGTACCTACACTGTGCCTTCTCCATTGATATGCATAAGTGTGCCAAACGTAGAACGTTCCAAAGTCGAGCATTATTCACTTCTGGTCCGATTGCTTAATGCTATTAAGCTCATCCGCTACACATGGTTGTACCTACCTACATAGGCTGTGTGCTAACTTAAGTCGTTGTCATTATTTGTCGTCTGCGTCGCCACAATAGGCCGTAGCGAGAGCTGCTTAAGAGAACTCTGCGAGCAAGCTCTGCAGCAGCAAATTGACAACAATAAGTGAATGCCCATCATGCCAACTGATTGCGCGCGCACTCTGTGTGTGTCAATGATGTCTGATTGCCGTCCTTATTTTTTTTTTTCGTCTGCAGATAAACAACGTCCCCTAAGTATAATTGCAGGCCACGAGAGATCTAGCTGGTACATAGCCCGGCCCGTGTAATTTCGGCCGCTGTGCTCGTAAAGAAAAATTATATCGCGATCACTTTTATCACGATCTTGCCACGGCCACGTTATGATTGCACACGGCTACTGTTAGACCCCAAAAGCAACCTCTCTTGCGCATCGTTTGTAGAGCTAACAACTTATTGAATAATTTCTTATTACATACTTTTTAGCTGGGGCCGTTTTGCACGAGGGCTCTGCCAGCATGAAGGGGGACACCACCAACAGAGGCAGCAACACAAAACTTGCAAGTCATGATTTTTGTGTTCGAGGCGCACAGAATCGACACGATCGCCACATCGCTCGATCGATTGTTTACCCATTTAGTCGACGACGACGAATACGAATCTACATTAAGGCGGCATTGTTATATTGTTGATCCCATCCTGGGATACCCCCGATCACCCTTTAAACGGACTAGGATGCGCACTAAACAATGCACCGCGATGATTTCGAGTTTGTCTTGCAAGTTGCAACTGGCATTTATGATGTTCTCTTGCATGGGGCTAGTCGAGTAATTTCCATCAAGTATCTGCAAAGTACATTTCGCCAAACAATTCGAATACCTTAACTCGTACTTTACCGCGTAAGATCGCACCCACTTGCTTGCCTGTCACTGTTGCGACTGCGCGGCGTGATTCAGTAGCACGGTCATGTAGAACCAATTATTATTGGGGCCGGAGATGTCATATGAGTTATGTTCTCGAAACGTGATACAGTTAGGATTGCAGACAGTCGCGTCCTTGACAATGAGCACATTAATCGTGTGACATTGGTCCAAGAAATACCAATCTGTCCACAGTTAGCGGGGAAACAAAAAACCAAACTCAACCAACTTGGTGTATCTTTTGGGTCTTTTTGTGGAGTCTTGTTGTATCTGGTTGTGTATCCACCGTTCCGATACGTTTCTAATGAAATTTCGTGCTCAAAGAATGCCGTCAAAAATGCAATTTCGAACAATAGGCGAGTAGCGAGATCAGTTCAGAGCGTGTGCTGAACACGAGACTTCCACGAACCTCGCCTTTGTGCACGGCCCGGTTAATGGTTTCACTTTTTGTGCGCGCCGGAATTCCTTTGCCGTCGGCAAAATGGAAAAAATCGTCCGTGGTCCATCTACCATCTGAAAGCGGTATTTTTACGGTCATTTTTGGGCTGAAAGTCTGAAGATGCTTTAAGCATACACACATCGACCTGGGAGAGAGGGGACATAAAAATGATCGCCGCGCGCACATGGAGTAAAGATGATTTTGCCGTTGCGCTGTTGTTCGCGAGTTTGCGGGGCCTTGTCACCAAAGTTGCTGCGCGCCGTGTCCGTATTTATGACCAGTACGAATCTTGTATTGTATGCGATGAAAGGAACTGGCATCAGTCGCGTCGTGTGGATTCGTGTCATCCGTGTCGCAGTGGATCCCTTGCGGATTCCACGACGACGTGATCCAGCATAAAATTTGAGCCAAAACCCCAGCGACAAATTCCTACCCCCTCCGCCCAAGCTAAGCCGAATGAATGAAAGCAGCAGCAGCAGCAGTCTTAGTGCAGGGAAACAATTACCACATGAGTGAGTGAATGGCTTGACACCTCGATCGGCATCAACATCGTCATCGTCATCTCTGTGACCGATCGATGGTCGTACACAATGCACCCTCTGCACGTTGCGCCTTTTGTCTGTTTTTGTGTGTCGACGCGATGTAGATAAAGCTTCCTGGGTGGAACCCTCAATTTAGGAATATTAACCCGAGCAAGACAATCCAGTATGGCAGCCAGTTCATCTGGCAAGGTGACCCCGTAGTCGTATGCCTCCTATCGTGTATCCAAATCACCGAGTTCCTTTGGAAAAATCACACACAAAACGACAGCAACGGATGAGTTTTCATTTCAGAAACTGTTGGATGTCAGAGATTCACATTCAGAGATCAATCTCATTTACGTATCTGTGCGCTACTACGAGTAGTTGAAGCGTTTGCATTTTGAGGGCGAGTGTATCCATATGTACGACACAAATCCCAAAAGATACATTCGCCGAGGGGACAAAAAATATAAAACCGGGCAGTCACTCTTCGTTGTCGTTGCCGGCATATTCAGAGGTCATCAGCAAAGGAAATCTCTGTGACAGCAGCAGCAGAACGACCAAAACTTTCTTTGTTTGGAGGAGAACAAAACAGATAAAAACGTTGAAAAGGCACAACAAACAGACGCAGATACAACAACAATCGCGCGTCGAATACGAAAAATCACAAGTTCTATACAAAGGCACAAGAACAAAAAGGAGTTTAGATTTGTGGCAGGGATTAACGTGTGTGTAGGTTGTTAGGATGTGCTAAACGGAGTTCGGGATGTCATTGTTCAAAGAAGAGATGGTTTGTGTTTTTTGGCTGCTTCGCCCCCTCACTGTGTAAGTAAGAAGCACTTCTTGGATGGAAACCGAAAACTGAAAAATTCGAAAGTAAATTTATGAGATTGGAGATTGTCAAGGGATCGAATCTTTTTTACATTAACCTTGCAGACTGTGTGATTTTATTTAATATAAGCAACTTCATGAATGGAGGTTATTTCCGAAGTGAAATCTTGGGGATCAAGGCGGTCCCAGCTTTTGCGAAAACATGAATTGGCATTGGTGATTGAAAGAAGTGTCCAACCGCTTACCGGCCCAGTTGGATCCGAATAATTCGTTGTAAAACCAAGCGGATTTTAATGATAACGCACCCTTACTTATTTGAAACAATGCTGAGCTGAATTCTGTAGAGATTATCAAATCAGTGGTCTCCAAGTTTAATCCAAGCTGGAATCAAATGTCCAGAATCAAGACCCTTTGAACCCTAAACCAATCTTCATCAACAGCAAATATCTGTTAGGGGATTTTGGGCTTTGGGGATTATTGGTTTGTGGATTTATCAAATGCGAGGATTTTAGGTTAATGGGGGTTTGTGCGGGGGTTATATTATGTATCCCTAACATTTTTCGAAGAATTTTTCTCTCAAAACGACCAAAGATTTCTTCGTCAACATTTGGAGCAGAACTGCAGTTCCATCCGATGGGATGATCAGTTTCTTGTATAGGATGTCCTTAGTAGTTCGAGTGAGGGTTTTACTACTAAATTGGCTTCTTAGCCCGAAGAAACAGCGGTTGGCAAGAGTAATTCTTCTTTTTATTTGTGACGAAATGTTGTTTTCAGAGTCAAAAGCGGAGCCGAGGGAGACAAAGTCCCGTACTACCTCAAGGTTATATCTGTCAATGGTTACGTTCTGTCCAATTCGTCGATGTTGAGTGTCCTTTCGTGTTGACAGCATATACATGGTCTTCCATATTTTTTTGCCGCTTCCTTCTCTATACTAGCAAACGTGGCTATGACATCACGTTGAGTCCGACCAATGTTTTCAATATCGTCGGCGTATGGTAGTAGTTGCACAGATTTGTGGAAGATTGAGAAACTGGTGTTGGCACTGGAGTTTTGCACTGTCCTCTCAAAAATTTTGTTAAAGAAGTCACATGACAGTGAGTCGACAATGGCGAAGAGGTCGTTTCCGAATCTGATGGAGCAGTAAGAATTCTCGACCGTCATCCTGCACAGGCGGACGAGCTTGGGTGGTATACTAAAACTAGACATGACTCTGTATAGTTCGTCTCTATAAATGCTGTCGTATGCGGCTTTGAAATCGATGAATAGGTGGTGGGTATCAATTTGGACTTCTTGAGTTTTCCAGGATCTGCCGAAGTGTAAAAAATCGATCCGTTGTGGACTTTCCTGGCCTAAAACCACACTGATAAGGGCCGATCATGTCGATGTTGAGGAGACGTATGTCTCTGTAGTTGGCTCAGTTCGTCAGCGTCGTCGTTTTCGTGAATCGGACAAATGGGGCTGAGGTTCCATTCTTCGGGCATATTTTCATCCGACCAGATTTGGCTTATGAGTTGGTGGATGTTACTTACTAAGTCATCTCCGCCGGCTTTATAAAGCTCGGAAGCCCGTCATTTTTAGCGCCCATCTTAAGCTTGAGTTTAGATATAGCTATCCTCACTTCACTTAGGTCGGGTGGTTGGCAGTTTTCGCTGTCGTTGCCAATATTAAATGGTTCGTTCTGCCTGACAGCGGAATGTTGTTCGTCATCGCCGTTTAACAGTCTGCAGAAGTTGTTCTTTCATATCCTCAGCATCGACTGTGTCTCAACTACGATATTTCCTTGTTCATCTGGATGGGATTCTGTTCGAGCCTTATATCCTTGGCTTTGATGTTTTTCAGTTTGGTACAACTTGCGAATATCGTTCCTGGAGTGGCACCTCTCAATATGCTTAATTTCGCGCTTTTATTGCTCTTTTTCTTCTTTCTGAAAAGCCGGTGATTTTCCCATCTTCTTCGCATATAGAGCTCAATGGTAGCTCTCAGCTTCACTTGCAGCTTAGCCTTGGAGTCCTCGTTCTTTTTTGGGAGTATATGTCGGCATTCCTCGTCAAACCAAGGGTTTCTTGCTGGTGTTGCGGCGACATTAGATGCTGGTGGTATGGTGTTAATCGAGAGGTTAGGGGTAACGCGTTGCGCGAAGGCCTTGGCGGTCTATTGCGATTGCAGTCTTTCGACGTTAAATTTTTTCACAGTATTTCTGGTTAGTTGTGGCGTAGTGGATATCCGCATTCTTACCTTGGCTGCAACAAGGTTGTGGTCCGAATCGATGTTAGCCCCTCGGAATGTTCGGACATCCAAAATTATGGATGAGTGGCTCTTGTCTATCGGAATCTATTCAATTTGGTTGACCGTTCGTTGATCTGGAGACCGCCATGTCCCCTTATGGATATCGGGGTAAGGAAACCGTGCGCTGGCGACAGTGGCATTTCGTTCCGTAGCGAAGTCAATTAGCCTAAGTCCGTTGCCAGTTGTATTGTCGTGTAGGCTATATTTTCCGACAGTACTGCTAAAGATGTCTTCTCATCCTACATTTGTATTAAAATCTCCCAGCACGATTTTAACATCGAAGTTCTCTAGTCGCTCATTGTTACAATGCGTTCGCTACTGTCTTGGAAACATAAGACTTCTTGCCTAAGTCTGGCACTTATGACAATTCCGCATTCGAATAGTAGCTATTTCTGCTCACTATAACATGGTCCATAGTAGATGTCAAAGTTTTTCATCCTCTTTTTGCCCGGCCCATCACATCGTATTTCCGCTAGTTGTTCGCCTGCTGTCTCCTGTTTAATGTTCTCAATTTCCAGGTGCTTTTTTCGTTTAGCAGGGTCGTCAATAATAAAATCAGTCCTTTCCAAGGCTATTGGTTGCTTTTCCATGGGTGGGTAGTTAACCCAAAGCACAACCCCCAAACTGGAGGGCCAGTTCCAATTTTTTAGACATCCCTAGGACATGGGGCCATCAGTATCCAGTACGGGATTGAGCGCTGCCGTTGGCCTTTCGGTTCATTCGACACTATCTCTGTTCAAGTGGCCTGACTTACCCTTGAGATTTCTAGATAACCTGTGTTCGAATATTTTGAAGTAAATAAAGTGATATCGTCGACAGAAAAATCGACTCTTTATCTTCCGTGATGCAAGATGTACCGTCGAAATGTTATCGTCAAAAGATAATCACCTTACGGAATGAGGGCCCAGGCTGTTTATGGTGTTGCAGTTTTTCGTCTTGTTATCAACACTAGTACTATCTTTTAGCAAGTCAAATCCGGTTGGATGAGACCAGTACCCTATGGGTACCACTTGGAGGTAAGTTGATGTGTAGTCAGAGTTACAACAATTGCAAAGTTAAATCCAATCAGAGTCTAGCCTCGTTCTACAACATCCTACAACAAATGGAGTGTTACTATCCTTATAGTAATTTAAACTGATATGACGACAAGGACTCTTTTGAATTTAAAGCCCCTTTCATTTAAGTTACAAACATTAAAAAAAAAGTCCGCACCAGTCTCGAGCGAGCCAGTTAAAACCCCTTTGCAGACCGTATCAGCAGATAAATTAATTGCCTGTCAAACAAAATACGTCACTCTCGTTCCATTTTGGGTGTCATTCGTGCTAGCAGATGAGTCCAGAAGCCGGCATATGCCATTTTTACACTTGATACACCCGAAATCACCAAAATATTTGCACTTAATCAGCACCCCTCCTGTTCGATCAAAGACTTATGCCTGGCACGACCCAAGAGAGGGTCAAGAGTTCCCTGTCATATGTGGATAATGATCGATACACTGAACAATAGCACCAACCCTCGATTGAATCCGAATCTTCGTTCGATTGTCATTGGATGACTTGTCAAAAGAATGCAAACAATGCATGCCATCCCAAAGGGATGCAATTCATACCCAAAAAAAGGTAAATGCCACACAAAAGTCCGCAAAAAAAAAGAAATAAAATTCAGAAAATCATAAGAAATATGCATCCAAGCCCTTACCAACCAAACGACCGACCAGCCTCTGTATCTTAATTAACTCCTTTATTCAGATGTGTACACACGTACACACCGACCAAGACCGATTACAAAATAAGCAAATCAAGGCAATAAACTGTCCCAATTCTTTCGGATGCGGTACCACCTCACAAGCTGCTCATACAGTAGCCGAAAAAAACACCGGACCCGTCCTCTCAGAACTTATGCTAATGAGAACATCTTCTTCTTCTTCGTCGTTGTCGTTGTGTTCTTCCATCCGAGGGATATACCCTGCGAGTCATCCACTGACATCGCAGTGACACGACGCGACGACGGTTGAGCTGACACACATACCCTCTCGTGTACGCCTTGTGAGCGAAATCAAGGCGAGAAGTAATAAAAGGGCCAAAGGATTGACCACATCCAACCGATGCAGCATCAAATTAAATTAAAATGTCTTCGCTTCGGCCGGGTCTCAGATGTTATTGGCGATGTCGATGCGTGCCATGATCAAGTGTAACACAAGAAGTCCATCTACAGGACATAGACTTCCGCCGTTTTGCTGAATTTTAGCACGCGGGCCCCATTGAGGAGGCGCAACATTCTGATTATCTTCTAGGGGACGACGACGACGACGTCGCGACTCGCCAATGGAAGAACCAACGGACTTGCGTTGATTTGGCTCTTCCCTTTTAATTTTGTTGCAGTTAATTGAAAAGGGAATGGGGATCAAGGTGAGTGTTTTGATGTTTGAATTTTGTTCGACTGGACACCTACAATCCTTATCCGTTTTCGCCTGAGAATTTATCTGGATTGTGCGCCGAGTGCTCAACCCACATTCATGCAGAAACATGGAAGCGGGTTATTTGCATTTTTTTTTTCGTTCTGTTTTGTGGAAGACGTAAGTGAACAAGCGATCTTATTGCAAAACCGAGTTGGGTGCTCTTCTTGGATGTTTGGCAAAATTAATTAGATTCCTTATTTTTCGTGGTTGGCGCCAAAAAAAAAATTGACCCTGTTTTCGGTTTTGTTGGTGGATAGCGATTTTGAACTTTGTTTGGTGGGGGTTTAGCTAGCGGAAGTTAGGATTTTTAATTATTTAAAACTCTCAGCAGCGAACTTGGAAGCTTTCGATGTAAATTGTAGGGGAATGCTGGTTAAAAGGTTTTCTTACGTTAAAAGGTTATGTTCACGTGCTTTTGGGTGTAAGTCAGTGCATTTTAGCGACCAAAATTTAGTTTGAGCATATGAAATTGAAAGGCTTTCCAATTGTAATCCAACTCAAGCCATACATTCTTATTTACTTTGGATGGCGCTACAAAGAGTGGTGCTCCAGAATTGAGGACAATTGTGTGTCTAAGACAACAGAACGGCGAAGCAAAGAGTACAACTTGAGAGCCTAACTAGAACTAGAGATAGTTCTGATAGTGCCCAACTAAAAATTTCGCTTCGATAAAGCACTATCGACGCTGATTCCTCCAGCAATTTTAACAGTAAGAAGCCAAGCCTTTTGGAATAACATTAAGCGGACTCTACAGGACTTTTATAAAACTTCCTTTCCGAAGCTGTACCGAAATCCATTTTTTTTTTCAATGATTGGTTAGAACAATTTTAATGAGAATACTATTACTTATGGTAGTGCGATATATTATATTCAATCAAATAAATTGATTTCTTACTGGGATTCGAACTCGGTTATTCTCTGTAATATACAAGGGTAGTATCAGTAACTATATAGGTTGGGCAAAATCCTCATCTTTCAGTCCTTCTCGCGGGCGCCTACCTGAAAATGACTAATCAGCATGCCTCTTTAGTGTCAGTAAAGGGTCCCACTTAGATATTGACCGTGCGCTGTAACTCGTTGGAACCATAATTTTGAGGTGGGAGAAAACCCGTAAACCCAAAACCAAGGTGGAACAGCAAACGCCGACGGATGCATGGCTAAAAAGGGAGTTTTAAGCCGCTAGTTTGCGAATTTCGGATACCGGGCTACCTCCGATCTTAAGATAGCATTCCTGCGGTTAGACGGGTAGACCACGGGCGACCAATGAATCCCGCCTACTAGTGGGAATAATTAAATTACCAAAAGAAAAAAAGATAGAGAATGATGCATCTACAAATGCATCAACAACTAAGAATGTTTTAGACCACCCTGTCGATACCGACACGATACCTGCCAATCGGGAAGGGTCACAAATCAGCGATTTCGAGATGATGAGCCTAGAAGAGAAATCGTCTCATCTAAGCGACTCAGCTTCGGAATCAAGTACTGTATACAGTATACTCTCGGATGAATTGCATCCGGAATATGTAGACGCGCCGGGGACCCCTGGCAAATCGGCTCAAACTGATTCCAAGCGCATCAGATTCACGCCAGCGGAACAGTGCTTTTTCAACAGAGCGCTGAATTGCATCCGGAATATGTAGACGCGCCGGGGACCTCTGGCGAATCGGCTCAAACTGATTCCAAGCGCATCAGATTCACGCCAGCGGAACAGCGCCTTTTCAACAGAGCGCTGAATTGCATCCGGAATATATAGACGCCCCGGGGAACCCTGGCAAATCGGCTCAAACTGATTCCAAGCGCATCAGATTCACGCCAGCAGAACAGCGCCTTTTCAACAGAGCGCTGAATTGCATCCGGAATATATAGACGCCCCGGGGACCCCTGGCAAATCGGCTCAAACTGATTCCAAGCGCATCAGATTCACGCCAGCGGAACAGCGCCTTCTCAACAGAGCGCTGAATTGCATCCGAAATATATAGACGCGCCGGGGACCTCTGGCAAATCGGCTCAAACTGATTCCAAGCGCATCAGATTCACGCCAGCGGAACAGCGCCTTTTCAACAGAGCGCTGAATTGCATCCGGAATATATAGACGCGCCGGGGACCCCTGGCAAATCGGCTCAAACTGATTCCAAGCGCATCAGATTCACGACAGCGGAACAGCGCCTTTTCAACAGAGCGCTGAATTGCATCCGGAATATATAGACGCGCCGGGGACCTCTGGCAAATCGGCTCAAACTGATTCCAAGCGCATAAGATTCACGCCAGCGGAACAGCGCCTTTTCAACAGAGCGCTGAATTGCATCCGAAATATATAGACGCCCTGGGGATCCCTGGCAAATTGGCTCAAACTGATTCCAAGCGCATCAGATTCACCCCAGCGGAACAGCGCCTTTTCAACAGAGCGCTGAATTGCATCCGGAATATATAGACGCCCCGGGGACCCCTGGCAAATCGGCTCAAACTGATTCCAAGCGCATCAGATTCACGCCAGCGGAACAGCGCCTTCTCAACAGAGCGCTGAATTGCATCCGAAATATATAGACGCGCCGGGGACCTCTGGCAAATCGGCTCAAACTGATTCCAAGCGCATCAGATTCACGCCAGCGGAACAGCGCCTTTTCAACAGAGCGCTGAATTGCATCCGGAATATATAGACGCGCCGGGGACCTCTGGCAAATCGGCTCAAACTGATTCCAAGCGCATCAGATTCACGCCAGCAGAACAGCGCCTTTTCAACAGAGCGCTGAATTGCATCCGGAATATATAGACGCCCCGGGGACCCCTGGCAAATCGGCTCAAACTGATTCCAAGCGCATCAGATTGACGCCAGCGGAACAGCGCCTTCTCAACAGAGCGCTGAATTGCATCCGGAATATATAGACGCCCCGGGGACCCCTGGCAAATCGGGTCAAACTGATTCCAAGCGCATCAGATTCACGCCAACAGAGCGCTGAAACAGCAGCATAGAGCAAGCCCGCATCATTGCAAAAACAAAAGAGCGTCGTCGGCGTCGTGCCAAGACTCCATCTCAGATTTGATTTGCTGTTATCATGCTGCGCTATGCATGTAGCGATAGGAGTATCTAGTGCACCCGTGTAGGGTATGATTGGGAATTTAGTCCCATGCTGTCGAGTTCCCTGGAATGTAACTATGCCCAGGCACCCAGTATAGGTGAATGTTAAACTGCTTTGACATCTCTTGCAGAGATGAGGGGCAATCTAGGGTTGCCTTTGAATTTGTTGAGACTGATTCCAGGGATTTGATGGCCGCTTGGCAGTCCGAGAAAATGCTAATATCCTTGGCAGATATTAAATTTTCTTTCAGCCAGGATAAGGCTTCTTAGATCGCCTTGAGTTCCGCCTGGAACACGCTGCAATCGCCAGGAAGACGGAAAGATACGGAGAGATTTAGCCTATCGGAGAAGACACCAGCAACCAGTCCGTCAAATCTTTTGCAGCCATCGGTGTGAAAATGGATCGGGTCATTTTACACAGGTTTGTTACTTTCCCATAACGATCTTTCTGGGATTATGACCTGGAAACTCTTATCAAAGTTTAACCTGGTAAGGGTGTAGATTTGTTGAGTGGCCAGCTTGTATATTTGACAACTGTTGGGTGACTTTAAGACGGATGGCTGGGTTAGCTGTCACTTTCTTGCTATAAATGTCAAGAGTTAGAAGTTAAACACAATGTCTGGTGCTGCTGAGGGTGTTGTCAAAAGTGCTCCAAAGATGTACAGACACGCAGTTCTTTGCACCTTGGCTGGTTTATTGCTGTTTATATGTAAGCTTGCCCTGTCCAAAATACTTCTACTAGTATCGGTCTTATTGAATTCCCGATTTCATGAGTTATGAATACCCTTTATATGTTTTAACACAGTGCGGGCGTTAAGGAAATTAGGGATGAGAAGAAGGGAGATACCGACGCACATTGGTTTTAAATGTCTGTAAGTTATAATGGAAAGGAAAAACAGAGTTTGTAGAGCATTCCACATTCGTGTTGTTCGGTTTATGTACAAATCTCTATATTTCAGCGTTCGTCCGAAGATAGGCTTGAGGGTAAACTGACTTGCATTCATTGCGTATCTAGTTTGCGGCTGAATTGTTGAATGGGAGGAATGCAGCAGGCTATTCATTTGAACTTGTTAAAATAGCGATAAAACAAGGTAAGACAGGAGATAGTTCGACGGTGTTCGAGCGAAACTAAGGAGTTCGCTATTCTTATGTCTCCTATAAGTTTTTTCGCACGCGTTTAAATCCTATCTAGTAGGTGCAATATTGATTTTGGTGCACCTGACCAGACGTGGGCTTTGAATTCCAGTTTAGGGCGTATAAACGTTTTAGATACTGTGGCCTGATCAGAGGGGGTGAACTATTTCTTACATCGATTTAGGCAACCAAGACATTTCGCTGCGTTTTTAGCGACTTCGAATATGTGGTCGTTCCAACGTAAGTCGTTACTAACACACATACCTAGCATGGGAAGTTTTTCGGTTTCTTCGACGTAAGTGCCAATCATGGATAATTGCTCTAGATTTTGGTTTCGCTTTAATGACAGAAGACAACATTTTGTTTTGGAAGCATTGAATTCCACTCTGTTGGTTTTACCCCATTTGATAATGCTGTCAAGGTCGGAATTCAGTGACCTTAACATATTTTGGCGTTTAGAGTCCACGTTCGAAGATGAGGGACGAGGACCTGAAAACGAATATGAGAAGCTGAGGGTACTGTCATCAGCGAAGGAATGAATTGGATTAGAAGTTGCAGACAGGAGATCATTTATAAAAATGAGAAAGAGAGCCGGAGACAAAACTGAGCCTTGAGGGACACCAGCATTTATTTGGTGAGTTGCAGACTTGAAACCATCCAAAACAACTTGAATTGAACGTTTCGAAAGATAATGTCTAATCCATAGAAGAAGTTTTTCGTCGATTCCAACGCATTTTCGACAAAAGGGCTTGATGCCAAACCCTGTCAAATGGCTTTGAAATATCAAGCGCAACAATCTTGCTTTCGCCACCATGGTGGATTGATTGGTTCCAATTTTCGGTGAGATATGTCATCAAATCACCAGTAGACCTGTTATGTTCAGCTTCCAGTTAAGATTCCTGTCAAGTATGTAAGTCCCAGGTATTTTCCTTTGTCTGAGAATGCTAGTTCGAGTCAGTTTAGTGACGGGGGGTTTATGTGAGGAATTTTTTATTTTCTAGTGAACATGAGGGGCTCAGTGGCGCGATGGTTAGTGCGATGAACTGCCGCGCAGGAGGTCTGGGTTCGTTTCCCAGCCGTAGCAACACCTAAATGATTTTTCACTGGCCCTCCTCTCGTGATGATCTGACAAATCATCCGAGTAGTATCAATTGTCAAGAATAGCTTATCTCAACTTAGCCGTTCGGAGTCAGCATAAAATAGGAGGTCCCGCCATCATGCAAGAAGTACACACGCACACATGAATGGTTGTGAGAAAGCTAGGCCCTGGGTACTAACGAGCCTGTTGCGCCAAAAATTTGTATTTTTTTTTGAACATGACCAGTTCAGTGGGGGTTGACTCTCAGACTACAACTAACTGCCCAATTTGTAATGCGTTCTGAAGAAATTCCTCGAGTATATGCAAGAGCTTCCCTAAGACTGTGATAGCAACGTCATCCGCGTAGGCAATTACATGGCGTTACTATGCTTTCAGGATGAGTAAAAGCTCGTTTAACACTAAGTTCCAGAGAAGAGGTGATAGGACTCCACCTTGTGGGGTCCCTCTACTGACTGTGAATATACTAACAAGCGTTGTAAAAAACGGGCTCAACTTCTGCGCGTAAGTACTTAAAATGCCAAGCAGAAGTAATTGCTTCTGGAGCTTGGAGATTTGAGTCTTATAGAAGAAAAGTTATTAGTTGGGATGTGGACTGATAATACCTTACATCCCTTGGGATAATTACAAAAAAATCTCCACATTGTTAATGGGTCGGAATTTTTTACAAGGTGGAGGTGTTTTGTCGGGTCATCTTTAGTTTTTTTAAAGAAAACAGTCGCACTGTGTTACTGAAGATCATTATCCATAAGGGTTATAGGAACTTTTCCTTCCAAAAAGACAATTAATTTCACCAAAATGGCGTTGAACAGCGAAAATTTCACGAACTAAATATTTCAAACTCGACGTTTCTTATGTCACAATTTCATCATGTATCTACTACTTTTGATCATTTCAAAAGGAGCGAAAGATTAACAGCCAAGTGAAGTATCGACATACGTCGATTTTGTGTAACATTGACATCCAAACAAAGTGTTTGTAGTGTGACAGCAATCTTTATCGAACACTGGGTGGCTCCTCAATTTACCATTTCCTGAGTTGACTGATCATTGACATCTCTGCACAGGTTAGATGGTAACCATATTGTTTTCTTCAGACGTCCTTAGTGATATTTATTTTGCGTGATCTATATCTATGTATCTGTTGTGTTTCTATATCACGTACATCTTTTTTTCGTTTCAATCGATTAGTCATTAGATTGTATCTCACAACTGTGGAGATATAAACCACCTGGACCCGTGTTTATGTTTGGAAATGTTCATATTAAAATTGGAATGGATAAATGTTTTTTTTACCCAATTTGCAGTAGCCTTCTCATCTGTTTTTTTAATAAAAACAAAAACATAAATACAATTTCATGCATGCACGTATTTGAATAATTAAAACACTTTATGTGGCCAAATGACCGATATAATTTATAATATAAGAAAACAATCCACAATTTGACTTCTAAATATGCATTCAAAGTTCGTTTTTAATTTTTAAAATATGTTTATAGGAAATTTATGTATAATTATGGAACGTATTTCGATGTTTTATCAATTATTCAAGCAAATTAATTTTTTATTGCAGTAACTGAATTGATTTCTTAAAATTTCAGAAGCGTACGTGCTTATCAGCCAGATTTATAAATATTTGTGATGAAAATTGAATTTTTAATTTGTACTACTTGCGAAAAAATCTTTATGAGCTTAAGTTATGGAGAAGCCATTAAAATCTGTCCGAAAATATAATAAGTCTCATATGCGTTGCAAATTCTTGCGATTTTTATGTGTTGGCCTTAATGGGTAGAAAACTGCTTTAACGGGTTAATTTTTTAGGTTCATTTTTAAAAAGCTGTCTGAAAAGACTAGAGACTTCGGGATGGTTGTACAGAAGCTATATCGGACTGTCAGAGATCTGCTCATCTTCATGTCAATGAAAAAGTAAAAAAAGTGAAGCATGGCCTGGAGAAGCTGAGAACCTGTGAATTAAACATTTGGGCAACACCACAATATTCAAATCTGTGGCATATGAAAATGAATGTCTTTCTTCATCATCTCGTACTACGATGTCGACATTAAATAGTCAATCTGAATACCGAGCAGGGTCGAGTGATCGTTAACTGATGAGGTTGTAGCTTGGAAACTGCAATATACACCAACGAATCGAAAATGTCAAACGGAGTTGGCTTTGGGGGTTACTCTGACAAGATCCGGCTAGTCACAAGTCCTTTTTTGTGGTTGCACCTTGATGTGTGCCCTCTTCAGAAGATACCAGAAGCCCCGGGCTACTAGCATGCACGATTTGCAGACTTGACTGTTCGATTTTAGGTATACACCTGCGTAATAAACCAACTTACTTACTTACTTAAGTGGCACTACAGTCCGGGATGAACCTGGGCCTTATCAACATGCCTCTCCAAATAGCCCGGTCCTTAGCTAACTGACTCCAGTTGCGCACTCCAAGTTGGTTGAGGTCGGTTTCTACTTGTGCGCGCCACTTAAGACGAGGTCTTCCACTACTGAGTCCGACGTCTGGCTGGGAATCGAAGACTCTGCGAGCCGGAGTATTGGTGTCCATTCATTCTACATGTCCTAGCCATCTTAAACGTCCAATGCGGTGTTTTTTGACTAGGGGTATGTCGCTGTACAGCTCGTATAGTTCGTGGTTGAATCTTCGTCTCCATAGCCCGTCAACGCCAACGGGACCGAAGATTTTTCGAAGAATTTTCCTCTCGAATCTACCAAGGATTTCTTCATCCGCTTTTGATACGGTCCATGCTTCAGCGCCGTAGAGCAGGACTGGGATGATCAGGGTCTTATATAGGATCTCCTTAGTAGTTCGAGTGAGGGCTTTACTACTAAATTGCCTTCTTAGCCCGAAGAAACAGCGGTTGGCAACAGTTATTCTTCGTTTCATTTCTGACGAGATGTTGTTGTCAGAGTTAATAGCGGAGCCGAGGTAGACATAGTCCCGTACTACCTCAAAGTTATATCTGTCAATGGTGACGTTCTGTCCAATTCGTCGATGTTGTGAGTCCTTTCGTGATGACAGCATATACTTAGTCTTATCCTCATTTACTGCTAAACCCATTTTTGCCGCTTCCTTCTCTATACTAGCAAACGTAGCTATGACATCACGTTGAGTCCTACCAATGATATCAATATCGTCGGCGTATGCTAGTAGCTGCACCGATTTTTGAAAAATTGTGCCTCTGGTGTTGGCTCTCAAGAATCAAATTGAAAAAGTCACATGACAGCGCATCGCCTTGCCTTAATCCTTTTTTGGTATCGAATGTGTTGGTGAGGTCGTTTCCGACCCTGATGGTGCAGCGAGAATTCCCCATCGTCATCCTACACAAACGGAAGAGTTTGGGCGGTATACCAAAACTAGACATGGCTCTGTATAGTTCGTCTCTATAAATGCTGTCGCATGCGGGGCTTTGAAATCGATAAATAGGTGGTGGGTATCGATTTGGACTTCTTGGGTTTTTTTTCCAGGATCTGCCGAAGTGTGAAGATTTGATCGATTGTGGACTTTCCTGGCCTAAAACTGATAAGGGCCGATCAGGTTGTTGGTAAACGGTTTTATTCGTTCACATATTACTGCAGATATGATCTTGTAGGAGATGTTATGCCTCTATAGTTGGCGCAGTTCAGAGGGTCTCGGGCAAACTATGCTGAGGTTCAGTTCTTCAGGCATGCTTTCAACCGACCAGACTTGGCTTATGAGTTGGTGAATGTTGGTTACCAAATCATCTCCGAACTTTTCGCTGTCGTTGCCAATATTAAATGGTTCGTTCTGCCTGATGGCGGAATGTTGTTCGTCATCGCCGTTTAACAGCCTGCAGAAGTGGTTCTTCCATATCCTCAGCATCGACTGTGTCTCAACTACGATATTTCCTTGTTCATCTCGACAGGATTCTGTTCGACCCTTGTATCCTTGGCTTTGACGTTTAACACTTTGGTAAAACTTACGAACATCGTTTCTGGAGTGGCACCTCTCTATATCCTCGATCGTGCACTTTTCTGGCTCTTTTTTCTTCTCTCTGAAAAGCCGATGTTCTTCCCTTCCTCTTTGCATATAGAGCTCAATGGCAGCTCTCGTCTTCACCTGCAGCTTAGCCTTGTAGACCTCGTTCTTGGCTGCGAGCATCTGTCGGCATTCCTCATCAAACCAGGGTTTTCTTGCTGGTGGCCGCGAGAAACCTAGCACATCAGTTGCGGCTGATCCAATGGCTTGTTGGCATTATTGCCATTGTTCTTCGACCCTATATGCTGTTGGTGTGGTATGAATCGAGAGGTTAAGGGATACAAGTTGCGCGAAGGTCTTGGCGGTCTCTGGCGAATGCAGTCATCCGAATAGTTACTGTTTCTGCTCACTATAACACGGCCCATAGTAGATGTCACTGTTTTTCATCCACTTTTTGCCCGATCCATCCAATCGTATTTCCTGGATGGCGGTAATGTCTGCTTTGTGGCAGTTAAGTCTTCCGCGCTTGTTGTTCGCCTGCACCTCTCCTGTTTAATGTTCTCACATTCCAGGTGCAGATACGAACGTCGTTGTTCTCTTTTCGTTTAGCATGGTCGTCAACTATAATATCAGTCCTTTCCGAGGCTATTGGTTGCTCCGTAACATAATCTTTTTCCGTGGATGGGTAGTTAACCTGAAGCACAACCCCCAACCTCGTGGGCCAGGCCCTTGTTGTGACCCTAGGACAGCGGGCCGGAAAAATGCCGATGTCAGTAGCTCATTTAAGGATATGAGCGTTGCCGTTGACCCGTTGAGGGCTACTCCGCCACCAACTCTTTTCCAACACCCTTACTCAGTATTGGAGATCCTTATAGACCTGGTGTTCAAATATCTCGAAGCAGCTCATATAGGGATTACAATGCCAGTTCGATCAAACTGGAGCTGTGGGCGCCACCGTTGACTCCATCTAGGGAATTCCTCCGCTGCCACCCGAGAGTGAATGCCTTAGTGAGAGAACACTCCTCCCCCCTCTCTCGTTTGCTGCTACCAACGACCTTCCACAGGGGTTTAATTCCCCATCTCCAGTCGAGGTACTAGGCACCCACCGCAGTCACCAGCGTGGAGGTGAGAGTAGGAGTTGATAGTGAGAACGCATGTGTTGTCATGTAAACGCATCACTATCCTTAAACACCAGCAGCATGCTTGGATCACTCGCATATAATTCCGCACTGCAGAGTCATATGTAACGACAACGACCTAGACCATTACTCTTATAATTCCCGATCGTATGAATGATCGTTTTACTAACTATTAGCCTACTGCTCCGACAATCCTCATGCAATGTCAAACTTGTTAAATCAGAAAATTTATTCAACCATGTCCTGTGTCTTAGAAAATTCTTATGCTAGGTATTAATTCTGCTTTTCAATTTAGTCGTTAAAACCCAGATGCCTTTCAAGTTACCTCGATTCATTCATAGTTAGATAAGCCTGTTATTAATCCATAATTCTATGTTTTTTTACCAAGTATTCCTAAGATTTGCGTCACGCTGTTTTCCATAACAAAAGTGGTAAAAATATAACTCATTGGGCCATCAAGTAAACCCATTGACAACAAAAGGTGTCCATCCAAAAGACTGTCTGTGAACCGATTATCCAATATTCCACTAAAAACTGCATTTGTCCACGGGATACCCAGTTGCAATTTTTAAAAAAATAATATTTTAGTTCAAAACTAACTCAAATGATGCAGAAAAATATCCACACCCATGTTTGCTAAAAAAAGATTCATAACCTCCTCGACACAGAAGTAGGTTTGCGAAACAAAAAGATTCTGCGACCAATTCACACCCCTAAACTACTAATCCTCATCGCGCCTCACAAAACTACTTACCCCTCCCAACAAAGGGATGACTGGACTCTTTCTAATCCTCACACTAGGCGACAAACAATACTAAAGAATCCTCCATTCTAATAATTTTCTTAAAACAACCCAATGAGGCATGGTAAATGGTCCATAATGTGACTCAAATGGTACGAAATCCCATAAATCTCCGCAACACTCTAGGATGCCTTTCACCGCCATTGAGAAACGAACGAAAAAAAAACCTCATTAAGGTCATCCGAACAAAAATAGATGAAAGACAATCACACCGGAGAAACGCATCCAAAGCCGAAGAAATGTCAGATGTCACCCAAAAATCTAACCGCACCACTATAGATATCAATTTAAATTATTGTCCACGAGAGAAATTATTGCTCGAGAAATGGATAACAGAGAACCGAACAAATAGCCATGCGATAGATACTCCCCGCTACAGACATACCACGAGTAGGTGCAGCGGGATGGGTTTAATTTTTTATCTGCGACCAACATCTCTTTCCTGTATCCCGAGCGAGTTCAAAGCCCCTGACAGGTTTCCCAAAATTTCATATAAATTTCCCAGAATAAATGTTTCTCACAGATTCGAATTCGTCTTGTTGTTGTTGTTGTTGTTGTATGCCTGCATCTCCTTCTGGCCACAACTGAAGGAGATCCAATATAGCCAGCAACAAGTATAACTATTGCCTAATTTGAACCAGTTTCCATCTAGTCTGCACATGGGAAGATTAGAAGATGTTTTTCGGTCCCAAAGTTTCATTTTTTTTTTTTGAAAATTTATCTGTCGCATAGTATCTATCGAACACACAAGAGACGCACAGAGAAAAAAAAAGGTAAAAACAAAAACCCGACAATACCGCTCACTTATAGTTCGTATTAGATACGGCACAGAGATAGGGCCTCCTCTAGTCTGCACCGTCTATCATGGTCAAGTGAATTAGAGGCGGGCGGTGAAACGCGGAGACGACATTCGTTAAATTTATGGAACTACATGAAGATACAAAACGCGTTTTAACCAATTTCCCTCAGCTCGATTCGATATTAATAAATTTTCGATTCGGATGGGTGTACAGTTGAATGTGACCCTTTGGGGTTTTCCCTAATTCTACGGCGACGGGCATCACTAACTCAGACCTTTATTTAGTATTGTGTTTTTCTTTTCTTTTCTTGGTGGGATTTGATTTTTTTTTTCGTTTGGTTAAACCTGTATGCAGGCACAAAAAGTCACAGGTACCCTGCAGCTTTAATGGCTATCAAAAGATCCAATAATAATCGCGCGAGGCGGCACAAACACACACAGAATAGAGAAAGTCTCCAAAATGAGAAAGAAAAAAAGAATTTTAAATAAAATAAGATACGACCAACTAAGCCAGAGGGACATAGGCATAGTATATGCGTGGACGAACAAGAGACTCCGGCCAAACGACGACCACCGGTAGCTGTCAAATTGAAAATTTCTTCTTCTTCTTGGATTATAAAGAACGACAATTTATTGCCTGGGTTAGTGTTTTCTTCTTTTGTCGATTTCACACAGAAAACACCTGAAAGATACACGATACTTGGAGTAGCTCTGAACAGGTCATATTCTTTTTTTTTGTTTGGTACACCCTACCCCTGATGAGAGTGTATCTGCTATCGGGTTTTTGTAATTGATTCGGTAAATTGCATGAATTTTCAGTTTTCACCACGTGCTGACGAAAAAAAAAACCCCTAGTCCATCATCACTACCACGCTCAATTATCGTGTGGAAATTTCTTCATTTTGGCTCGGTTTAGGTTTTTTATTTTCTTTGTTTGATTGACAGCATCCAAGGATACGACTTGCCACATACAGTAGCCCATGGTTGGCTATACAAGACGTTAGTGCTAACTTCATTATAGACAGAGACTCGATGGGTAGCCTATATTGACTCCTCGTTGGGACGGGTAATTCCTTTTCAGCCCAATTACGTCGTTTGCGCTTGAATCGATTTACCCCAAGACGATGACGAGGCGACTACAGACTCGGATTCGGATACGGATTTGGTCGAAAGGAGAGAAATCAACTCTAATGGGGCACTTTGGGTGTGAATGACAGCCGGACATCATCAACGCAAACGCACACTTCAGCCGACTTTGGATGAAATTGAATTTGATTGAGTAATGTGGAAGTAAACGAACGAGAACGGGAATGAAAACAAAATCCATTACAACTACACCGATGATGAGGAGCCTACCGAGCCTATGCGGGGTAATAAAATCATTAAAGATGAGGTATTTCGTTGGCGCGCATCAGCGCACTTATTCTTGCCACTCGTCCAAGAAAGCAACGCATCAGGCACGAGTCAATTTCAATGGATTTCCGAGAAGGATTTGACACTTTCGGTTAATTGTTGTTCAGATGAATCTGTACATAAAACTGGGAAGTATGATGAAAATGAGTGCGTTGAGATGGAAGATTGTAGAGCTGATTGCATCTGGCACGGGAGAAAAGTCGATAAGACTGGAGAAAAAGTTGTAAACTCGTACGTTTTTGGAGGGAAATTGCTTTAGATAGTTGGATCTTGAGAGGTTGTAAAAAGCCAGAATTAAGTCGTAAATCACGAATGTCTCGGGCATGGTGGAGTGTGAAACAACAGAGTCATTAACCATTGGACATTGGTAAGATGGGTTGAGAGCGGGAGGATTATTTTTTCTATGGCTAGCTTAGCTGAGAGGAAATGTTTTGTGGTCCAAATCGTCTGTCTGGTCATTATTGGCAAATTTGAAAAATATTCTTACAGATAAGTATGCAATTTTTAGTTCTGCGGAGTCATATGCAACCGGAGCAACACCCAATATTGCTTTTCACTGGTCCTGTGTTCCCAAATCACCTGAGTAGTATCAATTGTCGTGGAAATCATACCATACAGACGCTCAGATTCGGCATAGACTTATGCGTCCCAATGTTGCGAAAGAAGTATACACGTAGACACAAATGATTGTGCGAATACAGGTAGTTCTAACGTAACTGTTGCGACAACTTTGACAACAAATGTTGTCCATGTAGGTAGAGATTAGAATAGCCCTGCTATTGATGTATGGCAGGGGTAAAGCTTAAATGCAATTTATACCTGCGGACATAATTAAATATCACATTTCTAGTTCCATTACACATACGTTGGCTTGACATTTTTTTTGTTTGAAACAAAAGAGTTCAACTGCGAACTTGCCTGATAAAAATGCTCGTAATACACTTTCTTGTGCATATGCAATGATTAAACATAGCGGTATACCTTTATTTGTACTCAGCAAAAAAATAGAAAATAGATAATTAAGTTTGGGTTTTTGCCAGTTATAGACTTTTTTTTAACGAGTGGAAGCAACGCCCGAAGGAATGTTCGACATTTTTGCATATGTTACATTATTAGCAATCTTTAAGATGATAGACGTGACGTTGTAATTTTTGCAACTACCTATACACTATGAGTGTCAGTCCGAGCCTCAAGTTCTGTTACGAATATAATGTAATTCTCTTGAAAATCTATAAGGACGAGATACACAACTTTGGTAGTCTATCCAAGAAATTTCAAAAACTGAACGGTGTATCGAATTGATAATGCGAAATATATATCTAGGTATAGCTAGATTGATATATAAATATTGCGCTTCATATAAAATATATACAGTTCAGCTATTGAGGTATTAACTCAACAACAATTTTTTTTTAACAGTACTGCTTACTATTTACTTAAGTGGCACTATAGTCCGAAATGAACCTGCCTCCAGTTGCTCACTTCAAGTAGGTTTGTTATGCTCTATTATCTAGGTCACTTAGCATAACCTGGGTTGAACTGAATTGCACTATGTCGAAAGAGTATTGCTGCAGCCTTTTCTTTTGCGAGCCACTTAAACCGAGTTCTTCTTCCACTGCGTCCGAAGTGCGTACTCTTCATGTCCGAGCCATCTTAAATGTTAAATGCGGATATTTTTAACTAGGTCCATGTCGCTGTATAGCTTGTGTTGTTCTTCATTGCTTCTTTATCTCCATAGCCCGTCAATGCAACTGAACCAATCATTTTTTTTAATAATTCAATACTGCTGTCATCCATTTTAATTTATATATAGCATGCAAAACCCGGGCGGTGCTGGAGTCAGAAGAAGGGAAGAGAAAAATAAAAAGAAACGGAGCCAACTCATGGAAATCTAAGAATATAGAGCCTTGAAAAAGATCCGCTAATTCCACAAAAAATAGCAAAAGAACTGGCATCTGAACACAAGATAGACGAAAAGCGATGAAAACCAGTCACAGTTGCGCAGGGAATTGAAAATATATTCAGGTAGCATTCAAGTATGCCTGAAAAACACAACCCTGGTCGTTTTGAGCAAACAATTTTCTGACCCGTTTGAGTTGACGAGTTAGGAACAAGAAGATACAAACAGGAGCAAAACAACAGCGACACAGACGTTCAAGATGGCTAGGACATTTAGAGTGAACGGACACCAATTCCTCAAGACCTCACTTTACGTAGCTCACACACGTTGAAACCGACTTCAACCAACTTAAAGTGCGTAACTGGCAGTAAGCTAAGGACCGGGGTGATTGTAGAGGTAATACTACCTCAAAGTTATATCTGCCAATGATGACGTTCTGCCAAATTCGTCAATGTTGTGATTCCTTTAAGTGAGTTGACAGCATATACTTAGTCTTACCCTCATTTACAGCTACACCCATTTTTGCCGCTTCTTTCTCTCTACTAGTTAACGTGGCTATGACATTTCGTTGAGTCTGACCAAGGATGCCAATATCGTCGGCGTATGCTAGTAGTTGCACCGATTTATGGAAGATTGTGCCTTTGGTGACAGCTCGGGAGTTTTGCACAATCCTCTCAAGAATGAGATAAAAGAAGTCACATGACAGTGCATCGTCTTGCCTACTGATGGAGCAGCAAGAATTCTCCATCGTCATCCTGCACAGACGGACGAGTTCTTGGCGGTATACCAAAACTAGACTAGACTAGGTCGTCTGATTAGGTCGTCTCTATAAATGCTCTCTTATGTGGCTTTAAAATTGGTAAATAGGGGGTGGGTATCGATTTGGACTTCTTGGGGTTATTCCAGGGTTTGCCGATGTGTAAAGATTTGATCAGTTCTGGACTTTCCTGAACAGCTTCTTGGTAAACGGTTTCAGGCGTTGACATATTACTGCAAATAGAATCTTGCAGGCGATGATGAGAAGACTTATGCCTCTGTAATTGGTGCAGTTCAGAGGGTCTCCTTTTTTATTAATTATTAGAGTACTTATTTTATAAAAAAAAAATCGTCCAAATGTATGCCCCACGCGTTCGGGGCACTCATTTAGTCGAGCAGTCGAATTTCTTAAGACCAAATCTTGTAAAAGACTTTTGCACTCTTTCTAGTCGCATTTGACAATTCGCATAGATTGGACTCCAGACCATAGAACAATATTCAAGGAAAGGACGTACTTTAGACATATAAACAGACTTAAGGGCATATGGGTTAGAGAACTCAGCACATGTTCGTTTCAGGAAACCAAGCATTGAATTGGCTTTAGCAATAACGTAATCGATGTGAACTGAAAAAGAAAGTTTCGTGTCAAAGATCACACCAAGATCTTTAATTTCGGTTTTACGAGATAAGCAGGTTCTGGATATTGTGTAGTCATAAATCATAGGGACTAATATACGATACACAGAAAAGGAATAAAGAAAAGGAATTTATTTATGTTTAAGGTCAGGTGATTAAGCTCACACCAATAAACAAGTTTGTTTAAATCATTTTGAAGACGCAAAGAGATCTTAAGGTCATCGGCATACATTAGGCAGTTAGCATGACTAAGCAATGAGGGGATTTCATTAATAGAAACATTGAATAGGCCCTAAATGGCTGCCTTGGGGGACACCAGATAAGACCTCAATGAGCCTAGATTGAGAACAACCAATTTTTACGTACTGCTTCCTATTGGAAAGGTAACTCGAAATCCATTTAAGAAGCATCGAGTGTATGCCAAACGATTTTAATTTTGTAATGAGGATATTAAAGCTTTTGTGAAGTCGGTGAAAATAACCTCAACTTGATATCCTGACTCCACAGAGTCAAAGAGATATTTTGTAAAGAGTGTCAAGTTGGTTGATGTGGACCTACCAGAAAGAAATCTATGTTATTGCAATGATATTTGTTCCTTTATTGAAAAGTAAAGTTTTTTTGTAACAATAGACTCAAACAATTTAGGAATAGCTGAAAGTTTAGAAATTCCACGATAATTTTCAACATTTTGTCGAGATCCAGCTTTAATTATGGGAGTTATGAATGATAATTTCCATTCATCTAAAAACATCACAGACTCTAAGGATAAATTGAAAATTAATTTTAATGGAAAGCACAAGGATAAATTGCATTGCTTAAGCACATGCAATGGAATACGGTCTGGGCCTGCACTTTGGCTAGTATTCAAATAAGTTATGCCTTGCAAAATATCATCAATCGAAAGATTAAGTGATCCTAAACTTATATTGCCATAACATGGATTTATATTAGTATCGGAGGAGACATAATGGTTCGAGTTATCGACATAAACTGACTCAGAAAACTTAGCAAAGGGCTCACAGGTTGAGTCAATGCTACAGGAGACAGTACCTTCGAATTCCATATTTTGCAGAACACCATTCTTTTTTTTTGTTGTTTAAAAATGTCCAGAATGCTTAAGGATTCTTTAAAACATAAGATTCAGTGTTCATAATATACTGTTTATACAAGAACTCATTCAAAAATTCATATTCGGGACGTAATTGGCAAAAGTCATTAGTCAAATCGCTGAGATTTTGAAAGAAGTAGGTAAGCTCCAAGATGAAGCTTGAAGCAATATGAAGTATTGTTTCTTCTTCTTCTTCGTACTAACGTGTGGTCTAGCGAGCGAAATCAGTCCCTGGGATATTCTTTAGTCCAGATTTGAGATAATCCCACTGCAAAAAAAAGTCCATGGGGATTTAAGTAGTTTTACGTGGAAACCTGTTGGTATCACCTCTCTTGAAGATCAATTTGCTTGACAAAGGCTTACAGGACGGGTTTGACATTGGTACGACCTGCTGGAATTATATTTATTCGGTTTTATACAGGTAAGCTCTACAATCTAGGCACCAAGAAGTCGTCTCATATCTCTACATAACGCTCATGACTAAACGTCTCCTTTCGTCCTCAAAAAAGTAATGGCCGATGAGTCCTGCGCCAATATTGCATCACATACGGTCACTTTAGATGAACGAAACCATTCTGATTCTTGTGTCTCGGATTTGTTGCACCGCAGTAGCGGCAGTTCTACTTATTCACGTGTCCATATAGACGGAAATGAGCTTCATCTGAAAATAAGACTTCGCTAAACCTTGAAAAGTGTTCAAAGGACCTGATTATGTATGACAAGCATTCTACAAATTAATTTTGTATGCAATGATGATCTATTGGGATATTGAAGGCACTTGCGTGCTAACGAATTGAAAGGTTCGAATTACACTCTGCACGTTTAATACCTTTATTGATGGCCTTGGTGACCGGGATTGGATTTTGTGTTTTCCATTGTAATTCCGTTGTCTTCTAACTTTTTTTACCAATTTTCGAATGGGGTATGATGGCTCACATTTTAGTTACGAAAACCTAGAACATTGAAGAATCTTCTACGCGCCACAGTCGCCGAATCACTGTTTTTGTTAAACGTTCGCACGCACAACGCCGGGTTCGAAAAAAAATCCATATCTACTGAATTCCTTGGAGCTAGGGTACTGATTGACGTACGACATCCGCTGCTCAGATTCGTTGTATTGACTCACCAAGCTAAGCAAACGTATAAATGCAAATGTAGATGTCAAAGTTTTGCATCCACTTTTTGCCCGTCCTATCACATCGTATTTTTTGACGGGCTCCGTGGCGCGATGGTTTGTGCGATGAAATTCCGCGCAGAAGGTCTGGGTTAGATTTCCAGTCGTAGCAATACCTTAATGATTTTTTACTGGCCCTCCTCTCGTAATGATCTGACAAATCATCCGAGTAGTATCAGTTGTCTAGAAAAGCTTATCTCAATTTAGCCCGTCGGCATAAAATGGGAGGTCCCGCCATTGTGCAAGAAGTACATAGTCACACATGAATGGTTATGAGAAAGCTAGACCCTGGGTACTAACAAGCCTGTTGCGCCAAAAATTGTTTTTTTTTATCCCATCGTATTTCCTGGATGGCTGTAATGTTTGCGTTGTAGCAGCAAAGCGATTCTTCTAGTTGTTCTGCTGAACTTTCGTTCGGCTTTTCTATTTAATGTTCGCACATTTCAGGTGCAGATACGAACGTCATTTTCCTCTTTTCGTCAACCATGAAATCAGTCTTTTCCGAGGCTCTTAATTGCTTCATGACAATATTTACGTGAGTGGTTAGTTAACCCAAAGCACAACCCTCAACATGGAGGTCCAGCACCAATTTATTATAATCCTTTAGGACGAGGCCATCAGTATCCACTACGGGATTGAGCCCTACCGTTGACTTTTTGGCTCTTCCGCCACCATATCCCTTCAAATGAACCTACTAACCCTTGGGATTCCTAGGTAACCTGTCCGAAATTGTCGAAGCAGCCCATTTAAGTTATTCGCATCCAACTAGGACTATGTACGCTACCATTGCCGCCAAGAGTTTACTATCCACTCGGTGGTCAACCACAAAAGCTTAGTGTCGAAGTTGGTAGGCATCAGCTAGGTGAAATCTCAAGTGGTTTCATATAATCCCAGTGCCTACCATCACCAGCCTTTCTTTTGAGACACCATATACAAATGATTTGGTTTTGATAGCGTTCTAGAACATCCTGTCAGGACAAAACGAAGCTACCATCTGAACCAGCATATTTGTTCATGAAAAGATAAAAGAATTCACCCGTGGAAGTGAATTTGTCGTTTGAAATGTTCAGTCTTGCAGTATAGAAGTAGCTACGGAATGCACACGAAACAAATTGGCTTCAGCTAAAGGGCTGACAGCTGAAATGTCACTCCAATGTACACATTCAATGGAGGAAAGGGCCTTCATTACAAAATCCAATGTTTCATTTAATTGACTTTAGAACTATTACAAACTCGAGGGTCTATTGATGCCTTTTGAGGTCGGACTTTTGAAACTCGAATGTTGTACACATGTCACACTTGCATTGGAGACGCATGCATTTCTAATGTCTTAACAGCTTTACGACTTTGGCCAGATCTACCAATAATTAGCCGAACGGGTTATAAAGGACATCCACTTCCAGTAACACGGTTTGTAAAAAGTCGATTTAATAGCTAAGCCCATTCGGCCCTTGTGAACTCGTCGTACATCATACTGTCAGACTGCTTTTGCATACATAAAAGCCACACAGCAAGTACACGATGGGTAGAAATGGTGGTAGTAGTGGTATCTATCAGCAAAGTAATTTCCCCACCGCACATTGTCAAGGTCGCACGATATATGGCAATCGTCGAGGTGTCGATTCCACATTCCAACATCAATTTCATTGCATGTGTCGCCTTTTCAAATTCAAACACGACAAACTCTAGAGCGCGATACTCGCACTCGTCCAACAACTATACTCGTAGGTACTCTAACATTAATCTTAGCTTCTGTGTCCCACGACGACGACGACGACGGCGGCGTCTAGTGGCCTGCAAATCTTATTTACATTTTATTGCGATTACATATGCATATTAGGCTGGGAAATAGTGAGAGAGCCGGAGGGTACCAAAACCAATGGCCCGTAAATTAGTCAAACCAAAGAGCGTTCCTATTCCGGTCCTAGGCCCTATAAGGGTTGGAATAACTCCATTATCACCTCGACCGCCCCTCTTTTCAATACGACTGCCGTCACACACACACGAAAGTACTTCGGCATGTACTGCGCTGCCATAACTGTTTACCGCTGTGTATTTATGATAATGTATGCAATTTTTACGACCTTGAAATTGGAGAATTATGCAAACAGGCCTTTTCGCATCAGTTTAACACACTTTCCGCTCAAAATTCAGAGTGTTGCTCACGGGGGTGCTGTAGTAGGGCAAGAATCCATCCATCTATGTATATGCAGAGCTCAGCTGAGCCTGGCAATGCTAATGGATTTTCGTCCAGCACTCTGGATGAATTTCAATGTTTGGCGTGGCGTAGGTCATGATCATCGTTGTCGGCGCAACGAAGCCGCCGCCGTCTAAAACGGTTTCAATTGAATTTTAATTTAAATTGAAATTCGTTTTTGTTATTTTCTTCGTCTGTCTACAGATAGATGCGAAGGGCGCGAGGAATTTCGAATCCCATGTTAGGCGTAAGTTCGGTAGCTGCCTCAGGGTGCGAGAGGGCATAGCACAACATATGACACACGCGGCTGGTTACAGCTGAGATTAATGTCTCTAATCACAGCCGGACGGATCATAAATCAAATTTACCTCTGGCCGACTGTCAAACACGGCCAGGTAAACACGGCACATTACAGCGTGCTTGCTGCCAATATTTGGGTCAGAGGCACTTAAGGTTTCTATTTGGGCAGTTGGCGAGAGTCACCGTCACACCGCGCTGTGCTGGTGTAGATTTTTGGGATACTTGGACACTTGGAACGTATCATTGAAACTATCTTGATGTTAATGGTTCTTCAGGCTGACACACCTATGTTGGTGTAGATATAGATAGATGGCAGACACAGCATCGCGTCAGGTTGGGCTATTACAAAATCACCTAAAGCGCCCTCTTGACGTGTGTGTATGGTGGTCCAGCGGTCATAGCTCATCTTGGTTAGACATCTATGCGCGCGGTCGGTGTATACAGCTTTCGGTCTTCGGTCAAGGTTAGCAGATTTATGATATTGTGAATGATTTCACAAATACCACACATGTTAACCTGCAGAGAGTGGGCCAAATCGACAGCGAGATCGATCACCATTAGCAGATGGAACACCAACAGCAGTCGTCCGTGCGGTGCGGTGTAAAATAAAAGACAAGCACGCAATGCACAGAGCGCGCGCTGTCTTAGTTCGAAAGTGACGACGACGACGATGACTGATGGTGCTGATTAAGCTAAGTTGCTAGGTGAGAGATGAAGCACTTCTCTGGTGTGCAAAATTTTTGTGATGAAGTATGACTTTAAGGCTACAAGTGGCATAGAGAACTGTCTAAAGGTAGTTAACACACAGCTGGCGAGTGGATTGTTTTTGCCAACAAAACACGCATATGCAAGCAAACATATCCCTGTGTAGGAAGAGATGTTGTTTGTTTTTGATGTTTGGAGGTGAAATGATGCAATGCCCAGCAGGGTGACTTTTCCCCTAAAAGCTGACAAGATGTTTGATGATGGTTTTAGGGGAGATGCCGACAAAAAGGTATTTTAAATAATTTTTCAAATTGGCTGCGTATCTGTGTGGGGGCAACCCTAGGGAATGGAATATTTGTGTATGCAATTCGAAGGAAGATACTTTAAGTGGTATGTTTGCATCTAAACATTGATGCGATGGGTTGTCCTGAATGACTTGCAGGAGCAGTCACTGAATTTCAAACGAAACTTATTATTGTCTCAATTTAGCGATGTATCTTAAGTGGGAATGCAAAATGCAAGACTTGATTTATGTATACAGATCGAAAGACTGTTAATTAACGGCTAAAGTGGCATCTAATTTTATATGGTTGTATATTCTCGTAGAAAGAGGGCTCAGTGGCGCGATGGTTAGTGCGATGAACTGCCGCGCAGAAGGTCTGGGTTCGATTCCCAGCCGTAGCAACACCTGAATGATTTTTCACTGGCCCTCCTCTCGTGATGAACTGACAAATCATCCGAGTAGTATAAACTGTCAAGAATAGCTTATCTCAACTTTGCCGTTCGGAGTCGGCATAAAACAGGAGGTCCCGCCATCGTGCAAGAAGTACACACGCACACATGAATGGTTGTGAGAAAGCTAGGCCCTGGGTACTAACGAGCCTGTTGCGCCAAAAATTTGTACTTTTTTTTGTATATTCTCGTAGCAAAAGGCTCGCGTTGGAAAATTTTAAGTTTTCTAGTCTGATGAGGAGAGAAATTGTTCAAAGCTGATGACAATATTTTAGCATTACGCAGGCATAATCAAATGTCAGGTTGTGAAGGAATCGGTGTCTCGATGCATAGTTTTTTTTAAACTTGATTCGTGTTGATCAGCTTTGATTTTGTTCAAAAAAATTAAATCCCCTATGTCTTCGATTTTCACCACGTTCATGAATCTTAATTAGCAAGTCCGTGAATGTTTTTGTTCCACCCGACTTGACATAAACGTTGAGCACATAAACGTTTTAATAATTCTGGTCAGACTAGCAACTACAGAGGCATAAGTCTCCTCAACATGGCATACAAGATCCTATCTGCCGTAATATGTGAACACCTGAAACCGTTTACCAACAACCTGATCGGCCCTTATCAGTGTGGTTTTACGCCAGGAAAGTCCACAACCGATCAAATTTTCACACTTCGGCAGATCCTGGAAAAAACTCAAGAAGTCCAAATCGGTACCCACCACCTATTCATCGATTTCAAAGCCGCATACGACAGCATTTATAGAAACGAACTATACAGACTCTTGCCTAGTTTTGGTATACCGCCCAAACTCGTCCGTTTGTGTAGGATGACGATGGAGAATTCACGCTGCACCATTAGCGTCGGAAACGACCTCATCGACACATTCGATAACGAAAAAGGATTGAGGCAAGGCGATGCGCTGTCATGTGACTTCTTTAATCTGATTCTTGAGAGAATTGTGCAAAACTCCAAAGCCAACACCAGAGGCACAATTTTCCAAAAGTCGGTGCAACTACTAGCATACGCTGACGATATTGACATCATTGGTAGGACTCAACGTGATGTCATAGCCACGTTTGCTAGTATAGAGAAGGAAGCGGCGAAAATGGGTTTAGCAGTAAATGAGGGTAAGACTAAGTATATGCTGTCATCACGAAAGGACTCACAACATCGACGAATTGGACAGAACGTCACCATTGACAGATATAACTTTGAGGTAGTACGGGACTTTGTCTACCTCGGCTCCGCTATTAACTCTGACAACAACATCTCGTCAGAAATTAAACGAAGAATAACTCTTGCCAACCGCTGTTTCTTCGGGCTAAGAAGGCAATTTAGTAGTAAAGCCCTCACTCGAACTACTAAGGAGATCCTATATAAGACCCTGATCATCCCAGTCCTGCTCTACGGCGCTGAAGCATGGACCGTATCAAAAGCGGATGAAGAAATCCTTGGTCTTCGAATAATCCTCGGTCCCGTTCGCGTTGACGGGCTATGTGGACGAAGGTTCAACCAAGAGCTGTACAGCGACATGTCCCTAGTAAAACAAAATTCCTTATTGGTCGTTTAAGATTGCTAGAACATGTAGAACGAAGGGAGGCCAATACTACGGCTAGCAGAGTCTTCGATTCTCAGCCAGATGTCGGACGCAGTAGAGGAAAACCTCACCTTAAGTGGCACCTACAAGTAGAAACCGACCTCAACGAACTTGGAGTGCGCAACAGAAGGCAGTTAGCTAAGGACCGGGCTAATTGGAGAGGCATTTTGGTTGAGGCCCAGGTTCATCCCGGACTGTAGCGCCACTTAAGTAAGTAAGTCTAGCAAAAACTAAATAAACCTTCCACCGATTAGGGAAACCTAAATATTTGTTACGTTTCTTGTCAACTTCGGACTTATTCCAACAAAGTTCGTTGCAAAATAGTTTTACGGTTTTTTTATGCAAGTTCCATGGACAACTGTTATCAACATTTTTGATAAAAAAAATCACACAACAGCTTTATATTTTTGAAGAAATGGTGAAAAAAAAGGAATGTAGGTTGGACGCCTTAGTGTGTCGGAGATTACCAGAGTCAACATACAAAGCTCTAGTTAGAGACTCCTCACTCAGACCACCTCCGAGAAGATGCAAGTACCAAAAAGAGATGATATAGGAGGAACATATCACGGCACTACAACGAAAAACACGCACCGCACGGGAGAATACCGAACCAGGAGAAGGTAAAAGAAGAAAATCCTGCTTAGGGAAAACTCTCCCAGCTCAGGGAAATCGAAGAGTTTCGCGTGAAGAAGAACATCATCCAAAGAACTGGGAGCTGGCTTCAAAGTAGGAACGCAAGTTCTATGAAATACCAATGGCAGCGTAGTCACTGAGAAGCAGGGAATTGTAAGGCAGCATTTCCAGATTCTAACTGACCAAAAACACCATCCTTCGATAAAAATTGTTAGTTACAGCGCCTAAGATAAATCTTATCATGCAATTTTCTATCACGAATTTAAAACTTTTAATGTGTATGTATGTGTGTTAGTAACGACCTTCGTTGGAATGACCACATATTCGAAATCGCCAAAAATGCAGCAAAATGTCTAGGTTTCCTCAATCAATGTAAGAAATACTTCACCCCTTCTGATCTGGCCTCAATATATAAAGCGTACATACACCCCAAACTTGAGTTCAACGCCCACATATGGTCAGGTGCAGCCAAAACATCATTGCACCTACTAGATAGGATACAAAAGCGTGCAATAAAATTGATAGGAGATCCAACCATAGCGAACTCCATAGTTTCGCTCGAACATCGTATTAATAATCCCTTTAGCGCACCAATTATAAAAAAAAACCTTTAATGCATGCGTTACGCAATTTTGCGGCGGTTATTCTTTGTAGTCGGCCCGATAAATTACAAATACAAATTTTTGGCGCAACAACCTCCGCAGAGCTTTCTCACAACCATTCATGCGTGCGTGTACACTTTTTGCATAATGGCGGCACCTCCTGTTTTATGCCGACTCCGAACAGCTATGTTGGGATAAGCTTTTCTTGACCATTGATACTACACGGATGATTTGTCAGATAATCACGAGAGTAGGGCCAGTGAAAAGTAATTTAGGTTTTGCTACGGCTGGGTATCGAACCCAGGCAGTATCTGCGCGGCAGTTCAACGCACTCCAAGATCCCCATGGATATCGTGGTTTCTAGTATACCATGATGCTTGGGCAATTTTGCTGAGCATCTTGAAGACGTCTTCCAACCATATGTTGGTAAAGACTATAAAGGAATGGAAGAAACGTGCCAGAAAGATGTACCTATTCGACCGGTTGCGTCTAAAGAACGTGCCAACGAAATAAAAGAAGGTATAAACATAAAAAAGGCCCCAGGGTTTGATTTAATAACGGTGGAAATTTTAAAACAATTCTCAAAAAAAAAATACTGAAACATCTAGCACAGATCATAAACGCTGTATTTAGATTAAGATATGTGCCAAGCACATGGAAGGTCGCGGAGATTATAATTAAACCACCTACCGAAGTAACCTCATATAGGCCAATATCGATACTACCAATGTTGTCCAAGCTATTCGAAAAGATGCTGGTAAAACGCCTGCAAGATATTATTGTAGAAAAATCGCTAGTACCGGGTCATCTATTTGTGTTCAGGAATAAACACTCATCAATTGTCCAAGTGCATAGAATCACTGATGAAATTGAAAATGCTTTTGAAGAGAAAAAAGTATGCTCTACAGCATTTCTTGGTATATCACAAGCTTTCGACAAAGTATGGCACAAAGGTTTGATCCATAAATTACAAAAGCAACTGCCGAAGCAGTCTTCAAAAATACTGGAGTCGTATATTCTACAGCGATTTTTCAGAATTAAACAAGAAACAACGTACTCAACATTAAGAGAAATGAATGCTGGTGTACCTCAAGGCAGTGTTCTAGGTCCGGTACTATATCTCCTATTTACTAGTGATCTACCAGAAAATGAAGAAATCACTCTAGCCTCCTTTGCAGATGATACTGCTATACTTTCTGTAGGAGAAACTGTCGAAAGAGCTACAAAAAAGCTACAAAAGGCAGTTAACAATATCTCAGAATGGGCTAACAATTGACAGATCAGATTATATGACCTGAAGTCAGTTACGTTAAAAAATGAACCACACATTCCAGTATACATAAATAGTAATGTAGTGAAATATTCAAATACAGCTAAATATTTAGGGATGACTCTAGACGCCAAACTGCGCTGGAAAGCACATGTAAAGAAAAAAAAGAGATGAGTTAAACATCTGCTACAGTAAAATGTATTGGCTTATTGGGAGATACTCATCCTTATCCAATATATATATATAAGCAAATTCTTAAACCAGTATGGACCTATGGGCTCCAGCTGTGGGCATGCACATGCAAACCAAACTTACTAAGAATACAAACCTTCCAAAACAAAGTACTACGGAGCATAGTTAACGCACCGTGATAAATACGTAACACCGATCTACATAGAGATCTACACTGTGTCAAACAATTGTCCGTACACCTATACATTTTTATATAATCAAGTATAAAACAGATTTTCTAAGTATCAAATAAAAAAGTTAACATTTATTTCAAGAGCGTTATATATCATAGTACTTAACAAACGTGGTGGGTGCACGACTGGGGCGTACGCAACTTTCTCTTTCACAACAAGTTGGGCGTTAGATCTAATCATAAGCATTTTGATTATTGATGCTAAAATGATATAAATAATGTCGAAATGTATTTGTACGAATGTTTACTCCGAAATTTGAAGGAATCGATGTCAATATGAATAATAATGATTTTCCGTTATTGGCCAAAACTGAAAATTCCGTTTAGTGATATTTGGGCCAAAACTAATTATGTGGAATTGTTTCAAGCTATAATAGTAGTATATATATTAAATTTCATTCAATTTGACATAATAGTTTGCGAGAAATTAACAATTTTCTTTATATGGCCTAAATGACAAAATCCGTTATATGGATTTTCTCGAAAAAAACTGGGTATGCAGTTTTGTTGGAACTAATATGGTTATAGTATATATAAAGTTTAATCAAAATCGTTAGAGCCGTTTTCGAAAAAATTGAGGTTATGTGTAATTTTTATATGGCAGGTACCGTTATTAACATGGCTAAAAGCAAGCAAAATGGCCTAGAATTATGGCCAAAACAAGCTTGGATACAAAGTCTGAAGAAAATCGGTGAAGCCGTTTAGGCTGGGGAGACCATTACGGACAGACGGACCGACGGACCGACGCGACGGACGGAATTCCAAAAACCACTTTTTTAGGCTCCGCTATCATCGTAATTTTAGAATCAATCAAAATCTCGAGGTCGAAAATTTGCACGAAAACAATATCTCTCTCTTTGTTAGAGAAAGTTAAATAATAAAAACGGTTTTATCGATTCATTAACTAAAACAATATTTACAAGAATAGTAAAAACAAGAAAAAAGAAGCAAAATAATTGTCCGTACGACTTTAAAATTCGGGGTCGATTATATTTTGGGATGGTGCTTAGTACCGTGTATGTAGCCCTTTTGCTAATATCACTGCTTTCAGCCTTTTTTGCATAGATAACGCCAGTTTTTTTGTTGTTTCTGGAGGTATTTTTTCCCATTCTTCTCTTATTACAGTTTTCAGCTGTTTTTTTGTTGTAATCTTATGGGCCCTGATTTTTTTCTCTAAAGCATCCCATAAATGTTCAATTGGGTTAAGATCTGGTGATTGTGGAGGGTGGGGGAGTGTGTGTTTAACATTATAAAGAAGCCATTCCCTAACAAGTAATGAAGAATGCTTTGGATCGTTATCCTGAAGAAATGAGAAGTCGTTTCCCAAGCCTAATTAAGTCGCCGTTACCTTCAAATTTGTTTTTAAAATTTCTAAATATTTGAATTTGTCCATTGTTGTTTCAATAAATTCCAATTTTCCAACTCCGTTTGCGCCCATCGCTCCCCACACCATAATGCTTCCTCCGCCGTGCTTGACTGTAGGCTTTAAATTTTTTTTCTCTAGCTCAGTATTAGCCCGACGCCACACAAATCTCTTTCCATCTGAACCAAATATGTTGAATTTGCTTTCGTCTGTGAAGATAACACTTTCCCAAAATGCATCGGACTTGTCAACATGATCCCAGGCATACTGCAACCTCTTCTTAACATTTTTGTCTGATATTATCGGCTTCTTGCGTGCAACTCGCCCTGAATATCCCTTCCTATGCAAAAAATTTCTTATGGTTTGGGGACTTACGGTTAGGTTTTCTATCTCTGGGAGTTCCGCAGCAATTTCGGGAGCACTTAGCTTGGGATTTTTTTATTTGCCGTTCGATTTTGCGTTCCAGATGCTCATTCAGTAGCTTAGGTCGACCTCTCCCAGGCGTGATTTCCAAACTGTTTGTCATTTGAAAGTTGTAAACCACGTATTGCACCGACGATTTGGGTTTCCCGGTAATTTTGGCTATTTCCGAAAGCAATTTGCCTTCTTGCTTCAATTTTACCATTATTTCTTTTACCGGAATTGGTATTTTTTGGTGTGCAAAGGACATTTTTCAAAAAAAAATTAATAAACCGCAACTTTGACTATATAATCGAAAGATATTCTCAACAACATACTGAGGCGACTGCAAACTACTAATGTTTGTCATCTGACAGTAACCAACAAAGAAAATGTAACGGGATAACGGACAAAATTTGCGTCGTACGGACAATTTTTTTGCTAGGTTTTTCTCTTTACTTCGTTCTTTCTTTTGTTGTTGTTGTTATTGTAATGCATATCACATAATTCATAACGTGTACAGATACAAGAATGTATGAGTACATATTAAAAAGAAAAAGTTAAATCTTAGGAGTCGTATTTTTCGAAATATGGATAGTTCGTTCTGGTATAAATAAGTGTATGGACAATTGTTTGATGCAGTGTATATATTGAAATAGTTGAAGATGACGCTAAAAAAGTAGCTCTAAGACACAGAGATAGGCTTCTCAGCCATGTTAATTTAGAAATAGCACAGCTCTTAATAGTCAGGATTAAGACATGTTAACCCCTGGATCTATGTAGCTAAAGATATATATAAAAAAAAATACTGAAACTAAAGTACATTTTCAAACAAATCACAAAGAAATCCTACCAACGTCGGAATTTTTTTTAAATTTTATATTTTTATATGAAAAATAAATTGCTGATTAGTCTAAAGACTGGATGCGATTCCTTGAAGACATGCAAAAGTCAGTCTTCGGGAGGTTTTTAAGATTTATTTTAGATTAGATTAGATTTTTATTGTTTTCTTGTTTATAATACAAATTTAGTTTACAAAAATCATTAAGCATGGCTTTGCCGTCTGCCTGATTGACATGAGTTTAAACAAATAACAAGTTGTTCTAATGTATATTATATTCTTGAAGTTAAAACGATTTAAAGATATGTAAAAAAGCAAAACATAAAAGTAGTTGACATACTAATTTTTTTTTTTTTTTTTTTACAAAGTTAAAAGTTCTCAGTAATAATTTTAGTACGGTAATTAATTGCAGCTTTATAGAAATAAAAAAGTTGTTTTACATCGCTTTCGCAGTTTAGGTAGGTTATAATTTCTTCCTTAGATTTTACGTCGTTTCCTAGAAAATATCTTCTTATTTCTTTAAGGATGGGGCATCTTCCGATGAAATGTAAAACGTCTTCTCTCTCGGATAAGTTGCAAAGACTACAATAAATTGGTAGGTCTGGACGATGTGGGATATAATAATAAGATTGCCAAGCACATCCTTACGGTATATTTCATTTCCATAAGCTAAATTGCATTCGAATCTACAGTAGGTTGCTAGCTCTTCGAGTTTTTTATACCAGAGCGTATTTCTTTCTACTACCTTCTTTGCAATTATTTTTGGAAGTCTATCGTCCGACAGTTCTAAGACTTTAATTACATAATCAACATGCAATTTTAATGATTTAATGAAAAGCGGTGATAGTCCTGTTTCGATATTGATCATATAGTTTGGTGTTGTACTTGGTAAGTTAAAGCATCGTTTTATGTAGTATCTAAGGAGTTTCTCTACTGTTTCATATTGGCAATATCCCCAAGACTGCGCTGCGTACATCATAACAGATTCTGATACAGCTTGAAAGACCTTGTATTTTACGCTGTGGTCAATTAGTTGATTTGAAAAACATTTTTTCCATGTAGCTGATATAGCACTTTTAGCTTTTATTAGTCTTTCCTTTAGATGCGGTTCCATACTAAGATTACTAGCTATTGTCACCCTGAGGTATCTATAGGTTTTCACAATTTCAATGGGCTGTCCGTTGAGATGCCATTTTTCATTTCTGCACTCTCTACCTGCTCCCTTCTTAAAAATCATAATTTTTGATTTTGTAAGGTTAACCGTAAGATTCCATAATTGGCAGTACAAATCAAGACGGTTAATCATTAATTGTAAGGACTCTGGCGAGTATGCAAATAGAACCACATCGTCTGCAAATAGAAGTGCCCTTATTAAATATCCTGCAAACTCTATTCCTCCAGGTAAAAAGTCGGTGAGGTAATCGATGTACAAAGCAAAAAGATATGGGCTTAGTGTACATCCCTGTCTTACTCCCATAGTTGTTTCAAACCATTCTGATATTTCGGTCCCGCTCCAGGCACTCGATTGGTTCTCCTCATATATATTTTCGATAACCTTCCCGAACTTTTGGCTCATTCCAGCGTTATAAACTTTGAATATTAAGGCTTTTCGATCGATATTATCGAAGGCTGCCTTAAAATCAACGAAAAAGGCGAATAATTTCTTTTTTTGTTCTATGAATGTCCCAGCTATATTTTGCAGTATGAAAATGTTGTCTACGGTTGAATAACCATTCCGAAAACCAGCTTGGAATTCTTTAATCAAATTGTTGTTTTCGATCCAAATTGACATACGCTCATTTAAAAGTTTGGTGAACAGCTTGTAAGATGAGTTTAGGAATGATATTCCACGATAATTTGCGGGATCGGCGATATTACCTTTTTGTGGATCGGATATATTATGGCTTGTTTGAACTGTGGCGGTAGGTTGCCTGTCTCCAACATTCCATTGAAAATCACGACTATTTTGTCGATAAAATTAACTGTCGCATACTTAAAAAATTCAACGGGTATCCGATCAGCGCCAGGTGCCTTTCCATCTTGAAGTTTTTTTTAGAACGTTACATATTTCTCCCTGTGTAATAGGTGCATCTAAAATTTCATTTTCAATTAATGGCATTGCGTAGTGAAACGGCTGAATGCTACTTGATGGGTTCAATAGCGTTTGAAAGTGGTTCATCAGTGTCCTTGCGTCTAGCTGAGTGCCAATTTAGGGTGCTCTACAGTTGAATTTTTTAATTGCACACCAGAACTCCTTTGTATCTTTACAGTTCACCAATTTCAGAGCTTCGTTTTCAAAAAATCTTTTCTTTTTCTTTATGCATAATTGCTTAAAAGCTGTATTTGTTTGGCAGTACATTGTTTTAAAGAACTGATCTCCAACTTTTCGAAAAAGTTTTAGCCATCCGAAAGATATTCTTCTCGCTGTTTCACACTCGTTGCAAACCATTTTTTTTAAAAATGTTTCTTTTTTGATGAGCATGTATTTTTGGCGTGTAGGACATTTTTATTAAATTGTCGATATCCATTATATCGAGTTGAACAGTTGTCTGCAAGTTGAGGTCGAGTTTTCGTCTATACTCAGATGCATTTGATTGTTTCCACATTAGCTTATGGGGTAGTTGTATCGTTCTTGTATCTTCTCTTTCTGTCGGTGAAGTACCAAACTCGACAACGATAGGCATATGGTCTGAGAACTGTTGCGTCAAAACTACAAGATCATTTACTAAGGATATCCATAATCCACGTACCAAGCAGTAATCTATGACTGAACATCCTTGTTGTCCTATGAATGTATACTTTCCACTGAAGTCTGAACTGCTTGTACCATTTAATATATGAAATCCATGAGAATCACATAATTCTAACAATTTCACTCCCTTTGCATTTGTGGTTCCATCTTCTGATTTTCTCACTTTACCTGCGAATCTATTTTCCCTTCCCTCTTCTTTTCCTATTCTGGCATTTAGATCACCGATTATCATCATATCGTCGTATTTACAGTGTTCGATTGCTTCAACTAACGCACCAAAATCTCTTTCCCAGTTGTTACAGTTGATATAAATTGGTAGTATATATAGTTTGTTTGATTCAATTGATATTTTTACAAGTTTGATTTCATTTACAGATTCAAATTCAATGGATAAGTTGTGTTTAGAACTAAGGTTTTTTTTAGATCGGGTTAAAGTCCCTCACTATTGCAGAAGGTTCCCTCGCGATAAAACCTCTGCAATGTCTTTCCAGGGCAAAAAAAAAAATTTGTTTTCATGGTATATTCTCAAAGTTTTAAACCGTAGGTCCACCCCGGCTAGAACTTGCTGTTTGTTTTCGATACTTGTTTTGTTTTTTTTTTTTCCAGAGAAGCCAGTATATATCTCTATATTTCATATTTCGTACGTTTCAATTTCATGTGGGAACTATATTTCAGCTTTGAATCGACTGTAATTCGAAGGGATTTGGCTTCATTTGCAAAACGAATCCGGACTTAGTTTAGAAAAATTAGTAAGTCTTTGGGTTTTTTCTAGGTAAAATTCTATTGAACAGATTTAGTTACGTTAAAGGTGATCCTCTGGTCCTTTGTCCATTTCATCACTTTATTTAGTGCGTTTTGCAGTAGGTTAGGTTAGGTGGCTGCACGCTGCATGCGGAACGCGTGCACACTTAGACCAAGAGGGTCCGTTGTGGTAATACATGGATCAACCATCTTTTCCTACGAATCGTCTGCCTAGTTGAACCAATCCGAGCTACAATAAAACGGCGGAGGTTCCAGATGGCAATGTTAATCAGGTCACCTAGGTTGTCGAAGAAGTAGTCTCCTTGGTGGAGTCTTCTTTTGTTGGAGAGCACTGGACAGGAATCATCACCGGAACTGTTTACAGAGACCATCACCACTGTGTTGTTGGCGTCGTAAGAGTCGGACGCTAAAAGGTCGTCTTCCGACAGAAGCTCGTCGGTAACACTATCCAGCTCCAGGTCTGTTAACTTATAGTCAAACCCAGAGAAGGTATCGTTAAGAGGTTCTGGGTTCGCACATAGAGGTTGTGGAGTTTCCACCATCTCCGTGTCCGTCGATTTTTCGTCGACCCCCAATAGAGATGCGTTGTGCGTTTTGCAGTAACATGATGATGTATCAATTAAATTGTTGAAATAAAAATGTCTGCAGAATTTCTACAGATGACTGCAGAGCTATGTCTTATCCTGGTACTACCCACGCAACAGAATAAAAATTGCAATTAGACATCATACTTTAGATTCTTGAATCCAATTCTAGCGTTTGATCAGTAATAACATAAAAATACCATTCCACGAAATTTTCAAACAAAAGAGTTGATATACAAACTGGCATTTATGGGCTACATATAAGTTTTCAATTTTTGTGTTTTATTGTTTAATGCAATTGCAATTCCAACTGATGGCCTTGGTTTTTGATAATTGTTATGAACAAAAATATTGAAACATTTATATATTCTAATTTAGAATAAATATAAGAAAACCTTTCGGAGGGACCTCTATAGGGTGGTTATTTCGTCTTTTTTATTGCATTCGGGAACAATCAGATTACTCTTGATTTCTTACCTGGGGAAATCATTTTATTTAGTTTTATTTGACATATCCATTATTTTCTTAATTTAGTAATGAAATAAGAACAAATTGTTCATCATGTTGTGACTACCGCTGCCATTTTTGATAACTATTTGGGATGTTTTTATGGCATTTTCATGGTTTTCTCCAATAAAGTAAGTATTGCGCGTTTTTTCAGCACTCTGCTCCATTGGTTATTTTTATTCTGTTTATCTTAAAAAATGTCAGGAACCAATTGACATTCGACAACATTTGTAAAATCTGTGTCACTTTCTGTTAGAGTCATGTATTATAACCCATTAATGGGACAGTCGATTTGTTAGGTTAGGTTGGTGGGTTGATGATTTAGGAGGTGTACGTATTCCCGCAAAACACTGAGGTCCACTTGTGTGGTAAGTTCCATCATTTATCCCGTTACTGTCCATTGTTGTTAGTCCCTTTCCAGTCATCCAGATATTGTTGCAAAACTGAAAAGATTAGAAATATTGATTTCAGATAGATCCGTGAGGTCATAGAAAAAGTATTTTCCTATGGTTCTGAGGCCTGGGCAGTGGCGCAGAAAGTTGAGGGTATCCTCGTGTATTTCTTCATCAACGCAGCCTCTACAAAGATCATTATCAATAAGACACATTTTCAGTTTGTGGCTTTTAAGTAAGTTGTGTCCAGAAAGCATGTCTAATAGCGTCGAATCAGATTTCCTGTTTATTTGAAGTAGTTTGTGGGCAGGTAAGCCAGAACCCACAAACTACTTCAAAGAACCAGAAAATCAGTTTCGACACAAGTAGAGATCCTGTCATACAAACGATATTTGCAAAATACTTGATTTTTTCAATATTTAAAATTGTTTGGACTCCTTCAAGTCACTGAAGAAGCCTGTTGAAAGTGAGAACAGATTCGTGATCAGTATTGAGGAAGATTTTTAATCATCGATAGATTGTACCCCAGAATTTGACCTGTGTGCATCGATTTTTGGGAAAGATTCAGCATAGTTATCTTGGTTTACATTGCTACCAAATTCAATTGCTGAAGCTGTTAAAGCCAGTAATCCTTTGCTTCTTCAATTTGCTGATTATGCGTTGGAGTATTTAGAGATCGATCCACCTTTGACCGTAAAATTTAATTCATTAATCAGTCTCACTTCTGTCTCAGTGGCTTTGTTTATACGTACATTTTTGAAGCATGGAAAACAAAATTTGCCGATGAACCTAAAAACCCACAATTATGGGCTAGGTTATGGGTTGGTTGTATAATCAGATCTTAATTTTTTAAAATGAAAGAAAATCGATCCGTCGCCGTTAAAGGCGCTTGCTTCAGAGCCATGATTAATGAGTTTTTCTTTACAAACCTAGGCAAACATAGCCTGCAGGATAATTGTTTTCAGGAGTGTGGTAACACATGTAATATTGCCGAAGCAAACTAGTTATTGAAGACAGAGGTCGATGACAAAATTATTCATAGAAATGGACCAAGCTCTTATGATTTGAGGATATTGCATTCTTTGTGGTAAGTGAAACAGCAGCACAGGTCAACAACAATCCATATCTGGTAAGTTAATATCGAATGCAACATTCATGAGGTGCTGACTTAAATGATCAATAATTCGATCTGAGTTCCTTAGTTTCTGAAGCACTTCCATGCTAACAAAAATGCGAAAATGATCTATGATCTATCTATCCATCTATCCATTGCTCAATTTCTTGTGAATTATTTCAATAACAAGTCATATAGTTCATCAGAAAAGCACCCATCATCCATGTCCAAAGGACTCAAGCTTTTAAACGGTCTCAATTGGACGCACTGATTCTTGAATGCACATACGGTGTGATCCAGTAGTGCTTCTCTGGTAGAAAGAAAATGGTTCACTTATCATTCTCCTGTTGCAATTCAAAAGAAGAGTCGCATGGATGCAAAATGAAAATCCTTCTGTTATATACGGAGTTGTATAAGGCAGGATCTACTTTCAGATGAATGCATCTTACAAGAATTGACATCCATATGCAAACGAACACGAGACAGTAATTGGCTATTATAGACTCCACTAGATTTTTCTCTGACGGATTTTTGAAATCAAAGTTCTATCGAAAAAGTTTTCAATTCATTCCAGAGCAGAGTGGCATTCACATTATTTAAAACAATTCTCTTCAGGACGTAAAATAATCATCAAAACGATGTCGGCCGATCGGTTACTTCAAACGCGATTGGGACTTGATAAACGAAACTCGTCTTAACAAATTGGTGAGACGAAAAAATCCAAAGAAACAAACAACCATTCAACTTTTCATAAAATCTAGATTCTCTTTAATAGCTTCAGATACACCATGATCCTTGTATCATTATCATTTCGTCAGCATATCCGTCTGTCATGTGCCTGATCTCATTTCAAAACATAATAGCGCGTAGTTTCTTATAAACGTATCTACGGTGTGAACCCTGAAGGAAAATAACAAAACTGGACTTGTCAGTCGGTCATTTTCCCTGACTGCGGAGATAATTCAAATGACAACCACCGCATCACCATACTGGGACTTCCAAGTCCTTTGACAAATAATTTTTTTTTCAATTTTTTGTCCCTTTGAGTAACTTTACCAAATTCAGAGCGAGTTTCTTTTGTTTGCAGAGCATTCGCAAACACACGGGAATTATACGCCCAAGACCTCTCGTTAAGGGTTCATCACACACATCATACACACAAACACACACGCAAATACACGCATCCAGTTGTATAAAGACTTTAAAGTGAAATATAAAAATAAATTCAAAATAAAACCTCGCTCAACACTCGCATAAAAAAAAACAGAACCTGAGAAGATGAAGAAGAGAAACGTAGAACGTAAAACGTTTTTGATGGTTTTGATGTTCGTAATGTCACTTTTTTGCCTCAAAGTCATCGCTCCTTCTGTTGAATCACGTACCATCTTTCCTCCAACCTATTCGGTAGATCACGTTTGGGGGCTTCCGGTAGAGAGAATTCAACTCGATTCATGTCGCTTTTCTGATGGTGACGTCTTTGTGATTGTCGTCAACTACTTGGTTACTGCCAGCCGAGTATATTCCTACCGCTTATTGTTGTTGGACGTTGCCGGTATATATATTATATACCCTCGTACCTATACAGACAATTGGATTTTTATAAATTTCCAGATCTATGTTCATTGAGAAATGAAAATCCATCCTAAAGTAGCTGCAACGAGACAAAAAAAAGAAACAAAATATTACAATTCCAACAACAAAAAGAACGGGGAAAAAATGGTTCGTTTGGACGACCGTCCAGTGTGCGCACAGTAACGCTTGAGTTATGTTGCGTCTTATCTCCATTTTAGGGGTTCCTTTCCTTTTTATGGATTTGCTGCGCTCCTTTTTTGTGTTTTGTGACGACGACCACAGCGACGAAGATTTTATATCGGACTCACTTAGGGAGAACAGCAACAACAACAACAACAAGAAAAAAAAACAGTAGATACAAAAACAAAGCAAAAAATAGTAAGCGAACCCCAGCGGACAGTTGGACAGATGAAATCGTGAGTGTACACCACTGCACGTAAACCGTAAGCGCTTCACCTCTTCACAGGTACCTATAGAGAGCTCGCTAGCTGGCATTTGGGAATCCTTTATTTTTCGGGAGTAATTTATGGCATTTCTCGCATTGTGTGCGCAACCTCTATTTGCTAGGCTGGGTGTTTACGGGTGACACACACTCTGCTCTCTAAAACAGCAGCCGCGCATAGTACCGGCAGCACCTGATTTCCGTGGCCGATAGCGATTTATTTCTGGATACCCAAAGAGATACAAGTCGCCTTCTATGAGGAAACGAGATGCTTATCTGGTGGGTTGATGCATTGTCCCATTGGGCGACGGAAGTGCTAGACCCGAAGATGATGTTGCGTGCACAACTATGCGCATTTTTGTATATTTTGTTTGTGGTTTTCCAAAATCTCGGATACATTCAGGTGACAGATCAATAGATAGCAGTGGGGGTAGATGATCGTTTGTGTAGTGCGGGTAGCAGGTGCTATCCAGCAACCTGTTCGGATGGGAATCTTTTCCATTTTGGAAAATACGATCCGAATTGGCATTTGGAAGCCATAAATTATGCACCTCGGAAGTGATAGGGGTGGGAGCTATTTGCCAAACGTGTCAACATTAGATCTGCTCATGAATATTGTTTGCATCTAAAGTTGGGTTAACCGGAAGGAGGTCTTCTTTGGAGGTGCTTATCACCAAAGAGGTATATAACTATAGAGTACGCATCACAGCTAAAAATGTTGTAGTCGTTTCAGCCGCGGGCGGTAAATTTCCGTCGTTCGTATGCATCGGCTATGCTGTTGCTTGATGCTGGCATGGCAATGTGCACACTGGGGTATCAACATCAGTACCCCTCATAGTAAATTTTCGTTGTATGAGATGCGCACTCTTGTAGTTGTATACTCTTTGTAATCACTCACAGCGTTTGGTTTGGATACACTTATAGGAAATTAGGCTTTACGCACTCTCCTTATGGCATACCTATATGAAGATCGAACAATTAAAAAAAAATGACACGAATTCAAAAGGCAAGTTACTATAAAATGAAACAGTAACAAGGCTTATCTTCCATTTTGAAGCAGCTGGTTTTAGTTTACGTTCCCATTCAAGCCTGTCAAAGCAATCTCCAGTTGGCATTCACCAACTTCAAATCGCCGGTGACGAGAAGCAATTACCTTCTATGTGTTGGGCGACAGAGCAAGTTTTAGTTTTCGTCGATTCCTCTATGAACAAAAAATAAAAGGTTTTGGTGCAACAAGCTCGTTAGTACACAGGGCCAAGCTTTTTCTCACAATGATGTTCGCGGGTGTACTTCTTGCACGATGGCGGGCCCTCTTTTTTTTTATTCCGGATACGAACGGCTGAATTCTAATCTTTTTTTGACAATTGATACTACTCGGATGATTTGTCAATTAGGTGCTGCTACAGCTGGGTATCGAGCGCTCCAAGGATACCACTTCTACAGGGCAAAGGTCGCAAAAGGCATTCATCCAGGGACTGTACGAACATTCGGAAATTCAGATGTCTGACATCAGTGTTTGACAGCAGATGGCATCATCAACATTGCGAAATGGAGAAAGTCTGAAAAAGTACCCTCCAGCTTTCTCCAAGATCTTCGTGATCACCCGGAACTTACGCCCACCAGCCATGAAAAAAGGGATTTATCGGGATCATGATAGGTGGATTGGTTGTGGACCATATAGAATTTCGGCCAAACGCTGGCCAATTCACTCCTTTCAACCTATAAGAGGTCAATTGCTTGGAATTTAACTTATGCCGATGGACAACGTGATAAATTCGAAACTTCAACAATCTCAACACAGACGCAATCATTGGTGGGCTCTCAAAGCTGCAAGTTCATGATTCACTTGGAGTGATAACAGATCAGGTACGGACCGGAAAATTATTAGCACAAAGCATGAAGATAGATATGCCAGACGGAATCAATCAAAGAGGTGCCCTATCTCCTCCCGTTTGTGGAAACTGGTAGTAAATGAGCTAATAGCTACCAATGTACTGCAAAATCGTCTTTCACAGGTCTCCAAGCCTTAGAATATAGAGCTGCTCATTTAAGAAGGAAATATAAAGTCGCTTGAATATCTTCTCTGACCAAATTTTTCCGATGAGTTGGTGAGTACTGTTTACTAAGTGACCTTTGGGAGCTTTTATACGTAGTTCAGGGAAGAGTCCCGAGGTATAGCTTTGCACCTTAAATTCATTTATATCGAATGGACTGTCTACCAACTCAGATTATTAGCCTTCACGTGGCTACCGCCGACTGCTTCTACGAGATAATGGGTTAATTGACCTTGTGAGTGAGCGAAATGCCACTATAGCCAACATGTGGATTCATCACCTCGATATCCATGGCTGGCTCCAGATCAACGAACAGTCAATCAAATTGATAGACAAGAGGCACGTATCCAATATTTTTAATCTAAGAACATTCTGCTGGGCTTATATCCACTCGGATGAAATACTGTGAAATGAATTTAAGGTCAAAAAGACTGCAATCGCAAGAGGCCGCCAATTCCTACGCAGAACGCCTATCCCCTAACCTCTTAATTAACGACATACCACCAGCATCTAATGTCGAAGAACAATGCCAGCGAAGACAACAAACCCAACAGCAAGAAAACCTAGGTTTGTTAAAGAAAGCAGACAGATATTGGCAGCCAAGAACGAGGCATATAAGGCATAGCGGCTGGTAAAGACGAGAGCTGTCATTGACCATTGAGAAGCATGAAAGATCACAGGCTTTTTAGAAGATGAAAAAAGAGCAAGAAAAGCGCGCAATCGAGGATATAGAGAAGTTCACTCCAGGAAAGATGTAAGTAAGTGTTACTATAGTTTAAAATGTCAAAGCCAAGGATACCAGTCGCGTACAGGATCCTTGTCGAGCTGAACAGCGAATGGTCTTAGTTGAGATACAGTCGATGCAGACGATATGAAGGACTACCAGATATGAACTGCCGGAAATGACAGCCTTCCTGTCGAGATAAACCCGGGGATTGAAAAATTCTTAAGAACATTGTGTAAAAGTTTGCCTGAAGAATCGAATCTCAGCATTGTTTCCAATCCATAAAAAGGAGACCCTCTGAACTGCGCCAACTGCAAAAGCATAAGCCTACAAGTTTCTATTTGCCGCAATATGTAAACGCCGAAAACCGTTTACCAACAACCTGGTCGGCCCTTATCAGTGTGGTTTTAGGCCAGGAAAGTCCACAACCGATCAAATTTTCACACTTCGGCAGATCATGGAAAAAACCAAGAAGTCCATATCGATGCCCACCACCTATTAATCGATTTCAAAGCCGCATACGACAGCATTTATAGAACCGGGCTATGCAGTGTCATGCTTAGTTTTGGTATAGCATCCAAACTCGTACGTCTGTGCAGGATAACGATAAAGAATTCTCGCTTCTTTGATTTGATTCTTGAGACGATTGTGCAAATCACCCGAGGCAACACCTGAGGCAAAATCATCCGAAAATCGGTGCAACTAATAGCATACATCGACGTTATTGATATCGTTGGTAGGACTCAACGTGGTGTCATAGCCACGTTTGCTGGTGTAGAGAAGGAAGCGGCAAAAACTGTTTTAGCTGTAAATGAGGGTAAAGGCTGAACTATAATAGACGGAAGCAATCGGAAGCTAATGTCAAATTTCTAAGTTAAGTTTTCTTCCGTACTCTCAATTACTTAAGTTGCCCATAAAAGACTTTTGAGAATGGAATTGCAAACAATAAAAAAAATTTCGTTGCTTAGGAACTTACAAATTTAAATGTATACAGCTTTTGAAATGAAATGTAAAATTTGTGTTTAAAGAACAATAGAAAGAGAAAGAGCGAATCAATTCGCTTATTCGTAAGTGAGCAAAAGTGAACGAAAACTGAACGAATCGAAGCGAAAAGCTATTATGGTCGTCCAATACAATTTGCATATGTTTGCACAGTTACGGAAGTGGTCGTCCGCAACCAGCTTCTATTATAGTTCAGCCTTAAGGCTAAGTATATGCTTTCAACACGAAAGGACACACAACATCGACGAATTGTATAGAGCGTCACCATTGACAGATATAACATTGAAGTGATATGGGACTTTATCTACCTAGGCTCCGCTATGAACTCTGACAAAACATCTTTTCAGAAATAAAACGAAGAACACAATTCTTACGGTAATTCTTTGGGCTAATACAGCAATTTTGTAGTAAAGACCTCACTCGCACTACTAAAAAGATCTTATGGGCATACCAGTCCTTCTCCAAGGCGCTGAAGCATGGACCGTTTTAAAAACAATTGAAGAACTTGTCGTTTTGAGTTAAAAATTCTTCGAACAATCCTTGGTCCCGTTTCCGTTGACGGGCAGTGTAGACGAAGATCCATTATAGAGCTTTTCACCTACATAGACCTTTTAATAAACTCCGCACCGGATATTTAAGATGGCTAGGGCTTGTAGAGTCTTCTCAGCCAGATGTCGAACACAGTGAAGGAAGACCTTGCCTTAAGAGGCGCGCACAAGTAGAAACTTATCTCAACCAACTTGAAGTGCGCGACCGGGGTAATTGGAAAGACATTTTGACCCAGATTTATTCCGGAATGTTTGTTTGTTTGTTGAAGTGGCGCTACAGTCCGGTATGAACCTGGGCCTCAACGAATATGCCTCTCCAATTAGCCCGGTCCTTAGCTAACTGCCTCCAGTTGCGCACTCCAAGATGGTTGAGGTTGGTTTCTACTTTTGCGCGCCACTTAAGGCGAGGTCTTCCTCTACTGCGTTCGACGTCTGGCTGGGAATCGAAGACATTCGTTCTACATGTCCTAGCCATCTTAAACGTCCAATGCGGAGTTTTTTGACCAGGGGCATGTCGCTGTACAGCTCGTATAGTTCTTGGTTGAATCTTCGTCTCCATAGCCCGTCAACGCAAACGGGACCGAAGATTTTTCCTCTCGAATCTACCAAGGATTTCTTCATCCGTCCGTTTTCGATACGGTCCATGCTTCAGCGCCGTAGAGCAGGACTGGGATCATCAGGGTCTTATATAGGATCTCCTTAGTAGTTGGAGTGAGGGTTTTACTACTAAACTGCCTTCTTAGCCAGAGTTGTCAGAGTTAATATCATCTTTTTCCTCCGTCAGAGCATGAGCCTTTGGCCTTGATTCGAATTGTTACAATGCGTTCGCTAATGTCTTGGAAACATAAGACTTCTTGCTTAAGTCTGGCACTTATAACAAATCCGCATCCAAATAGTCGCTGTTTCTGCTCGCTATAACACGGTCCATAGTAGATGTCACAGTTTTTCACCCTCTTTTTGCCCAGTCCATCCCATCGTATTTCCTGGATGGCAGTAATGTCTGCTTTGTAGCAGTTTAGGGCTTCCGCTAGTTGTTCGCCAGCACCTCTCCTATTTAATGTTCTCACATTCCAGGTGCAGATTCGATCGTCGTTGTCGTCTTTTTGTTTAGCATGGTCGTCAACAATAATATCAGTCCTTTCCGAGGCTAGATATTGGTTGCTTCGTAACATAAGCTTTTCCGTGGATGGGTAGTTACCCCAAAGCACAACCCCCAACCTGGAGGGCCAGGCCCTTGTTTTGATCATAGGACAGCGGGCCGGAAAAATTCCGATGTCAGTAGCCCATCTAAGGATATGAGTGCTGCCGTTGACCCATTGAGGGCTCCTCCGCCACCAACTCTTTTCCAATACCCTGGCTCAGTATTGGAAATCCCTATAGACCTGGTGTTCAAATATGTCGAAGGAACTCATATAGGGATTTCACTACCAGTTCGATCAAACTGGAGCTGTAGGCGCCACCGTTGACTACATCTAGGGAATTCCTCCGCTGCCACCTGAGAGTGAGTGCCTTAGTGAGAGGACACTCCTCCTCCCCTCTCTCGTTTCCTGCCACCAACGACCTTCCACAGGGGTTTATTACCCCATCTCCAGTAGAGGTACTAGGAACCCACCAGTCACCAGCGTGGAGGTGAGAGTAGGAGTTGATAGTGAGAGGCTAGAGTGAGAACGCTTGTGACCTCATGTAATCGCATCATTATCCTTAAACACCGGCAATAGCATTCCGGGATGTAAGCCACTTAATTAAGTAAGTACGTTGGTGTATGATCCTTACTTATTGACCTCTTGCAGTTTCATATAAATGGTTCGAGGAAGAGTGCCATGGTTTTCCATTGAATTTTTACTTCTTTTTATCGGATCGGCTGTTGTTTTGGTAACATTTTCGAATATCATTTCTGACGTGACTACTCTCTACATCCCCGATTAAAGCATTTCTAGCTGGTTCTATACGTGACCTCTCGATTGAAGTCCTTGAAAATACAAAACAAGTGAAAATAAAAATTCCTTAAACCAAAAAATTATTAAGAAAGAGAAGGAGTTGTCCGATAATAAATATCTTCATATTTTATTTAGCCCCTCTTCTAATTTATCCTGACGCCTTCCATAACACCAAATAACACAACAAAAAAAGGAACACCTTCATAAATTATAAAACATTTAGTCCACTTGCTGCTTATTAACAAAAACTGTCACCCTTTCATGTAACCTCCAGAAAGTCCTTCCACTGGGCCATGGTACAACGGTAATTCCAAAAAATATTTTAATTAAAAAAACCCCATACTCGACTGTCAAACCCAACTGAATGCGCCTCTGTGTGGAGAGTGCGTTAAATGAGCAACTCGAGTACCTTGAAAACATCACGTCTTCACTTTTCCAAATAAAGAAATGATGGTCCTAACGCAAAAAAAAAAACTGAAACAAAAATTATTACCAACAAAAATACGTGACAAAGGAAAAACGCAAATTTCCAACCAGAACGCCACAACAAAAAAAAAACTAAGAAATAATAATAAACAGGAATAAATTATCCTTCAGAAGCGAACCCTTCATCTCCGACGTCATTTCGTGCCACTGATGCTACGACGCTCTCCGACTCTCCGAAAAAATGTAAATTACTCGCGTGCCAACAATCAATTTTTGACCTACATAATTATTAAGTTGTTTCCCGAATCCTTAATCCGAATAAAAAATGATTCTCCATAGTCACACCACGGCATAAACAACAGCAGACGGGGCAACAACAACAAAAAATCCCCAGATTAGATGGATTTGGGACTTTACGCTGGTCGCGTCTCACCGGGTGCCGCATTAAAAATGCACTGTCCACGCATATCATCAAAATCCCAGATACCTACCTACTTTCGACTTGAAAGAGACAACGACGACGAAGACGAGCTCTGCAAATAGGTAGGTCTCGTCGCCCCTAGGTCTCGTCTCGTGTCCCGCCGTTTCCAATTTGCATAATTTCGCCTCGGTTCCGATCCGGCCCGATCAATGATGAAGATGATGGGAGCTGTGTTTCAAATGCACACCGATAGTTGATTATCATTATCAAGGACCGGGCGAGATGATCGTGGCCGTGAGTTACTGGAATCCGCGTTTGCCATCCATCTGTGTCCTGATGTGCAATTTGTCTGCACGAGATAAAGATTTCTCTCCTGGCATGCCAGAGACCCTCTAATTTATGGCGATAATCATCTTTTTATTCGAAGCAATTAAAATTAATAAATTGGAGTGTTAGACCTCCGGGCTTTGTGGCAGTCGTCACCCCCGTTTACACAGCAGACAAGGGTTGCAGATACTCGGATACAGATTCGGAGGCATTTTAATTTTTCTGCCAAATGAAAATTAATTTGCCCCCTCATCCGAGCGCCTGATCCAATGGATGGGGTTAGGTTAGGAATGATGTGTCACCCTCTCGCCAACCCAACCTCGCAGAAGGGTTGCCTTGCCCCGGCTACATCTAGATATAGTGTGTGTAATGTGCGTTTTATATCCGCATAAAGTTTGCCACCGTATAAAAGATAATAACTGTGTGTATGCGCCCGAAGCCATTCGATCTGAGGTTGAGGTTAAAATTGCGATATGGTCACACACTCCCGAGTGTGTCGCCATGCTTATCTACGAGAGCTATGTGTAGCCGTGTGAGCATCTTTTTAGCTGGGTAACCGAGCGTACGCTCTAAACTCCTTTTACAAGGTGCAAAAAAGGGTTAACTCTGATTTTGAGAGCAATAAAATGTCCACCCCCCCGGCAGCGGAATGGGGGTTGGTAAATATGGAACCGCAATTCCCTTTTTTGATTGTCGTATGTGTCCGGGTCCGGGATATGCCTCCAAAGGGGCTGTAAATTGGTTTTATTGCGTTTATGGTCTAGCTGGAGGAATTATTTTTGCGAATCGGTGTAATTACACGCGAAGGACATGCCGGGTTTGTTGTGTTGTGTCACTTGGAACAATTTGAAAATGAATCGAGTCATTTCGAAACGGGGTAGCTTTTGTGGATATTTAAATGATATCAATCATGGGACATAATTCCCGGCTGTCATTGCTTTAGGAGATCTGTAAATCTTGCTCACGAACATTTAAGAGCCGTCGCCTTTAAGCAAAGCATCAGCAATGGTAGATGTAGTGTCGAGTTATCTGTTTATTTCAAGGGGTAGACGACGACTTCCCTTATGAATTTAAATGGAGGTAATTTTTAACTGAGACGAAAAACAAGTCGAGATAAAATTCCGTTTGTTCGTTATTACAGAGTGCTCCCCAGGGGCTTGTTCGTCGAATTAAAAGGAACACAACAGACGAATGAATGGCGTTGTTACACGCCTGCTACTAGATACTGGTACTGGTATCTATTAACCAACTGATGGTGTATACTCATCATCCCTGATGGCGAAATTTCGAGATTAGGAAAGTGGAATTTCGGGGAGGAGTTTCTCACTAAAAAGTAACGATTCTCAAATGGGTATGGGGGAGCTGCGTTGCTGGCAATGTAAAATTTTGCAAAAACGAGCGAAGATTAAGGACGAGTAGCTTAAGTTATTTTGAATTGTAAAAGAAAGCTTCCTATAGCTGAATTTTAGGATGGGCAGGCATTAAGACACTTGAGTTTAAGCCTTTTATGCTATAATTTCTTATTTAGTGCTAAAATATTTCGTTCTGGGATATATCCAGTTGGAAAACACATGTAACCGTTCTAATGGTGGATCTGTTTCAGGTTTTTTATTCCCCTATAATCAGATTAGTTGAAGTTGCATATGAAAAGGGTGTTTTTGAGGAGCTAAAAGTAAATATTACACCGGACACCATTTTTTTTAATCAGTATCTTTTGGGAAATTGTTATGCAACATCCTATAGCACGAACCAAACTACAGAGATACATCCACCGACGATTTTTTTGTGGTTTCTGAAAACCTTTCGATAAGGATGCAAATGCAAATTCTATGTATCGGTGATATGAGATTGAGTGCTAGTCAGGCTATTTATATTTTCATTGACAAGAGGTATGCCTTGATGGTTGGATATTGTAGAACTCTGATTTGCCTTAACTTGGAAATGGCCAGTGGTTGTAACTCTGACACATCAATGGGGTTTAATTTTACCTTCAAGAGGTAGCCATCGGATACTGGTCTCATCCAACCGGATTTGATTTGCTAAAGAAGAAGTGAGAGCGTTGATAATAAGACTTAAAACAGCAACACTACAAACAGCCTGGTCAGAATGGCACGGAATACCCGGCCTGCTGTCCTATGCCAACCTAGATGAGCTGCTTCTACATATTCCAACAACAGGTTATCTATGAATCTCAAGGGTAGGCCAGACTCATTGAACGGAGATGGTGGTGGATATACCGAAAAGCCATGTGCAGCACTCCATCCCGTAGTGGATACTTCTGGTCCCGTGTACTAGGGATATCTAATAAATAGGAACTGGACCTATAGGTTGGGGTTCTGCTATGGTTAACTACCAACCCATATGTTACGAAGAAACAAACAGCCTTGGAAAGGAGTGATTTTATTATTGATGACCCTGCTAAACGAAAAAAAAGAACAACGACGTCTTGCGCCTACCAGCAAGAAACCCTTGGTTTGATGAGTAATACCGACAGATGCTCTCAGCCAAAAACGTGACCTGTGACTAGAGCTAGACTAGAGCTGCCATTGATCTCTATAGGCAAAGAAGAAGGGAAGAACACCGGCTTTTCAGAAAGAAGAAAAAAGAGCAAAAAAAAGCGCGCGATCGAGGATATAGAGAGGTGTCACTCCAGGAACACAAGTTTTACCAAAGTGTAAAACGTCAAAGCCAAGGATACAAGGCTCGAACAGAATCCTGTCGAGATAAACAAGGAATTATCGCAGCTGAGACATAGTCGATGCTCGGGATATGGAAGAACCAATTCTGCAGATTGTTAAACGGCGATGACAAACAACATCCCGCTGTCAGGCGAAACATTCAATATTGGCAACGACAGCGAAAACTGCTGCCGGAAATGACGGCCTTCCTAATAAGCTTTATAAAGTTGGCGGAGATGACTTGGTAAGTAACATCCACCAACTCATAAGCCAAATCTAGTCGAATGAAAGTATGCCTGAAGAATGGAACCTCAGCATCGTTTGCCCGATCCACAAAAAAGGAGGCCCTCTGAGCTGCGACAACTACAGAGGCATAAGTCTCCTCAACATCGCCTACAAGATCCTATCTGCCGTAATATGTGAACGCCTGAAACCGTTTACCAACAACCTGATTGGCCCTTATCAGTGTGGTTTTAGGCCAGGAAAGTCCACAACCGATCAAATTTTCACACTTCGGCAGATCCTGGAAAAAACCCCAAGAAGTCCAAATCGATACCCACCACCTATTTATCGATTTCATAGTTTTGGTATACCGCCAAAACTCGGCCGTTTGTGTAGGATAACGATGGAGAATTCTTGCTGCTCCATCAAGGTCGGAAACGACCTCAACGACACATTCGATACCGAAAAAGTATTTAGGCAAGGCGATGCGGCGACATGTGATTTCTTTAATTTGATTCTTGAGAGGATTGTGTAAAACTCCCGAGCCAGCACCAGAGGCACAATCTTCCAATAATCCATGCATAGCATATCTAGCATACCTACGCCGATGATATTGACATCATTGGTCGGACTCTACCTCAGCTCCGCTGTTAACTCTGGCAACAACATCTCGTCAGAAAATCGAGTTAAGAAGGCAATTCAGTAGTAAAGCCCTCACTCAAACTACTAAGGATATCTTATATAAGACCCTGATACGTACTTTCTACGGCGCTGAAGCATGGACGGTGCCAAAAGTGGATGAAGAAATCCTTAGTCGATTTGAGAGGAACATTCTTTGAAAAATCTTCGGTCCCGTTTGCGTTTACGGGCTATGTAGACAAAGATTCAACCAAGAACTATATGAGCTGTATAGCTACATGTCCCTAGTCAAAAAATTCCGCATTAGATGGCTAGGACATGTAGAACAAAAGGATACCAATACTCCGACTCGCAGAGTCTTCGATACCCAGCTAGACTTCGGACGCGTCTTAAGTGGCGCGCATAAGAAGAAACCGACCTCAACAAGCTTGGAGTGCGCAACTGAATACAGTTAGCTAACTACCGGGCTAATTGGAGAGGCATGTTTATTAAGGCCCAGGTCCATTACTTGGTCATACGTGAGCAAGTAAGTAAATAAAAGTAATTTCTTAGACTTCTTGCGTGATTCTAGTTTGAGATGTAGTGACAGATCCCATTTTACAAAGAAAACGTTTGTTTCTAGTAAATTCACAAAAAGCAACTCACCTCCTTCATTCGTATTAGAACTGTCCCTCACTGCGTGATGTCCTTTGGGATCACATTTATATATAAGGCCACAATTGCCCCACCACAACCTGATTGATTAGGTTTCCATTAGGTCACATGGTCATGAGGCAGTTATGCCGAAACCAATCAATAGTGTAAAATTTTCAATTTTCAATTTCATTTCATCGGATGGCGTACAACAAACATGTCAAACTCGTGCCGACTAGGATAATTATTTTCAATTTATCCTTTCCAACCTCATGCATACAAACAAATTTCTAGACCGCTAAAACGGTTCTTTCTTTGCGTTTTTATCTCATTTGATTTTGCATACGAATAAAATAAATCCATGTCTGTCTGTCCGTCCGTCCGTCTGTCTATATGTCACCGATTTTTAGGCCTTAAATTTTGAGTTAATAAAATGAAATTTGATATATCCCTGTACGTGCCTACAGAACAAATGTAAACATTTTCAAAGTCCACCCACTTTTTAGAAAAACGTTGTTTTCGGTCAAACAGAAAAGAATTTTGTTAAAATGTCTGAACAAGATATTTAGACAATCAAGATAACGATATTCCGTCCATATAAAGTTTTTAAGCCACGCTCACTTTTTGGGATCGTTGTTAGTAAAAAAAGTTTCTGATCAAATTTTAAAGAATTTCGAGAAAATATTAGATGCAAATACTTCCATAATGTCAATATAACCATTTTGTCCTTTGATTATTGTAGGTTAGGTTAGGTTGGTGGGTTGATGAGGCAGACGATGTGTGTCTTCCCTCATCGCACTCAGGTCAATATAGACCCATTGTGATACCCGTTGGGGGTCCACTTGTGTGGTTGCTTCATTCATTGTCCCGTTACTGTCCATTGTTGTTAGCCTCTTTCCAGCCATCCAGATGTTATTGCAAACCTGAAAAGATTAGGGAGAGGGATTTCGGATAGATCCGTGAGGTCTAAGGTTCTCATTCTTAATTGGCTGAGGCCTGGGCAGTGGCACAGAAAGTGGAGGGTATCCTCGTGTATTTCTTCATCACCGCAGCCTCTACAGAGGTCATCATCTATGAGATGCATTTTCAGTTTGTGGCTTTTTAGTAAGTTGTGTCCAGTAAGAATCCCAACTAAAGTAGAGACAGATTTCCTGTTTCTTCGAAGTAGTTTACGGGTTCTGGCTTTGTCATACTCAGGCCACATCCTTTTGGAAGTTTCACAGGTGGAACGGGAGTTGGAGGTCGAGTTTGTCACGAATGTAGATATCCATTAGTTTTTCATAGGTTTTTAGTATGAAGGATGTAAGACATATTGGTCTAAAGTCCTTCGCGGTCGTGTGCTTGCCGTCTTTTGGGATAAAGACTTCCTTTACTTCCCGCCAGCACATAGGGATGTAACCGCATTTTAGACTACCAACAAACAATTTGTGTAGGAATGCTGTTACGAGGTGTTTCGGTTTTTTTTAGCATGATCGGGATAATACCAGCGACTCCTGGGGATTTATAGGGGGAGAAGGAGTCAATTGCCCAATTGATTCTTCCTACACTAACCATATCCTCCATTGCTGCTGTTATGGGGTTGCAATTATATAGGTTGTGTCTGGGGTCCTACCGGAGTATGAATCACATCCTGGAAAGTGGGTTTCCAGTAGATGTGTTAAAGTTTCATGGGTGGACTGTGTCCAGTCCCCATTGGGGAGCTTGAGGTAACCTGGCACAGCCGGTTCTTTGGCGATTATTTTAGAAGTTACGCCAGGAGGTGCTTTTGGCACTGTTGACCGCACTTTTGAATTTGCGCTGATTATTCTTAAAAAGATCCCAGTCGGTTTCCGAATTTGAGCTTCTTGCTGCGTTATAGTTTTTCCTGGTTTCCCTTCTAATGTTTTGAAGCTCTTTCGTCCACCATGTCGGGGATCTTTGTGGTTTTATAGTCTTTAGAGGGCAGATCCTTTCATAGGCTTTGACTAAAATATTGCCTATTAGTTCCGCTGCAGCATCGATTTCAAACGGAGTTATCATCAGATGTATTGGAAGGGCGCTACTGTGTCTCCCTACTTCCACAACGAACTTGTCCCAGTTGGTTTTCTTGGGGTTTCGATGTTGAAGGGGGAGTTTAGTGTCGTCCTCTATTTTAAATTCTATTATTCTGTGATCAGAGTATGATGTTTCTGATGAAACTTTCCAGTGGCGCACAGCGAATCTACCGGATTGTTGAAAAGGGGAATGTCAAGAACCTCTTCTCTATTTTTAGTGACAAAGGTGGGGTCATTACCCATCGAGTCGTATGGCATGTAGATGGCTGCTATTGCAATCGGGGACTTCTCCGCAGCTCATATTTTACCACGGTCTGGTCATTGTTACTGAGAGTAGATAAGAGAAAAAGGTTAATTTGTTTCTTAGCTACAATACATGATCTAGTCTTACTGTTTGTGTCGGATGAGCCGGTATGGTACAGTACTAAATCTTTGCTGTTTAGCCCTTTTATACTGCCTCGGACTACCCAAGGTTCTTGTATTAGGGCATTGTCAATGTCGTTCCTATTTAAAAGGAAGACAAGGTTGGCGCTGGCCGCCTTACTGTGGTGAAGATTTATTTGTATTATCTTCATGGCGGTCAGCTTTCCTCCCATCATTACGTCTAACTGTTACGAAAGGTCGTACTTTGCATCGTGTAATCCCGACTCGTACCTTGTACCCTTTCTTACGTAACTGCGGCATAGATTTGTGGCTGAGTACCACCACGACTTCCGTGCCGGTTTTTGAGTGCTCTCCTGCCTCTATGACCTCCCAGTCCTTACTGAGGAATTCTGGGTTGAGGTTCTGTAGGTTGCGCTCAATCCTATCCTTCGGGATGCATGGCCCTGCTATAAGGATGCGACCTTTGGGTCTGGTGGGCGTTTTCTTACAAAAACCATTTTTATACCCAACCCCATAGCTTATGCCATAGAAAAACGTCGTATTTTGTCAAACCAAAAAAGATTTAGATACACAGTCTGAACAAGGATCATTCGGTTTCATGAAACGCATACTTTTTGGGGTCGTTTAAAATTAGGATAGGACGGGATAAGCTATTCAACGTTTCACACAGCAGATTGTAGCCTTCGCATATGTTTGGAGTGAAGTCAGTTCTGTATGTCTTTCTCAAAACCAAGTGGCAGTAAAGCAGACATTTGTGATGAACATTGAAATTTCCCAAAAAGGTGGGAATTCATATTCTCAAATTCATCAGTCAAATGTTCATTTCTCAACTGATTTTCCCAAAGAGCTAGCTTGCATTCAAATGCTTTAACTTGGTCACACATGTTCGTAATAATAAATTAATCTGTTCCTTGTAGTTATAAATTTAAGTCAGATAAATGTTTTGTTATATCTATCATCGAATTTTAAGCCTGCTTGTTTTTTTTTATGATCTGCCGAAGTGTGAAAATTTGATCGGTTTCCTGGCCTAAAACCACACTGATAAGGGCCGATCAGGTTGTTGGTAAGATAGGATCTTATAGGCGATGTTGAGGAGACTTATTCCTCTGTAGTTGGCACAGTTCAGAGGGTCTTCTTTTTTGTGGATCGGGAAACGATGCTGAGGTTCCATTCTTCAGGCATACTTTCATCCGACTAGATTTGGCTTATGAGGTGGTGGATGTTACTTACCAAGTCATCTCCGCCAGCTTTATAAAGCTCATTTCCGGCAGCCTTATAGCTTGAATTTAGATATTGCTATCCTCACTTCACTTAGGTTGGGCGGTTGGCAGTTTTCAGTACTAAATCAAATGAGAGACAAAATATCGGCCAAATGCTCGCCACGGCTTCGGTGGCAAACCTCTATCCTATTGGTCCATATTTTCAATGAATCTGAGACATAATTTAGGTTCAATATCGTTCATGTGCCGAATTATCTCATCTTTTAGCTCTTGTATTCTTCTTGGCTTAATGGTGTACACTTTTTCTTTTAAATATCCCCAAATATCAAATCTTATGATCGTGGTCTCCAATTAACATCGCCACGACACGACGTGAGATAACCCGACCATTGAATTTTTCGCGCAAAATAGCCATTGTTTTGCTTTTTTTTTAAATTCATTTTTATTTTACTTCAACTTAGAACTAACTTACATGCTAGACAAAAATTAATGAAAAACTAGCCTACTTATCTTCTAACTTAACTAACTTACTGGTCCTCTGCAGGCACCCTAAATTAAATAATAACAACTGAAAAACGAATGCCTTTCGGCCTAAAATCTAATTTGATTATTTTATTATATATTTATCTCTTGTTTACCAAGAAACATTTAAAAAACTTGGTTTCGATTATTTTTTATTTTTATTTAAACTAACTCACTAATTAAAACTACTTTTGAACTAACTAAAACTACTTAGAAACTAATTAAAACCTAAAATAACTTAAAGGCTAGAACAGCCACAGCAAGCCTTTTGTATTTTGTATTTTTTTTGTTGTTGAATATTTTTTGAGCCACCCCGACTGTTTTTCCTAACTAACCTTAAAACCTTAGAATTACTTAAGTCGGCAATTCATCACTATAAAAGTCAACTATCTATAACTAGTCTTGCAGCCACCACAACGGGTTCTCCTGTTGCAACCTACTTCGATGGTCCCAATCGGACACACTCATGCTGAACCGCAGGCGCTCTCCTCCGCCCTGAGCCTATCCACAGTTCGTCGGAAAACGTGGTAGATTAGCGGAACCGCCGATCTGTCCTGTATCAGCCCTCGACTATCCAAAAATAGGAAAGCTTCAGGCGGAATAAAGCCGCTTAAACGCGCACTTTCAAAATATTCATCATTGCGGTAAAAGGCCCTAAAGATGAGACTATTGCTCGAGGTCATCGCTCTTGCCGCGTGAAACCGAATGAGTTTCACCAGAAAATTGTGTATCCTGTTTATGTTGGCCCCGTTGTATAGGACCTGGTTGGAATAATATTTTGTGTAGTCAGATACTGGTGTTCTGTGTAGTCCAAGGCAGCTTCTCAAACACTGCCTCTCAAACACCCGTATCTTTTCCATTTGAGATGGGGCAACGTTGAACCACACCGGGCACCCAAAGGCAATCATGTAGCAAATCACCTTCACCCTGCTGTCAAGACGGCTGCTGTAAAACAATCGTCTTGTCAGGGCAAATGCTCCCCTAGCTCTCGCCAGAGCAGCATCTACATGTCTTCCGAAATATAGATACTGATCCAGCCAGATTCCAAGGTACTTCTCTACACTTTTACTCGCCAGTGGATGTACGTTTGGTCCAACGATCACCAGCTTGCGTCAGTTCTTTCTTTTATCCCTAGAGGCCTTAGACAACGGTGTCCTAAACAGGATAGTTTCCGATTTCTGAAAGTTGATTTTCAACTTCCAGTCATCACAATATCTCTGGATCTTATCGAAGTCCCGTTGCAAAAGAGTTCGGATGACCTCGACAGAAGGTGCTGTTCTGTACGCGATAAGATCGTGCGCATACGCAATTGCATGAGTAAGAGTACCTATCACATCGCTGGTGTAAATGCTGAAGAGAATCGGCGAGTTCACCGCTCCCTGTTGCAGACCATTTTTAATGAAAAATTCGGTGGTAGAAGTTACATTGCCATTTTTGACAACAAACGTTCTACCAGTCAACATGTCATGAAGCATATGTATATAGCAGTTGTTTACGTCTGGTCAGCTTTAGATAGAAGCCCTCTAACCATACGGTGTCGAAAGCCGTCTCCAAATCAACCAGCACTGTTTTTTCGCTTTGTTCCATTGTATATCAGAGAGTTTGGAGGCGGCATGAATACAGTCATGTTCGGCCTTGAAACCAAACTGGTTCTCTGGTAAAATATTGTTGTCCTCAGACCACTTGAACAGAGCCCGATTCAAAATCTTTTCGAATACCTTGCTGAGCGCGTTGTTGAACAACGTGGCGTAAATGTCCATAGCTTCAGGGGGTAAGTGTCGCAGTACAATGTTGGATATACCATCGACTCCCGCTGACTTCTTTTTCTTTATGGAATCGAAGATGGTCTGGAGTTCCACCTTCAAAATTAACAGGGGACTAGACCCACTTCGTTCGGCGACTATGGCGTTTGCCAAGTTTTCGTCATCGAACCGCGTGAAACCGCGGTTCTCAGATCGCCATTGCGTTATGTCATTTCTGAGGTTGAAGTGATGGAGCAGGGCATTGTTTTCCAGGACGCGGTTCGGGCGAATGCTATCATTCACCTTATACACTTCCTGAAAAACAGCCCCCACTGCCCCCACTTTCTCCTGAGGATCTTCAATAACATAGAAATCGTTGTTGAAGACGGCTTCCCCTGGATCGATTCCTGCTGTCAAAAGTATTTTTGTATTGTCAGTTGTTCGTTGGAGCTTAATAAACGGAAGGCCGTTATGACCTTTCATCCTAAAGATCTTATTAATTTTTGGAAACATACTTGGGTCGCTGGAATTTACGGCCCGAATTCTGTTATGCCAAAACAAATTAATGGACAACCGATAGTTCTCCTTGATCAATTGGTTGATGTTTTTGCTGGCTGTGTATAAAGTGGCACCATCCTGTTGGTAGCATAAATCGTCCAGGATAATATCCTCAATTTCTGGCCACAAGAAGTCCGTTATCATCTCGCGAAAGCGAACACCATTCACGGAAACTGCTTGGCCGACCTCATTTTCGAAGAATTACGGCCCGATGACGCCGCCAGCCCATAAACCGCACCAAACTGTCACTCTTTGTGGATATGCATTGGCTTTTCAGCAATCACTCGTGGATTTAGCCGGTTTGGTGAAAATTGCGCACAATTCTCCCGCTTGTGGACAGATTTGGTCGATTATGCTGACCAAACAAATCCAAAGTTCACGAAATTTGTTTTAAACGCCCATTTTCATTAAAGGCTTCAGCCATCTTAACGCGCTGCTCAGTTGTGTACTTCTTCATGGTTTAATGTGTCAAACACTGAAACAAAGAAATGTCAAATCAAGTTGGGAAAAAACTTGACGGAAAGGTGTGACTCACATAAATGATCGTTCGTTATTTTTGCCACAGAGAAGATGACCCCCTGTTGCCGATTCCGAATGGTAACTTTGAGAAGGTTCCAATGACAGTTTTTGAATATTTTTCAGACTTTCGAAAGATCTGAGGCAGTCAAAAAACGTTTGTAGTCGTCATAAGTTCAGCCATCGAATGCACAGCACATAAAACATGGCGTATGGGTTGGATTTAAAATTCCACCAAAAATACTCAAATCGCACTTACCATTGCAATAAAGCGAAGTGCACACACAGAAATTTGTTATCATTTCCCTCGTTTGTGCACAAATATGTCAACCATGCATATTTTTAAGAACACAGCTAGCGTATAAAGTGAACGGGCTTTACTAGTAAAATAAATAAGTCTCATACCATCCTTATAATTTGGGTTTATTAGTCACAACTTATCCGTCCCTGATCACATTCGTTATTCCATCTATCCCATTCACTAACTCTGGCAGAACTTCCTCTACAAAGTTTCTGCTCAACCCAATCCCTTGTCAGTCTTCACACTTGACGGACTTTATTCTCGCAATGATGTAAATACCGCTCTGGATATAATTTATACTAAACCTGTCACCTGTCAATTTAAAGTCGCTCCTGCTATATCCGATAAAGTGTCAGACATCAAATTCAATTCGCTTGGCACACTTTAAATTTCGCTCAGTTTCGCTGAATAGTTTTATTTTAGCGCGCATAATAAATCCATTGTGATCATGTTTATATTTATATTTAAATATTATGTTTGCATTTATTTTTAGACTAATAACAGCATCGCATATAGAAGGACCAGTGTTGGCACTGCATCTGATTGCCCGTTTTATATACCAACCCCCCCATCGCATGTCGAACAAAAAAGGGGCAGAGGCACAACGAAACATGTAACGAGTATCTATATACAAAAAAATAAATAAAATTGCAAAACAAAACAAAATAAAAAAAAAAACTTAATTAAATATGCAAATGGCGTTTGCACAAAGCAAAGTGTGTGTAATAGCTCTTTGGGGCCTAAATGCAACTGGCATGAGGAAGTAATATGGCTGCTATTAGTCAAAGGGCATTTTGATATACCAACGCTCCAATGTGTGCCGTCGTCCGTTGTCATCGTCGTCGTCGTGGTCGACGTCGTAGTCACCGTATAAAATGCGGTCGCGTAAAAGGTGTTGTTGGACTCGACAGCAAAAAAAAAATCGAAGCTATACAACACATAGTTCATTCTGGGGTGCCATTGAACCTGATGGTTTCCCCACTTGTTCCACCATTCTTTTCCAGCTAAAACTTAATTTGCTTATCGACTCAAATCCAAAAAAAAAACGGACAAAAAATTGAAGGATATGAGAAAATTCAGTTCTATACCTGTCCGCCGATAGATAGGCTGCCAAAGCCGAGTCGATCCGAACGCATAGGCACTGGAGGCAATAAAAATGATTTATTCGTTTTATAACGAACGATTTTTTTTGTAGAGCACATTAAAGCCCAAAAGATAGGTCAAACCCGTAATTATTGGTTCAAATTTTTCCCTGAACGTTGAATATTTAAAAAAATATAAATTCAAGGTGCACTGGGGACTTCACACATAGTTATGTCATAAGAGAGCAACAGATACCAACATGCGTAAGGTATCGAGATTGTTATAAACGCTGGGGTATATCGATGCGGTTGTCGATAATTATAGGTTCCTAAAGGTACGGGATAATATTCAAAATATAACTTTTTTTGTCGTCGCTGTTGATATCCGCTAGAGGTTATAAAGCATTCAAGGGCGGCAGTCGTTTTTTTTTTGTAGGGTTTTCCGGGGCCCTTTTATGGGGTCGGCAATAAAGTTAGGAGTTGTGTACTAATTGCGTTTTATTGGCTCTAAGCACTGGTTTGGTGATCGAGAGGTAGGAATATAGTGGTTGACAGATGACTGTAATTAATGGTATCGATGCGGATACCAAATCAAATTATCGAGTGTATCTTTAGTGAGTAAGAGTATCAGTAGGACTGTAATTTAGGCCTCAAAACAAACAGAATTTCGGGTGTAAGCATGTTGTAGTAATACAAAAATTTTCTCATGCAATGTGCAATGCGAACAAGTTGTAGCAGCATGAATTGAAACGTTTAGACAATGGAGAAAAGATAAGTTTCCATCCACCTGCGAAACATAGCCAACTAAATAATAGAAAACCCTTAAGAAATGCCTTTAACGAATGATGGCATATCCCAGAGACTCACAGACATTATGGTCAATAGCAAGAGCAGTTAGTAATAATTTTAGCCACTCTTCATTCCCTTTCTTAATAAGAACTCATGGATTGCTAGCTATAACTCAAAAGTAAAGGCCGACGTATCCGCTAGAATGTTTTCAGAAAATTTAACATTGAATTCTGAGGAAGCGGTGTCATCAACGATAAAGGACCTCGAATATGATTAAATTAAAATTTCCACCTCGAAATAAATGCATCCTAATGGGCCTACCAGAATTCCACCTTATTTAAATGGTCCTACAGTCTGGAATGAACTTAGGCCTTATTCAACATACATCTTCATTTATCCCGAGCCTTAGCTAAATGCCTCCAGTTGCGCCCTTCAAGTTGTATGAGGTTGGCTTCTACTTATGCGCCGCGCTTAAGGCGAGGTCTTTCTCTACTCGCTCCAACGTTTGGCAGGGAATAGAAGACTCTATGCTCTACATTTCTTTGACCAGGTGTATACAAAGCCAAGAAACTGGCTGCTGGCTACAAAACCGGCACGTAAGCTCTTCGAGACAGCGAAGGAAACCTAGGAATAGTAGATGTGTTGAAGCAGCATTTCCAACAGCTGCTAAATGGGCTTCATGTAGAGAGAGTGATAGGGCAAGAAGAGAACCCACGTCCAGTCAATGAAGAACTAGTTCCACCGCCTAGTATAGAAGAAGTTGGCCTAGCTATAAAAAAGCTAAAGAACAACAAGGCCGCAGGTTCTGATGGCTTACCAGCGGAGCTTTTTAAATACGGTGGTGATGTTTTGGTAGGGAGCATGCACCGAATCATCAACCAAGTATGAGTGGAAGAAAACATGCCCGATGACTGGACTATCAGCTTCATATGCCCCATCTACAAAAAATGCGATCCTATGTCTTGGAAGAACTATCGAGGCATATCCCTACTTAATGTCGCATACAAAATCCTATCCAATGTACTTTGTGAACGTCTAAAACCGTTCGGCAACACACTAATCGGCACGTACCAGTGTGGCTTCCGGCCCGGCAGACGACTATAGACCAAATTTTCACTCTGAGGCAAATCCTGGAAAAGACCAACGAATTTCAAGTCGAAACTCACCACCTATTCATCGACTTCAAAGCCGCGTATGATAGCATACATCGTCAAGAGCTCTATACGGCGATGGCCGAATTCGGAATCCCGGCAAAACTGATTCAGGTGTGTCGCGTGACACTGGAAAATACGCGCTGCAACGTTCAGTTTGTAAGTAGCTCCTCCGAACTATTCCAAACATGCACCGGATTTCGGCAAGGAGACGCGCTATCATGTGACTTCTTCAATCTCGTACTGGAGCAGATAGTGCGCAGGGCAGGTGTTAACACGGAAGGTACTATTTTCAACAGGTCCGTCTAGCTGCTGGGCTATGCGCACGATATTGACATCATCGGTCGCTCCCAACGTGCCGTGATAAAAGCGTTCACTGCGATTGAAGAACAGGCGAAATCCATTGGCCTTGAAGTAAATGAGGACAAGACTAAGTACATGCTATCAACGAGCAAACAATCATCTGTCCACCGCCTAAGACAACACGTCACTATTGATAGCAGCAACTTCGAGGTAGTTAAGGAGTTCACCTAGCTCGGAGTAAACATAAACTCCACGAATGACACCCTAGTGGAGATCCATCGAAGAATTACCCTAGGAAACCGTTGCTACTTCGGTTTGGCGAAACAACTGGGTTCAAAACTCCTAACTCGAAAAGGACGAAATGTAAGCTCTACAAAACCCTTATCCTGACCGTTCTGCTTTATGGTCGCGAGTGCTGGACGATAAGCAGGAAGGGAGATCTGATATACTGGGCTCCTTCGAAAGAAAAATACTTCGGCGGATTTTTGGTCCTGTGCACGAGGAGCGCGAATACGGTGGTGGAGTTACAACCGCGAATTCTATGAGTTGTGCCAAGACGTGGATGTAGTCCAAAAAGCCAAAACACATCGAATACATTGGCTCGGCCACATCGAGCGAATCGACAATAATGCTCCAGCTAAGAGGATCTTCGAATCCTAGCCCCTAGGTTCGAGAAGGCAAGGAAGACTGTACCTCCGTTTCAAAGACCAAGCCATCGCGGATGCCAGAGCGCTTGGTCTAGGTAACTGGAAGCAGCGGGCCAGGGATCGTAGAGGATGGAAGTCTACAGTGTTTCAGGCAGAGACTCTTCACGGGTCGGGAGCTCGATAAGTAAAGTAGGTGAGTATACAACTGTGCAGCTCATAGAGCTATTGATTGAATCTCCGTCTCCATAGCTCGTCAAGGCAAACGGAACCAACATTTTTCGACGAATTTTTCACTCAAAACGAATAAGGATTTCTTCATCCACTTTTGATATCGTCCATGCTTCTACGCCTTAGAGTAGGACTGTGGTGATCAGGGTGTTGCATAGGATTTCCTTAGTAGTTCAAGTGAGGGCTTTAATACTAAATTGCCTCCTTATCCCGAAAAAAAAGCTGTTGGCAGGAGCAATTTTTCGTTTAATTTCTGACGAGATGTTGTTGTCAGAGTTAATAGCGGAGCCGAGGTAGATACAGTATCGGACTACCTCAAAGTTATATCTGTCAATGGTGATATTCTGTTCAAATCGTGGATGTTGAGTGTCCATTCGTGTTGACAGCACATTTACCTCTAAGCCCATTTTTGCCGCTTCCTTCTCTATACTAGAAAACGTGGCTATCACGTTGAGTCCTACCAATGATGTGAAAATCGACGGCGTTTGCTAGTAGTTGCACAGATTTTTGCAAGATTGTGGTTCTGGTGGTGGCTCGGGAGTTTTGTACAATCCTCTCAAGAATCAAATTAAAGAAGTCACATGATAGTGAATCCCCTTGCCTAAATCCTTTTTTGCTATCGAATGTGTTGGTAAAGTCGTTTCCGACATTGATGGAGCAGCGAAAATCGCCATCCTGTACAGACGGACGAGTTTGGGCGGTATACAAAAACTAGACATGGCTCTGTATAGTTAGTCTCTATTATTGCTGTCTTATATGGCTTTGAAATCGATGAATAGGTGATAGGCATCGATTTGGACTTCTTAGTTTTTTCCAGGATCAGCCGAACTGTGATTATTTGATCAGTTGTGTACCTTCCTGGCCTCAAACTACACAGGTAAGGGCGGATCAGGTTCTTAGTAAACGGTTTAGGCGTTCACATATTACGGAAGATATGAAATTGTAGGCGATCTCCTGTTTCCTAGATCAGGCCAACGATGCTAAGGTTTCATTCTTCAGGGATACTTTAATCCGACAAAATTTAGTTTATGAGTTGTTGAATATTACGAAATCATCACCCACGGCTTTACAAAGCTGCGGGAAAAGCGTCTTCCATCCTTCTTTGCCTTGAAAATTCAATGGTAGCTTCTCCGCAATGGAAGCACATACATCGAACATGCTAAAGTATCAGCATCGATGTTGGCTTTGAAAATGCAATGTTTGCATGCCTGAAAATTGACTACGAGGATTGATTCAACTGGTGCAACAAACCCTACAATTCTTCGAACTATAGATTCGGTTTGAACCAAGATGTACGTAAACCTTCCGAGCCGTAGGAGGAGCATGCCAATTTCTTGATCAGTTGTCCCATTCTTCGACGTTGAAATGATTTGAACGATTTGGAGCGAGGATTGATATTTATCTGTTCAACGACTCACCATACCATGACCAAGAACTCCTTTTTGCTATGAACAGGGAGACCTTTCGAAGTCACTCTTGAAAATGATGATCTCATCAGCTGTTGTATCTATCAGCGACATCTATGTGTGTTTTTAAGACTCCGTTCTTATTTTTAGTGTCGGAATTCGTCAAATCGTACACTAAGGTGACTATGATGAGCCGGAACTAGGTTCGGCGTTGCTATTGGATGAGGATGAAGCATTCTTCCTCGCCCACTGAAAAATTTTGTCATGGTCATTTGCCCCGATCATCACGTCACAATGACTTGGCCAATGAAGACACACCACAGATGTATATGCTCTGTGGCAGAGGTCCACGTTCATCGATCTAGTACTTCCTCAAGAATTGGAGGTATCTGAAATGGCTGTTTCTGAGTTTCATGGTGACCCAAATGCTATGTGGACTGTAAAGAAGAGCATTGACGGCGGTGGAACTGGCCGACAGACAATTGTGTTTGATATCTGTCTGCGATTTAAAAAAATATCTTTTTAAAAACAGTGGTGTTTCTAAATTGATGACGTCTTCGGACTACATTGGTAAGGATCTTATTTTAAACTCTGTAGGTATATCAACAACATAAAAACATAAAAAAACAGTCGTGGTTGAAATAAACATGATCGTTCGCTTAACATGATTCAAATTGTAAAATAAGTATCTGACACAAACACGTGTTAAAATTCACAGCATACCTAGGTAATAACGTTTTGCAAATTGTTTGCCAATAAACCAACAAACTATTAGCAATTATATGAATCGCATCCAATCGCACTAACTCACTCAATTTGTCTTGTTAAAGAAGTTATTCCATGATTAACTAACATTATCTGTGGGTCTCGATAATTTCCTGAACCTTAAAGACTGATGTCTCTATTATCGTGTTGCGGTTATAGCTTATTGCCCGCCCCGATAATAATCAAATTCCTCAAACGAGCTCTATAAACTACAACCTTACATCAATATCAATAAAATATCAATTTGAATTACGTCGACACTAATGAAGTCCACCATTCATTACTCGGTAAGAGATCAGTTATCACATCATTTGTTTGTCTGTTCTCTGTGTCTTGTCTTTCTGTCTCTTTCGTTGTTGCGAACGCCTTTACAATTGAATGCAACCGTGCAAATCGCTCAAGCCAACCGGTTTACCACCTCATTACCATTCTCATTAAACGTGCCTGTTGTGAGATTACCATGAGGTTTAGAGATATGTACCCTCTACGTACCATCGCAATATAATATCCATTACCGTTATAGAATTAAAATACATCTCAGAAAATTAAAAAAAGGACTTCTACACCGAGTGTACACTTAAGTAAGTGCAAGTCTTGATTTAGTAACAAACATCTCAACAAACATGACGTCCTTGAGAAGATTACATAAAACAACCAACAGCACACTTGTTCTGCGCATGTGTGCATGTTCATAAGTTGACCAATGAAACCCATAAAATCGACTTTCAAATGCCATCTCAAAACGAAATGACATCTCGCGCAGATAAAGCGAGGGCCAGCCATAAGATCCACTATGGATAGAGAGACTCCACATTGGAAATTGTTTTAATAATAGTCGATCCTAACAAAAAAAAAAAAATACGTAACCGAATTGTAGTCCCAAACCAATGGGGCACCCAATATAATCCCCTACCCTACCCTCATGCCTGTCTCACACTCCCTGGGTATCTCCACTGTGCTCGTATATAGAAAACACCTGTCGCATTACAATATTTATGTGCACCGGTAGACCTTTGGTTTCATTTCAAGTTCTCTAAAAAAAAAAACAACAAGTCGACACACCAAAGACAAAAAAGATACAAAACATCACAACACACAGGTAGAGCCTACAACAACAAAACAACCGATAGAGCAACGACGAAACGAACGAAATACGCGCGTTTTGGAAAATGACGCAAGTTTTTGAATAATGCGCTGCGAGCGGTGAGCCAATCCACGATCAGCCCGCTCCCAACCTGTTCATCATCATGATGATGATCATTAACAAACATCATCATCGATTGGAATTCACGCGATCGAATTCGTTTTTGGATTTCGATCGCTGTGGACACATACATCAGTCGAGCAAGCTGATGATATTTGGAGACGATCGCGGCACGCAAGTCGAACTACTATAGATACGATCGGCCACAACCGGGTCCCCATTTGGGCAATCAAATCAAAGTGACAACAGAGCCCCCAAAACCAGAAATCCAAAACGATCAACGATCACCACGATCGAAAAAACGTCTCGACGACACGGCGAGGACGCGTTGATTTACGAAAGAGACGCATTGGCTTTAGTGTACGAATCGTGCCGCGATCTCTGTATGTGAGTGTGAGATACGAGTTTATCACCTCGTAAAATCACTTCTTGATAAACAGCGCGATTTGATTTGCAAAACTTTTCCGCAGATAAGCCTCATAGCCATGTGGTGCTCCCCTCGTTGAATATTAAATAGCTACCCGACAAACAATGTATCCGCATCTAGAACTTGTGTATCTAAACAGTCAAAGCGTGATATAATCCCATTCAGATTGTGGGTGAGCATTACACCTAAATCACCAGGTACGGTTGTAATGCCTGGTTGCACCTTTCGTCACATTGGATAGCTTACATCAGCCTCTAGTTTCGACCTGTGTAGGTTTTTTTCTTTCGAATTTATCTACCGCACTTCTGTATACTCGATGCCAACGCATAGTTTTGATGTTTGCTGTCAGCCAGATTGACTCAGTCGCTACTCTGGTGGGCAATAATTGTAAGTGAGGCCATAGTTTGCGGCACCGTTAACCGTTTTTCGACAACTGATCACTCAATTAAGCCATCGATCGGCGCTAGAATATTTCGGACATCGAGCAGATCGATCGGGGTAATTAATTTTCGTTGGTCGTTGTCGCGCATGGGTGTTGGTGATAAGTCAAAGTTTAGCTATGCATCTGTCGATGAAAGATAGATAAAAAACAGAACTATCTGACTAATAGCAAGACTGTAAATAATGCCCGTGGAATGCCTTGGTTCGTCCCACGCTGCACAGTTTTACAACGACGACGACGACGAGTTTTTTCTTCGTCATGATATTTCGTGCAAGTTTTCAAAGCTAAGAGGCGAGGAGCTTAGAACTACTGCCAGCAAGCTGTGTGGAGACGTAAATAAAATAATTGACGCAAGAAATTTCTATATCGGAGATCGAGATTTTGTAATCGGGGCCTTAGCTTGGTTGGATTTTATTTTTTCGTGTTCAAGTCGACATCTAACAACATTTGTCACCACATGAAGTTGGTTGGATGTGTGGTGGTGGTGTTGGATGTTTTTTTTTTCTCTCATTTAAGTTGGACTAGGAACACCCTTGTAACGAGTTTTTCTGGTTTTGAATAAATTAATTTTTTTTTGTTAATATTTTTGCTATAGGTGTTCACATGTGTTTGTTTGAATGTTAAACGCTAAAGAAGGGGATTGTTTTTTTTTTTAATCTTGTATGCCTCATCGATGTTCTATGGCCATCACTACGGGTACATGTGTTAGCTATTACATTGTAAGCTGTAAGCTTGTAAGGGGCTAAAGACTGAGTGTGATATAAATTGTTGATAAGAATGTCCACTTGCATAACCTGTCTCGATGAAATGTCACAATTTATTGCGATGAAGGCTGGGGTTGGCATGCTAGTGAGAGGGATCTTGAAGATTATTTGAAGAGTTGTAGAATTCAAGAGATAACGTTGTAAAATCGCTTTAGTATGAGAGTTTGAAAGTGGGAAGTAAATTTGAAAGCTTCAGACAGACTAGATGACACTTTATAGGGGTAGCAGGTGCTGTGGTATTATTGGCGCCGGTGCAGCTCATTATAATCGTATTTGCATAATTGGTATTGTAGAATGCAGAATCAATGTCAATTTTACAAGCAGTTGGTTTGTAAGGTGGAGAGGGGCATATGAGATTTCTAGATTCTGGATTAATTCGTGTCTAACATCTACCCCAGTCACTTGATGATTACGAGAAATCCAGAAATCACTTTGACAGGGACTTTTAAGTCACCATGTCGAATAGGCAGCATTGCCATATAAAGAAGAGTAGACAGAGTAAGCACTCTTCTCAGAGGCATTGGGTACTTATCAATTCTTCATACTGACAGACTGCTGAAATGACTGTCAAGCTAAGAACAAAGAATCATACCCAGACTTTTTGCGGTTCACCGACCTACAAGACCTGCAGTTGTTGCTTATAAGCACACAGTCCATCTAACAACGATATCGCTCCAAGCATCATCTCAGGGAGATCTATAAGTGTATAGGTTCGCCTCACCTGAGAATAGATCACAAAAAGGTGTCCCGTCTATGATGCTAGCAGAGATGGAAATAACCATTAACCTGCGGTTCAAGCAATCAACTCAATTCTTGTAAATGCGAAATATATCAAGGATCCCATTCAGGGATATAAATCGGCAGTCGATACTATGCTGTTGGGTTCCTTGACACGTTGGATTGAAAAAGCGGATAAGCAAATTTGCGCATGTTGTTAGCTTATCATTTAGAGCTTTGTTGATGGTGTCAAGTTATATTGGCTACGTAGCAATGGTAAAAAAACAAATGCCTTCAGAATACTCTGTGGTGTGTGCAGCAAAACATTCAACACAAACGATAAAAGTCTTGAATCTCTTTTCATAGAATCCAAATCCGGGTGCTCGTAAAGGTATAAATCGGAAACTACATCAGAGGAAATATTGCTAAGAGGCTAAGATCATAAGGAGTAGGACTATCCTTGAAACCTACACCCCAACGAAACGTCATCTTATTATGGGCGCAAGTGGTTTGATGGAAAGGAATAGACGTTCTCATCCAAAAAGGGAGCAACGGAGGTGCAGCAGAGGCATGGAATAGACGGTCCATACCGCCAACCCCTTCAACGAAGCTGCAACTTTGAAAGCATAGATCGATGGGCAAGAGAAGACGGTTTTTGGAGCAATTGAAGAGCACGGAGGTGTTTACGCGGATGTACACCTGATAGGGACACCAAACACACGAAACAAAAGCATGCCTTTAATATGAAAGACATAAGGGAACTGTCATTGTGTCCAAAGGCAGCTGTCAATAGCTGTCAAAACGGCATAAGCAGTCAAATTGGCAGCGAAGCATCAGAGACACAAACAGCAAAAGCAGCCTAACCCTAATATTATTTGAAAGATGGCACCGGAATGGAAATCCCTAATACGACGGACATTCTCAAAGCTCCCTTCTTCTAATAAATTTTTGTGGATACACTGACTACACATCAATAGTGCTAATTTTTACGTCCAAGAGGTAATAATCGGATACTGATCTCATCCAACCAGATTTTCCTTGCGAGTGTTGATAACAAGACGAAAAACAGAGTAAAGACAGGGTATCAGGGATTTATAATAAATTGGAACTGGCCTTCCAGGTTGGAGAAGAAACCCTAAACTGCCACAAAGCAGACAATACTGCCATCCGGGATATACGACGGGATGGAACGGTCAAAAAGAGGCTGAAAAACGGTGACATCAACTACGGACCGAGTTTTAGTTAGCAGAAACAATGACTATTTGGATGCGGATTTGTTATAAGTGCCAGACATAGAAATGAAGTCTTATGTTTCCAAGACATAAGACAATACTGCCATTCGGGATATACGACGGGATGGAACGGTCAAAAAGAGGCTGAAAAACGGTGACATCTACTACGGACCGAGTTTTAGTTAGCAGAAACAATGACTATTTGGATGCGGATTTGTTATAAGTGCCAGACTTAGGAATGAAGTCTTATGTTTCCAAGACATTAGCGCACTGTAACAATTAGCATCAAGGCCAAATTCACCAACATAAGCCACGACGGAGAAAAAAAGATGATATAGCGAAACACTGTATCTATACGTTCCTTGACAAAACGTATAAGCGAATACCGAAGTACGATGTTAAAACCGTGTTTTGAGATTTTAACGCAAAAGTAGGAAAGCACAGTATATACGACAACACCTCTGACAACAGACTTAGGCTAATTGACTTCGATACGGAACGAAATGCTACTATAGCCAGCACACGGTTTGCGCACCTCGATATCCATAAAGGGACATGGAGGTCTCCAAAACAAAGAATCCATTCTCGCTCGAGACATTCGATACCAATAAAGGATTTAGGCAAGGCGATGGCTGTCATTGGACTTCTTTAATTTGATCCTGAGAGGATTGTGCAAAACTCCTGAGAGGCACAATCTTCCATAAATCAGTGCAACAACTAGTATACGCCGCCGATTTTGACATTATCGGTAGGATTCAGAGTGATGTCATAGCCACGTTTGTTAATACAGAGAAGGAAGCGGCAAGCAGTAAATAATGGTAAGACTAAGTATATGCTGTCAACCCGAAAGGACACACAACATTGACGAATTGGACAAAACGTCACCATTGACAGATATTACTTTGAGCTAGTACGGGGCTTTGTCTACCTCGGCTCCGCTTTTAACTCTGACAATAACATCTCGTCAGAAATTAAACGAAGAATTACTCTTGGGGTTGTTTCTTCGGCTAAGAAGGCAATTCCGTAGTTAAGCCCTCACTCGAACTACTAAGGAGATCCTATACAAGACCCTGATCCCTCAAGTCCTGCTCTAAGGCGCTTTTTGCGTTGATGGGCTATGGAGACAAAGATTCAACCAAGAACTGTACAGCTACACGCCCCTAGTCAAGAAACTCCACATTTGACGTTTAAGATGGCTAGGACATGTATAACGAATGGACACCAATACTCCGGCTTCCAGAGTCTTCAATTCCCAGCCAGGCGTCGGACGCAGCAGAGGAAGACCCAGCTTTGAGTGGCGCGCAGAAGTAAAAACCGACCTCAACAAATTTGGAGCGTGCAACTGAAGGCAGTTAGCTTAGGCCCAGTCTAATTGGAGATGAGGCCCAGCTTCATTCTGGACTGTAGCGCCACTAAAGTAAGTAAGTAAGTTAGCCTAGCGCAACATGAGGCAAATTTTCGAAAGTTCTTCGGACTATCTTCCGGGCAATGAACCTATGTGTAGATAGAGGCTTTTCCCACATTCCTTACCAGTCGCCGTAAGTGCTATCCAAATGCTATCATCACTTTAACCTGCATTCCCATTAATATCCTTGGCAAAGACCATATGTCTTATATTTTGTTTTGTCGTTCAGATCATTTAGATTGCTATGGAAGTATCCATTTAAATTTTTGCTTTTCTGATCTGTGATTGAGTGTCCTGTTCTTCTGGTCATAGTATCACAACCTTGAGGAGAATACAAAGTTTAGGTGCATTTCTGACATGGATGCATTGTCACATTATGTTTTTGTTCAGTTCGAAGACAATACAAAGCCCCATTTGAACTAGGACCTGTTGGTATCTACTGCTGCCCAAGTAGCCTATGTATGCAATTCAAGTTTTAAAAACTTTTTCTTGCCAGTTCATCAGCATTACAGTTGCCTTAAATGTCCAAGTGTCGTGGAAGCCAACGTGCCTGTGTTATTGTTCTGCTGCAAAATCTCATTCAAAGCTTGGCGACAGTCTTTCGTTACTCCAGATTTTATAGTGGATGCTAAAAATCGAATTTTTCTTTAAGGAACCTGTAGCCAGTGGTCAGCCAGCATAAAATACCATCTGGCTTAAAGTCACTTGATTCAATTTCAGTGCCAAATCTTTCGTCGGTTTTAGAATCCTTTTCTGAAGATCGATAGTGGCTCACTATGAAGGACATCTACCAGCAAGTAGGTGGCAAGGGCTTAAGTAGGTGAAATATTGACAGAACTATTATAGAACTTACATTCAGGCTCTCAACTTTATATCGATTTGTGTCTGTCGTATTAGAACTGCATTCAGCTGAATAAGTAGTACCCACTGCTGATATTAATAATCTCACCGTCTTTGTATGGGCACTAGGCAGTTACGATTTACAGGAAGATAGCAGCACCATCGTTTTATATGAACCCCATAAATAATTCATCAACCACCCGAAAGTCTTGAAACATCGACAAATCCTATATGAGATGCAAGATAATACTCATTAGTCCCTGATTCCATTTCCAAACTATTTAATACAAAAATAATCCACTTTATTCAGAATATGTACTCAATGCACCTCTGATCCTTTCATTAGGCCGCCTTTTTCCTACACGTTCACAACATTAGATCATCGCCAAATGAAAACACCTACATGACCAACCATTCACCAGTCTTCAATCAAAATGCCCATAAAAACTGAAATGTATCTGCGAATCAAAACAAAAGCCCGCTAATGATGATTGGCCAATGTCCATTAAAGTTAATCCACATACCTGAACCGGTTCTTTATGATTTAGCTAAAGGATCGCTTCCGGATTGAAAGAATTCTCTCGTCTCTGACTTGCAGCTCAACGAGTTCTCAAAGTCAAATAAAAAAACAAAAAAAAAAATCTGAATCACAACAACACCACCATAAAAAAAAGAAAATGTCATAAAGATGATGTTTAACGCCGGTTACTTTTTTTTGTTTGCGGTCTTAACAAACGATTGTTTTTTTTTGCGTTGCGCCGTCTTTTACTTCGCGCCTCCTTACGTAGACGAATTAGAAATAAAGTTAGATCCGGGTTTGATATTTAAGGGAACAAATGAAATTTACCACAAACAAATCCTACCACTCGTCACTGTCATCATATTGCACCGCTATGTAGAAAGAAAAAGGATTTTGCAAGTTCGCTTGCCCTCGGAAGGGGATGCCGTAGCATATACACACGTTTTCGCTTTTAACTTTGGCGACAGCGCATATGTCAACCCCCAGGCAGCATAAAACCAACCGATGGTGATCGTATTTTGTAGCAGGATCCACGTCGGGAACTGTCTTCTGGCTGTCAACACGTATCGGCAGAAGCATAGCGTTCACGTACAACTTACGACGATCAAGCTGGAAGATGTTTTGCGTATGAGTTATGGTCGTCGCTTGGGTTTTATTTACACGTTTTCAAGTAAATTACACCGCTTTTGAGTGCGCGTAACGCTTAACGTTCTCTGATGGGAGTGAGCCTGAGGGAGTGTGTGTGTGTTATCCGTGTTGTTGAAGGTTTATCTGGCTGACGATGTGGTATAGCGAGTCACAGACGTTTTGTGGTGAACAAATGTCACCGTCATTGCCGTTGATGACCGTTGCCTGCCGCACAGCAGCTATGTGTGACACATGTTAACTGGCGGTCATGTAAAACTCATGAGGCATATAGTCATGTATAGCTGAGACAAAATTCATCCAAAGCGGGCGCGCTTTAACTGCAATAGATACGAGTTGCAGAAGAGTGTGCAAATTATTTGGACTTTGATCGGGTTTACAATGTTTTGCATCGGTTTGAGTTTAAACGCAATTGGTGACTCAATTGTATGCATGTTGCCGAAATGAACACGGAGATACTTTAGATAGTTCAAATGATCCATATTGGAATAGTGAATTGTATTTTGTAGATTGTATCTACTGTTAATGCGATCAACAACTTTTTTTTTAAAAGATTCTTGATTTAGCAAGACGCACCTAGTTAGTCCTGGATTAGACCTGGGTTCCATTTGAGGCCCTGCCACACGTGTAATGTGTGTAAATTATATGCCCTAAGGCTAATAACTTTGGCACAAATTTGAATTTGCAAATTTGGACATATTATGCGAAAAATTATTTAATATAAAAGAGTTGATGTCAAAACTGGGGTAGCAGTTATTTTCTACAATTATGATGCATGCGCCTAGTCGCTTGATCACTAACCTACAGTTGTTGATCATGGTACTTCTAGAGAAATCTAAAGGGTCAACTGGTGGCTAGCTTTCGCTAGCAACAATTTTGCCTTGCCAATATCTGTATGACATCGATACCGACATCAACCATCTTGAAGTGCGCAGCTGACTGGGTTAATTGGAGAGACATGTTGGTTGAGGCCCAGATTCATTCCTAACCATGCGTCCCTTAAGAAAGTAAGTAATTATGTATGCGATGGAATAAGCACGGCAAAAAGAGTAAAATTATGACACTAACTACCATAACATCAGCAATGGAGGATATGGTTAATGTAGAAAGAATCAATTGGGCAATTGACTCCTTCTCCCCCTATAAATCCCCAGGGGTCGATGGTATTATCCCGATCATGCTACAAAAATCGAAACACCTCGTAACAGCATTCCTACAAAAATTGTTTGTTGGTAGTCTAAAATGCGGTAACATCCCTAGGTTAGGTGCTGGCGGGAAGTAAAGGTAGTCTTTATCCAAAAATCAGGCAAGCCCAGCCACACGACGCGAAGGACTTTAGACCAATAATTCTTACATCCTTCATAATAAAAACCTATGAAAAACTAATGGATATTTACATTCACGACAAACTCGATCCCCAATACATATCCTCGGCACAGCATGCCTACACGATAGGTAAGGGAGTCGAAACTGCCCTACATGATATTGTTAGTACAATAGAAAAACCTCTTCACGAGAAGGAATATACACTCGCTGCATTTCCCGACATTGAAGGAGCCTTCAATACTGTGAACACAAACGCAGTCGAAAGAAACCTCGCGAAGAACAACGTGGACCAACCTCTAATACATATTATTGGAAGTATGCTCAACCACAGAAATATAAATGCGAATCTGGGAGACCCCCATCTCAAAGCATCAAGAGGCACACCACAAGGAGGCGTTTCTCTGTTGTGGAACATAGTCATCAATGAGATACTCATAAAGCTACAGCGAAATGGGGTAAAAGTCATAGCCTACGCAGACGATGTAGGGAAATTCCTACCCACTATTAGTGAACTACTCGAGCGGGCATTGAAAACTCTCAACGAGTGGACAAAACGCGATACCACCAGATGATATCACCATCTTTATTGACAGTCAGGCTGCAATAAAATCTATCTCTGCTGTCGAAATAAAATCTCGGCTTGTGAAACGTTGTCGTGAAGAGCTAAAGGTTCTTGGCGTCCAACATAATGTTAAGCTCTGCTGGGTCCCCGGACACAGAGGCATACAGGGCAATGAAATTGCTAACGAGCTGGAGAGGAAAGGATCTGCCTCCAGCATTGACCAAGCAGACCAGTCTGTCAAACCACCACTATGTGACCTCAAATCTCGGGTGGGACAGAAAACATTGATCACTGCCAAAAACAGGTGTAACTCCCGTTCCACCTGTGAAACTTCCAAAAGGATGTGGCCAGAGTATGACAAAGCCAGAACCCATAAACTACTTCGAAGAAACAGGAAATCTGTCTCTACGTTAGTTGGGATTCTTACTGGACACAACTTACTAAAAAGCCACAAACTGAAAATGCATCTCATAGATGATGACCTCTGTAGAGGCTGCGGTGATGAAGAAATACCCGAGGATACCCTCCTCCTATGAGAACCTTAGGAAAATACTTTTTCCATGACCTCACGGATCTATCCGAAATCCCTCTCCCTCATCTTTTCAGGTTTGCAACTACATCTGGATGGCTGGAAAGAGGCTAACAACAATGGAATGTAATGGGACAATGAATGAACCAACCCCAACGGGTATCACAATGGGTCTATATTGACCTGAGTGCGATGAGGGAGGACGCACGCCGTCTGCCTCATCAACCCACCAACCTAACCTAACCTAACTACGGGGCGTGTGAAACATCGAATATTCGAAAACGTATTTGTCATAAGTAACTGCCTTAGGCAAGCAGTCTTATACTTCGAAGATATCACCGAAATCATTGTATGCGCTCGAGCTCCGGTAGAGGAAAAGGTGATATTTTGGCAGTACTGTCGACAAACACAGACTAAACTTCGTTGCAGCCATCGTTCAAATGCGGATATCCACCACGGGAAGAAAAACGCGAAAAAATGTACAAAACTTTAATGTCGAAAGACTGCAATTCCAATAGAACTCCAGAATGCGTATCTATTAACATCTACAACAACTACTTTCGAAAATTTATGGCAACAAGCCATTGGATCAGGTACATGAGGTGTTAGGTTTCTCACGACGACCAGAAATCCGGACAGACAATTGCAGCCAAAAACGGGGCCTACAAGACAAAGCTGAAGGTGAAGACTAGAGCCGCAATTGAGCTTTAAAGTCAAAGAAGGATGGAAGGACACCAGCAACTTTGAAAGAAGAAAAAAAAGCAGGAACAGCTTGTGATCGAAGATCTAGGGCGGTGGCACTCCAGGAAAGATGTTTAAAGTGTAAAACGTCAAATCCAAGAATACAAAATAAGGACAGATCGTTGTTGAGACACAGTCAATGCTGAGAACATGAAAGAACCACTTCTGTAGACTCTTAAATGATCATGATTAACAATCTTCTGCTCTCAGGCAGAGCAAATTATTTCATGTTGGTGACGACTGCGAAAAAACCCTCACTCACCCTAAGTGAAGTAAGGATAGAAAAATCGAAACTTTAGATTACCAAGGCTGCCGGAAATGAAGGCCTCCCCGCCGATATGTGACATCAAACACATAGCAAAATTTAGAAGTATGCCTAAAAAATGGGGCCTCAAAATGAGATCCTCTGAACCACCTACAAAGGCATAAGTCTCCTCAATATTGCCTACAAGTTCAGATCTACCATAATATCTGAACGGATAAAACTGCTTACCAGCATCCTGATCGGCCCTAATCAGTGTGGTCTTAGTCTAGGAAAATTTACAACAGATTGTATCCTCACACTTCGGCAGATCCTGAAAAAAAGCCATGTTGATACCCAAAACCTATTCATCGATCAAAGCCGCATACGACAGCTTTTATAGAGACGAACTTTACAGAGCCATACCTAGTTTTGGTATACCGCCAAGCTCGTCCGTCTGTAAAGGGTGACGATGGAGAATTCTCGCGCTGCTTCAGGGTCGGAAACCTGACTGAAAGATTCGATACCAAAAAAGGATTAAGGCAAGGCGACTTAGTCTCAGTGATTATCTCAACTTAGCCGTTCGGAGTTGGTATAAAACAGGAGGTCCCGCCATCGTACAAGAAGTACTCACGTACACATGAATGGTTGTGAAAAAACTAGGCGTTGGGTACTAATGAGCCTGTTGCCCCAAAACTTTCTTTTTTATTTGATGCACTGTCATGTTACTTCTTTAACATCATTCTTGAGAGGATAATGCAAATATCCCGAGCCTGTACCAGGTGCACCATCGTTCATAGATTGGTGTAACTACTAGCATTACCCGACGATATTAACATCAATGATCGGACTCAATGTGATGTAATAACCACGCTTGCTAGTATACAGAAGGAAGTTGCGAAAATGGACTTTGCCTTCCTTGCCTCATCTATCAACTCTGACAACAACGTCTCGTCAGAAATTAAACGAAGAATTACTCTTGCCAACCGGGAGGCAATGCAGTAGTAAAGCTCTTTCTCGAACTACTAAGGCTATCCTATATAAGACCCTGATCATCCCAGTCTTGCAATATGGCTCTGAAGCATGGACGCTGGATGAGGAAATCCTTCGAAGAATCGTAAAATCGTCAGCCCCGTATGTGTTGACGGGCTATAGGAACGAAGATTCAACAACGTACTATAGGAGATATACAGCGACATACCACTATAGTCAAAAAAAACTCCGCATTGGATGTTTAAGACGTGTAGAGCGAAGAGACACCACTACTTCGGCTTGCAGAGTCTTTCTTTCGGCAGCGGAAGACTTCTCTCCTTAAGTCCCGGCACAAGTAGAAACCGACCACACAGAACATGAAGTTCGTGAATGGATGCAGTTAGCTAAGAACCGGGCTGATTGGAAAGGCTTGTTCGTTGAGGTACAAGCTTATTCCGGACTCTAGCGCCACTTAAGGAGGTAACTCAGGCATTTGAAAGCAGAAACAACTTACAGTCTCTCTAACAAAATGGAATTAGTTCGCGCACAGGAAATATCAGCCAATCTCGCCCAGGCAGCACTACTGCCCGTTGACCAAAAAGTGAAATCTGTAAAAAACAATTTAAGGGAATGAAGACTTCAAAAGTAAGGTCTGATCAAGGTCTTACTATGAAAATCGAATGCCTTCACACAGTGGACGAACTAGCCTCTCATGAGCAAGATTAGAAACCATCGTCGACCGTAATAATTGATCTTGTGGCTTGATCAGTTTAATCAGTTCAGTCAGGTGCAGTGTTAAGCCAAACAAAGATATCAGTTGCCTACCTAATTTTTGTATCTTTTGTTCTTTACCAATAGATCAACTTTTTGCGCCATGTCCATCTTCCCTCCCTTAATTTATTGGTTTGGCTTCAAAAATCCTTAAATGCCACTTGACAAATGGTGTCAACACTTAAAATCCTTGCATTTGTACCTTTATGTCCCATAAATCCCACCATTCAAACCCAACCATTGTCCCATTTTAGTCCCAACTCCGTATTTGACTTTCTGTTTGCCCGACCTGTTGAAAGACCCCGTTTCGTTCACAAAACTCTTTCAATGTAAATTAATAGGCCAATCATTGTTCGGCATTGTTTGCCTGAGATTTGTTGTCCAAACGATGTCAACATCAATCCGGCTTGACAAAACATCTTACAACACAGGTAGATCCAACCGTCGTCATGACGATCAGCACCATCCGGTATTCTATAAATAATCTTAACATCATAACCTCAAACAACATGCACAAATAACCATGACAAAAGGTCAACAATATGTGTGTCCCACTACCCAGCACTGTACACACAGTACGAGCACAATACCAGCAGCGACATCATCATGATCACTTGCCGATCATCATGAACATCATCAGCTGCAGATAGTTGTATCGACAACTACACAGCCATACAGCACAAACAAAACCCCGAGTTGGAACATTCCTCAGCTCAGATATAGTGTACCTAGAGTAGGTACCCACATTGTACAAACACAATCCGTTTGGCACTTAAAAAACCCACCCGAGGAGGAGGAAGCATCCGATAGATACGACTCGCAGCAAATTACGAGGAAAAAGTGAAATAAGCCAAACAAGAGTGAAACGCGCAAGCGCAAACAAAAAAACGACGACCAAAAGAGAAATGTCAACCGAAACCAGGTAAATATCAATAAATCAATTAACCCGTCTTGACAAAGTCCGTATTCCGTGAAATTGGCCATTACAATGGAACAAAACCTAGAACCATCAAGGGTGCTCGCGCGCAAGTGCTAATTACAGAGCCCAGGTCGTCCTTTGGTCCAGCGATTCTGTGTAGTCTCCCTTGGCTGGGTTGGTGCGCGCCAGTCCAAGGTGTGAGATTCTTATGTTCTCTCTGGAGATCTGGCAGTCTCGAGACGCAGTGTATGCTTGCTTACTTAGCCCACGCGACTTGGTAAACGTTCTAAGCACGAGTCTTTGACTTCGTCTCTGCCCTCGTCTTGGTCTGGGACCGCGTTCGTGGAATCGATCGTAAATGTCGGGTGGGGGCATTTCCCGGAAAATAATACGACAATAAAAGTCATATTTAGACAACCAAGCAGAGTGATGACGATGCCTCATGTACTGTGCGCTGCCGTTGCTACAACGCGCCCATCCACAGCCAAACCGAGAGATGCCAAATCGTAAATGGAAGTGACTACAGAGTACGGACTGTACAGCATCAAGATGCTACGTGAGGTACGCGCGCGGCGCGCTCTCCTCCTAGAAATGCATTTAGTGGCATGAAAATTGTGTTTAGCGATGGAATCGTTAACTCCTGTTTGGGGGTACCCTGGTTGGTACACCAGGGCTCGTTATTGGCCACACTCACAGTAACAAGTCACAGCGCAGAACAACCTCTGGCTGCTGCTGCTGCTCGAATCTGTGACTAAATCTTTGACTTTTGCCGGATTTCCTTGCCACTCCATGTTTGACTTATGGTGGAGCCTCACTGCGAGCTCTCTGGCCCAGATAATCAGATTAAAATATTACAACTGGGTATTCGTGTAATTGCTGCCCTCGGTGTTGGCTGGCCGTGCTGGTTCCCTATGCGCACATGTGGTAGTCTCTATAGTCGGGGTGTTGACAAGGTTGTTTAGAAATTAGAGAGATTTTCAGCGCCGCGATAAGTGCGCCCAAATGGATGGCGGACTCGAAATGCCAATGCGTTGTTGTGGCGACAAATGGAGATTAATGGTGAAGGTAGGCGTACGATAAAGACGAACAAAATAAAAAAAAAGCAACAACCGGCTTCTAGACTTTGCGGGGTTAGTGAAAGCTGGGCATGGCTATGGTGGTGTAATCGTTACCTAAGATTGTTGGCTCTATTGTCAGATTTAGAGTTGGTAGGGTACTATGACTTGCGAAGAATCGGTGGTAAGGTGGTATCTCATAAGGAGCAATTTTAATGAGACCTAAATTCAGAAATCCAGGAATTGTTCAGAACGAATAAGGTCCAGTTCATAAGTTCTAAGTCGAGCAAGCTGGATTGGTGTATGGAAATACTTAGCTAGGGACAACCGCTGAGTTTTTCACTGCTTCAACTCTTGCAAAAATCTGACAAGCATCCAAGAGTAATGATGTAACGAGGAGCTTCTCAAATAATGCAAAAAAAAGTTGGTAGGCAATCTCAAAGTTTAATAGGAGGTCCATCAAGGTTACATACTGACACCGATATTGTTGCTATTTGTGATCAATAATGTTTTACGCATAGTTTTGCTGAAAGAAAATGACATTGGAAAGGAACGTAGGCCAATAGTGCAGAGACTACAAATGGTGAGCATAACCTACAAAAACTAAACGTTGTATCAACTCAAAATATCTCACAAACTTTGGCCTACGGGATGATTCAATTTCCAAGATTTTAAGCCCTTCTTCTAGTTTTTTCTGACAACCATTCATGTGTATGTGTGTACCTCTTGCACAGTGCCGGGACCTCCTGATTTATGCCGAATCTATTCGAACAGATTGAGTTGAGATAAGCTTTTGTTTACAATTGATACTATAGAATGAGCAGTGAAAAGACACTTTTAGGTGTTACTAGGGATGGGAAACGAACCCAAACCTTCTGTGCAGCATTTCAACACACTAACCACTGCGTCACGTCATAGGTAGTGCAAATATATTGAGCAAATCTGGGCTTAACCCAACATATCTCAGTAGTTGGAGATTTTTTTGAAGTCCTGTCTACAAGGTGGGGCAAAAGAAGTCATCCGATGTTGTTTGGCTCCATTGTTTTTCTAAATCAAATGGCAATGTGTGCCGTTGCTCCGTCCTGTTGGACCCACATGCCCTTCAGTCCTATATATGGCCCTATAGCGCGCTCCGTCAACTGTTGTCGTTTGAACAGCGGCGTTCTCGAAAAAAAAATGGCTCGATGACTCCTCTTAGCAGGTGTAATGGCTCCTCGTGCATTTCTCGTGGTTTTTCGGTGCCCCAGAAGCGATAGTTTTGCTTGTTCACGTGCCCGCTGAGGTGGAAAGAGCCTCATCGCTCATTATGATTTTGGTCGAAAAATCGTCCACTTCGTCCTCGAGATTGAGGTAGGTTACACGCGTTTGGCGGTCGACAGGCAGCAGCTGATGCACGGACTGGACTTTATACGGGAACATGCACAAGTCTTTGACCAAAATTCGCCTTAGGGACTACCGGCTGATGGCTAATTGCGATGCACGGCGTCTGGTCGATGTTTCCGACGACAGCTCGACATCCTCGGCAACAGCGGCGATATTCTCGGCACAACAAGACCTCCGGGGTCGGCCTCTCTTGACAACGCCTCGTGTGTTCCCATACTCTTCAATGTTGTTTGCCAAACGACGCAGTGTTTGCGCAGCCGGGGAATCGGCGACGGAATTCTCGCTGTGCCAACACTACCGACGAATTGTTACGCAAAAAAATAGTGTATCGCTCCATGGCTTGTTCACTTGTATCCTAAATCTATCTAGTCCACAAATCTCAAAACAGATTTGGCATTGCCGGCCATTTGCAAAAATAAGAGCATCTTCCAAGTTATATATTGGCGGGAAGATCATCATTTCCAAAGGGTCCGTTAAGCTTAAATTTGGATATTGCTATCCAAATGATCTAATGGCTTGTTGACATCGTTGCCATTGTTCTTCGACATTATGTGCTCGTGGTATTGTGTTAAGCGATACCCGATCTGCGAAGGACAAAGCGGTCCTATTACGATTTGAGTCTTTCGTCATTAATCCCTTCCGGAATATTTCTTATTTGTTGTGGCTTGTTGGATACCGGCATTCCTACCTTGGCTGCCTACGGGATGTTCGGACATCCAAAGTAGATGACACATGCCTCTTATCGACCGCAATGTGATCAATTTGATTCAACGTTCGCTGATCTGGAAACGGCCTTGTCACATCATCGATATCCAGGTGAGGAAACCGTGTGGTAGTGGTAGTCTTAGTCATCTCATCCCTCAGCAAAGCAAATTAGCCTAAGTCCATTGCCAGACATGGCATCATTTAATCTGTGTTTTCCTAAAGATGTCCTCCCTTCCTACCTTTACGTTAAAATCTCCCAGCACGATTTTAACATCATACTCTGGTAGTTGTTTTTTTCAAGACGCTCTTAGAAGCAGTCTTTCGCTATATTATCTCCGTCGGAGGGTGAATGCATTTAATTGGCGAACTTAGCCTTGAGGCGGAATGTTAAAATGCTTCCGATAGTATAAGGCTTCTTGGCTTAGACTGGCGCTTATAGCAAAACCACATCCGAATAGTTGCTGTGTCTGCTCACTATAACACTGTCCATAGTAGATGTGATAGATATTCATCCTCTTCTTGCTCCATTTAATAATATTTCCTTGATGGCAGTAATGTCTGCATTGTAGCAGCTTAGGCCTTTCCGTTGATTGTTCGGCTGCAGCTTTCCTGATTAACGTTATTATATTCCAGGAGCAGGCACGAACATCGTTGTCCTTTTTTCGTGTAGCATGGTCGTCAACAATAAAATTAGTCCTTTTCGAGGCTTCATAAAAATATGGTTTTAGCGTGAGTCAACCCAAAAGCACAACCCGCAACCTGGAACGCCACCTTCAATCTATTAGTTACTCCTAGGACACGGGGCTATCAGTAACCACCACGGGATTGAGCGCGGCTTTTCAGACCGCCAGCATCTCTGTTGGCCTGACTAACTCTTAAGATTCTTAAATGGCATGTTGTCAGAATACATCGATAGGTGTCTAAACACATTTCATCCATCCCATATCTTTTGTCTGAAAAATGCTGGCCCCTTTCCTTACTCTCACCTTTCAACATTTTTCCTACTAAAACTAAGCCACCATATCAATTTCAAGGACACTCCGATTTCCATACCCTCCGTCTATATTATCCTAATCCTTAGCAATGTATACACCACTTCACTCGATGACAAAACAAAGCAATCGCTCTAATTTGACCATTTTAACCGTAACTCGGACAGTTCCGCTCGCCTCTCTTCGTCATGGTAGTTTCGTTAGCCACTCTCCTCAATGGCCCCTCTTATCGGGCGTCGATCTTTCCAGTGACATTAACCCACCAGTTTCTGTTTTATTGATAGCACCTTGCATCTAAATGCCGCTGCACTTCATCCCCCAAACCTACATCATAAATGCCATTCAAAAATAATTACCACTCAATGTGGCAGTGGTAGTGCGGCTGCGCCTGCGCGCCTCAGTGCCAGGAGTAGTTCAATTGAAATTGCTTAACAGCGCAACGAAGAGCGCTGCACTGACTGAACTGGCCGATCAGAGGCAGCCAGACAGCAGCCAGTTGGTTGCGTCGCCCTTCCGATCGGCTAATTACCGTCTCTCACTCGCGGGATAATTTAACGGCCTTATTTTCCGCTTTCAGGAAGAATAACTAGAATTTTTCTCGTCCTCCCTGCATGGCCACTCAGTCACTACCACCACCATCACCAATGTCAGTCAGAGGAGAACAAACTGCCTGCCTTCAGAGTTCGAAGAGTTATTGTGTTCCGCTTGAGGCAACCGCAGAACAACAACGACTTCGTCGACGACGACGACGACAAAGGTACACACAACTGCAGGGCAAGGTGTTTCACCATACACTCGTCCCGGGTGCCTATATCTCCACCGTGATGCGAAGCAGGGCGCACGTGATAACGATCTCCCTCTCGCCATGGTCAAAATTGTTGGGTCCGTTCCGTTGGTGCACAGCGACGAACAAATAGCCTGCCGAGGCCCATGAAGATATCAGTTGGCAAGGATCCCGTGTCCTCCTCTCGAAACAATAGGTGAAGATGAAATTAATCTCATTTGTCCAGAACGTATCTGCTTGGCAAATTAATATTGGCCTCTCCGATGGCGGATGATGTGTCTATTGCTTCAAAGGCACTCGAACTTTCAGACCAATCGTCGCACAGATACACACGTATCTAGTTACAATTTCGGAGATGGATACATCACTTGGCACTTAAAAGGCCGACGGAAACATCTGCGTTTGGCACTTTATCGGTGACAGACAAGCTGTCGCTACCACTCAACGTTAGCAGTGCCGCTCCAAAAAGGGGACAAAAAGCCACAGAATGCCTGTCGTGTCACTCAAAGCCCGAAACGAGCATCATCGAGGGTCCATCAAGTAACCATTTTGACGGCCGTGGAAAATCGAAAACCCACCCAACTAACATGGGGTGGTTCGGGTGGTTTGACTTGGCCTGGTATATGCTCGGCAATAAGTTGGAATGTTTTGGTTTTTGACAGTTGCGCGACTTGTCATAATTTTGATCGAATAACCGCAGCCAAGGGTCGGGGTGGTAGATGGTAGATGGGGGTGCGGTTCTGTTTCTGGGTAACATGCTGGATTTTATTGTCGGTGTGCACACACTCTGATTTCAGCTAGGGTGCGGATGGAAAAGTTTTCGCTTCAGCGGTACACCGCATCGCGTCGTAGGTACACACGAAACCAGGGTGAAGTCGTAAACTTGATGTGGGGGTGAGCTCAATATGGATGTCATCGTGTTCGCTCGGTACATTCGTATATGTAGGTGTACTTCCGCGAGGGTTCTGCTGCCGGTGCTCCATAGCCGTGTGCTCTGTTGTGCCGTGTTGTGTTCACTCCGTGTTGTGTAATTTTAACTTCTCGCATGTTCGATTGTTGCCGGGGGATTGCGTGTGGGTAATGAACCCCCTTTTGGAAATCGTTTCGAATAAGCACATACCTAGCAGCAACGAGAAACAATAGCAGGTTGGATGTGGTTAATAATTGCGGGATATTATTTGGGTTTCTGCCTAGGACTAGGACTAGGACGCACCACCAATATACCTCACTGATGAGGAGCGAGCGAGTCTGGGATGAGGAGCGAGCGAGTCTGGGATGGGGGGATACTTTTGTGTGTGTTTTTGGGGTTGTATGCGCTTGTTGAGTCTATATACAAAGTTAGTTAAATATTACTTGTGGTTCAGCACTTGGTGGCGAACACAATGAGGTGGATATGAGTTTTGGGAAATGGCGGCCGACAACGTGTTTTGGGCGTTATTTTCGAGGAGAAGGGTGTTTTTTTTTTTGCACCGTTGTTGGCTAGGTGGATTTTAAAGTGGACATTGTGGAATTGGAAAGTATTTAATAAAAAAAGTTCTCTTCGATTTGAAATAGTTTTACGTATAAAGAAGCTGGTATCTGTGTGAGGGCAATGATTTAAACCAAAAGAGAGCTCTTTTTAACTCAAACTTCCATGGGATATGAGAACTAGTTTGGATTAAGGAAACTTTCCTAGTAAATCAAATGTTTGAGTTTTATGACAATTTGACTACAGGAAATCTTTTAAATTTCTGAAACACAGAGGGATATAGTTAACTTGTTTTGAAAACTAAATATCTGCAGCTTTATTGAAGATTGATGCAGTATACCTGATTTGAATATTATATCCACACAATGTAAGGTTTGTCAGTTGTATCATACGAACCAACCCATGAAAGCATTGGATTGTCGTCATAATTATTCGTCAATAGCATAAGAACATTTGGATCATGTTGTACGCATTTATACAAGGCGCCGCTACAGTCCTGGGTGAACTCTATGTTCAATCAATCTCTCAGGTTATTATGTCATGTTAGGTTTGGTGGGCTGTTGACACTAAGTCGTCAAATTAGCATAGGCCTACGTGAGCGATACCCTTTGTTTACATATTTGTACCTGAAAAGAATAATTTTGTGGTGATCTGAGTTGTTCCATCCGCTTCAAAGAGGTGTTTGCGCCATCCCGATTTGCAGCAGAAACGGACAATCCTTGCTAAAGGTGTTTAATAGCTCCTGTTGATGCTAGCTCCGTCATGTCCTCATAGTAGAAACGACGAAGACCTTCCTAGACCATGAAGGTACGTTGTGGTACCACATGGATCAAACATCTTTTCCTATGAATCGTCTGCCTAGTTGAACCAATCCGAGCTAAAAATAAAACGGCGGTTGTTCCTGATGTCAATGTTAATCAGGTCACCTAGGTTGTCGAAGAAGTAATCTCCCAAGTGGAGTCTTCTTTTGTTGGAGGTCGCTGGACATCATCAAAGAAGATGAGTTATACTTTCCTACTCGTCCATGCAGCTTCTGCAGAAGTCGTTGCTCTAAAGGCCAAGTATTTCAGCATGTAGGCCTATGGGGCAGTGTCCTGTAAGGACACCAACGATAGTGCTGATGGTGGATTGTTCAGCATTATTAAACTGAGGCAGCGTTTCTGGCTGTATATGGGCCAGATTTGCCTGGATATTAGACGCGTTGAGCCGTTTGTCCACCTACAATTAGCTTTTTTGATCGCATCTAGTTTAAGTGTTGATTTACAAGTAGCGAGGGGTATGCGCCTAACATTTCTACATGTGGTAGAATATGAAGCTTGGTACCCCTTCTGGCAAGCTCGTCCGCCCTACAATTCCCTGGAATATCACTGTGCCCCGGCACCCAAAATAGGTGAGTGCTAAATAGCTCTGCCATCTCGTTAAGAGACAGACGGCATTCGTGGGCTGATTTTGAAGTGAATCCGGAAGATCTCAAGGATTTGATGCCGCTTGGCTGTCACTGACAGGGATTCTTTGATTGCCATGATTTCCGCCTGGAAAACGCTACAATGATTGGGAAGGCGAAAGGATATCTCGGAGAAGACACCTCCACCTACCCCCGCTTCAGTTTTAGACCCATCTGTGTAGATGTGAATCGAGTTGTCCAATCCAACCGAGTCTTGTTCCCAATCAAATCGGCTGGGAATTGTTGACTGGAAGTTACGATCGAAGCTGGGTTGGATAGTGATGTGGTCGGTGTTTTCTGTAATGTTTAGATGATTTAATATCTTTGTGTGTACACCCTGTAGAATAGCATCTAGAGCTGCGGATGGGGTGGTTCTTAGAGCACCACTTATGCAGATGCAGGCGGATCTTTGAACTTTCCCCAGAAGGTTGCAGTTTGAGGCTGTTTCAAGAGCAGTCCACCAGACCAGCACACCATACATGATAGGCGATAAGCCATCCACACTTGTGTACTCGAAATTGACATAACAATGAGTCTACATTGACATGAGCGCAATTAGGAAAGACGATCATACCCTGGGCTCAAATATCCATATTTGAAAAACGATTGTCGCCTAGACGATGGTAAAAAAAATACCTGGTCGTATATAATTTGATCAACGATTGTGTTGCACTGTTTTCTTAATTAAGTTGGATACTAAAACCGTACAATTAGAATCAAATTAATGTACTTACGGTCACTTGAAACGAAAAGTAGTCAAAACGATGTCGTTCAATGTGTTCTACTTACTCCAACTACAACTAACCTAATTCAATCAAAACCAATTAATTGCCACGTTTACAACACATTGCATAATCAAACCGTTTGGAACCCTAATTTAAGATTTGTTTGTAAATACTTTTTTGGGACAGAGCATGTCCGGTTAATGCTCTGTTTTGTGTAATGCTAAGTGAAAAGTTTAATGTTGCTGCTAATTTTTTTGCAAATCGACTTTTCACTTGATAACATCTACAGTGGCATAGAAGAATTTCTTGGTCTCCACAGATACATGTTAAAAATCCCTGACACTTAAACACCCCCTTCCCAATCTCATCCGCAGTTTCGTACCGATTTTCATAAACAAAGATACACCGCATCGATACAAAATTCTTCCATAAAAAGTCAAAGACCATTCTCCGAACAATTTAAGTTTATCTGTCCTCTAAAAGGAAGTACTGGCGTCACATCGTATCATCAACGTGTCGGCATCGTTCACGTTGTTGTATATCACCAACAACTCGTCATCATGATCATCACAAAGCGCTCATATACGTAGGTACCGGCGCAAATATCATGTGCCCACCACAAAACGTGCACTTAAACGGCCAACCAAGCGAGCAAAAAAAAAAACTCAAAAATGTATCTAATAGCCTAAGAAAATTATAAAAACGAACATAAATGCCGCGAAAATTATTTTAACTGCTCTGACGTGCCTGCGCTCTTTCTGTCATCACAGAGAGTGATCTCTTGATAAACGTAATCTGTTCCGTTTTATTTTTTTTTTTGAGTTATTTACGGGAGAGGCACATTAAATACCTTGGGACTGTAGCTGTAGCTGTAGGTATCTTGGGCACCAGTTGGCCCGGGTAACTTACAACCAAATTAATCATTTCTTTTCCACTTGAGTGTGTATCTATACAGGGTCCTAAACGTCCTATTCGGGTAATAAATGTTCTAAGTGTATGGTAGTTAAATGTCGTGCGCAATCAGCCAACCGCAAACCCGATAAAACTATCGCTTAACACGCTGAACTGCGGTAACTACTCATTTAACTGTCATTGGGACGAAGTTGCACCCTGCGCACCACAAGGTGGTTACGAAATACAAAAAAAAAATACCGTCCCTGTCCCACATTTATTACCTAGAACCGTGAAGATAGCCGCGCCAATGACACTAAGGGTTGTTGGTAGTTGCGGCAAGGTGCGCTCGTTCGGTCGCTTCTTGAAACCGTGTTGTCGTCGTCACCACCGCTTTACCACACCGTTACACACACATGTGGTTTCCGCCAATTAATTAGTCGTAAATTACACGGGTAATGGCTCTTGGGAATAGGCGAAGTGGCCTATCTGCGGGAGTTATCCTGTGTCAACCGACAAAAATGTATCTACAATCGGTAAAACGAACAAACAACACCACATCTCATCGTCAACCCGCTTATGTCACGGCGATAATGTTCAGCTACACGTTTAGGTACCTATTGTCATTACAGATGGCATATGAGTGAGTACGCTGATGGAGTGCGGGGCCAACAAATAAAAAAAAACCAAAACCGAGATACAAAAATTACTTTAATTGACACATTTTTGGGATCGGAACTGCGGCGGTACACACCTCAAAAAGCATCGCAATCTGCGGTCGCCTTCATATACTATCCGCGTGTGTATATGGCTCCATTGAGGCCCAGGAGGGTTTTGTGAATGAATCCCAACACAGACAGCAAGAGATTTCAATTTCATTCATAATGCCAGCGAGCAGCAACCAAACCCGATCAGGAAAGCCCACCAGATTTATAACTCACGCCAGGCCAGAGCTCGGCACGAGGAATCATTAAGCAATTTCATTTAATCTGCGCGCGGATTTCCCTCGTTTCGTTTCTGTTTTTTTTTTTTGTTTTTTTTGCGCTCGATTTGTGTGACTTGTGTTGGTTCGCGTTCGTTTCGTTGCGTTGTTCCTTCTTCGCGGTTGATTCCGTTTTATAATGTTTTTATTACGACCATCAACGGTTAATGTACGAGACGGCAAGCAATGCGATCCACATCAAATTGTGGAGGACGAACGTTCGTCGGGAGAATCCGAATCAGATCTCTTCTTCTGATTCAGATTTCTGCACTGAGGCTGAGGCTGATGCTGGGCTGATGCATGGCCGGCCCATCATACGGCCGGGGCGTGCGGCTATGGGCTCTGCGATTTATTAATTATGATTATCCCTGTTTTGAGGCATCGAGATGGATTTTTTTCCATTGCTGGGATGGTGTGCCTTTGGAGCGCAACTCGGATCACACCTCGTCGCGTTGATTGTTATCGGATGTGTTGGATGGTTGAATGCTTTTGAATGTTTGAATGCGATGGAGGAGTTTCTGGGGATTGATGGTATATTTGTTTATGAAATGCTTATTCACTTATCGAGAAACGGAATTGGGAATTGAGCTTGAATGATGCGCCATGCTTGGAGATTGAGTTCATTATAATAGTGGGAATATCTGTGAACACAGATTGGGGTATCTATGGGTATTTCTAATGATCTGATGGGAACATTTTGAACACCTTTTCAAAGTTTGTCAGTTTTTGTATCCGCAGTGTATGTTTACTTCGTTTAGTCATTATTTATATTTATCAAGGCAATAGCTCACAAAGAGTCTTTAACTCTCCTTCAATGATAAGAGTTCGTAAAAGTCAACCGGAACGCAGGCGCTTAACCGGAACGCAGGCTCTTCGAGACAGCGAAGGAAACCTAGTTACCGAAGCGCGGGGAATAGTAAATTTGTTTAAGCAGCATTTCCAACAGCTGCTAAATGGGCATCATGTAGAGAGAGTGATAGGGCAAGAAGAGAACCCACGTCCAGTCAATGAAGAACTAGTTCCACCACCTAGTATAGAAGAAGTTGGCCTAGCTATAAAAAAAGCTTAAGAACAACAAGGCCACAGGATCTGATGGCTTACGAGCGGCGCTTTTTAAATACGGTGGTGATGTTTTGGTAGGGAGCATGCAGCGTATCATCAACCAAGTATGGGTGGAAGAAAACATGCCCGACTGGACTATCAGCTCCATATGCACCATCTACAAAAAAGACGATCCTATGTCCTGCAAGAACCATCTAGGCATATCCCTGCCAAATGTCGCATACAAGATCCTATCCAACGTACTTTGTGAACGTCTAAAACCGTTCTGCAACACACTAATCGGCACGTACCAGTGTGGCTTCCGGCCCGGCAGGTCGACTATAGACCAAATTTTCACTCTCAGGCAAATCCTGGAAAAGACCAACGAATTTCAAGCCGAAACTCACCACCTTTTCATCGACTTCGAAGCCGCCTTTGATAGCATACATCGTCAGGAGCTCTATATGGCGATGGCCGAATTCAGAATCCCGTCAAAACTGATTCAGTTGTGTCGCGTGACGCTGGAAAACACGCGCAGCAACGTGCAGTTTGGAAGTAGCTCCTCCGAACAATTCCAAACATGCACCGGATTTCGGCAAGGAGACTCGATAGCATGTGACTTCATCAATCTCGTACTGGAGCAGATAGTGCACAGGCCAGGTGTTAACACGGAAGGAACTATTTTCAACAGGTCTGTCCAGATGCTGGGCTATGCGGACGATATTAACATCATCGGTCGCTCCAACGTGCCGGCCGTGACAAAAGCATTCACGGCGAGTGAAGAACAGGCGAAAGCCGTTGGCCTAGAAGTAAACGAGGACAAGACCAAGTACATACTATCAACGAACAAACAAGCATCTGTCCACCGCCTAGGACAAAACGTCACTATTGATAGCAGCAATTTCGAGGTAGTTATGGAGTTCACCTAGCTCGGAGTAAACATAAACTCAACGAATGACAGCCTAGTGGAGATCCGTCCAAGAATTACCCTAGGAAACCGTTGCTACTTCGGTTTGGCGAAACAACTGGGTTCAAAACTCTAACTTTATGGACGAAATGTGTGCTCTACAAAACCCTTATCCTGCCAGTTCTGCTTTATGGTGGCGATTATGAGCAAGAAAGGAGAGCTGATACTGGGTTCATTCGAAAGAAAAATATTCCGGCGGATTTTTGGTCCTGTGCACGAGGAGGGCAATTGGTGGAGAAGATACAACCGCGAACTCTATGAGCTGTACCAAGATGTGGATGTAGTCCAAAAAGCCAAAACACATCGACAATGCTCCAGCTAAGAGGATCTTCGAATCCCAGCCCCCAGGTTCGAGAAGGCAAGAAAGACCGAACCTCCGTTTCAAAGGCCAAGCCATCGCGGATGCCAGAGCGCTTGGTCTAGACAACTGGAAGCAGCGAACCAGGGATCGTAGAGGATGGTAGGCTACAGTGTCTCAAGCAGAGACTCTTCACGGGTCGGGAGCCCGATAAGTAATTAAAGTACATCCCTCATGTATGTACAATGAAATCGACTGACAACAGAGTGAGGGAGAGTAGATCACAAAGTTTCGCAAAGTTTTGAAATCGTCCACACAAGAGGATCCAATGGACAATAATGCTTCAGCTAAGAGGATCTTTGAATCCCAGCCTCCAGGTTCGAGTAGGCAAGGAAGACCGAACCTCCGTTTCAAAGACCAAGCCATCGCGGATGCCAGGCGCTTGGTCTAGACAACTGGAAGTAACGAACCCGGGAACGTAGAGGATGGAAGGCTGAAGTGTCTCAGGCAGAGACTCTTCACGGTTCGGGATCCTGATACCAACATAACAACAAAAGTCAATTTGATGGGATTGGCTTTTTTGGCACATTACTATCCAAAAACATGGATTTACGTAGTTACTTAAGAAACGCTGTCATTGTTAAAAATTAACGCATGCGCTGTTACAGTGTCGCCAAACATTATCAGATGCTTGGTGCTGGTTTGACAAACAACTATGATTGCAGGCAAGAATGAGCCCAACAGAGCAACATTGCAGGCGAAGACTAGAAAAAATAAATTAAAAATCAGCCTATACCGAGCTTCAAACTCAGCTTCATTTGTCTGTGGAAGGTTATTATTTTTACCCCAGATCAGAGGACCTACTGTATAAAGTCGAATCCAAGCTGCAAATTTGAAAAGCTTCTCTCAACAGTGTTACTCTCGAATGTTTGTCAGACTATCGCAAGAAGTGAAGCAGTGAAGAGTCCAATGCACTAATGACGATTAGGCCACAGCACCCACAGGCGAAGAGGCTATAGAGCTGTTTAAAAAGTTGTCAAGATATAAGGGAAGAACTTCGGTTTTTCAGAAAAATCAAGAAAAGCGAGCGTTCAAGGATAACTCAAGAAATTATGTTCGGATATGTCGAAACCATGTTTACAAGAGCCGAATAATCGTTGTTGACACACCATCCATGCTGCCAATATGGAAGAACCACTTTCTCAGACTGCTAAACGGCGATGGTGAGCAATCTCTCAATGTCACTTTCCCGACCTAAATAAAGTAAGGATATCTAATCTTATGCTTGAAAAAGCTACCGGAAAGTATTCTTATCTTACATCCTTTAACGTTATATTTCAGCCACAACAAGGCTTTCTGAACACCATGAGATCCCAAGGCTTTATAAATATGGTGATTGTATTTTTTTTTTAATGCGAAATAACAGACAAAATTCAAATATATCGTGAAATCTTAATCTTAAGAACCATTTTTGACATTCATTTGAAATGTTGGCCGCAACTGCGCCGTAGCTCGTCCATGCGGACGTTCCAATTTTCGATTACGGTGCAGAATTTATGTTCCTGGACTGTCAGCAACACTATCGCGAAGTACAACGATGTTTTCTGTTGAACGACATGTTCTCCAGAGTATCTAAGACCACTAATTGATATACCCTCCCTGAATTTTTTAAATTTTTTTCTTCACAGCTAATGGTTTTAAATCACTATGACGGCCATATTTTTTTCATAAATTGCGGAATGCAGCTGACAATTCCTTAATTATTTTTAAGATATAGCTCAACAATGAAAATGTCTTGTTCTTTCGTATAGCGCTCCTTTTTTAATAACCCCGAACTGGTGCGCGTCACTGATGGTTGGCTGTTGTAGAACGAGGGTAGAGTCTGATTGGCTTTAACTTGGCAATGTCCAGTGCTCGCAACTCTGTCTACACATCAAATGTGCTTATTTTTAACCTCCAAGTGGTAACCATCGGGTACTGATCTAATCCAACCGGATTTGACTTACTAAACGATAAGTGCGAGTGTTGATAACAAGAAGTAAAACAGCAACCCTATAATCACCCTGGTCAGAATGGCGCGGAATGAATACCGGGTCTGCCGTCCCAGGCGAACCTAGATAAGCTGCTTCGACATATTCGGACAACAGGTTATCTAGGAATTTCAAGGGCAAGTCAGGCCCCTTGAACAGAGATGGTGGCGGATGAACAGAAAATTCAACGGCAGCGCTCAACCCCGTAGTGGATACTAATGGCCAGAGGAGAGGTGCAGGCGAACAACTAGTGGAAGTCCTAAACTGCTACAAAGCAGATATTACTGCCATCCTGGAAATACGATGGGAAGGGAGGGGAAAAAGAGGATGAAAAACTGTGACAACTTCTATGGAGAGTGTGAGCAGAAACAGCGACTATCCGGATGCGAATTTGTTATAAGTGCCAGACTTAGGCAAGAAGTGTTATGTTTCCAAGACATTCGCATCAAGGCCAAATTCGCCAACATAAGCCTTATATGCGCTCATGCCCCGACGGAGGAAAAAGATGATACAACTAAGGATTGCTTCTACGAGCTCCTTGACAAAACCTATGAGCGACTGCCAAAGTACGATGTTAAAATCGTGCTGGGAGATTTTTACGCAAAGGTATGAAGAGAAGACATCTTTAGCAGTACTGTCGGAAAATATAGACTCTACGACAACACGTCTGGCAACGGACTTAGGCTAATTGACTTCGCTACGGAACGAAATGCCACTATAGCCAGCACACCTCGATATCCAAAAGGGAACATGGTGGTCTCCAGATCAACGAACACTCAACCAAATTGATCACATTGCGATAGACAAGAGGCACGCATCCAGTATTTTGGATGTCCGAACATTCCAAGGGGTTAACATCGACTCGGACAACTTCTTTGTTGCAGCCAAGGTAAGGATGCGGATATCCACCACGCCACAACAAACTGTGAAAAAATTGAATGTCGAAAGACTGCAATCGCAAGACACCTCCAAGGCCTTAACACGACGCGTATCCCTTAACCTCTCAATTCACCCCATACCACCAGCATCTAATATCGAAGAACAATGGCAACGATGCCAACAAGCCATTAGATCAGCCGCAACTGATGTTCTAGGCTTCTCGCGGCCACCAGCAAGAAACCCCTGGTTTGATGAGGAATACCGACAGATGCTCGCAGCGAAGAACGAGGCCTACAAGGCTAAGCTGCAGGTGAAGATGAGAGCTGCCATTGAGCTCTATAGGCAAAGAAGAAGGGATTAACACCGGCTATTCAGAAAAAACCCAAGAAGTTCAAATCGATACCCACCACCTATTTATCGATTTCAAAGCCGCATACGACAGCATTTATAGAGACGAACTATGCAGAGCCATGTCTAGTTTTGGTATACCGCCCAAACTCGTCCGTTTGTGTGGGATGACGATGGAGAATTCTCGCTGCTACATCAGGGTCGGAAACGACTTCACCGACACATTCGATACCAAAAAAGGATTTAGGCATGGCGATGCGCTGTCACGTGACTTCTTTAATTCGATTCTTGAGAGGATTGTGCAAAACTCCCAAGCCACCACCAGAGGCACAATTCTCCAAAAATCGGTGCAACTACTAGCATACGCCGACGATATTGACATCATTGGTAGGACTGAACGTGATGTCATAGCCACGTTTGCTGGTATTGAGAAAATGCAAAAATGCTGCAAAAATGGGTTTAGCAGTAAATGAGGTTAAGGCTAAGTATATGTTGTCAACACGAAAGGATACACAACATCGACGAATTGGACAGAACGTCACCATTGACAGATATAACTTTGAGGTAGTATGGGACTTTGTCTACCACGGCTCCGCTATTAACTCTGACAACAACATCTCGTCAGAAATCAAACGAAGAATTACTCTTGCCAATCGCTGTTTCTTCGGGCTAAGAAGGCAATTTAGTAGTAAAGCCCTCACTCGAACTACTAAGGAGATCCTTTATAAGACCCTGATCATCCCAGTCCTGCTCTACGGCGCTGAAGCATGGACCGTATCAAAAGCGGATGAAGAAATCATTGGTCGATTCGAGAGAAAAATTCTTCGAAAAACCTTCGATCCTGTTTGCGTTGACGGGCTATGGAGACGAAGATTCAACCAAGAACTATACAAGCTGTACAGTGACATACCCTGGTCAAAAAAAACTCCGCATTGGACGTTTAAGATGGCTTGGACATATAGAACGAATGGACACAAATACTCCGGCTCGCAGAGTCTTCGATTCCCAGCCAGACGTCGGACGCAGTAGAGGAAGACCTCGCCTTAAGTGGCGCGCACATGTAGAAACCGACCTCAACCAACTTGGAGTGCGCAACTGGAGGCAGTTAGCTAAGGACCGGGGTAATTGGAGAGGCATGTTGGTTGAGGCCCAGGTTCATCCCGGACTGTAGCGCCACTTAAGTAAGTAAGTAAGGTCCGCGTCACTTTCTGAACGTAAGGCTCGTAGCTTAACCTTCATTTCCTCAGACTATCAACGATGTTTTTGACTTTCGACTTTGTGTTAAAAAATTATGTCACGACGATCGGTCAAATCATTCGAGTAGTAAAGAAGAGATTATATTAAGTCAGCCATTAGGATTCCGCATAAGACAAAGTCCAGTGATAAATAATTAGGCCCTGGGTACTAGAAACCCGATTGGGCCAAAATGTTGTTTTATTTTCTGTGAAACAGAGAGCACAAAAGGGAAAAGTCAACTCAGAGGTTGCACGATCGATTGAATTAGACTTCACTTGCATCGATTTTATCAACAAGGCAAACCATACCGGCGGAGTGCAAGGAGAAAACTGTTATGGTCCTTCAATACCGATCATAACTCCACCAATAAGGAATATGAAATCTCATTAACGACCTACCCCAAGTCACCTTTCTACTGGAATTGACTTACTACAAAAAAAGTCACAAATCTGGGTATCTAATCATTAGAATCCTCATTTACAAAAAAAAAACAACTCCCAAACTGTCAACCACAAAAATATGCATAAATTCAGCACGTGAAAAACTAACTGAAAAAAAAACAATCCATCTACCAACATAAAAGAACACTCGCGCAAGCAACAAGTATCTACATCTCTATACTACGTGTAGATATGGAAGTAAACACACATCAAACAATTACATATTCTAATGGTATGATAATTTATGCTGCTGATGAGATGATTACCACAAATAGGCATTTTTTGTTTATCTTTATCCACGAAATAAAAAAAATTACCAACCGACAGCCAGCGACGACTTACTGAGTATGGCGGTTCACTCCTCTACCTAGGGCACTGCTACTCAGGTTCGGCTTTATTCAGGCGAGCTGCACAGCGACAGCCACACCACAGTCCACCTTTCTGAGGCTGTTGCTCCTCGCTGTCTATACAAAATGCCCGCCTTGGCCGTGCGGGTATTATGGAATATTTTAGCTTCTGTGTGCGATTCGGATTAATTATTATGCGTACACCAGTTCAATTATGATAAACTTGATTTTTGACCTATTAAACCACTGCCAAGTAATAATGGATCATAAATGTATGCATTTTTTTTATTTGAATTTTTTTTTTCCTTACTCGATGTTTTTTGTTGTTGTTGCTTGCCTCATAAATAATTCATCGGGGACTTCCTGAAGTGCAAGTGCAGTTAATTCTTTTTTTTGGTTACGATTACCTTTGATTGTTATTATAATTTTTTTGTCGAATTGAGATTCGGATATTCGTTGTTAATCGTTTTAGATATTTGATGTTTGAATTTATGCCGAATAGTGACAGGTAGGTTAGGTACGTGGTGTGAGATGTCAAGTGCGGAGATATTTTGCATAAATTATTGTCGGATATGTCGGCATTTTTTTTTAAATGTAAACATTTTTAAATAAATTCATTTTCGTGGGTAGATGAAAATCTAATCTAGTTTGAGATTTTTACTCCGCTACAGATTCGTTTGGCATTGCAACATGGTATGCGATTTATCTACGATTTATTTAGATTATAAAGCAACAACCCACCAAACTGCCTAAACGGCCTTAAGTGGTATACGGATAGTTCTAAAATGGACTCAGGGGTAGGAGCTGGCATACATGGACCAAATAAAAACATCTCAATACCTATGGGAAAAAACCCTAGTGTATTCCAAGCTGAGCTCCATGCCATAAAAGAATGCGCAAACCTAATACACAACTCAGGTATTAAAGGCGCAAACATCCATATATTCACGGACAGTCAAGCAGCTATATAAGCTCCATATTGACTCCAAATCAGTACTACACTGCTTCAACTCCATCAAAACACTCAGTTCCAGGGACAAAACCAGACTATGGTGGTTCCCCGGACACAAGGGAATTGAAGGTAACGAAAAAGCTGATGAACTAACCATAAAAGGTTCGGAAACCCCCTTCATTGGACCTGAACCCTTCTGTGCAATCCCCAAATCAGCCATAAATCTGGTCATAAAAAACTGGGAACAAAACAAATGATTTTCATACTGGGAAAACATCCCAGGCCTAAGACAGGCCAAAAGAGCTATTCACCCCTTCAAATCAGATGCCAATAAGATACTAAATCTTCGCAGGCACGATATCAAAAACTTAGTAGACTACCTAACTGGTCATCACGGTCTGCGATATCACCTAAATAAAATGCATCTAGTCGACTCACCGAAGTGCAGACTATGTCTAGAAGAAGACGAAACAGCCGAGCATATCATATGTGAATGCCCGACCCTTTACGTTGTGTGAAGGGAATCTTTCATCAGGGAATTTTTAAGTCCCGAAGAACTGAGGAAATCTTCGGCTGAAAGTATTATCAGTAGAAGCGCTAATAACCTAAAAAACATCTGACGGCAAGAACAATAGATCTTTTAGGTCGATGTGCATATTACTGCTTAGGCAAGTCAGAATTAAAAAAAAAAATATTTACATTTTATTGGTTAAATAAATAATGTTGATGGTTTTCCGACACGTGAACAGGCCACAAATAAATGACCATGTGAAAAGCATGGATTTTCAAGGTTGATGCCACAAACACTTAACGACTGCCCTTGCGATTTATTTATGGACAAGCCACACTGGATATTTTGTTAACAACTTTTATTAACAATATTGTTATATAGTTTTACGTAAAATGAATAAATAAATACTTCTACTACTACTACTACGTGGGCCAAAAAAAGTCATCCGATGTCAGCTCTCATTGTTTTTCTAAATGAAACGGCAGTGTCTGCCGTTGCTCCGTCCTGTTGGAACCACATGTCCTCCAGTCCTAATTCGTCCAATTTCGGCAGAAAAAAAAACTCGGTTAACATGGCTCTATAGAGCGCACCGTCAACTTTTGTCGTTTTAACAGTGGCGTTCTCGAAAAAAATGGGCCAATATGCGAAAGGAAGAATGTTTTTTAAGTCGTCATCACACTTGTGCAGGTGCAGTAATGGTGTGTGGAGCCATATCGTTTCATGGAACATGCGAGCTCCAGTTTGTCACCTCGAAGATGAACGTATATGAGTACAAGACTGTGCTCCAAAAGGCTTTTCCCCAGTTTTCGGAGATTATTGGTCATATTCCTAGACGTACCATCATGACAACGCTCCCATCCATACCGCTCGGGTGGTGGATTAAAGACCAAAACGTCAAATTGCTCGAGTGGCCGCCTTACTCCTCTGATATTAACATTATCGACAACATTTGGGGACTTTTGTCCAGGAGAGTATACGAAGGAGGAAGACAATTTACTGACTATGGGACCCTAGTTAAGGCAATTGGTCAACAATTTCACTAAATGAAATTGAAAAATATTATGATTCCTTACCAAACCGTATGTTTGAAATAATTAAGAACAAGGGTGGGCATATCAAATACTAAATAATGCTAAAACAGTTTTCTTTATTATTTAGGCTACCCAGTGCCTTGAAATTTTGCTTTTGATCAAACCTATTCAGTTGAGCCAAAAAAAAATGGAGATTTTTTGTTATGTTTTTTTTTAAAATAATAAAAATAATATAAAAACAAAACTAACAGAACAGAAACTTTGGTATTTCACAAATGACTGATTTCTTTATACAACAAAATTTATTTCGCTTACATCGGAGTGCTTGTTACAGAGATACAACGTTTCAAACCTAAAAAAAAAGTTAAACCTATTCAGTTGACCGGCACTGAAAATGGACGACCTCAACACGCAATAAGTTTGTAGGCTGACGTTGACCGTGGAATCACATGTTTGACGAAAATCACCTGCAAATAGAATCATCGCATCACCAAACCGATTTTGGTTGTTTGTTTAAATCTTGTATCGTGCGGTTTAATGCGATTTTTTCTGTGCCATCGTGCATTCATCCCAACCGATCAATTTGCTGGGCCATAGCAAAATTCCTCGAAATGTTGCAAGTTTGAGTTTTATTAGTTTGCATGTTCAACGGCAACTTAAGTGCTGAATGAGCTGTTCGACAGCCCAATTCCCAATTCCATTTTGCGATCGAACCGTTGCCAATATCAATATCAGCCAGTTCCATCGTTCACTACTTTCATGACCATATCGTAGGCATATTTTTGTTCCTGATTTATAAGAGAAACGCTTCTCTCAATGCATCGGAATCGTATTGGTTTTCGCGTCTCAATTTAAGCTGTGACCAAGGAAATCCAGCATGAGCTCAAGAAGTTTTGAATAAGAAGGAGAAGGAGAGAATTCTTTAATTCAAGACCACTACAGTTTTATGCCGATTTCGATCGGATAAGTTCAGATTAGCTTTTCTTGACAATTTGTACTACTTGGATGATTTGTCAGATCACCATGAGAGGAGGGCTCGTGAAAATTATTAAAGTATTGCTACGGCTGGAAATTGAAACCAGGCCTTCTGCGCTGCAGTTCATCGCACCAAAGATTATGAATTCTATACAGATGACGCACTCCATATAAGAAAAATTGTTCTATGGCGGGTCGTGCTGGCACAGCTCGTCATATGTTTTTGTTCTTGTTTTTCATGTGTTTTCATGCAAACCGCCCGCCCGTATCTTGAAGCTACTGAGCAGAAGTTTCTGTTTTTTGTTCTCAATGCGTCACCTGTATAGAATTCATAACCTTTGATCGCACTAACCATCGCGCCACTGGCCAGTGGTTTTTGTTCTATGGGAGATGCGTCAAAAATACATATCTTTTGAAATAATGAGTACAAATACAAAGAAAAAACATATGAGAATACTAAAATCCGCTTTGCAAATCGTTGTATACTCTATCGCATTCCATCCTTAAATTAAACATCCCCAAAATGTGGGCGTGCTTGGAACTGAACACGGGGATGAAATATAGGAAATGACATTGTCACCATGTTTCGACAGAAAAAGACGTTTTTCTATGGGATAGGTTTTACAAAAATTTTATTTTAGGAAAAAGACCCCCAAAAATTGTGCGGTGATGTACAGTCGAAATGTTCATGATATTTTTCTCGAAATATTTTCATCAACAGTTTTTCGATTTTTTGTTGAATTGTACAAAAAATCGTGTTTTACGGAAAAGGCATACGCAACGCTGCAACCGAAATCGTACCATTAGTAGTTATTGTGAGCGATAAGGTTATTTTTTTCCCATAAACTAGACATAGTGTCGATATTTTAGACAAGATTTTATCATTAGGTAAGGAACAGGGATATATTAAAACTTTACGTAAAGTTACAAGAAAAGGAAAAAAGAGCAACTTAAAACTCTACTGGATTGTAACAGTATAACATCAAAAATAAAAAAAACTTCTCACAAAGTACTCTACGCACCTCTTTGATTTCACTTGGAATTGATCAAATATTTACGGTAGGATATGGAGAGACACCGTCAGCTCCGTATGTTCGTTATCTTGTGAAAAAAAGAAAGAAACTGGCATCCTCATCGATAAACCAAAGCGTGAAAAGCCAAAAACAGTGCGTACACCCGAGAATATTGCTGCTGTGGCAGAAAGTGTGCGTGAAGCGCCATCAACATCAATTCACCGTCGGTCGTTCTCAACAATTGAACATTTCGGAGACATCATTGAGACGAATTTTGCATAAAGACTTTGGTATGATGAAATACAAAGTCCAATAGGTTCAGGAGTTGAAGCCAACTGACCATCCAATGCGTTTTCGCAAGGAGTGGCCGTTACAGTCAATGGCGATCGGGCCATGTTGAACGAGTTTTTGTTCACAAAAATTGAAGAGGAGGATATTGGCAACATTTGGTTTCAACAGGACGGTGCTACGTGCCACACAGCCGAAGCTACACTCGATGTTTTGCGCCCTGTTTTTGAAGATCGCATTATCAGCCGCAGAGCTGATGTCGTTTGGCCACCTCGGAGCTGCGATCTGACACCGTTGGACTATTATTTGTGCGGTGCTGTAAAAGATAAGTGTTACAACGGCGTCGTTCTTAAGAAATTAGTAATTTTCAAAAGTACCGTGTGTTTTTGAAAATAAAAAACTGCATATACCATGTAATTCCTAATGTTTTAGATGTTTAGTTATAATTTTTTATTTAAATCGTTAGAGCCCTTATTGAGATAATCGTGTTTAAAGAAAACCGATACATGTATTATAAAGGGTGTTTTTTTAGAGGTATAGATCTTTGAAATAAAACTGAGATGATTTTTTTTTAAATTGGCATGAAATTTACTTTATTCGAAAGACAATATTTTGGCATTATAGTCTAAGTATGACTTCTGGCATATGACCGCCACGGCTTTCTCGGGCCACTCCCGGAAAAAACAAGGATACAAGGCTCGAAAAGAATCCTGTTGAGATGAACACGGAAATATCGTAGTGCAGACATAGTCGATGCCAAGGATATGGAAGAACCACTTCTGCAGACTGTTAAACGGCCATGACGAACAACATTCCGCTGTCAGGCAGAACGAACCATTTAATATAGGCAACGACAGCGGAAACTGCCAACCACCCGACCTAAGTGAAGTAAGGATAGCAATATCTAAACTCAAGCTTAATAAGGCCGCCGGATATGACGGCCTTCCCGCTGAGCTTTATAAAGTTGGCGGAGATCACTTGGTAAGTTACATCCACCAACTCATAAGCCAAATCTGGTCGGTTGAGAGCATGCCTGAAGAATGAAACCTCCGCATCGTTTGCCCGATCCACAAAAAAGGAGACCCTCTGAACTGCGCCAACTACAGAGTATAAGTTCCTATCTGCCGTAATATGTGAACGCCTGAAACCTTTTACAAACAACCTGATCGGCCCTTATCAGTTTGGTTTTAGGCCAGGAAAGTCCACAATCGTTCAAATTTTCACACTCCGGCAGATCCTGGAAAAAAAACCCAAGAAGTCCAAATCGATACCCACCACCTATTTATCGATTTCAAAGCGGCATACGACAGCATTTATAGAGACGAACTATACAAAGCCATGTCTAGTTTTGGTATACCGCCCAAACTCGTCCGTTTGTGTAGGATGACGATGAAGAATTCTCGCTGCACCATCAGGGTCGGAAACGACCTCACCGACACATTCGATACCAAAAAAGGATTTAGGCAAGGCTTGTGACTTTTTCAATTTGATTCTTGAGAGGATTGTGCAAAACTCCCGAGGCAACACCAGAGGCACAATTTTACAAAAATCGGTGCAACTACTAGCCGACGATATTGACATCATTGGTAGGACTCAACGTGATGTCATAGCCACGTTTGCTAGTATAGAGAAGGAAGCGGCAAAAATGGGTTTAGCAGTAAATGAGGGTAAGACTAAGTATATGCTTGTAGCGTGCAGCTAGTACCCTTTTTCTGTGTAAGCGACACTTTATATATTTCAGAACACCCTGTACGAATAAGTCTATTCAGTCGTCAATTATTTTACGTGATTTTAGACAGGATATATATCGCTCTCACTTTTTTGTCGCATGCTATACCACTCTTTACCCAGTTTCCTAATTGCCGATCGCAACGCATACATTCTTTTCAATTTCAACCACTGCAACGTGCAGAAGTGTGAGCTGAAAGCGCTTACAGTAAGTTGTGTTTCAAGTGTGACATTTTTAAGTGCACGTAAACTTCTACATCTTTTTTTTTATAGCGTTTATATATCACTGATATAGCTTTCCACAATTGTCATACATTTTTATGACAAGTGCATAAAAAAAAACAAGAAAGGTAATTTCTTTTCCCTTTGCAACTAAACTGTGCGCAATTGAATATTATTTTATTATTTTAGTAGACACGATCACTCAATCGGCGATCTTGAGTCGAGATTATCTCAAGCGCCACCCATATCTGTGATCGTGTGAAATCGGCATTGACCAAAATAAAACAACAACTGTACCACTGTAGCCACCTCACTCCACCCCGATCAAGAAAGTTACGATCACCAGCAGAAATTCCATCAATATACCACATGTGCTTGATCTGTACGTAGCGAACATCAAAACCACCCGCTTCCCCCACACACACCTTCATGCAGTTGCCTAAATCACCGCTTTAACTTTGAATACTCCACCTCACCACCCGCATCATCAAAAAAGCAAGTTAAATCAGCGATAAACAAGTGCACCAAAACAAGTTCTGCAAAAGGAGATAACAAGGGCAAGTACACTGCTTAAGCCGGGATCACAGGTACCAAAACAATATACATATTTTTTGTTGTTGACAAGTGTTTATCAATGCACCGATCGTGGGCTTAAAAGTGCTAACCAGAAAAGCTCATTTAAATTATACTTATATTGACTAGAGTGAATTTGATAACCTAGAAAGATATAATCAAGCAACTTAACTTAACCTACATTTATTAATATAAAATTTGCTACTTAAATCTACATACTTAAAACTATGAATTATTTAAAAATTAATAACTAAATTAATAACTAATTAATTACAAAAAACGTTCATAAATATAAAACCTAAGATAACTTACAATTACATTTTGAAACTTAAGAATACTAAGACACATATATATATATATACGAAAAGAATTTTGATTTATTATACATATATACATTTAAGATTGATTATTCAAGTGTGAATAGAACATACATAGGTATGCATTTATTTAAATAAGGTAACTTTGATAGAAATTGTAATCCGATGAAGTTTAGGTGCGCATTTAGACATTGAGGAAGTAGCGTTAATTTTTGTTTAACATTTATAATATAAAAACATGCATACAATCATGCATTTACACCATTCACACAAGAATAAGTACATAAATAAGAAAATGAAACATCTTAAGTAAATAAAATTATAAAGTTATATCTTGTAATGAATCTTAAGTCCAATCTTTTATTTTACTAGTTATTAAAATGAAGTGAGACAAATAGAAAGAAGGTGAGATCAATGTGAATTAAGAAAGGTGAAACAAGTGTTAATTTAGGGTCGTCTGCAAAGATTCTTAGGGAAGCAGATGACAAGGTGTGTCTATAAATGATAGGCATATTGAGGAGGGTATCCCATATGATGTTATAACATCGACAACATCAACCTCCTAGGTTATAATGTGGTTTTAGAACCATATTTATATTATGTATCTATGTGGTACAACGACATCCAATACTGCATATAATGGTTCTGAAACTATCTGTAAAAGCATGCAATATTCCATCTATTTCCAACATTTTATCTTTTTATCTATTTATTCTATTTCTTATCTATCTACTTCTTCCTACAATGGCACGATATTTTTTTTTTTTGAGTGATAGACAATTGCAGCAAGATCCCCGACCATTTCGACGAGCTAAGCCGTGCTTATGCAAGCGTGCCAACCTGCTGCATCGACCAGGACAAAACACCAGCTATCTATCGATAGCTAGTCCACAGGCTCACTACAAAATTATGGCGCCCAACGATATTGGCTTTGTCCAACGTAATTATATTTAACAGAAGATACTGGATTGGTCCAACGATATTGGCCTTGCCAGACTTCTGCCTGATATACCAAATTAAACTATAGCTTTTTCCTGATTTTACTTATGACTCTTTTGTCAATCTATTCAAATTTACAAATTTTAGATCTTTTAAATCTCTTACTGCATGCTTTACTATTGATAATTGTTTCGAAAAATAGTTTAGGTGAAGAAGTTCAGGATTCTTATTGGAACGTTATGTTTTAAAGATCATTTGACTCTTCACAGTTGAACATTTAAATATTATTGCCTGAATTTAGAATTCTATCTCAGATTCCTGATGTTTTTAAAGTATTAATTAATACAGTATTCTGCTGAACGAGATAGAGTATAATATGCATTAATAGATTGAGACAATACTTAATGACGATAGTAGAAGTAGGTTTTTGAGTCACTTAAATGTTATTTTTGTAAACTTATGTTGCCTTAAACGTACTTCTTCTTTCTTGCAAACATTATATCCTATATTTATATATTTTTTTTGTCAACCAAGTTTCACCTTTTTGTTTCACATTGGTTTCACCTGATGTATTTATGAACAGACATTTTAAGTTACTAAATAATTTTATTTTGTTTCTTTTTGATAAAAGATATATTTGTTTCTTTGACAAACAAATTTGTTTACTAATATTTTTTTTGACAATTTCTAATAACATAAAATGAGTAATTCTAAAGGAGCAATTCCAAAAGATAAAAACAAAACCTGCTTTGAAACCAAACGCGGTATGGTAACACGATCTGGTCACAGACAACCAAATTTTAATAGTTCTAAAGATCCATTCTCCGTTCATGATTCGTCTTTTACAGCAAGTGTAACTCGACAACCAATTATGCATTCGCCTGTAGCCGATGTAGCTGCAAGACAAAACCCCTTGAATGTTCCTTTGATGCAACAAATTCGCAATGAAAATTTGCAAAATTCTTTTAATGAACTTGCTGATCCATTACCAATATCTGACTTACCTTATGACACGACAACATCTGTTCAAACATTAACACAAGGTACTGCACATTTAAATAATGTATCTCAAATACAACCAGATACTGGACAAATAAATGATACTGCTACACCAAGTAACATTAATAGAAATCCAAGAAAACAGACACCTATGAATGACCAAATAAAAACAATAGTTGATGCAAGAATCGGTGCAAACCAAGCATCTTTATTAAAATCTTTATTAGATGAAATGGACAAACGCATTCAAAAGTCTGTCAACAATGCGCTTAGTGTACAGCAACCAAATAATAGCAATCCAATCTTCAATGGTGCTATGCCAAATGAAACACAAAATAACAGAACTGAAAATCATTTTTATAGAGTAAATCAAAATACAAGAAATTCTAACAATATAGATGAGAATTCACGTCATCGACCTATGAATTCTAACCCAAACTATTATGATGATTCTCAGGATTCAAATCCTTGTAATAACCAATATCAATTACCTTATAATCAGTATACCAATTCTTACCATGTAGAAGATACACATCCAACTATGAATCATTTAGTTAACTTAGATCGTTGGGGTGTTAAGTACGATGGTACATCTAAGTCGATGTCGATTCAAGATTTCTTGTTTCGCATTGAAACGCTGAAAGAAAATTATGATTGTCCCTGGACACATGTCTTAAAAAACTTTCATGTCTTACTTTCTGGTATTGCTCATGACTGGTACTGGCAATATCGACGCATTAGTCCTAGACCAGATTGGCCTAGCATTCGACAAGCTTTATACAAGCAGTTTAAGACCAACGATACCGATGTAGAAATCATCCAGCAAATCACTGAACGTCGTCAACATCCTCAAGAATTGTTCGATGATTACTACAACGCTATCATTTATTTGAAAAATCAATTACGAAGACCGATGTCTGAGCGTCAACTTCTTCATATAATGAAATCGAAAGTAAACAATCGTCTGTTAAATCTTATTTATCCGATGCCGATTTATTCGCTTGATCAGTTTCGGGATGAATGTCGTAAGGCGGAAAAATTATTTCAGTCTCGAGATCAAACTCGATATATAAGGCAGCAACATGTCAATGAAATTGAATATGATGACATTTCGAAAGAAGTTATTTTACCTGAAGAGCAACCCGATATATCTGCAATAGGATATTCAAATGCAAATACAAGTAATATTACCCATTATAATAACAAAGATTCGAATAATGTCCGTTGTTTTAATTGTAAACAGCAGGGTCATACATTTATGTACTGTCCATCTCCGGTAAGGAATCTTTTTTGTTACAAATGCGGTACAGATAATGTAACGACACTGAACTGTCACAAGTGTAAGACCATGGGAAACCAAAAATCGAGCGGGATACGTGTCGGGGGATCTCGTTCGACCCAAACCAACCCCGAACATTAGACAAATCTACTTCCACTGATTTTCAATCTACAGAATTTCCTTCTAATGATATGAAAATACGGATACTTTCACCAGATACGTCTTTTAAAAATAATAACCGGCCTGAACCAAAATCCATTATACCTTATGCAACTAGATTGAAAAGATACAATGAAGTTCGTTCAAAATTATTTCATCTAGAAGAAATTGTATCTTCTAGATATTCCTCAAATGTTTCCAAATCTAGAATTCGTCAAAGGAAGCGAAAATTGTATAGCCAAATTGTGAATACGTGTACTTTTGAACTGGATGGCGATCCAAGACCATACGCAAACATAGCAATTCGAAATAGAGATATTGTTGGTTTGTTGGACAGTGGTGCAACGATATCATGTCTTGGAAAAGAATGCATCGATTTCGTTCAAGATCTTAAATTAAAAATCATTCCATTAAAGACTTCTTTAAAAACTGCTGATGGCAATGAACAACATATTTTGGGATATGTCAGAGTTCCAGTTAGATACAATTCGGTTACAAAGGAAATGGATATTTACCTTGTGCCTAGCCTTACTCAACCTTTGTATCTTGGGATAGATTTTTGGCATAAATTCGATTTAATGCCCAAGATAATTAGCGAATTAGATGATCCGGATACCACCACCAAACCAAAACATGATCTCACAGAAGAGCAGTCGCTAGCGTTGTCAAAAGTTGTCGAAACATTTCCATCGTTTAGTGAATTGGGCTTAGGAAAAACAACTCTTGAAACTCATAAAATAGATACGGGTACAGCTGAACCGGTAAAACAAAGGCATTACCCGGTATCTCCAATGATTCAGAAGTTAATGTATGAGGAACTGGATCGGATGATTTCGTTGGGAGTGATTGAAGAAAGTAATAGCGCATGGAGTTCTCCTATTGTGCTCATCCGAAAACCAGGCAAGAATCGCTTGTGTTTAGACTTTCGGAAGGTCAATCATCTCTCAACGAAGGATGCGTATCCTTTGCCTCATATAGAGGGTTTGTTGAGCCGTCTGCGAGATACACATTACATCAGTAGTGTGGATCTCAAAGATGCGTTTTGGCAAATCCCTCTAGACAAGCAGTCTAGAGAAAAGACAGCGTTCACGGTGCCAGGAAGACCACTTTATCAGTTTACGGTCATGCCCTTTGGACTCTGTAATGCAGCCCAAAGGATGTGCCGTCTGATGGATAGAGTGATACCTCCTGAGCTCCGTGATCGTGTGTTTGTGTACCTAGATGATCTTCTGGTCATTTCAAACAATTTTGAAGAACACCTGAGTACATTGGGAACAGTAGCCGAATGTCTGAAACGCGCAAACCTTACAATCAACGTCTCAAAGTCAAACTTTTGCTTTAAGGAGTTGAAATATCTTGGTCATGTGATTGGTCAAGGACACATTAAACCCAACCCTGAAAAAGTTTCGGCAGTTCAAGATTTCCCTTTGCCGAAATCACAGAAGCAGGTAAGGCGTTTTCTGGGTTTATGTGGATGGTATCGAAGATTCATCCGAAACTTTGCGTCGATATCAGCTCCTTTGACCGATACTTTACGTAAAGGCAAACAGTTTCACATATCGGAAGATGCAAAGACTTCGTTTGAGGCGTTGAAAACAGCTTTGGTTACTGCTCCACTTTTAAGCAATCCCAATTTTTCAAAGAGATTCTATATCCAGTGCGATGCATCCAACCACGGTGTTGGAGGCGTACTTTTTCAATATGACGAGGAAAAGAATGAAAAGCCTATTGCCTTTTTCTCGCAAAAATTAAATGCATGTCAGAAAAACTACAGCGTTACCGAGCAGGAATGCTTAGCTGCGGTACTCTCTGTCAAACGATTTCGACCATACGTTGAAGGTCTTCCATTTACGATAATAACAGACCACGCTAGCCTTAAATGGTTAATGGGTTTAAAAGATCTCAGCGGTAGACTGGCGAGATGGTCTTTAAAACTTCAAATTTTTCAATTTGATATCGAGCACAGAAAAGGCTCTCAAAACATTGTGCCTGATACGTTATCACGCATTTTTATTGAGGAGATCTCGACAAACGTCAACGATACTTCTTCCATTGATTTAAATAGTGATGCATTTCGTTCAGATGAGTATTTAGAGTTGATAAAAACAATCACCGAAAATAGCGAAACATTGCCTGATCTAAAAATTTCTAATAACTTAGTATTCAAAAGAGCATTTCATGTAGATAAAGACCCGATAAACAATTCTCTGGAATGGCGACTTTGGATACCAACCGAACTTACCGATTCGTTAATCCGAAAGTCACACGAACCACCTAATGTTTCTCATGGAGGCATTTTGAAAACGCTTGAAAGGTTACGTGAACTTTATTACTGGCCTAACATGACAACTCAGGTCAGAGAATTTGTACGACGATGTGAGAAGTGCAAGGAAAATAAAGCACCTAACAAGACACTCAGACCAGCAATGGGTAGTCAGCTAAAAATCGAAAAACCTTTCCAGAAACTCTATATTGATTTCATGGGTCCTTATATTCGTTCTAAAAGTGGAAACTTGTATTTATTTATAGTACTAGACCATTTGTCAAAATACGTATTTTTAAAACCCTTACGTAAGGCCTGTTCGAAATCAGTAATAGAATTTTTGGAAAGGGAGGTGTTTAACAAATTTGGAGTTCCTGAGTTCATTCTGTCGGACAACGGAAAACAATTTGTTGCAAAGGAATTCCAGATATTTTTAGCTCGTTTCGGAGTGAAACACATTAAAACTGCACTGTATTCGCCGCAAGCAAATGCTTCTGAGCGAGTCAATCGGTCTATTCTATCTGCGATTCGAATGTATCTCAAAGAAGATCAGAGAAAATGGGATATTCATATATCTTCTATACAAATGGCATTGAATACGTCTCATCATCAATCGATTGGAACAACACCTTATTATTGTCTTTTTGGTAGTAATATGATTCAACATGGAGATACATACAGTCTTTTGCATAAACTAAATGTATTAAACGAAAGCGAACAGATGAATCTGAAACCATCTGACAAACTACATATCATACGTAACAAAATTAGCAGCAACTTAAGAACAGCTTTTGAACGTAACGAAAAATCGTATAACTTACGTAGTTCTGTCGTTAAATTTAAGCCAGGTGATGAAGTTTTTCGCCGGAATTTCATACTAAGCGATGCTAGTAAAAAGATTAGCTCCAAGTTGTGTGCTAAATTCGTTAAATGTAGGATTGTTCGACCAGTTGGTAAAAGTTTGTACGAAATAGAAACCATATCCGGAAAAAGAATTGGAATATTCCATGCCAAAGATTTAAAACATTAGCCCGGCTAGTTGAAATTAAGCAAATATTTCTTTGATTTAATCTCAGGGTCATGGTCGAAGCCACACGTTATCTTATCTATCTTGACCTATCCAATTAGCGATACAAGCCTTGCTGCTCTGTTTTCAATGGATTTTTGCCATGAGAGAACTGCAAAACCCATTGTGTTGTAGCGTGCAGCTAGTACCCTTTTTCTGTGTAAGCGACACTTTATATATTTCAGAACACCCTGTACGAATAAGTCTATTCAGTCGTCAATTATTTTACGTGATTTTAGACAGGATATATATCGCTCTCACTTTTTTGTCGCATGCTATACCACTCTTTACCCAGTTTCCTAATTGCCGATCGCAACGCATACATTCTTTTCAATTTCAACCACTGCAACGTGCAGAAGTGTGAGCTGAAAGCGCTTACAGTAAGTTGTGTTTCAAGTGTGACATTTTTAAGTGCACGTAAACTTCTACATCTTTTTTTTTATAGCGTTTATATATCACTGATATAGCTTTCCACAATTGTCATACATTTTTATGACAAGTGCATAAAAAAAAACAAGAAAGGTAATTTCTTTTCCCTTTGCAACTAAACTGTGCGCAATTGAATATTATTTTATTATTTTAGTAGACACGATCACTCAATCGGCGATCTTGAGTCGAGATTATCTCAAGCGCCACCCATATCTGTGATCGTGTGAAATCGGCATTGACCAAAATAAAACAACAACTGTACCACTGTAGCCACCTCACTCCACCCCGATCAAGAAAGTTACGATCACCAGCAGAAATTCCATCAATATACCACATGTGCTTGATCTGTACGTAGCGAACATCAAAACCACCCGCTTCCCCCACACACACCTTCATGCAGTTGCCTAAATCACCGCTTTAACTTTGAATACTCCACCTCACCACCCGCATCATCAAAAAAGCAAGTTAAATCAGCGATAAACAAGTGCACCAAAACAAGTTCTGCAAAAGGAGATAACAAGGGCAAGTACACTGCTTAAGCCGGGATCACAGGTACCAAAACAATATACATATTTTTTGTTGTTGACAAGTGTTTATCAATGCACCGATCGTGGGCTTAAAAGTGCTAACCAGAAAAGCTCATTTAAATTATACTTATATTGACTAGAGTGAATTTGATAACCTAGAAAGATATAATCAAGCAACTTAACTTAACCTACATTTATTAATATAAAATTTGCTACTTAAATCTACATACTTAAAACTATGAATTATTTAAAAATTAATAACTAAATTAATAACTAATTAATTACAAAAAACGTTCATAAATATAAAACCTAAGATAACTTACAATTACATTTTGAAACTTAAGAATACTAAGACACATATATATATATATACGAAAAGAATTTTGATTTATTATACATATATACATTTAAGATTGATTATTCAAGTGTGAATAGAACATACATAGGTATGCATTTATTTAAATAAGGTAACTTTGATAGAAATTGTAATCCGATGAAGTTTAGGTGCGCATTTAGACATTGAGGAAGTAGCGTTAATTTTTGTTTAACATTTATAATATAAAAACATGCATACAATCATGCATTTACACCATTCACACAAGAATAAGTACATAAATAAGAAAATGAAACATCTTAAGTAAATAAAATTATAAAGTTATATCTTGTAATGAATCTTAAGTCCAATCTTTTATTTTACTAGTTATTAAAATGAAGTGAGACAAATAGAAAGAAGGTGAGATCAATGTGAATTAAGAAAGGTGAAACAAGTGTTAATTTAGGGTCGTCTGCAAAGATTCTTAGGGAAGCAGATGACAAGGTGTGTCTATAAATGATAGGCATATTGAGGAGGGTATCCCATATGATGTTATAACATCGACAACATCAACCTCCTAGGTTATAATGTGGTTTTAGAACCATATTTATATTATGTATCTATGTGGTACAACGACATCCAATACTGCATATAATGGTTCTGAAACTATCTGTAAAAGCATGCAATATTCCATCTATTTCCAACATTTTATCTTTTTATCTATTTATTCTATTTCTTATCTATCTACTTCTTCCTACAATGGCACGATATTTTTTTTTTTTGAGTGATAGACAATTGCAGCAAGATCCCCGACCATTTCGACGAGCTAAGCCGTGCTTATGCAAGCGTGCCAACCTGCTGCATCGACCAGGACAAAACACCAGCTATCTATCGATAGCTAGTCCACAGGCTCACTACATGCTGTCAACACGAAAGGACAACATAGACGAATTGGACAGAAAGTTACCATTGACAGATATAACTTTGAGGAAGTACGGGACTTTGTCTACCTCGGCTCCGCTATTAACTCTGACAACAACATCTCTTCAGAAATCAAACGAAGAATTACTCTTGCCAACCGCTGTTTCTTCGGGCTAAGAAGGCAATTTAGTAGTAAAGCCCTCAATCGAACTACTAAGTAGATCCTATATAAGATCCTGATCACCCCAGTCCTCCTCTACGGCGCTGAAGCATAAACCGTATCAAAAGCAGATCAAAAGAAGAAAAATTCTTCGGAAAATCTTCGGTCCCGTTTGCGTTGACGGGCTATGGAGACGAAGATTCAACCACGAACTATACGAGCTGTACAGCGACATACCCCTCGGTCAAAATTCTCCGCATTGGACGTTTAAGATGGCTAGGCCATGTAGAACCAATTGACACCAATACTCCGGCTCACAGAGTCTTCGATTATTTTTATTTCTTAAGATCATTTAAAACATATTATTCATTAATTAATATTTCATCATTACGGACAAAATTATGTTTCAAGAAATTCAAAGGATGAGCTATTATGTATGACTCTATCGGTATGTGCTACAAACTTCGCATACTCCTTCGATTGTCATTTTGCTTTTTTTAGGCGATATCAATCCCAAAATACGATGAAATCAAATTGAATGCAACACATAAATATTTGTTATTTTATATAATTCTGGAACATTCTATATAATGATAAGGCAGTATGACTTGAAGATGTTTAGAATGTCCTCGCCATCGGAATTCCTAGTTCCATATTTAATTCCTTCATAGGGGTCAGCATTTCTGATAAAATCAAACAATTAGTGCATAGTGGACTAAAACTGATTTAGTAAGCTTAAGATGCGGCATTACCCATAGAAAATAGAGTATGTTCAGACTCAAGAAAAAAAACGTATCTGGCACTTACAGCACATATAAATTATCTCAAACCTAGCTTCTCAATTCATTTGGGTGTACGAAGTTGTATTTCTGCCGAATAGGCTTAATTCTCTGTCATAGGCAAACATTTTTTTAAAACCCAACCGATAAGCCTTTTGTTAAATTTAGCTAACCTTTTAGATGCACCCTGTGTATGGTAGGCGATGTACTTCATACAGGGTGCATCAATAAAATGAGCATTTGCTGAAATAAATGCGCATGACAACATTACATCAGAGACCAGAAAAATCCTAAAACCCAACCAATGTACACCCAGCTGTTAATAATTATCTTTACCAACCATTTTCTCTGCGTTTCCAATTTGCGAACCCCCTTCGCTCAGCCCTCCTTACCAAACTGTCCGTTACAACTTTCTTTCCAAACTAAAAAATCCCATCACTTCAAAAAAAAAAGTTCGTTACAAAATGCCTATGCAATTTTTCATTTCGCAACCCCACCAGCAAACAAAAAAAAATGACACAAATGCATAATTGCAAACTCATCCTATCAACAAGGACCCATGCAAATCCCTTCCTGCATGAGAAATGCAAATCAAAGACAAACACAATTGATCTGCCAAATGCCAAAAGATAATATTCTTCCACCTTAAAGGGTTACTCCAACCGATCAATATTCCTTCCAAATACTTTCCATATCGATGAGACATCCTGGGAGAATCTTCTCACCCATTAAAGGATGCAAAACGCAGGGCAGATGATTCATTATCCCAAATGGATATAAAAAAAAATTCGCAGTCGAGTCTGAATATTAATTGAATCTATATCACCCCGAATTTTACATATCTCCTTCGTGGTAGATGAACACACAATCTATTATCCTTCTTCAAACGCGCGATGTCCCGAAGAGATTCTTCACGTGCAAACAAAGCCACTCGATTTCCATGGGAAAATTTCTCAACCCCTTCTCCAACCCAAGAAGACGACACATCAGATACGACGCGCATTCAAATCACTCTTTCGCTTGTGCAACCTTCTTCTTCTTCTTCTAACCAACCGAATCCTCAAAGGATGAGAAAATTAAATATGCAAAGCAAGGATGACCCCTAAATTTCCATGCACAAATGTCTTCGGTACACATGCGCAACACACCCAGCTAAAACGAATTATCTCCGAAAATAGAAAAACAACCCTTCCATGCACCCCTTTCTTGCTTGCGCCGTAACGATGGATAAGATTTGCGCAACCATCTCAAAGGTATTACGAAGGACCTCGCAACGAAAATGAAGATGAACCCTTATTTGAATACTCATCCTTTATTGTTTGCGCAAATTTTTTGTGAATAATTTTCACAATATGCATGCATGCACACCCTAATTTCTGCGCGCTAAAGGGTGACACATACCTGTGAAACTGAATATCCTTTTTCCTATTCTCATGCAAATAGGGTATTTGGTTGATCGAGAAAATTTAAGAAAAAAAAAAAAAAAACTGCGTAAACAATGCAAACTGGTCCCGAAGCGAGGGGTGCACAAAAAGGTCCTATGTCCTATCAAAACAACAGGTATAAGGATGTGTGTGTAAGATTTTTATTATCTTTTTCTTGTAAGGCGAGCTAGCGCCCAAAGGTATACCGAGTTCGGTTTGTGTATCCTATAGACGTCATCGATCGTACATCTCAAACTCAAGAAAAGGGGTGACACGCAGGATGTGATGGCATTCACATTTCCAAATTACTCCCGATTGACACGGAAGGAAACCCTTTTGCGATTTTTTTTTTCCTATAGAAATGGGATCTGCCCGATTGATCCTTAATTTATGCATGCGGATAATTTATGCGTAAAAATTTTTCAATATTAGATTTTCCAAGGGATTTTCTTTTTTTAATTCGATTTTTTTTTCTCGTCTCGTTTAGGGTTAGGGTTTTGCACCTAAGAGGAGGTTGTTTTTTTTTTGTCCTGTCAAATTGAATTTTTGTATTTATTGGGCTTTGGCTGCATGTGGCAGTGTTGGTAGTGGCGGCTTTGAATTATTAGTCGGGGAGAATAGTATTTTGCATACGACATTGGGGTGGGTAAAGGTGAAAGGAAAATTGAAAATCGAGTTCGAAATCAGAGCTGAAAGGATGTAGTGTTGGTACACTGAATGAATGGTAGTGTTCGCGCTTTGCCTTTATCCCAGCAGCAATGAGCGGAGTATAGAAATTCAACCGCGCCATGTATCCTGGTTTTGGATTTCTTCCATTATTTCCTTCTTCCTTCGGGTGGATGGTGCTCTTGCAAAGTAATCGATGATAAATTATTAGGTGCACCGGAGAGACGAAGAAATGCAAATTTTCGATTTCAATTCGACTTGTGTGTGGATCTGGTGGTTTTTCTTGTGCAAACAGGGTCACAGGGGTTACTTTAAATAGTTCGTTATGAACTAGATTTTGAGGAATTTAAAAAGGATATTGTTTGGTTTTGGTTTTGCAATTATCGGGACGCATGGGTGCAGAGGTGAGTTGATGTGTAACATTGTCACAAATGTGTATGCAAATTTTTTTTTTTTCGCAGAGCTGATTGCGATTTATGTTTTTTTTAGGCGGCATCTGGTCTTTTTTATAAGAAGGTTCGGTTATGTTTGTGTAAGGAGGAAATCTTGTGAGATTTTGTCGATGGGAATGGTTTTGCGGAATATTATGATAAAGGGTTTAATTGATGAAATCATTTTTGGAAGCATATACGATGTAGCCAAGTTAGGCTTAGTCGGTTGTTGAGACATGGATGAGTGTATCGAGATCGCATAGCCCTGTGCAGGCACACTATTGATATATTGCACTTAAGTGAAAGAAATGGAAATGTAAGCATCAAGCTCCATTTATTAAAAATTAGATCTTGTGAATGCTTGAAATATGAAGGTAGATTTGAAACGCGTTTCAACTCCCCCCAACTGCACCACGTTTGTCAGACCATCCTGGGTTAGTGGATTGCATTGGATGTGAACTCTAAAGGTATGACCGATCCACTGCCATTTCCATATCCGTGATGGATGGTTATTGGCTTCTAGGGCTGATTTCATAGCATGAAGATGTTCATTTGATCTTAGAAAGAAAATTCATTAGTAAATGCGTAAACATACCTACCTACCAAGGTTTATAACATTTGGCCCATAGCGTGGGCTTTTTTTTTCCAAGTACGTGATATATTTACTCCAAACTAGCACCATGGAAAAACTTTCACCAGAAAAGCGTTTAAAAATCGTGGACATTTATTTTCGGAATTCACGTTCTGTTCGCGAAACTTATAAAGCACTTCGTCAAGCAGCAAATACGCGATACTATGGATCGATTCATGACCACATCTACTCTTTTTGATAATATTCATCCAAATCGAGCCAAATCGTACCGTGCGTACAGAAGAAGCCATCGCCGCTGTAGACGTGAGTGTGACCCAAATTTATCGATCCGGCGCCGTTCTCAGCAACTCGGTCTCTGCCCACCAACTAACGGGTCCGCCATCTAACGTTTTTTTTTTCAACTAGTGCTTATTTCGTGAATGGTAACACTTAGCTCATGTCTAATTTGACAGATAATTAGTTTTATCCTTCCGCTGAACGAATATGGTTGTGTATACGCTTGAAAAACGCTGGGAACATTACTTGAGACTTGAGACTTTGAAAAGCATGGTAATGTTGCAGAATGTGTGCGAAAATTGCGTACGGTTTTTGGAAGAAGAGAAGCACCGTCAGCTCCGTATGTTCGTTATCTTGTGAAAAAAAGTGAAAGAAACTGTCATCCTCATCGATAAACCAAAGCGTGAAAAGCCAAAAACAGTGCGTACACCCGAGAATATTGCTGCTGTGCAGAAAGTGTGCGTGAAGCGCCATCAACATCAATTCACCGTCGGTCGTTCTCAACAATTGAACATTTCGGAGACATCATTGAGACGAATTTTGCATAAAGACCTTGGTATGACGCCATACAAAGTCCAATTGGTTCAGGAGTTGAAGCCAACTGCCAACTCGCTAAGTAGGCCTGCAATCAACTTAGAGAAGATGCCGATTTTGCCATAAAGCTCAGATGAAGCTCATTTTGATCTTGGCGGGTATGTAAACAAGCAAAACTGTCGCATTTGGGGCACAGAAAACCCGCACGCATACATTGAAAAACCCAAAACGAGTCACTGTTTGGTGCGGATAATTGGGCCATTTTTCTTCGAAAATGAGTAAGGAGTAGCCGTTACAGTCAACGGCGATCGTTATCGGGTAATGTTGAACGAATTTTTGTTCACAAAAATTGAAGAGGAGGATATTGGCAACATTTGGTTTCAACAGGACGGCGCTACGTGTCACACAGCCGAAGCTACACTCGATGTTTTGCGCCCTGTTTTTGAATATCGCATTATCAGCCGCAGAGCTGATGTCGTTTGGCCACCTCGGAGCTGCAATTTGACACCGTTGGACTATTATTTGTGGGGTGCCGTAAAAGGTAGGTGTTACGCCGACAAGCCAGAGACAATTGACACTTTAAAGGACAATATTCGTGAAGCCATTGGTGAAATACAGCTGCACACAACCGATAATGTGCTTAAATATTGGACTGATCGTGTAGACTACTGCATGGCTAGCCGAGGCAGCCATTTGAATGAAATTATTTTCCATTATTAACCGGCAGGATTGTACTTTCAAATAAAAAAAGAAATTTGAGAAAATATTCAGTAGATTTATTTTTATAACATTTTCAAAAAAAAAGTTATTTGGCGACTGCGACTTTACTTGGAAAATTTTGAGGAAAGATTTTGGGATCTTGACCAACATCCATATAAGATCCAACTGGTGCAAGAAAGAAAAAACAAGCGGCTCATCAATGTTTCCAACAAGACTACGCGGCGCAACATGGAATACAGCGCTTGCAACCATGACTTTGTTGAACCAAACGTTTGGTGACCAAATCATCCGAAGAAATGGACGTGTGAAATGGTCACCTCGTTCGTGTGTCTTGACACGTTTGGACTACTTTTTGTGGGGGTGCCTCAAATCGTTGGTCTATATTTATAAACCAGTAACGATTGATCACATGCGACGCACTATTGACAAAGTAAGACTGGGTATGCTCAAAAAAGTGGTGCAAAATTGGACTTATAGGATGGCGTTCATGAGTCGCAGTCGCGGAGGCCCAGGAATTTCCGCTAAACGACCATAGACTTTAGACAGCAATGTGTGTTCGCTGATTTGGGCCTAAGAATCATTTGGACATTGACACCCAATTTCGCAATAAAAAAGGAATCCTTAGACGACGAGGGCCATTTTTGGATGAACAAATTTGTGAACATGTAAGATTGGCTTCAAATCTGCCAATCTTACAAATCCACATGAGATTCACTAGCACCAAATGCATCCCGAGTAAACAGGCATAACCAGAACTGATAGGTGCGACCGCTACAGATACCAACGACATGTGGTAGGAGCAATTTTTTACACAGAGCCATACCATGATAAAAATTGTTCCGAAGTGATTTGAGATCATTGTTACGACCATCTGAACTGCGCCAACTACAGAGGCATAGTCTCCTCAACATCGCCTACAAGATCCTACTTACATACTTAAATAAATGGCGCTTCAGTTCGGAATGAACCTGGGCCTCAACCAACATGCCTCTCCAATAAGCGGGTCCTTAGCTAACTGCTTCCAGTTGCGCACTACAAGTTCGTTGAGGTCGGTTTCTACTTGTGCGCGCCACTTAAGACGACTTCTTCTTCTAACGGGTCCGACGTCTGGCTGGGAGTCGAAGCCGGAGTATTGGTGTCCATTCGTTCTACATGTCCTACCTATCTTAAACGCCCAATGCGGATTTTTTTTTTACTAGGGGCATGTCGCTGTACAGCTCGTATAGTTCTTGGTTGAATCTTCGTCTCCATAGCCCGTCAACGCAAATGGGACCGAAGATTTTTCGAAGAAATTTCCTCTCAAGCGCCGTAGAGCAGGACTGGGATGATCAGGTCTTATACAGGGTCTCCTTAGTAGTTCGTAACCATTTTTGCCGCTTCCTTCTCTATAGTAGCAAACGTGGCTTTCACGTTGAGTGCTACCAATGATGTCAATATCGTCGGCGTTACACCGATTTTTGGAAGATTGTGTCTCTGGTGTTGGCTCGGGAGTTTTGCACAATCCTCTCCAGAATCAAATTAAAGAAATCACATGACAGTGCATCGCCTTGCCTAAATTCTTATTTAGTATCGCATGTGTCGGTTATCTGATCCTGATGGAGCAGCGATAATTCTCCATCGTCATTCTGCACAGACGGTCGAGTTTGAGCGGTATACCAAAACTAGCCATGGCTCTGTATAGTAAGTCTCGATAAATAGGTGGTGGGCATTGATTTGGACTTCTTAATTTTTTTTCCTGGATCAGCCAAAGTGTGAAAGTGTGATCGGTTGTGGACTTTCCTGGCCTAAAACCACACTGATATAGGCCGATCAGGTTGTCGGTAAATGGTTTCAGGCTTTCATATATTACGGCAGATATGATATTGAAGGCGATATTGAGGCTATTTATGCCTCTGTATTTGGCGCAGTTCATAGGGTCTCCTATTTTGTGAATCCGGCAAACAATGCTGAGCTTCCATTCTTCAGGCATACTTTCATCCGACCAGATTTGGCTTATGAGTTGGTGGATGTTACTTACCAAGTCATCTCCACAGGCTTTATAAAGCTCGGCGGAAAGGCCGTCATTTCTGGCATTCTTGTTCGGTCGGGATGGTTGGCAGTTTTCGCTGTCGTAACCAATATTTGATTTTTCGTTCTACCCGACTGCGGAATGTTGTTCGTCATCGCCGTTTAACAGTCTGCAGAAGTGGTTCTTTCATATTCTCAGCATTGACTGTGTCTCAACTACGATATTTCCTTGTTCATCTTGATAGGATTCTGTTCGAGCCTTATATCCTTGGCTTTGTAGTTTTATATTTTGGAAAAAACTTGCAAAGATCTTTCCTGAGTGGCACCTCTCTATTTCCTCGATTGCGCGCTTTTCTGTTTTTTTTTTTCTTTTTGTGTTCTTCCAGTGTTCTTCCCTTCTTCTTTGCCTATAGAGCTCAATGGCAGATCTCGTCTTCACCTGCAGCTGAGCTTTGTAGGTCTCGTTCTTGGCTGCGAGCATCTGTCGGCATCCCTCGTCAAAATAGGGGTAGCACATCAGTTGCGGCTGATCTAATGGCTTGTTGGTATCGTTGCCATTGTTCTTCGACATTAGATGCTGGTGGTATGATGTGAATCGAGCGGTTAAGGGATACGCCTTGCGCGTAGGCCTTGGTGGTCTCTGTCGATTGCAGTCTTTCGACACTAAATTTGTTCACAGTATTTCTGGTTTGTTGTGCGGTGATGGATATCCGCATCCGCTGCAACAAGGTAGTGGTCCGAGTCGGTGATAGCCCCTCGGAATGTTCGGACATCCAAAATACTGTATGCGTGCCTCTTGTCGATCGCAATGTGATCAATTTTGTTGACTGTTCGTTCATCCGGAGACCGCCATGTCACCTTATGGATATCGAGGTGAGGAAACCGTGTACTGGCTACAGTGGCATTTCGTTCCCTAGCGATGTCAATTAGCCTAAGTTCGTTACCAGACGTATGGTCGTGTGGGCTATATTTTCCGACAATACTGCTAAAAATGACTTTTCTTCCTACCTTTGCGTTAAAATCCAGCACAATTTTAACATCGTACTTCGGAAGTCGGTCATAGTTGTCAAGGAGCTCGTATAGAGCAATCTTAGGCAATGTCACCTTTTTCTTCCATCGGGGCGTGAGAGCATGTAAGGCTTATGTTGGCGAATTTGGACTAGATGCAAATGTCTTGGAAACATAACACTTATTGCCTATTGTCTGGCACTTATAACAAATTCGCATCAGAATAGTCGCTGTTTCTGCTCACACTGTCGGCAGCAGTCATAGTTTCTCATACTCTTTTTACCTGGCCAATCCCATCGTATTTCCTGGAAAGCAGTAGTGTCTGCTTTGTAGCAGCTTAGGGCTACCGCTAGTTATTCGATAGCACCTATTCTGTTTAATGTTCTCTTATTCCAGGTGCAGATACTTACGTCGTTGTCCTTTTTTCGTTTATCAGGGTCGTCAACAATAAAATCTGTCCTTTCCAAAGCTATTGGTTGCTTCATAACAGTACATAACAATAAAATACATTACAATTAGTTTTTTTTCTATGGATGGGTAGTTAACCCAAAGTACAACCCCCAACCTGGAGGGCCAGTTCCATCAGTATCCACTACGGGATTGAGCGCTGCCGTTGCCCTCTATGTTCATACCATCTCTATCTAAGGGACCTTGCCTACTCTTGAGATTCCTATATAACCTGTTGTCCAAATATGTCGAAGCAGCTCATCTAACGGGTGATTTTTTAAGAGGTTTAGAACTTTTTTAAAAAAAAAAAACACAAAAAATTCGAAAAAAGAATGAAATATTTATTTGAATCGATAGTTTGAACCTTGCAATTTAATGTTTATAGATAATTTCATGCAAATGTTGACCGCGGCTGCGTCTCAGGTAGCCCATCCGCTGAGTCCAATTTTGGCATACTCTTTCACACATATCGGCCGGTATCTCACGAATGAATGCATGGATGTTGGCTTCCAGTGCGTCAATCGAAGCGGGCTTGTCCCTATAGACATTAGCCTTGACATACCCCCACAAAAAATAATCTAATGGTGTCAAATCGCACGATCTAGGCGGCCAATTGACCGGCCCGAAACGTGAAATTAACTGTTCACCAAACTCGCCTCGCAATTGCGCCATTGTTTCGCGTGCTGTGTGGCATGTGGCACCGTCTTGTTGAAACCACATATCATGCAAGTCAAGAACTTCCATTTCGGGCAAAAAAAAGTTTGTTATCATCGCTCGGTAGCGTTCACCATTGACAGTAACGCTGCGATTCGCATCATCTTTGAAGAAATATGGCCCAATAATGCCGCCGGCCCATAAACCGCACCAAACAGTGGCTTTTTCGGGATGCATTGGTAGCTGTTGCAATGCTTCTGGCTGATCTTCACTCCAAATGCGGCAATTTTGCTTATTTACGTACCCATTCAACCAAAAATGAGCCTCATCGCTGAACACAATTTTTCGATAAAAAAGCGGATCCTCGGCCAGCTTTCCAAGAGCCCATTCACCAAAAATTCGGCGTTGTGGTAGGTCGGCTGGCTTTAGTTCTTGCACCAGCTGTATCTTAAAAGGCTTTACGCCCAAATTCTTCCGCAAAATTTTCCACGTAGTGCTGTAACAAAGGCCTAACTGCTGGGAACGGCGCCGAATCGACATTTCGCGGTCTTCTGTCACACTAGCTGATACGGCCGCAATATTTTCTTCACTACGCACAGTACGTAAACGTGTTGGTGGTTCAATGTCCAACAAAGTAAATTTGGTGCGAAATTTGGTCACAATCTTCCGAATAGACTGCTCAGAAGGTCGAGAATGCCGATCATAAAATGGAAGCAGCGCGCGATGAACCGAGCACGAATTTTGATAGTAAAATTCAATAATTTGCAAGCGTTGTTCATTTGTAAGACGATCCATGGTTAAATTGCAAACCAAACTGAAGCTGTTTGACAGTGACACAAGGTACTAAACACACGTCAGCTGTCAAAACCAGTGTTGCCAAAACCAAACCAGCTAAAAAATCACCCGTTAGGTTCGCCTGGTACAGCTGTCCGGGTATTCCGTGCCATTCTGACCAGGCTGTTTATAGTGTTACTGTTTTTCGTCTAGCAAGTCAAATCAGGTTCGATGAGACCTGTATCCGATGGTTACCACTTGGAGATAAAAAAAAAGCATAGAGTAACAACTACTGCGTATTTCCAAGTTAAAGCCAATTAGAGTCCACTCACGTTCTACAACATCCAACCAGATCGCAGAGATTCTAGTATTTGTAAAATTAAAGGATAAAGGATGCTATTGTCTATCAAATGCAACAGATGAAATTAAAAAGAAAACCATTCATAAATGTCAATTCCCCCCGCTTTGTCGGTAATCCTTTACCATACTTGACACCGACTTAATACTACCTACCAGCTTCCCAGCTTCAGACTTCTGTGCATATCTCATTATCCAAGTTCAAATATAAATTCCAGCCCGGAAATCAAATATGTATTTCCCTGATTTTCCCATTTCAGAGTCCCCAAGCTCGCACCCCAATCAGGCATGGCCCTAAGGAGCCAACACAAAATAAAACCCCAGAAGTATATATCGAAATCCTTTCCTACTAACAAAACAACATTCAGGAGGGTGCGCACGAGAACTTTCTTCAATTTCGTTAATTATAATCCTTTCCGATTCGATAATAGCCGCAAATGAAGTTTGCTCGGAAGAGTCAACAGACCACTAAATTATTGTTTGTTGTGTGGTTTTTGGGAATGAACGTCTGTTCGTCTTCCTTGCCAGCTTCTGCACCCCAAGGATCATGGTTTGTATTTGAAAAACCATCCACCGATGCTTTGTGCTGTCGCGCGATAAAATTTTACTAAAATTCTTGTGTGTATATGAAAGGGGTGTCCTCCACCCCCGACGACGACGATAAAATACAAAAGAAAGGACGAACACAAATAGCGCAGAGAGAAAAAAAAACTGCAGTCCGGGATTTATATTAAAAGTCACTTCCTTCATATCGGCTGGCAGAAGGAGGCGAGAAAAATATGTCGTACTGGCGACAAACTGTTTCAATTTTTACAAAACTCTATGCGGTATGGTTTTTGGTTTTTGGGTCCTTCGATGTGCGATCTATAGTCGAACGGAATTAAGCATTTATTCGTTTTATTGGCGTAGCGAATGTCAGAAGGGATTAGGTTTTGAAGCTAAAACGCCCATCAACATCTGTCGCGCATGAAATACAAATAACCCTCCCGTACGCGGATGGATGGTCGGATTGGGATACAGGATTTCCAATTTGTGTTGTGTTAGATCTAACACTAACACTTGTTTTAGGATTCGTTTTAGTTCGTATGTTGTTGTTGTAGTTCTTTTTTTGTGGACCGAAATCAATGCACAGATGTGTCACGAAAGGCGATTGCAAGGTTGTTGGTTGACGGTTTGCAGGACTGGTCTTTTAAGGATGTGGTGGGAGTTTTTTTTTTTAATCATTTGTGTAGCTAAAAGGTTTCATTATCAACTTCATATAGTCTGCTAAGTGGTGGTTTGGTATATAACAGTATTCCGCTTGGATTAGAGCAGAAGACTGCCTCTAGTTTTCTCAAACATAATAACCGCTCATTTCTGACGGAATTGATAGCAGAGGCGACGATAAAAGGAAACGTTCCTTATTAACTCGGAGTTTAGTGCTTAAAGTCTCTGAGCTATATCGACAATTGTGAGACTGATGTTACTTGGTGAGCTTTGCAAACCCGTTTCAAGGCAATTATTGAAGAAATCGCTCAAGACGTCAACTTGTCTAAGTCTTTTGGGGTGAAATATTTCGATGGGGACATGTCCTTATATAATAAGGATGTAAAAATTCTGTATCGCCAGTTTAGTTGGTGTACCAAAGCTAGTTATAAAGATAGCAATTTAGTGATAAGACCGAATTCAGAATTACAGCAAAATCCATCGAGCTATGCATCGCCTTATTCTGGAGAACCGGCTATTTCGAACAGTCTTGATGCAGGTCATCTTAACTTGTCCAAGCATGTATCGGATGCATGATGCACTGTCATGCAACTTACTCAATCTCCTGATAGACAGAAAACAGTATATAGGGAGCTGAATTTGTAGAGGACACGGAGAAAGAGACTTCCTTTGTCGCTATCTTAGGAGCAGCTACTGCAAAGGTCCCAAGAACTCTCCAAAACTCCTCTTTACAGGTTTGCATGGACATAGAGATGGGTGGATATAGTTGGATGATTCATAGAGTTACAATGAAGGATGTGAATGAAGATCCTATGAAAGGAATCACAACGGTACCAAAGGAAGCTAAGCGTGGCGTGGAGTAGAGGACACTCTATTTCACCGATCAGTTAAACTAACCTTACCGATAGTAGTAGTGCCCTTGTAGTATGCCCTTGTAGAGTTATATACGCCAATTGACAAAACGAAAAACATTGGCCAAGGACAAAGTTCATTTTTTCGGAGAACAAAACATTGTCGGGACACAATCTGAAATAAAAATACCCTACGGACAGTAACAACTTTTAGGTAGTTAAGGATCGTCTAAATACTGGATACTGCAGATTGACATGTGGAAATCCATCTACACTTGGCTTTGCAAAACAAATGAGGATTGGTTCAAGCCATGAGTCCAAAAATCTGATGAACAAATGTATGCTCTACCAGACATTTATCCCACCATCCCGACATGACGGCTACAAGTGCAAGCAAAATTCTTCGTCAATTATTTCGTCTTTTTTGAAAGCAGTCCAAATAGAGGTGATTATAGAACCGTGAGCTTTGTTAGACTGAACAAGATGTTGATGTTGTCCAAGAAGTTACATCTCGCCGACTATATTGGCTCTTCTGTTGAGTGTGAAGCCTCAGCTGATGAAAAATTTGAACCCCAGCAAATTAGGTTCGAGACAAATCTTCGCTTTACAAATCAAGCACACTCGGGGGGTTTGGATTGATAACCTAGGAACAAAGCGCCAAGATTTAAAGAGGATGGGAGGATGTTAGACAGAAACCCACAATTTGTAGGTAGCCTGAAGTCTGTAACTATGTAAGTAAGACTTCACAGCTTTTTCCCAGTATCTGACGAACAGTGAAAATGACCAGGGCTAAAAGAGGACGAAGGAATATGACAACCACTATGATCCGTGTTGTAGTAAGCAGTGGATTTGTTTAATGTGCCAGACTTATGCAGGTCTTATGCTTTGAAGACATTATTATACCTATGGGAACAAGATGATATTGCGAAAGACTGCTTCTACTAGCTTCTGGACAAAACTTATGAGTACGATGGTAAAGTGGTGCTTTTAAATTTTAACGCAAAGGTAGAAAGAGAGGACGTCTTAAGCAGTATTGTCGGAAAACACACCCTTCAAGACAGCTCGCCTAGCAGCGAACTTAGATTAATTGGCTTCACAGCGGAACTAAATTTCACTTTAGCCACCACATACGTTTTACACGTTGTCCTCATCTCGATATTAATACTCTGCCATGGGGGTCTCCAGATGACGCTACCAACTCTATACTAGCAAACGTGGAAGTGACATCATGTAAAGTCCGGCCAATGATGTCAAAATCGTCGGTATGCTACTAGTTGCACCGATTTATGGAGTCTGGTGTTGGCTTGGGAGTTTTGCATAATCCTCTCAAGAATGATGTTAAAGAAATCACATGACAGTGCGTCGACTTGCTTAAATCTTTTTTTGTATCGAATATGTCGGTTGGCTTGTTGCCTACGCTATTAAGGCAGCGAAAATTGTCCATCGTCATCCTGCACAGATGGACGAATTTGGTCGGTATGCTAAAACTAGTCATGACCCTGTAAATTTAGCCTCTATAGTTTTGAAATCTATAAACTGGTGGTGGGTGTCGACTTGGACTTCTTGTTTTTTCCAGGATCATCTGAATTGGGATGATTTGATAAGTTGTTGACGTTCTGGGCCTTAAAAGTGATTCTTTCATATACTCATCATCGACTGTCCCTCAAATACGATTTTTCCTAGTTCATTTCGCAGGAATCCTTGGCTTTGACGTTCTACACTTTGATAAAATATTCTTCCTCGTTATCTTCTATATAAAACGGAGTCGTCCGATTTGGTCGCAAGTAGGTCCTCTTCTGCAAGCCTATCGGCAATATTAACCAACTTTTTGTCTGTGGCTTGGTGTCAACCCCAAAAAGTTAGTGTTGTGAGTAACACTAGCCGACTCCAGGTCTGTTGGCTTGCTGTCAACAACGAAGAAGGTAGGGCTATGTGGTTTAGGGATTGTGTCCTGTTTAAATATTGTTTCCGCCATCCCAGACTTCGTTGCCAAAGGATAGACCCCCAGTAGTGATGGGTCTATCCATGTCCTCAGAATTTTCGTTGACGTCCGGTTGAGGTGGTGCAATTCAAAGGTGAATCTCTGGCTGTGGTTTGTCGCACCAATAGAGGTTTAGAAGGATGGAGCTGAACCCATAGCTTATGACTACGTCGGCGACTGCTAAAGGAGCAAGGGATTTCTCGTTAACAATTATGCAAACGAATCTGGAATCTCCCTTAGTCACTTCAACCTTGCCGATTCGCTAGTTATGAGTTGGAAGAAGATGATTGTTGAACCTAATTATGTCCAGAATTTCCTTTGGGTCGGATGGATCGACCCGGATTCTCTCACGATTGCGAGGGAGGTTAGAAATTTGATTTTTTTTTTCACTACCTCTAGTTGTGCTCCTGCCCAAACTTCCCCAGCCTTGGACACTGCTGTCTTATACAGATCCTTGAACCTCTATTCTGCGCAGGCAATCTTCTTGGTAATGTGTAAGACCTAGGTCGTGGTAAGTGGGCCCAGAGCGCGGATGGTCACGAAGGATTTGTAGCAAGCTGGAGGCGAACTTCACTTTCACCTTCCTCCATTTTCCGGTGTTATACTTCCATCCGTGTTATACTTCCATCAAAAATAAAGAGGCTCATAAATTTAGGCCTACAGTATTATGTCAAACTCTTCAGGGTTCCTGGTTATAGGGATATGGCCGGCTATTACATGGCCGACAAACTTTATTTCAAAAAGATCATAAAGAGACACTTTAAATGGTCCATCCACCGGCGTGTAATCTTGGAGAACGTGTGAGGTACAAGATTGAAATGAAAGCCAACATTAGGATGAAGTCACATACCACCAATGACATATGACATGTTAGCTTTCGTCTGACTATATGGCAAAAACTTAACCAACTATGTTAGGTTGGTAGAGGCACTCACTGGCCATAACCCCCTAAGAAAACACACAATAAAACTAAATCTTGATTATTAATTGCAGAAGGTTGCGTTGATGAACAGATACGTGAGGACACACCTAAGCCCATCTATTACTGTTGAAGTCTCTACTTTATACTTGGGGATCAAAATAGTTGGAAGCTATTACTTCAAGGTACCTATCCAGGAAGTCTCCAAAATCATGACCATTTCTCCTCACATGTTTCTCAGGACCTCGCAATGGTTGGATGCAGTTGTATGCCCCAGAGAGGAAGAAGGATGAACGTGAGCTAAACTCAAAGAAAAGTTTGGAACCACAAGAGTGTTGTATAGTCTATTTCGCCGACTAGTTAAACTAACCTAAACTGAGAGATGGGGATTTTGCGATCCTTACAAAGCATGTAAAGAGCAGAACCGCTATATGATCGAGGAAAATCTGTTACGGGATAAAATATATTAAGTTTTATCGAAATTTTATTTCTTCAAGATGATTTAACATCCGATATTCTGAGCCTTAATATCTAATAGACCATTCAGAAAAACAACGCAAAAGTTATCTCCATCAAAAGTTCTATCTAGAGACCAAAAGAAAACCCCTTATTAAATTCTGTTGCTTCCTGAAATCACATGAAAAACTAAATGACATGTGTCCTTCCAACAAAGACCTGATAAACCAAACAAAACCACGAGGATCCTCCAACTCCCATTACCATACACACACCGTCACCATGCATCTGATTCAACAATTAACCACTTTTGACATCTCAGCAGGAATTTCGCTTCAAAAGGACGATCACATGTGCAGGTGAATCAAATTGCCAAACATCCATTGTCTGCGTCTATAAAAATTGCGTGCCAAATCCGTAGCCTGACAGATAAACGTGTGTAACATCATTCAAATGTCGCTTGGGTGTCGTAAAAAAAATCGCTGACGAGGCTTCAATTTTATTGGTCCTCGGAACCGTGTACGGAGGACGAGCGAATTTACCACTTCAAATCAAAGGGGTCGAGTCGAAGTAGAATCCTTTTTTTCTCTGTTGCATGCTTGCTGTTGTTCTCCTTTCCTTCAGCAATTCATACAAAAAGACAAGACAAAGGATAGGGTTGATCCTTTGCGAAACCTCTGAGCAGACAATTTTTTTTCGCGATTTCATTTGGCATTGAACACACACAAGGGGGAACCATAAAAATGACGATAGAAAGCCGAATGAATCTCAAGGCTATAATTGAAGTGGGAATTCCTTTTCGCCACCAAAGGGGTTGGAAATGAGTGTCATCATCCCTTCTTCGTCTTGTTGCACATTGGTGTGTTCTGCCTACCGTCACACGTGAGATTCCGTTGCTATCCCACTGTCGATGATAGCGACATCTTTCGAAAGAACGCTGCAAGTAAAGTGAAATATTCCAACCTAAATGGGAGATTCTAATTCGAATATTCATCAGGGAAAGGATATCTGCCGACATTCAATGCACCCTATAAAAGGACTCCATTGTGGAATAATTCCATCGGATGCGAGTGTGCATCCCTGAACCCGATTTAGTTTACAGAAAATTAAACTTTGATAAATCGGTCATACTTCCGACCATGGACAATACAATCATCTCAGGAGCGGCAAGGATACTCGCACACAATCATTGTGTTGCTAGCTTCTGGTTCAGTTAAATTTTAAGCTTTTCCGTTTGAAATGATACAACTTCCTGCATCATTCGTATAAATAAACAAATCCATCCTCAGGCAGAGAGGCGCACACACAATTGCACGTACGAGGACGAACGATAGACGAGCAAGGAATCATGGGGTTGCGGTCATATAATAATTGCCACAAAGTAATTTGTGTGGAGCCCATATCCAACGCAAAAAGGACATTTCAGCCGGAATATCCTTAACCAATTGGAAATGTTATTGATGTCGTCTTCACAATTCGTATACGCACACACACCCACACAGGATACTAACCAAAAAATTATTCATACGAATTAAGAAATGGGTTCAAGGAAGACATACATACACACACAGGATTAGACAGAAGTATAGTTTAGTGGAGACGACAACGGGTAAGAGAAAAAAAAAATATAAGCAAACTCTGACATTTAAGGACAGGATAGGCAGAGATACACTCGTAGATGGAAGAAGGATAATTCCGATACCGAAGATGGATAAAACACGAAATTGACAACCAACAATGGGACTGAGGGACGAAATGATTGCCTATATACTCTGTTTATCTTTCAAATAGCATGAATAGTATGAATATAAAATAGTCCTTGAAAGGACAAAACGAAATCTCAGCTTGTTGGGTGTGTATGTTGTTGTTTTTTCGTTTGTTTGCTTTTTTTTTTTTTTGAACATTTGTACGTTTTTGCGCTTCGTTCTGGTTCTTGTTTTATTTCCAATTTTCTTCGGATTCGGAGTCGGAGTCGGAGTCCTGGGCGTAAGGATGGTGGCAGAGTATTTGGAATTTTACGTTGTTTACCTTCGGCTCAACCAATATACTGGATGACAGTTATTTTAGGACATTTTGCCAGCTCACCGCATTGCATTGGTGCTCCTCGAACAAGTCTCAACTATTTGCCCATTTCCTTTGGATGGGTATAGATTGACCATTGTCCTTATGCGGAGATATACTCGGTACGGGCTCAGTTTAAATAGCTATCGATGGGGGATCAATGAGGGTGCAATTATATTCAAATGTCAGGTCGTTCTCGGGTTGGGTGTGTATTTTTTGGATTTGTTAATTTAACCCTGATGTGGAGCGATCCTGCGTCGATTTGTGGTAACAAGTTTTGTAAGGATATTTTTATTTCGATTTCGAATGCATAATCAAGCTTTTGGTTTGGACAGGGATGTCCTTTCTTCAGTTTATGACTTTCATAACACTTTATCGAGGGATGGACAACACAATTCTAGATGACCATGCTTCGAGATGAATGTTTGACCGTTGGCAGGGTTGACTTGACCAAAAATTGATTTGAGTTTGGAACAAATTTGAATGCATGAACGGAGAAAGGACAAACGAAATGATTTCGGATTTTGGAAGGACGCAATTGGAAAGGCATTTAGAGTGATTGACTAGTAAAAAATGTGTTTAGACTACCCAACAAGGTTCTCTAACTTAGGGTACAAATTCTTTGGTCCTGTAATTTTTGTCATTTATTATGTGCCATATCCTTAATGTCTAGATTTTATAGGGTTAGGTCAGAGCTGAAAACCACCGGTTGGGATTATGACCCACGAAATTGAATCAAAGCAGCTCAGGTTGGAGTTGAGATTATTGTGTTCGAGTCTGAGAAAGTCCTATACTCTGCCTTACTTAATCCCATTGCGATAGCTTTCAGTTGGAGTTAGTCGCATACTCTATGGATTTATAGCCACTCTAGTTCTTCGAGTCTCTTAAAAGAACGCCGCAATCCAGCCATTCAGAGAGGATACGAAGAGTTATTGAATACCTTGGAAGTAGTGGCTTCCTGTGTAATTTTTCCCATAATACAAAAATCATATTGGAAGGGGGATTTTCGTGGGTTACGAGCTTAGAAGAGATTATTCTTCACCGACATGTAGACCTTACCGCACCTTAATATTCTCGAAAGTCGCCCAACCACCTCAACCTCTCCAAATGTGATTAATTGGAAAGATCATCTACCATCTAATATACAGGGCTTGTATCTATCGTTTATCCAGCTCTTTTCGTACTGAAATCCAAAATTCAGAGGCAATAGAGTTTGCCAGAACTAAAATGGTGACCATATTCATTTGAGCTGCCCAACGGACGAATTTTTATCAATAAGTCGCTAAGTTTGAAAGATTTGACTATCTAAATTAACATCCTTCTACTGTCATTAGCTGTCTTCTTCCCGTTGCGCACTTCAAATGATCTCTTTCCCTTGATCTATACCTGCTTGGAATACGATTTTTCGTCGGAGTCGAATACCTACATCTCTGGTTTTGCCTCCATTCGAAACATTCATTAGATACTGGACTCATAAGTATGAAGGATTCGATTTGACAATACTGACTTTGGATAGTGTTCCGGTTATTATTAAGTCTCTCATAATCAAAGTCTAAAACGATCACCTTTCAATATTAACAAGGAACTTCGTAGGATTTGGCCTGAGACGTTTCGTCAGAATATATCGCCTTCATATCGGAAAAAGATCTAAGAGCTGGAAGGGATTTATTATCAGGATCTACGATGAACATTTCAGAAGGACTTGGCCTGTAAAGTTTCATCATCAGAATCTACCACGATCACTTCCAAATTTGATTCGGAACATTATATAACATGGTCTGTGTCACTTCATTATCAGAATCGATCACAATCACCTCGTAAAATTGGCTAGGGGCCTAATAGGACTCAGAATTTCAACGGATCACTACCAAAATCTTCAACTTGTGTTCTGAAGTTTTAATCATCTCATTTCAAGAGACCGAAACTACGATTAGACGATTGTGCATTTCTTCTTCGTTTACGAAATAACTAGCTGATCTTTTACTTCTCCACCCAACTTAAGATGAGGTCTTCCTCTACTCTGCCCGATCACACAGTGGCCAAATGCATAAATTCTTGGCAGAAATTATTTTCATGCATTTACTTGTTGGAAACTGAATTAAAATCACATACCTAGTATTTAAATAATAATATTTTATGTTTTAATGATAAATATAGTGATTTCAAGAAAAAAAGTATCTACAGGAATTATCTGAACTTATATTCGCTGATGTGCCGGAAGTACCCGAAGTAAATGGGTAGTCAGGTGCTTTCAATAAATCAAAAACATCCTTATTCATATTTTTTGACAGTATTTGGGGCAATTGTCGCCAACTTGTTAGTAATTGGTACGAAGAAATCAAGAGAGAGTTCAAAATAATATCGTTGGTTTTGACACACAATATCTCACGAGAGAAATTTACTCAGTATCTTTTAAATTCTTTGTTTCGCTCCTCATGCGCTTCTTCACTTATATAACCTTTTGGCAGTAAATCATGCACTTTTATCGCTGTTTCATGAATACAAATTTTGTGAATTGAAGGTGCCATTGGATTCCAATTATATTTTCCACAAACTGTCTTGCAGCCTCAATAGCCTACTGTTGAAACTTGTCCACGTTAATTTCATAGGTATTATCTATTCTTTGCAATACAGTTGCAATACATCGACAGAGATTCGCTAACAGAGAGTTTTTATACCATATGCCATAGGGGCGTATTAGTTTTGATACATTGTTTTTTTTTTTTTTAAACGTTTATTTATTCACAATTTCGTTAATATTAATTAATAGCCTAAATAAACTTAAAGACTAGACATTTTTTAACTTTTGCCAAAGTAAAAGACCATTATGGTTCGCATTACATGATATATGATTTTTTGTTTAATTCAAATTTTATATTTTTTGTGAATTTTTGTATTATTGTAATGAACTATATATATTTTTTTTGAAAATAGGAAAATGTGAATCAAAACCTATTAGAAGACAGTCGCAACTTTGTTTTTTTTTTATATAAAACTAAAACCTACAAGACTAACTTAACCTATCTAAATCTATTTAGGCCCTGTCATGTGATCTCTATTCCATCGACTAACAAGTCTTCGTTAGATCAGAGATCACATGTCAGGGCCTAGTTTTACTTAACCTAAGTATCGGCTTCAGCCCAGTCTAGCCACCAGTATCGGTCTCTATTTAACCTGTTAGTGTTACTTTTGTCGCTTTCAGGTATGCTAATGCAGTATCTAATTTGATCAGTATTCCCGTCACCCGACTCAAAAGGATCCTTTTATCTGTTGCTCTCCTTGCAGCTTGGTATATTATTGGAACGTTCGTTGAATCCGATAGGTAGCCATATGCATCCAGAAACAGAAATGTTTCTGGCGGAATGTATCCACTTTCCAAGGCATTTCTGAAATACCCAGGATTCGGATAGAATAATCCAGAGATTAATTCGTTTTCGCTAACACTTGCCGAACGAACAAAGTGATTCCTTACAAGATCTAGAATGACATTGTCAAATCTGGACACACCGGAAGCATCCAGAAGTCTTTTGTTTGAGACATAATGCCTATAATCGGAATGTGCACTCCTATACATCTGTGCGCAGGCTCTTAGACATTTGCGCTCGAACACTCGAAGTTTTTCCATATACGATGGGTTAATGTTCCACCACACTGGACTCGCATAAGTCAGAATTGGACGAACGAATGCTTGGTAACAAATGATCTTCACATCGGATCTAAGATAGTTGGAATAAAACAGGCTTTTTAGCGACATGATTGCCGCTCTTGCCTTGTCTAATTGAATATTTATGTGCTCATTGTAATACAGAAACTTGTCCAAATGAACACCTTAATATTTTACCACGGTCCTCGACTCGATCCGAAGACCATTTGAACTCGTTATTTTCAGATTTCTCCAGTTGCGTCTCAAATCTGAATTACCGCGTCTTATTGGGGTGCGGAACAGTATGGTTTCACATTTCGTATAGTTTATTTTAAGCTTCCATTCGGAGCAGAAAGCTTGAAACCTATCAAACTTGCTTAGAAGTTGGATTTGAATGTCTTCAATTTTTGAGCCGCTTGCATACAGTGTAGCGTCGTCGGCAAATGCCAATGAATTATCGAGTTCCCTAAGTATATCAGAAATGTAGATATTGAAGAGCTGTGGAGCAGTTACTGTGCCTTGAAGTAGACCATTATGGACATTAAAAACTTCAGCTGTCGTGTATTCTCTATCTGTTACAACATATTTCTTTCCATATAGCATGGATGCTATCATCTTTGTAAGATTAGTTGGAAATTCATATCGAATAAGTTTGTAAATTAACCCGTCAATCCAAACCGTGTCAAAGGCTTTTTCGATATCCACTAGGCAGGCAGCTGTACATCTTTTGGCGTTGAGATTCCAATTAACATCCGAAATCAATTTTGTAATAGCATGCACTGCCGACTGCCGAGTGATTTCTTTTGAACCCAAATTGATTCCGCGGTATAATCTCCTTTTCATTACAAACGAACAAAATAGATTTATTAATAACTACCTCAAAAATCTTCCCTATATTAGGCAGGAGACTTATAGGCCTAAAATTAGAAGGATCAGAAGAATCCTTCTTTTTCTTAATTATTGGAAACACCTTTGATATTTTCCAGCAACTAGGGAAGTAGTAGTTATTTAGCAGATTGTTAAAGATAACGCAGTATTGCCGTATGATATCAATTGGTATATGCTTAAGCACGATGTTTGGGATGTTATCCAAACCACTTGACCTTTTAGTGTTTAGTTTCCTAAATATGTCAGTCAAGTCGTCGAGGGTCGTGAAGTAATTGTAAGTCTGTTCATCTGTCAGTTCGTCAGCTTTTAACCACTCAGAAAATGTCAATAAAGTAGGGTTCTCGCTATTGTTAAATCTCCATAGTTCATCTCTTACTTCGACCGATTTGGAGCTGGGAAGTCATTACTCAAGTCATTACCATAATTATTTTTGAAGATATTAAGCTTAAAACTCACAGCAAAGGGTGGTGCTATTCAAGTGAGCGGCACTGTATAAGGAATTTTGAAAATGTTTCTGAACAACATATTTAGACAATCTGAATATCTATATTTCGTTCATATAAAGTGGGCATTTAAAAAAAACGTTTTTCGGTCAAATTTTAAAATTTTCGAAAAAAATGTTGATGCAGAATCATTAGTAATATTAATATGAACATTTCGTCTGTAGACCATTTCAACCCACGCCCACTTTTTGGGGGCGTTTTTATATAAAAACCAACCAATAGCATATGAAGGAGAAAAACCTTGTCTTTTATAGAACCGTAGAATTTGTTGTGACAATGTCATTTTCAATATTTAATCCCCATCGTGTTTTAAGCCATGTCCACTTTTTGGGGATATTAGTTTTACAGATGGGATGGGATAGGGTATTCAACGATCCGCACAGGGGATTGTAGCCTTCTCATATGTTTATACCCTATCCCATAGGGGTATATTAGTTTTGATACTTAGTTTGTAACATAGAGAAATAATTTAGCTACATATACCTCAAAGTATATGGATCGACTCAGAATCGCTAGCTGAGTCGATTAAGCCATGTCTGTCTGTCCGTCCGTCCGTCCGTCCGTCTGTCTGTTCGTCACCGATTTTTGGGCCTTAAATTTTCAGCTAGGATAATGAAATTTGGTATATAGGATCCTTGTCCGTGCCACCAGAACAAGCGTAAAAATTTTTGAAATCCGCTTACTGCCACGCCCCCTTTTTAGGAAAACGTTTTTTTTGGCCAAACCGTACAGAATTCTATAAAAGTGTCTGAGAAGCATTTTTAGAGAATCGTAATATCTATATTTCGTCAATATAAAGTTTTTTGCCACGCCCACTTTTTGGGGGCGTTTTTTATAAAAAATGTTTTTTGGTCAAATTTTAAAATTTTCGAAAAAAACGTTGTTTTTTGTCGAACCATAAATGAATTTGATAACCTTCGGAACAGTATGTTGTAACAACGTCATTTTCAATACTTTATGAAAATAAAGACCATATTTTGGGGATATTAATTTTAAGGATGGGATGGGATAGGGTATTCAACGATCCGCACAGGGGATTGTAGCCTTCTCATATGTTTTTTTTAACGCATTGGAATTTCCTGTATGTCAACCCCTATTTGGCAGCTCTTTTGGGTGAATTTGTGGTCACTTCCTTCACAACTTTAGATGCTTATACTTCACCTCATTTTTGCAGTAAAAAAATATTTCTTCAGTGTTTCTGTCTCAATTTCTCAGTCTTTTGGCGTTTGATCCCTTCCGAAGCTTCATCGAAAGTTTTTCTTAGACGACCACATTTTTTATCAGTTCCAGAAAAATCCTTGAAACTGATTGCATAATCCAACCAAGGCTAATAAGAAACCAGAAACATATCCTATTTTCTATAAAACTTTTGCGAATTTTTTTAATTGGACATGAAAAATGAAATCCGCTTTGCGACATGGGATTACAATGATTTGGGTATTTAGTACGATTTTCAATGAATTTCTTAAAATTTGAAGATTCAGTTGTTGATATGACATCCCCTAATTCAAATAATGTTCTCCTCATAATAAAAATATTACTTGAACCTGAACCTAAAAAAAAATATATATGAACAGATATTAAAAAAAAAAACATATGAGAAGGCTACAATCCGCTGTACGGATCGTCCATCCCATCCCATCCTTAAAATTAATATCCCCAAAAAGTGGGCTTTATGGGCTATTAATATAGAAAATGACATGGTCACAACATATTGTTCAAACAGTTTATCAGAATCTTTTGTTGTTTGACAAAAAACATCGTTTTTCTGCTGAATATGCTATGGGGTAGAGTGTACAAGCATTTTTTTAAGAAAACGGCCTTAAAAAGTGGGCGTTAGTTAAAATGATGGTTGGGTGTTGTAGAACGAGGGTAGACTCTGATTGGCGTTAACTTGGCAATGCCCAGTGTTGCAACTTTGACTACACATCAAATGTGCTTATCTTTACCTCCAAGTGGTAACCATCGGGTACTGGTCTCATCCAACCGGATTTGACTTGCTAAACGATAAGTGCGAGTGTTGATAACACGACGAAAAACAGCAACACTATAAACACCCTGGTGAGAATGGCACGGAAGAATACCCGGCCTGCTGTCCCAGGCGAACCTAGGTGAGCTGCTCTGACATATTCGGACAACAGGTTGTCTAGGAATTTCAAGGGTTAGTCAGGCCCCTTGAACAGAGATGGTGGCGGATGAACCGAAAGGCCAACGGCAGCGCTCAATCCCGTAGTGGATACTGATGGCCCCGTGTCCTAGGGGTATCTAATAAATTGGAACTGGCCCTCCGGGTTGGGGGTTGTGCTTTGGGTTAACTACCCACCCACAGAAAAAAAACATGGTTACGAAGCAACCAATAGCCTCGGAAATGACGGATTTTATTGTTGACGACCCTGCTAAACGAAAAAAGGACAACGACGTTCGTATCTGCACCTGGAATGTGAGAACATTAAACAGGAGAGGTGCAGGCGAACAACTAGCGGAAGCCCTAAACTGCTACAAAGCAGACATTACTGCCATCCAGGAAATACGATGGGATGGGCCGGGCAAAAAGAGGATGAAAAACTGTGACATATACTACGGACCGTGTTATAGTGAGCAGAAACAGCGACTATTCGGATGCGGATTTGTTATAAGTGCCAGACTTAGGCAAGAAGTCTTGTTTCCAAGACATTAGCGAACGCATAGTAACAATCCGCATCAAGGCCAAATTCGCCAACATAAGCCTTATATGCGCTCACGCTCCGACGGAAGAAAAAGATGATATAGCTAAGGATTGCTTCTACGAGCTCCTCGACAAAACCTATGAGCGACTACCGAAGTACGATGTTAAAATCGTGCTGGGAGATTTTAACGCAAAGGTAGGAAGAGAAGACATCTTTAGAAGTATTGTCGGAAAACAAAGCCTACACGACAACACGTCTGGTAACGGACTTAGGCTAATTGATTTCGCTACGGAACGAAATGCCACTATAGCCAGCACACGGTTTCCTCACCTCGATATCCATAAGGGGACATGGCGGTCTCCAGATCAACGAACGGTCAACCAAATTGATCACATTGCGATAGATAAGAGGCACGCATCCAGTATTTTGGATGTCCGAACATTCCGAGGAGCTAACATCGACTCGGATCAGTACCTTGTAGCAGCCAAGGTAAGAATGCGGATATACACCACGCCACAACAATCCAGAAATACTGTGAAAAAATTTAATGTCGGAAGACTGCAATCGCAAGAGACCGCCAAGACCTTCGCACAACGCGTATCCCTTAACCTCTCGATTAACACCATACCACCAGCATCGAATGTCGAAGAGCAATGGCAACGATGCCAACAGGCCATTAGATCAGCCGCAACTGATGTGCTAGGTTTCTCGCGGCCACCAGCAAAAAACTCCTGGTTTGATGAGGAATGCCGACAAATGCTCGCAGCCAAGAACGAGGCCTACAAGGCTAAGCTGCAGGTAAAGACGAGAGCTGCCATTGAGCTCTATAGGCAAAGAAGAAGGAAAGAACATCGGCTTTTCAGCAAGAAGAAAAAAGAGCAAGAAAAGCGCGCGATCGAGGATATAGAGAGGTGCCACTCCAGGAACGATGTTCGCAAGTTTTACCAAAGTGTAAAACGTCAAAGCCAAGGATACAAGGCTCGAACAGAATCCTGTCGAGATGAACAAGGAAATATTGTAGTTGAGACACAGTCGATGCTGAGGATATGGAAGAACCACTTCTGCAGACTGTTAAACGGCGATGACGAACTACATTCCGCTGTCAGGCAGAACGAACCATTCAATATTGGCAACGATAGCGAAAACTGCCAACCACCCGACCTGAGTGAAGTGAGGATAGCAATATCTACACTCAAGCTTAATAATGCTGCCGGAAATGACGGACTTCCCGCTGAGCTTTATAAGGCCGGCGGAGATGACTTGGTAAGAATTTCTCTTGCCAACCGCTGTTTCTTCGGGCGAAGAAGGCAATTTAGTAGTAAAGCCCTCACTCGAACTACTAAGGAGATCCTATATAAGACCCTGATCATCCCAGTCCTGCTCTACGGCGCTGAAGCATGGACCGTATCAAAAGCGGATGAAGAAATCCTTGGTAGATTCGAGAGGAAAATTCTTCGAAAAATCTTCGGTCCCGTTTGCGTTGACGGGCTATGGAGACGAAGATTCAACCAAGAACTATACGAGCTGTACAGCGACATGCCCCTGGTCAAAAAACTCCGCATTGGATGTTTAAGATGGCTAGGACAGGTAGAACGAATGGACACCAATACTCCGGCTCGCAGAGTCTTCGATTCCCAGCCAGACGTCGGACGCAGTAGAGGAAGACCTCGCCTTAAGTGGCGCGCACAGGTTAGGTTATGTGGGCTGTTGACGCTCGGGCGAGTCGTCAAACACGCATAGGCCTACGTGGGCCCATAGCGATACCTTTCGAAGAAGTGTCCTGAAAAAAAAAAAGAGAAAGAGGATACCTTGTTAAGTTCGCTTGTGATACTTATGCAGTGCTGGTCTGTGTTGCTCCTTCAGCCTCAAAGAGGTAGTTGCTCCATCCTGATTTGCAACAAAAACGGACTATCAGCGTTATTGGGATAGTCCTTAGGTCACTTAGGTCATTGAAGTAAAAGTTGCCTAAAATTTTAAAACGACTGTCACTGATCGCCGGGCAGTGGCATAGCAGGTGTGAGACATCTTCCTCGACGTCAGGGTCGCTGCATTTCCTGCAAAGTTGGTTTGCACCAGTCAGTTTCATCTTATTAGAGTGCTTACCCAACAGATTGTGACCTGTTATCACTCTCACCGCTATGGAAATGGAAGCTCTATTCAAAGCTAATAGCTTGTTTGATTTGCTGCCACTTAATTCTGGCCAGAGAGATTTTGTGTGTGTACAAGTTATTGTATTTAGCCATCTTGTTATGGTTTCTTTTTGAGTGTGCTTAGTTAATTTAAGTTTTTTAGATGCTAGCGGGGGATTGACCCTTTTATCAGCTAGGGAAATGCAACTGGACGATCCTAATCTGGCTAGTTCATCTGCTTTCTCATTTCCTAAAATGTCATTATGTCCTGGCACCCAGATAATTTGGATTTTGTTCTGGTTACAAAGAGCCTTCAGCTCTTCGCGGCAGCGTCCAACTACCCGTGATTTTACTATATTGGATGCCAGAGCTTTAATGGCCGCTTGACTATCCACGTAGATGGAGATATCCTCATGTGATATGTCCAATACCCTAACCGATTCGGCAGCTTCGAGTATGGCCAGGATCTCAGCTTGGAATACACTACACGAGTTTGCTAATCTTAAGGATGTAGCTAGCCCGATTTTTTCAGAGTAGACACCAGAGCCCACTCCGACTTCCATTTTGGATCCGTCGGTGTAGATTGCTATTTCTGTGTTAGATAACACATTGTTTGAAGACCATTCGTCTCTGCTTGGTATTCTGATGGAGTAATCAGTATCAAAGTCGTGATATGGGATCATGTAGTCACATGCTACATCCTCATATGCCATTGAGCTTAATATTGAGCTATGGCCAAAAGGCTTCGTAAGTAGATTGCCCGTTTCTTTGAGTCTTGCTGCGCTTTTTGATGCTGTGTCATTGATTTGTAAGTCAATTGGTGTTATGTTTAGTATTGTTTCTAACCCTACTGTGGGGCTAGTGCGCATGGCTCCTGTCGTGAGTATGCATGCTGTCCTTTGAACTTTCGTAAGCTTGGTCATATGTTTTGCTTTTTTCATAGCAATCCACCAGACCAAGCCGCCGTATGTTAGAATTGGTCTGACAATGGCTGTGTATAGCCATTTTGTGACCTTCGGGGATGGGCCCAATTTTTTGCCGCAGATTCTGTTGCAGCTATAGAGGGCAATATTTGCTTTCTTTACTCTTTCTTCAATGTTTAGATTCCAGTTCAGTTTACTATCGAGTATCACTCCCAGATATTTCGCGCTTGCTGACAATGAGAGAGTCGAATCTTCCAAAGACGGTATCGGAAATGCTGGGATCGATCTCCTGTTAGTAAAGAGAACCAGTTCTGTTTTGTTTGGATTTACACCCGGCCCGCAGGATTTTGCCCACTTGCTGAGTATATTGAGACTACCTTGCATAATTTCACTCAGTGTCGATGGGAATTTACCGCACGCCATGAGGACTACGTCATCAGCGTATGCCACTGTTTTTATTGCAGTGATATCTAGCTTCTTGAGTACCTCGTTGACTACTAATAGCCAGAGGAGTGGGGATAGTACGCCTCCCTGGGGGGTACCTCTTGACGTTGTGATCCTTTTGGTATAATCGCCTAGTGTTGACGAAATGATCCGGTTATTGAGCATGGTTAAGATCCAATTGCTAGAAACCGTACTTATTTCCGCTTTGTTAAGTGCCTCAGCAATTGCTTCAGTTGTGACGTTGTTGAAGGCTCCTTCTATATCTAGAAAGGCTGCTAGCGTATAATCTTTGTAGTGCAGTGAATTTTCTACTGTGCGAACCACTTCGTGTAGAGCCGATTCCACCGATTTACCCTTTGTATAGGCATGTTGGCTTACAGATAGGTGACCTGGATTCAGGTTGCTGCGTATATGGATGTCAAGTAATCGTTCCATCGTTTTCAGTAGGAAGGAGGACAGGCTTATGGGTCTGAAATCCTTCGCTACGGTGTGGCTGCATTTACCTGCCTTCGGTATGAATATGACGTTAACTTCACGCCACACTTGTGGTATGTGGTTTAGTTTTAAACATGCACGGAAGATAGTGAGCAGTGTTGGCATTATTAGCTTAGCAGTTTTTTGTAGCATGATAGGGGTTATACCGTCAGGGCCGGCTGATTTGTGGGGCTTGAATGAATTAATGGCCCATGCAATTTTTTCCTTGCACACTATCGTATTAATGAGAGAGAGAGTTGTCACCCATGTTGTCCGCTGTGTGGTCTGTTCTTACATTTACGATGACACTTTCCTCTACCGATTTGCAGTTCGGAAAGTGTGTGTTTAAAAGAAGGTTTAGGGTATCAGCGGTTGATTCCGTCCATTCGTTTGCTGAATTTTTGAGAAAACCTGGGCTGCTTGCTTCTTTCGATAGTATCTTCCTCAATCTGGCAGATTCATTGTTATCTTCGATATTACTGCAGAATTCTTTCCAAGCCTTTCTTTTGGCCGTTCTGGTCTCTTTTTTGAATTTACAGAGGCTGGTTCTGTAAGAGTGCCAGTCTGCTTCTGCGTTTGATCTTTTTGCTATTTTGAAGAGTTCTCTCGTTACTCTGTGTTGTTTGGCCAGTTCCCCAGACCACCAGTGGCTTTGTTTCTTTTTCTTTTTTGTAACTTTGCTTAGTGGGCACGCTTTTGAAAAAGCAATTTTAAACACCGAGACGAGTTCGTTTACATTTTTATCAACATCTGATTGGTTTCGTGCGACACTGCTAAAGGTGTGCTCGGAGACTGCGGAGATGAAGGTGTCCCAGTTTGTCTTTCTCGGATTGCGAAACGGAGCGAAAGTGGCGCGCACAAGTGGAAACCGACCTCAACCAACTTGGAGTGCGCAACTGGAGGCAGTTAGCTAAGGACCGGGCTAATTGGAGAGGCATGTTGGTTGAGGCCCAGGTTCATTCCGGACTGTAGCGCCACTTAAGTAAGTAAGAATATCTATATTTCGTTCATATAAAGTGGGCATTTAAAAAAAAAAACGTTTTTCGGTCAAATTTTAAAATTTTCGAAAAAAATGTTGATGCAGAAGCATTAGTAATATTAATATGAACATTTCGTCTGTAGACCATTTCAACCCACGCCCACTTTTTGGGGGCGTTTTTATATAAAAACCAACCAATAGCATATGCAGGAGAAAAACCTTGTCTTTTATAGAACCGTAGAATTTGTTGTGACAATGTCATTTTCAATATTTAATCCCCATCGTGTTTTAAGCCATGTCCACTTTTTGGGGATATTAGTTTTACAGATGGGATGGGATAGGGTATTCAACGATCCGCACAGGGGATTGAAGCCTTCTCATATGTTTTTTAACGCATTGGAATTTCCTGTATGTCAACCCCTATTTGGCAGCTCTTTTGGGTGAACTTGTGGTCACTTCCTTCACAACTTTAGATGCTTATACTTCATCTCATTTTTGCAGTAAAAAAATATTTCTTCAGTGTTTGTGTCTCAGTTTCTCAGTCTTTTGGCGTTTGATCCCTTCCGAAGCTTCATCGAAAGTTTTTCTTAGACGACCATATTTTTTATCAGTTCCAGAAAAATCCTTGAAACTGATTGCATAATCCAACCAAGGCTAATAAGAAACCAGAAACATATCCCATTTTCTATAAAACTTTTGCGAATTTTTTGAATTGGACATGAAAAATGAAATCCGCTTTGCGACATGGGATTACAATGATTTGGGTATTTAGTACGATTTTCAATGAATTTCTTCAAATTTGAAGATTCAGTTGTTGATATGACATCCCCTAATTCAAATAATGTTCTCCTCGTAATAAAAATATTACTTGAACCTGAACCTAAAAAAACGAGTGGTGGGTGCACGACTGGGTCGTACGCAACTTTCTCTTTCACAGCGAGTTGGGTGTTAGATCAAATAGAACGCATTTTGATTATTAATGCTTAAAATGATATGAATAATGTCGAAATATGATTATACGAACGTTTACTACGAAATTTGAATGAATCGGTGTCTATGGGAACAATAATGATTTTTCGTTATTGGCCAAAACTGAAAATTCCGTTAAGTGATAGTTGGGCTAAAACTAGTTATGTGAAATTGCTTCAAGTAGTAATAGTAGTATATATATAAAATTTCATTCAATTTGACATAATAGTTTGCGAGAAATTGTCAATTTTCCTTATATGGCCTAAATGACAAAATCCGTTATATGGATTTTCTCGAAAAAACTGAGTATGCAGTTTTGTTGGAGCTAATATGGTTATAGTTTATATAAAGTTTAATCAAAATCGTTAGAGCCGTTTTTGAGAAAATTGAGGTTATGTGTAATTTTTATATGACAGGTACCGTTATTAACATGGCTAAAAGCAAACAAAAAAAAATGGCCTAGAATTATGACTAAAATAAGCTTGGATACGAAGTTTGAAGAAAATAGGTCTAGCCGTTTAGGCTGGGGAGACCATTACGGACAGATGGACCGACGGACCGACGGACGGAATTCCAAAAACCACTTTTTTAGGCTCCGCTATTATCGTAATGTTAGAATCAATTAAAATCTCGAGGTCGAAAATTTTCACGAAACAATATCTTTCTCTTTGTAAGAGAAAGTTAAAAATAAGAACAGATATTAAAAAAAAAACATGAGAAGGCTACTATCCGCTGTACGGATCGTTGAATACCCTATCCCATCCCATCCTTAAAATTAATATCCCCAAAAAGTGGGCTTTATGGGCTATTAATATAGAAAATGGCATGGTCACAACGGGTCACCATTGTTTATCAAAATTCATTTGGCATTCCTTTGTTTCGCTTTAGTCGTTAAATATTTCGTTTAATTCGCAATCCTTGTTTGGCAATTTACGTTTTGCTTTTTTTTCATTATGCTTTCTAATTATTTCGCAATTAACATTCGGCGTTTTTATATTACGCTTTTTTCAAAACCCTTTTCAATCACTTCGCAAAATTCATTTTGCATTTTGTTGTTTTGCATTTTTTTTTATTAAATTGTTTGATATTTGGCCAAGAGTTGTTTCGACAAATAAAGTTTCGCCGTTTTGTTATTTTGCAAAATAGCGCTACGCCGTTCTATTATTTTGCTGAATGACCGATTCGCTGTTTTATTATTTCGCTGACAGATCGTTTCGCGGTTAAGTTGATTTGCTCTTTCGACCATTGCTGTCATCAGCATTTTTTAGATTTACCGTTTTTTTTTAAACCGTTGCTCGATTCATTCTTGCGTGAATGTTGTGTAATTGTCATATTGTTTAGTTGTTTTGCAATTTTCGCTGTAATCACTGCTTCGGGATTTAAGTTCTGATTTTGCTAAGTTTTAATAATGGAAATTTTTTACAAAACCTATGAGACTTTTAAGTCCAATAGGGTTAAAGATAAACTGAGTATAGATTTTCTTTCGATTTTGAAACAAAAATTCGCGATGATTCTCTTGTTTGGTGTTGTGAGTTTCGCAAAAATTTTAATTATAACTGTAACGTTCGAGTAAATAGAAAAAACTCACTCAATAAAATCTGTAAGAGCAGAACATAATCACGAACCAAATGCGGTAAGAAAACGCGTAAAAAAACTCCGCAAAAACGTCTGCTGATACAAATAGCCGTATTATTCCAAACATCACTTCAAGCTGTTCTTCAGAAGTTGGAGATAGTCTTCCCTTCAAAACAGCCCTGCAGCAGCGAATAAAACGGACTCTGTCAAGTACGTGGAAGATGAACTTTTTATCGTTAAAGACGTAAAAATTGAAAAAGACAGACTTATTATTATGACATCGAAAGAATCACTGAAGTTTATGCAAAAAAGCAAATATTGGATGATGGATGGAACCTTCAAAATTGTACCTACAGTATTTTACCAGATGTATATAATGCATTGTGACGTCGACGATTCCATCAAAGCCTATCCAATGGTCTATGTTTTGATGTCGGGGAAGAGTACTAAACTCTATGATGCTATGTTTTTTTATTTAGAACAGGAAATACCTCTGAACCCAAAATATCGCATCTTAGATTTTGAAAAAGCAGCAATTAATAGCCTATGGCACTCCTATGATGGGTGTTTTCCAAAAGGCTGCAATTTCCACCTGTTCCAAATAATTTATCGCCAAGTCCAAAGGTGTGATCTACAAACCAAGTATGGAACCGATCCAGAGTTTTCCTTAAAAGTGCGACAGATATGAGCACTTTCATTCTTACAACCTGAGCGGATACCATCAGCATTCAACAAATTAAAGGAAACAATGCCAGAAGAGGCGAAGCCATTGATGGATTGGTTTAACGAGGGTTATGTAAATGGCAAAAATGGAAAACCTTCTGTGTATGCACCCGCTTTTTGGAGTATTCGTCAACAAATTGACTTGGATATACCTACAACACAAAACTATGCAGAAGCATCGACATATTAACTGTACAATTGGTAATCTACACATTGGCGTTTTTAAGCTAGTGAATGAAATTAAAAAAGAAGAAAAAAAATTCAGGTAGCCAAAGAAAAAGTTTCTAGAGGTTATCCCGTACCACCAAAAAAGAAAAAAACCCAGGATAACATCTATTTTACAAAAAGAAAAGGATTACTCAGATATTGGTTTGTTAAAAGCCTTAAACATTAAATTGTATTAATAATAATTTAAACTGAAAAAACACTTGAATTAAAAATTATGATCTTTTGGAAGTAGATATTATTTTATTTTATAAATATGTCCTTTTTTGTAAATACTAATCTTTGGAAATAAAAATAAAATTATATAACATCTTTATTTTTCTCATGTATTTTCCCCTTTCCTTTTTTCATTTCATGGTATTTCGGTATGTAACGGGTGATCCAAGTAGAGATACTTTTTTCAATAGCCTTTTTTGACAGATCACGTGTGATGTCGTCTCATGCTGTCATGTTATTTTTGTTTAGTATTGTTTGGCATTTCATAATGGAAAGACTTACGCGTGAACAACTTTTACAAATTGTTCAACTTTATTATGAAAATTCACGTACTGTGAGGAATGTGTTTCGTGCACTTCGCTCAACTTATGGTCAACATAATCGGCCTACTGAGCGTACTATTCGCAACACCATCACCCATTTTGAGACCCAGCATTCATTATTGGATAATATTCGACCGAATAGACCACGTCCAGCACGCTGTGTAGAAAATATAGCGGCCGTAGCTGAGAGTGTACACGAAGACCGTAGAGAGTCGATTCGGCGCCGTTCGCAGCAACTCGGACTGACGTATGGAACGACTTGGCGCATTTTACGTCAAGATCTTAAATTGAAAGCGTACAAAATACAGCTTGTGCAACAACTGAAGCCGCTCGACCTTCCCAAGCGACATCGCTTCGCTCTATGGGCTCTTGAAAAGTTCCAAGAAGATCCGACGTTTTCGAGGCAAATTTTGTTTAGCGATGAGGCCCATTTCTGGCTCAATGGGTATGTAAACAAACAAAATTGCCGCATTTGGGACGAAGAGCAACCTGAAGAGATTGAAGAACTGCCACTTCATCCAGAAAAAACAACGGTTTGGTGTGGTTTGTGGGCCGGTGGAATCATCGGTAAATATTTCTTTAAAAACTATGCCGGTGCGAACGTAACTGTCAATGGCGACCGTTATCGTGCCATGATAACCGACTATTTGATGCCTGAGATTGAAGCTCGTGATCTCGACGACATTTGGTTTCAGCAAGACGGCGCCACTTCCCACACATCGCATCAATCAATGGACTTATTGAGAGAACATTTCGGTGAGCACATAATTTCACGTTTTGGGCCGGTCGATTGGCCACCAAGATCGTGTGATATCACACCGTTAGACTTTTTCCTGTGGGGATATGTAAAGTCAAAAGCTTATGCCGACAAACCCGCTTCGATTCAGGCCTTGGAGGAAAACATCACGCGTGTCATTCGCCTGTTACCAGTCGAAATGCTCGAACGAGTGATCGAAAATTGGACTCAACGGATGGACCATCTGCGACGTAGCAACGGCCAACATTTGATAGACATAATCTTCAAAAAATAAATGCCAAAGAATGTTCTTTCAAATGATAATAAACATTCTCCATTAAATTTGAATTTTCTGTGTTTTTTTCTTTAAAAAAGTAGGGAACCTCGAAATGGATCACCCTTTATATATAAAGAGAATTTTCGCGCGAAATTTTAAGGCATGTAATTTAATGAAGCGAAAAAATTGCAAAATAATTGAATGCCAAATAAAAAAAAGCTTAACAATAATTTGCCAAACAAAAAATTGCAAAAGAACAAAATGCCAAGCGAAAAAAAACGAAACGAAGAAATGCTTAGTAAAATAATGCAAAACAACACAATGCCAAATAAAAAATTGCCAAACTTCAAAAAGCTAAGCAATCAAAAAACTAGATGAATATTGCAAAATAAAAAATGCGAAATGATTATTTGTCATATCAATTAAAAAACGAAACGTAAAATGCCAAACATTTTAGGCGAAACATACCATACCCGGTCACAACATATTGTTCAAACAGTTTATCAGAATCTTTTGTTGTTTGACAAAAAACATCGTTTTTCTGCTGAATATGCTATGGGGTAGAGTGTACAAGCATTTTTTTAAGAAAACGGCCTTAAAAAGTGGGCGTTAGTTAAAATGATCTAAGGACGAAATGTTTATATTTTCATAACCAATGATCCTGCCAAAAGTTTTTTCAAATATTTTAAAAATGTACCGAAAAACGTTTTTTTTTTACTAAAAACGCCCCCAAAAAAGGGCGTGACAAAAAACTTTATATGGACGAAATATAGATATTCAGATTGTCTAAATATGTTGTTCAAACACTTTTTCAAAATTCTTTGGGGTTGAACCAAAAACTACGTTTTTCTAAAAAGAGGGTGTAGCAATGGGCGGATTTCGCTTACACTTGTTTCGCTCCACTGTACAAGATTCCTATATACCAAATTTCATTCTCCTAGCTCAAAAATTAAGGCCAAAAAATCGGTGGCATACAGTCGGACGGACGGACAGACAGACATGGCTTAGCCGACTCAGCTAGTGATTCTGAGTCGATCCATATACTTTGAGTTATATGTAGCTAAATTATTTCTCTATGTTACAAACAATGTATCAGAACTTATGTACCCCTATGGAAAAGCATAAAAACAAATTTTTCAAAGTCAAGATTTTAGCCCAACAGTGTGTCAACATGAGCACGCAGTATTATTCTACAGCTTGGGTATTTAACTATTTTGTTTTTTTTTTAATCCCTTACATTTTTTTTTCAATTTCTGCGAAGTATTCCTGCATTTGCGTTGTCTAGCTGTGGTCAAAGACTCTATGTTCTGGAGAATTGGTTTCAATTCGCGTTATATGCTCCAACCATCTTAAATGTCCAGTTTGGAGTTATTTTTTAATAGGTCGATATAGCTGTACAGCTCATATAGTTGGAAGTTGAATCTTCGTTTAATCATTTCCTCAGAGATACTCAGCCTATACTTCCTAATAAAAGGCTAATATGCTGTCTTAGCTGCCTTTAATGACGAATGCAATTCAAAAAAAGAGTCAAAGTGTCGCGGCGCTATCCCACACTTAACAAAAGAAAGCAAACAGGATTCCTTTGACTGTGCTTTGAAAATCCCTAGAGTTCGAAAGCAGTACCCACCACCAATTGATCGATTTACAGAGATGGTCTTTAGAGATCTGTTGTGCTTGATTGGCCACAGAGGCATCTTCGATGCTGGAGAAAAGGGCTCGGCCCCTCAAAATTGCTTTTATAATCTCGTTTGGCATTCCCACTCTTTTTTGTGAAGTGACAAGTAAGTTGGATATCTCCCTTAGCCACGTCTTCGAGAGATAGCCACTTTCACTCCACTCCTCAGCAGCAACCTTAGTCCTGAAATGTATCAAAAGTCGGTCAACGCCAATTTCTATTGTCGTCAGTTTAACGTTCTTTCATGTCTATGTCGATTGACCAATGAACCGTTCACATTAATGGCGCCCAACGTGGGTCCGTGTTTTTTGAACAAAATGACATTAAGATAACCATAGATATATCGAAAACTTCGTCAACGGACCAACAAATACTTCGATGATTAAAAACCACCGCCGTCTCTTGGGAAAGCCAATTCCACCTAACAACGACACGAACAACGAAAGACAACCTTTATTATTGTTGCAGAACAAGTAAACAATGAAATGGACTTCCACATGAATTTCCATCAACACAATACCTACAACAATTCAAGAGGAGTGTCAATAAACATCTCCAAGCATATCATCTCAAAGCGTCCCTGGTGCATTACAGTTTATTAAAAATAATTCGTTATCACATTCTTGCAACATGCACTATATTTACAGGTAGATTTTTGAAAATGCTTCAAGGTCGCTCCAAGCATCATAGAGGAACATGACATATTGATACCCCATCGCCTACAGAAGTCGGACTTCCTTGACGAGAAATTTTACCAGTACAGACCGAGCAACAAGAGATTGTCAAAAAGTAGTTTTCGTCGTTTGCAGTGTTTGGATTGGGAAAGATGCGCTTCGAAGAGCATGTTATCAAGGTGGATGTTATGAATAGGTGACTATCATTACCCAATCTCACCCGCTATACAAAAAATTTTATATGACGAACTCTACAGGATGCTTTATAGAAAAGAGCAACAGCGCCTGGAGCTCGCCGATCTTATTCGTGAGAAAGCCAGGCAAGAACCGACTATGTCTGGATTCACGTAAATTGAATTAAGTCACCAAAGGGACCCGCTTTGGCGTATCGAAAGCCTCTTGAGTCGGCTTCAGAACAGAAGGTACATTTCAGGGATCGACCTGAAAGAACCATTTCGGCAGATTTCTCTGGAGCCCAAATCGAGAGAGAAGGCAGCTTTCACATTCCCTGTCGTTCGGGCTGTGTAACGCACGCCTCGCACGTCAGATAATGTGTCGGCTCATGAGTAAGGCCATCACCTCTCGTTTGAAAGAGAATATCTACGCCTATCTCGATGATCTCTTGGTTTGCTTTCCAGATTTTGAATCGTAAAAGAAGTGGCGAAATATTTAAGAGACGCGGGTTTCACAATTAACGTCGAAATGAGCAAATTTTCCTATCGCGAAATAAAGTATCTTGGGTATGTAGTCGACGATGGGTGTCTTAGAACGAATCCTGATAATATATCGCTGGTCGCGGACTTTCCGCTTCCCATGACCACCTAGCAACCCCGTTGATTTTTCGGTATGCCAGGTTGGAATAGGAGGTTCATCCCAAATTATGCCTCCTTGTCTGATTCAATGACATACTGCCTTAAGAAAGGACGTCTAGTTTCATTCGTTCAACCAACATAAGGCGACCTGTAGTCCACGCCAATACTTACCAATCCGGACTTTAAGAAACCATTCAAACAAAATAAGACTGCTCTTCCAATGACTTTTCTTCAAAAGTTTACATACCCGCAGACTTTTAAAATTTTCGTTTTTCAATTATTTTTGAGAAATGTACGACTTTTCCCAAAGTTATTTTGAAAAACAAAAAACACTTCAAAAATGCCATCTTTAACTTGATTTCGAAAATCTTTAACAAAAATTTAGACAATGTTGTGTTAATCAAATTAGTTTAGCATTTCGGTGCTCTCCGGCTGGCCTAATCTCTTGTCAATCTTCTTAAATGAACAGAAATCCTCTTTACATTGTCCTTCTGCAAAACCCCCATCCGTTTACATTAAACATAAACCATACACACATCACAGCGTAGACCAGTGAATCAATTATGCAGACATAACTTGGACAATCCTTGTGATATATGGCATCCATATCCACAACCATATCCCACATGTTTACAACAATATACGACCGACCTTTTGATGAGGGGAGTGTAAGCAAAACCCTCCATGTCCATTGTCCCTCATAATTGGAGTATTGGATGTCGGCAAGGACCCACGCCGCCCCTTCCTCCGACTGTGTCACAAAATGCAGAAACATCTCATACCCAGAGTGACAGTATCAACTATTTCCAGCCAACTTTGATCCAATGATTTATTTCATTTGATGGTAGGCAGCACACTCCTACTCCAGGTACTTTGTACACTCGACAACCTCAACCTCATCTAAGCAGCTCTTCTCGGCTGGACCCTGTCAAGTACCATTCATTTGTTCGGCTGCAAGATTTCCTGGGAAAGGCATCATCTGATAGATAGGACTACGGCTACAGCTACTGTTTCTGGTTCTGAGGAAGTTCGTAGAACTGGCATCGTCTGTCCGGTTCGGTAACCACAGAAACCAATAATGGACCAACCGCCACCATCACCAGCAATGCAGCTGCTGCTACTCCTACTGCTGCCTTGGTGTGTTATAATAAAAACGGACCATTTCATCGATGATCCACTGGACGATTAATCGCATTCGCGGCGTTCCATGGGTGTTCCTCCAGCAGGCGGTGTGGATAGCTCCAACCTCCATTTGGGGGTAATTAAGACTAAAATCTTGTGTCACGTTGTGGTGCGGTCTCCCGCACACAACCACACACATCCGCCGACGATTTTGTCAAACTTGTTATAAAAATATAAGACGAGCCGTTTAACATGACTGGTTAACATGGAACGTTATGCCTCCGCGACGTGATGTGATATGAGATGAGTTGTTCTGGAAAATTTGCTCCGAATCTCGGATGCGCGCGAATCTGCCATGGGATACTGTACCGGGTGAGAGGTGGCTGCTGTAGCACTTATCTGATGGCATTGCGCTCGCGTTCTAAGAAACAGTTGCGCTAGTAGTATGCCTTGTCACGAGGTGTTGTTTATTGACCTCCAACGGAGCCAACTATAAATCCGGTATTAATTTTTGAGATACCCATCGCAGTAGAGTCATAGACTATCCTCCCCAACCCTCTCCGGCTCACACACGTACTAATGGGGAAAAAGTAAACGAAATCGAATAACAGATAAAGAGTACACTCGCTCTCGCCCTCGTTTTAATATATTACCTTGGTCCCAGGGGTGTCGAGCCAGCCCTTATATTTTCCTTTCGTACAATGCGGGAGATGGAGATGTAGTCCATGGGGGGAAGTCTCCTAAATTCATGACTATGGCGTAAAATTTTCACAATCATGCTCAAAAATTTCATTTTAAAAATACGTTCCGTACACTACCCGCAGTTTGTTGTGGATGAAAGCTAGCTGGAGCCCGGACCGGTGGTCTTTTTTTTTTTTTCAAAGCTGGGAAGGGGTGGAGAAATTCTTTGCCTCGACAAAAGTCACGTATCAACCTTTTCATTTCGTTAAAAAGAAAATATAGACTAGGGAGGGGAGGCTACAATTGTTCTACATTATTGTGAGTCGTTGCTTTTCAGCTGTGGAACATAGCCTAGCACTTTTGTCGAAAAGGCGCAAATGCGTTCTTTTCGATTTTTAAAGCTTGTGGAGGATGTATTTTAATGGGTATAGGAAATTCCTTCACGTGTCGAATTTGATTTCTGCGTTTGATATTAAGGCGGTTTATAAATTTTGAAAATTTCAAATAAATATGAGAATGGAGGGTTAGCAACAAGTCCATGGGTATAGGGGGACCAAACGACTAGTGCCTTGCAGACCGTTGTCAGGAAGAAAAAAAAATACATTATGAGAGGACCAATACTCAAGGAGACTTACTTACTTACTTTCGGGATGAAACTGGGCCTCAACCAACATGCCTCTCGGATTGGCCTGGTCCTTAGCTAATTGCCTCCAATTGCGCACTCCAAGTTCGATCAGGGTCTTATTTAGGATCTCCTTAGTAGCTCGAGTGAGGGCTTTACTACTAAATTGCCTTCTTAGCCCGAAGAAACTGCGATTGGCAAGAGTAATTCTTCGTTTGATTTCTGACGAGATGTCGTTGTCAGAGTTAATAGCGGAGCCGAGGTAGACAAAGTCCCGTACTACCTCAAAGATATATCTGTCAATGGTGACGTTCTGTCCAATTCGTCGAGAAGAAGCGACAAAAATGGGTTTAGCAGTTAATGAGGGTAAGACTAATTAACTGCTAAACCCATTTTTGTCGCTTCCTTCTCTATACTAGCAAACGTGGCTATGACATCACGTTGAGTCCTACCAATGATGTCAATATCGTCGTCGTATGCTAGCAGTTGCACCGATTTTGGGAAAATTGTGCCTCTGGTGTTGGCTTGGGAGTTTTAGACAATCCTCTCAAGAATCAAATTGAAGAATTCACATGACAGCGCATCGCCCTGCCTAAATCCTCTTTTGGTATCGAATGTGTCGGTAAGGTCGTTTCCGACCCTAATGGAGCAGCGAGAATTCTCCATCGTCATCCTACACAAACGGACGAGCTTCGGCGATATACCAAAACTAGACATGGCTCTGTATAGTTCGTCTCTATTAATGCTGTCGTATGCGGCTTTGAAATCGATATATAGGTGGTGGGTATCGATTTGGACTTCTTGGGTTTTTTTCCAAGATCTATCGGAGTGGGAAAATTTGATCGATTGTGGACTTTCCTGGCCTAAAACCACACTGATAAGAGCCGATCAGGTTGTTGGTAAACGGTTTCCGGCGTTCACATATTACGGCAGATAGGATCTTGTAGGCGATGTTGAGTAGACTTATGCCTTTGTAGTTGGCGCAGTTCAGAGGGTCTCCTTTTTTGTGGATCGGGCAAACGATGCTGAGGTTCCATTCTTCAGGCATGCTTTCATCCGACCAGATTTGGCTTATGAGTTATTGGATGTTACTTACCAAGTCATCTCCGCCGGCCTTATAAAGCTCAGCGGGAAGGCCGTCATTTCCGGCAGCCTTGTTAAGCTTGAGTTTAGATATTGCTATCCTCACTTCACTTAGGTCGGGTGATTGGCAGTTTTCGTTGCCGTTGCCAATATTAAATGGATCGTTCTGCCTGACAGCGGAATGTTGTTCGTCATCGCCGTTTAACAGTCTGCAGAAGTGGTTCTTCTATATCCTCAGCATCGACTGTGTCTCAACTACGATATTTCCTTGTTCATCTCGACAGGATTCTGTTCGAGCCTTGTAGCCTTGGCTTTGACGTTTTACACTTTGGTAAAACTTGCGAACATCGTTCCTGGAGTGGCACCTCTCTATATCCTCGATCGCGCACTTTTGTTGCTCTTTTTGGTTTTTTCTGAAAAGCCGATGTTCTTCCTTTCTTCTTTGCCTATAGAGCTCAATGGCAGCTCTCGTTTTTACCTGCAGCTTAGCCTTGTAGGCCTTGTTCTTGGCTGCGAGCATCTGTCGGCATACCTCATCAAACCAGGGGTTTCTTGCTGGTGGCCGCGAGAAACCTAGCACATCAGTTGCGGCTGATCTAATGGCTTGTTGGCATCGATGCCATTGTTCTTCGACATTCGATGCTGGTGATATGGTGTGAATCGAGAGGTTAAGGAATACGCGTTGCGCGAAGGCCTTGGCGGTCTCTTGCGATTGCAGTCTTTCGACATTAAATTTATATCTGGTTTGTTGTGGCATGGTGGATATCCGCCGCCTTACCTTGGTTACAACAAGGTAGTGGTCCGAGTCGATGTTGGCCCCTCGGAATGTTCGGACGTCCAAAATACTGGATGCGTGCCTCTTGTCTATCGCAATGTGATCAATTTGGTTGACTGTTCGTTGATCTGGAGACCGCCATGTTGCCTTGTGGATATCGAGGTGAGGAAACCGTGTGCTGGCTACAGTGGCATTTCGTTCCGTAGCTAAGTCAATTAGCCTAAGTCCGTTTTCAGACGTGTAGGCATTATTTTTCGACAAGACTGCTAAAGATGTCTTCTCTTCCTACCTTTGCGTTAAAATCTTCCAGCACGATTTCAACATCGTACTTCGGTAGTCGCTCATAGGTTTTTTCAAGGAGTTCGTAGAAACAATCTTTAGCTTTTTCATCTTTATCTCCATCGAGGTGTGAGCTCATATAAGGCTTTTGTTGGCGAATTGTAACAATGCGTTCGCTAATGTCGTGGAAACATTAGACTTCTTGCCTAAGTTTGGCACTTATAGCAACTCCGCAGTCGAATAGTCGCTGTGTCTGCTCACAGCAAGACGGTCAGTGACAGATGTCAAAGTTTTTCATCCTCTTTTTTCCCGGTCAATCCCATCGTATTTTCTGAATGGCAGTAATATCTGCTTTGTACTCTGTAGCAGCTTAGGGATTCGGCTTATTGTTCGGCTATGCCTCTCATGTTTAATGTTCCCGGTTGTAATTTTTTCGTTTAGCATGGTTGTCAACAATTAAGATTCGATTTACAACAACTCATGTACAACAACACTATTTGGTTAGAATTACATTCCGTGATTCTTGGTTGCTTCGTAACAATATTTTATTTACCTGAGTGGGGATTCAACCGAAAGCGCAACCGCCAACCTCGAGGTCCAGGTCCAATTTATTGGACACCCATAAGACACGGGACCATCAGTATCCACTTCGGTATTCGGCACTGCCCTTGGCCTTTCGGTTTATTCGCCCCCAACTCAGTTCAAGGGTCCTGACTTACCTTTGAGATTCCTAGATGACCTGAATATGTCGAAGCAGTTTATTTAGGTTATTCACTTTGTCCATCCTAACTATGACTTTATAGTGCCAACTTTGATTTTTTCTTTGGAATTCTTCCGCTGCCGTTTTTGAAAATGACTATATGTGCCTTAAGCTTGGCATCCTTGATCACAAATGAATGTCACTCCGTTGGATGCGCAGCTTTAGTTTGAGGACATATTTTCCCCGCCGCTGTCATCTGCTGCCGCCAATGAGGGATTTTCACTTTACAGAGGAAACCTGTATGGGGTCAAGGTACCACGAGAAATTTTAGGGTCGGAGTTGGTAGGCATCTGCAGCTAGGTGAAAGTTAAAGCGGTTACATGTAATTGGATTGCCTAGAATTTGATCAGCCCTGTGCTTAGTTTATTCAATCAGTGGTCCATAAATATGCATGAAACCGCTTTTATGTCTTCTGTCGTATTTCTAGTTTCAAGACCAATAGGTTTGTCTTTTACCTAGCTTAACCTCTAATTGAGGCAGTTATGTTCCTGTTGAAGTATGTGATCCTTCAATGCATCCCGACTTAACATCAAGTTGAGTATGCAAAAATATTTTTAAAGTGACAAAAATCACCATCCACCCTCACCATTTTGAATGCTCCTGTGTCATCAACATTATTTCCCTTAAAGAATCCCTGCATCTTTAATCGATTAAACAAAAAAAAAGAAATCACGACACAAAACATTGAAATTTTATTTCCGACATTCTTCCCGCCATTGATTCATTTCGATCAGGACCATTGCCCGACATGGCCGTTTAAAATCGCTTCTATTCCCCAGACTCAACACCACCCAAATCCACTAGCCCCCAGTGCTTTCATCCCCCTCATCACTTTAAAATGAATTTAAAGGAATAAAAAAAAAATCCCTAGTCCTCGTCGAATTAATGGCCAGAGTTATGTACAACACTCATCCTAGACTTTCGTTTTTTTTTCCGCCTTCGTCGTCCGCTGAACATCCCCTAACGCTTGTTACGCGCGCACACACACAAAGCGTAAATGGTGTGCACTAGTAATTTAAAAAAAGGACAATTATGAGAATTATCCTGCAATAAAAAGAAATGTCCGTAAGTCGCCCTTTGTCCCGTCTATTCCCTGCTCCGCAGTTGTTGTGCACTTCTCCTTATGAACCATAAAAATGATAATAAAAAAACAATTGAAAGTACGCGTGGCAAGCGCGCAATTATTTTAATTTAATGAAGAGCTTAGTTCTTTCAATTTTAAGCCCGACCGACCCCCGAAACCGGTATAATGCGTGAGGGTACACGAACTAACATATGCCGTCGAAAAATTTTTAAAAAAAAATCTCTTATCCTGCAAAAACAGGAGCAATTTCCGCCACAAAGTCCCCCGCACACGGGACAACGGTTTGAGATGATGAACGCGACGGCTTTGACGCTGCCCAATGCAAATATCTTTTATTATTTATGGTCGATAATTTTTTGCGATTTTGTGTGTTTTTTTTGGAACGCTGCACGGCTGATGTTGCGACTGCGCAGTGCTCTTCAAAGAACAACGGAAAAACAAGAGGAGAAAAAAGATTAATTTTATATCAGCAGCAGCGCGATGGTACCTACTGTTTTATTGCCAACATATTAGGCACGGACAACGACGACGAGGGACCGACCAAGGGAGTTCCCTGAATTCCCTTAAGAAAAACGCTCACCGTATAGTAGTCCAGAGTCCGTCCGGGACGATGATGGTGAAAACTGCGACGATGACTGTGGCCCGAAGGCATACACACCGGATCGATCGGCCGGCGCAGCAGACACAACGTCATGAAGATGCAACAGGAACAAGGTAAAACCGATACCCAGGTTGGTCGAGGGAGGGAGAGCAATAAGACTCATGCACCGATAACGACAGCCTCTTGCTTCCATGATCCGCAATTTTGTTCGCTTATGTAGCTCCTTGGCTTATGGAGTCTTGCCGGCGCGCACACTCATCCGCGCATGTGCACAGCCAAACTTGTACTTTGTTTGTGCTTCTGCTTCTGCTCTGCGATTTCCAAATTTATTGTCGATGCAAACGGATATCGACATCCCGAGTGCTACTGGGCATTGCGCCCCAAAAGCGGATCACCGCAGATAGGATCTGCTGGCTGGTAGTTGGAGTCCTCTTCAACCTCTCTCAGCTCTGTTGTGTAGTGTGTGCGGTGTATCGTGTGGAGCGCATCTCTCTTGCGAATCGCGCGATTCATGCACCATGGCGTTGCGCATGCGCGGTCCGACTTTTGTGCTCGAACATTCCTCTCGGTCTGGGCTCTGAGATTTTAATTCATCTTTCGTCGTTCTTGTCGACGTCGTTGACTTTGTTGTTGTTGTTGTTATTGTTGGGCATGGGTGTGGTGTATTTGATTTTTTATCCTTCATCCTGTTGTTTTGGAATAAATTTGCGCGCGCACTCGTAACTGCGTTTTATTTATATTCGTTTGTTGCACAGAGGGAGGGCGGCATGTAGATACACATCGTAGATACTCGAGGTACGCGACGATGGCGGCACCTATCCAGGGGGTCCTTAGTCCATAATTAATACAAAATTATAAGATGACCACGAAGGATCGTCTAATTGAATGAACGGCTCAGCTTTTTCCATCCATCTACGTTAACCTCATTTTGGCAGGATAACAAGCTTGTAAAATGTGATTTGCACAAGTGTCCTTGAAATTTATAATTCGTGTCACCGTGGGACATTTATGGGAGAGTTCTTCATTCTCTGTATCTCTGTTGGATGAATGAATGGCAAAGCACCACCACAACCAACGACTGTCATGTTTCGTGTGAGCGAGTCCTGGCAAAAAAAAACCCAGCGGGTGAATCTGCATTTGGTCCAATTTGAATTTCAAATGAGCGGGAGCGACTAGCTCGCATTTTTTGGACGAAGAGCCAGCGCGAGTTCTTTCCACCCAGCACTTCCGTTGTCGTATTGTGTACACAGCTTCACTTTGCATCCTGTTAGGATGCAGCACACGGATATTGTATACCAGTATCTATGTTCGATTTGCAAACACAGACCACATTCGATATGTGGAAGGGATTTTAGCACACCGGCTCTTCCACTAAATTTAGGCTAAACACTTGCAGAGCACACCGTCGGCCATACTCTGACATTTTCATTCAGTTCCTTTGATTGGGATTTGGTGTGGTGGAATTCGGTTCTGTTGGCCTGCCTTTACACAAAACTAGGTGTATGCATAGAAATTCAAGGACATCGTCATACAAGTGCCAGCAGAGTGTCGTCGTGTATTCGTGGTGGCCTGCTGGTGTGCTGCTGTTGCGAATGAATTCGGAATTCCGGACAGCAAGTGTGGTGCAACAACTGAATGCGAAATGTTAAAACCACCCCTTTTCGGTTGAGACTCTTGTCTGCAGGGGGTGGTGGTACATAGTGTTATGTAGTGCATTTGAATTCTGTGAATGTCAGTGGACAGAGGAGCAAAAAAAATGAAACCATAACACACCGTCGGAATGGAGTTGGGACTTTTGGTATGCAAAGGACGTTTGCGTTTGTGAGACTCAAGTGAAAGGGAAACTTTTACTACAAAACACTGAGACCGAGAGTGGTATTCACAGTTTTTTTGTTTTCTTCGCTTTTTGGCGGCAACTAGTTTCGAATTGTGCCAACATTGGTGTGGTGGGATTTTTCGTAGGTACTTGCGAAAATGTCTACAAGATGAAAAAAAAACTGGGAAACAAGGAATTGGCTTAAAGGACAAAATGTTTTTTTGAAAAGGTGTTTGGTAAAAGTAAGACGTTAAGATAACGTTGAGCTTTTTATAAATAAAACGCAAGCCTTATCACCTAGCTGATGCCTAAGGAAGCCATTAGGTGGTGAACACCTGGCACATTGACCATCGGCTTGCTTAGCAGATAAAAGAAAATTTTGTGCCCTCTTACGCCAGGTATACATACACCATGGCCTTGACAGATGACAGTTACAGCCAGGTTGGACGGAGTAAACTACCAGACATATTACGGCCACTGGTCATAAAGGAATAAAGGAACAAAGGTGGCAGTGTCAACCGAAAAAGTTATAATGCCTTAGAGCATGGTAAAAACGTTACCCTTATTGAACGATAGCTTTAATTTAGGAATTCCGCATTCTAAAGTTAACAGGTTGAAGCTAGCCTCAGGTACCATCAGGGTAACTTCCATAGTACGACTCACGCAGTTACATAATAGATAACAGCCTTGGGGTGTATGCAATTGCATAGAAAATAAGTATGTTAGACTACTAAGATCCCGATTCCTGTTTTCAATCCTGAAAGTAACAACATCTACGTCCACCCACTACTTGCAAATGTATAACGAACATCTTAGCGTCACATCTCACATTTGCCGTTTGGAACCGGGGCTACGCTGGAGGTCCCATTTTTAGTTCCAAAAATATATTTATAGCTTCGCATACACAAATGAAAAGCTAGGTTTGAGGCCCAGTATTGCCCGTTAATTTCAGATTTTCTAACAGCTTCAGATTAAGGATCCCTTCAAGTAAAAGAAGACCACAAACAAGGTGTAACGTGTAACTGGCTTCTCCTGTACACCGGATGCTACTAATAAAAACTAGAACTCGAGAAGTGCGGGGCTGAAAACACGATGGATAGAAGAATACCAGGCTCATATATGCACCTAGCCTTATGAATGAAACTTAAGAAACTTTCAAGGTGCCATTTTATGACCTTTAAAAAGGAGTCTAAGGAACCTCTTCAGGGTGTGTTGTAAATCTCGTATTACGCTATTTTAATACCACTTTCGGTTGGTATAGGTTGAAAAGTACTACCTCCTGATATGGCCAAAGATAATTGCTTCCCATTAACTAACATTACATCAGCCAATAGGACAGTGATTTGTAGAATCGCATGATGCATTGCAATGGTAAAACCTAGGTGGCCTAGAAATAGTATCAAAGGAAGAGAATAAAATTTTAGGTATGAAAAAAAACCTTCACAGTTCCATGTTAGGGAAATTGAATATTCTCTCAACATGCAAAACATCCGTGAATTCTACAAAAAAGCTTAACCACTTGCAGCTGGCTTAATATGGGAACGCAAGCCCTACCAAATTTAAGCCATTGTCAGCAGCATTTCTAGCAGCTGCCAAAAGCCGCAAACCTTGAATCGAGAAGTGGATGGCCCAGTATAGAAGAAGTCAGTGAAGCTACCTTTGATCTAAACAACAACAAATTCGTCAGCTATAATTCATTACCAGCGGATCTCCTGTAATTAATCGGTGAAGACCAGAAAGTTTACATGCGCTAAACCATCAATAAAGGACGAAAAGATACTCGATAACTCCAGTATCAGTTTCATATATCCAACCTAAGTTCCAGCTCACAGCCAAAAACGAGAGCCACCAAAGAGCTCTAAAGGTAAAGAAGAAGAAAAAAAGAGCATGAAAAGGGCGCGATCGAAGACATAGAAAGGAGCAACTCCAGGAAGGAAGTTCGTAAGATATACAAAAGTATAAAACTTCAAAGCCATGGCTACAAGGCCCGAACTAAATCCTGTAGAGATGCACATGGAAAGATCATAGTTGAGACACAGTCGATGCTGATGAAATGGAAGAACCACTTCTGCAGACTGTTGAACGGCGATGACGAACAACCTCCCACTGTCAGGCAGAACGAATCATTCAATATTGGTGACGACAGCGAAAACTACCAACAACCCGACCATATCGAAGTAAGGACAGCAATATCTAAACGTCAGCTTAGTAAAGCTGTTGGAAATGACAGCCTTTCTACCGAGCTTTATAAAGTCGTTGGAGATGATTTGGTAAGGCATTCAACAACTCAAAACCAAACTTTGGTCTGATAAAAATATGCCTGAAGAATGGATCCTCATAGCATCAACAACCTGATCGGCCCTTATCAGTGTGGTTTTAGGCCAGAAAAGTTTTCAGTTGATCAAATCATCGTACTTTGTAAGGTCCTGAAAAATCATTGACTTCAAAGCCACACACTACAGCATTTATAGAGACTAACTATACACAGCCATGTCTAGTTTTGGTATACCGCCAAAAACTCGCCCATCTCTGCGGGATGACGAGGGAGAATTCTCGCTGATCCATCAGGGTTGGAAATAACCTCATCAACACATTCGATACGAGAAAGGCATTTAGGAAAAGCGAACCACTGTCATGTGACTTTCTTATCATAATTCTCGAGAGGATTGTGAAAAACTCCCGAGCTATAGCCAGCGGCATAATCTTCCACAGATTTAAGCAACTACTAGCATTCTTCGAAATATATTCCATCCCTCTAGCGTTGACGGGCTATAGAGACGAAGATTCAAGCACGACCTATACGAGCTGTACTGCGACATAAACCAAGACGTTTAAAATCGTTACGACAAGTAACGCGAATGGACACCAACACATCGGAGTTTTCCCAGCCAAATGTCGGACGCAATAGAGCAAGAGGACGCCTTTATTAGAAACCGAACTCAGTCAACTTGAAGTCAGCAACTGAAGGTATAGTTAGCTAATGTGTGTTGAGGTCTAGGTTAATTGTGGACTATAGCGCCACTTTGGTAAGAAGGAACAAAAACTCAGCTTTCCTTGTTAAACCCTATAAATGCTGTCGTATGCAGCTTTGAAATCGAGTAATAGGTGGTGGGTATCGATTTGGACTTCTTGGGTTTTTTCCAGGATCTACCGAAGTGTGAAAATGTGATCAATTGTGGACTTTCCTGGCCTAAAACCACATGATTAGGGCCGATGAGGTTGTTGGTAAACGGTTTCAGGCGTCCACATACTACGGCAGATAGGATCTTGTAGGCGATGTTGAGCAGACTTATGCCTCTGTAGTTGGCGCAGTTCAGAGGGTCTCGTTTTTTGTGGATCGGGCAAACGATGCTGCGGTTCCATTCTTCAGGCATGCTCTCAACCGTCCAGACTTGGCTTATGAGTTGGTGGATGTGACTTACCAAGTCATCTCCGCCAGCTTTATAAAGCTCAGCGGGAAGGCCGTCATTTCCGGCAGCTTGAGTTCAGATATTGCTATCCTCACTTCACTTAGGTCGGGTGGTTGGCAGTTTTCGCTGTCGTTGCCAATATTAAATGGTTCGTTCTGCCTGACAGCGGAATGTTGTTCGTCTTCGCCGTTTAACAGTCTGCAGATGTGGTTCTTCTATATCCTCAGCATCGACTGTATCTCAGTTACGATATTTCCTTGTTCATCTCGATAGGATTCTGTTCGAGCCTTGTAACCTTGGGTTTGACGTTTTACACTTTGGTAAAACTAGCGAACATCGTTCCTGGAATGGCACCTCTCTATATCCTTGATCGCGTGCTTTTTTTTTTGTTCTTCTAACAGCTGCAAATTAGCATAGTGACAAGAGGGTGATAGGTCAAGAAGGCAGCCAACCTCAAGGCAACAGGAAGATTATTCAGAATATAAGGAGTCAGTTCAGCTACCAATGATCTAGCCAACAACAAAGTTGTCTAATAGATAACAAACGAAACTCTTCTAATTGGTCGGTGAAACCCTAGAAGTTTGCATACACTAACTAAACCATCAAAAAAATTTGCGGGAACTAAAAGATGTCCGATGACTTTATATCATATGTCCCACTTAGTTTATGCGAGGCGATGAGCTGTCATATGAGTCCCTAGTTTGATTCTTGAGAGGATTTTTCAAAACGCCCGAGCCAATACCAGAGGCACAATCTTTCAAACATCTGTGCTACTACTAGCATATGCCGACGATCTTGACATCATTGGTTAACGTGATGTCATAGCCACGGTTGATAGACAGAGGGAAGCGGAAAAAATATGTTTAGCAGTAAATGCGGGTAAGACTAAGTATGCTGTCAACTCGAAAGGACACACAACATATCGACAAATTGGACAGAAAATCACCATTGACAGATATAACTTTGAGGTAGTATGGGACTTTGTCTACTTCGGCTCCGCAATTAAATTTGACAATAACATCTCGCCAGAAATTACTCTTGCAATTCGCTGTTTCTTCGGGCTAAGAGGGCAATTCAGTAGTAAAGCCCTCAAGCGAACTACTAAGGAGATCATATATAAGATCCTGATCATCCCAGTCCTGCTCGCTAAAGCATGGACCGTATCAATAGTGGATAAAGAAATCCTTGGTCTAGTTTAGAGGAAAATACTATGGAGAGACGAAGATTCAACCAAGAACATGGCTAGGACATGTAGAACGAATGGACACCAGTACTCCGGCTGCAGAGTCTTCGATTCCCAGTAAGACGTCGTACGCAATAGAGGAAGACCTCGCCTTAAGTGGCGCGAACAAGTAGAAACCAACCTCAACCAACTTGGAGTGCGCAACTGGAGGCAGTTAGCTAAGGGCTAATTAGAGAGGCATGTTGGTTGAGGCCCAGATTCATTCCAGACTTTACCACTTAAGTAGACTTGCCTATAAGCTCTTGCAAATTCTGGAGGAATAATTCTTCGAGGAAATTAAATCTTTGGATGCTGACACTGGGGCACCTTTGAAATATCAATTTTCCGAATATGTCGGACCAGCTAATGCAGGTTGTGCACTTCGTCATGGGTAACTATGACTGTTGACTAGACGCCACCTCCCATCTGCTGTAGTTAAAGGATTCTATAACTCAGTTGTCTCTACGTCAATTCTAAGAGTAGATCTTTCTCACAACTACAGGGTGGCGCACCAATTGTGCTACAATAAGAAATTCAAATAACTTTTTTTTTAATCGATGTATTTCATTTATTTTTTTTTTATTGGTTAGAAAATTAAATTTTATTTTAAATAGTTAGTTGTTTTTAAAGATTATAGATCGCAAATGACCTCCACGCTCTCCCACGCATATGCGGCAGCTGATCAAAAAATTATTCAGTGCGGCCTGAAGAGTTGAAGTTGGGATCGTCTCAATTATTGTCGTTATGGACTGCTTTAATTCAGTTAAATTCCTGGGCTTCGTTTTATACACCTCTTGCTTGACATAACCTCATAAAAAGAAGTCTGGTGCAGTCAGGTCAGGTGACCTTGGGGGCCAGCGAAGAGTGGAGTTCCTAGAAATTAATTTGTTTGCGAATTTTTTGTTTAGCTCCGCCATAACTGGTCTGGCTATATGTGCAGTTGCTCCATCTTGCTGAAACCAAACGCTGTTGAATGGTATACGTCTTCGGCGCAGTTCTGGGTAAAAAAAACTCCTTCAACATCTTTAAATAACGGTCTCCATTGACAGTAACGGTTACACCGTTTTCTTCAAAGAAGTACGGCCCGACAATACACCTTGATGAAACTGCGCACCACACAGTGACTCGTTCTGGGTGCAGTTCCGTCTCATGGAGCATTTCTGGATTAGACTCTTTCCATATACGGCAATTTTGCTTGTATACATTGCCGTTAAGATCAAAATGGGCCTCATCAGACATGAACAAACAATTGATCAATGTGTTGTCTTCTTCGGCCATTGATATCATTTTTTGGCAAAATTCCAGGCGAACAGGCAAATCCTGAGGGTTTAACTTGCTAGTAATTTGGGCTTTGTACGGAAACAAGTTTAAATCGTCATGAAGTATCCGTTGTAATGACCGTCTACTAACTCCAATTTGCCCCGATAAGTTTCGGGTCGAAACGCTCGGATTGGCCTGTATGGTAGATGCTATTGCTGCGATTGTATCCTGAACCCGAACCTTGGCATCTCGATGGTACGGCCTTCGTGCGATGCTTCCAGATTCGGCAAACATGTTTACAAACCTCATAATGGTCCATCTACTCGGGGGATTACCGCCAAACTCCCGCCTAAATTCCCTTTGGACGGAAATGACGGACTGCAAAGCATGGTACCGTTGCACTATCCAAATTCTTTTCTCCGTATCCCAAGCATCCATTTTTATAAATCTAAATAATAACCTACAAAATAAAAAAAAAATAAGCCGATTACTCACACAGAAAAAAAGTTATTACGTTTTATTTTTGTAGCACGATTCGTGCGCCACCCTGTATATATGAGTGCTGGTGTATTTCATGCACGATGGCGGGACCTCCGGTTTTATGCGATTCCGAACGGCTAAGTTGAAATAAGCTTTCCCTGACAATTGATACTACACGGATGATTTGTCAGATCATCACGGGAGTAGGGCCAGTTAAAAATCATTGGCATTTGACATTTGAGGCAATTAAAAAGCGTCAGGCTAATATATTGTTAAGGCAACAATAAATAATATATATGCGTCAATACATTTTAGGAACTTTTCCTTAAAATATTTTTTTATGAATTTTACTAACAGCGTTGAGGCTTAGCTGCCTTTGGTATTTGTATTACATTGCCAACTTTCCATGCGTCTGGGAAATATTAACAGACGTATTTATTAGATTTTCTTAAAATGTATCTCAGAGGTTGTTTAGTTAAGCATGCTTAAATATTTAAATTGCCTCTAAGCAACGTTGCTTAAATTCTTATCTATGATCGATTTTTCATTGCTGCTCAACTAAACCATGATTGTTTCAAAAAACGTAATAAAATTCACAAATCTAGTACAAAAAAGTGAAATTCTATACCAGATTATGTCCTATGGTTGCTTTTTTCTACACTACTTTATGTTCTGAGGTAGTTTGTTGACAGCGATCTCTCCGATCATCCTTCACACCACGCACCTCCAACATCAAGGAAATTCGCCGGACTACCTGCGTTCAGCTTGATAATGTCCATTGTGGCCATGGCAAGACAGCGCCATTTATCAAACAATCGATGTTACCATCCATTGCAACATAGTTCAGGTTGTTTGTAGGGGATCTGATTCGCTGGGGTCTTCGTCTTCCATTGCGAAGACGGAACAGAGCATTGTCGTCGAAGTTCAGCTTGGCGTCGACTGAGATCACTTCGCCTGAGTCTGTTTCTGCTAGGTTATAGATTTCGATCTGAATTGCATCGAAATTTTTGAAGCGGTTCCATAGTTGGCCACTTTAACACTTTTCTCTCGTGATATACTTGAGTGGATGTAAATTGGAATGGTCAGCAGTTTCTCTGGAGTCTCTTCAGCGACTGCTTCAATATCGAGACCACTAGCTGGTGATGCTATAAGAGCGGGTCCGTTGTGTTCACGATCCTTTATTATGCAGATGTATGTTTCGCGGATGATGTTGACACTGCGGGCAACCATCACTTTTTTGACCTGAATTTCGTCTTTTGGGGTCTGTTTGGTGATGAGTCGGTGGCCAATCATTTTCTTTGTCAGATGGAGGACTTCATGTTTTTTTTTTGTTGTTATGTGTACTCCTCCTTTGTAGCCAGCGTCAAATTGCCCCTACTTGCCTCGTCCGCCTACCAAATTCTGAGCCTTGACCACTTACTCTGGGCATTCGAATTAATTTAGCACAGAGCCGTTGATGTTCTCCTCAAGAACTCGAAATTCCTGTATAGCAACTCCAAAGTTCTGCAGCAAATCCTTACTCTGGTACTCCAAAAGATTGAAATGCCTCACTGGAACTGCATTTTCCTTTGAAAGAGAGCACTATTAGCACATTTGCGGAAGATTGGAAGCATTGTTGTGATTCTTCTATAAAAGCCTGCTTACTTACGAGTAGTTTTGAATTAAAATAGACCTTGAACGTAAGGCTAAAATGGACAGCGGAATCTTTAAATGAAGTCACGCAGATGGAAGCAGCAGGTAAGATGCATAGAAACAACTGCCTGTATATCATTCACAAAAGAAATGTATCTTGAGTCCATTTTTATTAATTTGCTTTCACTTTTCAATACAGAAACTCAAAATAAATATAAAAAAAATATTTATATCGAAATTCTCTGATCTGTCAAAATTCATTTTAAAATGGCTCTAAACAACCTTAAAACGCGGTCGATCGTGTTTAAATAAAGCGACTTCTAAGCAACGTTGCTTAAATGTGAAAATCGATTATAAATACCAATTTTTCATTTAAGTGATACTTAGACGTGTTTTAAATGTAAACAACATCTAAAATTTCTTTATAAATACGGCTGTAAAACATACACCTTTCGTCTCCACTTTCAGTATAAGATTCGAAAATATAAGGCCACCGCCAAATATACTTTATGACCTAAGAAATGTAAAAGAATTTTTAATCAATCCATCTGTTTGACACCAGTTAATACATTCTTCAGAAATTCAGTGATGCTTCAACCTTTAACAAATTTATGTAAGGTCCGGTGTAATTATTCAGACTCACGCCATGTAATTGACTCCAAATCAGTACTACACTGCTTCAACTCCCTCCAAACACTCAGTTCCAGGAAAAAAACCAGACTATGGTGGGTCCCCGGACATAAGGGAGTTGAAGGAAACGAAAAAGCTGATGAACTAGCCAGAAAAGGTTCGGAAACCCCCTTCATTGGACCTGAACCCTTCTGTGCAATCCCCAAATCAGCCATAAATCTGGTCATAAAAAACTGGGAACAAAACAAAAGTTTTTCATACTGGGGAAACATCCCAGGCCTAAGACAGGCCAAAAGAGCTATTCAGCCCTTCAAATCAGATGCCAATAAGATACTAAATCTTCGCAGGCACGATATCAAAAACTTAGTAGGCTACCTTACTGGTCATCACGGTCTGCGATATCACCTAAACAAAATGCGTCTAGTCGGCTCACCGGAGTGCAGACTATGTCTAGAAGAAGACGAAACAGCCGAGCATATCATATGTGAATGCCCGGCCCTTTACGGTATGAGAAGGGAATCTTTCTTCAGGGAATTTTTAAGTCCCGAAGAACTGAGGAAATCTTCGGCTGAAAGTATTATCAGCTACATTAGGAAAGTAGAAGTGCTACTAACCTAAAAAAAAAAAAAAAAAATTGACTCAGATGTCCTTCAGTTATGTGTGAACCAAATCTTATCAAGCTTCCAATAATTTTGTATCTTTTATCCCACCTGTTCGACCTATCAGCTAATCACCTTTCCCACCTTCAATTGATTTCACAACCGCCCTGTTTCTAACCGTTTATAAGTCTATCCTGGGTAGTGTTCTTTTCTGAGAACCAAATCAAATCACGTAGCAAGTACCTACGAATATAAATATCTCCATTCATCCGCATACAATAAACACAACTCCAGCTCAGATACTATATTCAAATTTTCAATGTCATCACTTTGGGAATTATAAGACAATTAACACTTTGCGCGCCGGTAAATTGCTGGAAATTAATAATTCATTGCTGGCTACGCCGCACACAGCTGATGTTCGACGTTCAAGCCTGCTCAAGCCATCAGGCGTCATCGTCGTCGTCGTAGCACCGTCACCGGAGTCGTTATGCTAAACTTTTTTTTTTTGTAATGATATGCCCATTGCGCGCTCCGGGTCTCCCTCAAGCCGAGCGGGCATAACAACATCAACACCATCAGATAAGTAAACGCTTGCTAATCATGGAATCAATCGCATTTCCATAGAGCAAACGCCAAACGGCGGCGGTCTTAATAATTCCATGCGTCCCGATACCGCGGGAGTACTTTCAGTTTCTGTGTCGACGACGTTGTCAGCTGGAGTGGAAAAAGTGCCCAAATTGCCGGCGCCGGGTAATTAGTCCGAATTTGTTATTCCTTGTCGGTCGGCCATCGACCTAGAGACAGCACCATTGTGCGCCCCAAAACGAATCCAAAAAAAAAGCTCTATGCATACTCAATGAGGCTTCGGATGTATATGGAGGAAGAGGCGATGCGATGTTCCATCGATATGATATGTGGGAGGAATCTCTGGCACCTGGCTGGCTCCGCCAGTAGTAGGAGCAAAAACAAAAAAAAAAAAATTATGGAGACCAAGAGAGATGATGATCGTCGCAGGCAAAGTGACTGATTTGCATCTGGGGTTTCGCTGATTTACATTACCCCAGTGGCGCATAACAGGGAAGACCACGCGGCCTGCCGGCGGTAAGTTGCTACTGTGTCGTATGGCTGCGATGTCGTCGATGGAAGCTCGGTGTGCGGAGTTGACGAGTCATAATTTTTATATTCATTTATACAAATTAATTCACTGTTATTATGATTTCAATTGGTGGGGCCATGTCTTGCGGTGGCCATGTATGGCAGCGGGTTAGCTTCTGGTGGAGAACAAGCCAGATGGGACTGCATGCCTGAGAAGAGTGTTAGGCGCTGGAGGCAATCGTTTTTATTGGAAGAGGCGAGCTTGGGAAAATGTGGATAAATGCGTGAGCAGAAAGGGTAAGTGAAAGTGAATGTGCGTGTAACGGCTGATTGGAATTACAACATGAATGGCTGCGAGGAATAGTTCAGGTTTTTAGCCGTAATAACCGTTAGTGTGGTGTATACACAGGCATAGGCTATGATTAATTGAGAAGAACACGGAAATGGGGAGATCCGATTAAGGGGCACAATGGAGGCTGACATTCTTGCAGTATTCGCACCAAATTGAATTTTTTTCGAAACTGCTTTGAAGATCAAACATATGGCCCACGATTTATTGTGACAGACAAAATGTTAGCATATCCGACAGCTTTAGTTAAGTCTGGAACAAAGTCCAACAAGAATCAGTCTATATACGTGTCTTCACACTAGGATGGCAGCGGGAGAATTTCCAATATGACGTCGACAGTAGCGTTAAGAGTTGCAGTTTAGAGACAAAGTGTATAACCTACATGAACTACTCCAAAATATTCAGTGAAGAGGTCATTTTAGAATCTGAAGGAAGTGTTCAATTATGTAGCGGATACTGATGAATGCAAATTTGTTACCCAAATTGACACCACGTCTGGCAACATGTTACCGTTTCTGTTCTTGATAATTAAAACACACGACGCGTTTCTTGGTTCCAATCAGACTCTCCTCCAAACCAGCAATTCCCATCGAAACTCAATGACATCAAATAGTGTCTACTCAGCATTTCCCGGTTGTTTACCTCTTGTGCCAATTACAAATGTTAAGCAGTATTGCTGCACAGGATTGAACAAAGTGCAGCAATAATTTTCGACATAGTGCAATGACTCAAGTCGGTTCAACCCAGGTTATGCTAAGTGACCTAGATAATAGGGCATAACAAACGGACTCTCCAGAGCAACGAACGGTCAACCAAATCGATCATATTTCGATAGACAAGGGCACGCATCCAGTATTTTGGATGCCCGAACATTCCAGGGTCTAACATCAACTCGGAGCACTACCTTGTTGCAGCCAAGGTAAGAATGCGGATATCCATCACGCCACAAAAAAAAACAGAAATACTGTGAAAAAATTTAATGTCGAAACACTGCAATCGCCAGAGACCGCCAAGACCTTCGCGCAACTCGTATCCCTTAACCTCTCGACTCACAACACACCACCAGCATCGAATATCGAAGAACAATGGTAACGATGCCAACAAGCCGTTAGATCAGACGCAACTGATGTGCTAGGTGTATCGCGGCCACCAGCAAGAAACCCCTGGTTTGATGAGGAATGCCGACAGATGCTCGCAGCCAAGAACCAGGCCTACAAGGCTAAGCTGCAGGTTAAAACGACAGCTGCCATTGAGCTCTATAGGCAGAGAAGAAGGGAAGAACACCGGCTTCTCAGAAAGAAGAAAAATGAGCAAACAAATGCGCGATCGAGGATATAGAGAGGTGCCACTCCAGGAACGATGTTTTACCAAAGTGTAAAACGTCAAAGCCAATGGCGATGACGACCAACTTTTGCCAACCACCCAACATAAGTGAAATGAGGAAAGCAATATCTAAACTCAAGCTAAAGAAGGCTGCCGGAAATGACGGCGTTCCCACCGACCTTTATAAAGCCGGTGATGATGACTTGGTAAGTACCATCCACCAAGAATGGAACCTCAGCTTCGTTTGGCCGATCCATTAAAACGGAGACCCTCTGAATTGCGCCAACTGCAGAGTCAAAAGTCTCCTCAAGATCCTATCTTCCGTAATATGTCAATGCCTGGAAACACCCTCATCGACCCTTGTCAGTGTGGTTTTAGGCCAGGAAAGTCCACAACCGATAAAATTTTGATACTTCGACAGACCCTGGAAAAACCCAAGAAGTCCAAATCGATACCAACCACCTATTTATCGATGTTAAAGCCGCATACGACAGCATTTATAGAGACGATCAATACAGAGCCATGTCTAGTTTTGGTATAATGCCCAAAGTCGTCCGTTTGTGTAGGATGACGATGGAAAATTCTCGCTGCTCCATCAGGGTCGGAAACGACCTCACCGACACATTCGATACCAAATAGAGGGATTGCGAACCGCTGTCATGTGACTTATTTAATTTGATTCTTAAGAGGATTGTGTAAAACACCCGGACTAACGGCAGAGGTACAATTTTACAAAAATCGGTGCTGACGATATTGACATCATTGGTAGGACTCAACGTGATATCATAGCCACGTTTGGTTGTATAGAGAAGAAAGCGTCAAAAATGGGTTTAGCAGTAAATGATGGTAAGACTAAATATATGCTGTCAACACGAAAGGATATACATGATCGAAGAATTTGACAGAACGTCACCATTGACAGAGATAGTACGGGACTTTGTCTACTTCGGCTCTGCTATTGATTCTGACAACAACATCTCGTATCAAATTAAACGAACAATTACTCTTACCAACCGCTGTTTTTTCGGGCTAAGAAGGCAAAAAGGCCTCACTCGAACTACTAAGGACATCCTATATAAGACCCCGATCAACCAAGGCCTGGTCTACGGCGCTGAAGCATGGACCGGAAGTGGATGAAGAAATCCTTGGTCGATTTGAGAGCAAAATTCTTCGAAAAATCTTCAGTTATGGAGACGGAGATTCATTTAATATATATACGAGATGTACAGCGACATACCCCTGGTCAAAAAACTCCGCATTGGACGTTTAAGATGGCTAGGACATGTAGAACGAATGGACACCAATACTCCGGCTCGCAAAGTCTTCGATTCCCAGCCAGACGTCGGACGCAGTAGAGGAAGACCTCGCCTTAAGTGGAGCGCACAAGTAGAAACTGACCTCAACAATCTTGGAGTGCGCAACTGGAGGCAGTAAGCTAAGGACCGGGCTAATTAGAGAGACCCGGATTCATTCCGAACTGTACCACTCAAGTAGACTTGCCTATAAGCTCTTGCAAATTCTGTTGGAATTATTCTTCGAGGATATAAAATCTTTGGATACAGACACTGGGGCACCTTTGAAATGTCAATTGTCCGAATATGTCGGACCACCTCATGCAGATTGTGCTCTTCGTCATGGTTAACTATGACTGTTGACTAGACGCCACCTCCCATCTGCTGTAGTTAAAGGATTCAGTTGTCTCTACGTCAATACTAAGAGTAGATTTTATCAGGTAGGTATCAGGTATGGGTGCAAACGCTTGTGTTTTCATGTATCTGCATTACACACCATTTGACTAGCCATGTTCACAATAACCAGATCAGATATTTCATATTCGGTCTTATGTAGGAGAATGACCTACCACTCAATTTCTAGAAGCAAAACCAAAAACCCTCCTTTCGCGATGATCTAGCAAATTATTACGAAAAAACTTGTCTCAACTCTGCTTCGACATAAAAGTGCAGGTATCGCCATCGTGCAAGAATTACACGTGTACCCAGGTTGCGAGCAAAATGCTTGGCTCTGTGTCTGAACGAGCCTATTGCGCCGAAATTTAGATTTTTTTTAATTTGATCTATTTTTGAGAATTTTGTAATCTTGGTTTTAATAGGGCATAACATCTTCAAATTAGGTTACCTAAGGTTTATTTCTCAGCTCAATATGACTTGAATCATTCTTTCCATTTTCAGTCTTGAAGTAGAACGTTTTTCCGGCACTAGAGACAAATTGGTGTGGATGCAGTGGGCTACTAAGCGTGGGTGGGGTTCCTGGCTTAAAATTTAGAAAGTAACATCACCTTCATTTTTTTCTCTGCTTAAAGTTTTGCGAAAGTATGGAAAAGATCAAGGAGTGTAAAACTGGAGAAGCTTCTCATATTTGCCGTTCAAAACCGTCGTTAAACTGGAGGCCCAATTCTTTGTGGCAAAGATCTAACAAGTGATTTGAGAAGCTGGGATTGAGATCCTGTATGGGTCGTTAATGATAGATTTTTCATTTCGGTCGACTTTCGCATCTAAGGTGTGTATCTGACTTCAATGCTTTCACCTTTACCCACGACCATACAATTTCAAGACTCTCTTTAGGAAATGCCTTGTTCATCAAACCCATGCTAAATTCAAGTAATCCCGATTTTAAGTACCCTTTTAACCCTTCAAAGTTATGACTTTATCTTAACAGCAGCCCGGCATCTACCTAATCACTCGCGTATTACTCCAATCCAAAGCCAAGATAAACCCACGATATTTTCCATGTTATTAAGTACTATCTTGAAAATCCTACACCGCATTTGCCACCTAGTTGAGCATGAAGCTATGTTGTCAGCTTGGTCTTGTGTTGTCACCCCTTTGCCGCAATCACTGACCCGAAAAAGAACGCCAATCCTCACACAACCGATACCCACTCGTCCTCGAACAAACGCATCGAAATTCGTCCGATTTCGGTTCATCCTTTGGCCATTATACATCTCGAAAACATTACGCAGTTGGATGCGGCAATAAAATGCCAATTAAAGTCTGAATGAGGCTAAGACATAGAGTCGTGCCAAACTGAAGGCGACCTTACCTTGAAGAAGATTTCCCTCAGACGTCGTCGTCGCCAACAAATTGCTTCGTTTGACTTCATTTAACCCCTTCGCTATGAGCTTGTCTTCTAAATAACCACCGCCATCCACCTCATTGGATAATGGGCCCCCGCCCCGATCCAATAAAGGGGTGAAGCCTCCTTCGTCTATATCCCTTTGAATCCCTTGCATTGTGTGCGTCGTCTGTCTATACAGACAATTTAATGAAATTCTCGCGCGCGTACTCATTTACTTTCTACGAATGGAATTCTTGAGATATTTCGCGGAATTTGCAACCTTACAGCTGGGTGTCGTTAAAGTTCGAGAATTGTAGATGAAATAACGACGAACACGGGTGACGAAGATACCGCCTCGTATTCGGGTATCTTTATGTCTCATAGTTGTGGCGGCTGCTGCTGGGCCAGGCAAAGGGTGGTTTTTCGGTTTCACGGTGAATTTGAAAGGGTTCGAGGCTATAATGGATAGGATTACTTCATTTTGGCAGTTATTTTTCGGTTTTAATGCGATACGGAGGTGGGCCTTGGTTGGTAATCTTCGGAGGGCTTAATTAATAAGTTAGCGAAATATAGTCGTAGTCGTAGTGAAGGTTTAAGTTGCTTGCAACGCTATTTCCGCAAAACAAAATAAAAAAAAGAAGAAAAATATTGCACGCAAAGCTGTACCGGAAGTAGCTGACGACAAACGATAAGTGCTCAATGCCAAACGTTGGTAATTGGCATGCACGTCATGTGCGGGCGGGTATTATATAAAAATAAAACTATACGACGACGACGAAGCCAACTTTCGCGCTCTTCAAGTGCCTATACAGACCGGAATTTGAAGCAAAGCAAAATATCCACTATAGCAAAGCAAAGCTGCCAAGTATGGGGGTGGCTGGTGGACAGGGTGTCACGCAATATATTAAGGCAAGTGCGTGCGTTGAGAATTTGTCCGCTGGTTCGACGGTGGTGGTCATTTTGGATTGGACAATGTCTTATTCTAGGAAGCAGATGGTAGCAGCGTTTGCCAAAGTCATAGGCAACTGCATTAGTTTGACATTGCCTGACGTGTTATTTTGAAACTACCTGCTAGTGGTATCCATGCATTAGGTATCTCTCCAGTTTTAAATGGACTAGGATGTTGTTTTCCTCCAAAGTACATTTTCATATAAATCGTCCAGTCGATGAGAACTCTTTAGACTTTTGTGGCACTCAGAGGTATCGCTAGATGTGCAAATTCTTAAAGAGCTCTCTGCAACGTAATAATTGACAACGTCTACGAACGTCTAACGTCTTTCGGTTATATGGAGTCGACATAGTAATCTTGTCTTATCAAGACTGCAAACGTTGCTTTATGTTTGATGTAATCCTTGGTACCTCTAACACAAAGCTTATTTCTGGGAGGTATTGGAAAAGTAAATGTACTGGACATCGAAAGTTAGAAGCGAGGTCTGCCCCATCATATATGCCTTCTCGTATGAGTACTTAATCAAACTGATCTAATTTCAGGCCTTTTTATTGCTTTCTTAACCATGGTTTCGTGATATTGCCAACAGGTGGCAGATAACGAATTTACTACCTCACTTAGGGCCACTTAAGTGCGCTACAGTTCAGGATGAACCAGGATCTCAACCAGAAAAATAAATCTCTAATTAGTAACGTCTTTATCTAACTATCTACATTTCCAGACCACAAGTTGGCTGACGACGGTTTCCAGCTAGTTCAACACACTCAGACCATTTCGTGGTCCATTGTCGTACAACGTGCTTTTGAGATAGCTGGGAATATTGTCCAAGTGGAGAGGATTTTTCAGAGTCTAGACGCCTCGGAAGTCTCTTTTTTGTTCTTTCTGTTATGTTCAGCTTCCACTTAAGCTTCCTGTCCAAAATAAGTCCCGGATTCGTTAGGGACAGGGGGTCAATATGAGGAATTTTATATTTCCTATAGTGAATAGGGCCAGTTCAGTCTTGGGAGGGTTGGCAGCCAGACCACATTTGACTGGAAATTTGGTAAATTTGTGTAGTGCGTTTTGGAGTTCCTTGAGAGTATTCAGGTGCTTCTCTGAGACTGCGATAGCAACGTCATCCGGGTAGGCAATAACGTGGCATCTTTCTGCTTCCAGGATGAGTAAAAAGTACGTTTACCACTAAATTCCAGAGAATTGAGGACAGGACTCTCCCTTGCGGGTTCCCTCTAATGACATGTCTTCTGGTCACCAGCACCACCCAGTTTTGTATTGATTACCCGGCTATTCAATAGCAAATTAATAAACATACCTAGTGAGTGGTCGATTTTGGGACATTTTAGCGCCTTATTCTGTTTTTTGATTCTGTCCCCATCAGTAAAATGTCTCTACTGTTGGAAGACAGAGACACATAGTGTTTTTTGGTCAGTTTTCCCCTCCGGTATTGATAAATCAGATTCATTTGCTAGAGAAGCGGACGACTTGGGATGTCCTCCTTCGCAACCACATCTAGCTTCGAGCCAGGCCACAAATCATCAATGTCGGCTATTGCAATGCGCACCTTGATGACGCGCGATAGCAGGGTGGCGGCCCAGGATTCTCCATCATTATACTGAGGAAGACCTTAGCCATCTTGGGAGGTAACAGCTTCCACCGTTTAAGTGAAATTTTACTCTCAATATCACTCCCAGGGCGGTTGGGCCCCTACTGGGGACGTCCTCGGGTGGTGGATAGAGGCAGCCGCAGTAAAGCAAAGTTTCGTTAATTCGTTACTAAGCGATCTGCGGCGAATGAGGCCATAGCAGTTTACTGTGAAATCCCATCGTGAACCCATCCAAGCCGACTTTATGTAGGTCCGCATTCATCTGGCTACAAAAAATTGCCATAAGAATAATTTTTATTCGACAAGGCGATGTAGTCAGGCTCTTTTTGCTAAACGAACAAAATGTGTGTTCAATAAGCAATTAGAGTAAATGGTGCATGAAGTGGGAGAGTTACTTGGTGTTGCTACTTATTACTTACCTTGGTTAGTAGTGACTTAGTAACTTCGAGACCGGACTGGGTTTGCTAAAGAACCCATAAGGAATCGGTGCGGAGTCCCACCATTGCCTATAGAATGGTACCACGGGAATCAGGAGCCCCTAAGTCTTTTCTTAGCCTGATTTTGAGGTAGGCCCCCTTGTTGGAGTATCGTGTTGGTTGTGGTTTATCTAAAAGGCGTTGGAGCGTATGGTATTCTAAAGTTGATTGATTGTGGCAACTTTAGAATACAAGAGGTGCAGATAGACCTCGGTACTCAGCAAGGATGAAGTTCGTATTTAGCAATATGATTTTCGAAATGTACTGATGTAGAGCGCGGCCTACATTGAGGTGCAGATAGACCTCGGTACTCAGCAAGGATGAAGTTCGTATTTAGCAATATGATTTTCGAAATGTACTGATGTAGAGCGCGGCCTACATTGGGGTGCTGACCACACTTTTCTATAGTAACGATTATGTGGGTAGGCCCACCGTGAGATTAGAGCCGTAAAGGCCAGGCACTAACGTAAGGCATACTCTAATTAATCTGTCAATATCACTGCGGTCAATCACCGCTAGCACGAAATTGCCTTTTTTATCTTACTGAAAGACCTTGATGCAGTGTTGGCGGCCTTAGAGTGCGCCAGTTAAGCCGACATCTTCTGTACTCCGCCTAACGTATGGCTAGGAATCGAGGACTCTGACAGGTTTCCATTTACTCTACATATCCTAACAACCTTAATCTTGGAGTTCAGCTTGCTAAGTTCTTGGTTGAATCTTCGTCTGCATAGTATGTCAAACTGTGTCAAATTTTGAAAATTGATAGCAGAGTGATAAGGGTTGAGTATGACCGGTTTAACAAACCAAGGGTCCTCCAAATACAAGAAGTATTTCCAAATCCAAGAAGTAACGGGTGATTTCTTAGCTGGTTTGGTTTTGGCAACACTGGTTTTGACAGCTGACGTGTGTTTAGTACCTTGTGTCACTGTCAAACAGCTTCAGTTTGGTTTGCAATTTAACCATGGATCGTCTTACAAATGAACAACGCTTGCAAATTATTGAATTTTACTATCAAAATTCGTGCTCGGTTCGAAATGTTCATCGCGCGCTGCTTCCATTTTATGATCGGCATTCTCGACCTTCTGAGCAGTCTATTCGGAAGATTGTGACCAAATTTCGCACCAAATTTACTTTGTTGGACATTAAACCACCAACACGTTTACGTACTGTGCGTAGTGAAGAAAATATTGCGGCCGTATCAGCTAGTGTGACAGAAGACCGCGAAATGTCGATTCGGCGCCGTTCCCAGCAGTTAGGCCTTTGTTACAGCACTACGTGGAAAATTTTGCGGAAGGATTTGGGCGTAAAGCCTTTTAAGATACAGCTGGTGCAAGAACTAAAGCCAGCCGACATACCACAACGCCGAATTTTTGGTGAATGGGCTCTTGGAAAGCTGGCCGAGGATCCGCTTTTTTATCGAAAAATTGTGTTCAGCGATGAGGCTCATTTTTGGTTGAATGGGTACGTAAATAAGCAAAATTGCCGCATTTGGAGTGAAGATCAGCCAGAAGCATTGCAACAGCTACCAATGCATCTCGAAAAAGCCACTGTTTGGTGCGGTTTATGGGCCGGCGGCATTATTGGGCCATATTTCTTCAAAGATGATGCGAATCGCAGCGTTACTGTCAGTGGTGAACGCTACCGAGCGATGATAACAAACTTTTTTTTGCCCGAAATGGAAGTTCTTGACTTGCATGATATGTGGTTTCAACAAGACGGTGCCACATGCCACACAGCACGCGAAACAATGGCGCAATTGCGAGGCGAGTTTGGTGAACAGTTAATTTCACGTTCCGGGCCGGTCAATTGGCCGCCTAGATCGTGCGATTTGACACCATTAGATTATTTTTTGTGGGGGTATGTGAAGGCTAATGTCTATAGGGACAAGCCCGCTTCGATTGACGCACTGGAAGCCAACATCCATGCATTCATTCGTGAGATACCGGCCGATATGTGTGAAAGAGTATGCCAAAATTGGACTCAGCGGATGGGCTACCTGAGACGCAGCCGCGGTCAACATTTGCATGAAATTATCTTTAAACATTAAATTGCAAGGTTCAAACTATCGATTAAAATAAGTATTTCATTCATTTTTTCGAATTTTTTGTGTTTTTTTTTTTTAAAAGTTCTAAACCTCTTAAAAAATCACCCGTTACTTGTGCGCACCAATTAAGGAGAGGTCCTCCTCTACTGCGTACGACATCTGGCTGGGAATCGAAGACTCTGCAAGCCGGAGTATTGTTGTCCATTAGTTCTACATGTCCTTTGTTGACTATAAGGGGGTGTCGCTGTACAGCTCGTAGAGTTATTGGTTGAATCTTCGTCTCCATAACCCGTCAACGCAAACGGACCGGAGCAGGACTGGGATGATCAGGGTCTTATAAAGGATCTCCTTAATAGTTCGAGTAAGGGCTTTACTACTGAATTGCTTTCGTAGCTAATGTGTCGGTGACTCGGTGAGGTCGTTTCCGACCCTGATGGAGCAGCGAGAATTCTCCATCGTCATCTTGCACAGACGGATGGTATACATAACTAGACATGGCTCTACGTTCGTCTCTATAAATGTTTACGTATGGGGTTTGGAAACCGATGAATAGGTGGTGGGTATCGATTTGGACTTCTTGTTATTTTTTGCAAGATCTGCAGAAGTGTGAAGATAAAGGCCGATTAGGTTGTTGGTAACCGGTTTCAGGCGTTCACATATCACTGCTGATATTATCTTGTAGGCTATGTTGAGGAGACTTATATCTCTGTAGTTAGCGCAGTTCAGTTGGTCTACTTTTTTGTGCATTGGACAAACAGAATGCCATTCTTCAGGTATATTGTCATCTGACCAAATTTTGCTCATGAGTTGGTGAATTAAACTTACCAACCATCTCCATAATTAAACTCTGTGAGAACGCTGTGCTAGCTTTGTTAAGCTTAAGTTTAGACATGGCTATTATCACTTCTCTAAGGTCAGGTGGTTGGTAGTTTTCGGTGCCGTTGGCAATTTTAAATGGTTTGCTCCGCCTGACAGCGAAAGATTGTTCCTCATCGCCGTTTAACAGTTTCAAGAACTGTTTTTTTTTTTTCATAAGCTCAGCGCATTGGCTGCGTTATTGTTTATTTCGACAGGATACTATTCGTAACATGCATCCTTGGCTTTGACGTTTTATACATAGGTAAGACTTACAAACATCTTTTCTGGAGTGGCACCTCTCTATATCCTCTATATATCGCTTTAATTGTTCTTGATTATTTTTTCTGAAAATCCGGTGTTCTTTCGTCCTTTTTGCCTGCAGGGCTCCACTGCAGCTTTCCACTTTAGTTGCAGCTTTGCTTTGTAGGCCTCGTTTCTGGCTGCTACATCTGTCGGCACTCTCCATCAAACCAAGGGTTGCTTAAATTTAGTTTTAAGAAACCACCAACAACACGCATACACAAGAGTTGATTCGAAAGACCAAGTAAAAGACTACAAACTCCGGACTTCTTTTGTGTCCAAGGCACTCCCAAAAGTAGCAACTACAACCTGAATTTCGAAGTTCACCATTTCAATTTCTCATTATAACCAGAAAAGTAAAATTAGCCTAGGTATTCCGATGGCACCGTAAATCAGCACCATCATTGGTGTCCTTGTAGGTTAATATCTAATAAGCCCATACAAAATCCCTTCGAAAACCCGGTCCTAATATTTAGACTGAAGAAATTGTTGGCTCTTTTTAGCTCATAGAAAAGTTCCATCTGCCATTCTTTCGAAGACTGGATAGGTTTCAAATTATTGGGGACTTCCCAGGTATCCTTTTCGAATAAACATGGCAATAGCAATTGGATCATGATCAGTTGTCACTGGCATCTGGTTTCAACTAACTCAGCTAAAGTAAAAGTCAGTATTCCCCGTCAAGCTGCACAGATATCCTCTAACGTGTCTAATGTAAATTATCTGATTATATCTCTCCAACAGACTTGCATCAAACCTTGTCTAAAGTTAAGCAACCTGCCGATCGTCGTAATTTATGTGAAATCGTTCCGTCTCTCAAGCCTGCCAGAGTAGGTACCTATTTATATTCATCATCAATCTGTCACCCTGCGTATTTGACATTAAACATTTTTGTCAGATGCTAGATACTTACTTAATATGTCCATTAAGCCGGCAATTCTTCGAAACCGTGCACCATTTGCAATTGGAATTGGAATTCACATTTCAAGAGGGATTCCAATCGGTCAAGACTCCCAACCGCAACTATCTCAGTACCTCCAAGAATTTCATTTTGATTTAGACATTTTTGAGATTTTCGAGGAAATCCAGAAAAAAAAACCGCGCACTCAATTACAATCCGACGATGACGGCGACGTCGGATGGCTAAGCGGACCATGTGAAATCTGAAAAAAATAATTATTTTCTCTGGAGACGCCAAGTTGTGTGTGTTTCGGTGTATCTGTGTACTGTGCAAGTGCATACAGAAAATGTAATCCGAAGAATGTTGACAGGACTGACAAGTTGTGATCGCAGCGATCACTCACGTGTCGACATCACATCGGTTGCAGTGCGCTGCGACACCGTCAACTGTCGTTGTTGTTGGTTTTCCTTCATCTCCGTTGTCATCGTTCACTCAATTCAGCTGAATCCATTTGAATTTGAAATTAAACTGTTTTAATTCTGCACGTCGAGCAGAGCAAAAAAAAAAATCAGAAATGTATCTGCAACTGCTGCAGCCGCTCTCGCTCGGATATACAATACATAGGTAGCCGCAGTCATTGCCGTTGTATCATTGTTGGATTTGAGTTTTAATCCGCTGGGGGGCTAAACGGCAAGAAGTGATCTTTTTGTTGATGCGACACCGCTCAACGACGTCGACGACAACGACGGTTGTTATGATCAATTGTGTCAATCAAACGGATGCGATGCTACAGTGATATAAGCTGGTGCGCGCAGCTTTTAATTGCAGCGGGTCATGGGGCTGTCACATCGCCGCAAGGCGAAACACTCAGCCCCGATATGAGTCTCCGGAGATCGGTCGGCTTCGGCCTGTATGCGCGCTGTGATCGGTGGCATTCTCGTCACTCACACTCGGCGTCTTATTAATTTATTTTGCACATCGCGCGAGCGCGCACACAGATGTCCCAAACGACAAAAGCGACAATCCGACGATTGATCTGATGCCGATGGAGCGGATTGATAAAGATCCGTAAAGAGGTCGCTGAATGACAGTTTTGAAAGGCTGGCCCCCAAGCCCATTATTGTTGCGTAATTCATCGGATTGCAGGAGAAAATTTTGAATGTGCACAAGTGTGACTAAGGATAACATGGTGACGGCGCTGTCGACCTGCGTGTGTGGTGGATGCGCGCATGTGCAGCTATCTTTCGATAGGGGGACGTAGTACGTCACATTCAAAGGCAAACTAATCGCGACAAACTGCTACCTTGCGGGTACAGCTTGTTCGTAATAATTTACAGTCGACAAGTCGGTATCCTTGGACCGCCAAGTGCTCGCCACAGTAGGCATGTGCACGCACTTTGTCTGCTCTGCGGGGATAGATACACGGAGATATGTAGCGCCGTTGTTGCTGCGCGCGCACTCTATGAAAAGCGATTTGTTTTTCTTCAGTCTGCGCCCCAACAGCCGAACAACCGTTCGTGTAATAATAAGCTTCGTCAAGACTGCGGCAATGGATGGCGGTGGCGACGTAACGCGATCCATGCCCCTGGCGCTCAGGCGCTCCGTTGTACACCTCAGCACCAAGAGACATTTACTTTTGATTGCAGGCGCAGTGCGGTTGCAGTGTGGCGCAGCGGCAGAGCCAACAACCATCGCAGACTGGGGCTGCTGTGAAGAAGGCCGTTCTACTTGCAATTAATTTTCGCAGATATAATCGATGTTAAATCTTAATTGGATATCGATCATTTATACCTAATAGCGCGAAGATCTGGTTTCTGCTGCGTCGCCACTGTAATTACACGATATTAGAACTCGTATTTGGATTGCACGTATGGCTTGGCTGAAGCGCGCGGCAGTCCACGGCAGTCCACGTCAGTTGGGGGCAACAATGAACCTGGAGAATACGGTTGGCATGGTGCGGCGTGGGCACACTACGGCTGGCTCGCATGTGGTAGGCGATAATATCCCCGATTACAAGACACCCACTCTATACATATTATGGCGGTGAAATTGTGGACAAGCACACAACACACAAGTGCAAGTTGGCCAGTATCTATGGACAGCATCTGACAGAGTGCTGAGAATTCTTTGGAAAAAATCGAAACAAAAACTTGCGGATAAAGATTGCAACCCAATCGCTGTAAGTAATGTGTTACGGAGCGACAATCTGACAGACGGTAACACAGAAAAGTTTCAATAAATTAACCAGGCGATAAGCTCGAGCAGGTTAAAGATAAAAGCTACCTTGGGTTAAGTGTGTCTTGAGTTTGGACGTAGGCTTTTGGTTCATTGCAAGGCTACTACGTCTTTTGAAAATTAAAAGCTTTTGCGACGTTTTGTCGATTGATAAGCTGAAGGTATGGGAAAAAGGTGTCCATGGGAATTCGTCCTTGTTGTATGCGATAATTTTATACTTCCTTGCAAAAGTCTAGTCGAGTTTTATAAGTTTTTTTTTTCACTGCTCTAACTCCTGTACAAGACTAACAAATATGCTAGAGTAACACTGTTATGAGAAGCTTCAGAGTAGGCGTTAAACAAGAGGTCTTCTTCTTTAAGGGAGAAGTTAGGTGTGAGGTCCTATATGGGCTGTTAATGCCAGATAATATTTAATTTGTTTGTATGGACTAACTTGAAGGTTTCAGATTCCGGAAACCAATATAACGAGGAACAAACAGCATGGGAAAGGCTGTTTTACAGTAAAGACATGGATGGAGTTCGGTTTCCAAACAAATGATATGCTAACTAGCTCACTCAGTAACAGGACAAAATCGACTCGGACCACAACCTTGTTGCAGCCAATGTTAGAATACGGATATCCACCGCTCCACAAGAAATTAGAAATACTGTAAACAAATTAACACCATGCATCGAATGTCGAATTACAATGGCAACGACCCCACACGCCATTAGATCAGCCGCAATTAATGTGCTAGGTTTCTCGCGTTCACCAGCAAGCTGTTATTGAGCTCTATAGGCAAAGAAGAAGGGAAGAACACTGGCTTTTTAGAAAGAAGAAAATAGATCAAGAAAAGCGCGCAGTCGAGAATATAGAGGGGTGCCACTCCACAAAAAAGGTGAACATCTGAACTGCACCAAGTACAGAGGCGTAAATCTTTAAACATCGCCTAAAAGATCCTATCTACCGTAATATCTGAACCAATAACTTGATCGGCCCTTATCAGTGTGGTTTCAGGCCAGGGAAGTCCACAACTGAACAAATCTTTACACTTCGCCAGACCCTGGAAAAAATACAAGAAGTCCAAATCGATACCCTCCTCCAATTCATTGATTTCAAAGCTGCATACGACAACATTTATAAAGATGAACTACACAGAGCCATGTCTAGTTTTAGTATATCACCCGATTTTGGGTGGTCTGTGCAGGATGATAATGAAGAATTCTAACTGCTCCATCAGGATCGGAAACGACATCACCTACACTTTCGATACCAAAAAATGATTTCGGCAAGACGATGCACTGTCATGCGGCTTCTTGAATCTGATTCTTGAGAGAATTATGCAAAACTCCTGATCCAACACCAGAGGCACAATCATCCACAAATCGGTGCAACTTCTAGCATACTGCATTGACAGATATAACTTTGGGGTATTCTGGGACTTTATCTACCTCGGCTCCGCTATTAACTCTAACAACAACATCTGGCCAGAAATTAAACGAAGAATTACTCTTGCCAACCGCTGTTTAATCAGGCTAACAAGGTTATTTAGAATTAAAGCCCTCACTCGAACTACTAAGGAGATCCTGTATAAGATTCTGATCGTCCTAGTCCGATCTACGGCGCTGAAGCATGGACCGTATCAAAAGCGTATGAAGAATACCTAAATCGTTTTGAGCGAAAAAATGTTTGGTACCGTTTGTGCTGATGGGCTATGGATACCACGAACTATACAAATTGTACAGCGACATTGACCTGGTCGAAAAACTCCGCATTGGACCCTTAGCCTAATACCTTAAAGATCAAAAGAACAGGAACAAGTCTCAAAAAAGATGAGAGCTCCACAAGATCTGACATTAACAAATTTGAATCAGGGGTAGCAAACGCTTAATCAAGTCATATGGAGTTTTTTTTGCTCTGGTACCATGCCTTTCCACTTACACCGGTTCATATTCAACTGACCATTTCAAGTTGGTTTATGTCGTTTTCTCATAGTTAGGAATCGAGGAATCAATGCGCCAGAAATTTAATATAAATTATTTATTGATATCATATCTACTGCAGATGCACAATTCATGTCATCCAACTATGTTAGGGTCCATGCGAAGTATGCTCCATAATGACGCACATATATCTCTGGCATGGATACCAGGCCTTGTTGTCATTGCAGGTAATGAGGCTGGAAATACTGAAGCAAAATAAGCCACTCGTTATCCGTATTCAAGTGAGCTTCCTAATATCTCTCAACTCATCCGGAAAGTTTTCATTTCCAATAAAAATGAAGAACTCGAAATCTCCTGCACATAATTTCCTTTGACAACATCACTCGACACATGTTCGAATTCCATACAACAAATCTCTAACAAGAGAAGATTGCATGACAATATTTCGGATCAGAATAGGTATAGTCCGTACCAAAACAGTTGGCCATTCTACTGCGCAGGTCTCTTAAAATGTGTTTTACAATCTCTTAAAATTGCAAAAACAAGCATAAAGAGACGAAAATGGGCGGAGCCATAATAAAAAACGACGTATACCCTGCCTTGTGTTCAAGATCGCTGTCGCGATCTCACTGAGGGTGGTTTTTTCATTTTCCTTATTTTATACTGAAATTAGGAGCGGAGGAAAAATATAGACCATTATATGTCAACTTTACTTGGACGAAAATATATTGTTTCGTTTTTTGCCTTGTTGGTTCTTTGTAGGCGTATGATGTGATCACGGTCGGATAGATTAAGCAAAACATTACACATGAATTGATTGTGTGACTGTATCTGTATGAAGGTGTACGGTTTTAGATTTAAACCCTATTTGCTCATTATGCTTTCGTTGATCATTATTAATTGTGTCGTGCATATTGATCATGTAGGTACTGATATTGGCACGCAAAGTAAAGAAAATTGCAGCGTCACACCAAATTTTTTTTGTTTATCTCATTGAATTTGGGCGAGGTAGGTAAATTTAATAAAAAAAATTACAATTTGGGAATTTTTTGGAAGCGTAAACGATTTTATACCCAATAACAATAGGCACGATTTTCTGTCACAAAAAAGAGGATGGGGTATTAAACGGTTCGTTAAAGACAAAATGGTGAACGTTCTTGCTTCTTCAATAAATGCAGTTTTTAAAACTTATTGAACTACCCACCACTTTTATATTTGTAACCTTGATTATAAGTGTAAATTATAGCGAGATAAAATTGACGATGAATTGCAAATATAAAACAGATTTACAGCGAGCAGCAAAACAAAACACCAGTACCAAGCACACCACCCACACAGGTACCTAGCGCTAAACCACGAAATGTTCAACCATAAAAAGGGTTGGGAACCCTTTCAAATACAATCGGACTTCTAGGTAGAAATGTATAAAAGTTCAACAGCATTTTAGTTCTAAGCACTGTAAAGTTGGGTTACGCATTGTAAATTACAGGCAAAAACGCTTAGTGATTAAATCTCTTTCGCGTCATTTTTGTTCTCTTAAATCTTCTCTCTGCGCAATCGACCGTTGGCCAACTGTTTTGGTACGGACTATAAAACTCTGTTTTCTAGTCGACACTATTTTACTTACGACCACCCAGAAGAGTGCGAACATTGCAGAGAGGTTCTGTCAGTTTGGTATATATTAGCCGATTGTCCCATTTGTTGACAAACTGCAGACACTAATTCTGTCGAAGATAAGCAAAAAAAAAAGACACAAAATATTTCTGTAAATATTAAAATTTATGTCTTGAAGTAGATAATTCTCAATTTAAGAAGAATGAAAGACCTTTCAATAATAAAGGGTCCGCCAAATAACTTTTTTTTTTTTTAAATCGCTATAAAAAAAACTACTGAATATTTTCACAAATTTATTTTTTTATTTGAAAGCACAATCCTTCCGGTTGAATGGAAATAATTTGATTCAAATGGCTGCCTAGGCTGGCCATGCAGTAGCCTACACGATCGGTCCAATTTTTAAGCACATTATCGATTGTGTGCAGCTGTATTTCACCAATGGCTTCACGAATATTGACCTTTAAAGCGTCAATTGTCTCTGGCTTGTCGGCGTAACACTTATCTTCTACGGCACCCCACAAATAATAGTCCAACGGTGTCAAATCGCAGCTCCGAGGTGGCCAAACGACATCAGCTCTGCGGCTGATAATGCGATCTTCAAAAACAGGGCGCAGAACATCGAGTGTAGCTTCGGCTGTGTGGCACGTAGCGCCGTCCTGTTGAAACTAAATGTTGCCAATATCCTCCTCTTCAATTTTTGTGAACAAAAATTCGTTCAACATGGCCCGATAACGATCGCCATTGTCTGTAACGGCCACTCCTTGCTCATTTTCGAAGAAAAATGGCCCAATTATGCCTCTGGACCAAAATCCGCACCAAACAGTGACTCGTTTTGGGTGTATCGGCTTTTCAAGGTATGCGTGCGGGTTTTCTGTGCCCCAAATGCGACAATTTTGCTTGTTTACATACCTGCCAAGATCAAAATGAGCTTCATCTAAAAAGATGATTTTTTTTGGCAAAATCGGCATCTTCTCTAAGTCGATCGCAGGCCCACTTAGCGAAGCGAAAACGCATTGGATGGGTAGTTGGCTTCAACTTCTGAACCAATTGGACTTAGTATGGCGTCATACTAAGGTCTTTATGCAAAATTCGTCTCAATGATGTCTCCGAAATGTTCAATTGTTGATTACGACGGTGAATTGATATTGATGGCGCTTCACGCACACTTTCTGCCACAGCAGCAATATTCTCGGGTGTACGCACTGTTTTTGGCTTTTCACGCTTTGGTTTATCGATGAAGATGCCAGTTTCTTTCAGTTTTATCACAAGCTAACGAACATACGGAGCTGTCGGTGCTTCTCTTCTTCCAAAATCCGTACGCAATTTTCAAACACATTCTGCAACATTACCATGATTTTCAAAGTAATGTCGCAAGTAATGTTCCCAGCGTTATTCAAGCATATACACAACCATATTCGTTCAGCGGAAGGATAAAACTAATTATCTGTCAAATTAGACATGAGCTAAGTATTACCATTCACGAAATAAGCTCACGTTAGGTGGCGGACCCGTTAGTTTTCTTTTGGAACCAAACTTACTATTAAAACGTTTTAGCTTTGGAATTCAAGATGACTAGATATATGTATCTACCAGTATTCTTGGATCTGACAAAATAAACCAATTGAAAACTCGTTGAAACCTGTAGTTTTTGTTCTGCGATTTGTCAAATTCTAATAAAAACCTTTCTCAAGTATTTCGAAAATGTGTTTTTCTTTTCAAAAGTCTCGGCTTTGTATAAAAACAACATAGCTCTAGCCACAGCTGTTAACTAATTAAATTCTTAGAGTTTAATGTCGTCAGAAAAATAAATTTAAAATTAGTCCACGATAAGGCAAAGACCTAACTGAAACTGACATGTCCTTCGTTGAACCATAAATCCATAAAATCTATTAACAGCGCAATATAAGTCGAGAAATCGTCAGCCCTTTTTTGTGCTCTCGGTTCTTAGAAGTGAACAGTCAACTCCAAACTTTACGAACTTACAAACTCAAATAGAATTTGGACGCGATTAGCTTTCTCCTAAGGTTTTTTCAACCATCGAATCATCTCCAGAAATTTTCCACCCATGAGTTGTGCAGCTTGCAACAGTCAACTGTCAAAAGTCATGGAGCAGGGGAAAGGACATGAGCTTTGCCATAAAATCAAGTTACCGATATTGAGGTCCACCCCTCCTTAAAGAGAACACTCTAGTGAACCAGTTGGTTATTGCCACTCTTCTATGATTAAGGATCTTTTCGGACACAAAATAGCTCACTGACTTGAAGCTTCAGATACTAAAGCGGGGCAGACCCAGAAAACCCTTTCATTTTCACTTAGAAGGGAATTATGTTAGTTGGTAGTTACGCACCAGTCCAACAGCTCCTCACACAATCTTAGTTATGGATTTGACATGCCGATAACCGCAACAAAGAAGTCTCCCTTGATTGGAGTGATCAAGGAATTGCGAATTGCGAAGACTTGCTGATATTTAACTGACCACACTGGACTACGTAGAGTGTCAATTACGCGTAAGCCAGTTCGATAGATACTTTCGCATCTCAACATCGTGTTGAGATAGGTCTTAGATGTGGTTCTGGGTAAATCAATTAATTAGGCCTATTTCTTCAGGTGCTATTCCAATGCTGAAAGTTTTAGAATCCCAAACGTGACCGCCGACAAATATTGGTATTTCGTGAGATTTTTCAGCGTTGCCCAAGACGTACAGGGATAACACCTTTGAGAGCTCACAATTTTTACATCCTCGATATTCATGCCGAACTTGTTTTACTTCAATAAATGCAATCTGTGGTGTAGAACTGTTGCGAAGAACTATCGGTTCTTCATTCCAAATGAACAAATTGTGAGCACTAAGGGTTGTGAAAGTTTCCTAACCCTATGACTTACTAACTTACTTACTTAAGTGGCGCTACAGTCCGGGATGAACCTGTGCCTCAACCAACATGCCACTCCAATTAGCCCGGTCCTTAGCTAACTGCCTCCAGTTGCGCACTCCAAGTTGGTTGAGGTCATTTTCTACTTGTGCGCGCCACTTAAGGCAAGGTCTTCGTCTACTGCGTTCGACGTCTGGCTGGGAATCGAAGACTCTGGGAGCCGGAGTATTGGTGTCCATTCGTTCTACATATCCTAGCCATCTTAAACGTCCAATGCGGAGTTTTTTTTTGACTAGGGGTATGTCAAACGAAGATTTTTCGAAGAATTTTCCTGTCGAATCGATCAAGGATTTCTTCATCCGCTTGTGATACGGTCCATGCTTCAGCGCCTTAGAGCAGGACTGGGATAATCAGGGTCTTGTATAGGATCTCGTTAGTAGTTCGAGTGAGGGCTTTACTACTAAATTGCCTTCTTAGCCCGAAGAAACAGCGGTTGGCAAGAGTAATTCTTCGTTTAATTTCTGACGAGATGTTGTTGTCAGACTTAATAGCGGAGCCGAGGTAGACAAAGTCCCGCACTACCTCAAAGTTATATCTGTCAATGGTGACGTTCTGTCCAATTCGTCGATGTTGTGTGTCCTTTCGTGTTGACAGCATATACTTAGTCTTACCCTGATTTACTGCTAAACCCATTTTTGACGCTTCCTTCTCTATATTAGCACACGTGGCTATGACATCACGTTGAGTCCTACCAATGATGTCAATATCGTTGGCGTATGCTAGTAGAATCAAATTAAAGAAATCACATGACAGCGCATCGCCTTGCCTAAATCCTTTTATGGTATCGAATGTGTTGGTGAGGTCGTTTCCGACCCTGATGGTGCAGCGAGAATTCTCCATCGTCATCCTACACAAATGGACGAGTTTGGGCGGTATACCAAATCGGTGGTGGGTATCGATTTGGACTTCTTGGGTTTTTTCCAGGATCTGCCGAAGTGTGAAAATAAGATCGGTTGTGGACTTTCCTGGCCTAAAACCACACTGATAAGGGCCGACCAGCTTGTTTGTAAACGGTTTCAGGCATTCACATATTACGGCGGACAGGATGTTGTGGGCGATGTTGATAAGACGTATGCCTCTGTAGTTGGCGTAATTCAGAGGGTCTATTTTTTTGATCATGCCAACGATGCTCCAAAATACTGGATGCGTGCCTCTTGTCTATCGCAATGAGATCAATTTGGTTGACTGTTCGTAGATCTGGAGACCGCCATGTCCCCTTATGGATATCGAGGTATTGCAAATCAAACAATGCCGTTTCTGCAACAAAAATTCCCTAGACCTGTGCTGTCAAAAAAAGGCGACCGAGATCTCCATATTTGACCCCACCGGACTTCTTTTGTTGCGGTTATATGAAAAGCAAGGTATACACCAGCAAGCCTTAGACCTTTGACAAGCTAAAGGCAAACATTCGTGAAATCATCACAATACCACCCGAGATGCTCAAAAAAGTAATGAAAAACGCAAAAAATGTATCGTTGGTCAATGGAAGCGGAACCACCAGATTGATAGTCAAAATAAATTCCAAACGAACCAAATTGTTTTTTATTGAGTTTTTCAATATTCACATTCCGACATTAAATATAGCGCAGCCGAACCGCAACGTTTGAAGTTTAAAGTATCAGACAATTCATGTCCCTAGAATCGTGCTCATAAGCTTTGCTTTTGTTCAAATATTCAGCCCAAAACAGGTCATAAATTTCAAATACAAAAACACTCCTGATATTACCAACTTAATTTTGGGGAAGCCCTTCGACCCGGCGTTGGCCCAATTCTCAACGTCCCAAAAGACGCAAAAAATCGTTAACAAGCTTTTTCATAGGTCATGCGGTACATAAACAAGCGCAGGAGGGTTGACTCACCCCCACCCCAGCACACAGTCAACTATTCTTAGTACGAGCGTCGACTTCGAAGGACATGCGAAAATGTCGTAAAAACTAAGAATCTATGGCAAGTTGGTGCGCCCCCACCCCATCGAAGGTCAACAATACAAAATGAGTAATAATTTATAACGCTACTTTGTATATTCTTCGTTTGTATATACAACAATGCGACGAATTGTTGTTGTCCCAATATCGCCAACAAAAAAAAAAAAAACACCATCATATCCTGAACATATGATGAGGATATGATATGAATTCCACACAACATACCCAAGTGTATCTCCAACGAGTACATGTGAGATACAATCTGATGGTCTTCTCCCACAGATGTGTATATACACACACATTCTACGGCGTGGAGGATTCATTTATTATTTCTTTGGATAACCAAAAGAAGTCCCCACAGGATAGCGCACATACGCGCTGCGATCTAACGATGAAAATAAAATTCCAACTTAACAGCGGCCGCCACGGCAAGGAGAGGTCTATACAGCACGGTTACGCAAATATTGCATGAAGTGCAGAGATGTATACAACGGACCCAGGATCGGAAAATATGCGGTCGGGAAAGGACACCCCCCTCCCAATTTGGTGGGTATTTTTATATTTTATTTGGTTATGGTTTAAAAAGTAATAGGTTCGGGATTTGCTTTTCGTTTTCCTTTCTAAAGTCACTAAGGATATGCCATTGGTGTGTATCCTCTGTATGGAGTCTTGAACGGTTTTCCTCGTTTTCATTTATTTTTTTTCAGTAGTAAGCCTTAAATGTAAGATTGTCTAAGGCGTTTCAATAACAAACGCCCCGCTCTTGTGGTACGTATCCTTCGCCCTCGTTTAACCAAGAACGCACCGAGAGTAATGGGAAAATGGGAAGAAAAAAACTCCCCAATCGATATGTGGGAAGAAGAAGACGACGTATATTCCTTGTATGAAAATATTATACGTTAAGGAATGATATGGCCAAGGACGATGACTACGACGAGGGTTTATTGTACGTACAACATTCATATACATACAGTTCTTCTGTTAGGGTTCCCCAATTTCGCCTTTGAAAATTCCTTTGTACGTGACCAAATCAACTTGAAAGGATACACTCCATCCGATCTCCGGAACGGAATTCATTTTGCCTAGAAGCAAATTTATACTCACATGAATCTACACACCCCCAATGGCGCTGCCAATTTTATGAAGAAAATCCGGGTCCGGTTGGTGTGATATAAGAAAAAGGATCATATCCCTTAATTTGGTCATTGTTTTCGCTGACATCACCAGTCGGTGTGTAGTCCTTTTTATGCTGCCCGAACAAATGAAATAATTCAAAACCGCGAAAGTGTCCTTTCAAAATATTGTGACAGCCTTACAATGGAAACGGCTTATCCCGGGCTAATCAAATTACAGAGCCGGCGTTCGGTGTTCTCTAAAAATCTAAAACGGAGCCGGCGGAATCAAAACACACGTGACTACAATCATACGGCACACGTGCGTTTTGTTATAGCTGCTCCAAGGTGCAGTGCAGCTTCTGTCAAATTGGTTGACGGCGAGGGTGGATATCTGCGAGGTTGAGTTATATGCCTTTCGAGGTTTTGAATTGATTGAAGGAGATTGTCAGTGGGGGGGTGCAATGGTGGATGGAAATTGCCTCACGTTGTCGAATTTCTCCGGGGTGATGGTGGTGTGCCCAGGGTGAGTGTACTCCTGCCTCACATTGATTTATCGTGATCTGCGAAGCAATAAAAAACTTTAAAAAGAAATCGTCGTTTTTTTTTTTTCATTTTAAGTTCCACCACTACCACAGCATCTACATCACCCCCTAAGCAAGTGCTCCCTGCAGTGAGGGCAATACATCTTTAGTGGTTCTATGAATTATTGTGTTTATAGTGGGCGCTGCAGAGGGGGTGGGCACCACAGAGAAATGCAGTCAATCTACAAAATAAGCAGAGCAGTCACATTTGCTGATGTTGAAATATCCTGAAGGCATCTTATTACACTCGTTCGATGATGGTGTATGGTATTCGTTCGCTCCTTTTTTTTAGTCATCGTGCACGTGACCGATTGCGGTGAAATAGCAGACTGCTAGTGGTAGAGTGCTAAGGTTGCGATCGAAATTCCTTGGATTAATAGGATTTAAGAAATGGCTTCGTCGCCGTGAGCTATATAAGGCCACTGACCATTCGAAGGGTATATAGGGTTATTACTTTTCAATATTGTCATTAAGGATTAGGCAAGGAGTGTGAGTGTAGGGTTGTGGAGGATTTTCTTTTTTTTTTTTCGGTTTTTTGTTGGCTACGCTGACTACTTGGGCGGATATTTCGCCGTGGGATATTGCTTCAGAGAGGCGCAATTTATTTGAAGAAAGGGGTCGGTTGCTCTTTATTTTTATTGCATTAATGTTGAGATGAGAGAAGGCCTGTCGGATGTGTTGGGATGTGCTTTCAGGAAGGAAACGTGTTATCGTTTTTAATTTTCCTTCGTTAAAAAAAAACATTTATTTGCAGTGTCATGGGAGGTAGTTTCGGATTTAGAAGTTAAAACTTTGCAATGTATCTGTAGGAGGAATAGAGTTTGCTATGTATTTGGTATACGCGTTGAAGGAATGATGTCACATATATCTCATTACGATACGATGTATATACATTATAGAGTGTTAAAGAGGTCAATGTCCTTTTCGTTTGTAGCGTTGGATATTTAAACAAAAGGGAGCCAACAAAAGGAAGACATATTCAGTAGCTGTACCTTTCAATAGTCAAGAAATCCTCAGGATGTAATGCAGTGCATTTGGGCTGTTTCCATTGAAACCACGCTCACTGGTGAAATTTGTATGGGAGTGCGGAAGAAACTCAATAAAAACTGAACCACTCAACAGATTTGGATGAAATTTTCAGGGATGACAACTTTACTCTTAAGAAATAATTATAATTCATTTCCACCCACTACCACGCCCCTTACAAAAATATTGTCTGAATAATTAGGAACTCAGATTTTGTCCTTAGAAAATCTGTTATTTACTATTGCTATGGGCTTCCATAGCATTTTTTTTAAATTTTTTTTGTTATTTTGTATGGAAGCACTCTTATTTTGATAATATTGGCCACTCCACCGATTTAAATGACATTTTAAAAAATGGAACTCATTATATGGACGAAAATGGACTCATTATATTTTTTAATCGAGACACACGCCCACAAAAAGTGAAAAAAAAAATTATTAAGGAAAATGGATTTACCACTTAATTTCCTAAGTGGCGCTACAGTCCGGAATGAACCTGGGCCCCAACCAACATGCCCCTTCAGTTACCCGGTCCTTAGTTGCGCACTCTAAGTTGGTTGAGGTCGTTTTCTATTCGTGTGCGCCACTTAAGGAGGTCTTCCTCTACTGCGTCCGACGTCTGGCTGGGCATCAAAGACTTTGCAAGTCGGAGTTTTCATATCCATTCGCCCTAAATCTACTAGCCACCATAAACGTCCAATGGGGAGAATTTTTTGACTATGGCTATGTCGGTGTACAGTTCCTGGTTGAATCTTCGTCTTCATAGCAAGTCAACGCAAATGGAACCGAAGATTTTCGAAGAATTTTCCTCTCAAGTCGACCAAGGATTTCTTCATCCACTTTTGAAACGGTCCATGCTTTAGCGCTGTAGAGCAGGACTGGGAAGAGCAAGGACTTATATAGTATCTCCTTAGTAAAGGGTTTTTCAACAGGGACGCTACAAAAGTAGAGCGACAGGGACAGCAAACGACGCCATATTTCTTACCGCTCTTTTGACATTTCTCTTCAGTAAGGTTTACCATTTCATGATGGAAAGATATAGGAGCCAACAACGAGTCGAAATTATTAAAATTTACTACCGAAATACGGAGTCAGTGGCCTCAACGTTAAGAGCGCTACGTCCAATTTATGGTCGTCATAATCGTCCTAGCAGATCAACAATTGAGCATCTAGTGGAAAAATTTAAATCCACAGGCACAGTACAAAATGTTCCCGTGCCAGTGAGACAAAGAAGTGCCCGTAGTGTCGAGAATATTTGAAGAAAGCCCAAATGTATCTCTCACACGTCGTTCTCAAGCGTTGGGCATCTCTGTGACGTCTTTGTGGCGAATTTTGCGAAAAGAACTTGGCCTACATCCTTACAAGATTAAATTGACGCAAGAACTGAAGCCGCTTGACCACCAGAAGCGTCGTATGTTCGTGAATTGGGCTGAGCAACAACTTGAAAATGATTCGGATTTTCATCGAAAAATCATCTTCAGCGATGAGGCTCATTTCTGGCTGAATGGCTTCGTCAATGTAGGAAGAGAAGACATCTTTAGAAGTATTGTCGGAAAACATAGCCTACACGACAACACGTCTGGTAACGGTCTTCGGCTAACTGATTTCGCTACCGAACGAAATGCCACAATAGCCAGCACACGGTTTCCTCACCTCGATATCCATAAGGGGACATGGCGGTCTCCAGATCAACGAACGGTCAACCAAATTGATCACATTGCGATAGATAAGAGGCACGCATCTAGTATTTTGGATGTCCGAACATTCCGAGGAGCTAACATCGACTCGGATCACAACCTTGTACCAGCCAAGGTAAGAATGCGGATATCCACCACGCCACAACAATCCAGAAATACTGTGAAAAAATTTAATGTCGGAAGACTGCAATCGCAAGAGACCACCAAGGCCTTCGAGCAACGCGTATCCCTTAACCTCTCGATTCACACCATACCACCAGCATCTATAATGTCGAAGAACAATGGCAACGATGCCAACAAGCCATTAGATCACCGCAACTGATGTGCTAGGTTTCTCGCGGCCACCAGCAAGAAACCCCTGGTTTGATGAGGAATGCCGAAAGATGCCCGCAGCCAAGAACGAGACCTACAAGGCTAAGCTACAGGTGAAGACAAGAGCTGCCATTGAGCTCTATAGGCAAAGAAGGGAAGAACATCGGCTTTTCAGCAAGAAGAAAAAAGAGCAAGAAAAGCGCGCGATCGAGGATATAGAGCGCTGCCACTCCAGGAACGATGTTGCAAGTTTTGCCAAAGTGTAAAACGTCAAAGCCAAGGCTACAAGGCTCGAACAGAATCCTGTCGAGATGAAGAAGGAAATATCGTAGTTGAGACACAGTCGTTGCTGAGGATATGGAAGAACCACTTCTGCAGACTGTTAAACGGCGATGACGAACAACATTCAGCTGTCAGGCAGAACGAACCATTTAATATTGGCAACGACAGCGAAAACTGCCAACCACCCGACCTGAGTGAAGTGAGGATAGCAATATATAAATTCAAGCTTAATAAAGCTGCCGGAAATGACGGCCTTCCCGCTAAGCTTTATAAGGCCGGCGGAGATGACTTGGTAAGTAACATCCACCAACTCATAATCCAAATCTGGTCGGATGAAAATATGCCTGAAGAATGGAACCTCAGCATCGTTTGCCCGATTCACAAAAAAGGAGACCCTCTGAACTGCGCCAACTACAGAGGCATAAGTGTACTCAACATCGCCTACAAGATCCTATCTGCCGTAATATGTGAACGCCTGAAACCGTTTACCAACAATCTGATTGGCCCTTATCAGTGTGGTTTTAGGCCAGAAAAGTCCACAACCGATCAAATTTTCACACTTCGGCAGATCCTTTAAAAAACTCAAGAAGTCCAAATCGATACCCACCACCTATTCATCGATTTCAAAGCCGCATACGACAGGATTTATAGAGATGAACTGTACAGAGCCATGTCTAGTTTTGGTATACCGCCCAAACTCGTCCGTTTGTGAAGGATGACGATAGAGAATTCTCGCTGCTCCATCAGGATCGGAAACGACCTCACCGACACATTCGATACCAAAAAAGGATTTAGACAAGGCGATGCGCTGTCATGTGACTTCTTTAATCTGATTCTTGAGAGGAATGTGCAAAACTCCAAAGCCAACACCAGAGGCACAATTTTCCAAAAGTCGGTGCAACTACTAGCATACGCTGACGATATTCACATCATTGGTAGGACTCAACGTGATGTTACAGCCACGTTTGCTAGTATAGAGAAGGAAGCGGCGAAAATGGGTTTAGCAGTTAATGAGGGTAAGACTAAGTATATGCTGTCAATACGAAAGGACACACAACATCGACGAATTGGACAGAACGTCACCATTGACAGATATAACTTTGAGGTAGTACGGGACTTTGTCTACCTCGGCTCCACTATTAGCTCTGACAACAACATCTCGTCAGAAATTAAACGAAGAATTACACTTGCCAACCGCTGTTTCTTCGGGCTAAGAAGGCAATTTAGTAGTAAAGCCCTCACTCGAACTACTAAGGAGATCCTATATAAGACCCTGATCATCCCAGTCCTGCTCTACGGCGCTGAAGCTGGACCATATCAAAAGCGGATGAAGAAATCCTTGGTAGATTCGAGAGGAAAATTCTTCGAAAAATCTTCGGTCCCGTTTGCGTTGACGGGCTATGGAGACGAAGATTCAACCAAGAACTATACGAGCTGTACAGCGACATGCCCCTGGTCAAAAAACTCCGCATTGGACTTTAAGATGGCTAGGACATGTAGAACGAATGTCTTCGATTCCCAGCCAGAAGTCGGACGCAGTAGAGGAAGACCTCGCCTTAAATGGCGCGCACAAGTGGAAACCGACCTTAACCAACTTGTAGTGCGCAACTGGAGGCAGTTAGCTAAGGACCGGGCTAATTGGAGAGGCATGTTGGTTGAGGCCCAGGTTCATTCCGCACTGTAGCGCCACTTAAGTAAGTAAGTAGGCTTCGTCAATAAACAAAATATGCGGTATTGGTCAGGCAGCAATCCACACGTACTCCATGAGTCATCTTTGCATCCCGAAAAAATTACGGTTTGGTGTGGTTTATGGGCCGGCGGCGTCATTGGGCCGTACTACTTCCGTGATGATCAAGACCGGCACGTTACTGTGCATGGGAATCGCTACCGTTGAATGATAAATGAATATTTTTTGCCCCAATTTGATGATATGGACTTGGAGGACATGTGGTTCCAACAGGACGGCGCCACAAGCCACACAGCGAATGTCCCAATCAATTTATTGGAAACCAAGTTTGGATAACGTGTTATCTCACGAAATGGTCCAGTCGCTTGGCCGCATCGGTCGTGCGATTTGACGCCGTTATACTATTTCCTGTGGGGCTACGTCAAGTCTTTGGTCTATAATAACAAGCCAGCGACGATTGATGAACTTCGTACGAATATCGAACGTGAAATTGCAGCAGTATCGGCCGATTTATGCTTGAAAACCGTCGAAAATTGTGTTCAGCGTCTGGACTTCTGCAAGCGTGCCCGTGGTGGCCATGCAAAAGAAATCGAGTTCCATACATAATGGCATCGAACGTACTTTCACAGGAATAAAGAATTGCATTGATATCCAAAACCGATTTTGTTTTATTTAAAAAAAAACTTTTGTAGCGCTCTTATTGGAAAACCTGATAGTTCCAGTGAGGGATTTACTTCCGAACTGCCTTTTTAGCCCTGAGAAACAGTGGTTGGCAAGAGTAATTCTTCCTTTGATTTCCGACGACATGTTGTTGTCATCGTTAATATAGCGGATACGAGGTAGACAAAGTCCTCACGCTCCTTTAGGTTGCACAGGTTGCATAAAATTGGTAGTTCGGGACGGTGCGGTATACAATTTAGATTAAGAAGTTCTCCTCTTATTTTAAAGATTGTGCTTATCTTATCAGTGGAATTGCTGATCAAAAAATATGTCCTAGTCTGTAAATGATGCTCCAATCGACTATAGTAAGCTCTGTATTGCGATGACTGTGCTTCGTTTACAAAAGTATCGTAGATTCGTCAGCCCGTTTTCTCCAATAAGTCGTTAAATTTTTGTTTTAGTAGACTCGACTGTTCGTTTGGTCTAACTGAAAAGTCATAACCGCATTCCAATCCTAGAACTTGCCACTCTTGAACACATTTGACTTTGTATCGTAGCATTGAAGAAATCACTATTCTGGACAGGCACTCTGGATTCATTGCCATGACTTTTATGATAAAGGGTTATCCATTTCGAGGTTCCCTACTTTTTTAAAGAAAAAAACACAGAAAATTCAAATTTAATGGAGAATGTTTATTATCATTTGAAAGAACATTCTTTGGCATTTATTTTTTGAAGATTATGTCTATCAAATGTTGGCCGTTGCTACGTCGCAGATGGTCCATCCGTTGAGTCCAATTTTCGATCACTCGTTCGAGCATTTCGACTGGTAACTGGCGAATGACACGCGTGATGTTTTCCTCCAAGGCCTGAATCGAAGCGGGTTTGTCGGCATAAGCTTTTGACTTTACATATCCCCACAGGAAAAAGTCTAACGGTGTGATATCACACGATCTTGGTGGCCAATCGACCGGCCCAAAACGTGAAATTATGTGCTCACCGAAATGTTCTCTCAATAAGTCCATTGATTGATGCGATGTGTGGGAAGTGGCGCCGTCTTGCTGAAACCAAATGTCGCCGAGATCACGAGCTTCAATTTCAGGCATCAAATAGTCTGTTATCATGGCACGATAACGGTCGCCATTGACGGTTACGTTCGCACCGGCATAATTTTTAAAGAAATATGGACCGATGATTCCACCGGCCCACAAACCACACCAAACCGTTGTTTTTTCTGGATGAAGTGGCAGTTCTTTAATCCCTTCAGGTTGCTCTTCGTCCAAAATGTGGCAAATTTGTTTGTTTACATACCCATTGAGCCAGAAATGGGCCTCATCGCTAAACAAAATTTGCCTCGAAAACGTCGGATCTTCTTGGAACTTTTCAAGAGCCCATAGAGCGAAGCGTTGTCGCTTGGGAAGGTCGAGCGGCTTCAGTTGTTGCACAAGCTGTATTTTGTACGCTTTCAATTTAAGATCTTGACGTAAAATGCGCCAAGTCGTTCCATACGTCAGTCCGAGTTGCTGCGAACGGCGCCGAATCGACTCTCCACGGTCTTCGTGTACACTCTCAGCTACGGCCGCTATATTTTCTTCACAGCGTGCTGGACGTGGTCTATTCGGTCGAATATTATCCAATAATGAATGCTGGGTCTCAAAATGGGTGATGGTGTTGCGAATAGTACGCTCAGTAGGCCGATTATGTTGACCATAAGTTGAGCGAAGTGCACGAAACACATTCCTCACAGAACGTGAATTTTCATAATAAAGTTGAACAATTTGTAAACGTTGTTCACGCGTAAGTCTTTCCATTATGAAATGCCAAACAATACTAAACAAAAATAACATGACAGCATGACACGACTCATAAGTGATCTGTCAAAAAAGGCTGTTGAAAAAAGTATCTCTACTTGGATCACCCTTTACTTACCGTAATTTAGAGCTAAACGTATTTTTGCTGCTTCATTTTCTATACTAGCAAACGTGGCTGTAAGATCACATTGAGTCCGACCAATGATGTCAATATCGTCGGCGTATGGCTCGGGAGTTTTACACAATCCTTTTAGGAATGATGTTTAAGAAGTCACATGACAGTTCATCGCCTGGCTTAAATCCTTTTTTGGTATTAAATGTTTTGGTGAGGTCGTAGGTGACAGTGATGGAGAAGCGAGAATTCTATATCGTCATCCTGCACAGTAGGACGAGTTTGGGCTCTGTATAGTTTGTCGCTGTAAATGCAGTCGTATACGGTTTTGAAACGACAAGAAGATTTTATAAGATGTGGACTCTCGTTCCCTGAAACCACACTGATAAGGGTTGATCAGATTGTTGGGAAAAAGGTTTCAGACATTCACATATTACTGCAGATATGATCTTGTAGACGATGTTGAGGAGGAGAAATATGTCCTTGTTAGCACATTCAGTGGGTCTCCTTTGTAGTGGACCGGGCAAACGTTGCTGAGGTTCTATTTTTCAGGCAATTTTTCATCTGACCAATATTGATTATGAGTTGGTGGATGTTTATTTATTCATTTAAGCTTAGTACAAGCTGAACTTTAGACTAAATTAACCTAATTAAATTATTTATTATAAAAAGGGTTAAGGAGTATTGGAAGATGAGGTGGACATGAGGGAGTTTCGTAGAGCAAGTTTGCTACAGTGAAAATCAAAGGAGTTGTACCCATTAGCCAGGCGCAGTATTCTAGTTATTGGTTCGTTGTTGCCGTAGTTGGTTCGGTGGAAGTTTAGTCGGAAGAGGGGAACAGACCTTAGATTTCGTTAATTGGTGTTGAGGGATTTAATTTCTAGCTGAGCGGGCAATCAAAATTTCCTGCTAGAAGCTGATGTCCAAATAGAATGTCGGCTATTTCACGACGCTTTTGAAGCGATTGAAGGTTTATCAATTTCAAACGATCCTCGTAGGGTGGTAAATTAAAACTATCTACCCAGGGGAGACCGCGTAGAGCAAAACGGATGAATCTACGTTGGACACTCTCAATACGGAGGGAATGTGATAAGGCGACCATATTTGGCTAGCATATTCAAGGATAGGTCTAACAAATGTGGAAAAGAGAGATTTTGTAACATAGGGGTTCGAGAATTCCTTAGACCAGCGTTTTACAAACCCAAGTGCGGAGTTGGCTCTGCTGATGATATTATCAATATGAAAACGAAAGTTAAGTTCTCTGTCACAGATAACACCCAGATCAGGCAAGAAAAGCACATTAGGTACGGGCTCACCAAATATTAAATAGGATCTCGCGACTGATGGGAGACGCTTACGGGAGTATGTCATTGTCTGATATTTGATGACATTGAGCTCCAGGAAGTTTTTTTGGCACCAGGTTGAAAAGTTGTTTAAATCTCTTTGAAGTGGGTAAGAGTTAGCTGAGGAGGAAATGTGCCTAAAGATTTTCATTTCATCGACATAAACAGATAAATATGAGTTTTCAATGATACAGTCAACGTCATTGATAGACAAAATATATATAAATGGACCAAGATGGCTGCCTTGAGGCACTCCGGATGTGGCTAAAAAAGGGTCCGATACAGAACATCTAAACAGAACTTTGTATTGGCGTTCAAAAAGATAGGATTTAATCCAAGCAATAAAGATCGGTTGAAAACCTAGTGCTTTATGTTTAAAAAGAATGATTTCATGTGAAATTTTATCGAAAGCTTAACTAAAGTCAGTGGCAATAACATCGACTTCGTTGCCATTCTCTAATGCGCACAGAGTGTTAGATACAAAGTCTATTAGGTTCGTGGTTGTAGACCTACCTTTAAGAAATCCGTGTTGGTTAGGAGAAAAGATGGATTTGCAATTAAAAAATAATATATCACAAACGATGCTTTCAAATAGCTTCGGTATGCAAGAGAGTTTAGCAATTGGTCGGTAGTTAGAAATTTCGTTCTTAGGGCCTTTTTTATGTAAGGGAATTATGAAAGAGGTCTTCCAAAGAGAAGGAAAGACTCCCTGTGGTATTGAGAGTTGGAAAAGAGCAGTAAGGGGTTGAGCTAAATAGTTAATACAATTTTTCAGAACTATTGAAGGTATGCCGTCGGGACCGGGAGAATATTCGCGCTTTAGTTTTACGAAATCATTTCCATCGGCTTTGTAAAGCTCAGAAAGTAGGCTGTTATTTCCGGCAGCCTTGTTAAGCGTAAGTTTAGATATTCCTATCCTCACTTCACTTAGGTCGGGTGGTTGATGGTTTTCAGTCTCGTTCTGCCTGACTGCAGGAGATTGTTCGTCATCGCCGTTTAACAGGCTGTAAATGTTTTTTTCTATATTCTCAGCATCGACTGTGTCTTAACTACGATATTTCCTTGTTTATCGCAATAGCTTGGTTCCCTGGCTTTGACGTTTTACACTTTGGTAAAACTTGCGAACATCATACCTGGAGTGGCACCTCTCTGTGTCTTTTTTTTTCTTGCTCTTGTTTTTCTTTGAAAAGTGGTGCTCTTCCATCTGGCTTTGCCCATAATGCTCAATGGGAGCTCTAGTCCTTTCCTGCAGCTTTGCCTTATAGGCCTCGTTCTTGGCTGCGACCATCTGTCGACAAGGGTTTCTTGCTGGTGGTCACGAACAACCTAGCACATCAGTTGCGGCTGTTTTAATGACTTGTTGACATTGTGGCCATTGGTGGGGAAACCATGTGCTGGCTATAGCGGTCTGTCGCTATATCAAATTTTCCCCGGCGGTGTGTGAGCGCATATAATGCTATTGTTGCCAAGTAAGGCCTTGATGAGGATTGTTACAATGTGTCTGGCAATTAAATGAAATCCACATCCGAATAATCGCTGTTTCTGCTCACTACAACAGGGTCCGTAGTAGATTTTTCATACTCTTTTTGCCCGGCCCATCCCATCGTATTTCCTGGATGGAAGTAATTTCTGCTAGATATGTAGGAACTTAGAGCTTCGTTTAACATTGTTTCGTAAAAATGAACTCACTGAAAACGGCTCGTCAAAGCGTACACATTTGCGAGGTCAATGTAATCCAGCAACAACGTTTTAACACTTAACTACCTAAGACAAAATACAAGCCTCAAGAGTGGGTCAATACTAACATCAGTTAGATTTTGATTGCAGGAATCAAGGTAAACCTGTTTGCTGCAGAGATCTCGGAGTATATCGTAAAATCCTTTTTGTCTACGTAATCAATGCTGCCAGGTAAAAATTTACCATGTCGTTTGATGATTTCTCAATGACCTTAACTAGATTTGTCCCTCGTAATTTGTTTGCACATGTTTTAGTGAAACGACATGCACTATCGCTTTTATATCAAATATTTCTTAGCTTGAGTTGACTATGTTGCTATAAAAATTGCCGCAGATCTTACCACTCCCCATTAGATATCAGAATATAATCTTCTGTTTATTAAAACTGGTTACTTAACACCAATTTACCGGTCACATGTTAATTTCTTAGAATTTTATAGGTATTTGGATAGGTTATGGGCCCATTAATAGTCATTGCTAATAAGATGTAAGCCCCTAGCAGTTAGAGCATTTTCCTTTATCTCTGAATTAATGCTGACATCGACTGGTGGCTTAAGAACGCCAACTAGTCCTCTCAATTCACGAAATGTGTTCATATAACACTTCATATAAAAGAGTTGTACTGCGAACTGGCGAACTGGGCATTTTAATTTTCGTGTTTTATTTAATTTTTATTTACTTTAAACCTATGAGGGACATTGTGGTGATGAAATGAAAGAAAATTCTTAAATCTTTGGAAGTCACATTCGAAAGAACACCATGACCCCAAAATTGATTAACATCTAGATTTCCAATCGACTTTAATCGGCGCCAGATTCCATGTGAACTCGGATAGTTCATAGCAATTAGCTGGCCATATGCAAGCCACAGCAAACCAGCTCAAGCCAGTAACAAGAAATTTAATCAATTTTGTTCAGGAAAACAACATTTAAATCATCGAAACGGGCCAGTAGTAGTCGTTGAAGGCGTGAAGACGTCCTTCACAACTATCTATGCATTAACATTGCAATAACCGTCAACAACAACAAACTGGCTTGCACTTTATTGCGCAGCTCCGACTTGAAACAAATCATACATCAACTGGATATCGGCATTCCATTCCAGCTGCCATGCTATACGGCCGACCACAGAGAGTGTGCTGCACAGCAGTCGATAAACTATATACAACCTGCTGCATATCACCCATACACATGTGTGTGCCGGTCACACATGTAGATACATTTCTATCCACCTTAGTCCTGACCTTCATTTCTGTCAACCCACTGAATGTTTTCCCATGTGCAGCGAGCTACATATGCAGGTAGATCGTTTTTTTTATTTGGATTACGTAATTCGCCCGCCGTGCCGCCTAACCAAATGCCAATGGAACCACCATGGACCAGTGGTGGACTGGCCAACTTAACTTGGCCAGCGGCGGTGGTTGCGACGGCACAGCGGTGCAGTAGCTCAGCAGCCTAAACAAATGACGCTATACTTGAGTTGTGTGTGCAACCTGACGTTAGCTAGCAAAATATCGCATGCAGCTTAGAGACTGGCTAACCCGACTAGTCAAGTTAACCGACTGCTGGATACGACACCGACAACGACACCGACTACGACGACGACGGCGATGTTTGTCGATAGTGTTTGCAATTAATTTTACGGCGATCACCTGCTCGATTGGCATACCAAGTCGAGTGGTGGCGGTGGCGCGGTTGCGGGCGGCAGGCGGCCCAGCATCAGCCGCCAGACAAGGAGACATATTTAGTCGAAGATGTAGAAATAGTCGCGGTATTAGCTCAGCATATGCCCCTCAACAGCACGCTGACCGACTATACTTTTAGCGCTAGACTAGGCTGCCTCTGAGTGCCTGCATGAGTTTTTTTTTATCAGTTTGTCCTCGTCGAGCGCGAACTTGAAGCGAATCGGAAAAGTCAAATTGTTTGACACTTTCAACCTAGGGGACCTGCATCTATCGATTGGTGCAGCGGGACCGCGCACTATGGCAATTCTCACAGAAGATGTTGTCGCTGAACCTCTGCATGTTGCGTAACCCCAGGGAAACCACTCATTTAGCTACACAGCCACTCTCTGACAGCTGGCCGCAGAGTATAGATAGTGGTCGTCCCCTGTTGTGGCGATCTTGCGATAGATATTTTCACTTAAATCATTTATTAATAATAGTTGAGATTTTTTTTTTTTTCAAAAAAAAACATTTTTTCTCGATTTTTGCGACTAACTGCAAACTGGCTTTTCTCAGGGCCGACAGCTTTTCATGTTGCGCGGCTATGTCAGAGCGGGATTTTGTTGATCTTTTTTTTTCTAATTTGCTTGGAGGTGCACTGCACATGTACGAGTGTGTACGAGTGTAGTCGAGCAGCTGGAAACCCACTATTCCGGAAAGTGTCTGACTTTGATTTTGTTGCAGTGCAGCGCTAAGTCGCGCCGGACTAATATGGCATCGGGGGGGTTCTACATTCAATAATTTTCCCAAACAAACTATTTCGTGAGTTTAGCTTAAAGGCATGCTATTAGACGCCATCTGTGGCAACGACAGTTATTAGATGAATTAATTGAAGAGAGCTCCATCTGAACTGGGTGTATAATTTAATTGATGGGCATGTAGTCATAATTAGAGGCAGTGTTTGGAAAATTCTTTGAAGATCAGATTTTAATGTCTGCGTCGCACGTGAGGCTAGCCTTATATGGTGGGTCATTGGAGACTAGTTTGTTGCAGATTCTAGAAAACAATTTTCGATCGCACTTGTTATGTTTGCCATGAAACAGGGATGGAGTAAGGTTGTAATGGCAGGTGATGCATTAAAATATGTTTTTGATGGCTTAGAACTACAGCCAAGACGTGGTTGGTACACCTGGTCCGGGTGTATATACCACAAAGTTGGCAAAAATCCATGCTTGTCTATAAGAGGTCTGCTTGTGTTGCTCTATCAATAACACCGTATTCTGTTTAGGATATCTCCTATCGCTGATCTTGAAAATGTCCTCGATACTTTTTTTTTACTAACTGCTTCTAGTTGCGCCCCTAAAGTCGGTTAATGGATGCGTGCAACTTAATGTGGGTTCAAGGCAAAAGGGTCGCCTTTAATGACCAAGGATTACTGCATCTGGATGCTCAGGCTCACCGTAAGTGTTGTATAAATGGTGTTTTTTCGAAAACAGATAAAACTGACATTTTGTGGTCAAATCGGGCAGCTCTAAGGTCATTTTTATTCATTTTGGTTTGCCATTTCATCATGAACAAGTTTGCAAATCATGCAAATTCATTTCGAAAATAATGGTTCAATACGCGAAGTTTACCGTAATCTCCGTCCATTTTATGGTCGACATATTCGTCCATCAGAGCAATTAATTCGGTTAACCATGGACGGTTTTCGCACTACGTTTACTCTATGTGATAATACGCATCCGAAGAGACGTCGAACAGTGCGCACCGAAGAAACAATTGCCGCTGTAGAGCAAAGTGTTGAAGAGGACCCGAATGAATCGATTAGCCACCGGGCACAGCAATTGGAGCTTTGTCCATCAACTTTGTGGTAGATTTTGGGCAAAGATCTTGGCTAACGACCTTACAAGATCTAGCTTGTGCAAAAATTAAAGCCGCGAGACCATGCAATGTGTCGTGATTTTGGTGTGTGGGCCGAATATGAGATTGATCTCGATGCTGATTTTCATCGCAAAATTTTGTTCAGTGATAAGGCTAATTTTTTGTTGAATGGCTACGTCGACAAGCAAGATTGCCGCATTAGGAGTGAAGAGAATCCACATGAGATCCTTGAGACGCCATTACATCCACAAAAACTGACTGTTTGGTGTGCTCTATGGGCTGGTGGAGTCATTGGGCCATACTTCTACCGAAATGATGCTGGAGATTGAGTTACCGTTAATGGAGACCGGTATAGAGCCATGATAACCGACTATTTTGTCCCCGAGTTGGATGGCATGAACGTGGATGAGATGTGGTTCCAACAAGATGGCGCGACATGCCACACAGCGCACGTCACAATCGATTTATTGAAGGAAACATGCGATGAGCGCAATTTCGCGGAATGGACCTGTCAATTAGCCACCAAGATCCTGTGATTTGACACCATTGGATTATTTTCTTTGAGGATATGTGAAGTCGATGGTCTACGCCAAAAAAAAAAAAACAGAAACGTTAGGGTACTTGGAAGCCAACATTCGTAGCGTTTTTGCCGATATACGGCCCCAAATGCTCAAAAAGGTGGTTGAACCTTAGGACTTAGACTTGGCTTTATTCGAAACAACCGCGGCGGCCACGTGCCCGAAATCATATTTAAACATTAATGGCATTAAATTATCCTTCCAATAAATCCAAATTGATGGACATTAAAACGATTTTCTTTATTTCAATTCGAAGTTCTATACCTCTAAAAAAAAAACACCATTTATCACGGGAGAAAGATAGTCATTTCCGGGTTCACCTGAATCGTTAGAATCGCTTCCACATTTCGTTTAGAACGGGTTATGGTTATTTTATTGCATGCTGCATCGGCGATGATAACTTTTTCTGCAACGATGGCGGATCTCGTCGTGGGCAAATGACAGCTGTTTCTGCAACATACTGATCCATCGTAGGTTTGCACCACATACGTGGCCATTTTTTTACCATGTTGAAAGGGTTGTTTTTGGTGAATTTCTTGTCAGCATATAACTTGATAGCTTCGGGGTACTATGAGGTTACGATGTACTACGTTTGGTATAAGCGATTGTTTGTTAGATTTTATAGTGGTTCTGGTTTTATTGGCTCATTAAACGTTGCTTCGGCTATAACAAATAGTTGCTTCGAGAAGTATTGAGATGGTTGAGTTGTCCAAGATAGACATCCTACTGGTCTTAGTGGCATTTTTTTAAAAACGATTTTGCTACTTAAATAAGTCTCTATTCAAGAACTTAAGATTTCGGTACCACGAGCTTGACGTCTGATTAGTTAAGACTCATTTTTTGACAAAGGCTTGAAATTCCCCTAGAGCGAAATTCGGGATCATTGTTTGAATTGAAGACAAACGGTACACCATGAATTACAAGTATGAGTTCAAGTATGACGTCTGTTGTTTAAGACTCCCTAAATGTTAAAAGTCAAAGAATCCAAAATAACTATCTACAAGAAGACATTCATTATTTTTAAATCAAAATTTATCTACTGCAATGAACTCCCAGGGCAGTACTGAGACCCTTTTAATTACAATTGACAATTTCTTTGGAAACAGCCACCAACCGCAACCTACTAGGTAAAGTTCAAAGATCAGCTTCCATAATTTGTATTAGCGGAGCTCTAAGAACAACCCCCTCTGTAGCCCTAGATGCTACATCTAGCAAAATACAAATACAAATTTTTGGCGCAACAGGCTCGTTAGTACCCAGGGCCTAGCTTTCTCACAACCATTCATGTGTGCGTGTGTACTTCTTGCACGATGGCGGGACCTCCTGTTTTATGCCGACTCCGAACGGCTAAGTTGAGATAAGCTATTCTTGACAATTGATACTACTCGGATGATTTGTCAGATCATCACGAGCGCCCCTACATCTAGCGCCCCTAGATATTTACGGCAAACAGACAGCAGCTTGTGCATCTGTGAGACTGGGAGCCTCGTCAAAATTCACACCAACTCAAGGCGAACACACAATGATTCTGAATCAACATAACATTACAGAGAACACCGACCACACCACTACCCAACTCAGTTTAGAGCATAACTTCACAACGACCATTCCCAGTCGCCTTGAATGGGAGTCGGATACGATCGGAACCATTAACTCGACTCACATCTATACCGATGTGGGGGGAGGTGTTTCATCCAAGATGCTTAATCTAAGCAAATCCTTCCGCCTTCCCGATCATTGCGGAAATCATGGCAAATTAAGAAGTCTTGTCCTGGCTAAAAAGGAATTTAATATTCTTTCTTACTTACTTAAGTGGCGCTACAGTCCGGAATGAATCTGGGCCTCAACCAACATGCCTCTCCAACTAGCCCGGTTCTTCAGTTTCGTACTCCAAGTTCGTTGAGGCCGGTTTCTACTTGTGAGCGCCACTTGAGGTGAGGTCTTCCTCTACTGCGTCAGACGTCTGGATGGGAAGCGAAGACTCTGCGAGCCGGATTATTGGTGTCCATTCATGTCCTAGCCATCTCAAACGTCCAATGCGAAGTTTTCTGACTAAGAGCATTATCGCTGTACAGCTCGTATAGTACTTGGTTGAATCTTCGTCTCCATAGCCCGTTAACGCAAACGAAGATTTTTCGAAGAATTTTCCTCTCAAATCGACCAAGGATTTCTTCATCCACTTTTGATATGGGCCATGCTTTAGCACCGTACAGCAGGACTGGGATGATCAGGATCTTATTTAGGATCTCCTTGGTAGTTCGAGTGAGGGCTGACTAAACTGCCCGAAGAAAAAGCGTAATTTTTCGTTTAATTTCTGAGATGTTGGTGTCATGTGGAGCGGAGGTAGGTAGTGGTGACGTTCTGTCCAATTCGTCGATGTTGTGTGTCTTTTCGTGTTGACAGCATGTACTTAGACTTACCATCATTCACTGCTAAACCCATTTTTGCCGCTTCCTTCTCTATACTAGCAAACGTGGCTATGACATCACATTGAGTGTTGAGTCCTACCAATGATGTCAATATCGTCGGCGTATGCTAGTAGTTGCACCGATTTTTGGAAAATTGTGCCTCTGGTGTTGGCTCGGGAGTTTTGCACAATCCTCTCAAGAATCGAATTAAAGAAGTCACATGACAGCCCATCGCCTTGCCTAAATCATTTTTTGGTATCGAATGTGTCGGTGAGGTAGTTTCCGACCCTGATGGAGCAGCGAGAATTCTCCATCTTCATCCTACACAAACGGACGAGTTTGGGCGGTATACCAAAACTAGATATGGCTCTGTATAGTTCGTATCTATAAATGCGTCCTTGAAATCGATAAATAGGTGTATAAAAGTATCGATTTGGACCTCTTGGGTTTTTTCCAGGATCTGCCAAAGTGTGAAAATTTGATCGGTTGTGGACTTTCCAGGCCTAAAACCACACTGATAAGGGCCGATCAGGTTATTAGTAAACGATTTCAGGAGTTCACATATTACGGCAGATAGGATCTTGTAGGCGATGTTGAGGAAACGTATTCCTCTGTAGTCGGCGAAGTTCAGAGGGTCTTCATTTTTGTGGATCGTGTAATATCCTCGATGCATATTTACATCTTCAGTGACAGCCAAGCGGCAATCAAATCCCTGGAATCCACCTCGTTCAAATCGAAATCAGCCCACCAATGCCGCTTTCTCTTAACGCCAATTATGCCACTTGTGGGTGCCGGACCACGGAGACATTCCAGGGAACTTCAAGGCGGATGAGCTTGCCAGACACAGCACTTCCCTTGATATCCTACCGCCAGTAGATGTGTAAGGCATGCCCCTGGCTACATATAAATTACAGATCACACTGGGTGGGATCGTGAAAGCACACCGAAAAGGCACAACGTGTCAAATATCAAATATCCTAACTATAATCGGAAGTGCTCCATCTGCCTGACAATGCTGAACAGATCAAACATCAGCACCATAATCGGTGTCCTTACAGGGCAGTATTCTATAGGCCTACACGCAAAAAGACTAGGCCTCTTTAGCAGTGACGTCCGTAGAAGCAGCTTGGACGAAGAAGAGGAGGAAAGTATTCCTCACCTGCTCTGCTCTTGCCCAGCTCTCGTCAAGCTCTCCAGCAAGATAAAACTCTATCTGGAGAATAATTTCTTTGATAATCTAGATGAGCTGGGTAAATTAATGTCAGAAACCTCCTGCCCTGAATGGTTCAATTAGGAGAAAGAATATAGGGAGGTCGACGGATCCACATGGTACCACAACGTTCATTTATGATCTAAATGTGCACGCGAATAGCGACCTAACCTAACTAGGTCTTCCTTTCCCCAATGTATAACCTATTGTAGGTCTTCGTTTTTAAAGCAGTTGAAATCTCGGCTGGTGCGCAGCAATAGCGGTAATAGGCGTGTCTTTTGAGTTAGTCGCTAGCATCTGCAAAACTAAAAATGCGATTGTTAGTTGTCGTCAAAAGTTCAATATTGTGCAGCAGAAATCGAGTTGGTGAGAGAATTGATCCTTGAGGTACTCCATCATTTATAGAGAATCTATCTGAGGAAAACGACATAACATGCAAAGAGCTTTCTTTAAGAGAAATGTCCATTCAGTCGCACAAATTTTCAGGAAGTCCGTATGCTGTTAATTTGGCTATCTCCGTGCCAAACTAGATCGAAAGCTTCGAAATATCCAAGGCAACAGCTATGATTTTCCTTATTTTCCATATTGCCTATCGCTTGTAAAACCATTCCTTTCTGGTTCATCGATAGTCTCGGTATTAGCCGTTTTTTTCATTGCATTTGAATGTAGGGATAGTAGAACAATAGGTCCGTAGTTTTCAGAGATGCATTTTCTTTCTTTTTTGGCATTCGGTTGGATTCGTTGGATGTACAGTGGCCAAATTGTTCAGGATGCGTCTTATTTTTCAAAGTCAAAATTTTACTTCAACCAAAATTGAGGGTACATGATACAAGGTGGCGCAAAAATAACCTTCCGATGTTTTTTGGCTGTAATTTAAAAAAAAAAATGAAAAACTTTGATTCTTCTTGTGGATTATTTTTATTTGGTCTTTTAATTTTTTTTTACATCAAGTCGAGAATATGGTGTCATGTAAATGGACGCCGCCACAGTTGATTGTCATTTGAGCCCTTTTTATGGCATTTTCCATCACTTTGGCCAAAACTTCCGGCGATAGGTCCTCACATTATTGACGGATATTGTCTTTAAGAGCTGCAAGAGTCTGAGGCTTGTTGACATAAACCCGCGACTTCAAAAAGCCCCACAAAAAGAAGTCTGGAGCGGTCAAATCAGGCGATCTTGCTGGCCACTGCAAATCGCCAAAACGGGAGATTAGGCGCCCGGGAAATGCATCCTTCAGCATTTCGGTTCTGGCACGTGCAGTGTGTGCCGTTGCACCGTCCTGTTGGAACCACATGTTTTCCAATCCCAATTCATCAAGTTGCGGCAAAAAGAACTCGTTGATCATTGCTCTGTAGCGCTCACCATTCACAGTAACCGTTTGGCCCGCGACGTCTTCGAAGAAAAAAGGTCCGATGACTCCTCCAGCGAAAACAGCACACCATACAGTGACTTTGAGCGGGTGTAATGGCTCTTCGTGGGTTACACGCGGATTTTCAGTGCCCCAGAAGCGTAAATTTTGCTTATTTACGTACCCGCTACGATGGAAATGGGCCTCATCACTCATGATTATTTTTGATGAAAAATCATCTTCCTCTTGGTGGTGATTAAGGATGGCTTGAGCGTATGTTAGACGCGATTGGCAGTCAGCAGCTAACAGCTGATACACCGTCTGGACTTTGTACGGAAACATCTTCAAATCTAGTACCAAAATTCGCTGTAAAGACCGTCGACTGATACCCATTTGCGTGGCACGTCGTCTGGTCGATGTCGACGGCGCTTCCATGACATCTTCGGCTACAGCAGCAATATTCTCTGCAGAACGGCTACTCCGGGGTCTGCCACGCCTGGCAGCATCTCGTGTTGTGCCAGTCTCTTCGAGGCGAGCGGCTAAACGTCGCAGTGTTTCACCAGTAGGCGTTGGATGGCTAGGAAATCTGCGACGAAATTCACGTTGTGCCAAAGTCACCGACCGATTATTGCTCAAATAAATAGTCACCAATATTCCGCGTTCTGGAGCAGTGTAGCGTAACATTGTTTATTAACGTGTATTTCGCATGTGTTTACTACACAAATGTCAAAACAGAACTGACATTAGGGGCCAATCGCAAAATTTATAGCATTTTCTGATAGGAGGATTACTTTTGCGCCACCTTGTATATCGTTGGTAGCACCTCTTATTCCGAGTATCATGTTGAAATTCCTGACCACATTTTAGCGAATAAGTAGGCCTTTTCTTTTTGTGATTTATCTAGCAAGCCAGCAGTTATGATTAATGGAGGGGCTGAAGAATGCCTAAAATTACTTTGGACTACCTCTGCCATTGACCAAAATGTCAGTGAGCCTCCCCGATATGCCAAAAGTTTGTTAGTTACTCTTTTTGTTTTCGTTGAGGCTTTTATTGTTTGGTTGGCTATATTTCGCTACTCTTTACTCTTCTGATGGAGGAGAATTGTCATTGTCTGAGCGCTTTCATTTTTGCTGATACAACTTGTTTGCACTGCTTATTGAACCACGGTTTGTTGTATCCTGCTTTTTTTTATAGAGGAACGAATAGTTCCAAACCTAGCAGAATGATCTCTTTTACTATATCTGGGCAAGTATTGACATCACTTTGTCTGATTGTTAGTAATCAAAATGTCAAGGTTGCCTTTCCAAGAAAGAGAAACATACAAATCACGTAGATTATCCCAGTTATTCGGGAGTTCCTTAAAAATCGTTTTGCATCGATAAGGGAAGTGTATATCTTGCAGGGTAGTAATTAAAGTATGATCTGAGTTACGCCAGCTGGGATTGATATCTTCTAGTTATCTGGATCTGAAGACAGTAGTAGATCTAAGATATTTTCAAAGTTGTTATGGATATCAGGAACCTGCGTTGGTCTCTCGTTTGAATTGTGCTCGATAAAATCGTCAAGAATCCTTGACAACTTTTTCGGATAAATGCGCAGGTTTATTGTCATTTTGGTAGCGATAAATGCAGCATTTGCGTTGCGAACTTCAAGTTAGTTTAGGTCGGTTTCATTTGTCTAAATCGATGCCACTGTACGGCTTGTAAAATAAATTAAAATCTTAATTTCCAGTGGTCATCAACGTAAATGAGTCCGAACCGACCAATGATTTCTAAGTCTTGTTTGGATACAGTCCAGATTTTAGTGTTGTAAAGCCAGACAGGGATGATCAGCGTCTTTGTTATAATATTGCTATTTCACTTCCTGTGTCCAAAACATGCACCTACAACTTTTGAAAATTAAATTCGTTTCGATGAGATCACAATACCTTACAGTTACCATCGGATAGTAATCCGCAACTGAAGTGCAGTCATAGTTGTAATACCAAGAACCGTCAATTTGACTCCGCTCAATATATCATCTGAAAACTTCAGCCACATTGGCACACGTCAAAATCACATATAATCTATTTTTGGCCTAGAGATGTTTTGTCAGTATCTATCGACTCAGAAAGATCTTCTAGCTCCAGATTAGCCAATAAAAAAAAACTATTAAATATCTAGTTCTCCTGGGTAATTAAATATTTCGCTGCACTGATGTTCGCCAGTTTTACGGAGCAATAAACGCACAAAAATAACATGTCTTGTGCCTCAATGACATAATCATTAAGCATTTCGTTTATAACGATCCAAGTTCCTCTAAACAGAAAACACCGCCAATAGTTTATTGACCCTCAAGATTTTTTTTTTGGCATACAAAATTAGCCAATCTAGGGTTCCATCGTTAATTAGCCCCATAACTGTTGGCATATTTCGAGTTTATTCGTTTGGCTTTGGTACATCTATTCGGGCTGGGCTCTAGATTTGAAAACCATTGTCAACGTTGGATTAGCATAAATTGGGAAACCCAAATGACAAGCCCATAAAAATCCAAAAACAGGTTAGTAGCGATTGTAAAATCTTTAAAATAGTTGACAAATAGACAGATACACACAAACACATGCACAGTCTAAATGGCACCTGACTTTGGAAGGTTCGGTTACATCTTTAGAGCTCGACTCAGATGCATAAATTTCATCTCTGATTTGGGCTATAAATTAGGGAAAGGTAGACCAATTGACGTCATGCGGTTGGTGATCTAACGAAAGATCTGCAAAACAAGTTCGAGGCCTATTCACGAACGTAGTTAACCTCAACATATATATGACCACCTTGGCGGTGTGGTTGCTTTCCATGGGAAATGTAACATTTACACGAAAGTCGACATTCATCTTTGACAGTTGATGAGACTGCATGCAATCAACTCGGGACATGAGTACAAAATCTCTGGTCTTAGCAAACATTTGTACAAATCCACCACGTCGAACTGGCTTCGTTTGCTAAAAGCTACCCCGGTCGTGTGTGTGTGCCTATTGTATCTATCCGCGACTGTGTAAATATTTACATGAAACTGAAAATATCTCATTGACTAAAGTGTGCGAGCAAACACGTGCAATTTTTGGCCGTTTAGTGTGCACAAATGCACAGCCTGCCTTTGAAACCACCGCATGGAGATACAAAACGGATACAAGGATAATAACACGTCACAATCGCTTGAATTTGATTCAACGAAACGACAAGGACAACCCGTGATGGGCGCACTGTCAGTATCGCCACCACCGCCACCCCTTGGTTTGATGATGCCAATTCAAAAATGAACAACCCCTGGCAGGGAGATGAGCGCGCTATAGCTTCCCGTCACCCTTGTTTGCTTTTGAAAAATTTTTCAATATTTACACTTGAGCGCAAGTTACTTGTGCGATTGTTCTCTTTGTGCACAAGCACACTGATTAATTTGCATACGTCACCATAATTTGACGTTTCACGCAGCCAATCTTTTGTCTCTCTAGGCAGGAGCTAAGCCGACGTTCGCTGGTAGGCTGGGGTTAGAGGGCGACGCACACAACAGGCCGAGTGCTTGTCAAACTGTTTTTCTGTCTTGTATTTTGTAAATACAGTTGGACGGGTTTTCGAATGGCAGGGGGTGTACGAGACTCTAGCTCTGCGCATTGTAATCAGGAATTGTTTACAAATTTTCTAGGTCAAAGACTACCGTCAATAGCGGGAAGAAAAGGTTTGCAGCTTGTGTTGACTTTTTGGGAAGATTTTGTGTACAATTGGAAAATAATTCAAAACCATTTCGACAATCAGGGGGATTTGATTGTTTGGGATAGTGGTGGAGTGGGAAGGGGGTTGAGGAAAATGGCAAAGGCCAGAGAATTAGAAAGACCAAACTGGTTTTCAGTCGAGTTAACCAAGAAACGGGAAATATTTTTCAAATTTCATCTTCGAAAATGCCTTGAATTTGTCGTCATTTATTTTTTTCCTGTATACGAACGTCGTAACATTATAACTGGAATGTCTCCAATAAATCTTAGAGGCGACTAAAAGTCACGTGAACAAAAGTATGTATCCCACTATAGAGCTGACAGAAATCCACCAGGCTTGAATAAATAAGCTGGTGTATCTAACCCTAAGCCGGTATTTAAATCTAAGAAGTTTGTATCGCTTGAATCTAGTGGGATACTTAGCATCATACAACTGTCCAATGGTCTATGCAAATCCGTGAAGCATGCATGCCATTCCATTCTATTGAGCATTCCATTGCAAGGCTTATCATTCTACCAAACTTTGTACAGATCGACATGCGTCAAGATCTGACGGGCTGCTGAGAATAATCTCAGGTCATCACGGCGATCACAGATGACGGGAAGTAGAAAACCTACACAATTTTAGGTTAGCTGCGAATAGTCAATAAGTAGTCTCTGAAAGAGGGACACAGAACGAATGCATGGTTGGAAAGTACGAAGGAACCGCTATCAATTATTTGCGATATATGTGCTTAGTGGGATCTTGTAGAACTAGGGCAAACCCTGCTGCGGTTCGTGTTGTACTGAGCAAAAACGGCGACTATTCATGTGTGGATTTGTTATAAGTGGCAGATTTAGACTAGAAGTCTTATGCTTTCAAAATATCAGCAAATGCATTGTAACAATCCATATCAAGGCCATATTCGCCAACATTAGCCTTATATGTCCTCCAGATCCGACGGAAGGAAATGATGATATTGAGAAAGACTGCTTCTACGAGCTCCTTGGCTGAAACTTATGAGCGACTACGATTTTCGAACAGTGCGGGGGATTTAAACGCAATGGTAGGAAGAGAAGACATCTTTAGCAGTAGTGCCGGTAAGCACAGCCTACACGACAACATGTCTGGCAACGGAGTTACGATAATTGGCGAGGTTACCTTTCCTCGATATCCATAAGGGGACATGGCGGTCTCCAGATTAGCGAACGGTCAAACAAATTGATCACATTGTGATGCAGAGGCACGCATCCAGTGTTTTGGATATTCCGACTAGCGAACATCGACTCGGACCACTAACAGGATGCAGCCAAGGTATGAATGCAGATATCGACCATGCCACAACAAACCGGAAATATTGGGATTAACACCAAACGATGCCAGTAAGCCATTAGATCAGTCGCAACTGATGTGCTTAGTTTCTCGAGCCCACCAGCAAGAAACCCTTGGTTTGATGAGGAATGCCGACAGATGCTCGCAGCGTAGAACGAGGCCTACAAGGTTGAGCTAGACGTGAAGACGAGAGCTGTCATTGAGCTTTATAGGTAAAGATCGAAGACATACAGAGTTGCCAAAGTTGTCAAAACGAACAGAATCCTTTCGAGATGAAGAAGGAAAGGTCGTAGTTGAGATATAGTTGATGCAGAGAATATGCAAGAACCACTTTTGGAGACTGTTAAACGGCGATGACGAACAACATGCATCTGTCACGCCGATGGAACCACTGAATATTGGCGACGATAGCGAAAATAACTAACCATCCCACCTATGTGAAGTGGGGATAGAAGTATCTTAACTCAAGCTTAATAAAGCTTACGGAAATGACGGAAATGCCGTAATATATGCACACCCTAAACTGTTTACCAACCTGATCGGTCCTTATCAGTGTGGTTTTTGGCCAGAAAAGTCCACAACTGTTCAAATCTTCATACTTCGGCAATTGATGGAAAAAAAGCCCAAGACGTCCAAATCGATACCGACCACCAATTCATCATTTATACGACAGCATACGAAAGTATTTATAGGGACGAACTATGCAGAGCCATGTCTATCCCATTTAGGATGACGATGGAGAATTCTCGCTGCTCCACCAGGGTCGAAAACGACCTAACCGATACATTCGATACCAAAAAAGGATTTAGGCAGGCGATGAACTGTCATGTGACTTCTCCAATTTGATTTTTTGAGAGGATTGTCCAAAACTCTCGAGCCAGCACCAGAGGCACAATCTTCCAAAAATCGGTGCAACTACTAGCATACGCCGACGATATTGACATCATTGGTCGGACTCAGCTGGGTGTCATAGCCACGTTTGCTAGTATAGAGATGGAAGCGGCAAAAATGGGTTTAGCAGTAAATGGGGTAAGACCAAGTACAGGGTGGGCCGCATCTAGTGGTTTCTTTTTAAACCACAAATTATTTTGACACTGACAGCTGACTCCCGCTCGAAATCTTGACAGAAAGTCAGTATCAAACCTCCGCGGAACGCCTTACGCCGAAAAATCATTGGGAAATATTGAAAACGTACTTCCAAAGTGAGTGCTGTGTAGCCCAAACAGTGCGTTATTTGAAAAGAAGTTTTGGCCGAAATGAAGCACCCACCGCGCCTGCTGTACGTAAGTTTGTGCAAAAAGTTCGTGAGACTGGTTTGCTAGTGGACAACACTCATGGTCCCCGTCGGTCGTCGTACGGTGCGCGCTCAAACGAGAATGTGACTGCTGTAGCCAAGAGTTTGAGACTCTATTCACGAACATCAACTTGCCATCAATATCAACAGCACAACATTTCACGCACTAGCCTGAGGAGAATTCTGCATAATGATCTCGGATTATTCGCTTACGAGGTCCAATTGGCTCAACAATCGAAGGCGCATGGATGGTAGTTATAGCTTCGCAGTTTGGGCCTTAGAGCAGCTTGAATTGTGCAACGATTTTGGGCGAAAAATCATCGTTTCTGGCGATTCGCGTTTTCATCTTGGATGCTACGGTAAAAAATAAAATTTCCGCATCTCCGAAACCCTCACGATGCATCCACAGAGTGTGACAGTTTGGTGCGGATTATGGAGTGTTATCATCATTGGACCATTTTTATTCCAAAATGAGGCGTTACAAAGGGATGTTAACCGATTTTTGTTACCTAAATTAAAGACGTGAATTTGGACGACCTCTGCAGGATGGCGCGACATGCCACACAGCCCATGCCGCGATCGATCTTTTGCCCACCGAATTCCCAAATCGTATTATCAGCTGCCTTGGCGATGTCATTTGGCCGCATCGGAGCTGCGATTTGACCCCTTTTGACTTTTTTTGTGGGGAACCGTTAAGGACCGATGTTATGCCAACAATCCGGAATCGATTCAAGCACCTAAGGTCAATATCATCCAAGCAATCCGTGAGCTACAGCCGAAAACCATCAACAAGGTCTTGAAAAACTATAGTGACAGAATGTGCTACTGCGAAGCCAGCCACTTGAACAGCGTTGTGTTCCATAATAAATGGGAAAGCTTGCTCTTACCAATACTGCTGAACGTTTAATTTTGCTCATTTTATTCTACTAACTCTGACAACGAAGAATTACTCTTGCCAACCGCTGTTTCTTCGGGCTAAGAAGGCAATTCGGTAGTAAAGCCCTCACTTGAACAAGACTCTGATCATTCGAGTCTTGCTTTTCGGCTCTGAAAGATAAACCCACTCAAAATTCGATAGAGAAATCGGTGGTCGTTTTGACCGACTTTGAAAAATCTTCGGTCCTCTTTGTGTTGATGCAATAGACGTTTGAGATGACTAGGACATGTAGAGCGGATTGATCCCAATACTACGGTTCTTAGAGTCTTCGATTCCAAGCTAGATATTTGACGCTGTTGAGGAAGACCTAGCCTGAAGTGGAGCACACAAGTAGAAAACGACTACAACCGAATGGAAGTGGCCAACTGGAGCCAGTAAGCTAAGGAAGGAGTAATTGGAGAAATATGTTGGTTTAGTCAGAGGTTTATTCAGGACTGTAGCGCCTATTAAGTGAGTATGTAAGTGAGGTTAATTGATTTGGTGTTTCACTCTACTCTTACCATGTATTTCTGGTTAGTTGTGGTTCCCAATATTAAGGACACCGTAAAAAATCATGACTTTCAGCTTGAAGGCATCATTTACATCTTCATAGCTGAGCTGATTGTTCTTGCCTCATCCAGATAATTTTTCAATTCTAGATCTGTACATATTGGATTGGCCTTGAGACCATACCTTTAGATTATCTTCTAACCTAGATCTACTTTTCACTTTGACCAGTGCCATTGTTTCGGTTGGCACTATGTCATTCCTCATAGTTTAGGCATAAGACTCACAAAAGCGAATCACTTCCTTATATTAAACCTCGGGGAGTTTCTGAATGGTTCGTGTTTGGCTAATAAGCTTACGAACAACATAAAATGATTGAACAACCTAAAAGCCAAAAAAATGTCCTAAACACTATCCTCCCAGTATGACACATCACTAGTCTCTTCTGTGCCATGTTGTGACTTCTGTATGACGTCTACATTATTATTTACCGAAAAATAAAATAAAAAAAAAACACCTGAACCCAAACCTCCAAAAGAACAGAATTAACCTGGGCTTCCCCCTCGAAAAGAGATTCCTCTTGACAACTTCAAGTGCCCACACTGAGATGTGGATAAACAAAAGCGATAATAAAGCCAAACGGCTTTGAGAGTGAAACGAGAAATCAGCATCATATCCTCGCGCGCATAACATAAGGCACCACCATACACCAGCTCCGCTCTAGCCCCTTGGTGCTGCACAGGAACACACACACACACTTCACACACCAATTGACTGCATCGAGGTAACCAGAAAACGCCAGTCACGAAGAAAACACTTTAAGTGCGCCGGGTAGGATAACAAACGAGGCTCATTGAACTGCGCCTCCGCCACCGCAACCGCCATCGCTAGTGCCATCGCCATCGCCACCGCAACACCAGCAGCAGTACAACGATAGATCACCATAACGATGTCGAGGATGACGATGACGAAGACGACGACCGTCCAGAACAAAGCCAGCAATGAGCTGTGCTGCTCCTCAAACAACAGGAAGAAGAACGAGAGGTGCCTCGCTGCTCTTATTCGATCATTATGATGATTCGCTTGGTTGGATGAATGGGCCAAGTGCGTTGGTACTACACGAAGGTACAGTGTGTGTATAACCAGGGAGACAATTCGACGGTCTTCCTTACCTTTTTGGTGTGTTCTTTCAGAATGAAAACAAAAGCCATACAGTTGAAGGGGAAAGCAAACATCGCGCCTCTATGGGTGGGCGAGCGATGTGTATTCATCTCTGATGGAATTTTCGTCTTTTTTTAGGCTGGGCTGTCGAAGATGACGAGGAGGACAACAACCATGATGAAGCGGCATCTCTGCCTCGTCTGAGTGTATCAAGAGCCCACGCTTTCTTAGTGCCAGCAGTGGCGACAATAATTATCTTCCCTCGAGTGAAGTGATGCGCGTCATCTTAAAGATCCAACACCACAGCACCTCAAGTTAGGTAGTAACCACCCACCAACTTATCCGGACCCCACTCGAGGGATAGATATGTCAACTTTGTGTCGGCAAACATATTGTTTGCGTTCCAATTGTGTTGTCCGCTTATCAGTATCAGGATCCAACAAGTTGCCGAAGGGATACTGGTTCGACACCACTAACAAGTGCGTAGAAAATAATTTGGCAATTTGTGACCCCTTGTGTCAACACATATACCCCCACAAATCTCCATTACGTAACGACGCCGACTGTTCGGACTTAATGTCCGCAAGGACATCAGTTTCGATGAGAAAAAAAAAGCTGCTGTCCTGCCACAGGCAAGACGAAATAATGCGAAAATAGTTTATCTTTGACATGAATCGAACTGGAAGCTGTAGGTTGGGGGATGCTGGAAAAGGTACTTTCGCTCACAACAAATCCCTCAAGACATCCGGAGAGAATTACCGATTTTTGTTGTTCGTCCTTTCGGTGTTTTATTTCGTTGCCAATGCATTGGAGATACCCTGTACACATGAAAGTGAATCCTAAAACAGCAAACTCATCGGTATCATGTGAGGATGTTGGGGGTAGAGGGTGAACTTTTCTATTTGCCGTTTAGCTTTTGGCCGACTATTAGCTGGGATAGATGGATAACCTTTAACGAACTCCCAGCCAATAAACTTGGCGATAAGTATGCTTGACCTACTGATTTAGGCCGATGATGTTTTGGGGGGGTTTAGTGATCCGGGGAGGGGATCGAAAAGAGTGATAATCTAGCAGTTCTATTGAGAACCGTTTAGCAGTTTGGTTTAGGCGGGTGTAAGTTGACAGAACTACTTCAGTAGCGCGGGTGATGATACAATTTTATTTGTTTAGCGATTGCAATCTTAGGATCAACATGGTGGGCTTATTTGGACCATCTGCAGTTGATGAAGTTGACATTTTGGATAAGTAGGTGATAAGACTGAGGGCTGTTGACAGGACGATTCAATTACTTTTGATGGCCATAAAATAACAGTCATGTGGGGTAGGTAGATTGTTGGGAGAAGATTAACAGGTTAAACAAGTTTTTCGACACCATTTATCTGATGAACATTGTTAAGGATCTGTTGGAGATATTAATTGGAGAATCCAAACCTAGCTACAGTTCCATTGGAAAGGATTTCTTTACGTCTTTGCTAAAGTTCTAAAAGTTGCACTGAACAGTTCGTCTTTTGTATATGTACGCTTTCAGCGGACTGTCATCAATAAAACTTTAAACAGGTACAGGCTTCTTTTTCCTAAGAGATGATTATTCTGGAATAACATAGAGTGACTCAGAACATTGACCCTTCAGGTTTATTTATTTATTTATTTATTAAAAATAACTTGCTTGCAAACGAGAGAGGGGTAGGAGTGTCCCCTCACTAAGGCACTCACTCTCGGGCGGCAGCGGAGGAATTCCTTAGATGGAGTCAACGGTGGCGCTGAGCTGTTTCGACTTATTTGAACACCATGTCTACAGGGATTTCCAATACTGAGCCAGGGTGTTGGTAAAGAGTTGATGGCGGAGGAGCCCTCAATGGGTCAACGGCAGGGCTCATATCCCAAAATGTGCTACTGACATCAGTATATCCGGCCCGCTGTCCTAGGGTCAAAACAAGATCTTGGCCCTACAGGTTGGGGGTTGGGCTTTTGGTTAACTACCCATCCATGGAAAAAAGCTTATGTAACGAAGCAACCAATAGCCTCGGAAAGGACTGCTCTACGGCGCTGAAGCATGGACCGAGAAAATTCTTCGAAAAATCTTCGGTCCCGTTGGCGTTGACTTGCTATGGAGACGAAGATTCAACCACGAACTATACGAGCTGTACAGCGACATGCCCCTGGTAAAAAAAACCGCATTGGACGTTTAAGATGGCTAGGACATGTAGAAAGTAGAAAGAATGGACACCAATACTCCGGCTAGCAGAGTCTTCGATTCCCAGCCAGACGTCGGACGCAGTAGATGAAGACCTCGCCTTAAGTGGCGCGCACAAGAAGAAACCGACCTCAACCAACTTCGAGTGCGCAACTGGAGGCAGTTAGCTTAGGACCGGGCTAATTGGAGAGGCATGTTGGTTGAGGCCCAGGTTCATCCCGGACTGTAGCGCCACTTAAATAGAACTTACTTAAATAAATTCACAAAATTATTTACGTTGGAAGACATCAGGGCAGCAAGACCATAGATGTCGCTTTAATATTAACGGGTCCGCCATTTCAACTAGTACTTATTTCATGAATGGTAACACTTAGCTCATGTCTGATTTGACAGATAATTAGTTTTATCCTTCCGCTGAACAAATATGGTTGTGTATAGGCTTGAACAACGCTGGGCAATATTGCGACATTACTTTGAAAATCATGGTAATGTTGCAGAATGTGTGCAAAAATTGCGTACGGATCTTGGAAGAAGAGAAGCACCGTCAGCTCCGTATGTTCGTTAGCTTGTGAAAAAACTGAAAGATACTGGCATCTTCATCGATAAACCAAAGCGTGAAAAGCCAAAAACAGTGCGTACACCCGAGAATATTGCTGCTGTGGCAGAAAGTGTGCGTGAAGCGCCATCAACATCAAGTCACCGTCGTTCTCAACAATTGAACATTTCGGAGACATCATTGAGACGAATTTTGCATAAAGACCTTAGTATGACGCCATACTAAGTCCAATTGGTTCAGAAGTTGAAGCCAACTGACCATCCAATGCGTTTTCGCTTCGCTAAGTGGGCCTGCGATCGACTTAGAGAAGATGCCGATTTTGCCAAAAATATAATCTTTTCAGATGAAGCTCATTTTGATCTTGGCGGGTATGTAAACAAGCAAAATTGTCGCATTTGGGGCACAGAAAACCCGCACGCATACATTGAAAAGCCGATACACCCAAAACGAGTCACTGTTCGGTGCGGATTTTAGTCCAGAGGCATAATTGGGCCATTTTTCTTCGAAAATGAGCAAGGAGTGGCCGTTACAGTCAATGGCGATCGTTATCGGGCCATGTTGAACGAATTTTTGTTCACAAAAATTGAAGAGGAGGATATTGGCAACATTTGGTTTCAACAGGACGGCGCTACGTGCCACACAGCCGAAGCTACATTCGATGTTTTGCGCCCTGTTTTTGAAGATCGCATTATCAGCCGCAGAGCTGATGTCGTTTGGCCACCTCGGAGCTGCGATTTGACACCGTTGGACTATTATTTGTGGGGTGCCGTAGAAGATAAGTCTTACGCCGACAAGCCAGAGACAATTGACGCTTTAAAGGTCAATATTCGTGAAGCCATTGGTGAAATACAGCTGCACACAATCAATAATGTGCTTAAAAATTGGACCGATCGTGTAGGCTACTGCATGGCCAGCCTAGGCAGCCATTTGAATCAAATTATTTCCATTCAACCGGAAAATATTCAGTAGTTTTTTTTATAGCAATTTCAAAAAAAAAAAATGTTATTTGGCGGACCCTTTATTATTGAAAGGTCTTTCATTCTTCTTAAATTGAGAATTATCTACTTCAAGACATCAATTTTAATATTTACAGAAATATTTTGTGTCTTTTTTTTTTGCTTATCTTCGACAGTGTCTGCAGTTTGTCACAAATCGGACAATCGGCAAATATATACCAAACTGACAGAACCTCTCTGCAATGTTCGCACTCTTCTGGGTGGTCGTAAGTAAAATAGTGTCGACTAGAAAACAGAGTTTTACCTATTCTGATCCGAAATATTGTCATGCAATCTTCTCTTGTTAGAGATTTGTTGTATGGAATTCGAACATGTGTCGAGTGATGTTGTCAAAGGAAATTATGTGCAGGAGATTTCGAGTTCTTCATTTTTATTGGAAATGAAAACTTTCCGGATGAGTTGAAAGATATTCGGAAGCTCACATGAATACGGATAACGAGTGGCTTATTTTGCTTCAGTATTTCCAGCCTCATTACCTGTAATGACAACAAGGCCTGGTATCCATGCCAGAGATATATGTGCGTCATTATGGAGCATACTTTGCATGGACCCTAACATAGTTGGATGACATGAATTGTGCATCTGCAGTAGATATGATATCAATAGATAATGTATATTAAAATTCTGGCGCTTCGATTCCTCGATTCCTAGCTATGAGAAAACGACATAAACCAACTTGAAATGGTCAGTTGAATATGAACCGGTGTAAGTGGAAAGGCATGCTACCAGAGCAAAAAAGAACTCCATATGACTTGATTAAGCGTTTGCGAACACTGATTCAAATTTGTTAATGTCGGATCTTGTGGAGCTCTCATTTTTTTTTGAGCCTTATTCCTGTTCTTTTGATCATTCAGGTATTAGATCAAATGCCCAATGCGGAGTTTTTCTACCAGGTCAATGTCACTGTACAATTTGTATAGTTCGTGGTATCCATAGCCCATCAGCACAAACGGTACCAAACATTTTTCGCTCAAAACGATTTAGGTATTCTTCATACGCTTTTGATGCGGTCCATGCTTCAGCGCCATTATGGAGCAGGACTGCGATGATCAGGGTCTCATATCCTCTTACTAGTTCGAATGGGGGTTTTATCACTAAATTGCCACCTTAGCAGGAAGAAGTAGCAGTTGGCAAGAGTAATTCTTCAAAGTCCTGTAATTCCTCAAAGCTATACATGCCAATAGTGACGTTCTGACGTGCAATTCGTAGATGTTGTGTATCTTTTCGTATTGAAAGCATCAAGATGCGATTGGAATCTTTCGACATTCGTTTTTGAAGTATTTCTCATTTGTTTTCAGCATTCTTACCTTGTCTGCAACAAGATAGAGTTCCGAGTCGATGTTAGCCCATCGGAATGTTTGGACATCCAAAATACAGGATGCGTGCCTTTTGTCGACTGCAATGTGTTCAATTGGATTGACTATTCATTGACTTGGAAACTACCATGTTTCCTTATGGACATCGATGTGAGGAAACCGTGTTCTGGCTGTTGTGGCATTTCGTTCTGCAGCGAAGTCAATTATCCTAAATCTGTTGTCAGATGTGTTGTCGTGTAGGCTATGTTTTTCATCAATACTGCTTAAGATGTCTTCTCTTCCGTCCTTTGCGTTAAAGTCTCCCAGTACATCGTACTTCGGTAGTCGCTCATACGTTTTGTGCAGCAGCAGTCTTTCGCAATATCATACTTTTACTCCGATGGAGCATTACAGAGGCAAAATTTGGCCTTGATGGGGATTGTTACAAATCGTTCGCTAATGTCTTGAAACCATACGACATCATGCCTAAGTCTGGTTCTTATGACAAATACAAATCCAAAAAGTGGCTGTTTTTGCTCCCCCCTGAGCAGCCCAACCCATTGCATTTCCTGGATGGCAGTAATATCTGTTTTGCAGTAGCTTATGGCTTACGATAGTTGTTTGGCTGCATCTCTCCTGTTTAATTTTCTCATATTCCAGGTGCATATACGAACGTCGCCGTCGGTGTCCTTGTTTCGTTTAGCATGGCCTCCTTTTCGAGGCTCTCGGTTGATCGTAACAACATTTTTTTCTGTGAGTAGATAGTTAATCCATAGCACTAACCCCAACCTGGAGGACCAGAAAAAATTTATTAGATACCCCTAGGACACGCGGTGATCAGTATCCACTACGGGATTAAGCGTTGCCGTTCGCCTTTCAGCTCTTTCACCACCATCCCTGTTCAAGTGGCCTGACTAGCCCTTGGGTGATCTGTTGTCGGAATATGTCGAAGCAATTCATTTAGAGTTTTCACTTTGTCCATCCTAACTGGGACTGTATACGCCACCGTGGATTCCATCTTTGGAATTCATAGGCTGCAGTATTAGAAAAGGACTAAGGGTCGTAGTGTGATGACACATCTTCCCCCCGCATATCTCAGGTAAATGTTGCATAATAAGAATATATCCAATGTACAAAGTGAACGTATTAAGACTTTCTGGAACACACTTATCGGCACGGTCTGGGATCGACAGTAGACCAAATTTTCACACTAAGGCAAATCTTGAAAAAGACCAACGTCGCGTATGATATCTACGTACTATCGAGATTGAAGAAATCAGATAATGCGCATCCCGTCGTCGTAATCCAGTTCATGTTTGGAAATATTCTGTTAAGCTACTTTCAAACTCCACTGGATGGCATTTCAGGATATGCGGGATCAGCGGGTCCGACTAATAATTATGATTTCTTGCCAAGGTATTTACTTTATGAGGAACCTAATGATAACTACATGTAAAATATTAAGGCCAATACAATGGGATAGAGTGTATAGTTACAAAGGCAAATTTCTTCTGTTATAAGCGAGTCCTTGGATAAGCGACAAATCTATTGCATATACTGCAACTGCCTTGTGTTTCAGATTCTCCATTTTCAAAATAACGGAATCCGTAGCGCGATGGTTAGTGCGATAAACTGCCGCGCAGTTGGTCAGGGTTCAATTCCCAGCCCTATTAAAACCTAAATGATTTTGTCACTAAGCCTCCTATCGTGACGATCTGACAATCATTCGAGTAGTATAAATTTTCAAGAAAGGCTTATCTCAACTTAGCCGTTCGGATTCAGCATAAAACAGGTGATCCCGCCATCGCATCGTGCGAAGAGTACACATGCATACATGAATGGTTGTGACCACAAGCTAGGCCCTGGATACTAACGAGCCAGTTGCACCAAGAATTTGTATTTTTTGTGGGTTTGAAATGAAATATCTGGAATTGGCGGTCTAATAGAGCTTCAAACCTAGGTTGTCACTTTATTTATGTGTGTGACTCATTTGTCCCACAAAGAAGGACCTCTTGGTTTTCACAGAATTCCATTGGAAAAAATTGAGAAACTTCTTATTGCTGTGTCTTGGATGTTTGTCAGACTTTCGCTAGAGGTGGAGCAGTGAAAAAAACTTTGGTTTGACCCAGGGACCTCGCGCTTAGTAGTTCAACGCAATAAACATTACCCAACTGCACCTAATGTATTTTTGCTTATTCAAGTGGCGCTGCATTCCAGAATGGACCTGGGCTTACGGTATTTTTACATTCATAAAATTCAGGAAGTTTTATTTACCTAAACGGTATTCTGGAGGTTTTTTTCTGCGCTAGAGGGGTGAAATCCTTTATGGATACTCTATGACCCATGCTATAAGTTATGCCGAACTCCATGCTAGAAGATGTATACGTGGCTAAAACACCAATCCTATTCTGTCCTGTTAATCCCTACGGGACCACCTGTCAAGGCATGCCTTCATAGCGCAGGTGTTGACATCATGTCTTTCCTTCTTATTGTTGTGAGCTTTCGCCCTCTTTTGGTCTCATTTAGTTTCCCACCTCAGATCTTCCATTACATTTGCAATGATGAGGCTTCATTGCATATACGATACGAGACCTCATGGGGTTACTGTCCTGCTTATTTCCCTTTCTTGTGCTTCTCTCACTTCTTACTTTCCGCATTACAGCAGCACGTTCTCGGAATTTTAGACTTTACCATCACAATGACGATAAAATGGTTCTTCGGCAAATCTAAGCCTGTGTTGGTATTCCAGAAAGCTTCCGTGTCCCGTTAGGTATAGATAGTAATTTACTTCTCCGTGCTTTCTCTTTTTCCACTCTTCGATGTTCGTTAACTCGTGTGTTCCTTTGCCATTTCATTAAAGCGGCTTCTCTAATGCAAAAACTGTCTGTGTTTTTGTATGCTGACGCCGAGACTTTTACCCCCGATAGACATTGTCCGCGCTATCACACTTATTGCATTCCCAGATACAGTTCCGTATCCAGAGCATACTAAGTGATGCTCTTCTATGCACAGAGTTTATGCTTCTCATGTTTGACTCAGTACATGTAGCCGAAGCCCATATGCGGCTGCTTACATGAGGACTGATTTGCTTACGATTGCAAGCAGATTTCTTATATGCTGCTTTGGTCCTTCAATATTCGCCACAAGCCTTGATATTCCTGCGACTACTCGGCTGGCTTTTTCACTCGTATGCCTTAGATGTTCTCTGAAGTTAAGCCAGTGGTCTAGGAGCACCCCTAGGTATTTTACGTAGGTCTTCGACTCGATTGCGTGCTCTCCCACTTTTAGTCGTAAGCGCTCAACTTTTTTACGATTGCTAATGAGAACGGCCTCTGTTTTATGGTCCGCCAATTCCAACCATGACGAGTTGAGAAATATCTGTACATCTTGGATAGTGTTGTTGAAGGCTTCTACTATTTTTTTAATTTCTGCGCCTTTTACCCCAGCTCAACTCCAGCATCGTCTTGCGATTATCTGCCGATGGAGGGACAGGACATGTATGTATATCCCGTCAATCATCAGGTTTGAAATAAGCTCAAAGGCATGGATATTTGAATTCTATGGAAGAGTGAAATTAGGCCAACGCTTTCTTATTTTTATACGATTTGTATATCAGTCTCTGTACCCTCTGATTTAGTACAGCTCTGGTGGTTATATGAATTTTGCTGTTTAAACGGCTATATCATCATTCAAAATCCGATCTGACTAGATACGTACTAAAGATGTGTGGATTAAAATGGAGACCCAAATTCTTAAAAAACCCATTTCAATACCTTTAGAACTGACAGACATAAACGGGATATAAGTACACATTGTCACTTTATTTCCAGGGAGTATTTCAAAAGGCCTTTAGCCCGCTTTTGCACAATTCTTAATAATAGCATTTTAATGAGTCTAAGTATTTCAACGAGGAATAAAATTCCCGCACTACCCCACCCTCAGACCACAAAACCACAACAACCCCAAATTAAGTTTCAAACAGTTCGACAGTAAAACTTTTAAAAATTACTTAAGTCCGCTTTTCATCGCCACAACAAAGTGACAGATTGCGGCGACAACCGCCCTGTAATAACCGCACAATGCACACGCACCCTGGTACCGTTGTAACTTGGTGAAATTCAACTTGACATGTGTATTCTTTTCATTAGCTTCCTCCCACCGTAAAATTGCGTCACAAATGTGACTAAATGTCGACGTCTAGCACCGCTTCATCCTCCATCACCACGTCAGGTTGACGAAATGTTCAACACCCGACTTTAAAAAAAAAAAATCCGCCGCCCTTACCTAGCTCGTTGTACTGCTCCTGATTGCTTTTTCTGGTTAACCGTCGTTCTGTGTTATTATGAAGCTGTATTCAGAAATTGGAAACTACGAGCTGCGGTCCCGCACGCAGTCAATCAAGACAGCATTCAAATCACCCTCACCGAAGCTGTCGCGTCGTCGTCGGCGTCATCATGTCAACGCGTCTATCATTTGATTGCCACAATTTCTATTTGAATACTTTAAATTGGATTATCCTGTGACAACAACAACAACGAAAAATCGAAAGGATGGAAGGAAAATATATTTGAAATATCCTTGGGGGTGGAATAGGTACGACACACATACCGAGAAGGATGCATTGCGCCTTACTCGCCTAATTGAATTTGCACTGCACAACGGTCCACAAAACACGAAGCAGGACATCAGCTGATGCTAGAGATCAGAGTGTGCTCGGGCATAAAATTTCATAATTTGTGTGCGGGGCCACTTGAGCTGGAATAAACCAGGCCGCACCGAATCTGGGATAATTAGATGCTCGTTTGGCTGACTGGAGTATAGTTCTTGTGCTCGTTCACCTACAGAGTGCCTGCTCTAAGGAGTTCAACAGCGCGCGCACCCACATTATGCGCTCTTCCTGGCAGTGTTATCTCGGTGCAAAGGACAGCGACGATACGATGACGACGTAATGACACACAAGCAAAGCAAAGATTGCACAGCGAGTCCTTTAGCGAAGGTGCTTGCCACCGTGTGTGTTTAATTGTCAATAATATTGGATCGGATCTGTGCTGCCTGAGTGTTTTAAAGTGTTCACGCGTCGAGTACGCCTTCCGCGTATTGAGTGGGTTCTGGGTTCCATGTGCCAAGATGGTGGTGGTTGTGCTCCATTTGAGGTGAAGGAGTCTCTCTCGTCGTCGTCGTCGTCATTGTGCCCGAACACATGTGTGGGAGGACATTAATAGCTGCTTCGTGTACACTTTAACAGCGCATTTGTAGAACACATCGGATCGAGGCGGAACGGGCAGCCAAAGTGTTAGCTAAGCCACACATATGCGGTTAATTACGTGCCGTAATAACAAAAAATCAATAAAACCAAGGTGACTCCTTGATTTATTGCATTTTTCAGTGTAACATCAAGCGGCTTGACGGAACGGAAAGACGGAAAGCTCCCATGCATAAATTTAAGCCAGGAACGCGGTGAAAGTAATTGTGGCATACTCCACGTCGGGTGGTATATGTGTGGCTTACATGGACGAAAATATTGAGTCGCTCTGCTCCTGTGGTGCACGGAGGCACGTAATTGACGGGAGGACGAAATATATATAATTTTTAGTCATGCGACATCGGGGATTGTGGTAAACATCGGCAGAAAAATATAACACGTAATGGCTTTCACATGCGCTGGGTATGGGCTGACCTATTACAGGGCGGAATAAGCGGGCGGATAGTGTTCAAAATGCAATCCAAACACGGTTTTTCTAGAAGGTGTTGTTCTTGCACATAATTGTTTGAATTAGGCCGGTAATAGGCATTGAAAGGTGAATTAAGTCTTACTATTGCGGTAAGGACGGGTATAATTGCAAACAAATTATATACCTCACCTAGGCAGCACAATGAAACGCATGACTCAAAATCTGCCGAAAAGCAATGGTACAGCAAAGGCTATCAGAAAGTTCGATTCGAAGCCAATCACAATAAAGGAAATACTAGCAGACTAGAATAAGGCTAACAAGGCAATGATGTAGGTAAAGTCTACACCTGCAGAGAGAAAAAACCCCAGGATTTTAGAAAAAATAGACAAATAGGGGAAACGTCGCTCTTGATACAGGGGTGCACTTTCAGAAGGGATTCTTGAGAGCTTTTTTTTTGAGAAGCTATATCAAAAGCCTGGCGAAGTCAAACATATATCAAAGAAAGTCAGAAGCAATGCAAGTGTGGGAAGGTGGTAGAACCACTTTCGAAGGCCGTTAAATGGGACCGACAGTCAATGTCCCGCCGTTAGGCAGAACGAATCGATTAATATTGACGATGAAGCACAAACGAAGAGACTCAATAACATCCTCCAGTTTTGCCCTTCAAGTTGGTTGAGGTCGGTTTCTACTTGTGCGCACCATCTAAAGCGAGGTCTTCCTCTACTGCGTCCGATGTCTGACTGGGAATCGAAGACTATTTGAACCGGAGTATTGGTGTCCGTTCCATTTTAGACGCCTAATGCGGATTTTTTTAGCAGGTCTATGTCGCTGTGTCCTCTCACTAAGGCACTCACTCTCAAGCGGCAAAGAGGAATTCCCTAGATGGAGTCAACGGTGGCGCCTACAGCTCCAGTTTGATCGAACTGGTAGTGTAATCCCTATATGAGCGGTTTCGAAATATTTGGACATCAGGTCTATAGGGATATCCAATACTGAGCCAGGGTTTTGGAAAAGAGTTGGTGGCGGTGGAGCCCTCAATGGGTCAACGGCAGCGCTCATATCCCAAAATGGGCTACTGACATCGGGATTTTTCCGACCCGCTGTCCTAGGGTCAAAACAAGGGCCTGGCCCTCCAGGTTGGAGGTTGTGCTTTGCGTTAACTACCCATCCACGCAAAAAAGCCTCTAACGAAGAAACCAATAGCCTCGGAAAGGACTGATATTATTGTTGACGACCATGCTAAACGAAAAAAGGATAACGACGTTCGTATCTACACCTCAAATGTGAGAACATTAAACAGGAGAGGTGCAGGCGAACAACTAGTGGAATCCCTAAACTGCTACAAAGCAGACATTACTGCCATCCAGGAAATACGATGGGATTGGCCGGGCAAAAAGAGGATGAAAAACTGTGACATCTACTATGGACCGTGTTATAGTGAGCAGAAACAACGACTATTTGGATGCGGATTTGTTATAAGTGCCAGACTTAGGCAAGAAGTCTTATGTTTTCAAGACATTAGCGAACGCATTGTAACAATCAGCATCAAGGCCAAACTCCCCAACAAAAGCCTTATATGCGCTCATGTTCCGAAGGAGGAAAAAGATGATATAAACAAGGATTGCTTCTACGAGCTCCTCGACAAAACCTATGAGCGACTACCAAAGTACGATGTTAAAATCGTGCTGGGAGATTTTAACGCAAAGGTAGGAAGAGAAGACATATTTAGCAGTACTGGCGGAAGCTATAGCCTACACGACAACACGTCTGGTAACGGACTAATGCTATTTGACTTCGCTACGGAACGAAATGCCACTATAGCCAGCACACGGTTTCCTCACCTCGATATCCATAAGGGGACATGGCGGTCTCTAGATCAACGAACAGTCAACCAAATTGATCACATTGCGATAGACAGAGGCACGCATCCAGTATTTTGGATGTCCGAGCATTCTGAGGGGCTAACATCGACTCGGACCACTACCTTGTTGTAGCCAAGGTAAGGATGCGGATATCCACCACGCCACAAAAAACCAGAAATACTGTAAAAAAAATTAATGCCGAAAGCCTGCAATCGCCAGAGACTGCCAAGACCTTCGCGCCACACGTATCCAATAACCTCTCGGCTCACAACATACCACCAGCATCTACTGTCGAAGAACAATGGCAACGATGCCAATAAGCCATTAGATCAGCCGCAACTGATGTGCTATGTTTCTCGCGGCCACCAGTAAGAAACCCTTGGTTTGATGAGGAATGCCGACAGATGCTCGCAGCCAAGAACGAGGCCCACAAGGCTAAGCTGCAGGTGAAGACAAGAGCTGCCATTGAGCTCTATAGGCAAAGAAGAACGGAAGAACACCGGCTTTTCAGAAAGAAGAAAAAAGAGCAAGAAAAGCGCGTGATCGAGGATATGTTACCAAAGTGTAAAACGTCAAAACCCAGGATATAAGGCTCGAACAGAATAATGTCGAGATGAACAATCAAATATCGTAGTTGAGACACAGTCGATGCTGGGGATATGGAAGAACCACTTCTGCAGACTGTTAAACGGCGATGACGAACAACATTCCGCTGTCAGGCAGAATGAACCATTTAACATTGGCAAAGCCGCATACGACAGCTTTTATAGAGACGAACTATACAGAGCCATGTCTAGTTTTGGTATACCGCCCAAACTCGTCCGTTTGTGTAGGATGGCGATGGAGAATTCTCGCTGCACCATCAGGGTCGGAAATAGAGAGCTCCATGAATGCACTCAAAACGGCTTTTGAGTGATTCACGGCGAAAACGAATGAGTTGGTTTGCCCCATTCTCGATTATGAATTGAATGAATGTGAATGTTGGCATCAGTGAGACATTCATACCATTCAAACGAAAACGAAACGAATTGAATGAATGTAAATATGAGTGAAATGAATTGGAATGCAACGAAGAACGCGTTTGTATATATTCTGGTAGCTCAGTGTAAATTAACAGATTTATCGTATTCTCGTATACAATTAAGCATGTAATCTATCGTTGGAGATATGATATATTTAATAACTTATACAATACTCAAAGGAACTTCGGGAATACATTTTTTTATATAATTAAATTTTAAGGAAACGTTTTTTCTCTATAACACACTTTCTTAAAATCAAAACGCTGTTTTCACGGCGTCAAATTCACGTAAAACAAATGCAAATAAATTATTTTGCTATTGCAACAAAGGAACACACTGATTACACTAAACTGTTGTTTGCTTTACCTTGTCCTCTCTTGAAAACTCATTCATTCAAACCGATCGCCACATTCACTCACATTCATTCATTTAGCTTTGAATGTTCAAAACATTCATACACTCCTCACTCAAAATATGATGTACTCACTATTCATTGTATATTGTACATGAATGTTCGGGTATAATTCATGAGTATACTGAGTGCCGAAATATTTGAGTGCATTCATGCAGCTCTCTAGTCGGAAACGACCTCACCTACACATTCGATACCAAAAAAGGATTTATGCAAGGCGATGCTCCTCGGCTCCGCTATTAACTCTGACAACAACATCTCGTCAGAAATCAAACAAAGAATTACTCTTGCCATTCGCTGTTTCTTCGGGCTAAGAAGGCAATTCAGTAGTTAAGCCTTCACATGAAGTACTAAGGAGATCCTAGAAGACCCTGATCATCCCAGTCCTGCTCTACGGCGCTGAAGCATGGACCGTATCAAAAGCGGATGAAGAAATCCTTGGTCGATTCGAGAGAAAAATTCTTCGAAAAATCTTCGGTCCCGTTTGCGTTGACGGGCTATGGAGGCGAAGATTCAACCACGAACTATACGAGCTGTACAGCGACATACCCCTAGTCAAAAAACTCCGCATCGGACGTTTAAGATGGCTAGGACATGTAGAAAGAATGGACACCAATACTCCGGCTAGCAGGGTCTTCGATTCCCAGCCAGACGTCGGACGCAGTAGAGGAAGACCTCGCCTTAAGTGGCGCGCACAAGTGGAAACCGACCTCAACCAACTTGGAGTGCGCAACTGGAGGCAGTTAGCTAAGGACCGGGCTAATTGGAGAGGCATGTTGGTTGAGGCCCAGGTTCTTCCGGGACTGTAGCGCCACTTAAGTAAGTAAGTAAGCAGACTTGAAATCGTCATCGGACATAGTAGAATTTTGCCTCAACTTTTGGTAATAGAGGAATTTGACACGTTTAAATTGGGCATTATAGTTATTTCAGGCTTTTTTTTAACTTTGTTCGGTTTTCCTCTGTTGGGTTGGTCTTGTAGAACCGAAAGCGTGTCTCGATCAAACTCATAGCTTCTTTGCATACCACCCTTTGGTGCGATACTCTATATTCTGTTCTGTTAATAAAAGATCTCATACCAAGGAGAATATCTTATCAGTTGCAGCATCCACGTAGCTATCGAGGAAACATACCGACCAGTTACAATTTCTAAAAAAAACTGTAAATGCTTCCCAATTGGCTTTCTCGTATTGCCGTACAGCAGTCTTTTTGGGAATTTGTTCTTTAACAGTGTGGTGGGAGTACCAGAAATTTGCTGATATGATACAACGGTCTGACGAACCTAGAGGCGATAATTCATTGATGGTGTATTTATCAGGATGGGATGTAAGAAACAAGTCCAGAGTGTTGGCGGCTGGACGGCTAATATCCGGTTTTACCTCAGGAAAGATCTCAACATACCTTCCTTCGGGTGTTGTCTGTCTAGAATGTTGAGGCCACGAAGAAGTGTGTCATTCAAATGCCTGCAATGACAATTTCAGTGCAGGGATACAATTCTTGAGATTAAGTCACACAGTGCATCAAATTCGTTAGAAGTTGGTCAAATTTTGGGCTTCTATAAATGAAACTGTAATGAATTAATTGCCTACGGACATGGAAGTTTACCCATTTAAAATTAATTCCCAGGTTGGAACATTGGCCGTATTAATTTTGAATTTGGTAGGCTACGTCACAACGTAGGTATATGGCTAGACCGTAGCGAAAAACAGAATAAAATTAATTCTGTTAAATCAGAATTTACCCCCACCCGTGTTTCACTTAGTGCCAAAACAGCTGGTTTAATTTTGAAATGTGGACATAATCCGAAAAAAGTTTCGACCTTAACCCGCGAATATTACATACGTCCACTCTAAATTTCCTTTCCATTATCACAGACATAAAAGACACAACACCGACGATAAACTAAGCAGAGAAGTAAAGTGAAGATTCGACACAAGAAGATAGATAGCTTAAAGTGTGTTAGTTGGTTTTGTATAAGAGAATGAATAGCTATGCATTGCTAAAAAAATGCATTTTTCAAGCTTGCTCTCGTTTCATATCGTCGCAATAAAAAAGTAACCGATTCCAATCCTAGATAGGTCTTACAATGATATAGTACACTTGCATAAAAATCGCGTTAAAGAGTTAAATTCTAATGGGGTGAGGAGATAGGCGCCTTGAAACCATCGTGCACTATCAGACCTTATAACCGGTCCGCCATCTAACGTTTTTTTTTCAACTAGTGCTTATTTCGTGAAGATAATTAGATTTATCCTTCCGCTGAACGTATATGTGTATAGGCTTGAGCAACGCTGGGAAATATTGCGACATTACTTTGAAAATCATGATAATGTTGCAGAATGTGTGCGAAAATTGCGTACGGATTTTGGAAGAAGAGAAGCACCGTCAGCTCCGTATGTTCGTTATCTTGTGAAAAAAGTGAAAGAAACTGGCATCCTCATCGATAAACCAAAGCCTGAAAAGCCAAAAACAGTGCGTACACCCGAGAATATTGCTGCTGTGGCAGAAAGTGTGCGTATGGCGCTTCACGCACACTTTCTGCATCAATTCACCGTCGTTCTCAACAATTGAACATTTCGGAGACATCATTGAGACGAATTTTGCATAAAGACCTTGGTATGACGCCATACAAAATCCAATTGGTTCAGGAGTTGAAGCCAACTGACCATCCAATGCGTTTTCGATTCGCTAAGTGGGCCTGCGATCGACTTAGAGAAGATGCCGATTTTGCCAAAAAAATCATCTTTTCAGATGAAGCTCATTTTGATCTTGGCGGGTATGTAAACAAGCAAAATTGTCGCATTTGGGGCACAGAAAACCCGCACGCATACATTGAAAAGCCGATACACCCAAAACGATTCACTCTTTGGTGCGGATTTTGGTCCAGAGGCATAATTGGGCCATTTTTCTTCGAAAATGAGCAAGGAGTGGCCGTTACAGACAATGGCGATCGTGATCGGGCCATGTTGAACGAATTTTTGTTCACAAAAATTGAAGAGGAGGATATTGGCAACATTTGGTTTCAACAGGACGGCGCTACGTGCCACACAGCCGAAGCTAAGATTGAAGGTCGCATTATCAGCTGCAGAGCTGATGTCGTTTGACCACCTCTGAGCTGCGATTTGACACCGTTGGACTATTATTTGTGGGGTGCCGTAAAAGATAAGTGTTACGCCGACAAGCCAGAGTCAATTGACGCTTTAAAGGACAATATTCGTGAAGGGTTAAAGAGTAAAATTCTAATGGGGTTAGGAGCCTTGAAACCATCGTGCACTATCAGAACTTATCATTTTAATCATGTTTAGGAATTATGCGTTAAAACCTATTTGGTAATAGAAAGGACAACTAATAAAACCCTTGCAAACCTTTACAGATACCTCATACTATGCCCAATCGTAAAACAATACCACCCGGCAATCAAGCATTTTCCGTAGAATATGCCAACCGACCTGTTACTACACCACACACTCAACGATAATCCTGCAAAACAATGAGATATCCCAGAAATTATTTATTAATTCATAGATCCCTTCGACAAACTCGAGTATAAACAAGCCCATACAAGAACTTCTCCCCCAGCACTTAACAATCGCCCATAATAGATCTATTTGAATAGTGCGGGGCTCCTGTATCAAATGTCCTTGTATGTATATCCCTGCAATTGTGATGTGCAAATTCAGATGACAATTATGTTATCACACGAATAAGTTACACTCGGTACCTTCCGGGCAACATTCGGTACAAGTACCCACGAGCATTAAGCCGGATCAACGATGACACAACTATACCAAGCATGGTATGTGTGTGACTGTGTATCTCTTCAATCAATCTACGCAATCTAATCCGGAATGACGAAGCAACAACATCCACACGACAATTTCAAAAATACTTGCTGCTCTCAGGGATATTTGATACATAAATGGATTGTGTGGCTGTGTGAGTTCTGTAGATTGGCGGCGATATCCTTTTTGATATTACCAGTTACCACCTTCATCAGTTCAGTGCTAAATGTAGAGATACCGTTTCCTCGCAGACACTGCTCTTAGATGAGTTGACACTCGACGGTTAGTTAGTTCAATTGGGAGTCCTTGCGGTTAGCCGGCAGGCTTATGCGTATTCCATTATAAGTACACAAATACCGAGGACGTAAAAGCTTTTCAAGTGTATCATCCCGTTGATTTGCATTTGGCCAGGACGACTTGCGGAATGGGAACTCCTACCATTGACTGATGAATGATTCCAATTGGCAGAGTGGGGACAATTGCAAATCGGATCTGTATATGTTGTGGGTGGTAGGATGTCGAAAAAAAAAAATCGGTTTTTTTTTCCAAACAAAGATTCAACCATCTGTCCATGGATGCAACCGATCCAGGATGAGATAAAAACAAATTAATGAAACCATTCCCTGGGGAGGGTGTACGCGCGCTCAGCAAATATGCTTCATGCTTCCAAATGAGGTTTTAATGGTTCGTGTTCATCCCTGACGTGCGGAGGGTTGTCCGTTCTGAATGCCGAACGAATCCCGTTCGATTTGTGAAATTGAGTTTTGATTTTTTACTTGTCCAACATGTCAGGCTATCGAGGCGCATCCGCCATAAATCGTTTGCCTGTCATTTTTAAAATTCCATTCCTACATTTCGACCCGCGCATCAGTGCGGATACAAAATGGACACAATCACATGTATAGATGTGTGTGTGATTGTATCCCCACAATAATATGTATCCATTCGGGGAGTTCGAGACCAATGCGAATCATTAAAATCTAAAAATCCCAACGATGCTGCCAAAAAATATTCTTCTCTCGCGAAATGATGGTGTGGACTGGCACCCATCTACCTGATGGCGAGTGGAATCTGGTTTTGACTTGGGTGGACTGCGAACCAAGTTGGCAGGTTCCGCTATCCGTTGATGCATCCATGACTCCACTGATGCTGATGTCGTCCCATCAAACGCAGTGAAATCCACAAATTTCACTTCGCCCATAGAGAAGCACTGCCAGCAGAAGTACAAAAAAAGGGAAACCTTTACCTTCTGTATACCTATCTAGCGAAAGGTTCCATTGGGCTGACGTTGTGGTCATCGCGAAGAAGATCAACGTCGACGTTGTTGTCGTCGATGAGGTCCGCTAAGAGCCGGAGTCCATCAACAGAATTTCAATTTTCCCAATCGCGCTATACGGTGCAACAACAATCGAAACCAGGACTCGTTTTCTTCGCTTGAATCCCAATGGGGTTGGGGGAGACGACGACGACGACGACTACCACGACAACGATAGCGACAGCGACCACGGCGACGCGACGATGCGAAAACGTCCAAACAAACCGAATGCAACAATGAAATATCAGAATTTCAGCTGTCTGTCTGTCTGTCTATATTTTCTGGGACCCATCAATCAATCCGTCAACTTGGGCCACAACGCGCTATCTCTGCAAACCTCAACCCAATCATATATTGTACCCTCAAGAGCGAGGGAATACATTTTTTTTGATAGGGACCTTTGTTTGGAGGAAGAATGGTGCTGGTTAGTTGTTGCTGATGTTTGGTGACAGGATTTGGGGGACTGCACACATGCTTCTAAACAAGAGGAGTTGGTGAGGTTTTTGTGTTTTTTTGTTTAAGGAATACCCTTGACCATGTCAAAATGATGTTTTCTGGGTTGAGGGCGAGTCCCTTCCCACGTTTAGATCAAATTAGAGATGTTTTCTGGGTGCTGGGGAAATGAGATGCACGGTTGCCATTAAGGTGCTCATTACGTTTGTGCATCTTCCGTCCATTTCTGGCTTTGCTTTCGATTATAATCCATCGTGTGTGTCGAAGTAAAAGACTGCGGCTATCAAGAAGACGTAGAAGATGACATAAGCCAACTTATAATGTTTCTTTATAGCTTATGGCTGGGATAGGGTAAGTTGTAGTGCCTAGCCTAGAAATTGGTTCATTGGTACACCACTTGCATCTTGACGATTGCTCCCTCTACATAAGCTTCTTTAAACTATTCGTGGGTGGTAATTAAGTGCGCTTAGCTTATTGCCTATAACTTTGCCTTCACTAATATTTTCCAAGGTAAATCGTAAGTGAAAGGAGTGAAAACAATAACAGAAGTGCAATCAGTCAAAGTTGTATTCTCATTGTGCTCCCTCGACTACTTCTGCTCCATGCCTTGAAAATATCTGACAAAAAAATATCTGACTGTCATAAGCAGCCTTTTAAATTTTCACTCCCGAATCGGCGTCAAATTGTACGTCCCTTCTTTATGGCGAAAAATATTACTTCGATCGTATAAAAGACTGGAGAAGCTTGATTTCAAGCATTTCATAGGCCGTTTGCGCTTAATGGATATTTGTTCATCCATAAGGCATAGAAATGGTGATAGTAGGGATAGATCACCGCTTTGATAGTTGGCTGCAAAATGTGGCCTCGGCGTAAACCCGAGCAGAACGGAATTGGTGCTATTCACCACCAACACCAAAATACCCGACTTGACCATCCTCCGTCTTAATGGCCAACCACTCACACTATCTTCCAGCGCTAGATATTTGGGAGACATCGAACATAAAGTAAGGAAGGGGTGTGTTGCCTTCTATGCTTGCAGCAAAACCTTTGGAAAGAAGTGGGGACCAAAGATGTACAGCAGTGGTACATCCAATTCTCACATACGGCTCACTAGTATGGTGGCCCGCATTGAGTAAAGGCTTCAACCAAGCAGTAATATCTTCGACTCATTACCAAACGGCGTCGTCACGTTTAGAACAGACTACATACACCTATAGTAAGCTTCAAGAAAGGCTTCCATGTAGGATTTTCTGCCAGAGCTCAGTGGAAGAGAAACGAAGTAGTAAGAGATTTCGACACGGTCGTCTACACTGAAGGATTTAAGATGAACTGTGGTGTGGGGTTAGGAGTCTACTCGGTATGAGTATCATACCGCCTACCGGACTTTTCCAGCGTATTTCAGATAAGCAAAATTTCAGATAAGCAAAATATTTCTATTCTCATAGATAGCCAAACGGCCATAAAGGCCATCAACTCGGCTACCATATCCTCCAAACTGGTACATGAATGCCCGAACGAACTTGCCCACCTTGGCGAAACCTTAAGGGTCACACTTCTCTGGGTTCTAGGGCACAGTGACATAAAAGGAGACGAGCGTGCAGACGAGCTGGCCAGGCAAAGCTCAGCTTTTCACGGCTCACTTGTGGCAAGAGTCCGTATCCCGCGAGGTGCGGTTAAGAGACAAATAAACTCATACTTACTGAAAAAGGCCTACTCCAAATGGAGAAGGTTAACATATCAAGGTCGATATGGCCCTCCTACGACAAAAAACTGAACTAACTATCTGCTAAATAGAACCCGTCCAGATATCGCAAGAATTACGACGATAGCCACGGGGCACTGGCCATTTGTAGGCCATGCGGCCAAACTTGGGATCCCATACAACCCTCAATACCGCAGTTGCGGGAACACAAATGAGAGAGAATCCCTATCCCATTTCATCTGCAAATGTCCGGCACTAGCAAGAGCCAGATTGCGTTAGACCAACCATTTTTCGACAAACTAAGCGACATCTTGTGTAAAAGGATACAAGATCTTATCCGTTTTCTAAACCTCACAGGCTGAATCTAGAGACCGCCTGTATCACATCCACAACAAGAAATAGTTTAGATGGATATTTATACGATAACGGGAAGCTTTTGATAGAATTAGTAGAAGATCTCGGTTTTTTTTTCGTTTTGAATGGACTGTCGAAGGGTCACGTTAGAGGTGATGTCACTTTTGTTTCTGATCAAGGTTGTTCGGTTATAGACTACTGCCTTATCAAGGGTGAATGGCTTCATGTTGTACGTGATTTCTGTGTAGATACAGCAAACTTTTCGGTACATCTCGGTATCGTAGTTTCTGTTGAAATAAAATCCGAGAATATATCAAACACAAACGCGTTCCAGTCAACTCAGAGTAACAATTCTTTAAGATGGCTCGAGAAAAAGGCTGTTCGTTATAAAAGCAATCTAAATCAACTGTAAACTAACTTACCAAGTCATCTCCACCAGCCTTAACATCGTACTTCTGTAGTCGCTTATAAGTTTTGTCAATGTCTTGGAAACATAAGATTTTTTTTTTTTGGAGTTGAATCAAACTCAACGACTGATTGGTGTGTCGAGAGTGGAGCAACATCGCACATGTGCCAAGACAAACGTAAGTTTACGGATGTAACTGAAGTGGCAAATCAAAATGTACGACTAGCAGTTGACCGAACCACAAAAATTATCAATAAATGGTGACAGTCGAAAGATAATTAAATTGAAAAACGATTTTTCTATACCAGTACCAGAACTAAAAACGAATCAAGAAAAATGAAGTGGTGATCAAAAACAAAAAAAAATGGGGCGATTTATATTTTATTGAATCATTTGCAGAGCCGGCATCCACAGTAGGGGAAAAGCCTATTGATTTAGAGAAATGGCACCAGCGTTATGGCCATTTAAATAAAAAGGATCTTAAAAGGCTGATATTCAATAAAATCGGCAGAGGCATTTCCGTCAACATCTCAGGATAATTGTCAGTATGTGAAGTCTACATTAAAGCAAAGAGTATACAACTACAAGAGTGCGCATCTCAACTAAACTACTATTAGGGGTACTGATATTGATACCCCAGTGTGCACATTGCCATGCCAGCATCAAGCAACAGCATAGCAGATGCATACGAACGACGAAAATTCCCCTTTACACTTACCGTCTGAAACATTTTTAGCTGTGATGCAAAGCGCGACTGCATTCCCTCTGTCATCACAAACTGCTTAAGTTGATTCATTCTGACGTTTTTGGTCCAATCAGAACGAGGTCAATAGGAGGAACCACGTCGTTTGCAACATTTTTTGATAAGAAGTCAAGGATCAAGGTATGTGGATGTACAAGGTGGCGCAAAAGTAATCCTCCTATCAGAAAATGCTATAAATTTTGCGATTGGCCCCTAATGTCAGTTCTGTTTTGACATTTGTGTAGTAAACACATGCGATATTCACGTTAATAAACAATATTACGCTACACTGCCCCAGAACGCGGAATATTGGTGACTATTTATTTGAGCAATAATCGGTCGGTGACTTTGGCACAACGTAAATTTCGTCGCAGATTTCCTAGCCGTCCAACGCCTACCGGTTAAACACTTCGACGTTTAGCCGCTCGCCTCGAAGAGACTGGCACAACACGAGATGCTGCCAGGCGTGGCTGACCCCGGAGTAGCCGTTCTGCAGAGAATATTGCTGCTGTAGCCGAAGATGTCATGGAAGCGCCGTCGACATCGACCAGACGACGCGACGTGCCACGCAAATGGGTATCAGTCGACGGTCTTTACAGCGAATTTTGGTACAGGATTTGAAGATGTTTACGTACAAAGTCCAGACGGTGCATCAGCTGTTAGCTGCTGACCGCCAATCGCGTCTAACATACGCTCAAGCCATCCTTAATCACCACCAAGAGGAAGATGATTTTTCATCAAAGATAATAATGAGTGATGAGGCCCATTTCCATCTTAGCGGGTACGTAAATAAGCAAAATTTACGCTTCTGGGGCACTGAAAATCCGCGTGTAACCCACGAAGAGCCATTACACCCGCTCAAAGTCCCTGTATGGTGTGCTGTTTTCGCTGGAGGAGTCATCGGACCTTTTTTCTTCGAAGACATCGCGGGCCAAACGGTTACTGTGAATGGTGAGCGCTACAGAGCAATGATCAACGAGTTCTTTTTACCGCAACTTAATGAATTCGGATTGGAAAACATGTGGTTCCAACAGGACGGTGCAACGGCACACACTGCACGTGCCACAACCGATATGCTGAAGGATGCATTTCCCGGGCGCCTAATCTCCCGTTTTGGCGATTCGCACTGGCCGCAGCAAGATCGCCTGATTTGACTTCTTTTTGTGGGGGTTTTTGAAGTCGCGGGTTTATGTCAACAAGCCTCAGACTCTTGCAGCTCTTAAAGACAATATCCGTTAAGAATGTGAGGACCTATCGCCGGAAGTTTTGGCCAAAGTGATGGAAAATGCCATAAAAAGGGCTCAAATGACAATCAACTGTGGCGGCGGCCATTTACATGACATCATATTCTCGACTTGATGTACAAAAAATTTAAAGGCCACATAAAAGTAATCCACAAGAAGAATCAAAGTTTTTCATTTTTTTTTTAAATTACAGCCATAACACATCGGAAGGTTATTTTTGCGCCACCTTGTATATTCTTTCTGAAAGCGAAAAGTGATGTCTAGGAGGTATTTGTGAATTTCTTGCCTAAGTCTGGCACTAATAAGAAATCCACATCCGAATAGTCGCTGTTTTTGCTCACTATAACACGGTCCGAAGTAGATGTAACAGTTTTTCATCTTCATTTTGCCTGTCCATCCCATCGTATTTCCAGGATGGCAGTAATGTCTGATTTATGGCAGCTTAGGACTTCCGCTAGTTGTTCGCTTGCATCTCTCCTGTTTAACGTTCTCACATTCCAGGTGCAGATACGAACGTCTTTGTCCTTTTTTCGTTTAGCAGGGCCGTCAACAATAAAATCAGTCCTTCCCGAGGTAACAATATGTTTTTTCCATGGGTGGATAGTTAACATAAAGCACAACCCCAAAGGTCCAAAAACGTTCTCAAAAAAATATGAACCGATGACGCCCCCACTTTTTCGGGATGCATTGGACTTTCATGTTTGATTGGTATTTTGTTTGTTGGCGTACCCATCCATAAGTGGGCCTTATCGCTGAAGATAAGTTTCGATGACAATTAGGGTCAGCTTCCATCTGCTCCAGAGCCCATTAAAAAAGCACAAGTCGTTTACCTTCAACTCCTGAGGCAGTTGAATTTTGTAAGGGGCAGTCTCAAGGCACGAAGCAAAATTCACCAAATTGGGGTCTGCAAAACGCGGAGTTCTTGTGAGCGACGCAAAATCGACTGTCTCGGATTCTTTTACACACTCACGGACAGCGGCGATGTTTTCCTCAGATCTTGCATTTCGTCGACGAACGGTTGTTGAACCAGTGGATTCGTAAAATGGTCGAAGCTTGCGGAGCGTTGCCCGGACAGAAAATCCATTTTGATAAAACAATTTGATCATTTGCACGTGTTGTTGAACGCAAAACAGACTGAATAAATGACAGCTAATTTGACAGATGTAGCTTCAACAATATGACCGCTATCAACTGTCAAAGTTTGGAGGTCCCTCTTGGAAGAAACCTTATAAAGGGTTATATGTGAGCTACCAAATAAGCTGGATTAGCTAATCCCTTCCATCCTTAAGGAATAGAAATGTGTAATTCTATTCTAACCTGACTTTCACTGAAACGCTCTGCGAAGTAGCTTTTGTCATAAAAATAAACGACTAAGCAGTGTATGCATTCCGGGGAGTATAGCGACATTCGAAAATGTTAAAGCTGACGCAAGTGTATATGTCTATGGCGGGTGGCCTTATAGACAATAGAATTGCATGTTTGCAAATTCCGTGATGAGAATCATCTTCCCAAATACGAAAAACCACCTTTCAATATAGTTATGATGTCCTCAAACGCCTTAAATTTAAACACACACTATGAAATGCCATTTAAATCAATTGACCCCACGATAACGAGGAAATAACAACTCCAAATCACCACCACCAACCCCCTCATAACCCTTTATCTCTTCTCATTTACAACGCTGCCAATGAACCTTAACGAGGAAGGGTTGTTCATAATTATTTTATTGTCTCCTGCAAATGTGCCATGAAATTTATTTATCCGCCATCTGCGCCCCCCTCTTCACCCCTGGGGGGGCTCATTTTATCTGACCTACGGCCGTGATTAACTCCAAAAGTACACTCCAAACCACAAAGGTTAACGAAAGTTCACTCCCATTCATAACATTTGCTCTGATAGCATGATTAATCGAGAGAGCCTCCGCATCGCCCCTTCGAAACAGCATGTGAAAGATACTCTACTTCCCTTTCCACATACCGCTACACTCATTATATTCATCTCTTCCTTCGCCCCCCGTGCGATATTTATGTGTGCGTTGGATTGCACAATCAAGTGCGGCATTAATTACGGAACATCACCTTTGATTAGAAACCCAGACAATTCACTAGGCTATCTTGTTCCCCATAGCTCGGCGCTGGCTGAAGATAAATCGTTCCCGCATACACTAATGTTACGTTTCGCAGATACTTTCGGAATCGTATACTTTTCGCTTCCCGATCGGAGTGATTAGATAATTTCATTAAGGACTGCAAAGCATCCACCGGAGGGTGTGTGGGCTGGGTAGCACACACTCTATCTGTGTGGGGCCGTGTGAGTTAATGAAATAAATTAATAAAAGGAATGCGCGCACTGAGACCGATTGGATGAGATTTTATCACAACAACACGTATCGGATGGATGGATGTGTGTTGTGCAAAAAAAAAAAAAAACTCAAATCAACGGAAACAAAAATCCAAAGCCAACGTGTAGGCAAAATTCAATTCCTCTTATTTATAGCGGCTGTCAGGAGTGCACAGAGCAAAGCTTTCGATTCGGAACCATTGGACATTACTTATTTAGGGGAGCTCTCTAGCTATACAGCATCCCCTATCGCATGACACATGAGGCTAAACGTGTACACTCGTATATGTATATCTGCCGCAGTGGCACGTATCCGATCTGACGTGCGGCGCTGCCTGACCCCACAGATTCTTTATAGCACTTCACATATTTCGCTGCGAATATTTATATTTATGTCCGGCATAGCCCTAAAAAATCAGTTATCCTCGCTCATTCAATTTATTATCCTGAAAGATATCATCAAAATAAATAAATCGTCCCGGCACTAGGCAAATCTCTACACACATGCACTATACGGTTTTTTGAATGCATAGAACGAACTACCCTTGGTAAGTGTCGCCTACCATATCCCATCTACTGCCCGCCCTTCCGAAACAGGACGAACGAGGACGAGCAAAAAAATAAAACAAACTAATTCTCTGGTACTGGCAACGGAAGCGTACACAATCAGGATACGTCGCTGTTTTTGATTTTTCTCTTATTTTTGGTATCTATACCCGGTTATCGATATTCAAATGGGATATTCAAATCGGCAATTTATTTGGAAACTAAGCGTCGGCTTTAGGGATGCTTTCGAGGTGGTGGGTGGTGGTGTCGGCGATGTCGCCGAGATGAACTATGAAACTCTTAAACAATGAGTGGAGTCACTTCGAAAAAAATATAAACAAGAGGACATGCTAGACGTTCACAAAGTCTTTATTTTTATGTGCGAAACCCTGGCCCAAGGAGGGGTGATGGGCTAGGAAGAAGGTCATGTATACGAGCTTTGAGCGTGTGTATATGGTTTGCAAGTGTGTATCGTTTGATTAATGCAAATTCTCTGGAAATCCGACAAATGATTTCGTAGACACGGAAAAAATCAAGTCCTACGGAGTATTAGTGTTATGAGTTATTTTTTTTAACTGTTTGATGGGGATGAGATTTTTCGCTTTGCGAAATTGGAAATGTTTTCACAGCTGCTGAGAGCAGTTATGACTGGACATGGACGCGTTTAAACTGCTTAGTATAGTTTAGTGTGGATATGAAGGCATAAAAGGATTAATGGGAAATGTACATGAGGGCTTAAATTGTGACTTTGTATCTAGAATGGATATTGAAAGATTTAGGTTTTATAGCTGTGATGTGAACGAATGATTTAAAAAGGCTTTAAAACAAAACTACCCTAGAGTCGGAATCTTTAGCAGTAATATCGGGAAAGGCAGCCTCAATGGCACCACGTCTGGTTTCGCAGCGACGAAACGAAATGCCACTATATCCAGAACATGGTTTCCTGACCTCAATACCCATAAGGAGACAAAACGGTCTTCAGAAAAAAAAATGCTAATCAAATTGATCATACTGCCATAGCCTATAGGCACACATACAGTATTTTGGAGTTATAAACTTTAAGAGGGTTTAACGTCGACATTGTTGCCGCCAAGGTAAGAATGCGGAAAAAAAAACACCACGGTACAACAAGTAAGAAATACTGTGAAAAGATTTAATGTTGAAAGCCTGAAGTCGCAAGAGACCACCAAAGCCTTCGGAAAACGTGTATATCTTCACCTCTCGCTTAACACCATACCACTAGCATCTACTGTCGAAGAATAATGGCGACGATGTCCCCAAGCTATTAGATCAGCCGCAACTGATGTGCTAGATTTCCCGCGCTCACCAGCAAGAAACTCTTGGTTCGATGAACAGTGTCGACAGATGCTCGCACCCAACAAAGAGACCTACAAAGCAAAGCTGTAGGTGAAGGCGAGAGCAGCCATTGAGCTCTATAGGCAAAGAAGTATTGAAAAACAACGGCTTTTCAGAAAGAAGCAAAAAAAGGCAAGAAAAGCGATCGAGGATATAGAGAGGTGTCACTCCAGGAATGATGTCCGCAAGTTTTAGAAAAGTGTTAAACGTCAAAGCTAAGGATACAATGCTCGAACAGAATCCTGTCGAGCTAAATAAGGGAATGTCGTTGTTGAGACACAGTTGATGCTGAGAATATGAAAGAACGACTTCTGCAGACTGTCGAACGGCGATGACGAACAAACATTCCGCTGTCATGCAAAACGAACCATTCAATATCTACTGGACAGCGAAAACTACCAACCACCCGACATAAATGTAGTGAGGATAGCAATAACTAAACTCAAGCTTAGTAAGGCCGCCGTGCTGGGCAAAGTCTTGCGGGCTGGGTGTAAACCCAAACAAAACAGAACTGGTTCTCTTTACTAACAGGAGATCAATCCCAGCATTTCCGGCACCGTCTTTGGAAGATTCGACTCTCTCATTGTCAGCAAGCGCGAAATATCTGGGGGTGGTACTTGATAGTAAACTGAACTGGAATCTAAACGTTGAAGAAAGAGTAAAGAAAGCAAATATCGCCCTCTATAGCTGCAACAGAATCTGCGGCAAAAAATGGGGCCCATCCCCGAAGGTAACAAAATGGCTATACACAGCCATTGTCAGGCCAATCCTAACATACGGTTGCTTGGTCTGGTGGGATGCTATGAAAAAAGCAAAACATATTACCAAGCTTACGAAAGTTCAAAGGACAGCATGCATACTCACGACAGGAGCCATGCGCACTAGCCCCACAGTAGAGTTAGAAACAATCCTAAACATAACACCAATTGATTTACAAATCAATGACACAGCAGCAAAAAGCGCAGCAAGACTCAAAGAAACGGGCAATCTACTCACGAAGCCTTTTGGCCATAAAAAAAAACAAAATTTTTGGCGCAACAGGCTCGTTAGTACCCAGGGCCTAGCTTTCTCACAACCATTCATGTGTGCGTGTGTACTTCTTGCACGATGGCGGGACCTCCTGTTTTATGCCGACTCCGAACGGCTAAGTTGAGATAAGCTATTCTTGACAATTGATACTACTCGGACGATTTGTCAGATCATCACGAGAGGAGGGCTAGTGAAAAATCATTTAGGTGTTGATACGGCTGGGTATCGAACCCAGACCTTCTGCGCGGCAGTTCATCGCACTAACCATCGCACCACTGAGCCCTCACTTTTTGGCCATAGCTCAATATTAAACTCAATGGCATATGCGGATGTAGCATCTGACTACATTATCCCATACCACGACTTTGATACTAATTACTCTATCAGAATACCAAGCAGAGACGAATGGTCTTCAAACAATGTGTTATCTAACATTGAAATAGCAATCTATACTGACGGATCCAAAATGGAAGTCGGAGTGGGCTCTGGTGTCTACTCTGAAAAGAATGGGCTAGCTACATCCCTGAGATTTGCAAACTCGTGTAGTGTATTCCAAGCTGAGATCCTGGCCATACTCGAAGCTGCCGAATCGGCTAGGGTGTTGGACATATCACATGAGGATATCTCCATCTACGTGGATAGTCAAGCAGCCATCAAAGCTCTGGCATCCAAATAGTAAAAGCACGGGAAGTTGGACGCTGCCGCGAAGAGCTGAAGGCTCTTTGTAACCAGAACAAAGTCCAAATTATCTGGGTGCCAGGACATAATGACATTACAGGAAATGAGAAAGCAGGCGAGCTAGCCAGACTAGGATCGTCCAGTTGCATTTCCCTAGCTGATAAATGGGTCAATCCCCCGCTAGCATCTAAAAAACTTGTAATAACCAAGCACACTCAAAAGGCAACCATAACAAGATGGCAAAATACAATAACTTGTATACACACAAAATCTCGCTGGCCGGAGTTAAGCGGCAGCAAATCAAACAAGCTAATAGCCTTGAACAGAGCATCCATTTCTATAGCGGTGAGAGTGATAACAGGTCACAACCTGTTGGGTAAGCACTCCAATCAGATAAAACCGACTGGTGCGAACCAACTTTGCAGGAAATGCAGCGACCCTGACGTCGAAGAAGAGGTCTCACACCTACTATGCCACTGCCCTGCGATCAGTGGCAGCCGTTTAAAAATACTATGCAGCCTTTACTTCGATGACCTAAGTGACCCAACGACTATCCCAATAGCGCTGATAGTCCGTTTTTGTAGCAGATCAGGATGGAGCAACTACCTCTTTGAGGCTGAAGGAGCAACACAGACCAGCACCACATAAGTATCACTAGCGAACTTAACCAGGTATCCTCTTTCTCTATTTCAGGGTACTTTCTTCGAAGTTTATCGCTATGGGCCCACGTAGGCCTATGCGAGCTTGACGACTCACCCGAGCGTCAACTGCCCATCTCACCTAACCTAACTTAAGGCCGCCGGAAATGACGGCCTTCCTGCTGAGCTCTATAAAGCCGGCAGAGATGATTAACATCCGCCAACTCATAAGCCAAATCTGGTCGGTTGAAAGTATGCCTGTAGAAAGGAAACCCTCTGAACTTCGCCAACTACAGAGGCATAAGTCTCCTCAACATCGCAAGATTCTATCTGTCGTAATATGTGAACGCCTAAAACCGTTTACCAACAACCTGGGGCCTATTTCATAAAACCACAAGTGTTGTACTTGTAGACTTGTAACTACAAGCGCAAATAAAGTATGGAGTTGTAATATTGTGTTCCATAAACATTTTTCCTCGCTTGTAGTTCGGCAAATTCAAATTATATGTGCAGCGGTCTAAATGCTACAAGTCTACAAGTGTGTAACTACAAGTTAACAATTAATTGCGGGGAACTACAAGTCCGCAGCATTTCTCATTCTTCTTCTTTCTTTCTTTCATTCTTTGTTACAATTACTTTAGCCATAGTAAAAAAAAATTGTGCCGTTTATTAAATGCCGTTATTACATGTAAAATCATGTTTTGGTGCACTTATTGAAGCTCATTTCTATTAATTTTATCATCCGGTCGGTCACTAAAATATAAGAGTTTAAAATGTGCTCAAAAGAAATAAAATTGTTACTTCTAGAAGAAATCGAGAAAAATAAAATAATTTTGTTTGGTTCTTTTTCCGATAAAATCACGAAAAAAGAAAAAAGTGATATTTGGATGCAAATCCATGAAAAAGCTAAGTCGAATGGTTTTTTTTGTGGAAAGTCGTGGAGTTATATTCGCGATGTTTTTTGGACCAATATCAAGCGGTGTACTATGGTAAGTACCTACATATGCTAATATTCCAATAAAATGTTTGTTAATTATTTACTTTATGAAAAGGTCAAGGTCGATAACAGAAAAAAGACGGGCTCTGGCGGTGGACTTGACGCACGGTTGAATGAAATTGACAACAAAGTTTTGGACATATTGGAGAAAGATGCTCCCGATATTATTGGCCTGCCAGTTCCCGAATCGCTTCATGATGATGTGACTAATGAGTCTTCTGGTATTTTTGAAGAAACTGAACTTGATATGGAAAATCAAAGATTTCCTTCGCAGAACACAAGTTGCAGTAGAAAGAGTAAAAAAAATCCATCAACTTCGTCTGGTAAAAAGAATTGTGTACACAAATGTACTAATATTTTAAATTGCCTTTATATTTAGAACCCAAAAGGAAATATATCCTTGACGACGAAATTGCACAATTGAAGAAAGTGAAGTTAGTGTTGGAGATCGAAAATTTAAAGAAACAAAACAAAAAACTAGATATGGAAATTGAAAAGCTGGATTTGGAAAAAAAGATGCTAAGCAATAATTTGATAGAAAAAGAGTGTAGTATTTTGACAATAAAAGAGTATTGATGCATATAATATGGATTTTTATTTTTCAAAACTATTGCCTAAACGAATTTATTATTTCCTGTCTACGTGTTATCCCACCTTGTGTGTTAAGTGTAGTGTTTTCTATTAATTGGTCTGCTTCATCTTCATCTTCTTCGTAATTTTCATCTTCATTTAAAGTATGTGAAGTTAGATTACAAAGCGTTACACAAACTTTTATTATATTGCAGGCGTATATGGGATTAACTCTTAACTGTTGTAGACACGGAAATTTTTCTTTCAACACACCAATTGCATTTTCGATGAGTCGCCTTGTTGACTTATGTGCACGGTTGAACCTTTGAACTGCGTCATCATCTAAGTTGTTATTTTGTGGTGTTATTAGCCAATCTGTACAACCATATCCGGAATCCCCTAGTAAAATCGATCGTGAATGCGGCCTCCAACCAGAATCCATCTTAGAACATAGCACACTGTTCCGCAGTACCCTTGCATCATGAACTTTTCCTGGCCATCTGGCACTGACATAGTAAAAGCGCAAGTCCGGGCCACATACAAGCATACAATTAATGGAGTGGATTCCATGTCGATCAACGAAACGATCTTCATACTCATTTGGAGCGTCTATTTTTATCAAAGTTCCATCAATGCATCCAGCAACATTTGGCATTCCAGCAATAGAATAAAATTTTTCTATCACTTCCGAAGTATTTGTTGGCCAATTTACCTGATTAGCGAATACACTTTGGTTGATAGCATTGACAACTCTTTTAATTACACGACAAACCGTTGCCTTTGAAACTCCATGCATATCAGCTACACCATGATATTGAGACCCGTTACCTAGCCAATGCAAGGCTAGTAAAAGTTGCTGTTTAACTGACAGAGCATGATTACGATTAGTTTCATGTTGTATTAACGGTCCAATGCTTCTTAGCAATGTCTCGAAAGCGGAGAAGTTAATTCTAAATTTTTCATTAAATGTATGATATGTTAAAATATCAAAATTTATACGCTCTTTAAAAATTCGCGGTTCTCGTGTCTGATTACTTTCGTAGTCACTATCGTCACTGCTTGATATCATTTTTATTTTAAACTTCTTGACCACACGTTTTGTAAGCACTAATTTTGAACCACGAATAAACAAAATTGTTGCAGCACGTGATTTTATGGTCCCTCTACTCTTGTAAGAAATTCACTTGTAGTTACAAGTTTGTCACTAATAATTTTTTGCACAAATACTTTTATGAAACAGAAAAGTTCGCCGCAGTTGTAAATTCACTTGTAGTTACAAGCCTGGCACACTTGTAGTTATTAGTGAATCGGAATTCTTTATGAAACAAAAATGTGCACATAATTTACAAGTTACAAGTGAATTCACAAATAATTATTAGTGTTGTAGTTTTATGAAATAGGCCCCTGATTGGCCCTTATCAGTGTGGTTTTAGGCCTGTAAAATCCACAACAGATCAAATTTTTACACTTCGGCAGATCCTGGAAAAAAACCCAAGAAGTCCAAATCGATACCTACTACCTATTCATCGATTTCAAAGCCTCATGCGACAGCATTTATAGAGACGAACTATACAGAGCCATGTCTAGTCTTGGTATACCGTCCAAGCTCGTCCGTTTGTATAGGATGACGATGGAGAATTCTCGCTGCTCCATCCGGGTCGGAAACAACCTCACCGACACATTTGATACCAAAAAAGGATTAAGGCAAGGCGATGAGCTGTCATGTGACTTCTTTAATTTGATTCTTGATAGCCTTGTGCAAAACTCCCGATCCAACAGCAGAGACACAATCTTCCAAAAATCGCTGCGACTACTAGCATACGCCAATAAAAGATATAACTTTGGGGTATTATGGGACTTTGTCTACCTCGGCTCCGCTATTAACTCTGACAACAACATCTCGTCAGAAATCAAACGAAGAATTACTCTTGTCAACCGCTGTTTCTTCGGGCTAAGAATGCAATTTAGTAGTAAAGCCCTCACACCAACTACTAAGGAGATCCTTTATAAGACCCTGATCATCCCAGTGCTGCTCTACGGCGCTGAAGCATGGACCGTATCAAAAGTGGATGAAGAAAGCCTTGGTCAAGTTGAGAGGAAAATTCTTCGTAAAATCTTCGGTTACGTTTGCGTCGAAGAATCAATCGTACAATCAACCAAGAACTTCACGAGCTGTACAGCGACATGCCCCTTGTCAAAAAAAACTAGCATTGGACGTTTAAGATGGCTAGGACATGTCGAGCGAATGGACACAAATACTCCGTCTCGCAGAGTCTTCGATTCCCAGCCAGGCGTCGGAAGCAGTAGAGGAAGATCTAGCCTTAAGGCCTACTCAAACCAACGCGAAACTTAGGTGCGGGAGCGGGAGCGAAATTCCCATTTCGCTGGTTCGCTGCATGCACTATATTTTCGCAGTCCCGCGTGTGTTATTGTACTTTGAAGATGGTGTCAGTGGTGATAGTAATTTCCGCTCCCGCATCTTTCCCATGCGATATTCGCTATCGCTACCGCTCTCGCGTTTCGCGTTTGTTTGAGTAGGCCTTTAAGTGACGAGCACAAGTAGAAACCGACCTCAACCAACTTGAAGTGAAGTTAACTAAAAAGCGTGTAAATTGGAGTGCACATGTTTGTTGGTATATTTCGGACTATAGGGCCAGGGCACTTAAGTGAGAAAGTAATAGATGTCAGAGTTTTTCATCCTTCATTCAGATGGCAGTAATGTCTGCTTTGTAGCAGCGTAAGTCTTTTACTAGTTGTTCACCTCCACCTTTCAGATTCTCATTTCTTGATTTCGTTTTTGTCCTATTTTAGCTGAAGCGTTACAAATATTGGCGGGTGCTCCGCCTCTCGCTTAGAGATTATTCGTCGTAGGAAAGCCTGCAAGTTGAAAAGGCAGCAGCTGTTATCTGCAACTGATTGGGGGGAGTGTCTCAAATTCTCCGTCATGGCCCATTCCGTAGGAAACGGGGATTGAATGAATGTTTATCTCTCAATGGCAAGTAAGATGGATCGACAGTATCAAGGGTAGGGTAAATTTTTAGTTTCTTTCCCAATTAAGGCTGGCTAGCGATAGGATTAATCTGGGGCTCTCTCGTCACATGGGCTTTCTGCTGTCTGGACATGGCTCTCTAAATGCATTTTTGCATAAAAGGACCTTGTCCGAAACAGCGGATTGCGGATGTGGAGCGAGTAGAGAGGTTGGTTACATATTTTAACCGAGTGTCTGCGGTGATGCCATATGAGGGACCTCCCAGCATAGGTGTAGATCGCTTCGATTACGTACTGGCTTTCGGTCTGGTCCTTTTGTCAAGGGAAACAACCGAAAACTTTGCAGTCTTCTCTAGCGGAGTCTTCTGACTATGCCAGGAGCTGGCCGGTTAACTAGTTTTAGTTGCGGTAGCTTCTCTCTCTCTTCTATTATTTCCCCCCTTCTTCTTTTACTCTTTTCTTTTCAGCTTTCCTTTCGTTCTGCCTTTCATTTCAGGCTAGTCCGTATTCTTTTCTCTTTTCAGGCTGATAGACGGAGGACTATCCACTGACCTCCTGCTTCGGCTGGTATCTGGACTGAGAGAACATAGAGGTTGTCAGGGAAGCGACTTCACAGTTGTGAAGCTCCACAGGAAGCTATAGTCTGGTACCACGGGTAAAATGAGTCTGCTTGACTCAGCCTTCTAATGAGGTAGGCCCCCTGTGGGAGTATCGTGGTGATTGTGGTTATCCCAAAATCGTGGGAACGGTTGGTGTCTAGGGTGTCTGTTAACATTCTAAGACCCTAGGAGTACAAGAGGTGTTAGATAAGTCTCGCTCCTCAGAGACCGAAAGGATGGTTGTCATGCATTAACATGACTACCAATTTGTAACAGGGGGTACTTGTACAATCCTGGTGCGCTAGCCAGCGCTTTTTCTTGGCTCTGATATTCTGGGATATCGAGGGGCTCAGTGGCGCGATGGTTAGTGCGATGAACTGCCACGCAGGAGGTCTGGGTTCGATTCCCAGCCGTTGCAACACCTAAATGATTTTTCACTGGCGCTCCTCTCGTGATGATCTGACAAATCATCCGAGTAGTATCAATTGTCAAGAATAGCTTATCTCAACTTAGCCGTTCGGAGTCGGCATAAAACAGGAGGTCCCGCCATCGTGCAAGAAGTACACACGCACACATGAATGGTTGTGAGAAAGCTAGGCCCTGGGTACTAACGAGCCTGTTGCGCCAAAAATTTGTATTTGTTTTGATATTGTGAGTAGCCCCACTGCCGTGAAAAAAGAGCGGTAAAGGCTGGGTGTTCACGTTAAGCATACATTACATTATCTGGCCATATTAAGCATGCGCATCGGTAGTATAATCAGTTCTCTCCGAGTCTTCTGACTGCTTGTTAACAATATGGTTTTCTGTGATAGGGTAGTTAACCTAAGCAAATCCCCCGTTCTACTTTGGATAAGAGTACATCAGTGTCTACTACGGGATTAAGCGCCTTCGTTTGCTTTTTGGCCGATACACCACTCTGTTCAACGGGCCTGACTAATCCTTGAAATCCATAGATATCCTATTTTCTGAATATTGCAGACCTAGTTTTTGGTACATTTTTGCTTCGCAGACCCCACCGTTGATCCAGCTAGGAAATTCATCCGCCTCCTTCTGGCGAGTTTTTTTGCTTACTTCCCCAGTATCCGTAGTATAGAAAGGTATTGTGATGACGCGAAAATTCGTATGTTATGAGTTCAAAAAGCAGTTTTTAAATATTAATTCTGTAGTCTGCGGTCTTGAGTCTGTGATGTGTGATTTTGAGTCTGTTATTGATACTGGAGCCCAAACTATTTAACCGATTTGCGTGAAATGTCTGGTATGTGTATTGTTGGTTGTCCTACATAGGGTTTTTGGAATTGAACTCCTAGTACTAAAATTACCGGTACCTCCCATATAACAGGTTTCTTTAAGCACAATTATCTAGATAACGGCTCAAGGAATAATATAAAAATAACTAATCTTGTACAACTATCTATTAGATGGTATAAGCAGTTCCCCGGTAAAAAAGATTTAAAAAATTGCATAGCTAATCATCAATCAGAAAGGAATTAGCGTCAGTATTTTAAAAATTCCTTAATATATCCCTGAAAAATTAAAATGACGGCAATAATCCCAATTCTCTATCTCACGAAAGTGGGTTTATTCAGATATGTTCTAAACCATGTTATAAACCACAAAACCATAAAATGTTATAAACCACAAAACTCTTCTGAATTTCTAAGGAAGTTTGTTCGAGTCGTATCGGCCTTAATATTTCATTGATTGCCCCCGCCCTAGCTTATTTTTGTCCGCGAGTGGTATTTTATTTCCCTCCTGCGATGAGTATCTGTAGAGTGGACCTCTATTCGCTACCCGAGCTCGCATTTAATGATAGACTAGCGAGTTCTTTGCAATTAGAGCATTCATTTCGGAATTGTTACGATTTTCGAATATATAGACAAAAGAGTTCATGTCAAAACTGGACCATCCGGGTGAATTTTTTACCCCTTCCACATTATTCTTATAGCCACTGTTATAAAAATATTAAAATTCTGCAATCCTTATATTTCAACACATGATTCAAAAGAATAGGTTAATAATATCTAAACCTGACACTTTACGACATACGCTTCGATGGGATATCTTCAATCATATTATTCCCAACGCCCCATTTTTGTCTCGTTAAATCAATTTCCCATGAACATCACCAAACTTCCGAAGCCAACTTTTTTACCACCATCATCTATTCATGGAGTGATATTTTAATTCGCATCCACCTAGACTCCAATCGCATCCCAATGGCATAGTCTTTGCAGAAGCAAATTATATCGCGCCTTGATTTGCTGCATCTCAAGTAGCAGCCTATACTCCACCGATGTATGAGAAGCGCCTGCCAACAGCATGCGACGATGTGCCGTTTGTGCAATATGAGACGCCATTAAAAACTAAACTCAAGCGCGGACCAAGAGGTGCGCGACCAGCAGCAAAAAACCCTCGTAATCCCAGGAATTGCAATAAAAATGACAAACGAAAACGAAGTAATTTTTAGCATTTCATTAAGTATTGCATCGATGCAGACGTCAAATGTTCGAATACCTGAATACCTGCAGCGAGTATGACCATATACGTAGTTGCAGCAGCCTCCGTGCGTCCGTCGATGTCGTCTACGTCTTGCAGTCGCTATACGTGGTGTGTCTGTCTGTCTGCCTGTCCTCAGGCTCTCTGAAATTCTACGGAAGAGACTGCTGGTATATACGCCGACTGTCTACCACTGACCAGTGTGTCCATGAGTGGGCCACAACTTTAAATCACTTCTGCTCCCGATATCGGGGCTGGTTGATGGGACTGACAGCCAGACACACGCATCAGAGATTGCGCGTCCACAACTGGACTACTGTTGTGCAGCCATAAAAGTTGTACAGCTGAATGATGTGCGTGTAGGTTCCATTCACACACCGCGTGAATAGTGGCCCGCGAACCCCACCAGTGCCCGTCTATAGGGAGGAGATACATTTTTTTTTGGTTCACTCTGCATCTATGGCAGCAAACTGTCAAATTCCATTCGAAGGGCTGGCCAGGGGAGAGTCCTCTAGAATTGTGTCGTCTTCTTGCATCCGTCCATAATGTTCCGTTCCTGTGGTATACTTTTACAAAACAGGAGTACTTTCGTGTGCACATCCTTCGACCGGGTGGCGGATAGACGGGGTTGTGTATAGCATAGTTTCACGATTCTGGTCTTTGACATTCGCAACATGCCAAAGTAAGTTTCAATTTTTTTTTAATATCGACACCAGATATGCGAGAAATGTTGACAAACGATATTGGTACGAGCTCGGGTGATGGAAATTGTTTGTTTTTTTTTTGTTTGTGTGTCCTCGAATCGATTCAGACAGGGGATGGACATGCGTCTAGGAGTTGAAATATATTAATCACTCTTGTGCCGGAAATAAATCCGTGAAGCGATGACGAATTTTGCATTCGTATAAACCAGGCCAATGGCCAACTATGTACATATAGGGAAAGTGTATCACATGTGGAGTATCTAACAGGGGCTATGTGTATGTATGGCCTCTGTACCTATATCTACTCCGAAGAGTTGTCGTGTGTGCGATTTTTCGCTTTCCCCCGTTTTGCCAATCAATATTCTACGAGAACGCTTCTTGAATACTAAATAGTCTTAAACTTGATGGACCTGTTACCTTTATTTTGTGCCTTTGCCTTGTGCTCTGGTTGTATACGCTACTCTGGCTTGGTACATACACATTGGCCAGGCCATGGAATCCGATTCTATGCAGTATTCGAATCGTGGTGGTGGCAACAGCAATGGGAATAAGAGAAGCATCCCTTTTTACGCATACTCGCACATGAAACTGTAAGACACCGAAGAAGAACTGGAGACCAACCGACCCCTCGAAGCTATTATGTTGAATGGTACTTTTTTTTTTTGGTTTCGCTACTTGTAGGTTTATTTTGTAAAAATGTGTATTGGTATGTATGCTACGTTAGGGGGGGATTAATACATAGTTTCTGTTATTTTTATTGTTGTTTGTTATGTTGGCTTATATCATACGATATGGGCTTTAAAGTCACTGCCGACCTAGGGAGTTGCTTCTATGGGTATCGATTTATTTTTGGAATAGGAACACGAACTCGGTGTAGATTTTCCTATTAAAGCCAAATTAAGGGGTTTGGAATTCAGATGTTGCATGTTATTTTTTTAAAAAAAAACAAAAATTAGCAGAACGTAAAACGTATAAGATCACCCAAGATCAAGTTAAGGCTTCTATGATGACAAGGACTTGTCGACATATTTGAACAACAGGTCTAAAGGGATTTCCAATACTGAGCCAGGGTGTTGGAAAAGTGTTGGTGGTGGAGGAGCCATCAATGGGTCAACGCAGCGCTCATATCCCAAAATGGGCTACTGACATCGGTATTTTTTCCGGCCCGTGCCCTGCTAAACGAAAAAAGGACAACGTTCGTATCTGCACCAGGAATGTGAGAACATTAAACAGGAGAGGTGCAGGCGAACAACTAGCGGAAGGCCTAAACTGCTACAAAGCAGATATTACTGCCATCCAGGAAATACGATGGGATGGGCCGAGCAAAACGAGGATAAAAACTGTGACATCTACTATGGACCGTGTTATAGTGAGGAGAAGCAGACTATTCGTATGGGGATTTATTATAATTGCCAGACTTAGGCAAGAAGTCTTATGTTTCCAAGACATTAGCGAACGCATTGTAACAATCCGCATCAAGGCCAACTTCGCCAACATAAGCCTTATATGCGCTCATGCTCCGACGGAGTAATAATATGATATAACTAAGGATTGCTTCTACGAGCTCCTCGACAAAACCTATGAGCGACTACCAAAGTACGATGTTAAAATCGTGCTGGGAGATTTTAACGCAATGTTAGGAAGAGAAGACATCTTAAGCAGTACTGTCGGAAAATATAGCCTACACTACAACACGTCTGGTAACGGACTTAGGCTAATTGACTTCGCTACGGAACGAAATGCCACTATAGCCAGCACACGGTTTCCTCACCTCGACATCCATAAGGGGACATGGCGGTCTCTAGATCAACGAACAGTCAACCAAATTGATCACATTGCGATAGACAAGAGCACGCATCCAGTATTTTGGATGTCCGAACATTCCGGGCTAACATCGACATCGACCTTGTTGTAGCCAAGATAAGGATGCGGATGCCCACAACGCCACAAACAATATACTGTGAAAAAAATTAATGTCGAAAGACTGCAATCGCCAAAGTCCGCCAAGACCTTCGCGCAACGCGTATCTCTTAACCTCTCGATTCACAACACACCACCAGCATCTACTGTCGAAGAACAATGGCAACGATGCCAACAAGCCATTAGATCAGCCGCAACTGATGTGCTAGGTTTCTCGCGGCCACCAGCAAGAAACCCCTGGTTTGATGAGGAATGCCGACAGATGCTCGCAGCCAAGAACGAGGCCTACAAGGCTAAGCTGCAGGACAAGAAGAGAGCTTCCATTGAGCTCTATAGGCAAAGAGAAGGGAAGAACACTGGCTTTTCAGAAAGAAGAAAAAAGAGCATGAAAAGCGCGCGATCGAGGATATAGAGAGGTGCCACTCCAGTTACGATGTTCGCAAGTTTTACCAAATTGTAAAACGTCAAAGCCAAGGATACAAGGCTCGAACAGAATCCTGTCGAGATGAACAAGGAAATATCGTAGTTGAGACACAGTCGATGCTGAGGATATTGAAGAACCACTTCTGCAGACTGTTAAACGGCGATGACGAACAACATTCCGCTGTCAGGCAGAACGAACCATTCAATATTGGCAACGACAGCGAAAACTGCCAACCACCCGACCTGAGTGAAGTGAGGATAGCAATATCTAAACTCAAGCTTAATAAGGCTGCCGGAAATGACGGCCTTCCCGCTGAGCTTTATAAAGCTGGCGGAGATGATTTGGTGAGCAACATCCACCAACTCATAAGCCAAATCTGGTCGGTTGAAAGCATGCCTGAAGAATCGAACCTCAGCATCGTTTGCCCGATCCACAAAAAAGGAGACCCTTTGAACTGCGCCAACTACAGAGGCATAAGTCTACTCAACATCGCCTATACAAGATCCTATATGCCGTAATATGTGATCGAATGAAACCGTTTACCAACAACCTGATCGGCCCTTATCAGTGTGATTTTAGGCCAGGAAAGTCCACAACCGATCAAATTTTCACACTTCGGCAGATCCTGGAAAAAACCCAAGAAGTCCAAATCGATACCCACCACCTATTACTCGATTTCAAAGCTGCATACGACAGCATTTATAGGGACGAACTATACAGAGCCATGTCTAGTTTTGGTATACCGCCCAAACTTGTCCGTTTGTGTAGGATGACGATGGAGAATTCTCGCTGCACCATCAGGGTCGGAAACGACCTCACCGACACATTCGATACCAAAAAAGGATTTAGGCAAGGCGATGCGCTGTCATGTGACTTCTTCAATTTGATTCTTGAGAGGATTGTGCAAAACTCCCGAGCCGCCGAATTGGACAGAACGTCACCATTGACAGATATAACTCTGAGGTAATACGGGACTTTGTCTACCTCGGCTCCGCTATTAACTCTGACAACAATATCTCGTCAGAAATAAAACGAAGAATTACTCTTGCCAATCGCTGTTTCTTTGGGCTAAGAAGGCAATTTAGTAGTAAAGCCCTCACTCGATCCTTTATAAGACCTGATCATCCCAGTCCTGCTCTACGGCGCTGAAGCACGGACCGTATCAAAAGCTGATGAAGAAATCCTTGGTCGACTCGAGAGAAAAATTCTTCGAAAAATCTTCGGTTCCGTTTGCGTTATTTAAACAAAATTTGTTATTATGAAATTCAATGCAATTAATTATATAAAAACTCGTATCCTTCTGGAATTCGAACTCTTGTTCTCTCGCACGGTAGTTCAACACGCTGTCCACTAGGCTGTAGGTACTGAAGAACATGAAAAACCAGTAAGAACAACGAAGTACTTGAATCGTGTTGACTCATACTCCTTCTGAACTATTCTCCGGTATGTTCCCGATCTTTTCACCTGTAAAATGCTGTAAAGAGCCTAAGAATTGTAAAATTTATACGACTTGGAAGGCAAGATATCGCAGAACATAGGTTCACAATACAACTTAGAATGACAGGGCGCTGTTTCAGCGTTATAAATCTGAGATAATTGAAATTAAAATATCAAGAGAAATGTTGATAAGTTACTTGAAATTTACTCCATGTAAGCTTTAAGCCTTCAGTTTTCAACAGCTGGTCATCGTTTACTCAAGTTGGGTTAGTCATGTGGGCTGGTGTTGTTTCACATTTCGTTCTACAAAACTCGAAACCCATTGTAGACCCTATTTTAATGCCATTGGGTTTGCACTGATATTAACCATCACTTCCTACATCAATTTTTAGAACCTTTTCGATATTCCTTTGAATTTGCATCCCGAAGGACAAAACGTGTCCTTGAATAGACACACCTTACCCAGATACCCGCCCCAGCCAATTTGTACGGCATACAGCCGACTATTCTTGAATATCAATTCATCGAGACAATTTTATTGCCACGCATATAGATACATTCAACTATAACTGCCGCTGCCTGCCCACTACCGCTTTGCATAGATACACAGCTATCATCCCAACACCAACATAAACATCAAAAAAAGGAAAAAGATACCAGAGAACAACAAAAATAATATGGAAACAAACTAGTAATAGAAATTAATGGCGTCCTTTGGTATCATTACCAGCTATGAGCTTCATTGATGCCCCTCCGATGGTTCCGATTGCCGATTGTATTTCCCGTCCGCCGTGCGTCGGTCGTTTGTTCAAACGCGCCCGCAACATGTCCTCCACCCCTAATAAGCCAGCGCGTACTATTCAACAGAAAAAAAAACGAAAGAAATTTATTGTAATAGGTCCAAATGACGCCCCCAAGGCACGCGAATTATTGTCCCGGAATTATTCCCTTTCTTTGGTGTGGTGTCGATCAGGGGTGCGAGGGCACACACTCAATCTGCACCAACCCCCGGATCTCCTCATGCAATAATCATAACGATAACTCCACAGAGATGAGAAATAACGCTTGCAAGCAACCCCGTCATAGAGTTGGTCCTTTTTCCTTGATTGTTCTGGGATATGGGAGAGGACGCAGCACTTCCTTCATATCTGCGCCTAGGAACATAATTTGTTGTTAATAATCCGCAAGTCCCATCGCATACGGGCCCACGACCGAGAAGGACAATAAAATCGCACACACAATATAGGCGCTCGTATATTATCGTGTGCGTACGCTCGGGCACACACTCTCAAGGATGCTGCAATATTAATGTCCTGATTTTTAATTTACCTGGCGCATTCGCTTAGTGTAATGAATATGTGGGGTATAGCCTCGGGATGGTACTTTTTATTTCAATTTCCATTCCCGCAGTGTTTCCTTAAGTGTTTTCGAGCTCTCTGAAGAAAAGGACACTCCAACGAGAAATTGTCATCTCATACCGGAGGCCCTACCACACACGGTGGAAAACCACTCGTGGATTAGAGATGCCTTCAGGCGTCGGGAAATGATTTTTTTAGTGTGGTCCTTAATCTTGTTCCACTTGCAATTCCTTTTTTTCCCGAATTAATTGTCCGATCCTAAGGAGAAGCTGGTAATGGGATTTCAATTTCTTTTTTTTCCACTCCAGATGGTGGTAGTAGAGTTGAATTCGAATGTGCGTTGGAGTGCGCCTCAGGGCAAGGCGACAACTCTACAATTATTGCGGCTACTTAGGCTGAGCTACTGGCACACACATCACAGCGAAATGTGACAGATGTGGCAGTAGCAAGTCGAACGAATGACATTTGTGAACCGGGTGCCAGTGGGCTAATTTTTTTTTATTGTCCTTAATGGGTATGTTCTAGCCTCGTTTTTTTTTATTGATTTTTATAGTGCAGACTCATGATGCATGGTTGGATTTATTCTAGGAGGGGGTTCTGTTTTTACAAGGATTTTGTCAAATGTGGGATTGTGTGCAATTTGTCGGATTACAATTTGGGTCATAAGGATCGGGGAGTCCCATTGGAATGACGTTTTTACCAGGAAGGGCAGTATTACTGAATAGAATTGAAAATTTGCCAAAGGTTAGGGTTGTGGGTGAACAGGCTTAGTGAGGTGGTCTCTGGTTCTGGAAGTAACAGAGTCTAAGTTTATTTTTCACTGTCCCACCTCTGGAGAAAGTCTCAAACCACTTGAGAAAGACAAACATCGAAAGGCGTAAAACTGTCATGAGAAGCATCTCAAATTTGCCATTCGGAATCGGCGTTAAATTAAAAGTCGCATTTTGTGTGGCAAAAATAAAACTTCGCACACACAAATTAAGGGGAAAATGGTCTGAGGTCTTGTATGGGCTGTTCATGCCAGATATGTCATTTTTACTCCTCTCAACAAGATCTGAGAAATCATTCGTGTAGTATCACTTCTCATCAAAAGGCTTCTATCAACGGATTCGGTATAAAACTGTTGGTTCCGCTATAGTGCAAGAAATGCCCACTCAAACATGAATGGTTGTAAGAAAAAGCTTGTCCCTTGGTCCTAGCGAAATTGCTGAGCTTAGAATTTGAATTTTTTGGCAGCTTTTCCAACATCATCCATTGTTTTGACGATTTTTCCTTCCAATTTAAGAGCGGCATTTGCCAGCGAAACTAAGGTCCTTCAAAATACTGTCGGCATTTTCGTCAATCAAAATGGGCCATCCTTGATACTTTTTAGTAAACTTTCCCAAACGATTTTCTAAGACAGTTGTACTGCCCATGTTCCAGCTTGCCCTTGTTCCAGCTGATTGGTCACACCTGGCGGATAGCTTGGTACGTATAGGCAACCGGTGAATATTTCCTCCAACTCCTGATTCAAGTCTCCCGTGCAATTTGCTTAAATTTAGGCGCACGTCGTCTTTCTCTTGTGAGACCTTTGGAACGTCAAAACTGTAGCAACCAGCTTCATATCTATTATAAGAAGGTCACTTCGACCAAGTTTTGAATGGGCCTTTTCATTACATCTATCCACAACCATGGCTTTTTAGCTCGTTGGTCCCCGAGCAAAAGGGGGTCAGAAATTTCTTCTGCTCTGCACTCTTCATCCTCAATGGGGGTATACCCTGTTGGCCAATGTTGTATGGTATTGACAATGTTTTGGTAAGACCGAATCTTTGTATCTCGATACATACATTTATGTTAATTAAGTTCAAAAAATATGAAGAAAACAATGGACAGGCTTAAAGAATTTTAAAGGCACCCTCATACATCGGTTGTTCTGATGCAATTGCTCCTGCATTACCAATACAGGACTGTGAAAGAAATTTAAATTGTTATCCCACTGCCGGACCCGCACAATATCCCATCCCAACGCCACCCCACCTCCAGCGCATGTTATCATCGCAGAATGGAAATAATACAATCAACCGGAATTATCCCCTGGGCATACGAAGCAGTCAATGCAAACAATGATTCGCAGCATCGTTTTGTTCCTCGTCTCCCCCGAGCTACTCCTACTTTCCCTGATTCACTCCAGCTCCACTACCAACACTCCAATGCGTGCTACCACCAAGACCAACCGACCGGGTATATGTATAGTTGGAGAGCTTGGTCCCTGATTAAAAGAACACGACAACGAAAAAGGAAATAAAACCCAAAAACTGTTTCTTTTTCCATTGGCTTGGAAATGGGCGGCGGCTGGGGGAGGAGGAGGAAAAATATTATTTGGAGAAAAATTAACCAACCGAAAATGAGAGACAACACTGGACAGAGGGGAGGACTAGGAGCAACAACTCTGAGAACGTCCAGTCCCCACGTACCATGTTATTTAAGCAGCGCGCAAACAATGTTATTTTCGCCCCAAAACAAGGAGCTGGGTTAATTTGTATCTCCCACTGCAGGCAGTTGTATCTTTCGATCGAAGAAGCGTGTGTATCTCAACGGGATGGTGTTAAAAAGTGTCTAGGAGTCCGCTGGGTATGTATCTATTGTCACTGTTGCCAAATTTTCCAAGCGGAACAACTTCTTGGCGCCTTCTACCGCGGCGGTAGCCATTCCACAGACACACATATCCATGCCACTTGCACAGGGCGATCGTCATGCAAAGATTGTCATACCAAGTTCGACCAGGAACCCAAAGAATTCAATATTACGATGATAACATCCGCTGTAGGTAAGCGTGAGCACAGCGCAGGATCACCGGTGCAGCTGTAAACCGATAGTGGGTCCCTTTTGGGCTGTGTGGTGTTAATTAGACCTTTTAATTGCGTGATTTAGAGAGCTTCATTAAGCTCGTGAATTCGAGTGAATCACGCGCTCTCCTAAATGCCGGACTGGGTTGGAGGTGCTCTCGCATATCTCGACGAGATACCCTGGGATATATATGGGGATGCGCTGTACTCTGAAAGACCGTTTAAGCGGCGGCGCTGACGGTTGATGATTGTGCCGGGTGATATGTGATGTGGATGGATGATTGTCGTTCGCTCTGGGTAAGGGGTTTTATTTTGTTCCACCTTCCATGCAAAGGGCCGAGATATGCGAGAATACAATTCGCGCGCACACAGCGGAGCAGAGAGTGGATTGCCATACGTTTGCATGAAGTGATGCATTTGGCCTGATAACGAGAGAGGTTCGGGTTCAATGGTTTGTTGCTGCCGGTATATACGGGTATGTGCCGCCAAGTCTGGTACGTGCCGACATACGTGCGCTAGGACAGAGGAGCCATTCGTGAGTTGAGTGCATTCGGCCAGGTTTGCCTTATTGATATCCAAATTAATTAAGAAACGTAAAACGCTTGTAAGAGGTTAAAAGATAGGTAGGGGTTAGCATGAAGAGGGCTCAGGTATATGGGGATTCAGTTGGCTGGTATGGCGGATGGTAGTCTGCTTTACCAATGTGGATGACTTTATTTAGGTAATACCATGTCAGAAGGCAATAGCCTATCCGACAATAGCGGATCGGAGGCAGTAAGGAGACAATTGAACTCGTTTAAAGTAGAGAAACTGTCAAGACAGGTTGGAGTTTATGCCATTAGTCAATTCGACAATATGTCAAGAATCGGAATAGTCGCAAATATTTACTGATTGGGAGGATTGTCAATGGGGAAAGACAAGGAATAGTTACAACTCGTCTTGAAAAAGAATAATCGTCAGATTGACAAATTGTCAAAACTTACAGTAGATAAAAATCTTAATGGAGTTGAAAAGCGAAAATTCGACAGTGAATTCTAATCTTGGGGAGGATAAACTCGTCAATTTCTGATGAAAATCTTCTATTTAGCAATCTGCAAGGACTGATACTAGGCACTTCTTGCCCTGAAGTCGACAAATTGCCAATAAACGTCAACTTGACCAAACATTGCAGAAATTGACATCATATTGGTTAGTTGACAATATTCCCAAACTGGGATAAGACATTATCGTAGTGAAGTGAAGAAGGCGCTTACATTACTTAACTCACTTTATGTGGATCCACAGTCCGGAATGAACCTGGGCCTCAACCAACATGCTTCATCAATTAGCCCAGTGTCTGCCTCCAATGTCAATGGTGAAATTCTGTCAGCATATATTTGGTCTTACCCTCATTTACAGCTAAACCCATTTTTTGCTGCTTCCTCTTCTATACTGGCAAACGTGGCTATGACATCACGTTGAGTCTGACCAAAGATGATCATCTGAGTATCATAGAAGTTGCACTGATTTATGGAAGTTTATGCCTCTGGTGTTGGCCCTTCTTTGAAGAATCAGATTAAAGAAGTCATATGACAGCGCATTGCCTTTCCAAAATTCTGTTTTGATATCAAATATATCGGTGAGGTCGTTTCCGATCCGATGGAGCAGCGAGAATTCTCCATCCTGCACATGACGATGGCTCTGCATAGTTCTTACTTACTTAAGTGGCGCTACAGTCCGGAATGAACCTGGGCCTCAACCAACATGCCTCTCCAATTAGCCCGGTCATTAGCTAACTGCCTCCAGTTGCGCACTCCAAGTTGATTGAGGTCGGTTTCCACTTGTGCGCGCCACTTAAGGCGAGGTCTTCCTCTACTGCGTCCGACGTCTGGCTGGGAATCGAAGACTCTGCGAGCCGGAGTATTGGTGTCCATTCGTTCTACATGTCCTAGCCATCTTAAACGTCCAATGCGGAGTTTTTTGACCAGGGGCATGTCGCTGTACAGCTCGTATAGTTCTTGGTTGAATCTTCGTCTCCATAGCCCGTCAACGCAAACGGGACCGACGATTTTTCGAAGAATTTTCCTCTCGAATCTACCAAGGATTTCTTCATCCGCTTTTGATACGGTCCATGCTTCAGCGCCGTAGAGCAGGACTGGGATGATCAGGGTCTTATATAGGGTTTCCTTAGTAGTTCGAGTGAGGGCTTTACTAATAAATTGCCTTCTTAGCCCGAAGAAACAGCGGTTGGCAAGAGTAATTCTTCGTTTAATTTCTGACGAGATGTTGTTGTCAGTGCTAATAGCGGAGCCGAGGTAGACAAAGTCCCGTACTACCTCAAAGTTATATCTGTCAATGGTGACGTTCTGTCCAATTCGTCGATGTTGTGAGTCCTTTCGTGATGACAGCATATACTTAGTCTTACCCTCATTTACTGCTAAACCCATTTTCGCCGCTTCCTTCTCTATACTAGCAAACGTGGCTATGACATCACGTTGAGTCCTGCCAATGATGTCAATATCGTCAGCGTATGCTAGTAGTTGCCCCGACTTTTGGAAAATTGTGCCTCTGGTGTTGGCTTTGTAGTTTTGCACAATTCTCTCAAGAATCAGATTAAAGAAGTCACATGACAGCGCATCGCCTTGCCTAAATCCTTTTTTGGTATCGAATGTGTCGATGAGGTCGTTTCCGACCCTGATGGAGCAGCGAGAATTCTCTATCGTCATCCTAGACAAACGGACGAGTTTGGGCGGTATACCAAAACTAGACATTGCTCTGTACAGTTCGTCTCTATAAATGCTGTCATATGCGGCTATGAAATCGATGAATAGGGGGTGGGTATCGATTTGGACTTCTTGAGTTTTTTTCCAGGATCTGCCGAAGTGTGAAAATTTGATCGGTTGTGGACTTACCTGGCCTAAAACCACACTGATAAGGGCCAATCAGGTTGTTGGTAAACGGTTTCAGGCGTTCACATATTACGGCAGATAGGATCTTTTAGGCGATGTTGAGAAGACTTATGCCTCTGTAGTTGGCGCAGTTCAGAGGGTCTCCTTTTTTGTGGATCGGGCAAACGATGCTGAGGTTCCATTCTTCAGGCATATTTTCATCCGACCAGATTTGGCTTATGAGTTGGTGGATGTTACTTACCAAGTCATCTCCGCCGGCCTTATAAAGCTCAGCGGGAAGGCCGTCATTTCCGGCAGCCTTATTAAGCTTGAGTTTAGATATTGCTATCCTCACTTCACTCAGGTCGGGTGGTTGGCAGTTTTCGCTGTCGTTGCCAATATTGAATGGTTCGTTCTGCCTGACAGCGGAATGTTGTTCGTCATCGCCGTTTAACAGTCTGCAGAAGTGGTTCTTCCATATCCTCAGCATCGACTGTGTCTCAACTACAATATTTCCTTGTTCATCTCGACAGGATTCTGTTCGAGCCTTGTATCCTTGGCTTTGACGTTTTACACTTTGGTAAAACTTGCGAACATCGTTCCTGGAGTGGCACCTCTCTATATCCTCGATCGCGCGCTTTTCTTGCTCTTTTTTCTTTTTGCTGAAAAGCCGATGTTCTTCCCTTCTTCTTTGCCTATAGAGCTCAATGGCAGCTCTCGTCTTCACCTGCAGCTTAGCCTTGTAGGCCTCGTTCTTGGCTGCGAGCATCTGTCGGCATTCCTCATCAAACCAGGGGTTTCTTGCTGATGGGCGCGAGAAACCTAGCACATCAGTTGCGGCTGATCTAATGGCCTGTTGGCATCGTTGCCATTGCTCTTCGACATTCGATGCTGGTGGTATGGTGTTAATCGAGAGGTTAAGGGATACGCGTTGTGCGAAGGTCTTGGCGGTCTCTTGCGATTGCAGTCTTCCGATATTAAATTTTTTCACAGTATTTCTGGATTGTTGTGGCGCGGTGGATATCCGCATTCTTACCTTGGCTGCTACAAGGTAGTGATCCGAGTCGATGTTAGCTCCTCGGAATGTTCGGACATCCAAAATACTGGATGCGTGCCTCTTGTCTATCGCAATGTGATCAATTTGGTTGACTGTTCGTTGATCTGGAGACGCCATGTCCCCTTGTGGATATCGAGGTGAGGAAACCGTGTGCTGGCTATAGTGGCATTTCGTTCCGTAGCGAAATCAATTAGCCTAAGTCCGTTACCAGACGTGTTGTCGTGTAGGCTTTGTTTTCCGACAATACTTCTAAAGATGTCTTCTCTTCCTACCTTTGCGTTAAAATCTCCCAGCACGATTTTAACATCGTACTTCGGTAGTCGCTCAAAGGTTTTGTCAAGGAGCTCGTAGAAGCAATACTTAGCTATATCATCTTTTTCTTCCGTCGGAGCGTGAGCGCATATAAGGCTTATGTTGGCGAATTTGGCCTTGATGCGGATTGTTACTATGCGTTCGCTAATGTCTTGGAAACATAAGACTTCTTGCCTAAGTCTGGCACTTATAACAAATTCGCATCCGAATAGTCGCTGTTTCTGCTCACTATAACACGGTCCGTAGTATATGTCACAGTTTTTCATCCTCTTTTTGCCCGGCCCATCCCATCGTATTTCCTGGATGGCAGTAATGTCTGCTTTGTAGCAGTTTAGGGCTTCCGCTAGTTGTTCGCCTGCACCTCTCCTGTTTAATGTTCTCACATTCCAGGTGCAGATACGAACGTCGTTGTCCTTTTTTCGTTTAGCAGGGTCGTCAACAATAAAATCAGTCCTTTCCGAGGCTATTGGTTGCTTCGTAACCATGTTTTTTTTCTGTGGGTGGGTAGTTAACCCAAAGCACAACCCCCAACCTGGAGGGCCAGTTCCAATTTATTAGATACCCCTAGGATACGGGGCCATCAGTATCCACTACGGGATTGAGCGCTGCCTTTGGCCTTTCGGTTCATCCGCCACCATCTCTGTTCAAGGGGCCTGACTAACCCTTGAAATTCCTAGACAACCTGTTGTCCGAATATGTCAGAGCAGCTCATCTAGGTTCGCCTGGGACAGCAGGCCGGGTATTCATCCGTGCCATTCGCACCAGGGTGTTTATAGTGTTTCTGTTTTTCGTCGTGTTATCAACACTCGCACTTATCGTTTAGCAAGTCAAATCCGGTTGGATGAGACCAGTACCCGATGGTTACCACTGTAGGTAAAGATAAGCACATTTGATGTGTAGTCAGAGTTGCAACACTGGACATTGCCAAGTTAACGCCAATCAGAGTCTACCCTCGTTCTACAACACCCAACCATCTGCATAGTTCGTCTCTACAAATACGGCTGTATGCGGCTTTGAAATCGATGAATAGGTGGTTATCGATTTGGACTTCTTGGTTTTTTTTCCGGGATCTGCCGAAGTGTGAAGATTTGATCAGTTGTGGACCTTCGTATCCTAAAAACACACAGATGAGGGCCCATCAGGTTATTGGTAAACGGTTTCAGAAAGAGACTTTTGCTTCTGTAGTCAGCGACGTTCAGATGATCTCCTTTTTGTGGAATGGGCAGACGATGCTGAGGTTCCATTCGTGGGGCAAACTTCGCCGACCAGATTTGGATTATGAGTTAGTGGATGTTTCTTACCATGTCATCTCCGCCGGCTTTATACAGCTCTGCAGGAAGGTCGTCATTTCAGGCAGTCTTGTTACTATCCTCACTTCAGTTAGGTCGGGCTGTTATTTGCTGTCGTCGCCAATATTGAAGATTTTGTTAGTCATCGCCGTTAAACAGTCTGCAGAAGTACTTTTCGTATATCTTTAGCATCCAATGTATCACAACTGCGATATTTTCTTCTTTATATGGACAAGATTCCGTTCAAGCCTTGTATCCTTGGCTTTGACGTTTTACACTTGGGAGTGGCACCTTTCTATATCCTCGATCGTATGCTTGTCTTGCTCTGTTTTATTCTTTCTGAAAAGCCAGTGTTCTTCCTCCTTCTTTTTCTATAGAGCTCAATGGCAGCTCTCGTCTTCACCTGCAGGTTAGCTTTGTAGGCCTCGTTCTTTTCTGTGAACATCTGTCGGCATCAGGGCTTCTTCCTGGGCGCTATTAGTTGCGGCTGATCTAATGGCTTTTTGTCTTCGTCATTGTTTTTCGACATTCGATTCTGGTTATATGGTGTTAATCCAGTGGTATGGGGCTACGCGTTCGGCGAAGGCGGTCTCTCCATTAAAATTTTTCACTGTATTTCTGATTTGTTGTGGTGTGGTGGATATCCGCATTATTACCTTGGCTGCAACAAAGTAGTGGTCCGATTTGATGTCGATTCGATTGCCCTCGGAATGTTTGGACGTCTAAAAGACTGGATGTGTGTCTCATGTCATCGGAATGTAATCAATTTGAGCACCAGCTACACGAGCTTTGCACCCACATAGACCTGGTCAAAAACTCTGCAATAGACATGTAGATCTAATGAGCACCATCCTGAGAGTTTTTGATTTCTGGTTGACGCGATTGAGGAAATCCTAAGGATCAATTTAATTTATTAAATGAATAACTCTCATGTATACCATTACTTTTGGACTTGATAATAGAAGGGATTGAGTTTTCTGTTCTACTTAATCGTGGACAGCAGTATTCAACTAGACTCTGATTATATCGTGGATATACTTTCCCACGTTTACGATGGCTACATCGTCCGCAAAGCCTACCAGCTTCGCTCTTGGTATTGTGAGCCTCAAACCACCGTAGCATACATATATTTTCTTGTTTGCCTGTAGCTGGGTAAAAATCGTCAAATAGTACGACAGATATCTCAACCATATCCTTCGTTAGTAAGGACCCTTAAATTACTAAAAACATTTAGGAAGGCATGATTTAAGTCCACACCTAGTCATCAGACTAATTACCTTCGTATTCAAAGTTCCACCAAAGAGTGTCCAGAACAGATCTTTGTGGGAAACTTATTGACACGTTGAGACGATGGTGTCTTCTATTATTAATCGAGGCTTAGCCTCCTTTTTTTTAATTACCCTGAGAATATAGCAGGGTAACGGAATTTGAAAGCGTTTTTGATGTCTAGGCTTCCTTGTCCCAATTCCCCATCAATGTAAAATGATGATTGCTACAGCTGGGCAACTAGTTAAATGGTTTCAACTGTGTAGTGAGTGTCCAACAGGCAAATGGCTATGAGAGTTATCCTGGAGGCTTATTTCCTTTCAATGTTACCGAAATGTTTCATATCATCGTCTGAAGTTTTAATTGCTTCTGGGAAACAGGGAATTGGTGCGAAAAGGGTACCTCCACGATATGCCCTACAATAAAGCCGAATACATAAAATGAGGTGATCTTTCACTTTACTAATGACAATCGTGTACGCTATGTCCCAGTGTTTGTTGCCCCAGTGTTCGATGCCCGCTTCATCTACATCTTTTTGAACCTTTAACGTCAGCTGCAGCAATTTTCCTTGGTATGTTAGTATTCCAACGACTTCTGGATCCCTTCACAATGAAGTGCTGTTTTTTCGGCCATTTTGCGACTTAAGTTCCCATTTTATTGTAAAAATTATCTGATCCCAATGAAGTAACTTGCAAAAATGAAATTATTTTGAAGAACATTGTTTGACAGAACAAAAATGTATATTGATTCGTTTTTAATAATACAAAATGGAGTGGGAGTTCACATGCGGTAGAAGTGAAACTGTATTCTGCTTAATTTCTGTCTCTCATTCTCTCTCTCTCACTCTCTCTCTCTCTCTCTCTCCCTTTCTCTCTCTCTCTCTCTCTCTCTCTCTTTACCACCTCCGTAGTTCATTCGTCTCATTCGGCCTAGGCATACGAGATGAGTTAAAGTGACATATTGACAATTGCCTTGGGTACTTTTTGGCAATTTGCAAGCTCTTTGGTTTATGTGAGAGTTATATGCAACTGATGTTGACTGTTCAAATCACAAAATGAGTATGAGAGCCAAATGACATACAATTTTGTTCCTACCTAAATTGCTGAAAAATGTGTTTTGTATAGTTTTCAACCTTATTCTACCTCATAAACTCGATTGAAGAATTTTAACAATTTCTAACCCTGAACCTTAGTTCCCTCGCCAACAAAAACGGTCTTATGTCGGTTGAACTCATCTCATTCTCTTACAGTAACCAACAACACTCGGTGTTCCCAAGCGTTTCCATATCTAAGTACTAACCGCGACCGACGCTGCTTGGTTTCGGTGATCAGAAGACATCCGATATTATGTTTGATCTCTTTTTCGATTTATAAATTTGAATTCAACCCGTCCCTAAAGAATTTTCACTTCAGAAAGAGAAAGATAGATATAGATATTTTATCTATATATATAAAAATGGATCTTGGTTTGTTCGGATGCTTAAAACTCGAAAACGACTGGACCAAATTGGATACTTCCTTCTGCGGATTTGTTCGTAATTGCTCCGCGAAGGTTTAGGAAAAAAGAAAAATTGAAAAATTCTCAACAGGTGGCGCTGTAGGCGGTCATTCCATTTGATAATGGCAAAACAGCGTTTGACGGGCCAGCTTGTCTATATATATAAAAATGGATCTTGGTTTGTTCGGATGCTTAAAACTCGAAAACGACTGGACCAAATTGGATACTTCCTTCTGCGGATTTGTTCGTAATTGCTCCGCGAAGGTTTAGGAAAGAAAAAAAAAAAAGTGGCGGTGTAGGCGGTCATTCCATTTGATAATGGCAAAACAACGTTTGACGGGCCAGCTTGTTTTGTATATAATTTAACATTAGGTTTGATACCGCACATTTTACTCAGAGATTTGATAACAAGTACTTTTCTTCTGAAACATTGTATATATATTTGATTATTAGATATTAGATATAAGATTGTTGCTTGGAGAAAATTACAAACAAAAACTCCAAATGTAAAGAGAGAGAAAAAAAAAAAAGATTATGACTAGTAATATGAGCAAAATTAAATAGATAAGAAATATGTAATAAAAAAAAAGATAAATAAATTTATAAATGAGTTGATAAATAAAAAAAAATAAATAAATAAATAAATATATAAATAAATAAATAAATAAGTAAATAAATAAATAAATAAATGAATAAATAAACAAATAACAATTAAATAAATAAAAATTAAATAAATAACAATAAAAATAAATGACAATTAAATAAATTAAGTAGCTTAAAGAAAGACAAAATTTTAAATTACATAAAAGACATATACGAATTTATTTATGTACATAGATATGTAAATATATATATATATATATGTTTTTTTTTAATTTGAGTTCAAAGCATTTATTAAGGGATTATCAGCAAAACTGCAACGTTCTAAAAAATTTCTTTGGAGTTTTGCGATTCTATTATATATCAAGTCAACATTCGCTTTTCTATGTAAGTCCTTGGTTGAGTGGTGCCAAGGGTAATTTAGCATTAATTTTAAAATTTTATTTTGAGCTATTTGTAGTTTTTTTAAGTGACACTTAGCGCAGTTTCCCCATACTTGGCATCCATAAAGCAAAATTGCCTGAAAAATTACCTTAAAGATTATTATTTTGTTTTCTGTAGAAAGCAATGAGTTTCTATTGATGAATGGATACAACATTCAAGTGGCGATTGATATTTTCTTTAGTGTTCTTGTAGTATGTTCATTAAAGGTCAATTTCGTGTCCAAGTAAATACCTAAATATCTTACGCAATGCTCCCATCTAATGACTATTCCATTTACCTGAATTGGGTTATTAGGTAGGAAACAAGAATTTCTTTTTCGTGTAAAAAAAAATAGCTTGAATTTTATTCTCGATCAGTTTTATTTTCCATTTTTTGTAGTATTTTTCAAGTATTTTCATCGCATTATTTAAATTCCTTTCAATCGTAAAAGCGAACTCATGAGATGAAAATATTGCAGTATCATCTGCGAATATAGCAGCATTACAATTAGGCAGTTTTGGGAAATCTGCTGTAAAAATATTGTACAGTACAGGACCAAGAACAGAACCTTGCGGGACACCAAAATGGAACGATACTAGATTAGATACACCACTATTAACATGGACTTTAAAACATCGAAAAGATAAGAAACTTTGGACTATTTTACAAATATAAGGAGGACAATTTAACATTATCATCTTATATATAAGGCCAGCATACCAGACAGTATCAAAAGCCTTTTCAATGTCAAGTAAAATCATACCAGTCGATTTTTTAACTGCACGATTCTGCTTTATATATTTGCAAATTCTAAGCACTTGGTGGGAAGTACTGTGGTAACGCCTAAATCCAAATTGTTCTAATGGATAAATGTCATTGTCAGATATAAATTTTGTTATTTTTTCCTTTAGCACTTTTTCATAAATTTTGCTTAGGTTACTTAGCAAACTTATTGGCCTATAGCTCTCAGGGTTTTCACTGGGCTTGCCAGCTTTTATGATAGGCACAACTTTTGCTAGTTTCCATGCTACGGGGAAATATTCCATTTTTAAACAAGCGTTGATTAAGAATGCTACATGTCTGATTCCAATTTTTCGCAAATACGTTATGTAAATATTTTTTTATGAGATCAATGCCCCCAGCTTTTTGTAAACGTAAAGAATTGACAAAGAATTTTATGTCTTCTTCATTACCGTACGTAGCGGAAGGGGCTTGATTTGAACATTCTAAGAAGAATGTTTGAATCGTATTATTGACTAATGTGGTTGTTTCACTATCACCTAAGTTATCTGAAGCAACATGATTATTTGCGAAAGTCAAAGCAAATGCATTTGCCTTCTCAGTGTCAGTGAAGAAATTTTGTCCTGAAGTCTTGAGTCTTTTTATTTTTTACTATCTTCACTAAATTCCAAAATGGTTTTCCATTTTTATCCAGGGCAAGTAATTTTTTATTCCATGATTTATTACGATGGTCCGCGATATGTTTGGAAATTAGCTTATTAAAATATGAAACTTCTTCTTTATATATTTGTTGACGATATCTCTGCCAATCTCTTCTATACTTATTTCTAATTTGAATCATTTCCAGGATATAAGAAGGAAGTTTCGTCAAAAATGTAGCCTTTCGAACTTTTGGGACACTTACATCTACTGCATTTAAGATATGTGCTGAAAAGTTAGTTAGCATAGAGTCTACGTCATCTTTACTCGTAACATTTTCAAGGTTTGAGGGTTCATTACGCACTTCAGAAAGGCATGATGTCCAGATCTTACGGGCTTCAGTAACACCGTAATCGTACTTATCGGCCAAATAACGAGCACTCATCTTTTAATCGTCCTGAGAGTAACATCACCATTTTCAATGTCTTCTGTGAGTCCAATAGACATTTTGACAGCCCTCATCAAGGTACGGTTGTGTTTGTTTGGAGACTTTGACAAGCACATATGGTTGGATTCTTCGAATACGCTTTCGCGGTATGACACAACAGGGTCAGATTTCTTCAGAGGAATGCAAGCATGATCTTCTTTCAAATCCTTCAAACATATTTCCAATTGCAATTCTACGACACCAGCAATATTGTGCTCACCAGATTCAATGATTTAGCCATTGAACTGGTGATACATTGAGCCATATGATCGAACTTTCCCATACCTTTCAACAAATTTAGGCAAATCAGCTAGATTCTTAAGTTCGACGGCAACACCAACGACAGGGGACATAGATAACTTCATGCCCTTCATGTTGAAAGCATCCTTGAATGTGGAGCTGTTTCCAGTTTTAATCAAGAACTGATCAGCACTAACAAGACCGCAAATGTTTTCAGATGGAACATCCTCGATGGCTTTAACATAATGTCCCACAATAAGATGGTACGTTGGATGGCTTTCTCATACAAATTTTCCTTCATTCCGGGGATATAGTTGGGGCCCATGATCCTAGCCTTCATGCCGGTGGCGATTTTGCCGGAAAATACACGACCGAAAGCGTAGAAACGTCCCTTGGCGGTTGTCGGTACCATTTTTGAGATTTACATCATAAGTGGGCCGTTAGGATCGCAGGTTTTTACAGCGATAGCAGTCTCATCATCAAGTGGTCCCTCGTACAACATTTCCATACGGTATTTTTGTGCCACTACAGGTGATCGCAAATGAATGGAAATCATCTGAAGTAAAACTTCTCCAGGTTGCAACCAGCTTCGCATAACAACCTTCAAAAGTTGCTTGCCCTCCTTGTCTTTGGCCACGTGCTTCAGGGCGACTCCGATTTTGTCAAAGAGTGTTGGAATTTCTTGAAGTTCATGATGGCATCGAACACTTTGCATATAAGTCCAAAAGGATAGAACATTTGTTGTCGGTTTCCTTTTTTTGGAAAGAAGTTTTCATCCCAAAAATGGTTCATTAGCTTGACGACATCGATCTTGAACTTCTCAGAGTGCATCTCAGAGAACTGTTTCAAGGTGAAAGCCCATCGGTGAAGACCCGAACCAAAACCGACTGAACCCTTTGACGGATCAACACGGACCTCTCCCATTGGACCACCATCATCGATGTAGGTAGCAATAATAACGTTTTGCGTTTTCGACAATCCTGTATAAGGTTAGGTATAACTCCTAAGCTTCCTGCAATTCCAAGAGAGCACGGTCTATCTTGTTCATGCACAAAATTAGCTTAATACGTTCAGCGATGGCTTGACGGAGTAAAGTCCTGGGACGCACTCAACGACAACCAAAGCGACATCAGTTACACGTAGAGCAGCTGTTACTTCAGATGAAAAATCAACGTGCCCAGATGAATCGATCAAGTTGATCAAGAAACCTTTCTGTTTCTTTTCACGTTGATCGGGGTTGGTGATGAAGACCAAATCCTTGTCTTTGACTTCGAAGAACATAGATATGGCGGTTGACTTAATGGTAATGCAACGTTCCTGCTCATTCTAACGTGTATCGGTGAAACGAGTCTAACCAACATTGGCTCCGGCGATAATACCAGCCATGGAGACCAAGGAATCGATCAGTGTAGATTTTCCTGGTCACTGTGAGCTCTGACAGGCATATTACGGATATTCCGTTTATTGTCCATCAAGGCACGGATTTCATCTACGGTAAAGTCAACCATCTTGTATGTTGTTATTCAAAAAATCTTCCCGCAAGTGTGTATGCTAGGTTTTAGGTGGAATTACAGTGTTTGTGTGCGATTCCCAACCTCGACCATGAATTTCATGAATTTAACATGAATGGCGAGAAGGAAATGCTTGGACCTGGCACCTAACTGCCTTATTGTTTTCATAAGTGAAATCGCTTGATATTGCTTAAACAAGGGTGGCAAAGGACCAGTACCAACATTTCCATAACCGACTTAATACACAAACAATTTGTGGATAAATAAATCGGGACATCTGCATTGGCTTGAGAGCCAAAGGATTTGACATACGATGTGTCTCCCTCCAGACCATATCGTCACCACAAATCGATCAATCTTCGCCTCATATTTTCGCAAAAAAAAGGAATATTACGGTACTCCTATGCGTTGGCTTCATTTAAAATTAAACACCCATCACTCATTTAATCCGCACGCATACAACATGTCCTTTCTTTTGTCGCTTTTTAAAGGAAAAGTCACCCTCGCCTCATTGTTTCCCTTTCATGCCATGAGTTTCCCATTAAAACTCGATTGGGTGTCCTGTAATAAGGAAATGACTCAGAAGATTTTCATTGCGCGCTTACACACACACCCATATCGGCTTTGGCGTTCGACCGATTCGAATTAACTTTCGATTAACTCTGTGCCATGTCACAAGGATCAGTGTCCTTGTTTCGGGGGATTTTTTTTTCAATAACTTTTCCCCATATGACAACGGGAATATTATACCTTACACCAGATGAGAGCGGGGGTGGTGGAAAGTCTTAGTTTATAAAGGGAAATCCCTCTGCCATTGCAAATGTCCTGTCAATTTCGACTCAACCCGTTTACGTTGGCTGTCGTCTTTAAGCGAAAAATTCCTTCCATTGAAGGCGGACAGTCGAAAAGAATCCCTATGCGCTATGCCCTATCCCATGTGTCATTTTGACAAAGACAACGAACGGGTTAGTTGTATTATTCGCTGCGAGGGGAGATTGTTGTCCTGGAAAAACAAAAAAAAATGTCATGGTCGTTCTGTTGTAATACGACGACAATGGTCGGGGGTTTGTTTTTGCTAAAAACCGAAATTAGGAAAAAATAATAATAATAGTCCTAGCGCCGAGCAACAAAACGTACGTGCGGTGGGGTGGGTCCTTTTTTTTCTGTTGGTTTTCGAGAATTTTTTTTTCGAGTTTTTTTTTCTTTTTGTTGTTCCTTGCAGAGAGGAGATATGTGTGCGGCAGGATTATCAATATCTCACTGGTCGTCGACTGTGTCAGTGAAACCCTGAAAAGGCAGATGTCACATCTCGAATTGAAATTAAATCGAAAGGAAGATTGATTGTTTTCGGGCGGGAGGATCACCGGGACGACAGCTAAAATGCAATACCAGAGCCACAAAATACGGTTAAATAGTTTTTTATTATTTTTGTCCTTCGTTGTGTTTGTTCTTTTGCTCGAACCTTATACTGACCTTAGGGGCTTGCAAGGAGAGGGTGTGGGCTTGCAAAAAAAATAAATGCGCACTAACAGTTGTTAGTACGTAATCCATATGGCACAAGGGTTGCGTCTTGTAAAATGTAAACTACTTTAAGACCAATTAGGGTTTTTTGAGAAACAGCCACCATCCCTTTCGAAAGATCAAAGAAAGCTCTTTCCCATTTTATTCTCTCTCCAGTCCTTGGTGTGAAGGATTGCTTAATCTAATTTCAGTCAATCACCATCCCCAGGATATCATTTTCGAGAAAAAAAAAATCACACACATTATCCAATTTCCGACTAGAATGCAGCCCTGAGAGCTCTCTCTCTCTGAGGGCTTCATATCAAGCTAATTCAGTTATTTCGGGCGACTAACATTCGAGGGTCCTTAACACTTTGTTCGCATCGCACTTGAAGATGATTCTTCTCAATCAAAATCATCGCGCGCGAATTATCTTAGCCTCGGGTCATGTTACATTACGCACTTAACAGGTACTTGTGTGTGAAGCGAGTAACAACCCCTTGCCAGGGGTTGAACCTCGGCCTATGCCGATTGCAAGTACTTTCAGAGTTTATTAATGATTAATGATAAGAAGGTTGGGATGGCGGTATAGTACCGAACCCTTCTTCTCGGAGTGCGCCGCGAGGATAATAATATTCTAACGACGCCAAGGACGACGTTTTCCAATGGACTTTTGTCGCCTTTCCACGTGATTAAACGCACTGGCGAGTGTATCAAAGTGTCACTCCCCATTTCTGTTGGATTTGTGAATAATATATGTGCCGATTCGACAACTTGTTAAAAGGGGTTGTCTGAGCGGTATACACTCCTCGGTGGGATTTGCCTTTTCAAATCCGGCATAGACGCATGTTGCTGGCGTTTTAGACAGGCTTAGCTTGATGAAATGAATCCCATTAATGATACAAAGAGAGGCGTTTTGTCATAATCTCTGGACGATCTATGGCATTTTAAGTTTTAAATTGACGACTCGAGGTAATCAGTGTTTTTTGATGTATGACTAGACGAGGCTAGGGGCGGACATGTAGCGTGCCTTCGAAAAGACTGCACAATTGTGTCCATTACTAGGAAAGAGTTTCCGTGGATTTTGTCGAATATGTGTGTGTGATGAATGGATAAGTTGACACGTTGCTGAGCTGTTTAAAACAAGTTCCGAGATTAATGATGGCTTTCCATGGCGGTATGGAAATCTTTCCTAGGAAATACATATCACTGGCTGCAAGAAGTGCAAATACATTATGTCAGGAAATGTAAACCTTAGTGTACAACTTTGTTTTGTCTATTGAATGGCTAACTTCATCTGAAAGTGGGTGGTTCTAGTGATTCATTTGCTTTGTTGGTCGAGACGATTTATCTATCTTTCGATTGCTCATTTAGATCGGTCCATTTAAGCTATAAGCTGGCTTAAATGGAACGCTCTTGGAAGCGTGGTGGCATGGTGGTGGATCGCATCTATCTTTGTGACAGGTGAACACCTACAGTCACTATATTTTAGTTTAGGTTTGATTAGTTGTTGCCGTTCAGATTGGACTTCAAAATCGAATAGGCCTGTGTGGGTACATAGTATTAACAGACGTTCTTACTTACTTAGGTGGCCCTCAGCCCTGATTGAATCTGGGCCTCTCCAATTAGCTCGGTCCTTAGCTAACTGCCTCAAGTTGTGCACTCCAAGTTGGTTGAGGTCGGATTCTACTTGTGCGGTCCACTTAAGGCGAGGTCTTGCTCTACTGCATCTGATGTCTGGCTGGGAATCGAAGACTCGGCGAAACGTAATATTGGTGTCAATTCGTTCTACGTGCTCTAGAGATTTTTTTAGGGCATGTCGCTCGTGTAGTTTTTAGTTGAATCTTCATTACCATAGCCCGTCAAGACAAACGGGACCGAAGATTTTTCGAAGAATTTTCCTCTCCAATCGACCAATAATTTCTTCATCCACTTTTGATACGGTAGAGCAGGACTGCGATGATCAGGGTCTTATATAGGATCTCCTTACTACTTCAAATGAGGGCTTTACTACTGAATTGCTTGCTTAGCCCGAAGAAACAGCGGTTGGCAAGAGTAATTCTTCGTTTAATTTCTGACGAGATGTTGTTGTGATGCTATTAAAAATAGCGGAGCCAAGGTAGACAAAGTCCATCACTGCTTCAAAGTTATATCTGTCAATGGTGACGTTCTGTCTAATTCGTCGATGTTGTATGTCCTTTCGTGTTGACAGAATAATACTTAGTCTTACCCTCACTTAGAGTTCAACCAATTTTTGCCGCTTCCTTCTCTATACTGGCAAACCTGGTTATGCCATAACGTTGAGTCCGACCAATGTTTTCAATATCGTCGACGTATGCTAGTAGTTACACAGATTTTTGAAAGATTTTGCCTCTGGTGTTGGCTTGCAAGTTTTGCACAATCCTCTCAAGAATCAAGCTAAAGAAATCACATGACAGTGCATCACCTTGCCTAAATCCTTTTTTGACATCGAATGTGTCGGTGCAGCGAGAATTTTCCATCGTCATCCTGCATAGTTTGTCTCTATAAATGCTGTCAAATGCGGCATTGAAATCTACGAATAAGTGGCGGGTATCGATTTGGACCTCTAGGGGTTTTTCAGGATCTGCCGAGGTATGAATATTTGCTCAATTGTGAACTTTCCTGTTCTTGGCCTAAAACCACACTGATCGGACAAATGATTCTGAGGTTCTATTCCTCAGTCATACTTTCATCCGACCTGAATTGGCTTATGAGTTGGTGGATGTTACTTACCAAGTCATCTCCGCCGGATATATACACCTTGGCGGGAAGGCCGTCATTTCGGGCAGCCTTATAAAGCTTGAGTTTAGATCTCAGCGGAAAGTTGTTTGTCATCGCCGTTTAACAGTCTGCAGAAGTGGTCCTTCCATATCCTCAGCATCGACTGTATCTCAACTATGATATTTCCTTGTTCATCTTGACGGGATTCTGTTCGTGCTTTGTATCCATGGCTTTGACGTTTTAAATTTTGGTAAAACTTGCGGACATCATTCCTAGAGTGGCATTTCTCTATATCCTCGATTGCGGGCTTTTGTTGCTTTTTTTTCTGAAAATCCGGTGTTCTTCCCTCCTTCTTTTCGTATAGGGCGCAATGTCAGCCCTCATCTTCACATGCAGCTTAGCCTTGTAGACCCGTGCTTGGCTGCAAGGAAGACTTCTTGCATAAGTCTGGCACATATGTATAACAAATCAACATCCGAATAGACGCTGTTTCTGCTCACTATTACACGGTCCTTAATAGATGCCTCAGTTTTTCATCCAACCCTGTCCCAGCCCATCCCATCGTATTTCCTGGATGGGAGTAGTGTCTGCTTTGTAGCGGCATAGGGCTTCCGCCAGTTGTTTGTCCGTTTATAATGTTCTCACATTCTAGGTGCAGATACGAACGTCGTTATCTTTTTTTTGTTCAGCATGGTCGTCCACAGTAAAATCAATCCTATCCGAGAATCTTGGTTGCATCGTTACAAGATTTTTTTGCCGTGGCTGGGTAGTTAACCCAAATCACAACTCCGAATATAGTCGGCCAAAAGAACATAAAAAAATTCCCAACATGCTTGCTAGTACCCAGGGCCTAGCTTTCTCACAACCAATCATGTGTGACTTACCCTTGAGTTTCCCAATATGATGAAGCCGCTTATTTATGTTATTTACTTTCTCCATCATAACTGGGACTGTAGACGCCATAGTTGACTCCATCTTGGGAGTTCTTCGCTGCCGCCTAGAAATGAAATATGTGCACTAGTGTAAGAATACGTCTTCGCCGCGCTCTCAGCTGCTACCACCATGTCTATAAACACGGATTAAGACCCTATCTACGGTCAAGGTACTAGACACTCAGCGATCATCACGTGGAGGCTGAGAGTCAGAGTTGGTAGACATCAGCTAGATCAAAATTACTCAAAGTTGTATGTATGCCGTAACAAATGGCAACATTGACTGTCAACCGAGATCTCCAGACTTTATTCCTGCTGATATCATCGATATACTGCCCAAGGTGCTCGAAAAAGTAATGAAAAAATGCACTAAAATGTGCAGAATGACTTTGGTCAATAGAGGCGGTTATTATTTTAAATACTTATTATATTATTAAATATAAATTTCAAATAACAAAAAATTATTGTTGAACTCGCAACATCTGGGTTAACAAAACCCATACTCCATGGCACTACTAGCCAATGAAATTAATATCAAGTGGACACGGTTATGAGAGAAAAAAAATCAGAAGTCCACCAGAAAACTCTGAATAGTAAGATTTCTGAAATATCCCTCTCGAAAGGACATCCACCCTAGAGTTACTCTTGAGAGTTAACTAGCAAAAGTACTCTCAAATGGACACGCACCTTGAGGCGAAAGTATTGTGCCGAAGAATTGATTAAGACCAGTAAGGTATCAAATTTTTCTAAAATTCAATATAAGACCCAACATTTTGAAATCGATATCCAGCACTTGTTCTTAAATTTTAAGACCGGGTACGATAAAATATAAAAATGAGTTTCAAAATCATTTTCAGATATATGATCGACCCCTTGCATAACACCTACGACTTTTTGAAAGGGTTAAGAAAGGTAACAGGACTATCATAGGCTATGCAATGTGCATATAGCTTTCCATCAACTTCTATTAATTAAAAGATTTGTTACATGAAACTCCCTTAGACATGACCACTAGCAGTGACTCCCTTGTTCCAAATCACCTCATTTCCAATTAATGCAACAATCTGTGCGACTTCCATCGTCATAACCACCAACCTCAAAGCTTCAAACCTGTTCTTCCGACCTACCTACCAATCCGACACTTTGTCAACTCAGGGTACCGCCATCGTCAATTCATTATTGATAATTGTTGACATACGGATCGGCTACGCATGCACCCCTTCCCAACGCGCCGCGGTAGGCTAAAGTGTAAAAAAATTCAACCATACGGGTCCGTAAATGAGCTATATACGTAAAATCGATGACAAATTGCAGAAACACGTTACACCTAGTTAGGCACAGAGACAAAACACTACACACAACGAAGGCGAACTAAATACACACACACACAAACGAACTCACTGCCTATTGTCATCCCCTATTGTTCTTTGCGCGACTCTCGCACACAATAGCTGATCCGGAGGACACCCCGCAAACCCTGCAACAAACATATCAATGGGCAAATTAAAATAACAACCTAATCATCGTTTTAAGTTCCTTAGGCCGAAGGAATACTGTGAAACACGGCCGTAGATAGACACAACACAATGAAACAACGCCGGGATCCGTGAACCATGATGCGTGTACACGCTAAATAGGAAAATCCCACTCTCTGGCTGGCAGTGTTCGTTTTGTCATCAACAACCAACCCCTCACCAAAATAGAAGGCTTTCCTTTATTTTTTTGTTGGTTGTTCCTTTATAAAGGGATTTCGCCACCCTTAATTCGCGCCACCCTTTGTTGCGTTCTATAGGCCTAAGCATCGGCGACAAAGTCAACGCGCGGATCTGCCGCTGTTGCCTTCTGCTTTGCGGCACTCATCTAGCAGTCAAATATCTTCCCTCAACGGTACAACGTGCCTAAAGTGTTTTCTGTGTGTAGGAAGTGTTCGAACAGTTAACTCAAATGAATTGCTCCGACACCCTTCTCAATTACGTTTCTATGAGCGTATTCTCTTTGAACTTCCTCGAGAGAGTCCTGTGCCTGTCGGATTCGTTTTTTTTTATGTTGGGTGTCCTTTTTTTTGCAACCATCACTGCCACTAATACAACCAGAAAGTGGATAAGTTTCACCCCCTCCGCACGGGATATCTTTAGGCAGATATGCGTATCATCAGAGCAAGCGGACGCGAATTGGTCCCCTGTGGCATGCCGATATAACGCACAGCGGGTGGCGCGCAGTGACGTCTCATATCGAGGGATTTACGAATGATGGATTGGTCTAAATAGGTGATTGAGCAGGAATTCCTCCTCCAACTGGCTATATTCAACCACCATCACCATCAGCAGCATCGCCACTATAGCTCCCACCCTCCAGGCAGGCCTGCTCGCCAATGTCCTCTAATTATGTAGACATTTGAGTAGATGACCGACTTAATTTCCCTCCGATTTGCATACAATTTTGACACAGTGTGGTGGGGGTTTGGCGGAAAACTTTTCGCATTTCGGATATTATTACTTAATCCTGTAATACCGTAATACGAAGGTAGTTGGTGTCTTTGAATCAAATTATGATAGCTGAGCTACTGTCTTGAGTGGATTTGAGGATGTCAGATGGGAAATTGAATTCGCTTGTCAAGATGTGCAAGGATTTGCGGTTGTTGCAGTTTTGTTATAGTTTTTGACAGATTTGTGTCTTTCTGTCAGCGAGTCGGAATTCTGAGTTCTTGTAGACGTTTTTGCACACATGTAATTGGCATTTGGGTGGTGAGTTTTATGAACCAAGGTTTTTTGGTTCAACAAAAGTTTTGGTTGATAACTTTGACACTAAATGGATGAACTTCTGATTTTTACTTTGGTAGTGGTATACGGAGTTGGAGACCCTGAATACATGTCACAGGAAAGTTCAGTTGACGATGGAAAGTTTTTTAACATTTTATGGGTTTGAAATAGGAAATCTCCTAAGCTCAGATTACAGAATCAATAATGAATAGAACGGTAAAAGACAGCCAAATTGACGAAATAATTTATATATTGGCCATTTTTTTTGTATTTAAAAAAACAAACAGGGTAATGACCGTAAACAAAAGGACAGCAGTGCTGCAAAGTCTTTTCAGCTTCTTGGGGCTTTTTTGAAAATGTTTTTCAATGATTTTGAATTTTATGCAAAACTTCTTTTTAGAAATTGGAAATTCAAGTTATAAGTCGCCTTTTTGCTAGTACACCCACACCAGTAATCTGATGATATTGCGGTTTATAAACATTCAGTGTTTCAAATGTTTCCATGTGGACCCATTGTGATACCCTTGGTGGGATTACGTCCTTCCTTATCGTTACTACGGGTTACTCCACTCTATCCAGCCATCCTGATGTTCGTAGGAACCTGTAAAGATAGGGTAATGGAATATCGGAAAGCTCTTGGATGTCTTGGAAGTAGTAGCTTCCAAGTGTTCTGTTCCTCTGGTGACAGAGACTCGGGCAGTGACAGAGGAAATGAGGTGTATCCTCGTGCGTCTCCTCATCGCCGCAGCCTCTACAGATTCATTGTATGCGTTCTGAGAAAGTTGTGACCAGTGAGAGCCCCTATCAGTTTAGATATGGAGCTTCTGTCGTACCGTAAAAGTTTTTTGGTCCGGTTTCCGTTGTATTCTGGCCAGAGCTTCCGAGATATTTCGCAGGTAGTCAGTGACTTCCACCTGGTATTGGCTTTCATTCGGGTTTTGTATTCCACCTTTTCTCTGAGGTTACAGAGTGGTGGTTCGACCGTTTATAGTGCCTGGTCATGATCTGTAGCAGATCCATTTCTTGCCAGTTCGTCGGCCATCTCGTTGCCGTCTATGTCCCTGTGACCAGGAACCCAGCAGAGATCAGCATTATGCTGTGAGCAGAGAACCTTGAGCTCTTCGCGACAGCGGCGAACTAGCTTTGATTTAATTTCGATAGCAGATACTGCTTTTATAGCCGCTTGGCTGTCAATGAATATGGTGATATCACTGTGTGGTATTTCCATTATTGACACCAAATGAGCCGCTTCAGCGATTGCTAGCACCTCAGCCTGGAACACACTACTATGATCAGGAAGCCTGATTGATTTGTGTATTACTAATTCCTCTGAGAATATGCCAGCACCTGTTCCACAGTTCATCTTTGATCTATCTGTGAAGATGAATATCGATTTCCTTTTTGTGGGTTCATTCTTGTCCCATTCGTCTCTGCTCGGAAACGAGCAGGTGAAGGGTCGATCGAAGTCTAGATAGGTCGACTACTGCGACACGAAGACTCTCCTTGACCTTGTCAGAGAGTTTCATTTTTTCGGTTCCCTACCTACTTTTGGGACAGTGTCGTCATGCCGACCTCTTTTGGAGACTTCAGGAGCTCTCACATATGTAGACGAATCCTTATGTGTGACAGCTCCAGATCGCTTTAGAGTGGCCGCATTCGAGGTGAACAGCATTACACCTTTCTTCCTCGATGCGGTCAATCCTGCGCCGTCTCCTCCAGATGCCAGCGCCCTATTTAAGCTGGTCCCTGCTCTGCCTCGCAGAACCCTTTTGGAGCAGCTGGGTATCGGCTCAGCTTTGGACTTGTCCTTGGCTGGGATGACACTCGCTTTCATGGGGTTTGACCTACTCAAGGCGGACATCACCAGTTTGGTTCTGCTTCCTGTTTTTAAGGCTGCTGCGCCAAGCTGTCTCGGGGAGAGCAGTCCTTGGTAGGGCGTTCTGAAGCCTCCGTTTGTCATTGTCCTCTAGTAAGGGTTTTCTTTTCAACTTTTTTATCGTCATTTTACAGTTCAGGACTTTTTTCCTGATTGACGTCGTTGACGATATGGAAAATTTGGATGAGCTGGCGACGGATCGGTTGTCATCGTCCTCAAGAAATAGTTTCCCAAAGTTAATGTCTAGCGTTCCTTCGCTTCCCTCACCCGAAACTGTTGGCTCTTGGAGTAGAAGGTTTTCTTCTTCCTCCGTCATGGTCGTGTCTTTAGAATCGCTTTTTTTAAAATTCGTGGTGCCCGATTCATTAGCACCAGTCCCTGTTTTTGTTGTTTTTTGTAGTTCAATTTTGGACCCACGAGTAAGGGGGAAGGACATGTCATTCTGTATTCACCTCTTGTACACAGAAAAGGGGAATTACTTGAAACTAGAGGTCCCCAGGTATCTAGAGTTCACCGTTAGAAGACACATAACGTAGTCCCATACATCCCATCGGCACCGGGAATTACGGGTTTTTTTTCGAGTGTTTCCCCTCTAGATCCGTTATATTTCGTCTACAGCAGTGGATGTGGTTCTTCACCACGTATAACGGTCTTAGGAACCATGTTCCTCTGGTTTTCTTCCCGAAAACCTTCACCACCTTAGGAATATGGAATATGGGCCTGGAATCCTTAGGAATATGGAATATGGGCCTAGCCTAACAGCTTGGTGGTTGTGCTTCGGGAGAACTACACAATCACGTAGAACCTCATTGTTAGGAAGCAATCTAAAGCCTTAGAAAGAAATTATTCTACTCTTGTCGATCATTCCAAACGAAAAACGGACAATGACGTACGTACCTTCACCCGAAATGTAAATAGACAATATGCAGCCGAACTACTAACGAAAGCCATAATCTGCTTGAATCAGACATTTGGCCCTATCGAGGTATCCGTCGGAGAGGTAAATTTTCCGATTTTGTACGATTCCGGGGATTTTTGCTTCGAGGTATTCTTCCGAAAAGCTGTTCGGAATATTTCTCCGACATTTTGTAACGCGTTGCGTTGAAGTGCGTTCAGGTGCATTTCTCGTGCAATTTTTGACAGCTAAGTGCCATTATTTTTCCGATTTCCTCCGACACAAATTCTTCGCGGAATTTATTTACGAATTGTAGTGAAATAAAGCCGTCGCATTTTTGTAGTATTTTCTTCCTATGACACATACCTCGAATGAAATTTAAACCTCCGACGAAGTACGCGCGGCGGAAAATTGTCCACTCCGACGGATACCTCGATAGGGCTGATTACTGCCATTCAGGAAATACAATGGGTAGACTACATTCGCAAGCGCAGATTGCTTTGCACAAATAAATCTCTGTTTTAACAAAGAGTGCCAACAGATGCTTGTAGGCAATAATGAGGTCTTCAAGCTAAGACCATAGCCGCCATTGATATATTTAGGCAATAGGTTAATAAGCTTTTCAGAAAGAAGAAAGAATAATGTTCGTAAGTTTAACCAACGTGTAAAATGTCCAAAACGAGAAAAGAATCCTATCGAGATTAACAAGGAAACACCTTAGTTAAAACACAAGTGCTTAGGTTATGGATAACTACCTCTTCTGCAGACTGTTGAGCCGCGGTGCCGAACAACCTCTTGCTATCGTGCAGAACGAACCTACGAATATTGGCGAAGACAGGAATCACTACCATACAACTGACCTAAATGAGGTGAAATTAGCAATATCTAAACTAATGCCCAAAAAGACTGGTGCCACTGTATATGATTTGGTCGGATGACAGTATCCTGAAGAATAGAATTTCAGCACAATTTGCCCGATCCACAGAAAATTCCCTATGAACTGCGGGAACTACAGAGGTCTCCTTAATATTTTACTGATTGAAACCTTTATTAACAACCAACAACTCAACAATACGCCCTTATCAGTGTGGTTTTTGGCCAAGAAGATCAACGACTGATCAAATCTTAACACTTCCACGGATATAAAAAAAAACTTAGGAACTCCAAATTAATAACCACCATCTACCTATTTATCGGTTTCAAAGCCGCATACGACAGAATTTATAGAGACAAACTATATACAGAGCGATGTCAAATGTTTGTATACCATCCAAACTCTCCGGTTTGTGCAGGATGACAATGGAGAATTATCGCAGCTTCATCAAGGTCGGGAACGACCTCACCGAAACATTCGATACCAAAAAAAAAAAAATTAGTCATGATAAGCATTGTCATGTGCCTTCAAAGATATTCTTGAGAGCACTGTTCAAAACACCGGAGCCAACATCAGACGCACAATCTTTCATAAATCGGTGCAACTACTATCACACCCCGACGATATTGACATCATTGATAGGGCTTAACGTGATGTCATAGCCACGTTTACTAGCACAGAGTAGGAAGTGGCAAAAATGGGTTTAGGATTAAATGAGGGGAAGACCAGGTATGTATATGCTATGCTTTCAACACGAATGGCACACAACATCGATGAATTGGACAGAACGTCACCACTGATATATGTTTAAGGTAGTACGGGACTTTGCCTACCTTGACTCCGCTCTCAACACGAACAAAAACATCTCGTCAAAAACGAAACGAAGAATTAATCTTCCCAACTGCTATTTCTTCGTGCCAAGAAGGAAATTTAGTAGTAAAGCCCTAACTCGAACTATTAGGAAGATCCTACACACCTTTAGCATCGTAGTTCTGCTCTACGGCGCTAATGCATGGACAATATCAAAAGCGGATGAAGAACCCCTTGGTTATTTTGAGCGAAAAATTCTTTCAAAAACCTTTGGTCTCGTTTGCATTGGCGGGCTATGGACACAGAAGTTCAACCAGCAACTATTGCAGTTGTACAGCGACATAAACCTGGACAAAAACTTAGCATTGGATTGGTTTAAGATGTATAACGAACCCCTACCGTCCCTAATTAAGTAAAATATGAAGGTCGGAACATTTTGCCACTTGAGAATGAAACCAAGGCTCTTCCGGCACTATAACCAATGCTGGCGTTGTTTATGGTAACATATCCATTTTTGATGCCTTTGAGTTGAACTCTCCTACTATTACTATACCCACCGTTATGACCTTTGGTCACAGGACCCTTAGGCAAGTCCAGGTAGACTAGCATAAGAGGTTTCCAGCTATCTTGTGGCCCAGTCATGACCATCCACCTTGACTGGGGTTACATTAACGTTTTACCACAGATCATTCGCATCAGATTTATCCATTGCAGCATTCACATTTTTGAAAATGACACAGGACCATCGAGGTTTAATACAGATGACAAGGACATGAAGAGCGAGTCAATTCACTAATGAACACCAATATTCCGGCTAGCAGAGACTTTAAATCCCAGTCAGGCGTCGGACGTAGTAGAGGAAACCTCATCTTAAGTGTTGAAACCGCCTTTACCAACTTAAATTGCGCAATTGGAGGAAGTGTGAGCTAACACGCTGTAGAAGTGAAACTGTATTCTTTTTTTTTTAATTATTAAGAGAATGAGATGACTACAGAGAGAGAGAGAGAGTTTACTGTTAACATTCGGCCATTCGACGTTACCCTATCCTCAGTGATCCTCATTGTAGAGCTTCGTAACATCTTTTCACTTAAGGAATCCCACATCATCTTTCGAAGGACACGTTTCATATTCTTTGGAAGAATTTGTTTCATCTTTTGGTGAAGGAGTCGTTTCACCTCCTTACAAACTAATCATCGGAATTTACACAAACGTCAGAGATAGCATCTCGTTTTCGATAGCATCTCGTTTTAAAAATGTCGTCATGTCTAAAACACCGTTATTCCTGGAGGCAGGACACCAAATCCAAAAATGCATCGTCATTACCACTATCCATATACCCGTTGAAAACTCAATCAAATCTGTTTGGATTCAAGCCTCTCAAAAACCAACCCACGCAAAAAACATTTATGACACATCAACGAATTTGATGCACTGTCTGACTCCATCTCTAGAATTGTATCCCTGCATCCTCACACTGAAATCGTCATTGCGGGAGGTTTCAATGTACACAATTCTACGTGGCTTCAACATTCTGGACAGACAACACCCGAAGGAAGGTATGTTGAGATCTTTGCTGAGGTAAACAACCCAACCCAGCTTGTAAATGAGCCGACACGCATACCGGATATTAACAGTCAAGCCGCTAACACCCTGGACTTGTTTCTTAGCTCTCACCCTGCTATATACACCATCAATGTATTATCGCCTCTAGTTTCGTCAAACCACTGTATCATATCAACAAACTCCAACCACACAGTTAAAGAACAAATTCCCAAAAAAAACTGTATGGCAATACGAGAAAGCCAATTGGGAAGCATTAAACAGTTTTTTTTAGGAAGTTTAACTGGGCACTAAGTTTCCTCGATAGTGACGTGGACGCTGCTGCTGATATGATATCAAACATCATTCTCCTTGGTATGAGATCTTTTATTTCCAACAGAATTAAGAGTATCAGACCAAAGGCAAAAGGGTGGTATGGCTTGAGCTGCAAAGAAGCTATCAGGCTGAGAGAGACAAACTTTCGGTTCTACAAGACCAACCCAACAGAGGAAAACGAGCAAAGTTCAAACAAGCCAGATATGACTGTAATGCCCATTCAAAGCGTGTCAAATTCCTCTATGACCAAAAGTTGAGGCAAAAATTTCTATAATATCCCAGAGGTAGTAAAAACTTTTGGTCATTTGTTAATAATATAAAAAAAAAATCGGCCTTATCATCAATTCCGACGCTCATTCACAATGACATTCCAGCTGTCAGCTCTTTAGACAAAGCCAATCTGCTTGCTGCGCATTTCGCAGCCAATTCTACATTGCCAGATTGTGTTCATTCTCCTACTGTACTTGAGAACGTCGATCATTCTATGGGACAAATTCACTTTCGTACTGGTACAGTTGCAAGAGTTTTATTTGATCTTGACATACACAAATCCGCTGGTCCAGATGGTATATCCCCCATCATTCTGAAGAGGTGTTCTTTTACGCTAGCAAAACCACTGCGTAAGCTTTTCTATCGATCCTACTCATCAGGACTCTTTCCGAGTAGATTGAAAACAGCATTTGTCCAGCCTGTACCAAAAAAAGGCGAATCTTCTTCTCTCTTCAACTACCGACCAATTGCACTTACGTCCCTTCTCTCCAAGGTCATATAAACGCTGATAAATCGTCGGCTTATGAAATATCTCAATATTTCAATATATGGCAGCAACAGGTCTACTGGTGATTTGATGACATATCTCACCGAAAAGTGGAACCAATCAATCCACCATGGTGGCGAAAGCAAGATTGTTGCGCTTGATATTTCAAAGGCATTTGACAGGGCTTGCCACCAAGCCCTTTTGTCGAAAATGCGTGCATTTGGAATCGACGAAAAACTTCTTCTATGGATTAGACATTATCTTTCGAAACGTTCAATTCAAGTTGTTTTGGATGGTTTCAAGTCTGCAACTCACCAAATAAAAGCTGGTGTCCCTCGAGGCTGAGTTTTGTCTCCGATTCTCTTTCTCATTTTTATAAATGATCTCCCGTCTGCAACTTCTAATCCAATTCATTCCTTCGCTGATGACAGTACTCTCAGCTTCTCATACTCGTTTTCAGGTTCACGTCCCTCATCTTCGAACGTGGACTCCAAACGCCAAAATATGTTAAGCTCATTGAATTCCTACCTTGACAGCATTATTAAATGGGGTAAATCCAACGGAGTAGAATTCAATGCTTCCAAAACACAATGCTGTCTTCTGTCATTAAAGCGAAACCAAAATCTAGAGCCGTTATCCATGAATGGCACTTACGTCGAAGAAACCGAAAAGCTTTCCATGCTAGGTATGTGTGTTAGTTACGACTTACGTTGGAACGACCACATATTCGAAGTCGCTAAAAACGCAGCGAAATGTCTAGGTTTCCTAAATCGATCTAAGAAATATTTCACCCCCTCTGATCTGGCCACAATATATAAAACGTTTATACGCCCTAAACTTGAATTCAACGCCCACGTCTGGTCAGGTGCACCAAAATCAATATTGCACCTACTAGATAGGATTCTAACGCAACTCCTTAGTTTCGCTCGAACACCGTCGAAATATCTCCTGCCTTACCTTGTTTTATCGCTATTTTAACAACCAATGTTCAAATGAAATATCCAGTTGCATTCCTCCTATTCAACAATTCAGCCGCAATACTCGTTACACAATGAATGCAAATCAGTTAACCATCAAGCCTATCTTCGGACGTACGCTGAAATACAGAGATTCGTACATAAACCGAACAACAAGAATGTGGAATGCTCTACCAAACTTTGTTTTTCCTTTCCATTTTAACTTACAGACATTTAACACCAATGTGCATCGGTATCTCCTTTCTTCCTATCCCGAATTTCCTTAACGCCCGCACTGTGCTAAAACATATAAAGGGTATTCATAACCCCTTGAGTGCGCGCAAATTATAAAAACAGGAAAGCCAGTACCATCGACGCACGACCATTTCAATATTCAGAGGAAAATAGGCCGTTTAGCCACCTAACCTCAAACCTCCCCGAAAACAGAATCTTTTTCAGAACATGTTACCAAATGTCGCATCTATATATCTTGGAACTTTCGTTTGATTCCTTACGACTGATGAGTTTAATCATTTGATCTTGCTCACACACAATGCCACATACTACACACCACCACACTTTCCGGGGGTGCCCGTGCACCGACGTCCTTTCACACTACGTCTGCAACTTTCTGGTTCTCCAACCAACACGCCCAATGCCCCAATCGAAACCGTCAACGCGACTTAGGTTTAGGTGGCATACCTGCTACACACTTCCAATGATAGATCCCCGTTTTCGCACACAAACGTACGTGTTGACTGCAATACAAGTATACCAGCAGAAGAATCCTTTTTTTTTCAATATTTTTCGTTTCACTTTTTCGTTTCATAAAATCCAATTCAAACCTTCCCAAAAGAAGTTTGACTTCGATATGTCGCTGTAATTAGTGCAGTTCCGATTATTTTTTTTCGTGAATTGGGTGACGATGATGAGATCTCATTCTTTAGGACAAATTTTGCTTAATAGCTCGACGGGAAGCCGGTCATTTTCCCCAGACTTAAGTTTACTTTGGATACTGCTATCCTTAATTCAGTTAGGTCAGATGGACTGTAATTTTCGTCGTAATCGCATATTTAATGGTTTAGTTTATCTGACAGCAATAGATGGCAAACCACTGTCGCTTAAAAGTCTGCAGAATTGGTTCTTCCATATTCTGAAAGGTCTATTGCATCTTTCATTAATAACCACTTCCGTGAGGAGTTGCATTACTAGCGATGGGGCAATTCTTGCCAATGTATGTTTTTCGTTCCTATCACGTAGAGTCAAGTATAGGAAATAGCTTCGAGGCTTCTTCTTAACAAAGCTAAGACTCGTTTATACAGATTTGGTTGGTACCAAATTAATTTCGAAAAGCTCACTTGGCTTCAAGTCACTGAAAGCCACATTAAGATAAACTTTCTTACCCTTGATTACCTTGATTTTGAAAGTATCGATGGAATCTCAATCTCAAAGCTCCTAAGCAAAATTGGAATTAGGTTGTCGTCTAAAAACTTGGGAACCCTTGAAACTGGGCATTAGTTGAATTGTTGAAAGTGGTAGTAGTATTGTGTAGAATAATTGTAAATTGTAATTCAAAAACGAACTAAACAAGCAATGCTATCCTAAATTAAAATACTAAAGGATGCAACTAAAAGGTTAATAATATCGAATTTTCTTAACAAAATAAGTTCTAGGTCAATCCTGGCTTTCGTTCTAGTCAAAAAGTTCACAAAGATCTCCCCTACCATGTTACCCTTGAAACTCAATCAATACCACACAGTTGTATCTTTTTCACTAAATCGTAATCAAATGGCAATAGATTCATCTCAGACGTCGACTACATAATCCCTACTCCTTCATAGATACAAATGCTACTGTGTACACACAGCAAACACACGCACACCCCGCCACACACACCCGCACAGCATCCAAAGCCATTTCGCATTATTTTCGAATTCGTTTTGCAATTTGCGCGCGTTCAGCGCGTGATTCAGTCAAATCGACCCGAAATGCGAAAATCCTCGTGGAAATTTTTGAAAATTTTTACAGCTGATTTCATTTTAGCGATTTGTTTGCATATCCTATCAGTGCGCACAGCGCGCGGACCGGGGATGATGGGAATTTTATTTTTTTTAAGTAAACCCCGACCCCGTCCGAGCGTGAACTGAAAGTGGCAAACAACACACAATGGGGTGTATGTGTGTAGACACACAGTGGCATCCAGAACCCCGACGACAGTAGCAGAGCGGTGAGGTTGTCAACCGGAAGGGGATACAATGTATAAATGCCATTAATCTGCAAAAGAGCCAAACTATCACGCAGCCAGCATGGACCCCTCCGCACCTTTCCCACGACTCTAAGTGCAGTGCAAAGTGGATGTCACGACCGGAACGTGTGCACCATAGACTGTACAACATTCTTTTCCATTTTTTTTTTTATTTTCGGCTATTGATACTTTTGTGCAATTTGTGCTCAAAAACTATCCTATGGATACAATGAAGACAGCAACACCATATCCTCGCCTGACCTTCGAAGTTTTATTGTATTATTGCTCTTCCCCCATTTGACAGGCTACGGTGTGCACCTAATTTGCCGACCGCCTGACACTAATCTGATTAACATCACACAAAACGACCAGAAATGGAACACCAAACGTAACCAAACCACCACACATTCTGTGTGACGATGATGAATATCAAGTGAATCCTTTTATGACAACTTTACCTACCACGTGATGTATCTATATGGCTGCACCCTCATCAGCCAACCCTTAGAAACTACTACGACGACGAAAAAAATCGAAAAGAAAACCCACTGTCACTCGGTCGAGTGTTTTTTAAGGTTGACACTGACAAAAGCACAACATCGCACACACTCTAGCCATAGTCAGCCCATCAAATCCTCAACTGGATGAGCCAGATTACTGCTGACGTTGCGGATGTGTCACATTTTGTCCAGGCCCAGTGTAACTACTCATAGATACAGAACGATAGATAGAGGACGCATCGAAAAATAATGCGTATCCGAGCGTAGTTAATGTGTAACTTCGTTAGGCCCGGGCGTACTCTAAGTGGGTTGTGCTGCTGAAGGACCTCTTCGCAGAAAAAAAAAAGATGAATGGATGGGAGTAGAGGCGACAAAAAATGAACCACCACCGCCGCACCACTACCACCATCTGGAACATTCGATGTAGCTGACAGATACAAAAGACAAAGATCGCAGAGTTGCGATATGCTAAGAACTCGAGCCGAAGCGACAGTCGATAGATTGAAGAGATACGACGATGGGTATCTAATGCGACTAGTAGTAAATTTGAAAAGTGTTGGCGTGGAAGGAATCCAATTGGACGTGGTAGTTGCTTAGATAGACACCAATTCCTCATACTCTGTACCCTCTCTCAGGCAGGTTATGTCGGTTTCTTTTTTCCATGCTAACAATGTCCTTTTCGTCTTTGTGGATGATGTGTGTTGTTTTTTATTTTTTTGTTTGTGCGGTAAGGAGAGTGATGTGCTTTGCACTGGAAAATAAGCGCAGGGTTTCATTAGGCATAGTCCCTCTTCTGCACTCGATGGATGCAGTGAAGCGTAGGTATTGCGATTCTCAATTGATTGAGGTTTTTGTGAGATATCTGGATGCGTCTGGGCAACCACTTGTCTAGGAAGTGGGGAATTTTTTTTTTTTTTTGTAAGTTGGTCGAAAAAAAGTGAATGCAGCTCAATAGCCCGTTTTATGATTGAGCCCTGCATTTGTTTTAGTTTCAGAAATAAATCAAATTGAATTGAAAAATAATTTCTAACACATGGATGATCTAGAAGCACGCATTTTCGACATTGCCGAATCATGTTGTATTGGAGTACTTCTAAGCGCAACACTCTTGCAGCCTGTCGGTTAACTGAAGGGAGATAAAGATAAAAGCTGGACAAATGCAGTCTTACAATAACTTGAAAAGGACCCTGATGATTAGGATAGATAGATAAGCTTAAACACTGGTTTTTCTAGTGCATAGTAATGGAAGATATACCATCTGAACCAGCGGATTTGTGAATGACGAGATTGAATAAAACATTTGCAACTCCTCGAGTACGTGGATTTGTCCCATCGAATGTTCTAAGATCTGAAGTAAAGGGTGATTTTTTAAGAGGTTTAGAACTTTTTAAAAAAAAAAAAAAACACAAAAAATTCGAAAAAATGAATGAAATATTTATTTGAATCGATAGTTTGAACCTTGCAATTTAATGTTTAAAGATAATTTCATGCAAATGTTGACCGCGGCTGCGTCTCAGGTAGCCCATCCGCTGAGTCCAATTTTGGCATACTCTTTCACACATATCGGCCGGTATCTCACGAATGAATGCATGGATGTTGGCTTCCAGTGCGTCAATCGAAGCGGGCTTGTCCCTATAGACATTAGCCTTGACATACCCCCACAAAAAATAATCTAATGGTGTCAAATCGCACGATCTAGGCGGCCAATTGACCGGCCCGAAACGTGAAATTAACTGTTCACCAAACTCGCCTCGCGATTGCGCCATTGTTTCGCGTGCTGTGTGGCATGTGGCACCGTCTTGTTGAAAACACATATCATGCAAGTCAAGAACTTCCATTTCGGGCAAAAAAAAGTTTGTTATCATCGCTCGGTAGCGTTCACCATTGACAGTAACGCTGCGATTCGCATCATCTTTGAAGAAATATGGCCCAATAATGCCGCCGGCCCATAAACCGCACCAAACAGTGGCTTTTTCGGGATGCATTGGTAGCTGTTGCAATGCTTCTGGCTGATCTTCACTCCAAATGCGGCAATTTTGCTTATTTACGTACCCATTCAACCAAAAATGAGCCTCATCGCTGAACACAATTTTTCGATAAAAAAGCGGATCCTCGGCCAGCTTTCCAAGAGCCCATTCACCAAAAATTCGGCGTTGTGGTAGGTCGGCTGGCTTTAGTTCTTGCACCAGCTGTATCTTAAAAGGCTTTACGCCCAAATCCTTCCGCAAAATTTTCCACGTAGTGCTGTAACAAAGGCCTAACTGCTGGGAACGGCGCCGAATCGACATTTCGCGGTCTTCTGTCACACGGCCGCAATATTTTCTTCACTACGCACAGTACGTAAACGTGTTGGTGGTTTAATGTCCAACAAAGTAAATTTGGTGCGAAATTTGGTCACAATCTTCCGAATAGACTGCTCAGAAGGTCGAGAATGCCGATCATAAAATGGAAGCAGCGCGCGATGAACATTTCGAACCGAGCACGAATTTTGATAGTAAAATTCAATAATTTGCAAGCGTTGTTCATTTGTAAGACGATCCATGGTTAAATTGCAAACCAAACTGAAGCTGTTTGACAGTGACACAAGGTACTAAACACACGTCATCTGTCAAAACCAGTGTTGCCAAAACCAAACCAGCTAAAAAATCACCCGTTACAAGAAGGTGATGGACACAATCTGGGATTTTGGAACTGGATGCAAAATCCACAGCAAGCTGATGAGTCCTGTTCTAAGGGCTGAGACCTAGCAAGTCATTATAAAAGAGCATCGGAATAGATGAAGAGGCAGATTCATGAAGTGAAACATCTTTTGGGACAAAGTTTCATGAATTGGAATTCATGAAACGAAAAACTGTAACGAAAAAGAGTAAAAAAAACTTCCGCAGCTAGTTCTGGAATGTTGCGGCTGTTTGATCGTGTGAATTGAACCGGTGTACTTGTATTGAAGTCAATACGTGTATGTGCAAATAGGGGATCTATTATCGGAAGTGCACAGCTAGTATGTCATTTAACCTAAGTGTGCGGTGTCGTCTAGACGCGTTGACGGTTTCGTCTTGGCGTGTTGGTTGGAAAACGAGGAAGATGGTAGACGTAGTGTTTGTTATATAGCATAGAGGACTATGGTGCACTGCCACCCTCCTAAGAAAGTGTGGTGGTGTGTAGTAGGTACAATGTCTGCCAATAACTGGCATTGTGTGCGAGCAAGATCAAATTGTGAAAGTTCAGGAATATTGCGTTCCTGAAATTTCACAATTCGTTGTAAGGAATCAAACAAAAATTGCTAAACATACGGATGCGACATTTGGTAACATGTTCTGAAAAAGATTCTGTTCTCAGCGAGTTTTGAGTGAAGGTGGTTAAAATACTTATTTTCATCTAAATGTTGTAATGACAGCCGATCGATGTTACTGGCTTTCCATTGGTCCGTTTTTAATGTGTTTTGGAGTATGGTGGTTTTTGAAAAGGTGTGTGTCTGACTTCTGAAGTCTGAAATTGAACCAAACATTTAGATTTGATTGAGTTTTCGATGTGTATGTGATAAGTGATAATGAAGAGTATTTTTGGAATTTAATTGCTACCTCCAGGAATGACGGTGTTTAACATATGCTGACATTTTTAAAACGAGATGCTATGGAATATGCATCCGACGTTTGTGGTTGTAACTACACACAATAATAATACAAAATATAAATTAGATACATCTAGTCTAAATTTCTTAGGTAGTAGATCCATTTTCCAGAAAATCAAATCATTAAATTTTGACGCAGGACTCTTATTCCTATGTAGGGGACATTTCTACGATGTTCGAGCGACACTATGGAGCTCGCTATGGTTGGATCTCCTATCAATTTTATTGAACGCTTTTGTATCCTATCTAGTAGGTGCAATGGTGTATTGGCTGCACCTGACCATATGTGGGGTACGCTTTATACAACGTGGGCCAAAAGATATCACCCTATTGGAAGATGCTCTTATTTTTGCAAATGGCAGCCAATGTCAAATCTGTTTTGACATTTGTGAACTAAACAGATGTAGAATAGAAGTGAACAAGCCATGGAGCGATACACTCCCCAATCGTGTCTATTTTTGCGTAAAAAATCGTCTGCAGTGTTGGCGCAACGCGAATTCCGTCGACGATTCCCCGGCCGTCCGACACCGACTGCGCAAACACTGCGCCGTTTGGCCACCTTGAAGAGTATGGGACCACACGAGGCGTTGCCAAGAGTGGCCGGCCCCAAAGCGCCCGTTGTGCCGAGAATATCGCCGCTGTTGCCGAGGATGTCATGCTGTCGCCGAAAACATCGACCAGACCCCGTGCCTCGCAATTAGCCACCAGCCGCTCGTCCCTAAGGCGAATTTTGGTCAAATACTTGCGCATGTTACCATACAAAGTCCAGTCCGTGCATCAGCTGCTGCCTGTCAGCCGCCAAACGCGTGTAACCTACGCACAAGCCATCCTCAATCTCGAGGACGAAGTGGACGATTTTTTGACCAAAATCATAAAGAGCGATGAGGCTCATTTCCACCTCAGCGGGTACGTGAACAAGCAAAACAATGGCTTATGGGGCACCGAAAATCTACCAGTAATGCACGAGGAGCCATTACACCCGCTCAAAGTTACTGCATGGTGCGCTGTTCTCGCTGGAGGAGTCATCGGGCCATTTTTTTTCGAAAACGCCGCTGGTTAAACGACAACAGTGGACGGTGCGCGCTATAGGGCCATGTTAACCGAGTTTTTTCTGCCGCAATTGGACGAATTAGGACTGGGGGACAGAGCAACGGCATAAACTGCGCGACCCACAACCGATATTCTGAAGGCCAAACAACATCGGATGACTTCTTTTGGCCCACCTTGTATATTGGGGCCAGATCAGAAGGGGTGAAATATTTCATGCATCGGTTAGGGAAACTTAGATATTTAGGTGAATTTTTATCGATTTCAAATATTTTATCTTTCCAACGAACGTCGTTACTAACACACATACCGAGCATGAAAAGTGGTTCGGTTTCGGCGTTGAAAGTGCAATTCATTGATAATCGCTGTAAATTTTGGTTTCACTTGGATGAAAGAAGAAACTTTTTGGAAGCTTTAAATTCTACTCTATTAGATTTACCTCATTTAATTACGCTGACGAGGTCGGAATTTTATAAACTTAACATATTTTGTTCCACGTCCGAAGGTGAAGGGCGTGAATTCGAGAACGAATGAAATGAGAAAGAGTGTCGGAGACAAAACGGAGCCCTGGGGAACACCAGCATTTATTTAGTCACCATCAGACTTAAAACCGTCCAAAACTACTTGAATTGAACGATTCGAGAGGTGGTTTCTAGTCCATTAAAGAAGAGTATCATCGATATAAAAAGCACGCACTTACGACAAAAGAGCTTGGTGCCAAGCCCTGTCAAATGCTATTGAAATATCAAGTGCAACGATCTTGTTTTCGCCATAAAGGTGAGGTGAGATATGACATCAAATCACCAGTGGACCTGTGCTACAAAAACTTTATTTTCGGCCATTGAGGAGTTTTCTTGATTCAAAATATTTTATAAGTGTTTCCATGACCTTAGAAAGAAGGAAGGTAAGTGCAATTGATTCGCCTTTTTTGAGGACGGGCTGAACAAATACAGTTTTCCATCGACTCGGAAAGAGTCCTGGAGAATAGGACAGATAAAAAGCTTATGCAGTGGTTTTGCCAGTGTTTGAAAACACCTTTTCAGAATTATGGAGCAAGTCGATCTGGACCAGCCGATTTGTGTATGTGAAGATCTATTAATACTCTTGCGACTGTACGAGTACGAAAGTGGATCCATAGAATGTTCTACGTTCTCTAGTGCAGGACACAATCTGGGAGTGTGGAATTGGCTGCAAAATGATCAGCGATCAGATTGGCTTTGTCTAGAGAGGTGACAGGTAGAATGTCATTGTAATTGAGCGTTGGAATGGAAGATAAGGTCGAATTCTTAATGTTTTTTTACAAACGACCAAAAGTTTTCACTACCTTTAGGACATAGTCGAATTTTTTTGCCTTTTTTGGTCGTGGAAGACTTTGACACGCTTAATGTGGGCATTGCAGTCATTTCTGGCTTGTTCTCAAATGGTGTAAATCTGCTGTCCTTAAAGAGTCTTTCTTCTAAGACAGCGATGGAATGCTTTTCAAGACATAGAACTGGTGACTTTAAAGAGTAACTTTGAAATAGTTATGGTGGAGCTACCTAAGTTCTGAAATCGAAAGTCATTACTAATTAAATTGTTTGCTTACATGTGACATAAATATATGTTGGGCGCCATTTTTGCAAGTGATATCAAACAAAATTATTATTAGACAAAGGCAGGATTATTTATATGAATTTGTTATCATACAGTCATAACGATGTACATATTACCATGCCAATTGAACTTATTTTAGACAAACCCATTTAATGATTGCTAACGTTGGGCGCCAGTTAAGTCAATATGCTGTTTGCCTTCAAGAAGAGACCAAACTTTAGCCAAATTTGTGGCAATGTGTGCAAAAGATCCGGCTATATCATATCTTTTCATAAAAGTCCTTACAAAAGCGGCTTTCACTGGAAAATCCACACAAACTCTCAACAGAGGAAGTTATTAACTCCTAGATAAAAAAAAATGATAAGCAACTCCAATACAAACTCAACAACTACGCACTATATAAAAAAAATCCCCTCAACCTCACCGGTGTACTTCATATTACAACCCCCCTCCAATTTATAGACGCACCATCATTATGGATAATTTATTACCTCAAAAGCCACCTTCCAAGGACGAACGACGCAATGAATTGTCAACAGATTCACCGAAGCGAATTTCACCGAACAAAATTTGTGAGATTTTCGAGAAAATAATTCCACCAAAAAGGGTGCCAGCATTCGTAAAGATCGAAAGGGTTACAATCCCCCGGAGCAGCTCTCATACATCCAACGCAAGGGGTTAATACCGAGGTTTTAGGTGATAATTATCCTAAAGACAAGGAAACGAATAAATTAAATGATTAATACGATTCCGTGTGTATATTTACTTCATGCTCATTGTTCCATCATCGACTCCACAGACGCACGCACACACCGGTGAAGCTAGACTATACGCACTGTAAACAAGCTTCCAAAAACAAGGGTGCTTTCGTTATACGGTTTTATGCTAATTACTAGATGATGAATGAAGGTGGAGTACAACGAGTACACGGAGTATACACAATGGGGTTGATCTGCCCCAATCAAGTCCACATTCAGGGCGCCCTTAAAAAGTGGTCTCCATCTCTCCGCGCGAGTTTAATTTAAATTAGTTATGACAACAATGGTGACGACAACAAAACGTACACAGTCACACATGGCATGGCGGCTAGTTGTACATGTGCACAGGGTGTGTGTGGGTGGAAGGACTCCATCGGAATATCAATATCAGTTCGCGACACACATACACCCCAGTGGCTGTGATGACGCTGAGTCGGCCGCTGCTCCAACGACGACGACAACGTATGAATATGATCCGCAAATGGCATTCTGCACGAGTCTCGCATGAAATATTTGCTTCCTCTCCAAGTCGGTCGCCGTGCCGTAGCCGGTCGGTGGTGGTGCTGCTGCTGTGGTATATTCTGTTGGAGAGGCTCTTCGAAAGTCAGCTGATCCGGGTGCCCGCATAGAATTCCTGATGCACTCCGCAATCAAAGAGGAGTGTGCTCGCAACAACAATGATGACGACGAGGATGACAGTTGTTGTGGAACAGTGTGGGGTATGGCGCGCGGTATTATCAGTTGTGTCTGTGTGTGCTACACGGAGCGCATACAAAGTACGAGCCCAATCTGTTGGGGGAATCTAATAGTGGAGTGCGCAAGTCTCGCGTCTACCCTTGTCTTCCTATTGGAAACTACCCACCCATCGATGGTTACGCCACCCTCACAACTACAGTCATACATCTACGGAGGGGTTGTATCGCCGACTTAAAGTACCTGCTGTGGCTGTGTTTTGCAAACTGTTATACCAGCACAACGGTACCGACTACAGAGCCTTACCAGGCCTGGGGTTAAAAAATACTGAAATTTCGTTTAAAGTCTCTCGCCGCATGACTGGAATACAAATGAGCTGCGAGTTCCTTGCGGCGGTGACGGCGATGGTAGTGTTGGTGATGGTGGATATAATATGCGGTGCGGGGTGAGTTTTATACTTTACACACAGCAATCAAGTACAGCGTTGTCCTTTTTCTTTTCCTTTTTTGTTTTTGTGAACTAAAAACGAACCAAAGAATACAACAGGAAGCGAATAATGTCTACTGCCCGAAAGTGTTTAAGGACACACAAAACGTTGACAGTACTTTAAGGATGCAGATGAAAGATGTGTAGATACCCTCAGATAGGCGCATTTTAAGGGAGTCTGACTTTTTTTTATTCTTCAAGCGATGCAGGTCAATACGTCCACAGAATTGCAAAGTGAATGGAATAGGTTTCTTGTAGCCTGGTCAGTTTAAGACAGATTTGCAGTGGAAGTGTTAGATGGGATATGGACTTTGTTTATTTGACACTGCATCATTGTGGTGGGACATTATTAAACACCAGGTGGGCCATTGCAAATTTGTGTGCGGAAAATCTATTTTATCTTAAGGTAGATAGCTTAATTTTGTTGGTATACCTGAAGGCAGAAATAAAAGTTCTGTACGTTAACCATGTGTAAAATACGTTTTTTTTTACCAATAGATACGTAGGTTTGTAGACCCGGTAGAATTGAACGTTCATACTGAGTAGGTTTTAAGGTTTTGGATGTTTTCAACTCTTTGAAAGCGTCTGAGATGATTTCCGATGCATTACAGTCTTAAGACCTGCTTTGAAACCGTCAATCGAAGGGTTTTTATTGTTGTTACTAATTCTAACCAAAAATATCACGATCGCATCTTCCCAATAGGACAAGGTTCGTCAGATATTGAGAATTCTTACAAATACGTGAGTGCATTTGTCGAACACCTTTTAAACGAAGTTTAATGTCCTTGTCAAAACATAGCATCTTGCAAACCCTTCAGAAACTCTGCTTTTGGATTGTTTAGTGACTCGTCAAAATACTTCTCAGGTTAGAGAATAATTTCTTCATTCAAAAGTTCTACTGGGGTCGAATTTAAGTCCTTCGTGTACGACGTCCTCAAGCCAAGAAGTATAGTACTGATGGTAATAAATTGTTCTAATCCGGTTTTTCGTGGCACATAATTGCTGCGTTCAGAGAACAGAGTCCTCTTACAGATCATAGGCTATTATTCTATATAAGGCTTAGCTTACAAGTTCCTGTTCAGTTCGGAAAAAGTGTTGACCATAAATGCCACCCTAAGTCAGTTTTTGACTTAAAGTGGTTCCGACTAATTTAACCATGGAAATACTTTTGCTCTGCAGTTACTGCCTTCATATCTCAAAACCTCGTTTCATGCATTGGCTCTATATCTCGGTTATAAGACCATTACTACTCTATGGAATAGTAGTATGGTGTACAGCGCTGGAGATAGCTATAAACAGCAAAAATCTAGCCAAGGTACAAAGAAATGCGTGTCTGTGTATCGGTCATGCACTTCGTACTACACCCTCAGGAGCACAAGACAGCAAATGGCAGCTAGCTCAGACATATGTCTAAAGCCATCCAACATTGGCCATTGGACAAATATACAAACTGGCCACTCAGCAATTCTAAACGAACATAAAAATTTGCCTAAAAACACAGACTCCACCCGCACCAAGTTAAACTTTGATAAGAGTTTCCAGGTCACAATCCCATACAGATCGTCATGGGAGAGTAACGAACCTGTGCAACATGGTTCGTGTGCTGGTGTCTTCTCCAAAAGCTTAAATTCAGTCTGTCTTTCCGTCTTCCTGATCAATGCAGCGTGTTTCAGAACTCAAGGCGATCAAAGAAGCCTTATCCTGGCTGAAAGAGAATGTAATATCTGCCAAGCGGCCATCAAATCTCTGGAAACGGTCTCAACTAATTCAAAGACAACCCTAGATTACCGCTCATCTCTGCACGAGATGTCAAAGCATTTTAACATTCACCTATGCTGGGTGGCTGGGCATAGTGACATTCCAGGGAACTGTTAGGCTGATGAACTCCGTGGGGACGTGGGACTTAATTATCAGTTGTACCCGTCTCGTGTGCATTAGGTATTCCTATCGCTACATGCCAAGCTTACTAGCGCAACATACTAACAGCAAATCAAATCTTAGATGGAGTCTTGGCACGACGTGTCAAATAACCAAGCAAATTTGGCCAATGCTGGGTTTGAGAAGATCCGAGAGACTGATTCGCTTAATAGATCGTATACATTAGCGCAACTATAGGTGTCATCACTGGACACTGCAGACACGCGGAAAGGATACGCCTCCACTCAAATGACTTCTGTAGGAGCTGCATGAGCTGAAGAGGACGAAGAAACAATACTTCATCTACTTTGTAACTGCCGGTGCTATAAAACAAAAGGAAGCTCCATCTTGGAGCTTACTACTTTCAAAATCTCAGCGATTTGACAAAAACGGAAGCGAAATGTCCCCTCCGTTTCGTTAAAAGCTCAGAATGGTTTTCTCACGGATAGTAAGGAGAATGAAGAAGATCCACGTAGTATCACAATGGAACAAAAATGGTCTAAGTTTGCTGGTGAACTCTATAACCTAACCTATAACATAACCCTGGGCCAGTGTGCACAGTTATCGTTTTTTTTTTTTAGTTTTTTGACTAGATGCAGGACGCTGTAGAGCTCGTATAGTTCTTGGTTGAATCTTCGTCTCCATAGTCCATCAACACAAACGGAACCGAAGATTTTTCGAAGAATTTTCCTCTCGAATCGACCAAGGATTTCTTTATACACTTTTGATACGGTTCATGCTTCGGTCGGTAGAGCAGGACTGGGATGATCAGGGTCTTGTACAGGATCTCATTAGTACGTCAGATGAGGACTTTACTACTGAATTGCCTTCTTAGCCCGAAGAAACAGCGGTTGGCAAGAGGAATTCTTCGTTTAAATTCTGACGAGATGTTGCTGTCAGAGTTGATATTTGAGTCAAGGTAGACAAAGTCACGTACTACTTCGAAGTTTTATCTGTCAATGGTGAGGTTTTGTCCAATTTTTCGATTTTGCCGCTTCTTTCTCAATACTAGCAAACGTGGCTTTGAGATCACGTTGAGCGTATGCTAGTAGTTATACCGATATATGGAAGATCGTGCCTCAAGTTTTGGCTCGGTGAGGTCGTTTCCGACCCTGATGGTGCAGCGAGAATTCTCCATCGTGATCCTACACAAACGGACGAGTTTGGGCGGTATACTAAAACTAGACATGGCTCTGTATAGTTCGTCTCTATAAATGCTGTCGTATGCGGCTTTGCAATCGATAAATAGGTGGTGGGTATCGATTTGGACTTCTTGGGTTTTTTCCAGGATCTGCCGAAGTGCGAAAATTTGATCGATTGTGGACTTTCCTGGCCTAAAACCACACTGATAAGGGCCGATCAGATTGCTGGTAAACGGTTTCAGGCGTTCGCATATTACGGCAGATAGGAGCGTGTAGGCGATGTTGAGCAGAATTATGCCTCTGTAGTTGGCGCAGTTCAAAGAGTCTCCTTTTTTGTGGATCGGGCAAACGATGCTGAGGTTCCATTCTTCAGGCATGTTTTCATCCGACCAGATTTGGCTTATGAGTTGGTGGATGTTACTTACCAAGTCATCTCCGCTGGCTCTATGAAGCTCGGCGGGTAGGCTGTCATTTCCGGCAGCCTTGTTAAGCTTGAGTTTAGATATTGCTATCTTCACTTCACTCAGGTCGGGTGGTTGGCAGTTCTCGCTGTCGTTGCCAATATTGAATGGTTCGTTCTGTCTGACAGCGGAATGTTGTTTGTCATCGCCGTTTAACAGTCTGCAGAAGTGGTTCTTCCATATCCTCAGCATCGACTGTGTCCCAACTAAGATATTTCCTTGTTCATCTCGGCAAGATTCTGTTCGAGCCTTGTATCCTTGGCTTTGACGTTTTACACTTTGGTAAAACTTGCGAACATCGTTCCTGGAGTGGCACCTCCCTATATCCTCGATCGCGCGCTTTTCGTGCTCTTTTTTCTTCTTTCTGAAAAGCCGATGTTCTTCCCTTTTTCTTTGCCTATAGAGCTCAATGGCAGCTCTCGTCTTCACCTGCAGCTTAGCCTTGTAGGCCTCGTTCTTGGCTGCGAGCATCTGTCGGCATTCCTCATCAAACCAGGGGTTTCTTGCTGGTGGCCGCGAGAAACCTAGCACATGAGTTGCGGCTGATCTAATGGCTTGTTGGATTCGTTGCCATTGTTCTTCGACATTAGATGCTGGTGGTGTGTTGTGAGTCGAGAGGTTAAGGGATACGCGTTGCGCGAAGGTCTTGGCGGTCTCTGGCGATTGCAGTCTTACAGTCCTAATGCAGTCGACATTAAATTTTTTCACAGTATTTCTGGTTTGTTGTGGTGTGTTGGATATCCGCATCCTTACCTTGGCTGCAACAAGGTATTGGTCCGAGTCGATGCTAGCCCCTCGGAATGTTCGGCCATCCAAATTACTGTATGCGTGCCTCTTGTCTATCACAATGTAATGAATTTGATTGAGCGTTCGTTGATCTGTATGTGATCGTTGCCAGACCTGTTGTCGCGTAGGCTATATTTTCCGACAATATTGATAAAGATATCTTCTGTTCCTATCTTTGCGTTATCTCCCAGCACGATTTTAACATCTTACTTCGGTAGCCGCCCATAAGTTTTGTCAAGGAGCTGCTAGAAGCAGTCTTTCGCTGTATTAAATGTTTCCTCGGTCGGAGCGTGAGCGCATATAAGGCTTATGTTGGCGAACTTGTCCGACAACAAGTGCCAGACGTTTTTTTTTTAAATCCGTTGAGTAGTTTTTTGTGTGCTGAAATGAAATTGAAAACAGGTTTCTCCCATCCCAACGATTTTTGAAAACACTCCCAAATAAACTTCAACTTCTGTCCCATTTATCCCAATCGCCCTTCACTTTCTGTCAAACTTATTTCCACGAAACAAACAAATCTCAAAACGACAGACCTCCTTGTCGATAAATTAAACGATCGCATAATTTAAAACATTCATATTGGAAACTTTATTTCGCACTTTAAACACACACAAACACACTTGTGGGGGATGGACTAAGATAGGAATTACGACTCCATAGGAACAAGGAAGTGAAAAATCCCAAAGAAATGGAATCCTCTCTCCGACATTATCAGTGTGTCTAAAACACAGGTGAACAACGGATAGGAAAGAACATAAAACTTCCGTTTTGTGTGGCATTCAACCATAAATCTTTTACTCGAAAAACTTCTTGCAGATACTCGTCCTCGTGCATCCATTTGGTGGGGCGGTGGCGGCGGTAGAGAGCGAGGTCGGAGGAGGGCAAAGGACTCGTTGAAAAATTCACAAATCGCAACAAATCTGTCTGCCAATGGCTGTGAATTTGCATAAATCCGTTCGTTCCCACATCGTCCTCTTCGCCGTCGACGTCGTCGTAGTCTACATCATCAGCTATACATAGGAAGACTCCTAAGGAAGCTCCATAAAACTGCACATTCAACAGTTCGTTGTGAAGCGGCAGAATATCACAGCAGGACACAGTCGGAATCTCCCTCTAGGAAGTACTCCAGGATGTATAGGATGCAAAAGTGCACTGTGTGCATGTGTGCTTTTCTCTTTTTTTTGTGAATATCCTTGCAGAACGCGCCTATGAGGCGGTTTTTTTTTTATATTGCGTTTCATTGTCAGAGATTTCGACCGTAGCTGGGTATCCTCTACAGGATTTCTCGTGTACGAATCTCAGTGTTGGTGCGCGGGTGGCATGAGTTGTCGTGAGTCGTGAGTGCAATATCAAATCGATGTAGGTAAACACAGAAAACACCGTTGAACTCGTAAAAATGTACGAAAGCTTACGAAAGTCACTGACTGCATTACAAAATGGCGGTTTATCGTGGCCACACAATGTGTGTAAAGCCCGCGCTAACACAGGCTCACAAATTGTTACGCGGCTCGCTGTACTCACTGTCACACTTTGAGAGCGGGCGTCCTTCGTACACATGGATAGCTTGCGAAAGTATCTATGCTGCATACAGCAGCACTCGGCGAATGTTGACATCATCAGTATTCACAAACATGCTTGTCCTTGCGTTTGCTCACCCACACAGACACCAGCGCACATACATTGAAAACACACTTTACAGCCCCCAACATAGAAAGGGGGTGTACACTGTACAGTATAACAAGTCCTCGATGGAAGAAAAATTTGAATGGGATTGATGGGTTCTGTCATCGTCGTCGTCGTTCGTTGAGCAAACTTTTCGAGGTCATCTGCGTAATTTTATTAGAAACGGAACGCAAAGCAAGGATTCTCGTTCAATAAATCCTTGAAAATTTTACATTTTCATTGGGTGTATGGTCTTGAAAAGTATTAGACGATTTTTCTTGTTGTTGTTGTTGGTTTTGTGTTTTTAAATGTAAATGAAGGGAAACGACTATTTAATGGCTGATTACAAGATTGCAGCTTTTTGAAGAGTCATTCAACTTTTTTTTTGCTTTTTATTGGAGTCTTATAGGACAATGAACTCTATGGTTAAGTAGGCAATTTAAGAGAACATGAATTTAATGAATGGATAGTAATCGGTTATGTTGACGTTAACCGGTAGTTGAAGGGTTGCAATTAATGTATAGGAGCAGATGGGGATTCTTGAATTATTTGGATAGGTGAAAGGGAATGGTCACTAAATAATGGAGGTCCTTAGATACATACATTCCTTTGAAGCATGGCATTGAGTATAAGTAAATGAAATTGATACTTTTAGTAAATTAAAAAAAAAAATGGCTAGGTCTGTGGTGTCAGATGAACTTGTTATGGGAAAGCTATAGAGCCACTCTCCTAAGTGGACTGCTATTTTAAGATCCAGGTGAACCCATACTGTAGAATGATGGTAGACTCTGATATGTTGTAAAACGAGGTTAGCCTCTGTTGGCTTTAACTTGGCAATACCCAATGCCTGTAACTCTCACTACACATAAACTGCGCTTATTTTTATCTTTCACTGGTAACCATCGGGTACTAGTCTCATCCAATCGGATTTGACTTGGTAAACGATAAGTGCGAGTGTTGATAACAAGACGAAAAACAGCAACACTATAAAGAGCCTGGTCAGAATGGCACGGAACACCCGGCCTGCTGTCCCAGGCGAACATAGATCAGCTGCTTTGACATATTCGGACTAAAGATTATTTAGGAGTCTCAAGGGAAATTCAGGACCCATGAACAGAGATGGTGGCGGATAAACCGAAAGGAGGGGGTTGTGTGTTGGGTTAACTACAAATCCATGGGAAAAAGAAATTTTTACGAAGCCACGGAATGAACTGATTTAATTGATGACGACCTTGCTAAACGAAAAAGGACAAAAGTTCGTATCTGCACCTATAGAATGAACAGGAGAGGTAAAGGCGAAGAACTAGCGGAAGCCCTAAGCTGCTACAAAGCAGACATTACTGCCATAAAGGAAATACAATGGATGAGCCGGACAAAAATAGGATGAAAAACTGTGACATCTACTACGGACCGTCTTATAGTGATCATAAACAGCGATTATTCGAATGCGGATTTGTTATAAGTGCCAGACTTAGGCAAGAAGTCTTATGTTTCCAAGACATTGGCGAACGCAAAATTCTCCATCATAAGCCTTATATGCGATCACGCCCCGATTGCGGAAAAAATTATATCGCGGGAGGTTGCTTCTACGAGATCCTCGACAATTCCTATGAGCGACTACCGAAGTACGATGTTAAGATCATGCTGGGAGATTTTAACGCAAAGGGAGGAGACAACTTGAGCAGTATTTTCCGAAAACACATCCTACACGACAACACGTCTGGCAACGGACTTAGGCTAATTGACTTCGCTACGGAACGAAATGCTACTATAGCCAGCACACGGTTTCCTCACCTCGATATCCATAAGGCGACATGGCGGTCTCCAGATCAACGAACGGTCCAACAAATTGGTCATATAGCGATCGTCAAGAGGCTCGCATCCATTTTGTATGTCCAAACATTCCGAGGGACCAACATCGACTCGGACCACTACCTTGTTGCAGCCAGGTAAGAATGCGAATATCTTTTACTCCACAACAAACCAATGACGAAAGACTGCAATCGCAAGAGACCGCCAAGGCTTTCGCGCAACGCGTATCCCTTAACCTAGGGATTAACACCATACCACCAGCATCGAATATCGAAGAACAATGGCAACGATGTCAACAAGCCATTAGATCAGCCGCAACTTATTTGTTAGGTTTCTTGCGCCCACCAGCAAAAACCCCTGGTTTGATAAGGAATGCCTACAGATACTCGCAGCTAGGAACGAGTCTAAGCTGCAGGTGAAGACGAGAGCTGCAATTGAGCTCTATAGGCAAAGGGAAGAACAGCGGCTCTTCAGAAAAAAGGAAAAAGAGCAACCAAAGTGCGCGATCGAGGATATAGAGAGGTGCCACTCTAGGAATGATGTTTGCAAGTTGTACCAAACTGTAAAACGTCAAAGCCAAGGATAAATGCTCCAATAGAATCCTGTCGAGATGAACAAGGAAATATCGTAGTTGAGACACAGTCGATACTGAGGATATGGAAGAACCACTTCTGCAGACTGTTCAACGGCGATGACGAACAACATTCCGCTGTCAGGCAGAACGAACCATTTAATATTGGCGACGACAGCGAAAACTCCCAACCACCCGACCTAAGTGAAGTGAGGATAGCAATATCTAAACTCAAGCTTATTAAGGCCGCCGGAAATGACAGTCTTCCCGCTGATCTTTATAAAGCTGGCGGAGATGACTTGGTAAGTAACATCCACGAACTCATAAGCCAAATCTGGTCGGATGAAAGTATGCCTGAAGAATGGAACCACAGCTCCGCCAACTACAGAGGCATAAGTCTCCTCAACATCGACGAATAGATCCAATCTGCTGTAATATGTGAACGCCTTAAACCGTATGGTGGTCTAATAATACACTGCCAAGGGCCGGAAAGTCCACAACTGATGAAATCATCACAGTTCGGTAGATCCTGGAAAAAAACCGAAGAAGTCCAAATCGATACCTGCCACCAATTCATTGATTTCAAAACCGCATACGACAGCATTTAGATGCACAATCTTCCAAAAATCGGTGCAACTACTAGCATACGCCGACGATATTGACGTCATTGGTCGGACTGAACGTGATGTCATAGCCACTTTTGCCAGTAAAGAGAAGGAAGCGGCAAAAATGGGTTTAGAAGTAAATTAGGGTAAAACTAAGTATATGCTGCCAACACGAAGAGACACACAACATCGACGAATTGAACAGAACGTCAACATTGACAGATATTACTTTGAAAGGGACTTTGTCTACCTCGGCTCCGCTTTTAACTCTGACAACAACATCTCGTCAGAAATGAATTTTGGCAAACGCTGTATCTTCGGGCTAAGAAGGCAATTTAGTAGTAAAGCACACACTCGAATTAACAAGAAGATCCTACATAAGACCCTGATCATCCTAGTCCTGCTCTACGGCTCTGAATCATGGACCGTATCAAAAGCGGATAAAGAAATCCTTGGTCGATTCGAGAGAAAAATTCTTCGAAAAATCTTTGGTCCCGTTTGTGAAGACGGGCTATGGAGACGAAGATTCAACCAAGAACTATACGAGCAGTTCAGCGACATGCCCCAGGCCAAAAAACTCCTCATTGCACGTGTAAGATGGCTAGGACATGTAGAACGAATGGACACCAATACTCCGGCTCGCTGAGTCTTCGATTCCCAACAAGACGTCGGTCGCAGTAGATGAAGAACTCGCCTTAATTGGCACGCACAAGTAGAAACCGACCTCAGCCAACTTGGAGTGCGCAACTGGAGGCACTTAAGTAATTAGTAAGTAAAGGTTGCAGCTTTGAAGTAAGGTAAGAATCATCTATTTATAAGGTGGATTGCTGGTCTTTGCATAGAGTGTGTGATTCGGGCCTGAACTCCAAACATGAAAACGCTCAATCTGAATTGACGATTTAAGAAGCTTCCCATGACAATTCTTTCGTAATGTATCGTCTAACGGACTAATAACTCAGCCACTGCTAAGATCCGAAAAAACATCAGAGTAGCCAGTGGAAGCTTTTCATCAAGTGATTGGACCTTACTGAAATTTAAGGAGACATTCCTGGTAACCCCTTTCTATTAAAGGGGGAAATCGCGTTTACAAAATCCCAATCAAAGCTCAATTCTGGCTTAAAAAAAAACTATATCCCCGTAGTCATTAATCAAAACTTTGCAATTAATTGTCACCAATATCCTTTAGCGTACCTCCATCGATGCGAAAATAAAATCTTAAATATTCTATTATGCTCATCGTTTAATCTCGCATCGCATTATCCCGCCCTCAATATTCAACAATCGCGTTTTTAAGCTGCCTGCCCAAACCCGTGTGTGCACGCAATTGTTGCACTACCATCCCACCACTTGACCGGGTGAGGGTAATCCGAATGCACAAGCATCCTGCCCTCGCCAGCAACTATAATCGAGACAAATTGAAACAAAAACAGGATTAATTTAATATTTATTCAATGATCCGGCACGCAAAGCTCGAACAAAATGGAAATTAATCTAGTCGTCCTTCCACCTCATCTGGACAACTATATACACCAACTACCCCCCATCATCATACAGGCACAAACACATACACAAATCATTCAACGCTCCGATAAGTTATCAGGTGAAATAGAACTCGAATAGGGCACATGCCATATCGATTCGGCTGGCATTCCCCACACCAACCCCCGTGCAGCTTCCTTGGTAATTTAAATTCTCTGTGCCAGAGAGAAGAGCCCGCGTCAAACCCATCGCTTCGATAGGATACGACACAACATCAGGACATATTCACAGAAAAAGAATAGACAGGAACGGAACATCAAACAAAAAAAAACACGACACACAAACACACACAACAAAACAACCTCCAAAAGAATCCTGTAATGAACAGATAAACAAAAACAAAGCCACGTCGGCATCAACGTCAATGGTATACAAGAAGGACTCTCCTCAGGCTCCCAGCGAGAGTTCATCACCATGGTTGCTGCAATCATCGCAGGATTCGACGAACGACGAACGGGATCGCCAAGTATCAGGGAGTGGGGACTATGAAGGAATCTCGGTAACATGTCTCTGATTTACACCGGGGCTAACACAAAAAGGACACCCACCCCACCCATCCAGCAGTCGATGCCGCCGATGTCAACATGGCTGTGGTTATGATTGGGTGCGAGTGTACTACACACCGTGCTACAACTATCTCTATATAGCCAAAGGATGTATGTATGAAACATTGTTGCCAGGCAACATTGTGGCATGCGCACAAGTACTGGACCCCCCAAAAATGAAACTTTTCCGTTCTGTATGACGAAATGGAGAGAAAGAAAGAAACTTTGTATTATTTACTCAAAACCAAACCTCAAACGTAAGCACTGTGGGGAGCGACCTGGGAGGGGTGCAAATAACTTTAACAAAGGACATCTCTAGGGGATGCATTCCCTTCGGTAATTGCGATTACGAAATTGGCTCCTTTCTAGAACGGAATGTGTGTGTATGTGCATTTCTCAAGAGCATCATCCTCTCTCGGTGATGATGCTGATGGCGGTCGTGATACAGTCAGACCAGACACTGGGTTGTGGGATAGGAAACACTTTGATAGTTGGAGGTACCATGTCATAACAAAATGGCCGAACGCACAAAATTCCCTTTGCATACACGCTCTAATTGCCTGACATTCGCTTTTCATATCCAAATACACACACCCCCGCCCCAACACACGCGCGTTCTCTCATTATTTGTCTACGCATATGTTTCGTATAAAAAAATTCATTGTCCTGGCCGCAGATTGCTGTGATTTCGGTTAAACAAGCTTTTGATAAGCTTTGCCATTGCCAGCCACCATTTTGCATCGTAAATCAAGTTTTTATTGTGTTATGATGGATGAGGTTTGGTGCGCGAGCGATGTGAGCCCACCTATACTCCTTCAACACAGCCACGAGCACGACGACCGACTCGACGTTGGTGTCCTGTTTTGGTTCGTGTGGTTATATGCATGACGCTACGGGTGGGGGGTTTTTCAGATACTTACTTGCAAATGTGTGTGAAAATGAATTGCTTTCTCCGAAATCTTTTGGTAATATCCTTGTTATGGAGTGATTATGTCTACGGAATGTGAGGATTATTACCATCGAAAGGGTGACAATGAATTGGTACTTATTTTCAGTTGAGGTTTGTGGTCTATAGGCGCTCGGGTTTTGGGCATTTTGTGTGTGTGTTGATGGCGTGCATTGTAAGGAATGTGGCTTTAAGGCAAGTAGGAGCTAGGTAGCTTTCGACATACGGTGTTAAGAGGTTATAAACAAATTAATGTTCAAACAGGGAAGACGGATGCATTAGGTGTCATTTGAAGCCTGGGTTTTGTAGGCAGTTACGTTTGTTTGTTCAGGCAGTAAATACCTTTTTGCACTGCAGATGGTAGGTCGGTAAGCCAACAGTCTTTTAAAATTACCATACTCCGACATAATAAGGTCGAATCTTAAGTGGCCTAGAAATAAAAAGTTTGCTTAGTACATAAGTGCTTAATTATTTTTTACCGACTTGACCCACATGTTAAGAAAATGTCGACAGACTTCAATCGAATTAAACCGATCGGATTGCATGAAGGGCGACATTGCCAACAAGCCAGAAGATCAGAGACAACTGATATCCTGTGGTTCCTCTATTCAAGCACTTGGTTTGACAAAAAATCCCGATGTATACACTCAGCCAATAACGAGGCCATGCTTCAGGCGAAGACAATAGTTACTGAGGAATTGGCAGTTGAGCTTTATAACCTAAGGAGAAGGGAAGATCTCAGAAAAAAAAGAGTTATCACCAAAAGCTCACAATAAATGAGTCATGTTTGTGAGGGCTCACTGGCGCGATGGTTAGTGCGATGAACTGCCGCGCAGGAGGTCTGGGTTCGATTCCCAGCCGTAGCAACACCTAAATGATTTTTCACTGGCCCTCCTCTCGTGATGATCTGACAAATCATCCGAGTAGTATCAATTGTCAAGAATAGCTTATCTCAACTTAGCCGTTCGGAGTCGGCATAAAACAGGAGGTCCCGCCATCGTGCAAGAAGTACACACGCACACATGAATGGTTGTGAGAAAGCTAGGCCCTGGGTACTAACGAGCCTGTTGCGCCAAAAATTTGTATTTTTTATTTTTGTATTTGTTTGTAAGTTTTACAAAAATGTTAAAGTCAAAGCCAGATATACAAGGCCCGAACAGATAATCCTGTCGAGATGAACAATAAAGCGTCGTTGTTGAGTCTCAGTCGATGGTGAGAATAGGGATGAACCACTTCCGCTGACTGTTGAACGGCAAAGGCGAACAACCTGTCCGGCAGGGAACGAACCTTTCAATATGACAACGCCGAAAACTACCAACCAGCCGACCTGAATGAAGTAAGGATTGCAATATCTTAACTTAATTTAAACAATGCTGCCGAAAATAACCCCCTTCCTGTCGAGCTTTATAAAACCGGTGTAGAGGATTTGGTAAGCAACATTCACCAACTCATAAGCAACATCGCCTATCTTCCGTAATATGTGAACGATTAAAACCATTTACCAACAACCTGATTAGCCCTTATCACTCTTGTTTCAGGCCAGGAAAGCTAATAGCTGAAAAAATATGTATACTTCGGCAGATCCTGGAAAAAACCCAAGAAGTCCAAATCGGTACCCACCACCTATCTATCGATTTCAAAGCCGCATATGACAGCATTTATAGAGACGAACTATACAGAGCCATGTCTAGTTTTTGTATACCGCCCAAACTCGTCCGCTTGTGTAGGATGACGATGGAGAATTCTCGCTGCACCATCAGGGTCGGAAACCAACACATTCGATACCATAAAAGGATTTAGGCAAGGCGATGCGCTGTCATGTGACTTTTTGAATTTGATTCTTGAGAGGATTGTGCAAAACTCCAGAGCCAACACCAGAGGCACAATTTTCCAAAAATCGGTGCAGTTACTAGCATACGCTGACGATATTAACATCATTGTTAGGACTCAACGTGATGTCATAGCCACGTTTGTGAGTATAGAGTAGGAAGCGGCCCAAAAGGGTTTAGCAGTAAATGAGGGTAAGACTAAGTATATGCTGTCAACACGAAAAGACACACAGCATCGACATTCTACAGAACGTCACCATTGACAGATATAACTTTGAGGTAGTACGGGACTTAGTCTACCTCGGCTCCGCTATTAACTCTGACAACAACATCTCGTCAGAAATCAAACGAAGAATTACTCTTGCCAATCGCTGTTTCTTCGGGCTAAGAAGGCAATTTAGTAGTAAAGTCCTCACTCGAACTACTACGGAGATCCTATATAAGACCCTGATCATCCCAGTCCTGCTCTATGGCGCTGAAGCATGGACCGTATCAAAAGCGGATGAAGAAATCCTTGGTCGATTCGAGAGAAAAATTCTTCGGAAAATCTTCGGTCCCGTTTGCGTTGACGGGCTATGGAGTCGAAGTTTCAACCACGAACAGCGGCATGGTTTTCTTACACCAATTACTATCAGGGCAAATTGATGCCCCTGATCTTTTAAGTGCTACTGGTTGTAATACCCGGGGAGGTTACTACAAACTTACTTATTTACTTAAGTGGCGCTACAGTCCGGGATGAACCTGGGCCTCAACCAACATGCCTCTCCAATTAGCCCGGTCCTTAGCTAACTGCCTCCAGCTGCGCACTCCAAGTTGGTTGAGGTCGGTTTCCTCTACTGCGTCCGACGTCTGGCTGGAAATCGAAGAATCTGTGAGCCGAAGTATTGGCGTCCATTCGTTCTTCATGTCCTAGCCATCTGAAATGTCCAATGCGCAGTTTTTTTGACCAGGATATGCCGCTGTACGGCTCGTATTGTTCGTCTCTATAAATTCTGTCGTATGTGGCTTTGAAATCGATAGATAGGTGGTGGGTATCGATTTGGACTTCTTGGGTTTTTTCCAAGATCAATCGGAGTGGGAAAATATGATCGATTGTGGACTTTCCTGGCTTAAAACCACACTGATAAGAGCCGATCAGGTTGTTGGTAAACGGTTTCAGGCGTTCACATATTACGGCAGATAGGATCTTGTAGGCGATGTTGAGTAGACTTATGCCTCTGTAGTTGGCGCAGTTCAGAGGGTCTCCTTTTTTGTGGATCGGGCAAACGATGCTGAGGTTCCATTCTTCAGGCATGCTTTCATCCGACCAGATTTGGCTTATGAGTTATTGGATGTTACTTACCAAGTCATCTCCGCCGGCCTTATAAAGCTCAGCGGGAAGGCCGTCATTTCCGGCAGCCTTATTAAGCTTGAGTTTAGATATTGCTATCCTCACTTCACTTAGGTCGGGTGGTTGGCCGTTTTCGCTGTCGTTGCCAATATTAAATGGTTCGTTCTGCCTGACAGCGGAATGTTGTTCGTCATCGCCGTTTAACAGTCTGCAGAAGTGGTTCTTCCATATCCTCAGCATCGACTGTGTCTCAACTACGATATTTCCTTGTTCATCTCGACAGGATTCTGTTCGAGCCTTGTAGCCTTGTCTTTGACGTTTTACACATTGGTAAAACTTGCGAACATCGTTCCTCTCTATATCCTCGATCGCGCGCTTTTCGTGCTCTTTTTTCTTCTTTCTGAAAAGCCGATGTTCTTCCCTTCTTCTTTGCATACAGAGCTCAATGGCAGCTCTCGTCTTCACCTGCAGCTTAGCCTTGTAGGCCTCGTTCTTGGCTGCGAGCATCTGTCGGCATTCCTCATCAAACCAGGGGTTTCTTGCTGATGGCCGCGAGAAACCTAGCACATGAGTTGCGGCTGATCTAATGGCTTGTTGGCATCGTTGCCATTGTTCTTCGACATAAGATGCGGGTGGTGTGTTGTGAGTCGAGATGTTAAGAGATAGGCGTTGCGCGAAGGTCTTGGCGGTCTCTGGCGATTGCAGTCTTTCGACATTAAATTTTTTCACAGTATTTCTGGATTGTTGTGGCGTGGTGGATATCCGCATTCTTACCTTGGCTGCTACAAGGTAGTGATCCGAGTCGATGTTAGCTCCTCGGAATGTTCGGACATCCAAAATACTGGATGCGTGCCTCTTATCTATCGCAATGTGATCAATTTGGTTGACCGTTCGTTGATCTGGAGACCGCCATGTCCCCTTATGGATATCGAGGTGAGGAAACCGTGTGCTGGCTATAGTGGCATTTCGTTCCGTAGCGAAATCAATAAGCCTAAGTCCGTTACCAGACGTGTTGTCGTGTAGGCTATGTTTTCCGACAATACTTCTAAAGATGTCTTCTCTTCCTACCTTTGCGTTAAAATCTCCCAGCACGATTTTAACATTGTACTTCGGTAGTCGCTCAAAGGTTTTGTCAAGGAGCTCGTAGAAGCAATCCTTAGTTGTATCATCTTTTTCTTCCGTCGGAGCGTGAGCGCATATAAGGCTTATGTTGACGAATTTGGCCTTGATGCGGATTGTTACTATGCGTTCGCTAATGTCTTGGAAACATAAGACTTCTTGCCTAAGTCTGGCACTTATAACAAATCCGCATCCGAATAGTCGCTGTTTCTGCTCACTATAACACGGTCCGTAATATATGTCACAGTTTTTCATCCTCTTTTTGCCCGGCCCATCCCATCGTATTTCCTGGATGGCAGTAATGTCTGCTTTGTAGCAGTTTAGGGCTTCCGCTAGTTGTTCGCCTGCACCTCTCCTGTTTTATGTTCTCACATTCCAGGTGCAGATACGAACGTCGTTGTCCTTTTTTCGTTTAGCAGGGTCGTCAACAATAATATCAGTCCTTTCCGAGGCTATTGGTTGCTTCGTAACAATATTTTTTTTCCGTGGATGGGTAGTTAACCCAAAGCACAACCCCCAACCTGGAGGGCCAGGCCCTTGTTTTGACCCTAGGACAGCGGGCCGGAAAAAAATACCGATGTCAGTAGCCCATTTTAGGGGTATGAGCGCTGCCGTTGACCCATTGAGGGCTCCTCCGCCACCAAATCTTTTCCAATACCCTGGCTCAGTATGTATAGTTGAAGCAGGCCTATAAAGCTTAAAGATCTCCCGAGATGATACTTGCAGATGTTTATTGACTCAGCTCTTGAATTATCGTAGATGAGGTAGATAATGTAGATGCACTAAGTGAGGTGATGGTTGTTTATTAGATGACATACTCGGATAACTTTTCAGATCAGAAAAGTAAATATTCAGTGGAGTTGCTATGGTTAGAAATCGAACCTAGTCCTTCTAAACGGCAGTTGAAGTCACAAACCACTGCGCTGCATTTAGCCCCCTTACCCCAAAAATATCTCAAACTGCGTTTTAATTTCGATAACAATACGGTTACAATTTGGTAATGTGCTACCTTAAACGAGGCTCTAATATCGATATCATACAAAACTCCTATGGCAATCTTCCTTAAATAGAAATCTAACCAACAGGCTTTAAAAAAAAAAAAACCCTTTTCCCATGACCACGAATTTCCTCCGTCGCTTTTAACTTCGTAAAAATACACCCACGCGTTCTGCACTCTTTAACATGACCTTCAGATTCCGCCCTGAGCCGCATATAAACTGGAAATCCCTTCACCATGCAACACCAACACTCCATATAGTAATTTCCTATTCCATGTAACATCCTCTGGGGGAATCTTCGTTTTAACTGTTGAAATGCAACCTCGGAAGCATACATCGCTCCGTATAGTGTGCTACTATCTGCACACCCGTATCCGTAACGCTCCTTCGGGGTACAACCTACTCGTCGTACGTATACGGACACCATCCTGGGGCACTATCGCATACAAGCGTTCTATATGCAAAAACAAAAATTGATTTCATATTCGATCAGAGAACCAAAGGATGGCAGCGGCAGGATGAGTGCCTGCCTGCTACCACCACCACCACCCTCGGCTCCAATTCCCGAACCCGAAAAATAGACAGCAGCAGCATTCCTTTGATGCAAAATCACTGGAGCTGTGTGTTCGTGTACATCCTTGTACACATTTCATTTTATTATCCTCGTTCAGCTTTCAGCGTAAAAAGAGTTAAAGCGTGCACCCCCCTTGACAGAATTTATGAATGCGTGTATGGAGGGTTTCCAAAGGATATCCCTTCGTTCGTCTTCGATGTGTGTGGGAGTGTATGCGTTGTGTCATATTGCCTCCTCGCGCGTTTATCTGAACTGCCATTGAATTGCGTGTCGAAAATCGAAAAATACTCCATCGGCATGTATGCGCCCTTCTGATTCCGATATAGACACAAGGAGCCTTGTTGCTCCAAACCCCTGCCTCTGTGTGTGCTTGGGGTGTGGGAGGACCCTCAAACCAATTCATGTTTTTATTTATTTATATTTCTTTTCCTAACGAACTTCCTAGGCAAATTTGAATATCCTGTTTTTGGACGCCGTTTCAACTTCGTGGGGACACATTTTATTGCTATCCTCGGCGATAGGGACATTCTACGACGAGGCGAACGTGTATTTTTCGTGATTTAATGACCCAGTGGCAGCGATCCTGGCTGGCGCTGCTATCAAAGCAAAGTTCGTCAATCCATGCCACGCCACCAAAATGATTTGTTCGACGATTAGGCTAAACTTTCGCCGAATTCTTGCGATATCCTTGTGCGAGTTTTCTCTTAATGAGCGTGTTTGTGTGCACACAGTTCTGGTCGCCGAGAGTGGGGGGAGGGTTTGATGATAATTTTTTACGGTCGCTCATAAATCTCGAGCACGGGCGCCTATTAAATTCTGAAAGGCGAACGGAAATCGTGGCGGTTTGTTGTTTGCGAACGTTAATTTGACAAGCGATTTATGCGGCGAATTGACGCTTTATGTGGTTTTCCAATGGAAGTCCAACTTTTCCATAGCACAAGAGTTTGCGTGAGGAAATTTGCATAATTCAATCGAGGCGCTGACAATGACGACGAATGAAATTCACACGCTCTGTCAACTCATGTGTGGCTGTGTGTGTTTCAAATGTAAACAAGGGACATCTCCAAAATTCAGAAACAAAAAAAAACCTTCGCGTCGCGCTCACCCGCTGTCAAAGTGTCTGCAATTGTTGCGTGTGTCATGTGTTGCATGTGTGACAAGGAGACATACGACTGCGAAATTTGCGTGCTTGGCCGCCCAAAACAGACAGTTCTTGCATGCAAATGTGCATACTGCTCGACATCGGTAGCACCGCCAACAAACACATCCATTCCACTCGCCACTCCACTCTATCCTACTCTACTCCACTCCGAAGCACAGTAGCAGCGGCCGCATATCCATCCCGAATTATTGATCGGCTAACCTAATTTCAGACCTCGATATAGGTGTACACCGTATCCTCAGAGAGAGCGAGCGCCACGCTCCAAGGGCGAGAAATGAACTGGATGGGAACTGAATACTAAATGAACCGCCGCCGCGCCGTCATTATTAAAGTTCGCGCTGGCTTGAGCGTACAAATAACTTTCAATACACATGGCGCCATCTGTTGGCCACGCTAGCGATGACAGAAGCCATTTTGTTTCTGTTGTCTCGCTCTGACCACACTTTTGGCACCTGAGTGTGCGCACTTGATACCGCCCCAAGCTTGCGAAACCCGCAACTCACACACTCAGTTCACCGGCAGTCACTGCTCTCCTCTCAATCTGTTCGTCGCATTTCACTCGCACAACTGTCGCCTGAGCATAACCACATCTCGCTTATTCCAGTCGAACAAGTGCTTTCTCAGTGCGGGTGTAGTGGTGGATTGGAAGAATTTAACCACGCCTTCGCCGACACCAACACAATCGCACATCTGCAGTGAGAGGGTGGATCTCAGAGAGTGAGTGTGATTCGCTCCCGAGTCAAGCACATCTGGAAGTGGTGTGCTCTTGCTCCCGCACTGTCAGTGTCAGATACTCAGATGACTCTCAACGATAGAAGGTGATAACGATGGCGCGCGATGGTAGCACTGTGACAATGCGATGGGGATGTGTTGCGTTGCGATGTTGTGCGCCACGCGACGGCTACTGTTGTGTAGCGGAGAAGCGGGTAATGGTCGCGACCAATTTGCAAGTTAATTGCAAAATTGTTTCGTGAAAATCGCAGATATTGGGTTCGAGATAAGTGCTGCAGTGGATTGCATTCCAAGGATAATTTGATGGCGAGTGAATTGTTTAATAAATTAATCGCAATCGTTGGTTTGGGATTGCGTTTAAAAGGTCGCAGTAGTGGCGTTGTGGGTATCCGACAGTGCAACTATGTATTTGTCGGTTGTAATTGTTTATTTCCCGTGGTGCTGTAGTACATAAAACATTTTCAAATGAACACGATACCTACTCATGAAGGGTGAAAGGCGATTAATTTCGAAGCTAACAACATGGGAACTAAGGAATTCTAAAGTTAATTAAACACGACTCGAGTTTTACTGTCATTGGGCGTCCGTCGTCTGTCAGAGACGATGACAGTTCAAATTTGTGACATATCAGCGCGGCGACACTAATCGTTTTTAAAAGTGTTTGACTTCGATTGAGATTTGTTAGTTGATAGATAGGACCGAACTGTGGAGTTTCTTTGTTGGATGCAATTAGGTTTGAAATTAACTTTGAATATTATTTAGTTATTATCGAACAATGCGCTAACAGCTCGGAAGGAATTTGTTCTGCTTTACCTATGTGTCTGCAGTTATTTAGCCAGTTTGCGTAATTTTATCACCAACAAATTGTATTATTCGAAAGAATTAAAAGAGCGCATTAGGAATGAAAACTGCTCACTTCTCAAAAGTCAAACAGACGAAAAGTGTATGGCACGTGAACAACGTTTATGGACCTCTTCTTTGCTACTTGTAAGCTTCAAGATTTGTGATTTGGACAGCACTAGCGAAGGCGTTAAATAGAAGATAACAAGCTTACGAGGTTGCAATGAACCAATGAACAATGAACTCCACACAACATCTTCAGCTACACTGGACATTTTGTCTAACCTACTAAGTCCTGAGATGATTGACAACAGATTAGCATTCAGCCATTCAATTCATGACCATCCATCCAACAGCTGTTAAAAATTCAAACTGGCTACTCAACAATTTTAAAAAAAGCGCACAAATATTCTACAAAACACCAATCACTTCCTTCCTATGTCAAACATTGATAAGAATTATCAGGTCACTGATCTGTCAGATTATCTTTTGATAATGAAGAACTTGTGCAAAATCTTTCGACTCTTGTTTACATAGTCGCTAGGCTCCAAAAAAAAACGTGCAAGTCTGTCAAGATCTGAAGACTCACTTTCATCTCTCTGGATCATTAAAACGTATTACAGGTGCGAATAGATAGACTTGTTCTCCGGTGGAAAGAGACTGTAATCTTGAAAGGGATATCCTCAGACAGCCAATTGGATGATAAACTGAAATTGGTCTCATTTAACCCTAAAAGTGGCCCTAGTCTGCCGAACAGCTCTTCTGTATAACCAAAGCAGCCTATAGGCATAGAGATATCTCAGGGATTTGTGATGCCTATGAACTCAGCAGACTTTGAGCGGAATATCAGCGTTTCCAGAAAAGATTACAATTGCATAGTCAAATTGCTACATGCACATGCAATCAAGCGGAGCACACTATCGTCAGATCATGCCCTAGATGGAGCAGTGGAACCACATGCCTGGTCACCAATTGAATTTCGATAGCTGATATACATCAGCGTCACCCATGGAGTCATTATTGGATACTGCATTCCTGTGAAGACCAAGGCAGCTTCTCAAACACTGCCTCTCAAACACCCGTATCTTTTCCATTTGAGATGGGGCAACGTTGAACCACACCGGACACCCATAGGCAATCATCGGTCTGATAAGAGACATGTAGCAAATCACCTTCACCCTGCTATCAAGACGGCTGCTATAAAACAATCGTCTTGTCAGGGCAAATGCTCCCCTAGCCCTCGCCAGAGCAGCATCTACATGTCTTCCAAAATATAGGTACTGATCCAGCCAGATGCCAAGGTACTTTACTACATTTTTACTCGCCAGTGGATGTCCGTTTGGTCCAACGATCACCAGCTTGCGCCAGTTCTTTCTTCTATCCCTAGAGGCCCTAGACAACGGTGTCCTAAACAGTATAGTTTCCGATTTCTGAAAGTTAATTTTCAACTTCCAGTCATCACAATATCTCTGGATCTTATCGAAGTCCCGCTGCAAAAGAGTTCGGATGACCTCAACAGTAGGTGCTGTTCTGTACGCGATAAGATCGTCCGCATACGCAATTGCCTGAGTAAGACTACCTATCATATCGCTGGTGTAAATGCTGAAGAGAATCGGCGACTTCACCGCTCCCTGTTGCAAACCATTTTTTATGAAAAATTTGGTGGTAGAAGTTACATTGCCACTTTTGACAACAAACGTTCTACCAGTCAACATGTCATGAAGCATATATAATAGTGGTTTACTTATGCCAAGTCTGGTTAGCTTTAGATAGAGGCCCTCTAACCATACGGTGTCGAAAGCCTTCTCCAAATCAACCAGACATGCACCCGTGCACTGTTTTTTCGCTTTGTTCCATTGTTTTTTTTTTTTTTTTTTTTTTTTTCCGTGGGCTGGTGGAAATCTTCATAGACACGATGAGCACGTGCCCAAAGTAGTGTGAGATTTTTACTCACTAAAACCACCACCCATTTGGTATTTCTATTGCAACTAAGTATACGACTTATCCAGCAATTTTTTTATCACGATTATATAATATGTTTGGCAGGTAACTTTCCTTTGAGAGTTCCTGCTTTTCCGCAATTATAGCGCGGTTTGTTATTATCGGGCCAAATCTAAGGGTTTAGTTCTTTGAAGACGCCGCAATGTATTTGTTTCGTCCAGAATTTGGAGGACTGTTGTGTTAACGTGTCCTAATAAACGTTTTTTATGTTTTCGTGCAAAATTTTTTGTTTCATCTTTAACCGCGGGAATACCCAGATCTCTGCGTAGATCTTCGTTCCTTATGTACCACGGCGCATTGACGAATGATCTTAACATTTTGTTTTCAAAAGTTTGTAAAATGTTTAGATTCGTTTCACTGGTACAACCCCATAGTTGTATACCATATGTCCAAACCGGTTTTAGCACTTGCTTGTATAATAGCAGCTTGTTATCAAGGTTAAGCTTCGAATATTTTCCGAGCAACCAGTACAGTTCTCTGTATTTATTCTTAAGTTCTTCGCATTTCTTTTTTACATGCGACTTCCATTTTAATTTTGCATCGAGTGTCATACCGAGATATTTCGCTTCATTTGCAAACGGGACTCGAACCGTATTTAGAAATACAGGCAAATTGTTTGTCCGTTTATACGAAAAATCTACATGGATCGATTTGCTCTCATTAAGTGTAATCCGCCAGGATTTAGTCCATTCATTAACCTCGTTAAGAGCGTTTTGTAATTTAATATTTGTTTCCTCTATTGTTGTGGCAACTGCTAGTATAGCAGTATCGTCAGCAAACGTTGCAACTATTGTATCGTTTGTTTGTGGGATATCACGAGTGAATATGAGGTACAGGATTGGTCCAAGGACGCTTCCTTGCGGTACACCTGCCATTATTTCTTTGAACTCGGAATATTCGCTTCCAAGTTTCACACGGAAGAGTCTATGCTCAAGATACGACACGAGGATTTTATATAATTGTTCTGGCAAAACTTGACTTAGTTTATAAGTAAGGCCTTTGTGCCACACCTTGTCAAAAGCTTGCGACACGTCAAGAAATACGGCTGAACAAATTTTCTTTTCTTCGAAAGCTTTCTCAATTACATCTGTAATTCGATGTACTTGGTCCACCGTTGAATGTTTACTTCTAAACCCAAATTGATGGTCAGGTAAAAGACGTTTCTGTTCAATTATGGGGTGTAAGCGACCGAGTAATATCCGTTCAAAAACTTTTGAAATGATTGGAAGAAGTGAAATAGGCCTGTAAGATTTTATTTCATTCGGTGATTTTCCTGGTTTTAGAACCATAATCACTTCCGCGACTTTCCACTGTCTTGGTATGTATTCTAATCTGATTGCTGCATTTATAATAAAAAGAAGCTTAGTTAATGCTTTCCGAGGCAACATTTTAAGAAGTTCTCCTGTAATCAGGTCATAACCCGGAGCTTTTTTAGGCTTTAGTTTCTGTATTTCCCGTTTAAGCTCGGCAATACTTGCATATCTTACTATGTTATTATCGGTAGTACTCTCGAATATATTAATGTTTTCATTTTGCGCCGGACCATCAAATGGCTTACATGTTTCCTCAAGATGTGAGGCAAAAACGTCAGCTTTTTCCTTATCGCTCTTTGCCCAAACGTCTTGAGTTACCCTAATGGGCGGCACAGCGATTTTTGGCCGTTTTATGACTCTAATTGCTTTCCAGAGCGAATAATTCGATTCCTTTCCAGCGGTTAGGCTTTGCAGATAAGTTTCTACTGAATGGTTTTTAAAGTATTTAATCGAATTTGATAGCAAATTACTCAACCGATTGAGATGTGTTTTATCTTGCGGGGCACGAGTTTGGTGCCATCTTTTACGAGCTTTTCTTTTTTGTCTTACTAAATCTTGTATTTCACGGGGGTACTTAATTTTACTATAGCTCACTATTTTGTTCTGTTGAGGAGTATTATTCCATGCTGCTTTTTGGATGGTATTGATAAATGAGTCAACAGCGACTTCGAGTTCCAATGGGGTTCTAAGCGATACACCCAGTCGGATATTATTTTCAATATCGTTTTTGAAACCTTCCCAGTTGGTTTTCGCGTTTGTTAATCTGGGTGGTTTTTCATTTATAATCAGTGACTCGCTCATTGTTAAAATGACTGGAGAATGATCAGAGGAAAGATCAAAGCATTCTTCAACTTTGATTCGATTGGACGGCAGACCTTTTACAATGAAAAAATCGATCAAATCCGGTATTTTTCTAGCATCAGTTGGCCAGTAAGTTGGTTTTCCCGTAGAATGAAATTCGGTATTGTACTTTCTACCTATATCATAAAGCATCCTACCTTTCTGTGATATGCATCTAGATCCCCAGAATGTATGTTTTGCATTAAAGTCCCCTCCGATGACAAAACGTTGTCCAAGGGAATTAAGCAAGTTTTCAAAGTCAATTTTCTCAACCTTGCATCGTGGTGGGCAGTAAATAGACGATATCTTCAGAAAGGATTGTCTGCTTTTGACTTGTATAGAGCTAACTTGCATTGTTTTGATTTCTAGTTTAAGATCAATCGAATGTTCGATACAATCTTTTATATATAGTGAGGCTCCACCTCTAGCCTTATTCGATGGATGTAGAGCATGATAGTCGAGATAACCTTTAATTTTTAAGTTCGAATTACTCTTTGCGTGAGTTTCGGATATTAAACAGATGTCTATATCTTTTTCCTGCATAAATAATTCAAGTTCTCCAAGTTTTTGCCAAAGGCCATTGGCATTCCACGTAAGAATTTTAAGCAATCTATTCATGTTAAAGGTGGGGTACTTCTATTGCGAATACTATTTTCGAGCTTAACGAGCCTGTCAAAAATAAGTTTATTCGTTTTGCTTTGTTCCTCAAGTTTTGAAAGAATAATCGAAAATACATTTGAAACTGGGTCAGGTGAGATATTTTTTTGGGCGTTATTGGATACTGTAGCTTGAGCATACGTTTGTACATTTGGTTTTGGATGTACAAGATCCGAACGGATATCTGATGGCCGCGTAGTTTGTGGACATTTAGGTTCTTCGATTATGGCCTGCTTTTTCTTCGACATATTTTTAATCGGAATTTTAGTCTGTTGCTTGTTTAAATTTAATTTCTGTGAATTAATAGTATTAAATTTCGTCCGTCTTTTTTGCAACTCTTTAGCTACTTCGCAGCCGCGATAATTTGCCGGATGATTGCCTTTACAGTTAATGCAGATAGCAAGAGCTTTCTTATCTGACATACAATCTACCGTCAGGTGATTGCCGGCACATTTTACACACCGCGGTTCTTTTTGACAATAGCTTTGCGTATGATTGTATCCTTGGCAGCGCTTGCACTGGGGAACTAGTTTGGAATCCTTACGCATAGGCTCTATTTTTACAACAATATTAAGTATTGTTTTTATTTCATAAATTTTGTTCAAACTTTCTGTTTTATCGAAAGTGAGTATAAATAAAGGAAGGCCGCGTTTTATTACATTTCCTTCGCCATCTTTTTGCTTTTGGTCTCGTTTGACAATGTTAACGGCATCTATGACTTTATATTGCCTGTTTTTCAGATCATTTACAATGTCATCCTTTAAGCACGACGCATGTAACCCTCTAGCTACAACGCGTAAAGGCCTTTCAGATTTATTTTCAAAAGAATACCATTCTATTTTATCGATATTAAGCTTGCGAGATAATAGACGGTAACTTTCAGGGTCTTTAACGCAGACTTTCCATGTATTTTTTCTTAGCGAAGTTACTTGGTAGCCCGATAATGGCAACGATTTTAGCAAGGTATGCAACTTGTTAAAGTCGTCAATACCGATCACATTAATTGGCGGTGGGGGACGTTGTTTTAGCTGTTTCGCTTTGTTAATAATCTCTTTGTCGCGGTTTATTATTTCAGGAGAGGATACAGCTTTCCTCTTTTTAACTGGTCTTTTCTTTAAGATCCAGTCAGTTTCGCGACTGAGTTCTTCTTCATCCGTGTGGTATTCCGAATTCACGGGGCCGTTTGAACTTGTTTTTGGTATTTTAAATGAACTCTTCAGAGTCATATTTTCTTCCTTTAGATGGAGAATTTCTTTACGAAGCTCTTCGCAGAGCAGTTCGACATTGTTAAGCCTTGTTCGAAGAACGTCGTTTTCTTCCTTTAGGCTCTTATTTTTCACTGAGTCTCGTTTTTCGTGGGCTGACACTTCTGGTGTTGTCGAGCTCCTTGAGACACATATATTTTTTTGAGATCCTGATGTAGGTGACCTCGTTACCCTTGAACTTTTCCCGAAAGGGTTACACATTTGCAATAATTGGCTCTCCCCAGAATCCGTAGAGCCGACCTCCGTAGAGGGTGGATTTTCCAGTGAAACTGAATTGCCACCTGGGGTAGTAAATCTTTTCGTTGTACTCATTGCATTTTTGTTGTTTGTATACGCTTTACACTCGGTATACGGGGAGTGGATTTTAGTCGCCTTCTACGACAGGCATGCCTTACCTCGGGTATATTCTGACCCCTAACCCGAAGGGGTTTGGAGGCGGCATGAATACAGTCATGTCCGGCCTTGAAACCAAACTGGTTCTCTGGTATAATATTGTTGTCCTCAGACCACTTGAACAGAGCCCGATTGAGAATCTTTTCAAATACCTTGCTGATACTCGGAAGGAGACTTATCGACCGGAAATTTGCCGGATTGGAGTTGTCCTTTCCCTTTTTCGGGAGAGGATGAACCACCGCCGTCTTCTTACGCACTGGATAATGTGCATTATTCAGCGCGTTGTTGAACAGCGTGGCATAAATGTCCACAGCTTCAGGGGGTAAGTGTCGCAGTACAATGTTGGACATACCATCGACTCCCGCTGACTTCTTTTTCTTTATGGAATCGAAGATGGTCTGGAGTTCCACCTTCGAAATTAACAGGGGACTAGACCCACTTCGCTCGGCGACTATGGCGTTTGCCAAGTTTTCGTCATCGAACCGCGTGAAACCGCGGTTCTCAGATCGCCATTGCGTTATGTCATTTCTGAGGTAGAAGTAATGGAGCAGGGCATTGTTTTCCAGGACGCGGTTCGGGCGAATGCTATCATTCGCCTTATACACTTCCTGAAAGACAGCCCCCACTGCCTCCACTTTCTCCTGAGGATCTTCAATAACATAGAAATCGTCGTTGAAGACGGCTTCCCCTGGATCGATTCCTGCTGTCAAAAGTATGTTTGTATTGTCAGTTGTTCGTTGGAGCTTAATACACGGAAGGTCGTTATGACCTTTCCTCCTAAAGATCTTATTAATTTGTGGAAACATACTCGGGTCGCTGGAATTTACGGCCCGAATTCTGTTATTCCAAAACAAATTAATGGACAACCGATAGTTCTCCTTGATCAATTGGTTGATGTTTTTGATCGACGCCTTCAGTGTTCTAATCTCCGGGTCACGTGGGTTTGTCAGTCGTCTGTACAAGTTTTTTAGTCTTGTCAGAAGTCCGCTTTTTTGTCTGTGAAGTGCGTCAATGGTCGCGTTTCTGTACGAAGACGTTATGTCACGTTCTTTGTATTTTGGAATAGTCCTGTCCATTGTCGTTTGGATCGATTCGTCCATTTGTTGTAAGTAGTTGTCGATTTTGTTGTTTGTCAAATTTCGGTTGTTTGGTGGTAGTATGTCCCTCGAACGTAGTTCTCTTGATTAGGCGTTGGTAAAGCGTGGCCAGCGCATCTTACCGTAGTTGTAAGAATGCACAGGCACATACTCCTCCAACGCCACAAGCTCGTTCGGAAGCTGTATTACGGCGGCGAGTCCGTAGTGGTCACTGTCGTACTCGATCGTCTGTAAACAGTTTCGCGGGTGTTGACCTACTTTGTCAGTAACAGTCAGTCTTGTGTCTCGCAGTAAAAGATCCAGAAAAGCACCGCTTCTCGGAAACGATGGCCTATTTGTGGCGAGAATGTCGATCCTATATTCAACATTGTAGTGGACCATCCAATTGTATAGATGGTTACCCCGAGGATTTTGTATTTGATTTCCCCAATCTTCGCGTTTGGCATTTAAATCTCCAGCCAAAAGATAAAAGTTCTTCCAAATAAATTATTAAGTACCTTGCATGGACCAAGTAAATTATTTTCTTGGTATTTTCCGGGCTTTTCAAACACAAGGAAGTTACCCCTTGGAGTATACTGGTTTTAGAGGAACTATTCTGCTAAAATAGAATCGTAAACGTCTTATGCCATAACGTTGTCAGCTGTACAGTGACGATCCTCTCGATATTAAGCCTGGCAACGGAGTTGGGCTATTTGTCTTCTCTGGAAAATGAAATGCCTCAATAGTCTCCAGACCAACAAGTAGCTAAAGTTGACATGGACTACTTCCTTGATGCAGCAAAAATAAAAACGCCACAGCCATGGGGGACTACTGCAAAAAAAAAAAACAACGCGTATAGATTAATCTCACATAATTCTCCCTTACCGTCCCCATCTAATAAAGCGCAGGCTATTAGCGACATTGTCAAGAAGGCATTATAACAACCTAAAGTGAGGCTTACTAAAAGGCAAGGTCGCAGCAAAGATGAGAGCTGCTGTCGTTCTACATGGCAAAAGAAAGAACGTCAGCTTTTCAGAAAAAAACTAAGAAAAAGCAAGAAATTCCTGAGAGCTAAAGTATATAGAGATCCGACTCCACGGATTTTGCTTAGAAATTTTACCATCCAAACAAAAACTCTTCAGTGTCAGGGATGCAAAACTCGAACAATATCCTTTCAAGATGAAAAATGGAAGAACGACAGACATTTTAAACGACGATAACGAATATCTCCCACTGTCAGACTGACCGAACCATTCAATATTGACAATACCAGCGAAAAGTGCTAGCCACCCGACCTAAATGAAGTATGGATGGCAATATCTAAACAAGCCTTCCTGCCGAATCATATAAATTCGCGGGAGGTTACTTAGTAAGTATAACACATCCCAAATCACATGCAAAATTCGGATGTGAAGCTTGTTTTGAGGGCTAGGGCTTGGAAATTGAATGGACTTCAAGCAGAGTCTTCGATCGTCACCCAAAAAGGGTATTGATTGTAACGAACTTAATAATTTGAAGAACACAACTGGAGGACGGACTAATTTTATATGCATGTTAGTTGAGGATAATCTTAACCACTGGCTGTAGCGTTCCCTAATATGAGTAGATTCATAGGCTCAAAGATTAAGTTATATATACAGAGGTGCCACTACAGGAAAAATGTTCGTAAGTTTTACCAAAGCCAGGGATACAAGACCCGAAAAGAATCCGGCCGACATCAACAAAGAAAGATCGTCGTTGAGTCAGAGTCGATGCTGAGGATATGGAAGAACCACTTCTACAGACTGTCTAATGGCGATGACGAAGAATCTCCTGCATTCAGGCGGAACAAACCATTCAATATTGGCAATGACAGCGAAAACTACCGCAGTACCAACCACCCGACCTAAGTGAAGTGCGCAATATCAAAACGTATACTTAACAAGGCTGAACGAAATGACAGCCTTCCGGCATAGCTTTATAGCCGCATAAGCAAAATTTGATCGGATAAAAGTATGGAGGTACTGGAAGTGAAGCTTTGCCGGTCCACAAAAAAGGACCACCTGCGCCAACTACAGAGGCAAATGTCTCCTCAACATCGCCTACAAGACCCTTTCACCAGTAATATGTGAACGTCTGAAACCGTTTACCAACAACCTGATCTGCCCTTATCAGTGTGGTTTTAGGCCAGGAAAGTCCACAACTGGTCAAATCTTCACACTTCGCCAGATCATGGAAAAAGTTCAAGAAGTTCAATTCCAATCCCACTACTTGTTCATTGATTCCAAAGCCGCATACGATAGCATTTATAGAGACGAACTATACATAGACATGTCTAGTTTTTGTATACCGCCCCATTTGTGCAGGATGACGATGGATAATTATGGCTGCTCCATCCAGCTCGGAAACGACTGGCAAGGCGATGCACTATGTGACTTCTTTAACATCTTTCTTGACAGGATTGTGCAAAACTCTAGGACCAACACCAGAGCAACAATCTTCCAAAAATCGGTGCAACTACTAGCAAACTCTGACGATATTGATATCATTGGTATGACTCAACGTGATGTCATAGCCACGTTTACTAGTATAGAGAAGGAAGGTAAGTCTATGCTGTCAATACGACACACAACATCAACGAATTGGACAGAACGTCCCCACTGAAAGGTATAACTTTGAGGTAGAACGGGACTTTGTCTACCTCGGCTCCGCTATTAACTTTGACAACAACATCTCGTCAGAAACGAAGAATTACTCTTGCTGTTTCGTCGGGCTAAGAAGGCAATTCAGTAGTATAGCCTGATCATCTCAGACCTGCTCTACGGCGTTGAAGCATGGAACGTATCAAAAGTGGATGAAGAAATCATTGGTCTTCGAAAAATCTTCGGTCCCGTTCGCGTTGACAACCAAGAGCTGTACAGCGACATGCTCTTAGTAAAACAAAACTCCTCTTTCGACGTTTAAGATTGCTAGAACATGTAGAACGAATGGACACCAATACTTCTGCTAGCAGAATCTTAGATTCTCAGCCAGATGTCGGACGCAGTAGAGGAAAACCTCGCCTTAAGTGGCGCGCACAAGTAGAAACTTACCTGAACCAACTTCGAGTGCGCAACTGGAGGCAGTTGGCAAAGGACCGGGCTAATTATAGAGGCATGTTGGTTGAGGCCCATGTTCATTCCGGACTGTATTGCCACTTAAGTTTCGCATCCCAAAAAAGTCACTGTTTGGTGTGGATTTTGAACTGGCGGCGTCATCGGTAAATATTTCTTTGAGAACGACGTTGGTCGGACATCACGTCAACTGCGAGTGCTATAGTTCTATGATTACCAACATCTTTTGACCTAAATTGGATGATATGGACACCGTATGTATTTTATACATTACGGCCGCTGCGCTTCGTGCTACACAGCTCTTGCCACATTGGAAATTCTTCACGAGGGATTCGGCAGGGTTATCTCACGTGGAGGTGATGTGAACTGGCCACCGAGATCGTGCGATTTTACCCCGTTAGACATTTTTTTGTAGGGTTTTCTGAAGTCGCAGATTTATGCGAATAAGCCATTAACCACAGCGGCCCTCATAACCCATACCATCGGTCAAATTCAGCCTGATTTGTAAATTAAATATTTCAGATGCGCGCCACCCTGAGAAGCCACGCCGAACATTTGAACGATGTTATATTCCATAAATAATGACATCGATAGGCCCTTCAAATGAATAAAAACTGTCGATGATATCTCCTACACACTCTGTTTTATTTACATTTACAGATAGAAAGCACCTAATGAAAGAAATAAAAATAAAAAACAAAATATCCAAACCATAGCTCAGCAAAGACTAGTCAGAGATCTGTCTCTTTATGATAGGTACTATAATGTCAGATGTTCAGAAGAGGGGGGCATTTACCTACACCGGTGGTTATATATACTTCATTATCGTCTGCAAATTAAAAACAATATCAGGCATTACATCCCATACAGAGCCTCATACCTTACTTTTTCATTCATTTGTGTGCGCAAAGTAATATTTTCACACAAAAAAACCTCCGTTAAGAGTTGTGCACACTTGGGTGTTTGTCAGACTTTTGCAAGAGGTGAAGCAGTGAATACGTGCATTTACTTTCGGAATTTTACACCAATTTTAGCACTCCAACGTGCTTCCTTCTATAGGCACTCCACAATGATGCAAGTAACTGTCATAAAGCCTAGACAATAGTTGGTCATCCCTTTGAATGAACATCAAACATCCTGCTTCATGAACCAAATTCCTGAGTCACCTCGCTTGAAATTATATTCATATTCACTCCAAACAAAAGAGTTGAGTACCAAACTGATACATGTAGTGTTTGCACATGGCTCGAAAATACAAACAAAAGGTTCAGTTCTACGGTTTCACACCGTTGGTATTGTGATATTAGTTTTCCTATTGTGTAAAACATCCTTGATCTTTAAATCCAATGAACCCTTTCCCAGATTCGATATAAACCCTAGAAATACACCTGCTCACTTGTTGATTACCAACTCGTTTGGGAAGATTACCTCATTAAAACCTCACCAATGCATACCTCATTCCATATAAATGAAAACTGTCATCATTCCCGACCTAGTCCAATCCATCCATCTGCTTCTTGCACCACACAAACACACACATATACACCTAAAATCGTTAAATCGATGACCATGACCCAAATAGGATTCAGCGGCAATTCAAATGCCAGCCACTCATTTAATAAATGTAAATGTAAATGAAATTATAATTTCATAACAAACTCACTCAAAAGTCGTCTGCACCAGAGAGTGCGAGAGAGCGAGCCATCCGCAGGACCAACGCGAGCAGAATTGATTAGCCGCGCATTAATGCGGACTTGAAGCTATACGGCTCCACTGTCTGGCTGGCTCTGGCCAGGCCACACGACGAATCCATGAATGAACTTTGAAAATCGTTTCCCAGTATAGGTGCCTGCCTATATCTACTGCGCCGGCCGCACCAATATGATGGCCCCAAACAATGAGTGCAAAAGCAAAACTCCATGTTTTATTTATTAGAGGCTGACATACGGCATCGGGCAAGCGGGCATGCGGCCCCTCTGCTGCCGGATAATAATCACTTTGCATGTAATTAACATTAAAACGCGCGTCTTGGTGGTTTTTCGGTGTTTACATCCCCGGCCAGAGGAGTGAGATACTTTTACTATCGTTGAGTCGAATTTGGGTTTCGGCCATTTCCTTATGGCCGGCGTGAGAGTGGTGATTTCATTGGAATTCGCTTAGGCACCCACATTGGACTTGAAGAACAGAGTTGTTTACAGCACCACCTAGAAGCGATGATCAGGGCCCGCGTAGCATGATAATTACATGGAAACGATAATTCAAACATGGCAGAGGGGAGAGGTGTACGAGCGCGCTCGCGCAGACGAATTCCATGAACCGCCGCTGAAGAGACACACCTGCTTTGCAATAGACTGAGGCCAACTCCAAGACCAACAGAGACAGCAGCAGGTTCGGGTTGGAATTCTAAGGCGTCCTCCTGTTCTAGGATACATGTAATTTACAAGTAGCTAGGCTTCTTGGTAATCTTGTAGGTCATTAATTGCACGTGAGTGCTTGCGCGATGTGAGTTGCTTTATGATTTCGCGCATATGGAGAGCGGGAGAGTTGTCTGCATGTGCGCGCATTCGGGACGCGGTGAATTTGCAAGTGTAATTTTCTGACGCGAATAATTTGCCTGCACACACACACCGTCACCGTGACTTTGAAGCGAACCGCGATCAGCTGATAATGTGCAACGCGTTAATAAATTGACCGTTTAACTTGGGAGCTGTGTTGTTGTTTCATCGGGCCTCTATTAGCTTGGTGGTAGTGGCGACGCTCTTGGAATTATGGCCAATTGGTCTGAGTTGTCTGCACAGATGGACTTGCTAATTTGTCAGACAGCGCTGCCGGTTTTAGGAGGGGCACACGGTCACGAGTGCTATATTATCTAATATTCTGATGTACGCAAACGTGAGAGCTAGAGTTTTGCATATAGGTAGCATAAGGCACAATAATTACGGGCTATGCCGCATGAATTGCTAACACTTGTTGATACATAGTTGTTACAGAGAGTATTTCCTCGAATGCGCTGTGAATGGAATGAACGATGAGTTGACAGGGCGGCGATGATGGAGAGCCTATAAATAGGTGTAGGATTTGATAAATTTTTTTTTAAAGAGTTGTGGGAGGAAGGGTTCTGCTAGGGGCTGAGAGATGGTTTGGGTCAGGAGTAGAAGTGGCATTTTCAAAGAGCAATTTGAGACCCTGAGGAAACGGAAGGGTTCTAATATTCATCTTTGACAAAACACAAAATCAGGGTAGCGTATTATAAATGTCCAGCCTGAAGAGCGGGGCAAAAGTATATGGCTGGACATAAAACTAAGGGATAGAGGCAAGATATCTGGACCTTAAATCCTGCTTAGAATAAGGTGAAAATACATAGTTTAAGGAAATCTAAAACTCTTGTGACAGAAAGAACTTGAACAAAAAGCTAAATTGCAATCCCAGTTTAGACGACCTACATTAATCAATGATACGAGTGCCATTGTAGATATTTTTCAAGCTGCGTTAATAGAAAGTCTTCTTATGGGTTACACACTGATAAGGCAAAAACAATTTCTCCTTGCAAATGGAATTGATTAGAAAAACCAGTGTGTGAGCGCCGAGACACATGGCTTTACTGTGTAAAAATCAGCACTCATCTGTGTTTGTATTCGCTTGGTCTTTTTGCTGAATACTTACTAGCACAAGGACCTCGCCTAGAAATCAAATTGTTCGTTTGTGTCGCTTCAAGTCGGCTTCGAATTCTCTAACGAATAGAAGCCGTTGTGAGCCGAAGGATTCCTTTCGTTCACTCTACATATCCTAGCCATTTTAAAAGTCCAATGTGGAGTTTCTTAATCAGGACTTTGTAGCTGCTCGGCTCCTCAAGTTCGTGATTGAATTGTCTCAAGAGATCGTCAACGTAAAAAAAATGGTTCGCTTGAAATGACCAAGGATAGCTTCACTCGGGTTTGACATTATCCGGCGAGCATGACTGGGATGATCCGGGTCTTATATGGAATCCGATGAGTAGTTCGAGTGAGGGCCTAATTAATAAACTGCGTTCTTAGTACGAAGAAATATAGGGGTTTGCAATTGTAATTCTTCGTTTCATTTCTGACGTTAATGGCAGACCCGAGGTAGACCTGAAAGTCATAGCTCTGGATGATGACGTTTGGTTCAACTTGTCGATGTTATATGTCCTTTTTTTGTTGACAGCATATATACTTGGTTTACTGCTAAACACACTTTAGCCGATTCATTCTATACACTCCCAAAAGCAGCGATGACATCGTTGACGTATGTTAGCAGTTGAACAGATTTATTGAATATTTTGCCCCCTGATGTTGGCTCGGGAATTTATGAAATCCTCTCGTGAAATATGTTAAGCAAGTCATATAGGTCATTTAGGTGACGCATTATTACCTTACCTTAATCGTATTTTTTGTATTTAATGATTTGGTGAGATCATCGGTGACCCGAGAATTTTCGAGTTCGGGCGGGATACCAAAAGTAGATATGGCTGTGTATAGTGTGTAGTCCACCTCTATAAATGATGTCGTATGCGGCTTTAAATTGGATGATAAGTGAGTATCCATGATGATTTGATAAGTTGTAGATTTTCCTGGTCTAATGCTGGCAATCTTTGTCAAGCCATGGGTTTGTTACTAGAAGGCGCTTGATTAACCAGTAACAGCTAACCCTTGACGCCTGGTTACCCCGAAATTAAGATAGTTTTTTTCGCATTTTTAATCGACACAATGACGGAAAACGTTCGTAAATCTAACGAGAACTAATGTTCATTCAGTGATAATATTGTTTCTCAATAAGATAATGAAACCACAAGTACTGCTATTCGGGTAAACGATGTTTCCTCCCAAATTTTGCACGCACATCAAGAGTTTTTGTTTACTTCTGACCCAGAGCTGTAAGTTTTTCAGCTTGAGTAACTATTGATGTTAATCTAGTTTCTTCCGACACGTCCATTTGGAACATGGACGTAGAATCGCAACTGACTCAGAAGGTATTGTGGAAAAGTGAAGAATTTTTGCATCATCCACCAGCAACGGGAAAATATGTGGCCTTTAATCGAGGACAATTCTTCAAATTACCGAGGCAACTACATTGATAAAATTAACAAATCAAAGAGGAGAATGTTGGTAACACAACAGCTTTGAAGAACAAGCCACAAAGTGTCATCCAACATCCAAGAGCCGATTGAGTTTGGCGATACTTCTGCTTGCCTTTTTATTTACGATAAAGCAACAAAGGAAAGAACTATTCTAACCGACACATTATGTCACCATAATTCCATCCTGTCGCTTCCATCTCTAGAGCTTAGACGAAATTGTCATTGGCATCTTACTATAGCAGACGTGAAGGCATCTATAATAATCGAAACAGACTTCCTCAACTTTTACAATTTCTCGGCCGACTTACGCAAGTATAAAGACTCAGCGATAACTCAATTAAGGCCTCATAGTGATCAAATTTATACATCTGACGTACCACAGGTAGTTAGTATCCACCATAATAATCCGTTTTCATCTCATTTAAAGGAATTCAATGACACATTTGATGACCAGTCATCGAAAATCCAACATTTTGAGACGGACTTCACACAGCGTTCTTTTAAACGGTTCACCAGTAACAGCTAACCCTTGACGCCTTTTATCTGAAAAATTGGCTGCTCCAAAAGCGGATTTCGAGGAGCTTATGGCTCTTGGTATTACACATTTTTTACACATGGTACCAAACAAGGACGCTACTTGTTGCCAGTGTGGTGATTGCAGGCGTCAAAACACAATATCGTGCTGGACAAGTTCTCTGTTCCGCACATCCAGGACTTCGCCTATATTACGCATAATAGAAAGATGTTCATAGCATAATCGACATTAAGAATGCGTGTTATCAAGGGTCAGTGTAGCTGAGCGATATCTCAAATCTAGGACAAACGTTTCGATGAGGTGCTTCGTGGACTTGATTTCGTAGTAGCATGAATAGATGGCATCTTAATACAAGCTTGATACAAGCGTCATCTTCAGCTAATCTTCAAACGATTTTAGGAGAATGGGCTGATCATTGAATGGGCTGATGTGAAAATTCGCCACTTCATCCCAACCGAAGGAATAAAGCCTATTCCAAGTAAGGTCAGACTTTACTACAACAAACAACCAACGCAAAGAGACAAAACCATTGGCGTTTTTTTCGAAGAAGCTATCAGGACCGCAGCATAAGTATTCGACATATGATGGCTACAGGATACTTTCGCCATTTGCTTGGGCGATGACATTTTACTATACACCGATCATAAACTACTTCATTTTACATTTCGGCAAAGGCTTCTCTCAGACAAGCCCAGCAGTTAGATTACATTAGCCAATTTTCGACAGACATAAGTACGTCGCCTTGGTGGAAGAGAGAATGTTGTTTTTGATACGCAAGATCGAAGGAGTGCCAGACACAAACAGCACCAATTTTCGGCAACTCGAAGCTGATCAGAAAGAGTACTCAGAATTGCAGGAATTGCTGAATTATAACAGCACATCGCCCATTTTAAAAACCGTTAAAAGTTCTGAATCGTCAACAAATTTTATCGAGTCCAATTTGTCCCAGCAACTTAAAAATTAGATGGGAGTACGTTATCAAAAACAACTGCCTACCAGCAACAAGCAAATGGTATGGTAGAACATTGGCATCGATTACTAAAATCGGCATTTAAATTGAGAACTCACCCAGCAGTCTTTAAACATATTACTTTGGGAATCGCTCAGTTTGGTCCGGGAGCTCACAGAAATAGTCCTCAACAATTCTGTCATTTTTCTCCGTCGGTGCTTGGGCGCATATAAGGCCTATGTTGACGAATGTGGCCTTGATGACGGTTATTCCAGTGCGTTCGCTGATGTCTTCGAATCATCAGACTTCTTGCCTATGAAGAATCTTTATCCAAATAGTCGCAGATTCTGCTAACTATACGACGGATGTAATCCACTTGTCCAGTACATCCCATCGTACTTCCTGGATAACAGTAATGCCTGCATATTACTTCAGCTAGTTGTTCGGCTGCACTTTTTCTGTTAAAACATTTCAGGTTCAAGTACGTTGTCCATTTTTTCATTAAACATGGTCGTCAACAATAAAGTCAGTACTTTCCGAGGGTCTAAGTTGCTTTTATTAACAACAAAGGGTTGTTAAGCCAAAGCACATTATATCACGCGGAGGACCAGTTCCAATCTTTTCAGATATCCCTAGAACACAAGGGTCAGGGTGGTATTAAGCACTGCCCTTTGTTTTCTAGCTCATCCCCCACCATCTTCTTTCAAAGATTCTGATTAACCAATGAAATTCTCATAAAGCATATTGTTGAAGTAAGTCGTAGTAGCTCATGTAGGCCTTAGACGCCACCGTGGATTTTATCTGGGGAGTTCATCCACTACCACTGTCGCTGATTCGCCTGACTTACGCTTAGCTAATTATGGTACTCAAGTAGTTTCTCTATCCATCACTTTAGACAACGTCGCTGAGAGACAAATACCTAAACAGGACATTAAGCCTGGGGTCCCCCTTAATTTGTGTGTGCGAGGTTATTATTTTTGCCACAAAGAAGAGACCTGCTGTTTAACGCCAAATCGAAACGGCAAATTTCAGAAGCTTGACAGTATCTGTCAGAATTACAGAAGAGGTAGAGCAGTTAAAAAACGTAGGTGTTGTTACATCCAGGATTTCAACAAGGAAACTCGCACTTAGTAGTACAACGCTCTAACCTCTAGGCCACTGTACCCACCCTTTTGGGGCTATTTTTCTGTTGGAAAATAGTCAGAAAATCATTCCTGATGTGACACATCTCTAAAGCCTCTATCGCTGTATTTTCTTGTTCGGTCGCCTTCTAAAATGCTTGGGGAAATGGGAAGGATACACAAATCCCTTCCCATTTGTCTATTAAGTTCGATGGCAACCTTTTCAGAAACTCTCGTCTTCCTCTGCCTTGTCGTGGTTGTGAGAATCTATCTAAACATATCGTTGAACCTAGTTTCTAGATTTGCATTTTCTGGTTCATCGTCAAACTAAGGGTTTTTGAAGGCTACTGGACAATATCACCACTGGTTTTGGAATTTGATGCTGGCGGTAATTTGCTTATGAATTGATGATTGAAATAAATTCTGCAAATGTCTAAACTGCCGCTTGCAATTGCTGCCTTTTGAGAATTTGCCTTGCGTTCCACGAAATTCAAGGTATCTAGGGTATTTAAGTTAAAATATATCGAACAGCCAATATTAACTCAAACGACTTGTTGTTGGCAGGGAAGACTTTGCTTAGCTTTGATACCCGACGAACTTGGCGGTACCAAGAAACTGATAGATGTTGGCAACGCGATTTTTGTTAGGACTTTCAAGATTCTAGATGTGTTCCACTTGTGGATCCGAATGCAGTGAATTTTTGATTGACCTCGTGTTGGTTCTGTGATCTCCTTAGATAACATGGATATCAGTAATACAAACCATATAAAGGTTATCAGGAGAATTCATTTCATACGTGGTGTCGTGTAGGCTGTTAACGATGTCCTTTTTCCCTACTTTGACGTTTAAATCACCACGATACTAAAGTCGTAGCGGTGATTTCAAGAAAAACTGCATTTTTGCAGTAGTTCCTGGGGTTTAAAGAGATCACCGTATAATCAGCCCTTAGTGATGTAGTATTTCCCAATCGGATCGTGCATACAAGGATACTAATTGTTAATTCGCACACTATGTGAGTTGTCACGTCCTATGATGTCAACAGTACAAAAGGCTGATTGTCTGAGTTTGGACTTTATTTAAAAATTTGAATCCATACAAGTGGCCTTGTAACTATCACAAGCATCGTATAGCAAATATTAAAAATTTTTTTTGCTCGGATGGTTCAAATCGCATTTGTAGCTATGGATGTAAAAATTACTTTGAAAAACGAACTCCATGACAAGATATGCCAAGAATGATAAAACTTGCCCATTCTAGCCATTTTCCCAACTAACAATTATTCTTTTTTAAGGTACAAATATTTAATTCCCACAAGCAATTATTTCTATAGGCCTTATAGAGTACTTGTGCGCGGAGGTTGAGCATTTTGGCAGATGATTGCTTGGGTAGAAGCTTGTTTAAGACATTATGCAGGAAAATTCACAAGCATAACCGAAATTATGATAGCGTAACTTCTGTAAGGTTGTTTTTAAGCTTCCGGAGATGTACCATAAGTTAGATGTTTCGGTAGAACTTCGCACGAAGTTAATCCGAAGCATAGCATGTATAGAGCTTACGAATGAAGGCTTAAAAAAGCTAAGGTTAAAAGATCGAGAAAAAGATGAAAAAATCGGGACAAGATTGGGAAAAGATCGGGAACCTACCTGAGAATGAGTCAACAAGATTCAAGTACTGCGTTGTATTTACTCGTCTCTCATGTTCGAGAGTACAGCCTAGTGAATAGCTTCGATAGTGCTTTATCGAAGCGAAATTGTTAGTTGGGTTGGGCTTGATTTTTTCAAAAATTAGATCAGGTTGATCAAGTTGAATGCAATGTTATAATTACCACCTCACACAGCGATCGCAACAAAGGCAAGAAGTTGGTGCCATCAATCATGACCTATCCTTACCCCTCCCAATACCAAAAAATGCCACCCCCATAACAATTGAGACAGATTTTTACGAAACCCTTTAACCTCAAATAGCGAGCTGTAATTAGTTACGTTTTTCTGCACCTATTTTCTTAATACGATCTCCTCCAATTGAAAAATGATCTTTCACCATCCGTGTGCGCAACAATAGCGAATCACACTCTCCGTCCCGGTCGTGTTAGGTAACCCAGCTCACAGAAATGATTTATAGCTCGCGACACAAATTGCCCACCAACTTGCATGCGATCGTTGAAGTCGTTGTCTCTTCGCCCACTCAAACAATGTCACACAGTTATTCGTCGCGATCTTGGTCTCGTTCTTGTTGCATGCGATCCCGCCTGCGAATCTCTGCGAAAAACTAAATTCGAGATCAGATCCGAGTCTACACATCAAAATGGCAAAATATGCCATGCCAGCTCTCGATGAATTATTTATGTTCCCTTCGACCGTTTAACTGCAAAATTTATGGAGATCTTGCGAAAATTCAAATTGACACCCAGAACGTGCGTCAAACTCCTCAAGGCCGGTTGGCGTTGATAAGTTGATAAGCCTACACGTCGCTAACAGATCGCGCAGCGAGATTCGCACCCTGCATCCAGTGATCCCACATTTGGGATTGGTTCTATTGTATCCCTCGGAACTCTGCGAAAGTACCGGTACCGCGCTTATCTGTGCGCTGACGGAATAATAGAACGATATCTACCACCACTTCAGCGGAGCAGTGTCTGGTGTCAGACCTGGGCGATCAATCAACATAATGCTGTCATGCATGTAGAACAACAAAAATGTTGCACACATAATTTAGGGGAAATGACCATTCCCTGGACGACGACGACGATGACGACGACCGTTGAATGATGACGAGAAGGAGGAGGAGGAGATAAACATCTCTGGCTGAACAGTCCGTTCCATACATGGCAATCGTTCGTCTTTACATCGCCACCACCACAACCACCATCATTGAGTGCACTCTCCCAACCGAACCCGTAATTTCCGTATACGAGTGCGCGACTGCGCGTAGTGAAGAAGTACCAAGAATGGCGCGATGGCGACCACCGACCACCGACCGACGAAAATCATGAACTGTGAAAGGTTTTCCAGAATTTATACGGTCATTTTTTCTCCAGGTGACCATATCATTGGCAAGCGGAACAAGTTGCCTAGCATGGCGGTGCCGTTGTTGGTGCTGGTGCACAGCGTATAAATGCATGCTCTCGCTCTAAACTGATCGCCAGGATCATCAGGCGGAACTGGTTAATGTGTGTCCGTCTGTTTGTCTTTATACAGTATCCTTGATCGGGGGTAGGTCGTACTTGAAAAAGGACGTAAAGTGCTAGTGAGAAATTAAAATTTATTGTGATCCTGAAACGCGATAGTTGCGCGATCATGATGTTATCGCACATCTTTCGATGCAATTAGGTGAAGTGCTCGCATGGTGATACGTGAACGTGATACACGAATGCCATGCTGGAGACACCATGGATATGAGCAATCGGCATGTGAATGATCTTGGTATTTGTCCATATTTGGGGTGCGCAAAGGGACATTCACCTGCTTCTAGGCTGGGTTGAAGTGGAAATTCAATGGAATTGATAACAAGGAAATGACATGCGTGGCAAAGAAAGGTGGTCGCGTTGATGGTTTAATTAAAATTGCATGAGTTGGACAACCTTTTCTGTATTAGTTGACCCTGAAAGTAGGAATTTTATTTAAAATAAGGGTGACATTAATTTTTCAAACCATTCATAGAGGGTTTGAGGGAAAACTTAGAACATCGACGTTCGAAATCCCAGTTAAAATTTTGATAATTATTAGCAAAATAAAAAGCTCAAGGGAGTGTCCGAGATTTAAATAGTAAACAGTGCTTCAAAAGCTTTGAATGGCTTACAATTAAGATGACGAATTAACGCTACTCCTCTCAAAACAAATAGGTAGCCCCGGAAAACACAAGTTTTGACTTCAACTCTTTTTTTTTCGCAATTAATTGGTTTATTAAAAATTAAATTCAGATCATCAATTCTAAATCTATTAGCTCCTTTTATTCATCAATTTCGAGGGCGCGTACGATAGAGTTCATAATGACGAACTATACAGAAGCAATCAATGTCGAAAAAATGTTGGTCTGGTGACGCTTTATGACATGTGGCTTCTCTAATATCGCATTCACGATATATATCCTTAAACACGAACACTACTTATACTTACTTACTTAAGTGCCGCTACAGTCCGGAATGGACCTTGGTTGAGATCGATTTCTACTTGAGTGTGCCACTTAAGGCGAGGTCTTCCTCTACTGCATCCGACGTCTGTCTGGGAATCGAGGACTGCGAGCCGGAGCAATGGTGTCCATTCGTTGTACATCTCCTATCCATCTTAAACGTCCAATGCGGAGATTTTTAGTTGTTATTGGTTGAATATTCGTCTCCATACAGCCCATCAACGCAAACGGGACCGAACATTTTTCGAAGATTTCGATTTCCCTCATATCGACCTAGGATTTCTTCATCCACCTTTGACACGGTCCATGACTCAGTGCTGTAGATTATATAGGATCTCCTAAGTAAAGTTCGAGTGAAGGCTTTACTACAACAGCGGTTGGCAATTCGTTAAATTTCTGACGAGACGTTGTTGTCAGATTTAATAGACAAAGTCCCGTACTATACCTCAAAGATATCATTGGTAACGTTCTGTCCAATTCGTCGATGTTGTGTATCCTTTTGTGTTGGCAGCACATACTTGGTCTTATCCTCATAGCTAAACCCAATTTGTCCGCTTCCTTCTCTATACTAGCAATCGTGGCTATAACATCACGTTGAGTCCGACCAATGATACCATTATCGTCGGCGTATGCTGCACCGATTTTTGGAAGATTCTCTGGTGTTGAGTTTTGAACAATCGTCTCAAGAATGCGATTAACGAAGTAACATGACAGCGCATCGCCTTGTCTAAATCCTTTTTTGGCATCGATGATGTCATTTAGGTCGTTTCCGACACTGATGGAGCAGCGAGAATTCTATATCATCATCCTGCACAGACGTGTTTTGGCGGTATACAAACACTAGATATGGCTCTGTATATTTCGTCTCTATAAATGCTGTCATATGCGGCTTTGGAATCGATGCAAAGGGAGTGGGTATTAGACTTGTGGGTTTTCAGGATCTGTCGAAGATTTGATCAGTTGTAGACTTTCCAGGCCTAAAACCACACTGATAGGGCCGATTAGGTTGTTGGTGAACGGCATCAGACATTCACATATTACGGCAGATAGGGTCTTGTAGACGATGTTGAGGCAACTTATGCCTCTGTAGTTAGCACAGCTCAGAGGGTATCATTTTTCGTGAAACGGGCATACATTCATCCGCCAAATTTTTGCTTATGAGTAGGTGAATGGTACTCACCAAATCTTTTCCACTGGCTTTAGTAAGTTAAGCAGAAAGGCCGTCATTTCCGGCAGCCTTGTTAATATTAAGTTTTTATTTACTGACTTCACTTCAGTTATGTCGGGCGGTTGGTAGTTTCCACTGTCGTCATATAAGTTCTGCTTGACAGCGGGAGATTGTTGTCCTCGCCGATTAACAGTCTGTAGAAGTGGTTTTTCCGTATTCTCAGCATCGACTGTATCTCAACTACGATATTTCCTTATTCATCTCGACAGGATTCTGTTCGAGCCTTGTATCCCTGGCTTTGACGTTTTACATTTGGTAAAACTTGCGAACATCGTTGCTGGAGTGGCATCTCTATATATCCACGATCGCGCGCTTTTCGTGCTCTTTTTTCTTCTTTCTCAAATACCGGTGTTCTCCTCTGCTTCTTTGCCTATAGGATTCAAAGGCAGATCCCTCCTTCACATGCAGCTCAACCTTGTAGTCATATAGCTGCGATCATTTGAAGCCACTCATTCTCAAAGCCAAGAGTTTCTTGCTGGTGGGCGCGAGAAATCTAGCACATCAGTTGCGGCTGAGCATATGGCTTGCTGACATCGTTGCGATTATTCAGGGATACGCGGAAGGAGAGGTTAAGGAATACTTGGCGGTCTCTTGAGATTGCAGTCTTTCGTCATTAAATCTTTTCACAGTATTTCTCATTCGTTGTAGCGTATTATTTATATCCGCTTTCTTAAACAAGGCTGGAACAAGGTAGTGGTCCAAGTCTATGGGCTAACATAGACTTGGAATGTTCGGACATCCGAAATACTGGATGCGTGCCTGGAGACCGCCATGTCGCCTTATGGATAACGAGGTCAGGAAACGTGTGCTGGCTTTAGTGACATTTCGTTTCGCAATGAAGTCAATTAGTCAAGTGCGTTGCCAGACGTGTTGTCATGTAGGCTGTCTTTCCTACTTTTGCGTTAAAATCTCCTTTGGTAGTCTTACTTTGGAAGTCGCCAAAAAGTTTTGTCTAGGAGCTCGTAGGAACAGTTTTTCGCAATATCATCATGTTCCCCCGTGTATTAGGCTTATGTTGGCGAATTTGGCATTGACGGGAATTGTTACAATTAATGCGTTCACTTATGTCTTGAAACCTTAAGGCTCCTTACCTTAGTCTGGCGCTTATAACAAAGCCACATTCGCTGTTTCTGCTCACTATAACACGGTCCTTAGTTAGTTAGTTAGTTAGTTAGATTGGCTGTTCGTACAAGACGAAACACAATTAGCGCTGAGGTGCGCCGTTTTGATGCCAAAAACTCGTGCGGTTTAATGTTATGTCTTGTTGTTAGTTGGCGTGCACTAAATCCAACCAGTGGCATTAAGGAAGGCGATCAGTTCTTTGGTGTGTTTATCAGAGAGGTCGCGGATATTGTCAAAAAAAGGTTTGCCTAGGGTTCGTTGTCTTGCTCTTGACAGAGCCGGGCATTTGCACAGAAAGTGAGTTAAAGTTTCCTTCTCCCCCACCTCCTTGCAACTGCGACAGTTGGTGTTGTGGGGTATACCCATTCTAACAGCATGGTCACCGATGGGCCAGTGTCCAGTGGTAATTGCTATCACCCTGGAGACTTCCTTACGGGATCTGCTTAAGGGGTCCCGTGTTTTAGTCTTGCTGTAGCGAGGCCACATATCTCTTGAAATGGCGCACCCACTGAGGTTTCGCCACCTATGTTCTGCTGTTTTAAGAGAGTGTGTGTTGATATTGTTCATGATAGTTTTTAAGGAGTGAGAATGCCGATTGCACGTGAGCTGGGAAGGGACGAGCCCAACCTGGCTAGGGCATCAGCCTGTTCATTTCCATCTATGTCACTGTGGCCTGGAACCCATATGAGAGTGATACTGTATCGACTCCCAATGGAGGCCAGTTCGTTTTGGCATTGAAGTACTAGTTTTGATGACGTCGATACCGAAATAATCGCCTTAATAGCGGCTTGACTGTCGACAAAAATAGCGATATTTTGCTTGGGAGTACTATCGTGTTTAATCGCGTGACATGCCTCCCTAATAGCCAACAATTCCGCTTGGAATACGCTGGAGGAATCAGGGAGGCGAAACAATTTTTTTATTTTTAGTGTGTCCGAGTAGACACCTGCGCCCACTCCGCAGTCCATTTTGGAGCCGTCGGTGTATATAAGTGTGTCAAAATCTTTTTCAACCAATGCGTTTTTCCAATCCTCTCTAGTTGGAAAGCCAGCGGTGAAGTGATTGTGGAAGTTCAGTTTGGGTATCATGTAGTCGGTATGATGGTCAGCTAGACCTGCTGGCAATGAATCTAGGATATTGCTGTGCTCATAGTCTTTATTGAACCAGCAGCCAGATTCTTTGAGCCTGACTGCACTACACATTGCAATATCTTTGATATGGATATCTAGAGGGAGAAGGTGGAGAAGAACCGTTAAGGCATCAGTGGGACAAGATCTCATGGCCCCAGTTGTGCCGATACAAGCAGTTCTTTGTACCCTCTTAAGTTTGTCAATGATATACCCTTTACTCACAGAAGGCCACCAGACTAGTGCCCCATAGGTGAGTATCGGCCGAACAACAGCAGTGTACATCCAAAGTGTCATCTTTGGTTGTAGACCCCATCTTTTGCCGAACGTTTTTCTACATGCATAGAAAGCTATACATGCTTTCTTGACCCTTTGTTCTATGTTGGTTTTCCAATTAAGCTTAGTATCTTGGATAGTCCCTAGATATTTGGCATTGGATGAGAGTGAGAGCGCTTGTCCATTAAGTCGGGGGAGATTAAAGGCTGGTATTTTGGTCTTCGTGGTGAAGAGCATCATTTCCGTTTTGCTCGGATTAACACCCAGGCCACAGCTTGTAGCCCACATGCTCGCAGAACCCAGAGCGTACTCCATGATTTCGCTAATCACTGGGAGAAACTTTCCTGACACTAGGATCACCACGTCGCCTCGTCCGCGTATACAAATACAAATTTTTGGCGCAACAGGCTCGTTAGTACCCAGGGCCTAGCTTTCTCACAACCATTCATGTGTGCGTGTGTACTTCTTGCACGATGGCGGGACCTCCTGTTTTATGCCGACTCCGAACGGCTATGTTGAGATAAGCTATTCTTGACAATTGATACTACTCGGATGATTTGTCAGATCATCACGAGAGGAGGGCCAGTGAAAAATCATTTAGGTGTTGCTACGGCTGGGAATCGAACCCAGACCTCCTGCGCGGCAGTTCATCGCACTAACCATCGCGCCACTGAGCCCCTCGTCCGCGTATGCCACTGTCTTAATCCTATCCCGATCAAGTCGGACTAACAGTTTGTTCATAACAATAAGCCACAGCAGAGGAGATATCACACCACCCTGTGGTGTACCTCTGTCAGCATATCGCGTTAAGCTGCTGTTGCCTAGTGTTGATTGAATGATTCTAGACCTTAGCATGGATATAATCCATTGGCTAAAATGCTCCTCTACACCAGTTACGGTTAGGGCTTCTAGTATGCTGTCAGTTTGTACATTATTGAAAGCCCCTTCTATATCAAGGAAAGTGGCTAGGGTGTACTCTTTGTAGTAGAGGGACTTTTCGATGGTCCCAATCACCTCATGCAGAGCGGTTTCAGTCGATCTGCCTTTGAGATATGCGTGTTGTGACGTGGAAAGCGGTGATTCATTAAGAATGCTTCGCACATGGATGTCAAGAATCCGCTCCAGGGTCTTTAGTATAAAGGAAACGGTCCTTAGAAGATGTTACAGTTTTTCATCTTCATTTTGCCCGGCCATCTTCATTTGTCCTAACGATGAGGAATGGGACAAATGACAAGCAATGCTAAGAGTTTCTTATAGGATTTTATCTCTCGTACTGTTTGAAAGTCTGAAGCCTTTGATTCGCAAACTAATTCATATCCTGTAAAAGCCAATCGAATTTTAAGTCCAGAATTCTTATCTATTCAACGACTTAAAAGTCATTTGTGATAGCATCCACCACCTTGAGCTCTAGATATTGATGTTCGGAATCCCATCAAAACCTCACTTTTGATAACATCTTCATCCACCCCAAAATGATTGTTGTATTTGGAGATCCGATGAAACAAAATTTTTCGTCGAATATTTGGTCCTTGAAATGATTCATGGATGGAAATCTACGTTATCGAAGACACAGACATTCAATGGATAGAGAGACAGATAAGTAAACTCATCATTATCCCAAAACTCTAATCGTCTGGTTCTGCAAACGTTTGTGAATCGCCAAGTCGAAGCGTGAGTATCGAATGACACATCAAACCTAACCTTACCACCGCATAATATAGGCTTAGCGAAGAAACTAGATTTGATATTATGCCTTAAATATGTATAGCCTGCTCTCAAGGACTGCAGTCGCATCGTAAAGATCCTTTAAACTGATCAGGATTATATTAACTATTCTATGTCCTCAAAAACCTTACTTCATGGCATCAGCCTCATTTCTGGACAAGAAATTGAGTTGGGAAGCAATTATTAACGAATTCGTAGTTCTAACGCATAAACAAGATAACCTTCCAGTCCCCGCCTTCAGGTTCGAGACGGAAAAGAAAACCGAAACTCTGGTTTAAGGATCAAGTGATCGTGTATGACAAGACCATCAACGGTTTAGGAGCCCAAACAATTAAATAAGTAAAATTCAATCGGACAGAGATGGGGTATGCAGCCATACATAATGGATCCATAGCCATACATATGGAGGCCTTAGAGAAAAACCTCAAACAGCAGCCTTTGTGGAATTTTAATTATCAGCTTGTATAAGCATTAGCGGACTATCCATTCAACCACCCATGAAGTCCTAATTTGTTTCCTACATCTGGTACCTTTTATCAACTTGAAGCCCGCAGCTAGTGCAACCGATAGAGCCTTCACTTAACTTAACGGAGCCCCTCATCACGAAGACACAAAGATCGTACAAAACCTAACCAATTAACCGACTCAGCTCACATCTACACAGATGGGTCCAAAGCTCACTCTGACCTGGGTGGATGCATCTTCTCTGATATTCCTTACTTTGTTTTGTAGATGGAAATCATGGCAATTAAAGAAATCACATTCTGTCTGAAGTGTAACATGATGTCTACGAAGTATACCTGTATCTTAAGCGTATTGGCATCTTACTTCTTTACATCAGAAACCGACCACGAATCCAAACTGTCTCTTATTGAGAAACTGTAAGGTTTGATAAGCTTGCTAGGCTAGGCACTATTCTTGACGTCATATCACATTTGGAAATACTGGGTGTGGGACAGATTGAATAACTCATCAATTATTCATACAACGCTGACTTAATTTTAAGTAAAAACGATATCTCCGTTTGATTAAGCTAAAATTATCACATATCTATAGATACCATAACCAGTATCTCCTATACGCAAAATTATGCCAAACCCCCTCTATTCATGCCCAAAGCTTTCCAATAAAAGAAGACCTAACCTCAGAAAATCCTTTTTCGACCACCTAACTGAACTCACCTATAAAATAATATGAACATAAGCAACTTGCTCCATTTTGTATGAAGCTCAAGATGGTTCGCATGATGGCTATAGGCTCAAGCCGTTCTTTAAATTTTAGCAATGATAGTCAATATGATTTTTAACGGGCGCCAAGTTCAGAGAAATTTCCTTTATGGTATTCTAAAGGACATGACGATGGTGCTATACAATCTCCTAATCCGTGCCTCATCAGGGAACTGACATACACTTCAAGATGTGCGGCGAAAATGTAATTTAGGTCAATTTTGTCTTATTTCAGTTCAACGACTATCACTGGTTTGGCTACTTAATTTGACAAGCATACTTTGTCATATCTCTTGTGTACTTTTGTCTTTGAAAAATAACGAAAATACGAGCAATTCTTTCCAAACATCGAAAGGCATCTAATCCATTCATTCCTAGCCAATGCAACCCAATCAAATAATAAAAACGCATGCCACCATATCTGATTCCTAATCTTCTCCACCATACCCAGCTAATCCAAACTCAAGCAAACAAAAACGAAAATCCAAACCGCAAAACAAGTGAAAAAGTGCATCAAACCACAAACAGAAATCCAAATCACTCTCACGTAGCGATACATATAAATCAGAAACTCACAAAAGGGGTGCATGTACCCACCATGTATCTCGACGAAAAATCAGCGACATGTGAAATCCATCATGGCTCCTGTCTACCTCTCCCACTATATATCATATCGTGATTTGACAGAAACGCGATCTTTCCACCATTAAAACAGCAAAAAAAAAGCGCAAACATTTTTTTTTTAAAAAAACCGACACAAAACCAAAACGAAAGAGATCTCTGCGGCAGGTTGGCATGGCGCAGTCTTCCGCTTCGACTGCGCCCTGGGAAACTTAATGCACACACAAGTGGTGGATTCGGCCCCACTTTTCGAAAACTTTTTCCTCCCAAAAGCAAATATCTATTCATCCCTAAATCAACCCCCTGGATACTCCCCATGCGAAGTGAGCTTTTCCTCGATACACACGATATCTCCTTGCCAATAGGTGTCACTGTACACACTACAAGGACTCTTCACATGCGTACTCCCCATTTGCATAGCCGAGTGGTGCTATTGGCTCGGGGATTCATACTTCGTGTGAGTTCGGGTCATTCCACCTACACCTGTGGCAGGGTGCGGATGCTATGTCGTACCAAAGGTCATTTCCAAAATATGTTGGTGGTCCCTCCGGTGCGAGTATCTCCTCCCACGGGTGCAATAAAACAAAGTATCTTACAACAAAATAAATAAAATAATTATAATGGCCTCCTCTTCGTCCCCCTGTCCTTCGCCGCATAATATCCAGACGACTGAGAAATGAGACTCCAACTACAACTAGAAATTAAAAAAGCTAAAAACAGAAATTTTTTTCAGATGAGCGCTCATGCGGAAACTCCAAATGGCTACGGATGGCACGCAATGGGAAGCATGGGCCCAGGTGACGGAAGACGGCTCCGAAAACATGGAAAAAATACTATGGCCAACTGTAGATAGTAATTGTTGTTTGGCACTTTATCTAGCGTGATTCACGATTTTTTTTTGTTATTTTTAGTTTTCGTATCTATTTTGTGCTTTGTTTTGGTTGAACACAACCTTAGGACGCGCCACCGATTGTAACGAGTAAATTTTGCGCGAGTTCACTTCATGACTTTGCATTTCATTAGACGGGGCGAAAAAAAACGCATAACGATGTAATTTTTGACGTTTTATTGCTTTGTGAAGTTTTGGAGTGTTTTGAAATGGGCGCCATCTGTTGTTTAGCATGTGCCATTAATCGGGTTAAATGTTATCTCTGGTTGATGGTGCGCTATTGTTATCCTATGATGAACGTGACAGATTGTCATAGATTGTAACAATGGCCTAGAAACCTAAGCCGCGGAACTGGACAAAATCAAGCCTAGACGTGTAATACATCAGTGACCAACTAGACCAGAGGTAGTTGGAACATACAGTCCAACTGACAACAACAAGAACGGACAGCTAATGTTTTGACTTTGATACGGTATTTGTGGTGCTATTTCTTCTCCCGCTTAACAATTCAAGGGAACGTGATGTAAGATTCAAAGCCATAAGTCAAAAAGTTGTAGCTTCTATAAAGCCTTATTATATTGATTACATATCTCCCCATATATTCCAAGCAGATCACATGTTCTCAGAGGAATTGATTATATCCAGCTCTATCGGGCTTCCTAAGAATCCTTATCACATTATTATGTTCCAAATTAAAGGCGCCGACATTGAAGGCAGCAGCCGGTATAGTAACAATGATGACATGCACTGGCATGTTGATTGGCAGTCATGTCAAGTGAAGGTCATGGTGCATAAGACCTCAAAGCTTTATGAAAATATTTGCGTTATTAATAGTTACGGAGTAAAAACCCTCAACAAGATGGCCTACGGACGGAAATAAATTAATTTTCAGCTGATCACTTTAAATTGTTAATCCAACAACCTGCAATATTAGAGAATCAGTGGTGTACACGAAAGAAAGCTTTTAAAAGACTTAAGTCACTGAACACTACCCGCTAATAGAATCAATTTAACCAAATTTCTGATAAAAATCTAGAATGTTCATTTACAGCTTCCAACCCTACACGTCCCCAGGACCACATAGTTTCTTCCCGGTACAACTTCAAATGGCCTTTCCGCTAAAGAATTCTGGTTTGTGTTCTCAGAGGTTGGATGTTGTAGAACGACGGTAGACTCTGATTGGCTTTTACTTGGCAATGCCTAGTGCTTGTTACTCTGTTACTCAACTGTGCTTATTTTTACCTCAAAGTGGTAACCATCGGGTACTGGTCTCATCCAACCGGATTTGACTTGCTAAACGCTGAGTGCGAGTGTTGATAAAAAGACGAAGAACAGCCACACTATAAACAGCCAGGTTCGAATGGCACGGAATACCTGACCTGCAGTCCCAGGCGAACCTAGATGAGCTGCCTCGACATACTCAGACATCAGGTTATTTAGGAATCTCAAGGGTAAGTCAGGCCCCTTGAGCAGAAATAGTGGCGGATGAACCGAAAAGTCAACGGCAGCGCTCAATCCCGTAGTGGATACTAATGGCCCCGTGTCCTAGGGGTGTGTAAAAATTGAAATTGGCTTTCCAGGTAAAGGGTTGTGCTACGAAGTAACCAACAGCTAAACGAAAAAAGGACAAAGGCGTATCTGCAATTGGAATATGAGAATATTAAATAGGATAGGTACAGACGAACAACTAGCAAAAGCCCTAAGCTGACAAAAGCGGACATTATTGCCATCCAGGATATACGATGGGAAGGGGCATGAAAAACTGTGACATCTACTACGGACCGTGTTATAGTGAGCAGAAACAGTGACTATTCGGATGCGGATTTGTTATAAGTGCCAGACTTAGGCAAGAAGTCTTATGTTTCGAAGATATTAGCGAAAGCATTGTAATAATTCGCATCAAGGCGAAATTCACCAACATAAGCCTTATATGCGCTCACACCCCCACGGAGGAAAATTATGGTATAGCAAAAGCTTGCTTGTAACATCGTACCGAAGTACGATGTTAAAAACGTGCTGGAAAATTTTAACGCAAAGGTAGGAGGAGAATACATCTTTAGCAGCATTTTCGGAAAGCACAGCCTCAACGACAACACTTTGGATTCGCTAGGGAACAAAATGGCACTATAGCCAGCACAGGATTTCCTCACCTCGATATCCATAAGGAAACATGGTGGTTTCCAGATCAACGAACGGTCAACCAAATTGATCACATCGCGATAAAAAAGAAGCACGCATCCAGTATTTTGGATGCCCGTACTATCCGAGGGGCTAACATCGACTCGGACCACTACCTTGTTGCAGATAAGGTAAGAATGCGAATATCCACCACACCACAACAAACCAGAAATACTGGGAACAAATTTAATGTCGATAGACTGCAATCGCAAGAGACCACCAAGGCCTTCGCCCAACGCATATCCCTTAACCTCTCGATTAACACCAAACCACCAGCGTCGAATATCGAAGAACAATGGCAACGATGCCAACAAGCCATTAGATCACCAGCAACTGATGTACCAGGAACCCCTGGTTTGATGAGGAATGCCGACAGATGCTCGCAGCCAAGAACGAGGCCTACAAGACTAAGCTGCAGGTGAAGATGAGATCTGCCATTGAGGTCTATAGGCAGAGAAGAAGATAATACCACCGGCTTTTCAGAAAGAAGAAAAATTGCAAGAAAAGCGCGCGATCGAGCATATAGAGTTTTACAAAGTGTAAAACGTCAAAGCCAAGGATACAAAGCTCGAACAGAATCCTATCGAAACGAGCAAGTAAATATCGTAGGATAGACACAGTCGATGCTGGGGATATAGAAGAATCACTTCTGCAGACTTTTGAACGGCGATGACGAACAACATTCCGCTGACAGCAGAACGATCCACTCAATATTGACGACGACAGCAGAAACTACAAACCACCCGGCCTAAATGAAGTGAAGATAGCAATATCTTAGGCCTTACCGCTGAGCTTTATAAAGCTGGCGGAGATAACTTGGCAAGTCACATCCACCAACTCATAACACAAATCTGGTCGAATGGAAGTATGCCTTAAGAATGGAACCTCAGCATCGTTTGCCCGATACACAAAAAAGGGGACGTTCTAAACTGCGTTAAATACAGAGGCATAAGTCTCCTTAACATTGCCTACAAAACCCTATCTGCCGTAATATGTGAACGCCTTATAGCCACAACCAACAACTTGAACGGCCCTTATCAGTGTGGTTTTAGGCAAAGTCCACAACTGTTCAAATCTTTTCAACTTCTGCAGATCCTGGAAAAAAACTAAGAAATCGAAATCGATAACCACAACCTATTTATCGATTTGAAAGTCGCATACGAGAGCATTTATAGGAACGAACTATGCAGAGCCATGCCTAGTTAGGATACCGCCCAAACTTGTCCGTCTGTGTGGGATGAAGACGGACAATACTCGCTGCTTTGTCAGGGTCGGAAACGACCTCAACTACACATTCGATACCAAAAAACATTTCAACAATCTTGAGAGGATTGTGCAATACTCCCAAGCTAACACCTGAGTCACCGAAGATATTGTCATCAATGGAATGTCATAGCCAAAAAAATGGATTTAACAGTAAATGAGGGCAAGACCAAGTATATGCTGTCAATACAATAGGACACATAATATCGACTAACGTCACCATTGGCTCCGATATTAACTCTGACAACAACATCTTGTCAGAAATTAAAGAATTACTCTTGACAACGGCTGTTTCTTCATGCTAAGAAGGCAATTAAGTTGTAAAGCCCTTACTGGAACTACTAAAGGGATTCTATATAAAACACTGATCATCCCAGTCCTGCTCTACGGCGCTGAAACATGGATCATATCCAAAGTGGAGGAAAGAAATCCTTGATCGATTTAAGAGAAAAGTCGTCTGTCGCGTTAGCATTGAAGGGCTATGGATACAAAGATTCAACCAAGAGGCAAGAACTATACGAGCTGTACAGTGACATGCCAATATAGCTTTTTTGAAGTGTTTTCTGCAATTCTGCCTTTAAGTTTTTGTTTCCCCCTAGGTTTCCTTTATGGACAAGAGGATGACAGGGTATTTCAAAACCTAAACAGCACACTTCCTGACTACGTCAAGGCGCCTTTGAGGACATAGGAAACAAATGTACCCAAAAAGTAAGAAGTTGGATGATAGCAGACAGCTCGCCCAAAACAAAACAGAGGCAGTATAAGTAAGCCGTAGCAAGAAGAACGAAACAATCACCATTAACGTAGGCGGCAATAACATAACGTCAAGACCAGCCATAAGATACCTATGAGAGGTGATCGACGCGAGCCTTACATAAGAGGAACACCATGTGTAAGCAGTGCATTATCAAGGATAATGACAAATATTGGATGACCCAGACAACATATAAGTCTAATTTTGTCAAGGGTGGTTCAGTCAATCCTGATGTATGCGGCAGAAATATGAGCTAAATCAATGACGATTAAGCCTTACGCAAGAAGAACAAAATCCCTGAACATAAAAAACTGGTTTGCTAAAAAATCAAATAGGTTTCAGAAGAGTAACCCTGTCTTCACGAAGTTTTATCACAACTGTCCATTTTGGTCTCACTTTAAAAAAAAAAAAAAACCAACGACACTTACCACAACCTGGCATTAGGGAAACCTTGATCACAATATGATGGAATCTCATTATACATGTTGGTAGAGGCACTCAGTGATCATAAACCTAAAAGACTACTACTACATCTGTAGAGGTCGTAGTAACAAAAATTTAATCGAGTACATACCTTACTTTCTATGGCACTGTTCAAGTTTTCTACTCGGACAGGTGAGGTGAAGGTAAAGTGTAGTGAAGGCACTTCTTAAGAAATATTAAGCAACTTCCCAAAAATTAATTTCTTCTAACTTGTTGGATCTTGTATCCATGAAAAGGCTATCAAATGAGCTGTAAACGGAAGCCAATTAAAAAATATCGACATTTAAACAAAATGACTTTGACGGAGCCTACACAAGGCCTATTCCCACTTAAGGATATACTGAGTTAAAATAGTCATTAAGTCATAAGTTTTGCAGACATTGGTAATAGCATAAAATACAATTTTCCGGCCCACAAGGCCTAGGTTGTTTTTCACGATCATTAATTTGTAAGTGAGGGTCCTCCCCGTCGTCCAACACCAACAGTTTTATGTCCACTCCGGATGGCTGAGTTCAAGTAAGCTTTTAAGCCCCTGGCAATGATTTAAAAATGTAAAATCTAGTCTTGTTAATATTATGGCTGACAAAGATCGAGGAGAATATATTGTCCTTCAAATAAATACCGCATGTATCTATTACTTTCCCATAAAATATCTCTTCCCATACAGTTAGGCAAATACACGTTCTCTGACACATCAATCTCCCCATAACTTGCAACTACTTAGCATTAAGCGACGATACTATGCCAAACCCAACAAGGAAACTCCTTCCTAAACTAGATTTCCTAATCACAAAACCGAATTCCAACACAATCTATCACCCCCGTTCATAAACTGAATCACCCCTTAGATACAAATCTCAAAATTAGCAATTCGAATGAATGCCAATTACGCAGATGATTAACAACATGTTAACCTATGGTATGGACTACCTAGTCGCGCATTAAAAATCAAAGTCTCGAACGGACTGTAATCATGGCTACAGAAATTCACTGTACTGACGCGACTGACGCGACCGACGCGACGTCCCAACCACACCCGACAACGAATTTGCTAATAAAATCACGTAAGATCGGAATGGGACACGACTCTATGTGTGATGTGATAAAAATTTAGGAACTATTTGAAGCCCCCACACCCACATTTTGATTCTGAAAATTACGCACATCCATGTGTGATGGAACACATTAAACTGACGTTAGATGAATTTACGACCTTTTCGGGCTGAAACTGGAATGGTCAGCAACATCTATATCTGTGGGGGTTTCTGTGAGCGGTTTTGCATCTGAATTCATCATCCCGGAGTTATCGTTTGCCGTTATAATGACAGCTGACAATTTACACGTGCATGGGGGTGGAACTGCAACTCACCTGTAATGGGGGTGAACAATGGCAATGAACGTTTTTTTTTTGTTTTTATTGTTCGCAGTGCGAATTATATGTTTCGAGTGTGTCCAGTGTCCAGTGACAATGCCCGACACTGGATAACAACGAGAGTCTTGATTGGACTAGTACTCAAATGGGAGACAATTGTATGGCTGACGGTTTTTCAATCCGCATCCAACCAAGCGAACTTGTCGGTTTTGTGAAGCGTGAATTTTTGTGCCCCCAAGGGGAAATGCTTGAAAATACACATGCACAACTGGTAAAACAAAATAAAAGGCAACGCTGAAGATGGGTGAAGGGAAAAGGTGGTGGATTTTGGATGGAAAGCTTGGATTTTCTCTTTTTGTTTTTTTGTCAAATCCTATGGACATATTCCAAAAGTTTTAATCAAAGCACCCTAAAAGTTGGAAAATAAAAAGGGAAAATACAGTGCAGTGGTTCTATGTTAGCTGAGTTGGACTATCTAGCGATCTATGGCTTAAGTCCGGTATTTACAAAACCTTAAGGTTTTATACTACGTCACACATCTTGCAAAAGTCTAGAAAACATCCGAGGGTATAAAACCGAGATGACCATATTTCCATTATTGTCTTTCGGAATCGGCTTTGAAATGTGGTTCCATTCCCTTGTCGCAAAAATAAATGGTGTACCTTTAGGGATTTCACTACACAAAGTGTTATAGAAAACGTTTCATGGATGGAACAAATGGTTAACCAAATGTTCCCCACGGCACTGGTTGCAGAACTCCATTTGCTTTTATAAAATTTGGATGAGGTTATGGCTTAATCGAGACAAAATATCGGTAATTTGTCGATTTATCTCGCACTTTAGCTCTGGAATGGTTGTTGCCTTACTTTCCTTCTTAAATTTCCCCAAATGAAAAAAATCCAAAGTTATCAAATAATATGAGCTGGGTGGTCAATTGCTTGAATCTTTCTGGAGACAAGGTGACTGTCGAATCTTACTCTAGAAAAGTCATAATTTCATCGGCTGTCTGGCAATCCTGTCGGAACCCCATATCGCTCATATCCATAGTCTCATATTACGGTAACATAGCACACTTTTCAGGAAAATCTGCGTTCCTTTTGAGGCAAGGCGATGTTAACGGGTTATAGAGAGCCAGCATACGATTTCCTCACCTCGACATCCATAAGGGGACATGGAGGTTTCCAGATGAACGTTCAGCCGCAACTGATGTGCTGGGTTTCTCACTCTCCCAGCTCACCAGCATGAAGCCCCTGGTTTCATGAAGAATGCCGATAGGTATGCTCTCAGCCAAAAACGAGGTATACAAGGGAACACTGCAGGTGGAGACGAGAGCTGCCAGCTCTATAGGCTAAATAGGGGCGAAAACATCGGATTTTCAGAAAGAGAAAAAATAGGAAGAAAAGCGCGCAATAGAAAACATAGTCAGGTTCCACTCCAGAAATGATCTTAACAAAGTGTAAAACGTCAAAGCCAGAGATACAAGAGACAAACAGAATCCTGTCGAGGTGAACAAGAAAGAACGCAGTTGAGACGCAGTCGAAGCTGTGGATATGAAAAATCCACTGCTGAACGGCGATGACGAACAATCTCCCGCTGTCAGGCAGGATTAACCATTGGCGACGTAAGCCTAAGGGAAGTGTGCAATATTTAATCTCAAGCTTCACAAGGATGCCGGAAATGATGACCTTCCTGTCAAGCCATATGAAGCCGGACAAAATGATTTGGTAAGTAACATTCACAAACTCATTAGCCAAATTTGGTCGGATGAAAGTATGTATGAAGAATGTGTTGTTTTTCCGTTTCACAAAAGGAGACCCTCTAAACTGAGAGACGTTTTTTTTTAAGCAGTAAGATACACATCGACCGAAAAGATCTATCGTGCTTGCCGTCAGATGTTTTTTAGGTTAGTAGCGCTTCTACTTTCCTAATGTAGCTGATAATACTTTCAGCCGAAGATTTCCTCAGTTCTTCGGGACTTAAAAATTCCCTGAAGAAAGATTCCCTTCTCATACCATAAAGGGCCGGGCATTCACATATGATATGCTCGGCTGTTTCGTCTTCTTCTAGACATAGTCTGCACTCCGCTGAGTCGACTAGATGCATTTTATTTAGGTGATATCGCAGACCGTGATGACCGGTTAGGTAGCCTACTAAGTTTTAGATATCGTGCCTGCGAAGATTTAGTATCTTATTGGCATCTGAGGGCTGAATAGCTCTTTTGGCCTGTCTTAGACCTGGGATGTTTCCCCAGTATGAAACACATTTGTTTTGTTCCCAGTTTTTATGACCAGATTTATGGCTGATTTGGGGATTGCACAGATGGGTTCAGGTCCAATGAAGGGGGTTTCGGAACCTTTTCTGGCTAGTTCATCAGCTTTTTCGTTACCTTCAACTCCCTTATGTCCGGGGACCCACCATAGTTTGGTTTTGTTCCTGGAACTGAGTGTTTGGAGGGAGTTGAAGCAGTGTAGTACTGATTTGGAGTCAATGATGTGTGAGCTAAGGGCTTTTATAGCTGCTTGACTGTCCGTGAATATATGGATGTTTGCGCCTTTAATACCTGAGTTGTGTATTAGGTTTGCGCATTCTTTTATGGCATGGAGCTCAGCTTGGAATACACTAGGGTTTTTTCCGATAGGTATTGAGATGTTTCTTTTTGGTCCATGTATGCCAGCGCCTACCCCTGAGTCCATTTTAGAACCATCCGTATACCACTTTAGGCCGTTTTGGCAGTTTGGTGGGTTATTGCTACACCATGCTTCTCTGGTTGTGATCTCCGTTTAGAATCTTTTGTCGGAGCATAGTGACTTTGGTAAGCGGTCTGTAACCGCACAGAACATGTCAAGTTCTGGAAGTTCGGATAGAAGTTCAATTAGTTTTAGGTGTTCGCTAATGTTTAACTTTTCCGCTTTTGTCAAACTTGCTGAGCTGCGAATTGCCACTTTTTTTATATAAATATGGAGGGGCGTTAGTCATATTAAGGCTTCAATAGCCGCTGTGGGACAGGTACGCATAGCTCCGGTAATGCCCAGACAGACAAGCCGTTGTACCTTGTTTAATTTATTTATATTTGTTTTTTTGGTTGACTTTGTTCCACCATTATATTGAAGCGCATGTTATAATGGGCCTAACCATGATCGTGTAGATCCAGTGTGTGGTCTTTGGAGAGATTCCACAGGTTTTACCATACATGTTTCGGCAACCCCGGAAAGCTTTGGTTGCTTTTTGAATTTTGTTGTTGATGTGGGAGTTTCAGCTTAGTTTTTTGTCAAGGATCACTCCAAGATATTTTACTTCGTTGGAATACTCAATGTATGCATCATTGATTGAAATTTGGGTAAGATAGCCTTGCTAGGGTGTATAGAAAGAATTTCTTTACTACACCAGTCTATGACTATCTTAAGGGCGTTTTGCAAACGTGTTGTAACCTCGTTTGGTTCTTTTCCCCTTATTATGATGACTATGTCATCGGCGTATCCAATTATATTGAAACCTGCATTACTTAGGTCTTGAAGTAGGTTATCGATAACCAGAGACCATAGTAGGGGTGAGAGTACTCCTCCCTGAGGGCAGCCTTTAACGGATGTTACTGATACTGAGGTTAGTGCTGATGAAGCAGTTATTTTCCGACTTTCAAGCATCGCTTTGATCCATTTGATGGTGGGGTGATCTATTCTTCTATGAGTCAAAGCATTTGATATGGAGTCATATTCAGTGTTGTCAAAAGCACCCTCAATGTCAAGGAAGGTACATAATGCTACTTCTTTGTTTTCGTATGCACTTTTTATTTGTGATGTTAAACTTAGAAGTGCTCCTTCCTTGGATTTACCTTTTTGGTAGGCGAATTGACATGGGTGCAGAGGAGTGCTTTCATTTAAGCACTCTCTAATGTGTACGTCAAGTATTCTTTCCATTGTTTTCAGGAAAAACGATGTTAAGCTTATTGGACGGTATGATTTAGGTAGTTCTATTGGTTTGCCTGGTTTGGGGATAAATACCACGTTTACCTCCCTCCAGGTTTGTGGTATGTAGCCCCAATTGAAACTTTCCCTAAATGAGACGACCATAGAGGGTAAGAAAAAGTCCAAGCCCTTTTTTATAAGAGCAGGAAAGATTCCGTCTGTCCCTGGTGCCTTGTATGGTTTAAATGAGTTGATCGCCCATTTGACCTTATCCGGAGTGAAAAGTTTGCCGGATAAACTATCAATCCTTTTCAGGTTTATAGGGGGTGAGTCATCTATCATGTGTTCATGAAACTCACTTGTGATAGTGGAGCCAGAGAAGTGTACCTGAAGAAGGGTGGTCAACGTTTCTTCCCAGCCGCATGTGATTTTACCGTCAGATTTGACTAGTAGTCCCATGCAGTTTGTTTTATCTTCCGAGAGTGCCCTCTGGAGACGTGCCACCGCCGGCCGGGAGACGTAAGTCTCTTCAACATCGCCTTGAAAGTCGTATCTGATCGGCCATTATTGGTGTGATATTAAGCTAGAAAAGTCCAGGTCCATGAAAAAAACCCAAGAAGTCGAAATCGATACTCACTATCTATTCATCAATTTCAAAGCCGTATATCACAGCAATTACAGTGACGCACTATACAGAGCCATGTCTAGTTTTGGTATACCGCCCAAACTCTTCCGTTTATGCGAGATGACGATGGAGGAATCTCACTGCTCCATCAGGGTAGGGCACGACCTCCTCAACGCATTCAATACAAAAAACAAATTTAAGCAGGGCGATGCATGGTCATGTGACTTCTTTGATCTGATTCTTGAGAGAATTGTGCAAAACTCCTGAGCCAACACCAGAGACATAATATTCAATTAGTCGGTGCAACTATGGTCACACGCGAGATCATTGGTCGGACTCCGCGTGTCATAGCCACGCTTGCTACCATAAAGAAGGAAGCGACAAAAAATGGGTTTAGCAGTAAATGAGGATAAGGCCAAGTAAATATATACTGTCAAAACCAAAGTACACACAACATCGACGAATTGGACAGATCCTCACCACTGACGGATATAACTTTGAGGTAGTATGGGACTTTATCTGCCTCCGATATAAGTTCTGACAACAACTTCGGGTTAAGAAGGCAATGCAGTAGTAAAGTCCTCACTCCAACTAATAAAGAGATCCTGTATTCGGTTCATACCATCACAGTCCTACTTTACATCAAACAAACATTATTCGGTCCTATTTGTATTGACGGTCTATGTAGACGAAGATTCAACCTATAGCTTTACAGCTGTACAGCGACATAGACCAATCCAAAAAAAAATCCGCATTGGACATTTAGAGCCTAGGAATTGTAGAGGGAATAGACGCAAATTCTTCAGCAGGAAGAGTTTTCCATTCAGAGCCGGTTAGTAGACGTAATGTAGGAATTAACCTGTCTTAAGAAAAGCGCTTACAATTAGCCCGGAATCTTCGTTTGTATAATGCCCTAAGACATACAATGCACTTATAATGGTCTCTGTCCCTTAGTTCAAGTCTTCAACATTTGGCTTAGTAAAGGCATGTGTACAGGCACTATAATTGTAGATATTGCGAGGAGCTTAGAGAAATCATTCTTAGACTCATTACGTTTTAACAAAGAGCATAGAACACGTAGAGTACGCATCACAGCTAAAAATTGTGTGGCCGTTTCAGACGCGGGCTGTAAGTGCGAAGGGGAATTTTTGTTGTTCGTATGCATCGGCTATGCTATTGCTTGATGCCGGGGTAGGTTAAGACTGAGATATCAATATTAGTTCCCCACTTAGTAAATTTTTGTTGTATGAGATGCGCACTCCATGTAGTTCTATACTCTTTGGTTTTAACTACCAGAAAGTAACAACATCTAGGTGTTATCCACTCTTGTGAAAGTCTGACAAACATAAAAGTATCTAACACTGTCATGAGTATCTTTTCAAATTTGCCGCTCGGACACGCCATTAAACAGAGGTCCTTTTCAAGAATATAACTTCGCACACACATATGAAGGTAGAAGCCAGGTTGGAGGCTCTGTATAGGCCGTTAATGCCACCATCTACGAACTGAAGAGCACAATACCAAACCTCTCTACAATAAACATCTGCAAGCATTATCTCGAAGCGCTTTTCGAGGGTTATAGGTTCAACTCACCTTAGAAATCATTGTGCGTATCTATGAACACCTTATCCCATTCCATCCTTAAATAAAACATTCCCAAAACGTGTGAGTGGCATTTTCACAAAATTTGTAGTATGACGCCCCCAAAAAGTGGGTGTAAGTCAAAATGATATGCAGACGAAATGGATTTTACATAATTTTCGAAGTATTTAAATCAAAAATTTGTCGAATTTTACTGAACTTTTGCCGAAAATAATTTTTTTTAATAAAATACCCTCAAAAAGTGGGAGCGCCTAAAAACGTTATCTGGATGAAATATAGGCAATGAAATATACTAAATATCTTGCTAAGACACTTTTTTTAATTCTTTATGATTTTATCAGAAAAGACGTTTATTTAAAAAGTGGGCGTGGCAGTTGGCGGATTTAAAATTTGTTTATACTTGTTCTGCCTTGCCGGACAGAGAGAGAGTCTATAAACCAATTGCTTGAATCATTCTGAAGACAATGTGACTGTCGAATTTTCTGAAGGAAAGTCATTCATAATTTCAATTCCATAAGGGTTTCCAGATCAACGTTCAGCCGCAACTTATGTGCTGGGTTTCTACACTCTACCTCGAAAATTAAGTCCCAAAAAATCGGTGATAAACAGACGAACAGACGAATATCAGAACGCGTCAACTTTAATATGGAGGATCCATATTTCGTCGAAAAATTCAGGATGCCTAAAGTCTGCATTGAACTTTTAGTTAGACGATTGGGTGCATTTATAGAACGTCCTACAAATTGCAATCAAGCACTTTTGCCCCTAGAACAAATATTGTTGACTCTTCATTGGCTTGGCAATGGAAGACAGTACCATGGTGTTGGAACAATGCATGGAGTTTCGAAAGCATCTATATGTCGTGTTGTAAATGCAGTATGTTCACATATTTCAGAACATTTACTATGTAACTATTAATGGACAAATTAGGTTTAAAATGTATTAATTAACATTTTTTTAAGAACATGAAGTCTTATCAGACGAGGAAGTAAAATGGCCGGAAAATGTAAACGCTGTAGCACAATGGTTTTTCAATATAGCGGGAATGCCACGCGTTGTTGGGGCTATTGATGGAACTTTAATCACCATAGAAGCGCCATCAGTAAATGAACAGTCATTCGTTGATCGAAAAGGTCATCATTCCCTAAACGTGATGTTAGTTGCTGGGGCGGATTATCGTTTTTATTCCATAAACAGTAACTATCCTGGTTCTGTGCATGATAGCCGTGTTCTACAGTGTAGTAGATTATATAGAAAATGGAACGATGAAGGTTAGCGTCCATTTCCAAACGCTGTAATTATTGGCGACTCAGGCTATCCATTGCGAAATTGGTTATTTACACCTAACATTCCAAATAGTATTGAAGAAGGACGAGGTAAACGTCGTTTTCTTTCGAAGCTAAAAAAAAACAGACAAATCGTGGAATGTAGCATTGGTCAATTAAAGGAAATTTTCCCATGCTTAAATGGATTGCGTTTAAAGACGGCAGTAAGTTGTGCAAAATTCACGTTCTGTGAGGAATGTGTTTCGTGCACTTCGCTCAACTTATGGTCAACATAAACGGCCTACTGAGCGTACTATTCGCAACACCATCACCCATTTTGAGACCCAGCATTCATTATTGGATAATATTCGACCGAATAGACCACGTCCAGCACGCTGTGAAGAAAATATAGCGGCCGTAGCTGAGAGTGTACACAAAGACCGTAGAGAGTCGATTCGGCGCCGTTCGCAGCAACTCGGACTGACGTATGGAACGACTTGGCGCATTTTACGTCAAGATCTTAAATTGAAAGCGTACAAAATACAGCTTGTGCAACAACTGAAGCCGCTCGACCTTCCAAAGCGACATCGCTTCGCTCTATGGGCTCTTGAAAAGTTCCAAGAAGATCCGACGTTTTCGAGGCAAATTTTGTTTAGCGATGAGGCCCATTTCTGGCTCAATGGGTATGTAAACAAACAAAATTGCCGCATTTGGGACGAAGAGCAACCTGAAGAGATTGAAGAACTGCCACTTCATCCAGAAAAAACAACGGTTTGGTGTGGTTTGTGGGCCGGTGGAATCATCGGTCCATATTTCTTTAAAAATTATGCCGGTGCGAACGTAACCATCAATGGCGACCGTTATCGTGCCATGATAACCGACTATTTGATGCCTGAAATTGAAGCTCGTGATGTCGGCGACATTTGGTTTCAGCAAGACGGCGCCACTTCCCACACATCGCATCAATCAATGGACTTATTGAGAGAACATTTCGGTGAGCACATAATTTCACGTTTTGGGCCGGTCGATTGGACACCAAGATCGTGTGATATCACACCGTTAGACTTTTTCCTGTGGGGGTATGTAAAGTCAAAAGCTTATGCCGACAAACCCGCTTCGATTCAGGCCTTGGAGGAAAACATCACGAGTGTCATTCGCCAGTTACCAGTCGAAATGCTCGAACGAGTGATCGAAAATTGGACTCAACGGATGGACCATCTGCGACGTAGCAACGGCCAACATTTGATAGACATAATCTTCAAAAAATAAATGCCAAAGAATGTTCTTTCAAATGATAATAAACATTCTCCATTAAATTTGAATTTTCTGTGTTTTTTTCTTTAAAAAAGTAGGGAACCTCGAAATGGATCACCCTTTATTTTGGACTCTGAACGTTAAAACATAGGTGTACATTTTAACGTTCAGAGTCAGAATATAATGACTCCGTAAACTTGGAAGGTGGGAGATCTAGTTTTATCTCCCTATCACGACACTCAAGCTGTTTGCAGTAAAAGCTTATTTCCATTAGCTTTATCCTCATTTCCTGCTCACTGTTGTTGTCGTTCGATTTGCGTTTTCTTTGGTGTGAATTTGAAGGTGCTTGACTTAATGGCGGTGGTGCCTGATTTTGATTTGAAGGAGTCGCACTTGTTGGCTGGTGTGTTTGGTCTAGTGGTACATCAATGTTAGCTACATCACTTTCTGCAATATCTAGGCCATACGCTACCTATGTACAGTGCCGCTCACTTGAATAGCACCCCCCATTGTGCATAATGAAACTGAAAATAATTCGAGTCTCTGAATATGCAACGGTTCAATATTTTCATAATATTTTGTATATCTGTTTAAACACTCTCTCTGTGAGCGAGTTCATGCATTGGAAATGTCCCGTTAACTAGTTTTTGCTATGATGTTTAAAATTACTGGGAAAAATGTAGTTTTATTTTGGTTCACTTTAATAGTACCCCCCCTCTATTATCAGTTTTCGTGTGGAAGCCAAATCAGGTGGTTATGCAAAAGTATTTTCTAATAATCATTTAATTAATTTAAGATAATTTTAGTTAAAATGGGTCGTGGCAAATCACTGACAGAGGACGAGAAAGCTAAAATCAAGGCTTACAGTGAGTGTGGCCTGTCTATTCACCAAATAGCCAAAAAAACTCAACGAAGCCGCAAAGTGATATCCACATTTTTACGGAACGAGTCCAACTATGGAAAAAACATGAAAGGACGAACAGTTAGTGCCGTTACCCCAGCTGGAAAAAGAGCAATTCTGCGGCTCGCGTCAAATTCGCACGACTCTGCAGCCAAAATAAGAGAAAAAAGTGGTGTTAAAGCAAGCGTGTCCAAAGTAAAGCGGATTATTTCGAAGGCTAAGCACTTAAAGCGATTGAAATTAAAGAAAAAACCACCGCTTAGCCCATATCGCAAAGAGCAACGCCTTAGTTTCTGCCGTGCTAACATGACATGGAGCAAGGAATGGTACCGTGTTGTTTTCTCCGACGAAAAAAAATTTAACTTAGAGGGTCCTGACGGTTTTAATTATTACTTTCATGATTTGCGGAAGAAGGAACATCAATTGGATCGTTTGCACAGTCGAGTTGGCGGTGTTATGATTTGGGGAGCCATAACGTACTATGGCACTTTGGAGTTGCAGTTCCTAACTCCTCGTATGAACGCTCAGTCCTACATCGGAGTACTAGAGAACGTTATCCCTTCCATTAATGGATTATTTGGTGACTTGCTGTGGAAATTGCAGCAGGATAACGCACCAATTCACAATGCCAGAGTGGTAAAACAATTTCTTGGGCGTCAAAACATTTTATTGTTGGATTGGCCACCATACTCGCCAGACCTAAACATCATCGAAAATGTTTGGGGATGACTTGCTCGGAAGGGGTACGAATCAGGGAAGCAATATTCCAATAAGGAGGAGCTAATGGCAGCAATTAGAAGTAGCTGGGCCTCCATTTCGCTGGATTACATCAAGAAATTGTATGATTCCCTACCTAACAGGATGTATGAGGTTATTTATAACAAAGGTGGAAGCACCGGTTACTAATTTTTTTTTAATTCAAATTCAATTCAAAATTTAATTCTGAATTGTGTTCCTAATAAATTTTTAAGTCCAACAGTGTGAAAACATTTTTAAATAATTTTTTTATGAGGGGGTGCTATTCAAGTGAGCCAAAATGTGATGTGTATATTTTGAGTCATATCGCTTCAAAATCTATAAAAAAATTACCACTGTAAATATGAATTCCATTCCTTCTGTTTTATTTACAGAATTTAATAAACTTTCATTAGAAAAAAAAACAAGTCATTACCATGATTATTTTTGAAGATATTAAGCTTAAAACTCACAGCAAAGGGGGGTGCTATTCAAGTGAGCGGCACTGTATATAATTATAAATTATTGGTAGGAACATTTTTTTATAATTTATATCTTAATCAAGTTACCTCTTCACCCAAAATTGCCAAAATTATTTTGTCTTTCTCGTCCAGCAGATGCTGGTTAGATGCGCCGCCAACTCCCGTTTTTTTCATGCGGTCGACATTTGCCTGAAATGTTTTCAAAAACTGTGTTTAACTATACATAATTTAATACATAAATACGCTTATAAAACATACCACAGCATTGCGCCGCCAATTTTGCCATGTCATCCTTCTAAATTTTTCTTCATCGTTATCCACAATAAGCCCTAAGCACTGCGCCAATGAGGCGATTTCTTTGCAACAATTATGGACTTCCTCTTTTGTTGTTGTGGTTCCATTGAATTTGCCAAACAACAGTGCCTTCTTTGAAAGCATTTCCTGTAGAACAATTATTTGTTGTTCTTTTCCGGACTGTTTAAAATATTAAACAAACAAATTAAACAGAACTACAGGGTGGCGCACCAATTGTGCTACAATAAGAAATTCAAATAACTTTTTTTTTAATCGATGTATTTCATTTATTTTTTTTTATTGGTTTAAAAATTAAATTTTATTTTAAATAGTTAGTTGTTTTTAAAGATTATAGATCGCAAATGACCTCCACGCTCTCCCACGCATATGCGGCACCTGATCAAAAAATTTTGCGGCCTGATGAGTTGAAGTTGGGATCGCCTCAATTATTGTCGTTATGGACTGCTTTAATTCAGTTAAATTCCTGGGCTTCGTTTTATACACCTCTTGCTTGACATAACCCCATAAAAAGAAGTCTGGTGCAGTCAGGTCAGGTGACCTTGGGGGCCAGCGAAAAGTGGAGTTCCTAGAAATTAATTTGTTTGCGAATTTTTTGTTTAGCTCCGCCATAACTGGTCTGGCTATATGTGCAGTTGCTCCATCTTGCTGAAACCAAACGCTGTTGAATGGTATACGACTTTGGCGCAGTTCTGGGTAAAAAAACTCCTTCAACATCTTTAAATAACGGTCCCCATTGACAGTAACGGTTACACCGTTTTCTTCAAAGAAGTACGGCCCGACAATACACCTTGATGAAACTGCGCACCACACAGTGACTCGTTCTGGGTGCAGTTCCGTCTCATGGAGCATTTCTGGATTAGACTCCTTCCATATACGGCAATTTTGTTTGTTTACATTGCCGTTAAGATCAAAATGGGCCTCATCAGACATGAACAAACAATTGATCAATGTGTTGTCTTCTTCGGCCATTGATATCATTTTTTGGCAAAATTCCAGGCTGCCTGTTCGCCTGAGGGTTTAACTTGCTAGTAATTTGGACTTTGTACGGAAACAAGTTTAAATCGTCATGAAGTATCCGTTGTAATGACCGTCTACTAACTCCAATTTGCCCCTATAAGTTTCGGGTCGAAACGCTCGGATTGGCCTGTATTGCAGATGCTACTGCTGCGATTGTATCCTGAACCCGAACATTGGCATCTCGATGGTACGGCCTTCGTGCGATGCTTCCAGATTCGGCAAACATGTTTAAAAACCTCATAATGGCCCATCTACTCGGGGGATTACCGCCAAACTCCCGCCTAAATTCCCTTTGGACGGAAATGACGGACTGCAAAGCATGGTACCGTTGCACTATCCAAATTCTTTTCTCCGTATCCCAAGCATTCATTTTTATAAATCTAAATAGTAACCTACAAAATAAAAAAAAAATAAGCTGATTACTCATACAGAAAAAAAGTTATTACGTTTTATTTTTGTAGCACGATTCGTGCGCCACCCTGTATGATAAATTTTTGAGTAACAGAATCATACATTTTTCCAATATTTCCAGTCGATTCTCCCTACATACATTGCTGGATGACAGCACAAGCTACATCATTTCTGAGTAACAGAATTGCTGTGTGATTATTGTCAAAATCATACAATGAACACTTAAATAAGTAGAACTAAGAAGGTAGCGAGTAAGTTGGTAGAATGTCTGAGATTTCCCCACCCTCCTTATATTAGAAAAGTCCCACCGAATTCCAACTTCAATAACACCTTTAAAGCTGATTGTCCTTGCCACACTAAAGCCCTCCCAAACCGTACCATAATACCTTAACGCAAACCGTCCATAATTCAAAACATCCGCAACTGTCCTCTCACAACTATACAACGGAATATTCAAATTTCATCACCGCTATGTGTTGAAAACCAAACGGGAAAAGTCTGTTACCTTCAAGGCTATTTGCATAATTTTGGCCCGCACACAGAGTGAGGGAAAAAGTTTCGATGATAACTTTCAAAAAATAATTACATCAACGACTAATGCCTTAGTCGTTTTCTAAAAGTGGTGGGTGCCCCCTAAAGCCGACCAAAGTCCTTCAACAAGGCATGGGGCTATGTATCACTTTGGAATTGTATTAAAGTATCCAAACCCCCTATCCTCCATCTCGGCGTAGAGTAAATTAAATACCACAGGGAATTTCCTCAATTTTTACTTCAGGACGAAAACAAGGTTTTCTAATGGTTCCCTCAGTCAAAGGATAACTATAGCACCACTCGTCGCGTTGTCGAGAAAAGCCCGTCTCTAAATCTCGCAGAAACATCAACCACACACAACACGGGAACAGGCCGACTCTCCCAGTGGTAATCCTGCGAGAATATAAGAAATTAACTTAGGCAACATTAACTATTCAAACCTGGATAAGGAAGTGCTATAAATTGCCGAACAAAAATTCCTTATCTCTCCGTTACAAAGATGGCGCAGAGCGCCTTTTTGGTTTGCCAGAGACTTTCGCAGTGCTAAAGATATCCAGGGTGTTAGTTTCGACTTGAGGATTATAGCGCGTACACCCCCAGAGGGTGTGAGGGTGTAATTAGCGCTGTAATCAAATAATCCTGCTAATTGCAGTGCTCCGTGCGGTGCAAAAAGGGATTATTGGCAAACGTAAGTAGCGCCGCGAGTTGTAGTTTTCTCTTGCGAAATCAATTTTTGCAACGTCTTATCCTGAGGCAGAAGTTCCAACCCTCTTGTGTGCGAATGATATAATTTCAAATCGTGAGCCCGTCTAATTAGTGGCAAAGGCAGTCTCCTATGCCTATGCGTGATCATAGGTTATAATGGAGGATTTTTCTGTTTTTTTTTTTAATTGAGTCAGTCTACCATCACCGCGTGATAAAGTTGCGATAGGCAGCTGAAGGAGGTGCTGTCTGTCAATTATTACCGCTGGCAGGTAGAGGCGGCTTTAGCTGGGGCTTGTTGGTTTTTTTTTAATTTGCAATTAATTAAAAACTGCGTTGATGTTCGCGGTTTGAGTGCACGTATTGTTTGCGCTTTTCACATTCTTAATGCATGTCAAACAATTGAAGGCGCGCATCTGTTTTTGTTGGTTTCGTAGGAACGCGCAATCTAGAGGCAGTCGCCTTAAGGTGTGAGTTTAACAACAACAGGGCGGAAGGGATTTGAATTTTAATTCTTGGCTAATAATAGCGTGGTGTGGATTTATTGCTGTACGTCGTCGACAATGAATCCGGGAAGCTGCGCGGGTGAGTTTAAGTGCCAGAAAATATATGCTGAAAGGGAAGGCTTTAAATTTAAATTGATTGGCGTTTTTATTGTCTGCGTGATTATTTATTATTTAAAAGAAAAGTTGGGATATAGTCTGAGCTTTAATGCTGTCAGGTGGATTATGTATTTGCTGCAAAAGTGGGGTAGCATAGTCGACATGTTGAAGTTGAGAAGTAAGTCGTACGTGATTATTATCAATCAACAGAAGAATGTTTGTTGATCCACAAAAAAGGAGACCCTCTGAACTGCGCCAACTACAGAGGCATAAGTCTGCTCAACATCGCCTACAAGATTCTATCTGCCGTAATATGCGAACGCCTGAAACCGTTTACCAACAACCTGATCGGCCCTTATCAGTGTGGTTTTAGGCCAGGAAAGTCCACAATCGATCAAATTTCCACACTTCGGCAGATCCTGGAAAAAAAACCCAAGAAGTCCAAATCGATACCAACCACCTATTTATCGATTTCAAAGCAGCATACGACAGCATTTATAGAGACGAACTATAGAGAGCCATGTCTAGTTTTGGTATACCGCACAAACTCGTCCGTTTGTGTAGGATGTGTTTGGTTGTTCTCAAACTGTTCCTCAAACTATTCTTCAAACTGTCTACAGTTTAAACGATGGACGACACGACGGGACGATGCGGTTGTAGTGTTTCACGAAGCAAACTTTTGACGACGTCTTTTAATTCAATCGTTTGGTCGATGATCGTCTTAAAAGTTACGCGATGAGAGCCCTAGTCTTTCCATCAGCTCTATAACTCAGCTGTATCCACAATCGTAAATTTCTGGAATGAGAGAACAGTTGATCTCCATATTGTTCTTGGCCTTCCAACTCGTCTTAGGTGTCATCACTGGACACTGTTTCATAGGCAGGTACGCAAAAAGGCTAGGTCTCCAGTCAAATGACTTCTGTAGGATCTGCATGGATAAAGAGGAAGAAGAAACAATACTTCATCTCCTGTGTAACTGTCTGCCCCTATTAAAGAAAAGGAAGCTCCATCTTGGAACTTAAAAAAACAAATACAAATTTTTGGCGCAACAGGCTCGTTAGTACCCAGGGCCTAGCTTTCTCACAACCATTCATGTGTGCGTGTGTACTTCTTGCACGATGGCGGGACCTCCTGTTTTATGCCGACTCCGAACGGCTAAGTTGAGATAAGCTATTCTTGACAATTGATACTACTCGGATGATTTGTCAGATCATCACGAGAGGAGGGCCAGTGAAAAATCATTTAGGTGTTGCTACGGCTGGGTATCGAACCCAGACCTCCTGCGCGGCAGTTCATCGCACTAACCATCGCGCCACTGAGCCCTTGGAACTTACTATTCCCAAAATCTCTGCGAGTTGGAAAAAATGGAAGCGAAAAGTCTCCTCCGTTACATTAAAAGCTGACAATGGTTTTCTCACAGATAACACGGAGAATGGACAGTTTTCATGTGGTATCACAATGGAGCAATAAAATGGTCTAAGTGTGCCGGCAAACTCGCTGGCAGCCACTCTAACCGAGCCTAAACCCCCGTCATTTTGTGTTTTAAGGATTACTCCCTTTGACTGCCAGAAGACTTTGGAATACGCTCAACACAAGTACTGATATGTTCCGTTACTACTTAACGCTCATATCCCTCGAATTCTTCGCTAGGGGTGTAGCTGTGGTCTTCCTTTAAGTGTTCGTACAACATAAGTCTATGCGTAGTTTCAACCTCAGATTCCAAATAATACGTGCAGGATTTCAGTACCCCAATGAAGCTCGAAGGGGAATATATTCCGTTCGGCTAGTCATGAACTTAGTGAGTCCACATAGGACAATTCGGAATTCATCCAGAACCCTGCAAGAGTATACCTACCAGCACTGATGTGTAGAAGAGAATGAACTTTGTGAGTACCGACATCATAGCTATGGCTCAGTAGTTTGAAAAAGGGTTTCTAAAGTCAACTAAGAAGTCACAAATACACTTCGATCCAAAAATGTAGGAAATACTAGGAATACTCACTAAAATTCTTAAAAAAACTGCGACAAAGCAAGAAAATCAGAAAAACCGTACGAAAGCCCACATGGAAACAGAATAATTCCGTACCAGCGATGGTCGGTGAAGAGGACTCATAAACCTGTAGAGATGAAATTAAGAAATGGACCTCTGTAAAGGCAAACCACTGGGATTTACGGAGCATTTTCATTAAAGTTGTACCAACAGTTGTATCACAGACTACAGAGAAGGTTACAGTAGATGAAGACTTTCAGCACGCTTTTAAAAATTGCCTCTTAGGAAAACCGATGTATTTAGGATGTTGCTTAAACCTCATGGCATTCCTAACTTTCTCCTTCCAACCAGCAATTCTTCTTCCCATTTGTGGTGAACCTCCCGCTGATATCCAACGCACTGTCCACGTGTAGATACTTTCCATTCCGGTGCAAACAACATTTTTTTTATTTTTCAATAAAAGAACGTTCTCCAGCTGCGAGTTCCAAACTCGTAATCCTATCCGAATCACCAGTTAACATACCCAAAGCAATGTTTCTCTTTCTCAACTCCTGTGACAGCATAAGACCCCAAAAAGTAAACATCAACCTCCCAGTCCTTGGCGAAACCGAACGCCTCCCATTTTCTATCTTTTCCCATTCAAGTGGCAATAAAAATGAAACCCACGGTCATATATCTCATCTGACTCGTAACGAATAAGCACACACTCCCTCGAATGTATGGGCCAAAGGAAGCAGCACATATTTATTCCTTGAAGGGGAATCCAAATCCAAATCCGAATCCGAATCCGAATCCGACACACAACCAAGACCAAAGTTAGAAACAGTCTTAGAGAATCCACCAAAGTCGAAATGCAATCCCCCGTCCGGGTTGGGTATGCTCATTTCGAATGCAGTGACCTCAGGATAATATGCCCTAACTCTTCCGTTCGGCCGGTGTCGCCCCTCTTTTTCATTTGGATGAATGGATGGATGGATGGCATTCTCGGCATCGGTGTAATGACTGAAAAGGACATTCTCCGTTAATGCGGTTTCCTTCAAACGTTTCTTTTCCGTTTGCCCATAAAGTTGTTCGTCAGGTAAAGGGTAGTTGAGGTGTATATAGGTATTTGTGTATTCCTTCTGGTCAAAGTCGTCCTTTTTAATGGCTTCCACTCTGATACTGCTGCGGTTGGACGCGGATTGTATACCTGAAGCAGAAATTCGAAGAAACGACAATAATACACGACATCCCGGGGCTAGCGACATAAAGCATTCAATTTGACGAAATAAATTTTGCACCGGTGATGGTGGTGGAGCCCCCATATCCCCGGCATGTGGGGCTCCGTAAAATGTTTACGGCGTCCGTGATGGAATATGCCCAGATGGGATTTATTATACGCGGCCAGCCAAATGAAGTGGACTTGTTGCACTTGGAAGACGTCCTTTGTACAATTCCATGTGGTATATGTAACCTTAGGACTGCTTTGCATTGACAACTGTGTATTCATCCCCCCACCCCTGGTTTTGAACGCAACAAGGTGACTAAGCCATCGCACATTTAATTTGCATGCATTAGCAATATTTTTCGCAATCGGGTGCCGGGGACGAAACAAAATATTTATTTAAGGATATTATTACGGCGCGTCTTCATGTTGCCATCATCATCATCAGGATGGGGATTCGCTTCGCAAACAGCTTTACCTCTGTGAAGTTGATGTGTTCCTCAAAAGGATACAAGTACCGCCCGGACGAGTGGAAACAACACACACACACACAGAGAGAGAAGTGTTTTTTCTTCATTTCCTTTGTTTCAACTGAAGTGGGCGAAGCCATAGATCCCAGCTCCAGAGATAGGATTTTTTTGTTATCCTAGCGCGCGCTAGCACCACCCCCAGCATGATGCTCTCTGCCTACGTCCAATATGAACTTGTAACGTCACTTTATTCAGATGATTTACTCACTCGGTCTATCCGCAAGAAGTGTTTCACCCCGGCTCCTGAGCCCGTATTTGTGTGGGTTTTTGGGTCGGAAGTGGGTGGGCTCCGGGATAGTGGAACTGGAGAGTCATTTTAAAAATTGCAAAAAAAAACCGCTCCCTATGTTAGACAACAGTAGCGCAAAATAAAAAAGTCCTTAAGCAAACATTAATTTACATAAATTCTCCACATATTAAACTAAATGTATGTGTTTAGGGTGTGTGTGCATTGCGTATGTACTCAAAGGAGAGATGGCTTCTTTTTTATACAGCAGATATGTGGTGGGAGAGATGCGGATGTCCTGAGATGATGATGATGATGAAAAAATTTAATCAAGCAACAATACGGTATAAACGGTTTTGTTGTTATTGCATTTTGTCTTAGTGCCAGTGCTGGGAAACAAAGAATAATGAGATCTCCAACATCCTGGTTATTGTGTGTCGTGCGCGCATATCCTTGAGGTGCGATGATATGCTTTTGTGGTAAGAGGAGATATTCACATAAACGAGTATCTACATGTGACTGAAGATGGTGTTGGAAATATTTTCAAGTGGATTAAATTTGCAAAGAGGACATTTTGTGACAGGATAATTACAATGGGTCCTGCATTTATATGAAAGTGGACTAAATAAATGTTGGCTCTTCAGCTTTATGATGAGTTTGAGTGTTGATGAAAATCTGACATATATTCTTGATTGAATTTTTTTTTTATAAGTTTATACACAGTTTCAAGAAATGGCGCACATATGGATCCACATTTTTATATGTAGATCGGTAGGTGAATATATTTTTTTTTACAAATTACGTGATGGCACACAAGATTGGCTTTATTGAAGGAAATATCTCAACTTTGGATTGATTGATGAATATCAGGATTTTAATACAGCGGGCGCCACAGTGTGACGAATCGCTGATTTAGCGGAATTAAATTAATAGCGCTCACAAATAAACGTTTTTGTTAATTTTTTTTGGTTTATATTTCTTGAAATTGTTCACAGAATGGAATATAGTAAAAAAAATTTTACATATGAGCACGAATTTCGAGACAAAATAACACATAAAAACAGGCAAATTTGAATTTTGTTACTCATTTGGTACATCTAAAAGTTGCAAGACTTCATGTTCAATAAACTGTTTTTTTCTTTTCGGAATACATCTTAAACTTGTTAGAAATGGATCTGAAGTTATTAGCAATCGATTTATAAGGTCAGCATTCTTATCTACACTCGACATTTTCCTGGTAAACAATTCCCTAAACTTTCTATTTTCCTTGTTTCTTGCTTCTTGGGCTTCTTCTGAAAGTTGTCCGATTGGAAGAATACAAGATAAAATTATTTGTTTTCCATGAAACAAGACTTTATGCACACTTACTGGCATATAATACCAGGCATAATTATTAAGGTACAGTTCCCTTGTTTCTCTTGCATAACTCTCAAAAGCATCTGTATCGATAGGGAATCCAGACCCAAGAGCTTCTAAGATGATATGAAACTTTTTGATTAATTCTTTATCTATCCCTGTAATTTGGGCAGTTTTTTCTTCATCTCTAAAGAATCTTCTAGCCGTGTTTCCGTCATTAGTATTACCAGACTGTTGAGTTCGCATATCAATCAATAGCCCAGTTTCACTTCTAAATCTTTCTTGGATTAATTTTTTTCTTGGTCTCTAACCTGCCACACTTTAACATCTAGTCTATACGCTATGTGAAGGATACATTCCATAAATCGTAACCATGAGTGAAGCGGACTTAATCCAAAGGACATTGCTTCTTGGTTCACATGCTTTTTTGAAAGATTAGCTAAATTGTTTTGTGATGAAGACGTTATAGATGATAAAGCAGTGCAAATTTTTCCATCAATCATAGTTAACAAAAAAATTGGTTTGATTATGATATGCAAGCTGTCATAATTAATCTCAACAGGTAGTAGGGCCTTAATTTGTTTTTGAATTGATTCTACCTCAAACTTGATCAGTTCAGTTGTTTTGCTTAGCAAAATTTAATTTAATATGTCGACAGTATCTTGTTGATGATGGTGCTGGGTTTTGCCAAAGTACTATTTTAGTTTCATCCTTTAAGAAGTACATCTGGATGGGAACCATTGAAATGCAAAAAAGATTTTCATCGGAATGATCACCAGGTGAAAATGATTTGATTTGATTGTTTGTATGATTTCTGTTGAGCGCCATCACAACCCCATTTTATAATCAGGGATAGTTCTTTTAGACCCGTTTTGAAATCAGCAACAGAATTTAAAACAACTTTTTGTGCTAAACATAAACGCTCAACGCTGTGGTTTAGTAAACTTTGTAATTGACATTCTGCAGAAGATTCGCTAACAGTTTTATCACTTGGGTAGCATTTCGTCTTAGCTTCTTTAATTTTGTAGTACGATGGTAGTAAATTAGGAACAGTTTTGTTAATTTGTTGACGTAATATTTCGTACTGATGAGTGGAAAGCTATATGTCCGTGATCAATGCTAGTGCATCATCTGTAGTTATTGGTAAAAACCCAGAAGTATGTGTTTCTAGTGTTTTCCTCACAATTGAACCTTAATAAGAAAAATTAAAAAAAAATTATACCTCGATTTGGAGAGCTTTTAAATAATTGTTTGACTACGATAGCAGTATTTCTTTTTCCGTCTTTTCTAAGATTTATTTCATGAGACATTGCAATTTCTTCAGCGCTAAAAGAATCTAAAATGATTTTTACTTTTCTCTTTTTGCTTTTTTCACAGCAATCATCAAAGCTTTTTCTCGGTCTTCCTACTGTAGTTGAATGAGATGAAGAAGGTATTTCATCTAAAATATGTTGTGGCAATGTTAGGGTTTCATTTAGCCACGTGGAATATGTGTTTTCGAAGCGCTCTCTATGCCGACCACTTTTCGTCCATCTTTCGTCAAATCTCAAACATAATGTTCTTAGGGTTGACTTGATTGACTTTACTGCTGCCTCGGAAAATGAAACATAAATAAAGAAACCCATAACAAAAGAAAAAACAGCTTCTAAGCGCTTAATTTTGACTTTAGAAATCCAAATATCAAAAATTTGCTTTTTCGTAATTTCGATTGGCATCCTAAAAAACGGAAAAAAATAGTATGGGTGTCGCACCTGTGCGCAAGATGTTAAAGCACATTTCATCTATACATATACAAGGCTTTCTAACAAACACGGTCTCTAACTTGAACAACACTGAACAACTATACTTTTCTTCTAATGAACAACAAAAAACACATTTTTTATCTCCAATTTTTCGTTTCTTTCCCCCTAATATTTAAAAAAAAAACACTTTATATATCAAAAAAACTTACTTTTATATTCACTAATAGTTTACTAATTCAAAAAAATATAAAACTTTAAAAAAAATGTTCACGAACTACTTAAAAAAAATAATATACACTTGCTCTTCAAACTGACCTTCTACCAAAAAATTACATACAATTTAAACTTTTTTTTTTTTTTTCCGTGGGCTGGTGGAAATCTTCATAGACACGATGAGCACGTGCCCAAAGTAGTGTGAGATTTTTACTCACTAAAACCACCACCCATTTGGTATTTCTATTGCAACTAAGTATTCGACTTATCCAGCAATTTTTTTATCACGATTATATAATATGTTTGGCAGGTAACTTTCCTTTGAGAGTTCCTGCTTTTTCCGCAATTTATTGCGCCGTTTGTTATTATCGGGCCAAATCTAAGGGTTTAGTTCTTTGAAGGCGCCGCAATATATTTGTTTCGTCAAGAATTTGGAGGACTGTGGTGTTAACGCGTCCTAATAAACGTTTTTTATGTTTTCGTGCAAAATTTTTTGTTTCATCTTTAACCGCGGGAATACCCAGATCTCTGCGTAGATCTTCGTTCCTTACGTACCACGGCGCATTGACGAATGATCTTAACATTTTGTTTTCAAAAGTTTGTAAAATGTTAAGATTCGTTTCACTGTTACAACCCCATAGTTGTATACCATATGTCCGAATCGGTTTTAGAACTTGCTTGTAGAAAAGCAGCTTGTTATCAAGGTTAAGCTTCGAATATTTTCCGCGCAAGCAGTACAGTTCTCTGTATTTATTCTTCAGTTCTTCGCATTTCTTTTTTACATGCGACTTCCATTTTAATTTTGCATCGAGTGTCATACCGAGATATTTCGCTTCATTTGCAAACGGGACTCGAACCGTATTTAGAAATACAGGCAAATTGTTTGTCCGTTTATACGAAAAATCTACATGGATCGATTTGCTCTCATTAAGTGCAATCCGCCAGGATTTAGTCCATTCATTAACCTCGTTAAGAGCGTTTTGTAATTTAATATTTGTTTCCTCTATTGTTGTGGCAACTGCTAGTATAGCAGTATCGTCAGCAAACGTTGCAACTATTGTATCGTTTGTTTGTGGGATATCACGAGTGAATATGAGGTACAGGATTGGTCCAAGGACGCTTCCTTGCGGTACACCTGCCATTATTTCTTTGAACTCGGAATATTCGCTTCCAAGTTTCACACGGAAGAGTCTATGCTCAAGATACGACACGAGGATTTTATATAATTGTTCTGGCAAAACTTGACTTAGTTTATAAGTAAGGCCTTTGTGCCACACCTTGTCAAAAGCTTGCGACACGTCAAGAAATACGGCTGAACAAATTTTCTTTTCTTCGAAAGCTTTCTCTTTCTTTAAACTTTGGCATAATTTTTTTTGTTGTTGCACTTGCTAAAACGAAAAAAAATTGCACAGTCATTACGTAGGAGGTTTACACTGTGAGAAACCGGTTTTTGTTTACTTTTGTGCATGCAATTTTTTTAATTAAATCCCGCTAAATCAGCGATTCGCCACACTTTGGGGCGCTCAGAAATTAGAACCACGTTGTTCCTGGGGTAACTCTAATTTCCGAAATGTTCTAATTTCTGGACGTTTTTGTAATTCACTTAAAAAGTAAAAAAGGGGTTAATGATTTTCACACAAATTTCTCTTATTATTTAGCAATTAGTCTTTTTTAGCAGTAATTTTTGTTTGATTTTTTGGTTTAATTAAACTTGATACAAAGATATCGTTCAGAGTCAAAAGATTGGTCATGTGTCTAGTGGAAAATAACTCACTCTTTTTGCACCATTTTTATTAAATTATTGACGTTTTCAATGGCCGAAGAATGAGAAATAACCGGTACGACATCGGCAACATCGTTTTCGTTGGTATCTGAAGCCTCATCATAGCTACTGAGTTCATCTTCAGATGCGCCTTCAAAAACATCTTGATTTCATTCTTCGATTTCCTCTATACAGATGGAATTGTTGGCATCAATTTTTGCTAAAAGATTTTGATTAATTCGAACAACTTCATTGAGCAGTCTGAATTTTTTGCACCAATTTTGGTAAATCATCGTGGCTGTCGTAGTGGTCCCAGTCCAAACTTAACATGTTGGACCAAGAATTGCTTAGCACTCTTTGTGGCAAGAACAAAGTTGAAACAAGCCAGAAATGACTGTAATGCCCATTTAAAGCGTGTCAAATTCCTCTATGACCAATAGTTGAGGCAAAAAATTCTACAATGTCCCAGGGGTATAGTAAAAACAAAGCCTTTTACATTGCCAGAGTGTGTCCAGTCTCCTCCTGTACTTGAGAACGTAGACCATTCTATGGGACAAATTTACTTTCGTACTCGTACAGTTGTAAGAGTTTAACTTGATCTTGACAGTCACAAATCCGCTGGTCCAGATGGTATATTCCCCATTATTCTTCTACGCTAGCAAAACCACTGCGTAAGCCTTTCTATCTATCCTAGTCATTAGGATTCTTTCCGAGTAGATGGAAAACAGCATTTGTCCAGCCTGTACCAAAAAATTGCGAATCTTCTTCTCTCTCCAACTACATCTATATTTTATGAAATATCTCGAAACACGAAAACTTCTCAATGACCGGCAGTATGGTTTTCGCAGCAACAGGTCTACTGGTGATTTGATGACATATCTCACCGAAAAGTGGAACCAATCAATCCACCATGTTGGCGAAAGCAAGATTGTTGCGCTTGATATTTCAAAGGCATTTGAAAGGGTTTGGCATCAAGCCCTTTTGTCGAAAATGAGTGCATTTGGAATCGATGAAAAACTTCTTCTATGGATTAGAAATTATCTACCGAAACGTTGAATTCAAGTTGTTTTGGACGGTTTGAAGCCTGAAACTCACCAAATAAATGCTGGAGATGACCTTGTTAGAAGCATACACCAACTAATCTGCAAAATATGGTCGAAGGAATGTATGCCCGACGAGTGGAATCTCGGTACCATCTGCCTGATTCACAAAAAAGGAGATCGCCAACTATAGAGGCATAAGCCTTTTAAACATCGCCTGTAAGATCTTGTCCAGCGTGTTATGTGAACGTCTTAAGCCGTTTGCTGACGATTTAATAGATCCTTACCAATGCGGCTTCAGACCAGGAAAATCAACGATCAACCAAATCTTCACATTGCGACAGATCCTGGAGAAAAGCCAAGAATTAAACATCGATACTCACCACCTGTTCATCTTATAAGTAGGGATGAACTATACCGTACTATGTCCAGCTTTATAATTCCTGCTAAACTAATACGTCTTATTAGGATAACTTTGGAGAATGCTCGCTGTTTCGTCAAAATTGGTAGGGATTTTAACGAAATCTTCAACACCACCAGAGGGTTAATGCAAGGAGACGCACTGTCGTACAGCTGTTTCAATATTGTGCTTGAAAAGGTAGTGCGCAACACCCAACCCAGTACATCAGGCACTATCCTTAATAAATCAACACAATTACTTGGGTTTGCTGACGACATTGATGTGTTAGGAAGAACAAAACGAGCAGTAACAGGTGCTTTCACTTCAATGGAGTCACCAGCAAGCAGTATGGGACTGGTTATAAATGAGGACAAGGCAAGGCAATCCCACCACTTGGTCAGAACGTGACAATTGTATAACTTTGAGTTAGTTAGTGCATTTTTCTACCTGGGCACTGCTGTAAATGAGGAAAACAACATCAGCGCGGAAATCAAACGCAGAATAACTCTTGCTAATCACTGTTTCTTTGGGATAAGTAAGCAATTGAGGAATAAGGCCCTATCGAGAAGAGCCAAGGAGACGCTGTACAAAACACTCATCATCCCGGTCTTGCTATATGGTGCACCCAGTCGGATGAAAACTCCCATGCTGTATTCGAGAGAAGGAGCCACCAAGGAAGGCCTCATCTCCGATGGAGCGAATAGGTAGAAGGAGACCTCCAACTGCTTGGAGTGCGAAATTTTAGACGGCTGTCTAGGGAGCCACCACTATGAAAAGATCTCCGAAAATGATGACGATGGAGACTTCTGACTGTAGTCTTCAAACCCCCCGCACCGACTCTGTCGTCCGATGCCCAAACATACAAATTCCACAAGGAATTGTGGAGCCAGTGTAAATAACTCCTATTCAAATATTTATAGCTTGGATAGTGGTATCCCCCAAGGGCCCCCCCTCTGTGTCGTTATTTTTATCATTGCCTACGATGATATAAGCGATATAATTTTAAAATTTAATAACATAAGCCATACCCTGTATGCTGACGATTTATACATACTATCTAAGTGCAACGACTCTCTTCGCACAGTTAACACATTTAAAGAAATCATTCTACGCATCAATAACTGGTGCATTCAATCTGGTGCTATGATTTCGATACATAAAAGCAAACATCTGCATATTTGCAGAAAAATAAAATGTTCAAACCTTATCATTGTATCTGATAACGTTCAAATACCAACAGTCAATAATATAAGTATTCTTGGCATCATATTTGATAATAAGTTTAATTTTAAGGAACATTGTATTGTTTTAAAAAAGAAATAAGCTACCAGGCTTAATATTATTAAATATTTAAGTTCAAAAAATAGTTTCATCCATATCAACACCCTAATCAACATCACGAAACCAATTATATTGGCAAAAATAGACTACGGTCTGGTAATTTACGGAAAGTGCGCCAAATCTTATCTCAAAGTGATACAAACCTCATATCACGCCGCAATCAGGAACAGTCTTAAAGCATTCAGAACTAGCCCAATAAGAAATATGCTCACAGAAGGTGGTTTTCCACTCATCGATGATAGGATAGATCTCCTAACATCCAGACTCGTGCCAAAAATCTGCCAATCTGGTAGATCTCCGATTTACGCTGATGCTGTAAAAATTTTAAAAAGAAGGAAAACTCCAAAGATTCCATCAGCACTTTACAACGCATTAAAATTCGCTAAAAACATTGGCCTCGAACCGACATTGAAAAACATATCCTTCCTGGCTTTAACCTCCTGGTGCAATAAATACCAGCCTCTCCAAATTTAAAAAAGATAATACACCAAACGAAATATACATTCAACATTTCCTGGAACTAATAAACACCTACGTTATTAACAACTGGAAAATCGTTTTTACCGACGGCTCTAAAAATAATAAAGGCACAGGCTTTGCAATAGTAAACGCAAATGACACCCTTATAAAGGGTAATCCAAGTAGAGATACTTTTTTCAATAGCCTTTTTTGACAGATTACATGTCATGCTGTCATGTTATTTTTGTTTAGTATTGTTTGGCATTTCATAATGGAAAGACTTACGCGTGAACAACGTTTACAAATTGTTCAACTTTATTACGAAAATTCACGTTCTGTGAGGAATGTGTTTCGTGCACTTCGCTCAACTTATGGTCAACATAATCGGCCTACTGAGCGTACTATTCGCAACACCATCACCCATTTTGAGACCCAGCATTCATTATTGGATAAAATTCGACCGAATAGACCACGTCCAGCACGCTGTGAAGAAAATATAGCGGCCGTAGCGGAAGACCGTAGAGAAATTGAAAGCGTACAAAATACAGCTTGTGCAACAACTGAAGCCGCTCGACCTTCCCAAGCGACATCGCTTCGCTCTATGGGCTCTTGAAAAGTTCCAAGAAGATCCGACGTTTTCGAGGCAAATTTTGTTTAGCGATGAGGCCCATTTCTGGCTCAATGGTTATGTAAACAAACAAAATTGCCGCATTTGGGACGAAGAGCAACCTGAAGAGATTGAAGAACTGCCACTTCATCCAGAAAAAACAACGGTTTGGTGTGGTTTGTGGGCCGGTGGAATCATCGGTCCATATTTCTTTAACAATTATGCCGGTGCGAACGTAACCGTCAATGGCGACCGTTATATTGCCATGATAACCGACTATTTGATGCCTGAAATTGAAGCTCTTGATCTCGGCGACATTTGGTTTCAGCAAGACGGCGCCACTTCTCACACATCGCATCAATCAATGGACTTATTGAGAGAACATTTCGGTGAGCACATAATTTCACGTTTTGGGCCGGTCGATTGGCCACCAAGATCGTGTGATATCACACCGTTAGACTTTTTCCTGTGGGAATATGTAAGGTCAAAAGCTTATGCCTCACAAACCCGCTTCGATTCAGGCCTTGGAGGAAAACATCACGCGTGTCATTCGCCAGTTACCAGTCGAAATGCTCGAACGAGTGATCGAAAATTGGACTCAACGGATGGACCATCTGCGACGTAGCAACGGCCAACATTTGATAGACATAATCTTCAAAAAATAAATGCCAAAGAATGTTCTTTCAAATGATAATAAACATTCTTCATTAAATTTGAATTTGCTGTGTTTTTTTCTTTAAAAAAGTAGGGAACCTTGAAATGGATCACCCATTATCTACTGAAAAGCTCCCATCTTATTTTTCCATACTTTCAACAGAAGCGATGGCGGTACTTAAAGCTGCGCAGATGGCAATTAGTTCAAAAACCAAAACGATTATCTGCACAGATAGCCTCTCAACGCTAACTGCTATTCTAAACATAGAAAACCGCTCACCGATCATTAGTAAAATTCGTGACACCCTAATAAAAGGAAAAAAGACCCTGAAACTAGTGTGGGTTCCAGGTCATGCTGGTATTCGGGGTAATGAGATAGCAGATCAGTATGCAAAAGTTGCTTCCACTGACCCTAATCTCGTTATCTCAAAATACCAACCCGAAAAAATTGATTATTTCAAACTTGCCAATTCATATTTGGCACAAAAAAATTTAGAAAACTGGAGACTATACATGCACCACTACTCCAATATCAATCCAAACCCCAATTGTTTATCCCATCTATCCTACAACCACAACATTTGCAATGAATAAAAGCTTTCTTAGACTACGACTTGGACACACCCAGCTTACTCATTCCTATCTACTCAACAGGACCACATCTCCGATATGCCAATTTTGTCAATCCAACGAAAGATTAACTATAAAACACCTAACAGTAGATTGTCTACAGATAAAAACAATTTGCAACAAATTACATAACGAAGACGTTTACAATCTTTTATTAGTTCCATCAGAACAAAATACAGGGTGGCGCACGAATCGTGCTACAAAAATAAAACGTAATAACTTTTTTCCTGTGTGAGTAATCGGCTTATTTTTTTTTATTTTGTAGGTTACTATTTAGATTTATAAAAATGGATGCTTGGGATACGGAGAAAATAATTTGGATAGTGCAACGGTACCATGCTTTGCAGTCCGTCATTTCCGTCCAAAGGGAATTTAGGCGGGAGTTTGGCGGTAATCCCCCGAGTAGATGGACCATTATGAGGTTTGTAAACATGTTTGCCGAATCTGGAAGCATCGCAAGAAGGCCGTACCATCGAGATGCCAATGTTCGGGTTCAGGATACAATCGCAGCAGTAGCATCTGCAATACAGGCCAATCCGAGCGTTTCGACCCGAAACTTATCGGGGCAAATTGGAGTTAGTAGACGGTCATTACAACGGATACTTCATGACGATTTAAACTTGTTTCCGTACAAAGTCTAAATTACTAGCAAGTTAAACCCTCAGGCGAACAGGCAGCCTGGAATTTTGCCAAAAAATGATATCAATGGCCGAAGAAGACAACACATTGATCAATTGTTTGTTCATGTCTGATGAGGCCCATTTTGATCTTAACGGCAATGTAAACAAGCAAAATTGCCGTATATGGAAAGAGTCTAATCCAGAAATGCTCCATGAGACGGAACTGCACCCAGAACGAGTCACTGTGTGGTGCGCAGTTTCATCAAGGTGTATTGTCGGGGCGTACTTCTTTGAAGAAAACGGTGTAACCGTTACTGTCAATGGGGACCGTTATTTAAAGATGTTGAAGGAGTTTTTTTTACCCAGAACTGCGCCGAAGACGTATACCATTCAACAGCGTTTGGTTTCAGCAAGATGGAGCAACTGCACATATAGCCAGACCAGTTATGGCGGAGCTAAACAAAAAATTCGCAAACAAATTAATTTCTAGGAACTCCACTTTTCGCTGGCCCCCAAGGTCACCTGACCTGACTGCACCAGACTTCTTTTTATGTGGTTATGTCAAGCAAGAGGTGTATAAAACGAAGCCCAGGAATTTAACTGAATTAAAGCAGTCCATAACGACAATAATTGAGGCGATCCCAACTTCAACTCTTCAGGCCGCAATGAATAATTTTTTGATCAGGTGCCGCATATGCGTGGGAGAGCGTGGAGGTCATTTGCGATCTATAATCTTTAAAAACAACTAACTATTTAAAATAAAATTTAATTTTCTAACCAATAAAAAAAATAAATGAAATACATCGATTAAAAAAAAAGTTTTTTGAATTTCTTATTGTAGCACAATTGGTGCGCCACCCTGTATAAAAAACGTTAACATTCTCCTAAAGAAATTAAATCTTGAAAATAGTATATAAGAATTTAAAAAAAAAAAACATTTTGCCTTCAGCCTTAAGCCCTGGTAGCTAGTGCTGTTTATAAATTACACTGTACATTTATGTATAGTTTAATAAATTATAATAATAATAATAATAGAGCCGGCTAGAGTGCCATATTAAATAAGGCCCAGGAGCACCACGCTTTGTAGCACAATCTAAAGTATGTAAAGTTCTAATTTGATAAGAGAAAATCTATAAAATGCTTGCATTCCCAATGGAATTGAAACAGAATAAGCTTCCTTCAGAAGTTATAATGAAATCGCATCTCTTGCTGACTGGCAATTTATTAATTATGAATCCAAATCTCATGAATACTTCTGCTATCGATTCAATTTGAATTTTCAAAAAACACACAAAAGCAAATAACGTTCCAGACTATCATAACACCAGCCCTCCATTGTGCATCATCTTCCCTTCGATATGCAAAGTTGATAAAGACATAAACTTTATGCAAACACAAGTCGAACATTATAACAGGCACCCAATTTACTTTTTCAAAATTTATCTGCAGATATGGCATGTAGTCCTCATAAAATATCAAGTTCATGTTTTGGTCAATTGCGTGTCTCAACTAAACCCTCCCCATGTCGATTTAAGCGGGGGCTAAGCAATGAGCATGCAATATCACCCTTTGGTAGTTAATTTTTTTTTTAAAGGGAGCAACCACACTTAATCACTCTGACCCAAGAAACAATAAATTGATAAGCATACCAGCAACTTACAGTTGCACCACATCGACAAAGACGATAGCAGTTCCACTTTAATTTGTATCTACGACAAGATCCAGGTGTACGCTCGCGATACGTTAAGCATATGCGAAGCGACCGACGCATTAACAGCAAAATACACAAAAAAAAATGGAGAAAAGACGTTGGAATTAAAATTCCAGAGGTTCCCACAGTCTGTCGTAAATGGGGCTAACTGACCGCTGGTGCCGCGCTACTACCGCCACTGCCGACGGTCTTAATCATAACCTCTCCAGGTACTGGGTTAATGAATGCTAAATAAATTCAAATTATATGTATCGCCGGAGACGATCTACCTTTAGTTCGAGTACAGTACCCAATGCATTCAGCGGCCAGCGAACTATCAGCGGGTTCCGGGGCTGCCGGTAATAGCGAGGCTCTTCGTTTATTCCGCTTTATTGGGGTACAAGCGGATAGGAAAACGAAAAGAAAACCGAATTTATTATTGTGGCCGTTTCCCGTTTCCGTTGTCTGTTCGGTAGACTACGGGAGTCAAACGAGTGTGCTCCTTGAACTTGATTGGGGTGCCAAAAAAAAAATGGAACAAACAACAGACTTCTAAAAAAGGTTTTTTTTTTTTTTCGTTTGATGAGTCGCTTTGCATTGAACTCTTCGATGACCTTGTGAGCACCTCTAATGAATTCATCGACAAAAAACATTTTACATTCCCGCTGTCATTGGGTTAAAGGGTTCTTCCGTTTTTTTACGCGGTATCTTCAATCGGGGGTGATGATTTGACGAATATACGATTTTTCAATTTGACGGGTTTAAAGTGTACAGTGTTGACGGAAGGACTTTGATTAGTGGGACCATAGGAGAGTGACATTTTATTTGAAAATCTTTTGTTTATGTTGGTTACATAAAGATATTTACATGCTAGCTATGCAGAGAGTCACAATATATTGTCCAACATACAAAAGTCATACGATGGGACAGATTAAACTCAAAATATGGCGTTGTGAAGCTATCGCTGATATAGTTTTAGTATTTATCTGCGTCACAGTAAACTACTTGGATTATATTTTAAACACGAAAAAAAGCTGTGAGCCCAATAGATTTAAGAAAGGGACAGTAGGGCTTAACTTTTGTTAAATAGGTATGTGGAATGTATAAGCCCTATATTTCCAGATCACTCCTTTCAAACTGTAACAGTAAAGATTATGAAATTCTGAAAACATTTCAGTCCCTTTGGAAACAAACGAATGATTGGCTATAGAGGCTGCACGCGATTTGCGGGCGTACTTTAACGAGGATGGTCCAGGTCACCTAGATTGTCAAAGAAGTGGTCTCCTAGGTGGAGTTTTCTTTTGTTGGGGAGATTTGGACTAGAGCGGAGAAGGTGAGTTTCTGGCAAAGAAACCGATGATGGTACTGAATTACTGATGTTTGATGTTTTGCACTTTATGCCGTTTCATTCCCTTACCAGATTTGGTGTCATTTAGGATGTGTTTTCCGACAAAACCGCTCTCTTCCCAAATTGGCGTTGAATTCCCTTATCACAATTTGAAAATTTATGTCGGTAGTCAATCGAAAGTTTTATTCAAGAGCTTGTATCTAGAAATAGTTCATAGGAATGATGTGGATGTAAACAAGGGGTTCGCTGATGTCTTCAAAGCCTGATACCTTTTGTAAAAGTTTGTTGCCTATAAAAATACGCAATTTTTGCTCACTATGGCACCATTTATGTGCCAAAGATTGTTCTTTCCAGTATGTCGGTCCTTTTATGCAAGTCCCCTCTATAGCTCTTCGGTAGGTGTTGGACTTGACTCTTCCTAAATAAGAACAAAACAAATGCCTCATGCCAGTTTTTTTTCTTACCGCCCTTACTACAGCAATTTTCTCTCCTCAATGATCCCGTAACTTGCCTTCTTTTACTTCCTACTTCGTGCGGGCATTATCACATTTCCCCATCCATCAACATTCTATCTATAGGGAGCAGACATTTATAAAAACTGCTACTGCCCGGCCCATCCCTTCATATTTCCTGTATGGGAGTAATGTCTGCAATGTTTTTGAAGCAGCTTAGGGTTTCGTTAGTTGTGCGGGTGCTCCTTTCTTGGTAATCGTTTATCATTTCAGCTGCATATACGAATCTCATCGCCGAGATCTCCATTTAAGGGTCCCGAATATGTCAGAGCAGTTCATGTAGGGTTTTCACTTTGTTCAGCCAAATTGAGGCTGTAGACTCAGGTGTTGATACTATTTTGGGAATTTTTCTGCTGCCATCTGGGGAGATTTTGCTTCTGGGACTTAATCTGTAGGTAATTTTGGTCCGAATTTGGTAAAAGGACTTTCAAATTATGAAAGTTGGTAGTGACCATGTTGTTTAAGCTATATCTGCGAAATTGGCAGAATCACCATGGACGTTCAACAACAAATATAAATGATAAAATAGTTTTATCAAAATAGGTGTTCTGTTAGGGCAAAGTTCCACACGATTCACCAATTTAACAGTCGTCGTAACCCATAATCTTGCTACCGAGAGGACTATTCGCAATGTGGTGGATAAATGTGAACCTAATGGTCGCCTTTGTCTGTGACAGTGTGCAGGAAATGAGAATCCGATGCAGTTGATTTCGCGTTGCTCAAGAACTCGGCCTTTCGCAGATCACAATTTGTAGAACTTTGCGTCGTGACTTGAGCCTGCTCTCGTATAAAATCTAACTCATGTGTTGTCTGTGCTGAATGGGCTCTGAATCAGTTGGAAACTGACCCTGATTTTCATCGAAAAATCAGCGATGGTCCATTTCATTTCGAATGGGTAAGTTAACAAACAGAATTGTCGAGGGAGCTCATCTACATGAGATCCAAAGGCGTCCAATGCATCCCGAAAAGTTTGTTTTAGATTTTGGTTCATATTTCTTTGAAAAACGACTTTGGTCAGGCCATCCCCTTAACGCAGAGCGCTATAGCCCGATGATTACCAACTTCTTTTGACCTGAATTGGATGATACGGATACCAACGACGTTTGTTTTCAACCGGCCCGTGCTACGTGTCACACAGCTCACGCCACATTGGAAATTTTGCAAGAGCGATTCGAGGGCATGGTTATCTCAGGAATAGGTGATGTGAACTGATCACCGAGGTCGTGGGATATGACCCCGTTAGACTTTTTTTGTGGTATTTTCTGAAGTCCCAGTTCTATGCAAATAAGCCACAAACCACAGCGGCACTCATAACCAACATAAAGCATCTGATCGGTCAAATTAGGTTAGGTTTGTTGACACTTAAGTGAGCCGTCAAACTCGCAAAGGCCTACGTGGGTCCATAGCGAAACCCTATTCTACAATACCACAAAAAAAGCCATACAACTTGCAGCTGACATCAAAGTAGGAACGCAGACTCTACAAATAACAATGGCAAGCAGATCAATGGCGCGCAGAGAATTGTCGATGTATTCAGATAGTATTTCCAGGCGTGTTAAATGCTAAATGGGTACTACTGCTGCGAGTTCTGGGCATAAAGCTGAAAAATGGAGCAAATATTACGCACTTTCGAGCGAGAAATTCTTCGACAAATTTTGGGTCCTGCACGCAAATAACGCAAATGGAGATACAATCACGAATTGTACGAACTGGTACAAAAGGACTACATTGGTAGGCCAGAGATACCAAAGACCCTCCTTCCCTTTTCATTGAATAATGATTAGGGTACGGTATAGTCGAAACTTTTTAAGTACACAAGTACAAGAAGTACACATGTACACCTGAATGGTTTTCAGAAAAGCTAGGCCCTTAGTTCTAACCACCCTGTTGCGCCAACAATTTTTTTTTATATAACTAAACCAAAATAGCAAGTGTTTGGTAACGCATCTCCTTGTCAAAATCTGTTTTTATGCTTGGAGAAGATCGATTACCTGCTTCCAATCTGAACGTTTTATAGCGAGTCCTGCTGTATTAGGTGACTATTCATTTTGGTCATCTTTTTGGTCATTTTTTTTCATAGAAGGGGAAATAGTATATGCGAATTGATAATGGTAAATGTTGGCGCATTTTGTCTGCCCAAAAATATGTGAAAAATGTCTGGAAGGCTACTTGTTTTTAAGAAAATGGTGCACAACAAAGATTCCCCGGACATGCTCTCTCCAAAACTGGGGACATTGGCTGGGCACCCAAATCTCCAGATTTGACCTCTCCGGACTTTTTTTTGAGGTTATTTCAAAAGCATTGTATGCTCCAGTAAGCCTCAGATCATTGAAGCGCTCATGTCAAATATTTGTGCCGAAATTATCGCTATAGCGCCCGAGATACTCGAAAAAGTTATAGAAAACGCAGCAAAAAGGTGCGGGCGCATAAAAATTGCACAATAGCTTTCTATACGTATAATCGAATATTTGGGGGGCCAAACCCCAAGATTATTCTATAGATGTAAATTGTACACGGCCATTGTATGACCTATATCTACATATGGAGGACTCTGAAAAAAAAAAACATCCCAAAGGTAGAAAGGATAGCATGTGGCTTTACTAGTGCAATGAGAACCACACCAAAATCGGGACTGGAAGCCATCCTTAACCTGCTACCGCTATACCTTTCATGCAAGAATCTACAGATAAAATCGCACTAAGAATAAGCCAGCTCAGCTGCTAGAAAATGAACGCAAGAGCACACGCTAAAATTATAATATAAACAGATACCTCAGCTGTGACCTCTGACTACAAGCTGATGCACCCTGACTTTCAAAGACCATTCTACTGCATCTTTCCAAGAAGAGAAGAGTAGGTGATGAACGAAGAAAAGCAGTGTTTTCCAGGCTGAGATATTGGCAGTAGCAGATGCAGCCAAAGCGATCTCAATTCCTATACCATCCGTAAGTATATCTCTTTCTTTATTGATACTCAGGCTGCATTGATTTCGAAATAAAATCTAAGCTATATAAGCGTTGTGGGAATGAGCTGAAAGTTTTTGGTGTCCAACATAAAGTTAAGCTCTTCTGTGTCCCCAGACACAATGAAATTGCGGATGAACTGGCGGGGAAAGGATCTGCCAACAGACCAGTCTGTAGAACCATGTGACCCCAAATCACTGGTGAGACAAAAAAAACACTGGATATTGCCAAAAACAGGTAAAACTGCCTCCCCACCTATGAAACATCTACGAGGTTGAGACCTGAGTTTGAAGAGGCCACAAACTTCTTCAAAGAAACATTAAATCTATTTCGACACTAGAATGGATACTCACTGGACACAACTTACTCTAAAGCCACAAACTGAAAATGCATCTTATAGATTAAGACCTTTGCCTGCGGTTATACAGAAATAAATGAGGATATCCTTCACTTTCTGTGACACTGCCCAGACCTCAATAAATTAAGAATAAAAAATTTAGGAAAGTATTTTTTCCATAACCTCACGGATCTATCCGAAATCCCTCTGGATGGCTAGAAAGGACTAACTTATTTACTTAAGTGGCGCTACGTTCCGGGATAAACCTGGGCCTTAACCAACATGTCTCCCAATTAGCCCGGTCCTTAGCTAAATGCCTCCAGTTGCGCACTCCAAGTTGGTTGAGGGCGGTTTCTACTTGTGCGCGCCACTTAAGGCTAGGTCTTCCTCTACTGCGTCCGACGTTTGGTTGGGAACGCTTCGCTTTGCCTAAATCCTTTTTTCGTATCGATTGTATCGGTAAGGTATTTTCCTTGCCTCACACATATACATAATTGGATTAGCTAGGTTTAAAAGGCCTTATATCGAATTTTGATTTCTAAAATCTTATGGAGACTTACATCGTCTTCAGTTCAAATATTTCGTCAAAATCATTGGTACATGTAGTCTGGTCGTATTTCCTGGGATCCACCCCCGGTCAATCTTCCATTTGAGTGAAATTTCTCTAATTTTCATCATTCCTCTTATCAAATTCAAATTCCCCCAATCATCCAATCAAAGTGATATCCAAGAAATCAAACCCAAACCCTCCTCAGAATTGAAAAAATTCCAAAAATTCAAACCTCTTCATCCTAAGCGCACCGAGACCATACACAGCTCTCAAGTTCACCACCTAATAGCCCAAAAATATGTTGCAGATACTTAACTTATGGATATTCTACTCAGGAAGCGTTCCAATCTATTGCCTACAAAAAAAAAACGGTCGACTTCATCAAGCTATACAGTTGCTCAGCACGACCGAGATAACAATGCAAACACCAAAATGGACAAAGTGAAACCAAACAAAAAAATCACTATCCAACGGTATCTTAAATGACAACAAAAAATGTATCTCAGTATCTCCTGAGAAAAAAAAATCCAAAAAAATAGCACAAAGCTCTAAAAATCACATAAATGAACAGTTTAGAGTGCCATCAATAGATAAACGATGCGACGTTATCTACAAAAAAAAACCTAAAAACATCAAGAAATACCTTAAAGTTGTCGATACATTCCCGCGACACATGTGAAACTGTAACGACCTGCTGGTGGGATGGTGAGGCACCATAACATTAACCACGCAGCACAGGTGTATGTGAGCCACTTTGCGCGACAAGGTTAGTACCAAAATGACAACAACAACAACAATGACAGCTCACGGAGTGGTCATGTGGCTTTGATTTGTCAATGGGGATATGGGAATGGGAAACCGAACGAACATATAACCCAGAGATACTCGCACATAGATACATAGATACTTAGAGACTTTGTCTTCTCTGTGACATCTTTTGAAACTCGTAAATCGCCTATTCTGCGTTTGCCCAGCACAGAATTCCTAATGAGGCTCACTTCGCCATTGCCATACAGTCCACCGCGGGCCTGTCCATCCACCAACCGACTATCCAACAATCCAACCAAATGTCTTCATGTTTCTTGAGCGCGATTTTTATTTGTTTTCGTTTGAGTTTGGGTTTTTTTTTGTTGTTTTTGTTGCTGCTATTGTTGGTTATGTTCATTTCGTTTGTTTTTTATGGCTATGCTGGCCTGCTTAGGTTGCCCGTTGTTGTCCGAAGAGCTGATAATGCTCGAGAGCAGGGGGCCTCCTCGGCGTGGTTCCTGCATGCGCTCCCGGATAGGCAGACATGTCCGAAGGTGGTTACTGCGTGCTTGCTAGCCGCTGGAATTTTTAAGCGCAAAGAAGAAGAACTATCGCGCTCCTACGACTGAAAGGCGTACGCGTCTTGACTACTCAATTCGTGAGCCTACTGCTTGGATGTGTGTCTTTTGCTGCTGCTTAACTGCTGCGGGGGCTAGCTGGCCTGCTAGGTGTGGATGTGGCATCCAATTGTTTGCTATTGCTGTGATTAATTTTCGCCGTGAGAGTTTTGCTTTAAATTAGTACGCGTTTGACCTGCAATACGGCGTTGACAGGGGAAATAGAATGGGACAAGAAAGACACACAAGCCAGTCTTATTTTTTTGTTTGCTGCTTTGGGTAGAGCAATGCATGTGTACGTTGTTAAAATGTTGATGGCATACCAAGTCGCATGTGCATGAGGGTGAGAAGAAAATTCCACATGAAGGATTGCCATCAGTCAAATGTGATGTCATTATTAGAGGAGGCGCAGATAATCCTCTTTGAATTTGGGGTGTTTTGACAGCAGGTACAATAATAATGATGTCAGCTTTGAGTTATCTGACGATAAAAAGAAAAAAACAGAAGGCGGCTTTGATTTATAGTGTATCTCCGGAATATTTCAGGAATACAAGAAGGTCGTTACATATTCAAAAATTGAAAAATATCTGACGGTTATAAGAATGTATAGGTTTTTGCTTTCACGCATTTGTAGAACTCACACTGATTTCACTGAGCTAAATACTGATACCTTCTTCAATATTTCTGTGAGCCTCTAACACTGCAATTTTGCTGGCTTGCATGTGCATAGCCGTCGAAAAAATCAGCACAACAGGTTAGTTCAAAGCTAGAATACCTATTCCTGAGTAAGGAAATGTTTTATGAAAAAGTAACGCGATTCCTTTATACAGAATTCTTGACTATCCAACCAGCGAAAATGACATATTGTCACCAATAGCCATGGGGGAGGTTTTTGGACTTGTTTTAGAGAATAAATCGATTATTTTCCAACTACAACAGATATCAAATTATTTATTTACTTACAAACTTAAGTCCTGGAGGGACTCCCTACCCGGTTCTTTTCTAACTGCCTTAAGTTGCTCATATTAAATCGGTTGATATCGATTTGTATATGTGCGAGTTAATTTCAACGAGTTCTGCTTTACTGCGTCTGGCATCTGGTTGGGAATCGAAGACTATGCGTCCGGAGTATTGGTGTTTCATCATTCTATAAGACCTACTTACTTACTTACTTAAGTGGCGCTACAGTCCGGAATGAACCTGGGCCTCAACCAACATGCCTCTCCAATTAGCCCGGTCCTTAGCTAACTGCCTCCAGTTGCGCACTCCAAGTTGGTTGAGGTCGGTTTCCACTTGTGCGCGCCACTTAAGGCGAGGTCTTCCTCTACTGCGTCCGACGTCTGGCTGGGAATCGAAGACTCTGCGAGCCGGAGTATTGGTGTCCATTCGTTCTACATGTCCTAGCCATCTTAAACGTCCAATGCGGAGTTTTTTGACCAGGCGCATGTCGCTGTACAGCTCGTATAGTTCTTGGTTGAATCTTCTTCTCCATAGCCCGTCAACGCAAACGGGACCGAAGATTTTTCGAAGAATTTTCCTCTCGAATCTACCACGGATTTCTTCATCCGCTTTTGATACGGTCCATGCTTCAGCGCCGTAGAGCAGGACTGGGATGACCAGGGTCTTATATAGGATCTCCTTCGTAGTTCGAGTGAGGGCTTTACTACTAAATTGCCTTCTTAGCCCGAAGAAACAGCGATTGGCAAGAGTAATTCTTCGTTTGATTTCTGACGAGATGTTGTTGTCATAGTTAATAGCGGTGCCGAGGTAGACAAAGTCCCGTACTACCTCAAAGTTATATCTGTCAATGGCGAAGTTCTGTCCAATTCCGATGTTGTGTGTCCTTTCGTGTTGACAGCATATACTTAGTCTTACCCTCATTTACTGCTAAACCCATTTTTGCCGCTTCCTTCTCTATACCAGCAAACGTGGCTATGACATCTCGTTGAGTCCTACCAATGATGTCAATATCGTCAGCATGCTAGTAGTTGCACCGACTTTTGGAAAATTGTGCCTCTGGTGTTGGCTTTGGAGTTTTGCACAATTCTCTCAAGAATCAGATTAAAGAAGTCACATGACAGCGCATCGCCTAGCCTAAATCCTTTTTTTAGTATCGAATGTGTCGGTGAGGTCGTTTCCGACCCTGATGGAGCAGCGAGAATTCTCTATTGTCATCCTACACAAACGGACGAGTTTGGGCGGTATACCAAAACTAGACATGGCTCTGTACAGTTCGTCTCTATAAATGCTGTCATATTCGGCTTTGAAATCGATGAATAGGTGGTGGGTATCGATTTGGACTTCTTGAGTTTTTTCCAGGATCTGCCGAAGTGTGAAAATTTGATCGGTTGTAGACTTACCTGGCCTAAAACCACACTGATAAGGGCCAATCAGGTTGTTGGTAAACGGTTTCAGGCGTTCACATATTACGGCAGATAGGATCTTGTAGGCGATGTTGAGAAGACTTATGCCTCTGTAGTTGGCGCAGTTCAGAGGGTCTCCTTTTTTGTGGATCGGGCAAACGATGCTGAGGTTCCATTCTTCAGGCATATTTTCATCCGACCAGATTTGGCTTATGAGTTGGTGGATGTTACTTACCAAGTCATCTCCGCCGGCCTTATAAAGCTCAGCGGGAAGGCCGTCATTTCCGGCAGCCTTATTAAGCTTGAGATTAGATATAGCTATCCTCACTTCACTTGGGACGGGTGGTTGGCAGTTTTCGCTGTCGTCGCCGATATTAAATGGTTCGTTCTGCCTGACAGCGGAATGTTGGTCGTCATCGCCGTTGAACAGTCTGCAGAAGTGGTTCTTCCATATCCTCAGTATCGACTATGTCTCAACTACGATATTTCCTTGTTCATCTCGACAGGATTCTGTTCGAGCCTTGTAGCCTTGGCTTTGACGTTTTACACTTTGGTAAAACTTGCGAACATCGTTCCTGGAGTGGCACCTCTCTATATCCTCGATCGCGCGCTTTTCTTACTCTTTTTTGTTCTTTCTGAAAAGCCGATGTTCTTCCCTTCTTCTTTGCCTATAGAGCTCAATGGCAGCTCTCGTCTTCACCTGTAGCTTAGCCTTATAGGCCTCGTTCTTGGCTGCGAGCATCTGTCGGCATTCCTCATCAAACCAGGGGTTTCTTGCTGGTGGGAGCGAGAAACCTAGCACATCAGTTGCGGCTGATCTAATGGCCTGTTGGCATCGTTGCCATTGCTCTTCGACATTCGATGCTGGTGGTATGGTGTTAATCGAGAGGTTAAGGGATACGCGTTGTGCGAAGGTCTTGGCGGTCTCTTGCGATTGCAGTCTTCCGACATTAAATTTTTTCACAGTATTTCTGGATTGTTGTGGCGTGGTGGATATCCGCATTCTTACCTTGGCTGCTACAAGGTAGTGATCCGAGTCAATGTTAGCCCCTCGGAATGTTCGGACATCCAAAATACTGGATGCGTGCCTCTTATCTATCGCAATGTGATCAATTTGGTTGACCGTTCGTTGATCTGGAGACCGCCATGTCCCCTTATGGATATCGAGGTGAGGAAACCGTGTGCTGGCTATAGTGGCATTTCGTCCCGTAGCGAAATCAATTAGCCTAAGTCCGTTACCGGACGTGTTGTCGTGTAGGCTATGTTTTCCGACAATACTTCTAAAGATGTCTTCTCTTCCTACCTTTGCGTTAAAATCTCCCAGCACGATTTTAACATCGTACTTCGGTAGTCGCTCATAGGTTTTGTCGAGAAGCTCGTAGAAGCAGTCCTTAGTTATATCATCTTTTTCCTCCGTCGGAGCATGAGGCCATAAAAGTCTTATGTTGGCGAATTTGGCCTTGATGCGGGTTGTTACAATCCGTTCGCTAATGTCTTGAAAACATAAGACTTCTTGCCTAAGTCTGGCACTTATAACAAATCCGCATCCAAATAGTCGCTGTTTCTGCTCACTATAACACGGTCCATAGTAGATTTCACAGTTTTTCATCCTCGTTTTATTCGACCCATCCCGTCGTATTTCCTGGATGGCAGTAAAATCTGCTTTGTAGCAGTTTAGGGCTTCCGCTAGTTGTTCGCCTGCACCTCTCCTGTTTAATGTTCTCACATTCCAGGTGCAGATACGAACGTCGTTGTTTGTTTTTTCGCTTAGCATGGTCGTCAACAATAAAATCAGTCCTTTCCGAGGCTATTGGTTGCTTCGTAACAATATTTTTTTCTGTGGGTGGGTAGTTAACCCAAAGCACAACCCCCAAACGGGAGGGCAAGTTCCAATTTATTAGATACCCCTAGGACACGGGGCCATCAGTATCCACCACGGGATTGAGCGCTGCCGTGTGCCTTTCGGTTCATCCGCCACCATCTATGTTAAAGGGGCCTGACTAACCCTTGAAATTCCTAGACAACCTGTTGTCCGAATATGTCAGAGCAGCTCATCTAGGTTCGCCTGGGACAGCAGGCCGGGTAGTCATCCGTGCCATTCTCACCAGGGTGTTTATAGTGTTTCTGTTTTTCGTCGTGTTTTCAACACTCCCACTTATCGTTTAGCAAGTCAAATCCGGTTGGATGAGACCAGTACCCGATGGTTACCACTTGGAGGTAAAGATAAGCACATTTGATGTGTAGTCAGAGTTGCAAATCTGGGCATTGCCAAGTTAACGCCAATCAGAGTCTACCCTCGTTCTACAACACCCAACCATCTACAAATAATAAGAAAACCTAAAATAAAGTAAAGATGAATGAAATCGGTAAAGTCGTTCTCAAGTGACAAAGGAAAATACGGATTCATGAAAACTCTCCATTTTTGTATAAAGCATCATTAAGTTGAGTGAAGACCCCCTCCATGCAATAACCAACTGCGAGCTTCAGAACTAGTCCACTCCTGAATGTTGACCGCACCAAATCATCCACCCACACTCCAAATGTGGTTTCATTTTCCTTTGGAATGGTGTATTAAGCGAATCCGGATCTGATGAGTTACGTACTTCCTCTTTTATCTGCTGCCCCAGTCCACTTCACAGATCCATTTCCCGACATAGCCGTCATCATCGCCATACTCATATATAGACCCGCACATTTCAATGGTTATTACTATCGATAGAAATAAAATTGAGCAACCGACAAGGACCACAAAAAAAAACCCCCACAAAATGAAACAAATAAAAAGGAATCCACAGTGGTCATCGAGAGGATACAGATCCTTCTCATTTTCGACCTCATTGGTGCGGTTGTTGATGTGCATAGAGATGATTTTCATTTTCTGAAAAGCCCTGTGCCATCCAGCCATCCATCCATCCCGCCAGGCACCAAATTAAGTGAGGGTTCGCCATTATCGAAGACATTACCTATTTCGTGAAGGGAAAAGCAGATAAAAGTCCACCTCATACATAGATCCACATCCTTCGCCATACGCCATACGCATATACGTAAAGCGTCTCCCCGCCCCGGTCCTCATGCATAATTCAATAAAATTCAGAATGATTATTCTTTATGGGGCTGTTTATTTATCTTCAACGGTTTTTTTTTTCTTGTCCTTTTTTTTGCTACTTGCCCCGACTCTTCCTTGAAGGAGCTTCAAGATTTGTGTGTATCTCTTCGTCATATCCAAGTTCATTTATAATACGCTCACTCTGCTGCTGTGGTCAAATTATCATCTTTGTTTGTTTTACTTTTCGATATTTCACTTGGCTTAAGGACACACCGACAGGAGGGGGACATTTTCCCATCTCATCCTTTAAGCAAAGAAACGGTTTAATTTTGCAGGAAAAAAAGAAACTACTGCACAGGCATTTAAAAGTCGCGCTGATTGCATGACATGTTGGTGGATTTCCGCTTGATGGTGGACGGTTTTTTTTTTTTGTCCATCACTATGCTAATCACCACCTAAATTTGTCCGGACATCCATAAATCTGAGCCAAGGAGTAGGAAAAAATAGGAAGCCTTAAAATCCTTGGGCTGAAGTTTTTACAATTTTTTTGTTCGCGTTCCGGGAGTGAAATGTTATGCTCAACTTGTCGTCGAACAAAGGATGGCCAACACAACACATCATGACGTAGATGCATTTTTACCGGTTGTGGGTACTTTGGGTTGGGTTTCTTTTTTTCTTTCCTGCAGGAGCGGAACCATATTTCTCCGTTTCTTCATTTCCGAGTTTCGAAGGACATAAGTTTAGCTATTTAGAGAGGAAGACGAAAGAAATCACACTAAACAAGGAGGGGGGTATAATATGAGTCCTGTGTCGATGGCTATCTTGACATGACTTTTGAATTTCGTTTTACCGTAATGTGGGCTTTTTTTTCAATCCTTTAAGTAAGGTTTATAAGAGGCAAAAAGAGGGATGTGATGCTATTTTCCATTAAATCGGATTGCTACTCCTTACGGGGGTGTATTAAATTAGCTGAGGCTTTTCAAAAATCAAACTACATATAGACAAGCCTATCTTGATTTCAACCGGAAATGCACAAAATGTTGAGCTGTGCTGGAGAAATCGTCATTCAATGCCATCATACATGTTCTTCCGGGTCACTATCTCTTTGGCTTTCACGAAGAGTAGGAAGAACATTAGCTACCTTCAATGTCTAGAATGCATTCCAATAAATTAAAAAAAAACCTAAGCGACTAATAAAAGCATCGATAGCTTCCCTATACCAAATTCAAAAATGATAACCCTCTAAACTTTGTCAATAGGATATCATAAGCCTGCACAACATCAGCTTCAAGATCTTATCTGCGAGGCTATATTTAAACGCCAGAAATATTTCTTCAACATTATCGTACCTGATACTCATCCGACCTTGTGCAGTTTTAGGCCTATTTAGTTGACTTTTGCAGATGGATTAGCTCGGTGCTTAGTGAAGTGAGCTGCTTGCTATTCGTGGGATCCGTTGTTTAAATTCTGAAATTAAGAACATCTTCAGCTATTTGCACTACCGCTCACTAAAGTATGACAAACATCCCAGAGAAGAAAACAACCATGAAAAGCTTCTCAAGTTTGCCGTTTGAAATTTGGAATCGGAGTTAAGATCTAGGTTCCACTCGTTGTGCCAAAAATAAAATTTTGGACACTTTGTCTACTTCGGATCTGATATCAATTCTAAGAACGCCAATTCGTCAGGAATAATGTGGAGATAATGATTCCATAAACTAGGTTAGGTTAGCTTTTATGGGTTTCTTGACGCTCGGGTAAGGCGTCTAACCCGCATAGGTATGCAGCCTTATGTGAGTTTGACATCTTGAAAAGATTTTAAAAGTGAAAGAGTGTAATACTACTTAGGTGGGGCTATGAAGATTCAATTAAGAACTATACGAGCTGTACAGCGATATAAGCCTGTGGCAAAAAAATTCCCTATTCGACGATTGAGATAGCTAGCGAATGAACACCAATACTCCGGCTCGCAGAACGTTCGATTTCCAGCCATACGTCGGACGCAGTAGAGAAAGATTGATTGATTGAGTGATCTGTGATTATCGGGCTCCCGCCTCGTGAAGACTCTCTGACTGAAACACTGCAGCCTTCCATCCTCTACGATCCCAGGCACGCTGCTTCCAGTTGTCCAGAACAAGCGCTCTGGCATCCGCGATGGCTTGGTCTTTGAAACGGAGGTTTCGTCTTCCTTGTCTTCTCAAACCTGGAGGCTGGGATTCGAAGATCCTCTTAGCTGGAGCATTATTGTAGATTCGCTCGATGTGGCCGAGCCGATGAAGTCGACGTGTTCTGGATTTTTTTTACTACATCCACAGCTCATAAAGTTCGAGGTTGTATCTTCTCCTCCATTCACCCTCCTCGCGAACAGGACCAAAAATCCGCTGAAGTACTTTTATTTCGAAGGAGCCCAGTATCAGCTCTCCCTTGCTTATCGTTCAGCAATCGGCACCATAAAGCAGAACTGACAGGATATGGTTATTGTTGAGCACACATTTCGTCCTTCGAGTAAGGAGTTTTGAACCCAGTTGTTTTGCCAAACCGAAGTAGCAGCGGTTTCCTAGGTTAATTCTTCGCCGGATCTCAATCGTCGAGTTAATGTTTACTCTGAGGTAGGTGAACTCCTAAACTACCTCGAAATTGTTGCTATCAATAGTCCTAGGGTGTGGACAGATGCTTGATTGTTTGTTGATAGCATGTACCTACTTAGTATTGTCCTCATTTACTTTACTCGGAGTGAGCGATGATTTCAATATTGTCCGCATAGCCCAGCAGATGGATGGACCTGTTGAAGACAGTGTTGACACCTCCCCTGCGCACTATCTGCTCCAGTACGAGATTGAAGAAGTCGCATGATAGCGAGTCTCCTTGCCGAAATCCGGTGCATGTTTGGAATAGTTCGGAGGAGCTGCACGTGTTTTCCAGCGTCATGCGACACATCTGAATCAGTTTTTCCGGTATTCCGAATTCGGTCATCGCCATATAGAGCTCGTGACGATGTATGCTATCATAGGTGGCTTTGAAGTCGATGAATAGGTGGTGACTTGGTGAGTTTTGACTTGAAATTCGTTGGTCTTTTCCAGGATTTGCCTCAGTATGAAAATTTGGTCTATAGTCGATCTGCCGGGCTGGAAGCCACACTGGTACGTACCGATTAGTATGTTGCAGAAGGATTTTAGAAGAGGATTTTAGTAGAGGAAGACCTCGCCTTAAATGGCGCGCAGAAATAGAAACTGACCTCAACCAAATTTTAAGTGAGCAACTAGAAGCAGTTAGCATTCCGGACTATTGAGCCACTTAAGTCAGTGTGTATCGTGTGTTTCTCTGGGTGACTGAAAGAGATACTCAAACCAGCCCGATCCTTGGCAGAAGGGAAATGCTGGACATTGGGGTCTATCAAATACTGCAGGTCTTTGTCCATACACTAAGATACCTTTTCCTTTTTACAAATGGCAGCGAAAGAATTCCGAAGATAGCGTCTATATGGACAAAGTAAAAAACCTACATGAGTTGCTTTGGACAACAAATCATGTAGGAACTTCAAAGGTTAGCCGAAAAGTCAACGTAAGTGCTCAAATGTATCGAATAAATTGGAACTGATCCCTAGGATTAGGTTTTTAAGAAATAGGTTAACCTTCGGTTAAACTTTCTAGTTTTTAGAAAACCAATTACCTGGGATCCCGGATCCGTTCAAACACCAACTCTCCCCTAACAATTACTGACGGATTTGGACTTCCGAATATGCAGCTGAAACGTACGCACACTATACATGCCGCTGTAAGCGTAAATCTCTTCTTGCGCGACATAGAGAAGATAGCACGGTAATTCAAGAAAAACGACGAATTGGATATTTTTGCCCTTTTATAAATGGCGCTACAGTTCCAGGTGATCTTGAGCTTCAACCAACCTGACTCTTAAATTATCCTATAACTGCTTTCAAAAGCACACTTAAAATTGGTTGAGGTCGGTTTCTAATAGTACACCACATTCAAAGCGAGGTCTTGCTTGATTGAATCTATCATCGGGCTGTGAATCGAAGATTATATGTATGCGTAGGGTATTGGTTTCCATTTGAATGGCTGAGAGGAGTTTTTAGACCAGGTTTACCACCAATCTCCGTAAGCATCCCTTTGGTATGATGATGTTTGAATTATTTGATCAGGAATGGACAAACAAACAAATTGACAGTTATTACAACTGACACCCGAGCCTTATTTATTTATTTATTTATTTATTTATTTCATCAATTAATACTTGGATCTGCTGATTACATATAATTTAGGGTTATGTTTAATTAGACATAATTTAATTAAATATGTGCTTAAAAATAAAGCAATTTATACTTAACTACATACATTCAAAATTATTAATTTGAAACAATCTCTTTGCATGCAAAGGTCGACTTCATTGCAAATTGAGTTATAGAATTTCAAAGAACGTGCAATAGGTTCATTTGATCCATAATTTGTTCTATGTGAAGATATATAAAGAATATCATTTCGGTTCCTAAGTCGTCTTTCCGGAACATAGAAAGAAATTAAAGAAAGTAGTTCACTAGAATTTAATCGATTGTCAATAATGTCTTTTATAAACAAAATACATTGAGATTTTCTGCGGCATTCAAGCGTTTTCAAGCTAAAAAGAGCACACCTCGAGATATAATCTGGTAAGTCTTCAGTCCAATTGAGTTTTCTTAATGCAAACCGGGTAAATCTTTTTTGTATCCTTTCGATCCTTGAGACATTATTATCGTAAAATGGAGACCAAATTAAACAACAGTATTCCAATGAAGGCAAAACCAAAGACATAAACAATGTCTTAAGTGTATATACATCTTTAAAGACTGTAGAATTTCGTTTCAAGAAACCTAACATAGAGTTACCTTTTGAAATAACAAAATCAATATGATCTCTAAAATTGATTTTTGAGTCAAAAAATACTCCGAGATCTTTTACTAGTTTAACTCGTAAAAGGTCGTTACCATAAAATTTGTAATTATATGTAATTACAGAATTCTTCCTTGTAGCGCTAAATATTTTGCATTTGGAGAAATTTAACTCAAGGTGATTGTAAGCACACCAATCTAAAAAAATGTTGGATATCCATTTGCATATTGAAACAATCCGATAAGGAGGATATATCAAGAAAAACTTTTACATCATCCGCATACATTAAACAACAGCAGTACTTGAGGATGGCTGGCAAATCGTTAATAAAAATGATGAAAAGGAGCGGGCCCAGGTGACTTCCTTGTGGGAGGCCTGATAAAACATTTATGAATTTTGAGTAGTATCCATCAATTTGAACTACTTACAAACAAGTCCGGCAGATAGGAACTCAAAAACAAAAAAATACAAATTTTTGGCGCAACAGGCTCGTTAGTACCCAGGGCCTAGCTTTCTCACAACCATTCATGTTATGCCGACTCCGAACGGCTAAGTTGAGATAAGCTATTCTTGACAATTGATACTACTCGGACGATTTGTCAGATCATCACTAGAGGAGGGCCAGTGAAAAATCATTTAGGTGTTTTGCTACGGCTGGGAATCGAACCCAGACCTTCTGCGCGGCAGTTCATCGCACTAACCATCGCACCACTGAGCCCTCATACCATTTTATAAAATTGTAATTAAATCCCAGCATATTTAATTTTTGAAAGAGAAGGTCATGGTGTACTCGATCAAAGGCTTTTACGAAATCTGTATATAATACATTAATTTGTTTACCCTGTTCAGTTTTGTTTATGCAGAAATTTTTGTAAAAATACAAAGATTAGTGTTTGTCGATCTCCCTTTAATAAAACGATGTTGTTCAGAAGAAAGAGAATTCTGAATCGAAAAATAAAGCTGTTGAGTAACCAGTTTTTCAAATAGTTTCGGCACTGCGGATAACTTTGAAATTGGTATATATTTCTTGATTAAGTGTTTTAAACCACTTTTAAAGATAGGATCAATAAAATGTATTTTCCACTCCCTTGCAAAATAGCCAGTTACTATGGATTTGTTAAAAAGGATGGTTAAAGCAGTACAAAGCGAAAAAGATCAGTTTTTAAGAATTATTGTAGGCACACAATCATATCCAGCTTTTTTGGAGACATCTAACTCATATAAGCATTTAGATATAAAGGGTGATCCATTTTGAGATTCCCTACTTTTTTAAAGAAAAAAACCACAGAAAATTCAAATTTAATGAAGAATGTTTATTATCATTTGAAAGAACATTCTTTGGCATTTATTTTTTGAAGATTATGTCTATCAAATGTTGGCCGTTGCTACGTCGCAGATGGTCCATCCATTGAGTCCAATTTTCGATCACTCGTTCGAGCATTTCGACTGGTAACTGACGAATGACACGCGTGATGTTTTCCTCCAAGGCCTGAATCGAAGCGGGTTTGTCGGCATAAGCTTTTGACTTTACATATCCCCACAGGAAAAAGTCTAACGGTGTGATATCACACGATCTTGGTGGCCAATCGACCGGCCCAAAACGTGAAATTATGTGCTCACCGAAATGTTCTCTCAATAAGTCCATTGATTGATGCGATGTGTGGGAAGTGGCGCCGTCTTGCTGAAACCAAATGTCGTCGAGATCACGAGCTTCAATTTCAGGCATCAAATAGTCGGTTATCATGGCACGATAACAGTCGCCATTGACGGTTACGTTCGCACCGGCATAATTTATGGTCTTCGTGTACACTCTCAGCTACGGCCGCTATATTTTCTTCACAGCGTGCTAGATGTGGTCTATTCGGTCGAATATTATCCAATAATGAATGCTGGGTCTCAAAATCGGTGATGGTGTTGCGAATAGTACGCTCAGTAGGCCGACTATGTTGACCATAAGTTGAGCGAAGTGCACGAAACACATTACTCACAGAACGTGAATTTTCATAATAAAGTTGAACAATTTGTAAACGTTGTTCACGCGTAAGTCTTTCCATTATGAAATGCCAAATAATACTAAACAAAAATAACATGACAGCATGACACGACTCACACGTGATCTGTCAAAAAAGGCTATTGAAAAAAGTATCTCTACTTGGATCACCCGTTATCATCTTCAGAAAACTGACTTAGAGCAAAATCGGTCATTGGAGAAAAATCTGAGTACAAATTATCAATATCTGAAATTGTGTCACAATTATAGGAAGTTTGAAAGAAATCAGCAAAGGGAACAAGGAACTTTGTCGTTTAGAATTAATGAACACCCAAAAAGCCTTACTGTTTCTTTATACCCTATCCCATAGGGGGGTATATTAGTTTTGATACATAGTTTGTAACATAGAGAAATAATTTTGCTACATATACCTCAAAGTATATGGATCGACTCAGAATCGCTAGCTGAGTTGAATTAGCCATGTCTGTCTGTCCGTCCGTCCGTCCGTCCGTCTGTCTGTTCGTCACCGATTTTTGGGCCTTAAATTTTGAGCTAGGATAATGAAATTTGGTATATAGGATCCTTGGCCGAGTCACCAGAACAAGTGTAAAAAATTTTAAAATCCGCCGACTACCACGCCCCCTTTTATAAAAAACGTAGTTTTAAGCCAAACCGTAAGGAATTTCAAAAAAGTGTCTGAGCAACATATTTAGACAATCTTAATATATATATTTCGTCCATACAAAGTTTTTTGCCACGCCCACTTTTTGGGGGCGTTTTTAGTAAAAAAAGTTTTTTGTCCAAATTTTGAAACTTTCGAAAAAAATTTTGATGCAAATACTTCCGCAAAGGTTATATAAACATTTTGTCCATAGATCATTTTCACCTAGGCCCACATTTTGGGGGCGTTTTCTTACAAAAACCATTTGTATACCCCATCCCAAGGCATTAGCAATAGAAATGCGTTGTTTTTTGTCGAACCACACAAGTTTTGAGAAACTGTCTGAGCAATATATTGTGACAATGTCATTTTCTGTATTTCATTGCCATAAGGCCTATTTTTTGAGGATATTAATTTAAAGGATGGGAGGGGATAGGGTATTCAACGATCCGCATAGCGGATTGTAGCCTCTCATATGTTTTTATGCTAGCTTCAGCAGAGCTAATGTATTGATGATACAAAAATGTACTTAAAAATGAAAATTCTCTTCTTAATTGTAAGAAAAGATCTCTGTCTTCTAAGCTCTTAGTTAACTGAGAGCGCTTGAATGCTTTTTTTTTGCATTTTCTAAGTTTTTAAGTCTTTTATTGTACCATGGGAACTTAAATGATTTTCTTTTATTAAAAACAAGTACAAAAAGTTCAATACCTTCAAAATCACATTTTAAAAAGACTCATACATCAAATCCAATGAACCACCTTCTAGTAATTTGTTCCAATCAACAGTATTATAAAAATTGCTCAGTACAATGAAATCAGCCTTTAAAAAATTAAATATTTTTCGATTAATGAGTTGAGCTGGCGCAAAATTATAATATTCAAATGATAAACACAAAGCCTTATGGTGAAATGAATTGTTGACATAAGGAAAATCGGCTATTTCTAAATAATATTTAAAATCATTTGTGATATATACTAAATCTAATATTCTGTTTAGATCGTTTTTTACATAACTAATTTGGTATTTATCGAAAGAAATTATTGGTTGAGACGTCGGCGAAGAAGGAAATTGCTAAGTTAAAGACCTGAGTGATACAAAAATGTTACATATGTCAAATTGTTTTAAATTGAAATTGTATAGCTGTCATACTCTTTGAAAAACATTTCAATTAAGCCGCGTAGATGACGGCTGATTTTTATAGCGTAGTTTTATAAAAATCGAATAAAACACTCAAAATTGCATCAAGTATTCAAAATTTTTATTGTAATCGATAAATAGGCCTTTGCCATTTACGTTTTAAATACAACTTCATGTTAATGTTGTCCGCGGATCCGTTTAAAATGGTCGGTTTGGAAGGTCCAATTTTGCGTCGTTTTTTCGAGCCACGAATTACGCGTGTTATGTTATCCTGTAAGCCTGTAATGCTTCAATCGTGTTCGGCTTGTCAACATAGACTAACGACTTTACATAACCCTACAAGAAATAATCAAGAGCCGCCAACTCAGAGGGCAATTTCAAGAGATAAGCTGATCATCAAATGCATCCTTCAACATTTCCATTGTTTCACGAGCTATGTTGCATGTGGCACCGTCTTGATGAAACCACATGTCAACCAAGTTCAACTTAGCCAACTGGGGCAAAAAAAAGTCGCCCATCATGGCTCGATATTGTTCGCCGTTGACGGACCGATGATGCCACCAGCTCATAAACCACACCAAACTGTCGTTTTTTCGGGATGCATCACACATCACACAATTTTTCGATAAAACAGCGGATTTGTACATTTTTCACAGAGCACGAATTTTGATAACAAAAATTTCAATAATTTGCAATCGTTGATCGTTTGTAAGTCTTTCCAGGATTAAATGGCAGAGTATACTGAAAACTTTTCACTTTGACAGATGACGCTTGGACACCATTACTAACCAGTGCTACCAACCTGAAAAACTTAACTCTTAAAAAATCACACGTTATTATACAAAAAGTCTTATCCAAGATCGTCTAATGACAGTTGAAAGATAATAATAGGATGGCTTCCTTCCATGTGCAAAGGACATTTGTGTATTTTTTTTTTGGGGGTTAAAAAGATTTTTAACTTTTTTTCCACAGGGCCTAGCCGCTCAAGAACTCATGTCACTCAGCCTATACTCCCAAAAGCTGTGCAACACTCTAAGTTCTTCGTTTGTTTACTGAAGTCTGTAGAATCGTATGATTCTATGACCGACCAGCTTGGTCGTCCTAAGTGCCATATGTATTCAATTCGGGTAAGATTTCTCTGGTACCGTTTTCGGGTAAACTCTCCCGACATAAGTGTAACCCCTTATCACTTAAAAAAAGCCAGATTTCCCATTTAATAACGACATCCTGTCCAATTTAAACGCCTCACATGTCTCCATTACGGCATACAAAACACCATATCATCATGCCTCCACACATATGGGAAACACCCTCTAATGATGGGAATAATGTTCCCATATCGCTTACTTATCGCCGATTTCTCACACATTAATGCAATAAAAATAGCGCGGCCACCGATCTTGATATCGCGAATGGGAAGCCAAAACCTCGCAAAAAAGGTATCTAAAGCAATCCGCATCTATGTTCACGATGACAGCAATGCTGCTGTCGCTAATGACATACCTACTGCAAACATACGCAGAACAACACATAGGCATCTCCCGGCAGCATAGCAATGTGCAGACGCATCCTCCTGTGCCGTTCCAGGTCCATCTCCCAACGACGACAATGGAACACAATTAAACCGAATCGATACGAGCGAATCACCTGCAGTAGGCGCGCAACTCGTGTAATGATACCTTGTTACCCGTCGTCCCCTGCGACGATGACGACGAAGACGACAAAGACCACAAAGACAACAACGCATAGCGATGATGCGATCCGATGAATGAATGGCGAATCCCGTCGCAGCCTGGCGAACCAATTAGTATGCCCAGATTGTGATCGCTCCGAACAAATGCTAATTCCGTGTGTGTCTTGGCAGTGTTCAACAGCGCACAATGATACGGATTGTGTGAATCGAACGTTAATCAGGCCCTCATCATCGAGACTTCTTGTGAGCCACTGGTGCACGGGGAGGATGCTCGCGAGCACCTAAAACGCCACCACCGGAGTAGATGCGCGCCATCGGAATCCGGTGGCCTATTCGTTTTACAAGAATGCTCGGCTTGTACAAAAATGCGCTCCGACATCATACAGCATGCGGCTTAAAAGGACATTAATGACATTTCCCGCAGCCGGAATGGCCAGCACTGCGCGCTTCCACGGAAAATTCATCCAAAGTGGAAGCAAACAGACTGCAGCCTTAGCGCCGGTCGTCTAGCTGCCGTAGTATCTATGACTGTGCACACGGTGATCAAATCTATCGACTATAGATTAATATTTCAGATGCGTGATCGATACAGCCGAGCGCTCTGGGGGCAGTCCGAGAGATGATTTCCGCCTCCAGCTGTTGAATGGCCTGCGACGACTGTTGCATGCGGATTGCGGATTGAATGTATCGCGTACTTATCATGTAATTACTTGCTTTTGATTCATAATTAATCGATAGAAGATATGGTGCCGCTAGCCGGTGATGTTCGATGACAGATCGAATCATCGGGACATTCATTTTGTTTGGCTGTGCGGTGCGTCATATGGGTGCGCATTACGTATGCGTAACTCCCGCATGGCAGCGCGGACATTTCCCCGATTGGACGGCTCTCTCTCTCTAGCCATGATTTATATTTCGAACACAATTTGTAATGAATGAGTGATTGCGCTGTCAGTGGTAATGGAGTTATTTGAATACGTAATCGGAGTAGGTAATCGATATTCGGCGGGACTTGAATTCGAATAAATCAGTATCACTTATCCATGTTTACGATCTAAGATCGGTCTAAGTTCGGAACGGAGATTGGTAGTCCGGGGGTTGATTTGTATTGTCTGGAGTAGTGTGGAGCATCACTCTTTGAAAACGACGAGGCGACAATGAAGTGGGTGCGTATACGTAGACGACATGTATCCGAAGACATTTTGTGACATGATAGCGGCGCTAAGACGCTAATCGACTTTGACAGATGACTCTGCCCATCCTTTGTGGAGGTTTATATATGCATTTTGACGGATGGGCAAGTCTTTTATAGCCGGGGAGATTTTTATTGAGAAATGTTCGTTTGCGATCGCTTTAAAACAGCAACACTATAATTACGCTGGTCAGAATGGCGCGGAATGAATACCCGGTCTGACATCCCAGGCGAACCTAGATAACCTGCTTCGACATATTCGGACAACAGGATATCCAGGAATTTCAAGGGTAAGTCAGGCCCCTTGAACAGAGATGATGGCGGATGAAACGAAAGGTCAACGGCAGCGCTCAATCCCGTAGTGGATACTGATGGCCCCATGTCCTAGGGGTATCTAATCAATTGGAACTGGCCCTCCAGGTTGGGGGTTGTGCTTTAGGTTAACTTCCAACCCATGGAAAAAGCCATTGCTACGAAGCAACTAAAAGCCTCGAAAAGGAGTGATATTACTGTTGACGACCCTGCTATACAAAAAAAGGACAACGTTCGTATCTGCACCTGAAATGTGAGAATATTAAACAGGAGAGGTGCAGGCGAACAACTAGCGGAAGCCCTAAACTGCTACAAAGCAGATATTACTGCCATCCAGGAAATACGATGGGATGGGCCGGGCAAAACGAGGATGAAAAACTGTGACATATACTATGGACCGTGTTATAGTGAGCAGAAACAGCGACTATTCGGATGCGGATTTGTTATAAGTGCCAGACTTAGGCAAGAAGTCTTATGTTTCCAAGACATTAGCGAACGCATTGTAACAATCCGCATCAAGGCCAAATTCGGCAACATAAGTCTTATATGCTCTATGATATCGCGGAAGGTTGCTTCTACGAGCTCCTTGACAATTCCTATGAGCGACTACCGAAGTACGGTGTTAGATTCATTGTGGGAGATTTTAACGCAAAGGTAGGAAGAGAGGACAACTTAAGCAGTATTTTCCGAAAACACAGCCTACACGACAACACGTCTGGCAACGGACTTAGGCTAATTGACTTCGCTACGGAACGAAATGCCACTATAGCCAGCACACGGTTTCCTCACATCCAAATCCATAAGGGGACATGGCGGTCTCCAGATCAACGAACGGTCAACCAAATTGATCACATTGCGATAGACAAGAGACACGCATCCAGTATTTTGGATGTCCGAGCATTCCAAGGGGCTAACATCGACTCGGACCACTACATTGTTGCAGCCAAAGTAAAGATGCGGATACCCACCACGCCACAACAAACCAGAAATACTGTGAAAAAAATTAATGTCGAAAGACTGCAATCGCCAAGACCTTCGCGCAACGCGTATCCGTTAACCTCTCGATTCACACCATTCCACCAGTATCTAATGTCGAAGAACAATGGCAACTGATGTGCTAGGTTTCTCATTCTTGATTAGGAATGCCGACAGATGCACGCAGCCAGGAACGAGGCCTATAAGGCTAAGCTGCAGGTAAAGAAGAGAGCTGCCATTGAGCTCTATAGGCAAAGAAGAAAGAAAGAACAGGGGCTTTTCAAAAAGAAGTAAAAGAGCAAGAAAAGCTCTTCGCAAGTTTTACCAAGGTGTAAAACTTCAAAGCCAATGGTATAAGGCTCGAACAGAATTTTGTAGAGATGAATAAGTAAAATTCGTAGTTAAGACACAGTCGATGCTGAGGATATGCAAGAACCCCATCCGTAGACTGTTAAAGGGCGATGACTTACAGCATTCCGCTGTCAGGTAGAACGAACCATTCAATATTGGCAACGACAGCGAAATCTAAACTCAAGTTAAGAAGGCCGGAAATGACGGCCTTCTCGCTGAGCTTTATAAAGCTGGCGGAGATGAATTCGCAAGTAACTTCCACCAACTCATAAGCCAAATCTGGTCGGCTGAAAATATGCCTGAAGAATGGAACCTCAGCATCGTTTCCCCGATCCACAAATAAGTAGACCCTCTTAACTGCGCCAACTACAGAGGCATAAGTCTCCTCAACATCGCCTTCAAGATCCTATCTGCCGAAATATGTGAACGCCTGAAACCGTTTACCAACAACCTGAGCGGCCCTTATCAGTGTGGACTTATTCCAAAAAAGTCCACAACCGATCAAATTTTCACACTTCGGCAGATCCTGGAAAAAACCCAAGAAGCCCAAATCGATACCCACCATCTTTTATCGATTTCAAATCCGCATATGACAGCATTTATAGAGTCATGTCCAGTTTTGGTATACCGCCCAAACTTGTCAGTCTGTGTAGGATGGAGACGAACAAAACTCGCGGTTCCATCGGGGTCGGAAACGACCTCACCGACACATTAAATACCAAAAAGGATTTAAACAAGGTGATGACCTATCATGTGACTTAAAGCCAACACTAGAGGCACAAACTTCGATTAAACCGTGCCACTACTATATCATCTGCAGTCGATATTGACATCATCTGTAGGACTTAACGTGATGTCATAGCCACGTTTGCTAGTATAGAGAAGCAATACCCAAAAATGGGTTTAGCAGTAAATTAGGGAAAGACCAAGTTCATGCTGTCAACACGAAAAGACACATAACATTGACGAATTGGACAGAACGTCACTATTGACAGGTATAACTTTGAGGTAGTACGGGACTTTGTCTACAACATCTCGTCAGAAATCAAAGGAAGAATTACTCATGCCATCCGCTGTTTCTTCGGGCTAAGAAGGCAATTTAGTAGTTAAGCCCTCACTCGAACTACTTACTTACTTACTTATCGGGCTCCCGACCCGTGAAGAATCTCTGCCTGAGACACTGCAGTCTTCTATCCTCTACGATCCCGGGCTCGCTGCTTCCAGTTGTCTAGACCAAGCGCCCTGACATCCAAGATGGCTTAGTCTTTGAAACGGAGGTTCGGTCTCCCTTGTCTTCTCGAACCTGGGGGTTGGGATTCGAACATCCTTTTAGGAGCATAACTGTCCATTCGCTCGATGTGGCCGAGCCAATGTAGTCGACGTGTTTTGGCTTTTTGGACTACATCCACATCTTGGTACAGCGCATAGAGGTCGCGGTTGTATCTTCTCCTCCATTCGCCCTCCTCGTGTACAGGACCAAAAATCCGCCGAAGTATTTTCTTTCGAATGAGCCCAGGGTTTTGTAGAGCACACAATTTCGTCCTTCGAGTTAGGAGTTTTGAACCCAGTTGTTTCGCCAAACCGACGTAGTAACGGTTTCCAAGGGTAATTCTTCGACGGATCTCCACTAGGGTGTCATTCGTGGAAGTTATGTTAACTCCGAGGCAGGTGAACTCCTTAACTATCTCGAAATTGCTGCTATCAATAGTGACGTTTGGTCCTAGGCGGTGGACAGATGCTTGTTTGTTTGTTTATAGCATGTACTTGTCATCATATACTTCAAGGCCAACGGATTTCGCCTGTTCTTCAATCTCCGTGAACGCTTTTATCACGGCATGTTGGGAGCGACCGATGATGTCAATATCGTCTGCATAGCCCAGCAGCTGGACGGACCTGTTGAAAAAAGTGCATTCCGTGTTAACACCTGCCCTGCGCACTATCTGCTCCAGTCCGAGATTGAAGAAGTTACATGAAAGCGCGTCTCCTTGCCGAAATCCGGTGCACGTTTGGAATAGTTCGGAGGAGCTACTTCCAAACTGCACGTTGGAGCGCATGTTTTCCAGCGTCACGACTGAATCAGTTTTGCCAAGATTCCGAATTCGGCCATCGCCATATGGAGCTTCTGACGATGTATGCTATCATACGCGGCTTTGAAGTCGATGAATAGGGGGTGAGTTTCGACTTGAAATTCGTTGGACTTTTCCAGGATTTGGCTCAGTGTGAAAAATTTGGTCTGTAGCCGATCTGTCGGACCGGAAGCCCGTTTGCGTTGACGGGCTATGGAGACGAAGATTCAACGACAAACTATACGAGCTGTACAGTGACATACCCCAGGTCAAAAAACTCCGCATTGGACGTTTAAGATGGCTGGGACATGTAGAACGAATGTACACCAATACTCCGACTCGCAGGGTCTTCAATTTCTATAGCCAGACGTCGGACGCAGTAGAGGAAGACCTCGGCGTAAGTGGCCCGCACAAGTAGAAACCGACCTCAACCAACTTGGAGTGCTCAACTGGAGGCAGTTAGCTAAGGACTGGGCTAATTGGAGAGGTATGTTGGTTGAGGCCCAGGTTCATCCCGGGCGGTAGCGACACTTAAGTAAGAAAGTAACAAATGTTTAACTTAGATATTCCAAACATTCATTATACATAATAAAGTTTGCGAGAAATTGGCGATTTTCTTTTTAATTTGTCTCTCATGTCAAATTTAAATTTTATAAAAATAATTCTATGCGGGGTACCGCTAGTATTAAGTCTAAAATGCTTATTCCAAACAAAAAACCCTCAGTGTATTAACCAATGAACGCCGTGTTTCAAATTTGAAATGTATCCCCTCCCGCAGTATGAGTATGGTCTTGGTCTCCAGATGCGGACACAAACTGGCAGCCAGAATTACCAGACCCACCAACAGGGTTAAGTACAAATGTCTATACCAGTCGCATATTTATTTGCAATAGGAAACAAGTTTGTTCCGCTTAAATGATTAAAATATTAAAAAATATTTTAAAACAATTTTAAACAAAAAGCAAAATTCCAATTACACCGGCACACTATCACGAACAACTACTCATAGTTTAAATTTATTCCAAATCCCAGCTTACATGTAATTTTAAATACTAATTTTGAATTCCAAATCGCATTAAATTTATTTTTAATTTAAATATTTATTCAAAATTAAACATTTCATCTCAATGAATATTGGATCGCATTACCCGGAAGTGCATCGTCATTCTTAACTATGTGCCCCCTCGCACGGCATCCCCGTGGGACTTGTGAAATTTGTGAACATAATAACTCGTGAGTGCACAGAATTCTATGAATATGAAAATGCATACCTATTTGTATCTAAAGTGAAATTAAATCCTTTAGTCAAAAAGAAGAACGCATGCATATGACATAATGTCACAAAAATAAAATTTCCTTTCAAAAAAAAAAACAAACAGAACCCTAGTACCTACTCAACCAACATGTAGGTGGTAGAGGCAGTAAATAAAAAAAAAACATAAAAAAGGATACCTACCAAAAATGGAAATCCATCTTCCCTCCGCTATATGTTCCACATTTTTCTTTGATTTTCCTTTTGCAATGCGCGCTTTGAAATATCATTTCGCACAGATACACAATTTACAACGACAACACAACCTGTGCTCCATATACATAACTTATGTGCGGAGGAGGTTAAAAACAAAGTTCCTATTCATCGGCCAAATAAAGGAGCTTTGACTCCGCCCCATTTTCATATCTCATGGAGAAAAAATAAAATAAAACAGAACGCCGTCCCACTTAGAAAAAAGGACGCACACAAAAATCGAAAGACAATTTTCCACAGGACACCAGAACTTCGATTTTAATCGAAGTAGGGGGTGTTGAAATAGGATGCTTCGCTGGAAAGGCCAATCGAAAAAAGCTTTTCCCTCGCAAAAAGAAATCAAATCGACTACCGAAGGAGTGGTGAAAAATTAAGTATCCTTGTTGTGAAGAAGTAATATCAACGAAATCATAAACTAAAACAAAAACAATACGAAAAGGACTCAAAAAGCTTGCTGTGCGAGGGTGAAAGGATAGCTAAATGGGGCGTTGATTCACACTAAACGTATACCGATGACACAAACAAACTTGTTATGTGTGTATACATATATGGGAGCCTATATCCTCTTGGTGTGTATACAGACGCACACACAGGATGGGATGCTGTAAAATTTCCCTCGGCAGGAGGTTATGAGATATGCGCACATGAAATATGCCGTCTCGAGACTGCTGAACAACCAACCGATAGCTTCCGATTGTTCCTGTTCGACGGTAAAACTTTCGTCCTTAATGTGGGTATATATGCGCGCCATACGAGCAACATTACGGCAGTCCTTGGGAGGGGCAGCCTAGAAATAGTCGAAAACTTTTTTCTGATTGGAAATTCATCGCAAGGAAAAAGGAAAGAAAAACACACTGCAATAGGCGGTGGCTTAGTTTTCCATCTAGGATAGGGTAAACTTTCCAAGGAGCCTGCATCGTTTGAGAATGCTGCGCTGTAGGGACCACTTAGGGATGGTATTGCAGACGAGCACTTTAGTGCGCTCCTCCTATTTTCCATTTTCCACTTTCAATGAAAAAAAAAATAATTTTTCGATTCGTACCATCATCCTGCGCCAGTGAGAGAGTTGAGTATTATTTTGTTGTTGTTGTCAGGATCTAATGGCAGGTGATGCATGGATGGCAACCAAATGCAGTTTCTTTTTCTTTCTTTTTTTTGGTAAATTACTCTGACGGTACCTTAGTGTTTTCTGCATACATCCAGGACAGTTTTCATGTCGCTCCTTCATAATGGCGGGTAGACAGAGATAAGGATAAAGAGAGAATTTTAATTTTTCCACCTAAAGGATGCAGATTCTTCCCCTTACGTTGGGGCTTGGGTTTTTTTTCAACTTTTTGCTAATGGAATTGAACGTCTCGTTTTTTTTTGTAATGTAAGGAAGGACTTGCGGTGGGTTATTCTACATTTTTTTAATTCTTTGTCCCCTTTCAAGGAGATTGGAAACTCCATTTCATGACAATTTGGTGTTCTTTCAGAGGTTTTCCTTTTCATTTTTATTTTTACACCTTTTTGAATATAAATTGGATTTTATGTGGCACGCATTAGGTTTTGGTACACTGGTTGCGGGCATGGTTTCCTTTGGTAAATGTGGCGACAGCGACAACGACGGGGTCTGGAAGACATGTGGTATAGAAAGAAAACCTTGTACCTATGTGTGAGAGCCTTTGATATGACTTTTGTATGGTAATTTGGTGGAACAATTTGCAACGAAATGTACAGCTAATGCATTTTTGAGTAATTAATGAGAGCTGGATAGAATAACAGAGAGCCCTGGACTGATTGTGAGATGAGCGGATGTCCTCAGCTGTTTGTCGTGCAACATATGACTGAGGAAAATTATTAAACCCACTTTGTGAATCTATTTGAGCTGTATAAGGGAATATGGAAATGTATATGATTAAAGCACTTTGTGTAAGTGCATTCGAATTTAAACGAAGATTTTAATCCGAATTGTGGGGAGACGCATGCTTATACTTGAAAACTTTGATTCACAATGTTTGGTCCAACTAACGCAAGCTACTAGGTATGTTAAATCCGATTGAAGAATATTCGCACTGAGCCAGTTCGCAGCTCAACTCTTTTGTTTGCATTTTCCAAAAAATTGTTTAAAGATATTTATGAAATTGGTTTATAAATGTATTTCAACTACTCTGTGTCATGGTAAGGCATTACACAGTATGTCCAAGTCTGTTACAGTCTTACAGTCTACGTAAATTTATTGCCTTTTCAGGGGCCTTCTTTCTAGTCAATCTAATACAACGAACCTTTTCAGTGACATTATAGTCCTGCCTAAGCATGCCTCATCAGTAAGCCAAGTTTTTTGTTGTCTGCCTCCAACTGAACTTAACCTATGGGTTGATACTGACTTCTACTTGTGCGAATCCCATAATGCGATGTCTTTCTCGATCATCCAGCTGAGAATCGTAGAAGAAACTGTAAAAACGCCAAATGTGATAAATTGATTTTAAGGTTGTTGTACAGCTCGTAAAGGTCGTCATTGAATATTTTCCTGGAAAACCAACGAATTTCCGAAAAATTGTGGTCATTTTTTTGGATATGGTAATATATTTGTTTAATGGGTGGATGTTGTAGAACGAGGCAGACACTGACTGGCTTTAAATTGGCAATGCCAAGTGGCTGAAACACTGACTATATATCAACTGTGCTTATTTCTACCTCCAAGTGTCAACCTTCCGATACTGGTTTCACCCAACTTGATTTGACTAGACTTGTGTAGTGTGTGTATATCAATTTGTAAAGTAGTCTTAAAACCCTAAGTTTTAAAGACTACTCAAAACATAAAGTGCTGTGTCCAGCACATTCCAACAATTAATGTAAACAGTTCCCATGTAACATAATACCACACACACACTCTGTCCCATATACCTAAGTTATACATATAAGTATATGTGGCTGACCGGCAGCCACACTAAGAATTAATAAATACAATAAAGTCAGTCTTAACTGAGCTAGCATGGAGAACTAAACGTTTCATTCATTCCTTTACGTTACAAAGTATTTAGAAGAGATATGATACTTGATTACAAGACGAAAAACAGCAACACTTTAAACAGCCTAGTCAGAATGGCATGGAATACCCGGCCTACTATCCCAGGAGAAACTAGATGAGCTACTTCAACATATTCGGACAACAGGTTATTTTGGAACCTCAAGATTAAGTCAGGCCCCTTTAAAAACTACGTTGGCTGATGAACCGAAAGGCCATCGGCAACTTACGGCCTCACTTCTAAGGGTATCTATAAAATTAGAATTGGCCCTCCAGGTTTGGGGTTGTGCTTTGGGTTAACTACCCACCCATGAAAAATCCCATTGTTACAAAGCAACCAATAGCCTCGGAAATGACTGACGACCCTGCTAAACGAAAAAAGGACAACGACGTTCGTATCTGCACCTGAATGTGAGAACATTAAAAAGGAGAGGTGCAGGAGAACAACTAGCGGAAGCCTTAAACCGCTACAAAGCAGACATTACTGCCATCCAGGAAATATGATGGGATGGGCATTGCGAAAAGCGGATGAAAAACTGTGACATATATTACGGACCGTGTTATAGTGAGCAGAAACAGCGACTATTGAGATGTGGTTTTGTGCCAGTTAAGTGGGTAAGTGCCAGACTTAAGCAAGAAGTCTTATATTTCCAAGATATAGGCGAAAGCATTGTAACAATCCGCATCAAGCCCAAACTAGACAACATAAGCCTTATATGCGCTCACACTCCAACGTAGGAAAAAGATGATATAACTAGGGATTGTTTCTACTAGCTCCTTGACAAAACCTTTCAGTGACTACCGAAGTACGATTTTAAAATCGAGCTGGGGCATTTTAACGCAAAGAGAAGACAACTTTAGCAGTATTGTCGGAAAACACAGCCTACACGACACCACGTCTGGTAACGTCGCTACGGAACGAAATGAAACTATAGCCAGCACACGGTTTCCTCCCCTCGATATCCAAAAGGGGACATGGATCCAGATCAACGAACGTTCAACTAAATTTATCACAATGCGATAGACGAGAGGCACGCATCCAGTGTTTTGGATGTCCGAACATTCCGAGGGGCTAACGTCGATTCGGACCACTACCTTGTTGCAGGCAAGATAAGAATGCGGATATCCATCACGCCCCAACAAACCAGAAATACTGTGAAACAATTTATTGACGAAATACTGCAATCGCAAGAGACCGCCAAGGCCTTCGCGCAACGCGTATCCCTTAAAATCTCGATTCACACCACTAGCATTTAATGTTGAAGAACAATGGCAACGATGCCAACAATCCATTACATCAGCCGCAACTGATGTGCTCAGTTTTTTTCGGCCACCAGCAAGAAACCCCTGGTTTGATGAGAAATGCAAAGCTGCAGGCGAGGACGAGAGCTGCCATTGAGCTCTATAGGCAAAGAAGAAGGGAAGAACATCGGCATTTCAGAAAGAAGAAAAAAGAGAAAGAAAAGAGCTCGATCGAGGATATAGAGAGGTGCCACTCCAGTAACGATGTTCGCAAGTTTTACCAAATTGTAAAACGTCAAAGCCAAGTATACAAGGCTCGAACAGAATCCTGTCGAGATGAACAAGGAAATATTGTAGTTGAGACACAGTCGATGCTGAGGATATGGAAGAACCACTTCTGCAGACTGTTAAACGGCGATGACGAACAACATTCCGCTGTCAGGCAGAACGAACCATTCAATATTGGCAACGACAGCGAAAACTGCCAACCACCCGACCTGAGTGAAGTGAGGATAGCAATATCTAAACTCAAGCTTAATAAGGCTGCCGGAAATGACGGCCTTCCCGCTGAGCTCTATAAGGCCGGCGGAGATGACTTGGTAAGTAACATCCACCAACTCATAAGCCAAATCTGGTCGGATGAAAATATGCCTGAAGAATGGAACCTCAGCATCGTTTGCCCGATCCACAAAAAAGGAGACCCTCTGAACTGCGCCAACTACAGAGGCATAAGTCTCCTAAACATCGCCTACAAGATCCTATCTGCCGTAATATGTGAACGCCTGAAACCGTTTACGAACAACCTGATTGGCCCTTATCAGTGTGGTTTTAGGCCAGGAAAGTCCACAACCGATCAAATTTTCACACTTCGGCAGATCCTGGAAAAAACTCAAGAAGTCCAAATCGATACCCACCACCTATTCATCGATTTCAAAGCCGCATATGACAGCATTTATAGAGACGAACTGTATAGAGCCATGTCTAGTTTTGGTATACCGCCCAAACTCGTCCGTTTGTGTAGGATGACAATAGAGAATTCTCGCTGCTCCATCAGGGTCGGAAACGACCTAACCGACACATTCGATACTAAAAAAGGATTTAGGCAAGGCGATGCGCTGTCATGTGACTTCTTTAATCTGATTCTTGAGGCAATTTATTAGTAAAGCCCTCACTCGAACTACTAAGGAAATCCTATATAAGACCCTGATCATCCCAGTCCTGCTCTACGGCGCTGAAGCATGGACCGTATCAAAAGCGGATGAAGAAATCCTGGTAGATTCGAGAGGAAAATTCTTCGAAAAATCTTCGGTCCCGTTTGCGTTGACGGGCTATGGAGACGAAGATTCAACCAAGAACTATACGAGCTGTACAGCGACATGCCCCTGGTCAAAAAACTCCGCATTGGACGTTTAAGATGGCTAGGACATGTAGAACGAATGGACACCAATACTCCGGATCGCAGAGTCTTCGATTCCCAGCCAGACGTCGGACGCAGTAGAGGAAGACCTCGCCTTAAGTGGCGCGCACAAGTGGAAACCGACCTCAACCAACTTGGAGTGCGCAACTGGAGGCAGTTAGCTAAGGACCGGGCTAATTGGAGAGGCATGTTGGTTGAGGCCCAGGTTCATTCCGGACTGTAGCGCCACTTAAGTAAGTAAGTAAGTATGGTCAAAATACAAATACAAATTTTTGGCGCAACAGGCTCGTTAGTACCCAGGGCCTAGCTTTCTCACAACCATTCATGTGTGCGTGTGTACTTCTTGCACGATGGCGGGACCTCCTGTTTTATGCCGACTCCGAACGGCTAAGTTGAGATAAGCTATTCTTGACAATTGATACTACTCGGATGATTTGTCAGATCATCACGAGAGGAGGGCCAGTGAAAAATCATTTAGTTGTTGCTACGGCTGGGAATCGAACCCAGACCTCCTGCGCGGCAGTTCATCGCACTAACCATCGCGTAAGTATGGTCGTCTACAATAATATCAGCCCTCTCCGAGGCTATTGGTTGCTTCGTAACATAAGCTTTTTTCCGTGGATGGGTAGTCAACCCAAAGCACAACCTCCAACCTGGAGGGCCAGGCCCTTGTTTTGACCCTAGGACAGCGGGCCGGAAAAATACTGATGTCAGTAGCCCATTTTGGGATATGAGCGCTGCCGTTGACCCATTGAGGGCTCCTCCGCTACCAACTCTTTTCCAACACCCTGGCTCAGTATTAGAAATCCCTACAAACCTGGTGTTCAAATATGTCGAAGCATCTCATATAGGGATTACGAATTGAAAATGCCATTAAAGGGCGCCTGGAAGTCAGCCTCGTAGGATGATAACACCACGACAATTACTTTAATCAATCGAAATGTTCGATACGGTTCTAGAAACGATGGACAACAGCTATCTCATCACAAATTGATCCCATCAAATGCCAACGACAAGTCTACCAAATTGTCATTCCAATTTATAAAGGTGGCGCATTTCATTTCCCATCCACAATGCAAATCCCTCCACTTTATTCGGGTGATTCTGACAAGTTGGCACATTGTTCCATATTCCGGGCGTTGCGTCGCAAGTGCGATTGTCGGATTCCAATTAAACGGCGGATTATTCTAACTTAGCTTCGCGGAAAATCGGTTCTGCTCCGTTTTGACAAAGGATTGTGTTTATTTATTCGAGCATGAGATGATTCCTATTGTGTGTGCCGAAATAATTGCTATCGAGCTAGGTCACAGAACCCACCACCACCACAATGCATTGTCGGTAGGCGCGCGTTTGACAACCATCGTGGATAATTTGAAGAAACATAAAAAAACATACTCACACATAACCTCCATTTCTCCATCTCATTGAGACTTCATGCCATAATGCCACCGTAATGCATCCAAATGTCATTCAATTAAAGTCACACACCGATACTGAATGGACTGCATCGATGTGTGATCGCCTAAGAATGCTTGCGCTGGCGATTCATTCTCGTCTTGTTGGCGTGTACTTTGCAACGCCAAATGACTTAACTTAACATTTCTGTGCGACACAAATGACTATGTCAATGGACACGGGAGCCTGCTGCTGCCCCTCATTGCGACATCAATCCGCGTGATTTTCAATGGGAATTTTCTGTTTTCTGTCCACCGGTGGACCGCGTTCCTCCGCGCCACATATTAACAAGAATTTCCTCAATGACGAAACATGAAAACAAAATGTTTTCAGTTTTTCATGCGTCTCGGGTTTGTGTCATTTTTCTGTTGGCTGCTGCGAATAGGCCTGCTAGGGATGGTTTCATGTCAACATGAGAGTTTGTCCACTTCAGCTTCACTGGGGATGGTGAAGAGTTTCACGGGTGGAAAGGATATAAACTCCCAATTGCTGTGCATACACAATACTTGAGAAGTTGTAGATACACAGAACGTAGGTATAGAGCAAAGTAAAACTGTATTTTAACAACAATAAGAAAAAGTTTTTTTTTCCATTTTTGTTTTTATTTTTCCACTTGGATCTTGTGTTGTTTTTTGGAGAATCGGAGCAAAAATAATCCGGTGGCCAGCGTTGACGATGATGATGATGATGACGACGACGTCGACAACGACAACGACGATGACAACAGCGCGACACAACGAAAACCTCGAGGACCGCAGTAGAAAGAATGAAGTAAAATAACAAAAAAAAAATAAAAAAAAACTTTTGTAACATGATTTAATGACATGAATTATTTATGACTCTGCTGTCAATCAAAAACGACGATTCTGCTATGACGAGGACGCGACGAGGACCACAATGGCATAAAAAAATATAACAGCAAGGAACACAAGAAAATATAAAGAAATAAAATACAAGCGAAGAAAAAATAAGAAAATAAGATAAATACAACGGAAAAGATGATTGTGGATCGCAACTACGAATGATTGTCGTCCGAAGTTGGGAGTGTGTACCTTTAAGAACCAAAATCGAGCCTCTTTAGCTGCAGCAAGCAAGTCCACGAAATTGGGGAATTGGATTGCTCTGAGCATTATTTCATTTAGCTTTTCATTTTTTAATAGTTTGTGAACTTTAAATTAGCCTAAGGAGCACTTTTTTTTTTTTAATTCTGACCTGCCTAAGCAGTACTATACACATCGACCTAAAAGATCTATTGTGCTTGCCGTCAGATGTTTTTTAGGTTAGTAGCGCTTCTACTTTCCTAATGTAGCTGATAATACTTTCAGCCGAAGATTTCCCCAGTTCTTCGGGACTTAAAAATTCCCTGAAGAAAGATTCCCTTCTCATACCGTAAAGGGCCGGGCATACACATATGATATGCTCGGCTGTTTCGTCTTCTTCTAGACATAGTCTGCACTCCGATGAGTCGACTTGACGGATTTTGTTTAGGTGATATCGCAGACTGTGATGACCAGTTAGGTAGCCTACTATATTTTTGATATCTTGCCTGCGAAGATTTAGTATCTTATTGGCATCTGATTTGAAGGGCTGAATAGCTCTATTGGCTGTCTTAGGCCTGGGATGTTTCCCTAGTATGAAACACATTTGTTTTGTTCCCAGTTTTTTATGACCAGATTTATGGCTGATTTGGGGATTGCACAGAAGGGTTCAGGTCCAATGAAGGGGGTTTCCGAACCTCTTCTGGCTAGTTCATCAGCTTTTTCGTTACCTTCAACTCCCATATGTCCGGGGACCCACCATAGTCTGGTTTTGTTCCTGGAACTGAGTGTTTGGAGGGAGTTGAAGCAGTGTAGTACTGATTTGGAGTCAAGGATGTGTGAGCTAAGTCCTTTTATAGCTGCTTGACTGTCCGTGAATATATGGATGTTTGCGCCTTTAATACCTGAGTTGTGTATGAGGTTTGCGCAATCTTTTACGGCATGGAGCTCAGCTTGGAATACACTAGGGTTTTTTCCCATAGGTATTGAGATGTTTTTATTTGGTCCATATATGCTCCTACCCCTGAGTCCATTTTAGAACCATCCGTATACCACTTTAGGCCGTTTAGGCAGTTTGGTGGGTTGTTGCTACACCATGCTTCTCTGGTTGTGATCTCCGTTGAGAATCTTTTTTCGAAGCATAGTGTCTTTCGTAAGCGGTCTGTAACCGCACAGATCATGTCAAGTTCTGGAAGTTCGGGTAGAAGTTCAATTAGTTTAAGGTGTTCGCTAATGTTTAACTCTTCCGCTTGTGTCAAACTTGCTGAGCTGCGAATTGCCACTTTTTTATATAAATGTGGAGGGGTGTTAGTCCTATTAAGGTTTCAATAGCCGCTGTGGGACAGGTACGCATAGCTCCGGTAATTCCCAGACAGGCAAGCCGTTGTATCTTGTTTAATTTTTTTTATAGTTGCTTTTTGGGTGACTTTGTTTCACCATACTATTAAAGCGAATGTTATAATGGGCCTGACCATGATCGTGTAGATCCAGTGTGTGGTCTTTGGAGAGATTCCCCAGGTTTTACCATACATGCTTCGGCAAGCCCAGAAAGCTTTGGTTGCTTTTTGAATTTTGTTGTTGATGTGGGAGTTCCAGCTTAGTTTTTTATCGAGGATCACTCCAAGATATTTTACTTCGTTGGAATACTCAATGTATGCACCATTGATTGAAATTTGGGTAAGACTTATTTCCTCCTTTTTGTAAAAGGGACGATGATAGCCTTGCTGGGGTTTATAGAGAGACTTTCTTTATTACACCAGTCTATGACTATCTTAAGGGCGTTTTGCAAACGTGTTGTAACTTCGTTTGGTTCTTTGCCCTTTATTATGATGACTAGGTCATCGGCGTATCTAATTATATTGAAACCTGCATTACTTAGGTCTTGAAATAGGTTATCGATAACCAGAGACCATAGTAGGGGTGAGAGTACTCCTCCCTCAGGGCAGCCTTTAACGGCTGTTACTGATACTGAGGTCAGTCATTTTCCGACTTTCAAGCATCGCTTTGATCCATTTGGAGCACCTTTACACATGTGTCATGTATACGAGTAGAAAAGTAAACTGTCGAGCATGGATTTTTTAGAGTCTAGGTTATGTTATGGTAGAAGGACTCTGATGGGCATTTCAAATTATTTTAGAACAATTTTAGATTTTAGGATTTTAAAATAAATTTAGGTTAGGTTTGGGTTTGAATTGCTCTGCTGGATGTTTTGTAGAACCCACAACTTCTATAATTTTTATAATTTTTGTTCAAAATAACAAGATTGTCCTTTTAAAATTGGACACGTCTTGTAATATTAGTGAATACATCAGCCTCAAAATTAGAACCTGCGGCTATTCGGATGCTTAACTTCCTCACATACTTAACAAGCTCCCAACCCGTTAAGGTACTCTGTCTGAAACAAAGCAGCATATTAGGGTTCGGTAGCTTTGATTTTTCATCCGTAAACGGTAGAAGCATGGTTATTTTATAATTAGCACGAGCTAAAGGGTTTAGGAATACCCATATAGTGCTTGGGCACATCGCGGGTATTAAGGAAATTGGGGAGAAGAAAAGAGGAGATACCGATGTGCGTTGGTTCAAATTTTTTGTAAATTTTAATAGGGAGGAAAGACTGAGTTTGGTTCATTCCACATTCGTGTTGTTCGGTTAAAGAATGAATCCCTATATTTCATAATAGGTACATCCGAAATTAGGCTTGAGGGTGAATAAATTAGCATTTATGGCATGACGAGTATTCTATTAAGAACGTCCTCTTAGAATAGCGGTTAAAAGTGTTAGGCAGGATATATTCCTACGATGTTCAAGCGAGACTATAAAGTTCGCTACGGTTGGATCTCTTATCATTTTTATCGATCGCTTTTGTATCCATTACAGTAGGTGCAATGATGTTTTTGCTGCACCTGACCAGATGTGGGCGTTGAACTCATGTTTTGGGCGTATAAACGCTATATAACGGGTCCGCCATCTAACTTTGTTTTTTCAACTAGTGCTTATTTTGTAAATGGTAACACTTAGCTCATGTCTGATTTGACCGATAATTAGATTTATCCTTCCGTTGAACGAATATGGTTGTGTATACGCTTGAACAATGCTGGGAAATATTGCGACATGACTTTGAAAGTCATGGTAATGTTGCAGAATGTGTGCGAAAATTGCGTACGGATTTTAGAAGAATAGAAGCACCGTCAGCTCCGTATGTTCGTTATCTTGTGAAAAAAGTGAAATAAACTGGCATCCTCATCGATAAACCAAAGCGTGAAAAGCCAAAAACAGTGCGTACACCCGAGAATATTGCTGCTGTGGCAGAAAGTGTGCGTGAAGCGCCATCAACATCAATTCACCGTCGTTCTCAACAATTGAACATTTCGGAGACATCATTGAGACGAATTTTTCATAAAGACCTTGGTTCGACGTCAAACAAAGTCCAATTGGTTCAGGAGTTGAAACCAACTGACCATCCAATGCGTTTTCGCTTCACTAAGTGGGCCTGCGATCGACTTAGAGAAGATGCCGATTTTGCCAAAAATAAAATCTTTTCAGATGAAGCTCATTTTGATCTTGGCGGGTATATAAACAAGCAAAATTGTCGCATTTGGGGCACAGAAAACCCGCACGCATACATTGAAAAGCCGATACACCCAAAACGAGTCACTGTTTGGTGCGGATTTTGGTCCAGAGGCATAATTGGGCCATTTTTCTTCGAAAATGAGCAAGGAGTGGCCGTTACAGACAATGGCGATCGTTATCGGGCCATGTTGAACGAATTTTTGTTCACAAAAACTGAAGAGGAGGATATTGGCAACATTTGGCTTCAATAGGACGGCGCTACGTGCCACACAGCCGAAGCAACACTCGATGTTTTGCGCCCTGTTTTTGAAGATCGCATTATCAGCAGCAGAGCTGATGTCGTTTGGCCACCTCGGAGCTGCGATTTGACACCGTTGGACTATTATTTGTGGGATGCCGTAGAAGATAAGTGTTACGTCGACAAGCCAGAGACAATTGACGCTTTAAAGGACAATATTCGTGAAGCCATTGGTGAAATACAGCTGCACACAATCGATAATGTGCTTAAAAATTGGACCGATCGTGTAGCCGAGGCAGCCATTTGAATCAAATTATTTCCATTCAACCGGAATTATTAACCGGAAGGATTGTACTTTCAAATAAAAAAAAGAAATTTGAGAAAATATTCAGTAGTTTTTTTTATAGCTTTTTCAAAAAAAAAAAAGTTATTTGGCGGACCCTTTATATTGAGGACAGATCAGAAGGGGTGAAATATTTTTTGCATCAGTTAAGCAAACCTAGACATTTCGCTGCATATTTAGCGACTTCAAATATATAGTCGTTCCAACGAAGGTATTTACTAACACACATACCGAGTATGGAAATTTTTTCTGTTTCGGTGATGCAAGTGCCATTCATGGATAATGGCTGTGAATTTTGGTTTCGCTAAGATGACGGAAGACAGAATTGCGTTTTGGAAGCATTGAACTCAACTCTATTAGATTTAATTAGCTGTCGAGGTCGGAATTTAATGAGCTTAACATTTGAGAACGAATATGAAAAGCTGAGGGTTCTGTCATCGGCAAAGGAACAGATTGGATTAGAAGTTGTAGACAAGATGTTATTAATAAAAATGGGAAAGAGTGTCGGAGACATAACGGAGTCTTGGGGAATACCATTTATTTGGTGAGTAGCAGACTTGAAACCGTCTAAAACAACTGGAATTGAACGCTTGGCGAGATATTTTCTAATCCATAGTAGAAGGGTTTTATTGATTTCCAAAGCACGAATTTTCGACATAATGGCTTGATGCCAAACCCTGTCAAATGCCTTTGAAATATCAAGTGCAACGATCTTGTTTTCGCCGCCGAGGTGTATAGATTGGTTCCACTTTTTGGTGAGATATATCATCAAATCACCAGTGGACCTGTTGCTACGAGAACCGTATTGTCGGTCATTAAGGAGTTTTTGTGATTCTAGATATTTCAGCGTTTCCATGACCTTAGAAAGAAGGGAGATAAGTGCAAGGGGCAGGCTGGACAAATGCTGTTTTCCATCTACTCGGGAAGAGTCCTGACGAATAGGACAGATAAAAAAGCTTACGCAGTGGTTTTGCCAGCGAGGAAGAACACCTCTTCAGAATTATGGGGGAGATACCATCTGTACCAGACGATTTGTTCAATAATACTCTTGCGACTATACGAGCATGGAAGTGGAATGGTCCCATAGAATGTTCTCATGTACAGGAGAAGACTGGGCACAATCTGTTAACGCCGCGAGCGTCAAGCAGATTGGCTTTGTCTATAGAGGTGACAGCTGGAATATCATTGTAAATGAGCGTTGGTATAGTCTTCGTCGTAGATGGGCTCAGTTGCCCGATAGTAAGTGCGATGAACTGTTGCGTAGAAGTTCTGGGTTTAATTAAGCCGTAGCAACACTTTTCGCGATGATTATTATATACATTTTCAGTAGGTCCCGTCATCGTACAAGAAGTGGGCACTTACACTTAATAGGTCAAATACAAGTTTCTTTTTGAAAATGTCATAAAATTGAACAAAATTAATTTGTAAGAGTAAACATTCCCATTAATTATGGAACACAACGTCGCGTCGTTCAAGTGGCTACCTCGGCTGGCTTCGCAGTAGCGCATTCAGTCACTCCAATTTTCGAAGACTTGTAGATCACTGATTGCTTGGGTGATATTGGCCTTAACATGAATCGTTTCCGGATTGTTGGCATAACATCGGTCCTTCACGGTTACCCACAAAAAAAAAAGTCCAAATGGGTCAAATCGCAGCTCCGATGCTGCCAATTGCTTTAGGAATTTGGTGCACAAAAGATCGATTGTGACATGGGCTGTATGGCATAGCGCACCATCCTGCATTAGCCACAGGCTATCGAAATGCATGTCTTTAATTTCAGTAAATAAGTAAGTAAGTAACATGGCTCTGTAACGCCCACCGTTGACCGAAACATTGTTCCCATCCTCATTTTCGAAGAAAAATGGTCCGATTATGCCACCACTCCATAATCTGCACCAAACAATCACTTTATGTGGATGCATCGGCGTCCCGACAATAACGTGCGTGTTTTTTCCGATCCCTAGACGCGGCAATTTGGTTTGTTAACGTATCCGCCGAGAGAAAAATGCACATCGTCAGAAAAGAAGATTTTTCGCCCAAAATCGTTGTCCAATTCAAGCTGCTCTAAGGCCCAAACTGCGAAGCAATAACGAAGCGGATGGTCGGGCGTCTTCAATTGCTGAGTCAATACGACGTTGTAAGCGAATAGTTCGAGATCTTTGTGTTCTGAACTCTCCTCAAGCTAGTGCGTGAATTGTGAGCTGTTGAGAATTGAGTCTCACACTCTCAACTACAGCAGCCACATTCTCGTCTGTGCGCATTGGTACGACGACGCGGAGCATGAGTGTTGTCCAGTAACATACTAGTCTCACGAACTTTATGCACAAACTTGCGTGCAGCAGGCGCTGTTGGTGCTTCATTTTGGCCAAAACTTCTGTTAAAATATTTTGGAAATAAGTTTTCAATAATTCCAACGTTGTTCAAGAGTAAAGCGAATCATTTAGTTCTGCGGAGGTATGCTACTGACTTGCTGTCAAGATTTAAAGCGGGAAACAGCTATTCGTTTCAAAATAACCTATATGATTTAAAAAGAAACCACTAGTTGGCCCACCCTGCAAATGATTGTTAGAAAAAGCTTGGCCCATAGTACTAACAAGCCTGTTGCCCCAACAACTTTCTATTTGTATTTAGTTTTCCTCGTATCTCAACTAAATTGTCATTCGTGGGATTGATGTTGACTCCGAGGAAGCTGAACTCTACCTCAAATCGAATGTATTGCTAGTAACAGTGTCATTTTGTCCAGGGCTGTGCGTCAACGGTGTACTTGTTGATAGCATATAAAGGGTCTTCCAATAGGTAGGTACCCTCGAATTTTGACTGTCGATAGCGGTCATATTGTTGAAGCTACATCTGTCAAATTGGCTATCATTTATTCAGTCTGTTTTGCCAGAGTTACATCATTCTGTCAAATTGGCTGTCAATTATTCAGTCTGTGTTGTCAAATCACCAAAATGGGTGTTCTGTTCGGGCAACGTTAAGGTCACTTAGGCAATTTTAGAATCGCCAAAATCGTCTTACCGAAAGAATTCTTCGCAGCATGGTGGCTTGAGTCAACTGGTTCAGTTAACGATTATAAACTAACACCCGTAAGTTGACGCAACACAAGATCTGCCAAAAACGCTGTGAGACTGTGTAGGCGAATCCGAGGCAATCGATTTCGCGTCGCTCACAAGAATTCAATCTTTCGCAGACCCCAACTTGGCGAATTTCGCGTCGTGAATTATGCCTGCAACCTTACAAAATTTAACTGACCCAGGAGTTATAGGTAAATGACCCTAGACAACGACGTGTGTTTGCCGATTGGACTCCAGGGCAGTTGGTAACGGAACCTAATTTTCATGGAAAAATCTTCTTCACCGATGAGGCCCATTTCTGTATAAATTATCGAATTTGGGACGATACCAATCCACATGAGTTCCAAGTGGGCAATGCATTCCGAAAAAGTCACTGTTTGGCGTGTATTTGGATTTCAGTCCATATTTCTTTACGAACAACGTTGGCCAGTCCATCACCGTTAACGGCGAGCGCTAAAGGTCATTGATTATCAACTTCTTTTGGACTGAATTGTATAATATGGACACCAACGACATGCGGTTTCAATAAGGCGGCGCTCCATGACACACAGTTTACGCCACATTGGAAATTCGATGGCATGATCATCTCACGTGAAGGTGATGTGAACTGGCCACAGAGGTTGTATGATTTTATGCCGTAAGACTTTTTCTTGTGCGAAAAAGCCACAAACTACAGCGGCTCTCAAAGCCAATATTACTGATGTCATCGGTCAAATTCCGCCTGAGTTATACACCAATCATAGAAAAATTGGACATCTCACACAAAATTTGTTTTATTTAAATTTAGAGATAGGAAGCGCTTAATGAAAGACCCTTTACTTTGTCTTGTCCTCTATAGCTAAAAGACCAATGCGTTTCGCCTGTTCATCAATTGCCGCAAATTCTTGTACAATGGCACGATGAGATCGATAAATGCTGTCGATATTGTCTGCCTATCCAAGTAACTGAACTGCTTTATTGAAGATAGTACCTTCCGTATTTATACCTGCCCTACGCAATTACTGTTCCATGATAGCGCATCACCTTGTCGGAATCCGGTACATAATTGAAAAAGTTCAGATGACCGTTTCCAGACTGAACGTTGCTCCGCATGTAATCCAGTGTCAGGTGACACAGCTGTATATGTTTTGGGTTAATCTAAAGCATATGCATTCCTGTGGGTTGCATTGGTATGGTGCAGCGTTTCCCAAAGTGTGCTCCGCGAAGGATATCCTGGTGCTCCGCGGCAAAATAAAAAAAAAACGAAATAGCAAAATTCCATTACACTAGTGACTATTTCATTTTGTGCTTCTGAGCTTGTCATTTTAATCGCAGAAATCGAATTTGAAATGCTCATTTAAAAGAAATCAATACATACAAACAAACTAAAAAATAATTCGTGTAAAAAGATGTGGGAATGCCCGACAAATGAAAATCATTAAAGAGACGTGCCAGAGACGACCCGGGCTGCCGTTAGTACTACTATGGGAGTATTTGTACTCCGCTCCATTTACCGTACTCCCATACTCTCCTCTCTTCAATTTTACTCCCCTGAAAAATATTTCAAAATTAATTATATCTACTTATTATTTCTATATTATTTAAATTTTTATTGGATCCAATTTTATGTTTTCATTATGTGGTCTAACTTATTCTGAACGATTTCATCATTAAATTCACTAAATGCATTCATTTATTTAACCCTGACCTCAGCCGCTGTCAATTTGCAATTGGCAACAGTTGCTGTCAAATTTGAAATCTGATGTCATTCATTTAACGTTTATTTTCGCCCCTGGAAAGATTCACCCCTGGGAAGATGTCAACAAAAAATTGACGAAGCATCGGAGACATTATGAAATTAACTTTGTTTTAAGATCTCATTTGCATAGAAAGAAACAAAAGCGCACTATGTAAGTTTTATACCATGAAGACAGAAATTAGTCAAAATCGACATTGACAAATTATTATTATCACTTCAAGCTTTTGAATTATCTTAATTCATCGTTACTTCAAGTTTTTGCCAATCTTTTGCTAATGAAATTAGATTCATTTTATATTTTTAAGTGTGTGATAGCACCCAAAATGTGAATAAAAAATGTGATAAAACATTCATAGATATTATAGGTATTAAGTTTTTGTTTTGTTTTTTATTAATGATAAACTTTACCTACATAGATTTATTTTTATACCCTATCCCATAGGGGTATATTAGTTTTGATACATAGTTTGTAACATAGAGAAATAATTTAGCTACATATACCTCAAAGTATATGGATCGACTCAGAATCGATAGCTGAGTCGATTTAGCCATGTCTGTCCGTCCGTACGTCAACAGTTTTTGGGCCTTAAATTTTGAGCTAGAAGGATGAAATTTGGTACACGTGCTCTTTGTTGCTCCCAGCAGAACAAGTGTAAAAATTTTTGAAATCCGCCCACTGCCACGCCCCCTTTTTAGAAAAACGTATTTTTTGGCCAAATCATAAGGAATTTTGAAAAACTTTCTGAACAACATATTTAGACAATCTGAATATCTGTATTTCGTTCATATAAAGTTTTTTTTCCAAGCCCTCTTTTTGGGGCGTTTTTAATAAAAAACGTTTTTCGGTCAAATTTTAAATTTTTCGAAAAAAACTTTTGATGCAGAATCATTAGTAATATAAATATGAACATTTCGTCTATAGACCATTTTAACCCACGCCCACTTTTTGGTTGCGTTTTTATATAAAAACCATTTTTATACACTACCCCATAACATATGCAGGAGAAAACCTTGTCTTTTGTAGAACCGTAAAAGTTTTTTATAAGCAGCCTGATGAATTTGTTGTCACCATGACATTTTCTTTATTTTATCCACATCGTGTGCTTAGCCATGTCCACTTTTTGGGGATTTTAGTTTTACAGATAGGATGGGATAGGGTATTCAACGATCCGCACAGCGGATTGTAGCCTTCCATATGTTTTTTTTATTATTTATAATAAACTATAAGTTCCTAATGAAGTACAAATTTTAATAATTTTTTTTTTGTTATTTAAAAAAAACGTTTTTTTATTTTGCGTACTCCCCATGAGGGTGAAATACTCCCCTGCAAACATTTGAATGCTCCGCACCGAAAATTCGAAACGGCAGCCCTCAGACGACCATATACGCTGACGCTAACTGAAATTTGTACTGGGACGACGTTTCTCTGGTTTTAAACGCGCCAAATAGACGGTTTTTGTTGGGTCGGTATCTATTTATACAGGTTAAAACGAATCGTAGTGCGGTGTATTTAATCTATATTTTGCTTTTAGTGCGTGAATTATACTTTTTATTTGTTTTTTTGTACATTGATGTGACTCTGTGGATCTATCGACGTGAAAAGATCAAAAGATCGTGAGAGATCAAAAATAATAGGTAATATGGATCGCTGGCTAAAGTCAGGGTCGTTAAAAATAACCGCTGAAAGCTCCTTAACAGCACCCCCAGTAGTTACTAAAGAGTCAGCAACTGGCAGGTACATAATACAAAACCATATTTGTTTATTTCATAATGGGAAGTTTCCTATCGCTAGAACCGCATTTGTATTAGATGCGTTTTGTTGGATTTATAATATTTTTTTTCTGTTGTTATCCTCAATTCAGATTTGTGAATTTGCTCGTTTTCCATTTATTGTTCTATTCTAGAGCCAAGGAAAATGACGCAATAGAGACAGCGGCGTCAGAACTTTCTGAAGAATTTAAGGCAGACAATGTGGCTAGTACTAGTTCTATGGTGATCAGTACTGCAGAAAAAAAAAACAGTAAAAAGGAAGTACCACGATTCATATTTAAATCTTGGATTTGCTGAGACAAGTGACAACAAACCCCAATGCGTAATTTGCGGCAAAGACTGACGCGGCTTTTCGAAATGAGGGCTGAAGTCAGAACCTTCCTTATAAACAACAACTTTGATTTGGGCGACAGATTGTGTAATGAGCGTTGGCTCTTGAAATTATCGTATCTAGCCGATATTTTTAAAAAATTAAATGATTTGATTGTATCCCTTCAAGGAAAGACAATAACTGTTTTCGATGCCAGTGATAAGGTCGAAGCATTTAAGAAGAAAATCAAGTTTTGGTCGAAATCTTTAAAAAATCGAAACCTAGACAGCTTCCCAATGGTCAGCGAATGTAAAGAGGAAATAGATTTGGGTATTCCTGACGACATTTTAAATGAGTTTCATTTACATCTGCTAAGTTTGCTCGAAAACTTCCAAAGCTACTTTCCGGAAGAATACCATTCAATCATTAAAGAAAATGTGTGGGTTGCAGACCCGTACTCCGCCGCGTTGGAAAAGCCAGCATCTCTGACATCGTTGCAGTTTGAGTGCTTAATTTATTTGACATCAGATTCTTCTTTAAAGGCAAATTTTGAAACTAAGAAGTCTTTATCAGAATTCTGGTGTATGTTGAAGGACGAATTCAAAATTTCGTCAGACAGAGCCAAAATAATTCTTCTGCCATTTGCAACAACATACATGTGCGAATCAGGATTCTCCGCCTACGTTGGAACCAAAACAAAATATAACGGGTGATTTTTTAGCTGGTTTGGTTTTGGCAACACTGGTTTTGACAGCTGACGTGTGTTTAGTACCTTGTGTCACTGTCAAACAGCTTCAGTTTGGTTTGCAATTTAACCATGGATCGTCTTACAAATGAACAACGCTTGCAAATTATTGAATTTTACTATCAAAATTCGTGCTCGGTTCGAAATGTTCATCGCGCGCTGCTTCCATTTTATGATCGGCATTCTCGACCTTCTGAGCAGTCTATTCGGAAGATTGTGACCAAATTTCGCACCAAATTTACTTTGTTGGACATTAAACCACCAACACGTCTACGTACTGTGCGTAGTGAAGAAAATATTGCGGCCGTATCAGCTAGTGTGACAGAAGACCGCGAAATGTCGATTCGGCGCCGTTCCCAGCAGTTAGGCCTTTGTTACAGCACTACGTGGAAAATTTTGCGGAAGGATTTGGGCGTAAAGCCTTTTAAGATACAGCTGGTGCAAGAACTAAGGCCAGCCGACCTACCACAACGCCGAATTTTTGGTGAATGGGCTCTTGGAAAGCTGGCCGAGGATCCGCTTTTTTATCGAAAAATTGTGTTCAGCGATGAGGCTCATTTTTGGTTGAATGGGTACGTAAATAAGCAAAATTGCCGCATTTGGAGTGAAGATCAGCCAGAAGCATTGCAACAGCTACCAATGCATCCCGAAAAAGCCACTGTTTGGTGCGGTTTATGGGCCGGCGGCATTATTGGGCCATATTTCTTCAAAGATGATGCGAATCGCAGCGTTACTGTCAATGGTGAACGCTACCGAGCGATGATAACAAACTTTTTTTTGCCCGAAATGGAAGTTCTTGACTTGCATGATATGTGGTTTCAACAAGACGGTGCCACATGCCACACAGCACGCGAAACAATGGCGCAATTGCGAGGCGAGTTTGGTGAACAGTTAATTTCACGTTTCGGGCCGGTCAATTGGCCGCCTAGATCGTGCGATTTGACACCATTAGATTATTTTTTGTGGGGGTATGTCAAGGCTAATGTCTATAGGGACAAGCTCGCTTCGATTGACGCACTGGAAGCCAACATCCATGCATTCATTCGTGAGATACCGGCCGATATGTGTGAAAGAGTATGCCAAAATTGGACTCAGCGGATGGGCTACCTGAGACACAGGCGCGGTCAACATTTGCATGAAATTATCTTTAAACATTAAATTGCAAGGTTCAAACTATCGATTCAAATAAATATTTCATTCATTTTTTCGAATTTTTTGTGTTTTTTTTTTTTTAAAAAGTTCTAAACCTCTTAAAAAATCACCCGTTATATAAGTGCCTGATCATTTCAGTTCTACTCTTTTCAGATCAGACTTTCGCAAGAGGTCGGTAAGTGAAAAAAAACTTAGTTGTTGTTAATTGCGGAATTTGTACCTTAGTAACCTAACACACTAACCGTAACCACTAGTCCAATGCATCCTCTAACGTAAGTTAAAAGGTGAGGTTATGATCTCGTGGATACCATACTGCATGGCGCCAATGGAAAAGCGCTATGTATACATCAGTCTTCTAAATGTATTCATCTTCTGGCACATTCTATAAACTAACACAATCGGCTTTAGATCTTTTCACGACTGATCAACAAGGCTGCCAATTGGTTTTGATAATGCAAGAGCACTGGTTCATTTGCTGTTCAATTTCCTTGATTTTAATTGAAGAACGTGACCAGAGCTCTGCATATATATATATATGCCTGCTGCTATTAAGGATATCCAGAAATCCAACGGAGGTATACACATTTATCCATCGTTTTCGCACTACTTTGACCTCAAGAAAAATGCTTTCTTTAGAAAAAGTCGACCCTGACTTTATCAAGGTACAAAACTCTGCGTCAAGGGCCCGATCAATGTCCTCCGCTTCACCACCAGTATAACACCATGCGGTGATGTTTCAAAGCCTTGAGACCGCTTCAAGATGATTCAATTATCGATTTGCACTTCTCATCCAAGATCGTGAAGAAGATCACATCCATCAGCATTGAACCTGGTGAAAAGGTCGATGTCACTATTGTCAAGTAATTCCAAATGGACAATTTTTGAACAACTTGTCAAGCTGTTTCAATTTATTTTCAAATAACGAAATAAAAGCCTTCTCTCGCCACAGATCATCCAAGAACTATCCACACACCATACACCCACACAAGCGACATTTCAATTTCATATTTAAATACTTATCTCGCACCAATTCACATACACTCATCCTCATCGTCGGTCGAACAAAGTGCACTTTTGGGATTGACATATCATTTCACGGGCTGTCGCCTTTCAATAAAAATATTTCACTACAACATCTCAATATTAACGACAACAACAACGTCAACGGCGACGACGATGACAATGCTCATGTTGATGACGGCGATGATAGAGCGATGATGGTGTCCTGAAACCACTGAGGATGAAAAATAATGTAAAATACCTTCAAAAAGCCGTACAAAACATGTAACCCTCCCACAAATCTGCATATCAAACTCACTGATCCTTTTTGATCCCTGTGACCTACCCACCGTACCGCACTCAGGAATCCAAGAATCAGGATGACAACCGCACCGGCTCATCGCTTAGCCGCATTCACAATAAACCGCAAAATTATCATCGCATCGTTTATCACCGAGGATACACAGATACATTGTCAGATATAGGGTTCGAAATTCACTCCCAGCCTATGGAGAGAGCTTCTGGAAAAGAACCCTTTTTTTCGATGATGTCGAAAACACCCCCAGCTCGATAGTAGTCGTACCTGCGGCACTCTAATTCCGTTCCGGTTCGGAAACTTTTAGAAAAATGGGGTCCACACAACGAAGGGTTGGATCTTTTAATTAAATCTCTTAACTCAAGCGAGATCCGTTGTCTCTGCGCCATGGTGGCATATTAGCACGCGAGATGGTGTGAGATGTGATAAGGATGCGTTCGCTTTGATTTGTCAATCAAAATTTGTCACACACAAGTCAGTTTGGCAAAGGTGGGGCTGGGATAGCCCTTATTTAATTTTTTTTTCTTTTTCGAGTGAAAACTTGAAATCGAATTTTCGTCCTTTCCCCGGCCAGCGGAGCATTCAGTTTTTCGGAAAATACTACACCAAACTGAATTTCCATACTATTTGCATAATCTCAGGAGCGTAATTTTTTGTAGTTCATTGGGAGGACCAAAGGGTCCCACTCTCCTTCTTTTTAATTCAGAAATCACAGCTTCGAATGGTCGGCGACGAAGACGTCGTTATTATTATTTTTTTCTCTCTCGTATTTTTGAGGACATTTTCCGGGTGATATTTGAAATATGCAAAATCCTTACGCGACGTTTGTAAGATGGTGACAAGTTTTTTTTTTTTTGTTTTAGGGAACCAGCATATTGTGGGTGACATTTGAAATGATGGGAATGGGTGTGAAGGTCCTGGTCCAGTCTCACGGTTGTGGAAATAAATAAAACAAATATTATTTTTAAGAGGATTGTCTAAATGAGTTTCTTCTCCAGCTGGGGCGCGGTGTAAGGAGTGTTCTTCAGTCATTTTTGATTTCTTTTGATTTTAATGAAATTTATTTGTGAAGGATGCCTGCCTCCGACCGGCAGGGTGTTCATCTTAGACAGAAAGGATTTTTTTCTCGACGAGCATTTGCATAATTTTCCCAGCGTCCTTTTTGAATTACACTTATATTTCGTCAAGGACTACTGGATGTATGAGTGCGGAGCGTCTGTGTGTAATTAACGCCTGAGCTAAAAAAAAAAGTTTTTTTTTTTTTTATTTTATCCATGTTGTTGTGATTTTTGGGGCGGGATTTCTTTTGATTTTTAATTTAGGATCCCTTGTGTTGTTTATTATTTTTTCCAGCCTTCCTTTTGTCCTCTTTAAAGACCACCAAACTATGTGGATCTCTTTAATGTGCGAAACGCTTGTTCTGACGAACTTTAGATATCAATTAAAAAGTTCCTAAGTCTCTAATATAACACAGCTCATTATATTAAGAGGGAAATTATGAACCCTTGTGGTCGAGAGAGGGAAATTTAATTAAAACGATTAATTTCCTTATAATGGCGATCCTTCATTGTATACGTGTTGCAGAAGTATGGCCATGCGGTGAGAGGAACTATGGCACTTAGTGCAGGTGGAATTATATTCGCCAGTGTGTAGGTCGTCCTGTGAGTAGGTACCTACTCCTCCTTTTGTGTTCATTATAAAAAGATGAAGTTTTCTTCTTTGAAGAGCAAAGCCATGGGAGAGGAGAGCAGAGTGGAGAACAAAATATTAAACTTATTCCTTTGATCAAGAAAAGCATCTTCTACGTGAGTTTGAGTGCGACGATGACGGGGATGGAATGGGAAATTTCGCCACCGAAGCGAATTCCACTCGCTGTTGGGTTGAGGGTGGACTATTTTTAATGGAAGTTCTTGAAATTATTTTTAGAGTTTTTTTTAATTTCGTTGTATGCTGGTATTTCAAATTTAATAAAATGTTCTAGATCTTATGTCTATAGCTGGGTTTTTTACTTGTGAATTTATTTTTTAAGCAAGCACTCGTTGCCATATGTCACGAGTGGTCGCCATCCTAATTGAATCTTTGGGTGCCCGACCAGCATGCATGAAACACGACTAGATGCCCAAGACCTTGTATCTAAAGTTAATATATTTAAAAATAAGGAGTATACTAAAAGTCTGCATAAACACTTTTCTGATTAAGCCCTAAAAATTCGGTGTCCTGCTTTTCAGCATCCATTTTATAGCGATCTGATATCGCCGCTGCTTCTAGTGGTACCAGAAAAAACTGAAAAAAATTGTGTTTGTTGCATGGACAGTCGTTGGCGGTGAGAAGTGAAGTGAAGGCTTGACAAGTCTCTGTATTTTAACAAAAATGTAGATGCTTGCCTTACCAGGGCTAGGGGGCCTTATGCTCTGACAAGAAGACTGTTTCAAAGTAGTCAACTTGATTCAAAGGTGAAAGTCATATGCTAAATGGCCCTCATAAGGCCAATCAATGTAGCACCACCATACATGGAAAAGATACGGTTGTTAGAGAAACAGGTTCGAAACAGACTGACTTACAAATTGCTAATGGTAAAGAAAAACATATGAGAAAGCTACCATCCGCTGTGCGGATCGTTTAATACCCTATCCCATCCCATAAACAACGTTTTTCTTTGCATATGCCTTGGGGTAGGGCATACAAATGGTTTTTGTAAGGAAACGCCCCCAAAAAATGGGCGTGGGTTAAAATGGTCTATTGACGAAATGTTGGTATTAATACTGCCGATGATTGTGCATCAAATTTTTTTTCGAAAATTTTAAATTTTGGCCAAAAAAAGTTTTTAATTAAAAACGCCCCCAAAAAGTGGGCGTGGCAAAAAACTTTATATTGACGAAATATAGATATTATGATTCTCTAAATATGCTTCTCAGACACTTTTTTAAAACTCCTTACGGTTTGGCCAAAAAATACATTTTCCTAAAAAGGGGGCGTGGCAGTGGGCGGATTTCAAAAATGTTTACACTTGTTCTGGTGGCACGGACGAGGATCCTATATACCAAATTTCATTATCCTAGCTCAAAATTTAAGGCCCAAAAATCGGTGACGAACAGACAGAGGGACGGACGGACGGACAGACAGACATGGCTTAATCGACTCAGCTAGCGATTCTGAGTCGATCCATATACTTTGAGGTATATGTAGCTAAATTATTTCTCTATGTGACAAACTAAGTATCAAAACTAATATACCCCTATGGGATAGGGTATAAACAGAGTTCACTTTATTCACCTTAGATAACCGGAGTCTACGAAGAAAATTGTGTAAGTATTTCACCGCTTTGCCCTTAAAATCTGGCTGGTTTAAAGTTGGGAACACAGGCTCTAGTAAATACCAATGGCGACCCGAAGTCCTACTTTACAACTTTTTCGTGCTGGCCCAAAAAGCAGGAAAGTGGAGCGGGTAGCAAACATTTTGAAATCTGGTCCTGTTTGCGAGAAAGGCGAATTGAGAAAACGATTCCACCGCTAGTTTTCTTAGCTAGAAATGTATTACTTACTTACTTACAGTCCGAAATAAACCTAAGATAACTGCATCTAATTGCGCATTTCAAGTTGGTTGAGGTCGGTCTCTCTACTGAGTTCGACGTCTGGATGGGAATCAAAGACTCTGCCAGTCGGAGTATTGGTGTACATTCGCTTTACATGTCTTAGACATCCTAAACGTCAAATGCTGAGTATTGAAGGATGTCACTGTTCGTGATTGAATCTTCGTCATCATAGTACGTCAACGCAAACGAGACCAAAAGTTTCGGTGAGGTCAATGCCGATTCTGATAGAGTAGGGAGAATTCTCCATAGCACAGACGGACGAGTTTGGGCGGGATTCAAAACTAGATACTAGCTCGTCTCTATAAATGCTATCTGAAATTGATGAATAGGTGGTGGGTATCGATTTGGACTCCTTTTGTTTTTTTTTTCAAGATCTGTTGAAATGTGAAGATTTGATCAGTTTTGTACTTTCCTGGCCTAAAACCACACTCATGAAGGCCGATCAGGTTCACATGGTTTTAGGAGTTCACATATTACGGCAGATAGGATCTTGTAGGTGATATTGAGAAGACATATGCAAACGATGCAGAGGTACCATTCTTCATGCTGAGGAACCATTCTTCATTCTCTCGGCTTCACCTGGGCAGCATTGCTTTGTAGACCTCATTTTTGGTTGCAAGTGAGTGCGAGATGCATTCGCTAATGTGTTCCAAGCATAAGACTGTTTGCCCTTACCTGGCACTTATAACTTATCAACATCCGAATAGTCGCTGTTTTTGCTAACACAGTATTTCATCCTCTTTTTTCACGGCTTATCCCATCGTATTTCCTAGATGGCAGTAATATCTGCATTGTATCAGCTTAGGGCTTCTGCTGGTTGTTCGGCGGCTCTCCAATTTGTTGTTCTCACATTGCTGGTGCTGATACGAACGTCGTTGTCCTTTTTTCGTTTAGCACTGGCCTATTGGTGGCTTCGTTACAATTTTTTTTCCGCGGGTGGGTAGTTAACCCAAAGCACAACCCCCAACCGGGAGGGCCAGTTCCAATTTATTAGATAACCCTTGGTTATCAGTACCACTACGGAATTTGGCGTTGGCGTTGGCGTTGGCCTGACTTAGCCTTGAGATTCCTAGATAATATGTTGTCCGAATATGTCGAAGCAGCTCATTTAGGTTATTCTCTTTGTCCATCCTAACTGGTACTGTAGACGCCAACATTGACTCCATCTTGGGAGTTTTTTCCGATGTCGCCCGAAATGGAATGTGTGCATTAGTGAGAGTATACGTCATATCCTCGAAATTTGGGCTTTATGGCGATAAATTATAGATAATAATGTTGTTACAACATATTTTTCAGACAGTTTAACATAATATTTTATGGTTCGACAAAAAACAACGTTTTTCTGGGGTAGGGTATAGAAATGGTCCTGCATCAAACATGGTCCTGCATCAAACATTTTTTCGAATATTTTTAAAAAGGTACCGAAAAAAATGTTGTACTGAAAACGCCCCCAAAACGTGGGCGTGGTAAAAAACTTTATACTAACGAAACATAGATACTCAGATTCTCCAAATATGTTGCTCAGATACTTTTTTAAAACTACTTACGGTTTGGCCAAAAACAGCGTTTTTCTGAATAGGTGGCGTGGCAGTGGGCGGATTTCAAAAATGTTTAAACCTGTTGTGCTGGGAGCAACAAAGAGCACGTGTACCAAATTTCATCATTGAAGCTTTAAATTTAAGGCCCAAAAACTAGTGACGTATGGACGGACGGACAGACATGGCTTAATCGATCCAGCTAGCGATTCTGAGTCGATCCATATACTTTGAGGTATATCTAGCTAAATTATTTCTCTATGTTACAAACTATGTATCAAAACTAATATACCCCTATGGGATAGGGTATTATATTCGATACCTGCTTTTCAGCATCCATCAAACAATTCCATTTCAGCAACATTAAAATTTGGTCTTTCAGAGTATCTTCATTGCTTGGTGCACCACAATGTACCGTTATTTAATTGATTTTGAAAAATCTGAGTACTAAGTCAAATTAAGTTTAAATTTAATTTTTTTAGACTCGTGCAAATATATGGCAAAGGGAATAACTTGCAAAAAGTAGGTACCAGTTTGGGATCATATTTTTTAAGGCGAATTCCTACCGTCCAAACTTCACAAGATATTTCTTATTTCACTCGGTCGAAATTTAACGTGAGATGTTCGTTTAAATCGTTGGGGCATCATTCAAATGAAATGAAAATGAAAATTCAGCGAATAAGTCGGTTAGCTAGCGATTTATCAGTTCCGAATTATATAAGAGAATGATTGCTTCAAACTTCCTTTTGGATACATTAACATGCCTATGCCTAATAAAGTGATTAGCTGAAGTTTATTTTGACCCTAAAGGACCCAATTGGAATCTTGCTATATTGCCAACAATGCATTCCAATGTCATCCAAATTTGGTCGTGTCTCTAATTTGCTTATTTTCATGACACAGTCAGGCATGACAAAATTGCATCCACACATACCTATAACCCAAATTAACCCCATTACCAATTGACTATATCATCATGTTCAAATTCCGATCCAAACGGCACCCTAACACGCCACTGCATATGGCCAATGGACATGTCCAATCAAAATCGAAATTGCTGCGAACCAGATTCTATAAATTTCCCCTGTTCCGAAAACACCATTTCCCAATTAATTTACTTAATCACTACAAACTTTGTAGTGTGGACCCCTAACACCGACCAACTGTTTAGATAACCATGTCCACACGAGGGCGCATAATGATCAAATTACTATACACCCTCAGTCGATACATTTCTGTGTGCTCTCAGAGGTGGACGGACTGACAGGACATTATCCCGAGCCATTTAGAACGACGACACAAAAAAAAAAGGTGAACACAATGACCATTGTTATCGGCCGATAGACATTACATTTTACAACAAGGGTGGTACTGTCCTTGCAGGCCGCAGGGTGACTTTCCCCTGTGTCCACTGCCGTACATGCATTGTTTTCAATTTTTGATAATTGATTCGGCTGTCCGCAGAAGTAATCGTCCATCGGTTCCAATCAATTACTTGCGTGCTAAGCGTCCGGTTGTCTTGGCGTGTCATCGATAAACACCCCATAAAACTTAACAAGTGGTCAGTTAGAAGTCAATTTGTGGTGAACACATAGTGGCTTGTTGTTGTAGCCGGGTCTTACAAGATGTCAACTTGAAATTGAAATTGAAATCGCTCGAATTTAATTGGGATAGTTGGAGATTTTTAATTGCTACACATGTTGCGGAAAGTTTGCAATTATTTTGCGAACGCATGTTGAAATGATTGGCTTTGTAATGGATGCATGTTAAGGCGGATCGATAGCTATGTAGGGTGTATAGTTTTGCAGTAATCTGATAAATTAACTGCGATTTAATTTATGTATTTCAAAAGTGAGGATAGGATTTGCTGGAGTATTTTAAATGGAGTGAGAAAGGGGTGGAATTGAAGTATTTTATGTTTTAGGGTAAAATGTTTTTATCAAATGTTCATTTGTGTTCCTTTTAATTTTATTTTTAGTCGGGATGCCATTCCAGTGACTTTAAGTTCTAAATTTATAAATTTAAATACAATTTTGAATTTTAGAGACTAGTTTTTCTTTTTGTCGAGGTTAGCTGGAAGGAAAAATCATCGAAAGACATTGCAGATGTGTAATAGTGAGGGACTTTAACCCAGTCCAAAGACGGACTTTAAATTGTATTAGTTTGCCGCCGATTCTCGGCTTAACTTGTTTACCGATTTTAACCAAACTTTCACACATCTTTGGTATTGGTCTATATAAGGTTTTTGGATTGGTTGGAATCGGAAAACGTATGTATATGTATGTGTTGTGCGTGCTTACTTGAACACTTGAATTTCAGTACGGTTTGGGTTTTTTTCACAAATTTATATAAACTTAGTTGAAAATTTGTGATTTTACGTATAACTCATGTAATTTTCAACCAATTTACTTGTTTTAAAAATCTTTAAAAAATATATTCAGGAAAAAAAAATCCGCCCACTTTTGAAAAAGTGTCTGCGCAAGATATTTTGACATTCGGAATATCTATGTTTCATCAACACAACATTTTTTGCCACATCCATTCAAAAAAAAGAAAACGACCGGATTATGCTGGCAATTTCGGCTGGACAAGGTGGATTCTTTTTTTTATGCACCATTTCAGCATTGCAGCAACTTAATTGAATGGAAGCAGAATACCTCATTCAACATTTTAGCTGCCTGTAAATATTCGTAGTAATTCAGACGAAGTGTGCAACATAAACAAGCGCGTCAAAATGCTGCAGGATCCATCCGCTGACACATTATCGAAACAATTGATAGATATCGGCGATGGAAAAGTTCCTGTCCATGAAAATACTTACTTACTTACTTAAGTGGCGCTTCAGTCCGGGATGAACCTGGGCCTCAACCAACATGCCTCTCCAATTATCCCGGTCCTTATCTAGATGCCTCCAGTTGCGCACTCCAAGTTGGTTGAGGTCGGTTTCTACTTGTGCGCGCCATTTAAGGCGATGTCTTCCTCTACTGCGTCCGACGTCTGGCTGGGAATCGAAGACTCTGCGAGCCGGAGTATTGGTGTCCATTCGTTCTACATGTCCTAGCCATCTTAAACGTCCAATGCGGAGTTTTTTGACCAGGGGAATGTCGCTGTACGGCTCGTATAGTTCTTGGTTGAATCTTCGTCTCCATAGCCCGTCAACGCAAACGGGACCGAAGATTTTCCGAAGAATTTTTCTCACGAATCGACCAAGGATTTCTTCATCCGCTTTTGATACGGTCCATGCTTCAGCGCGGTAGAGCAGGACTGGGATGTTCAGGGTCTTATATAGGATCTCCTTAGTAGTTCAAGTGAGGGCTTTACTACCAAGTTGCCTTCTTAGCCCGAAGAAACAGCGATTGGCAAGAGTAATTCTTCGTTTGATTTCTGACGAGATGTTGTCAATTATATCTGTCAATGGTGACGTTCTGTCCAATTCCTCGATGTTGTATGTCCTTTCGTGTTGATAGCATATACTTAGTCTTACCATCATTTACTGCTAAACCCATTTTTGCCGCTTCCTTCTCTATACTAGCAAACGTGGCTATGACATCAAGTTGAGTCCTTCCAATGATGTCAATATCGTCGGCGTATGCTAGTAGTTGCACCGATTTTTGGAAAATTGTGCCTCTGGTGTTGGCTCGGGAGTTATGCGGCTTTGAAATCGATAAATAGGTGGTGGGTATCGATTTGGACTGCTTGGGTTTTTTCCAGGATCTGCCGAAGTGTGAAAATTTGATCGGTTGTGGATTATCCTGGCCTAAAACCACACTGATAAGGGCCGATCAGGTTGTTGGTAAACGGTTTCAGGCGTTCACATATCACGGCAGATAGGATCTTGTAGGCGATGTTAAGGAGACGTATGCCTCTGTAGTTGACGCAGTTCAGAGGGTTTCCTTTTTTTGTGGATCGGACAAACGATGCTGAGCTTCTATTCTTCCATTTGGCTTATGAGTTGGTGGATGTTACTTACCAAGTCATTTCCGGCGGCCTTATTAAGCTTGAGTTTAGGTAATGCTATCCTCACTTCACTTAGGTATTTTCTCTTCTTTCCGAAAAGCCGGTGTACTTCCCTTCTTCTTTGCCTATAGAGTTCAATGGCAGCTCTCGTCTTCACCTGCAGCTTAGCCTTGTAGGCCTCGTTCTTGGCTGCAAGCATCTGTCGGAATTTCTCATCAAACCAGGGGTTTCTTGCTGGTGGCCGCGAGAAACCTATCACATCAGTTGCGGCTGATCTAATGGCTTGTTGGCATCGTTGCCATTGTTCTTCGACATAAGATGCTGGTGGTATGGTGTGAGTCGAGAGGTTAAGGGATACGCGTTGCGCGAAGGTCTTGGCGGTCTCTTGGGATTGTAGTCTTTCGATATTAAATTTTTTCACATTATTTCTGGTTTGTTGTGGCGTGGTAGATATCCGCAACAAGGATATCAATAAGGTAATGGTCCGAGTCGATGTTAGCCTCTCTGAATGTTCGGACATCCAAAATACTGGATGCGTGCCTCTTGTCTATCGCAATGTGATCAATTTGGTTGAACGTTCGTTGATCTGAAGACCGTCATGTCCCCTTTTGGATGTCGAGGGGAGGAAACCGAGTGCTGGCTATAGTGGCATTTCGTTCCGTAGCGAAGTCAATTAGACTAAGTCTGTTACCAGACGTGTTGTCGTGTAGGCTGTGTTTTCCGACAATACTGCTAAAGTTGTCTTCTCTTTGCGTTAAAATGTCCCAGCTCGATTTTAACATCGTACTTCGGTAGTCGCTCAAAGGTTTTGTCAAGGAGCTAGTAGAAACAATCCCTAGTTATATCATCATTTTCCTACGTCGGAGTGTGAGCGCATATAAGGCTTATGTTGCCGAATTTGGCCTTGATGCGGATTGTTATAATACTTTCAGAGTTGCGAGCACTGGGCATTGCCAAGTTAAAGCCAATCAGAGTCTACCCTCGTTCTACAACACCCAACCATCCCATGAAATTACTGGTTGCATAAAATTTCCCACCGATTTCTGTACACTAGTTGATAAACAAAATACTCTCATTGGCAGAATATTCCCCGATGTAAGCACACAGAAAGACAGAAAGAGCTATTTTGTCAGCAAAAAATGTGGACCTCGAAGATTTGAACTTCAAGATACAGCAGTCGTTCCAGGCGGATTGGTATCATACAAATCGGTGGATTCAGTTTGCGACGCCAACGAAGCTGTAAATTATCCAACAGAGTTTTTGATATCCCATGGCATGCCACCACACCTTCTACGAAATTTTAACGTTGGATCTCCGGGTATTTAACTTCAGATTTTGAACCCACCACGGGTTGATGTGCAATGGCACAGTGGTCATTAAAAAATTAATGAAAAACATTATCGAAGCCACCATTTTGAATGGCCAAATTCCGAGACGAAAATGTTCTGCTGACACGAATTCTAATGATTTCCACAGACGTGACAATTAAATTCAAGTGCGTCCGATTGACTATTATATTGACAAGGACAAACGATGTCCGTTTGCGGCGCTTAGATTTGAGCACATCATGTTTTTCACACGGGCAATTATACGTGGCATGTTCCGCGTGGGCTTGTTTGTGTTGGCTGAAGGCAGACTGACAAAATATATCGTACACTCAATTGCTATTCGAAATTAATATTGATTTTCTTTATTTTATTTTCTACTTCTATTATTTTTTTTTTACTTTACATTTACTTTTTTAAGATGTCAGTTATTTTAATGAAATTGAGAAAATGAATGGTTCATTGCCTATAGCACACAATTCCTCTTTCTGTCAAAAATCAAATTTTTTTGAGGTCGAAAATTTTCACGAAAACAATATCTTTCTCTTTGTAAGAGAAAGTTAAAAACGGTAGCCCTTTAAGCAGAAACGAACAGAATTGTGTGTACAACTTTTTGAATTCCTCTACCATCAGAATATCCGCTATCCGGAAGACAGATTACATCTGAGTAGTAAGGTAAGGTGATTAAGAACGCAAACTATGCGAACCCCTATTTTGAAAATTCATTTCCTATATTTTTAGGATTTTATTAAAATTCATAATTATTCTTGTAAGATGAGATGGAAATTCATATCGAATTTACAAACTTATTCGATATGAATTTCCATCTCATCTTACAAAGATGATAGCATCCATGCTATACGGAAAGAAATTTGTTGTAACAGATAGAGAATACTCGACAGCTGAAGTTTTTAATGTCCATAATGGTCTACTTCAACGCACAGTAACTGCTCCACAGCTCTTCAATATCTACATTTCTTATATACTTAGGGAACTCTTTAATTCATTGGCATTTTCCGACGACGCTATACTGTATGCAAGCGGCTCAAAAATTGAAGACATTCAAATCCAACTTCAAAGTAAGTTTGATAGGTTCAACAAAATGTTTAACCATACTGTTCCGCACCCCAATAACACGCGGTAATTCAGATTTGGGACGCAACTGGAGAAATCTCAAAATAACGAGTTCAAATGGTCTTCGAATCGAGTCGAGGACCGTGGTAAAATATTTAGGTGTTCCTTTGGACAAGTTTCTGTATTACAATGAGCACATAAATATTCAATTAGACAAGGCAAGAGCGGCATTAATGTCGCTAAAAAGCCTGTTTTATTCCAACTATCTTAGATCCGATGTGAAGATCATTTGTTACCAAGCATTTGTTCGTCCAATTCTGACTTATGCGAGTCCAGTGTGGTGGAACATTAACCCATCGTATATGGAAAAGCTTCGAGTGTTCGAGCACAAATGTCTTAGAGCCTGCACACAGATGTATAGAAGTGCACATTCCGATTATAGGCATTACGTCTCAAACAAAAGACTTCTGGATGCTTCCGGTGTGTCCAGATTTGACAATGTCATTCTAGATCTTGTAAGGAATCACTTTGTTCGTTCGGCAAGTGTTAGCGAAAACGAATTAATCTCTGGATTATTCTATCCGAATCCTGGGTATTTCAGAAATGCTTTGGAAAGTGGATACATTCCGCCAGAAACATTTCTGTTTCTGGATGCATATGGCTACCTATCGGATTCAACGAACGTTCCAATAATATACCATGCTGCAAGGAGAGCAACAGATAAAAGGATCCTTTTGAGTCGGGTGACGGGAATACTGATCAAATTAGATACTGCATTAGCATACCTGAAAGCGATTAAAGTAACACTAACAGGTTAAATAGAGACCGATACTGGTGGCTAGACTGGGCTGAAGCCGATACTTAGGTTAAGTAAAACTAGGGCCTGACATGTGATCTCTGATCTAACGATGGCTTGTTAGTCGATGGAATAGAGATCACATGACAGGGCCTAGATAGCTTTAGATAGGTTAAGTTAGTCTTGTAGGTTTTAGTTTTATATAAAAAAAAGTTGCGACTGTCTTCTAATAGGTTTTGATTCACATTTTCCTATTTTCAAAAAAAAATATAGTACATAACAATAATACAAAAATTCACAAAAATTAAAAAATTGAATTAAACAAACAAATTATAAATCAATGCGAACCATAATGGTCTTTTACTTTGGCAAAAGTTAAAAATGTCTAGTCTTTAAGTTTATTTAGGCTATTAATTAATATTAAAGAAATTGTGAATAAATAAACGTTAAAAAAAACAGTTAGCGGGACATACAAATAAGTATGTTTCCCTTTGAATCTACGTTGCTCGTTATTGATATGAGAAGCATCAATGCACGACGAGCATGTTCTACTTTGTTTCTAGATTGTTGCCACCTTAAAATAAATATGCAACGCTTTAAATTAACGTTGATTCAAGTTTGAAACTACGATGTGTGATGAAAATGCATGTAAGCATTATTTGTCTGTAGTCTGTACCAAAAAATTTCGTCATAAATAAACACGCAACGTTTTGAAGTTGATGGCGATTTAAAACAACGTAAAATTAACTATGCAACACTTTGAATATACGTGGATGTCATTTCGTTACGTAATATTGGACAAATACTATCATGTTACACTTAAAAACTATGGTTTCAATGCAAAAGTGAATACGTTTCACTTTGAATCTAGGATGGCTTTATTTAAAATTACATTGCGTATTCAAATGAAATATGTTTCAACGTGAAAGTAAATATTATACAGTAGTCCCTCGATAATGTGAATTACCGATAATGTGAATTTCTCCAAAATGTGAATCGGCAAAACTTTACATTGTCATCTCTATAATGTGAACTTCCGAAATTTTCAACCTCTAAAATGTGAATTTTGTTTGTAAACGTTTTTATATTTCTTTTGTTTCTCTTGCTCGTTTTGCGTGCGATATTAGGGACTAAATAACTGTTATTTGTCTCTAAATTGTAAACGCAGCTGAAGGGTATAAGGAGACAACAACTGCCATTTGTGTGGATATGGATATTTTATGATCAGTTGTGTTTATATTGGTTCAGTTAGTTGTGTCTTGTGTGATTCGAGTTTCTTATTTCGTTTTGTGTGTAAAATAAGTTCAGTTCGTATCTACATAATGGCACCTAAACAGAAATTGCATCGATTTTTATCGATTTAAGATAAGTGCAAAATTTTACGCGAACTAGATGCTGGACATCCTGGATTTGCATTTTTGCATTTACGAAGTCACTCCAGCTGCTCCCAAAATAGCTAACTCTAAAGCAATCCAGTGTACAAATACGCTTTTTGAGTACGCCGATCAAAATGAATTGGACGCAGAAACGATTTCCAGTTTGCTGAAATTAAGGGCAAAAGCAATAGAAAGATCAACTCAAGCTATTTGTCAGTCCAAAATAACAAAATATTTTACCAAACATTAAGAATACCAATATCGGAATGTTTTTACTTTTGTTTTTTTTTAAATGAATAAAATTTTTTATTTTAGTTTTTCTTCTAAAATAATAAATATTGAAACTGTAATTTTAAAAATCATTTTGTGTTGTTTTTAATGGATTTGAAAATCGTTTCAATCAGTTTAGTAAGCACTGAAAAAATGTTCCAGTAATGTGAATCCCTCTAAAATCCGAAAACGCATTGTTTTAATAAGTTCACACTATCGAGGGACTACTGTATATCAAAGTTTATTTAACTTAAAATCAAATAGATGGTATTACATTTTAGTTTACATTTTTCTCTGAGTGACCTAAGTCTCTGTGGATATCATCGTTTCGAATATCGTCCAAAAAGCCAGTACATTTTTCTGAATTTGTTTTTAAGCTCGACGTGTTTCTTTATACCCTATCCCATAGGGGTATATTAGTTTTGATACATAGTTTGTAACATAGAAAAATAATTTAGCTACATATACCTCAAAGTATATGGATCGACTCAGAATCGATAGCTGAGTCGATTTAGCCATGTCTGTCCGTCCGTCCGTCCGTCCGTCCGTACGTCACCAGTTTTTGGGCCTTAAATTTTGAGCTAGAAGGATGAAATTTGGTACACGTGCTCTTTGTTGCTCCCAGCAGAACAAGTGTAAAAAATTTTGAAATCCGCCCACTGCCACGCCCCCTTTTTAGAAAAACGTATTTTTTGGCCAAACCATAAAGAATTTTGAAAAACTTTCTGAACAACATATTTAGACAATCTAAATATCTGTATTTCGTTCATATAAAGTTTTTTGACATGCCCACTTTTTGGGGGCGTTTTTAATAAAAAAAGTTTTTTGGTCAAATTTTAAAATTTTCTAAAAAAAACTTTTGACGCGGAATCATTAGTAATATAAATATGAACATTTCGTCAATAGACTATTTTAACCCACGCCCACTTTTTGTGGGCGTTTTTATATAAAAACCATTTTTATACCCTACCCCATAACATATGCAGGAGAAAACCTTGTCTTTTGTAGAACCGTAAAAGTTTTTTATAAGCAGTCTGAAGAATTTGTTGTCACCATGTCATTTTCTTTATTTTATCCACATCGTGTTTATACCCTATCCCATAGGGGTATATTAGTTTTGATACTTAGTTTGTAACATAGAGAAATAATTTTGCTACATATACCTCAAAGTATATGGATCGACTCAGAATCGCTAGCTGAGTCGATTAAGCCATTTCTGTCTGTCCGTCCGCCCGTCCGTCCGTCCGTCTGTACGTCACCGATTTTTAGGCCTTAAATTTTGAGCTAGGATAATGAAATTTGGTATATTGGATCCTCGTCTCTGCCTACAGAACAAGTGTAAAATTTTTTGAAATCCGCCCACTGCCACGCCCCCTTTTAAGAAAAACTCAGTTGTTGACCAAACCGTAAGGAATTTTAAAAAGTTTCTAAACAACATATTTAGACAATATTAATTTCTATATTTCGTCTATATAAAGTTTTTTGCCACGTCCACTTTTTGGGGGCGTTTTCAATTAAAAACTGTTTTCGGTCAAATTTTAAATTTTTCTAAAAAAATTTTGATGCAGAATCATTAACATTATTAATATGAACATTTCGTCTATATACCATTTTAACCCACGCCCACTTTTTGGGGGCGTTTTTCTATAAAAACCATTTTTATACACTACCCCATAACATATGCAGGAGAAAACCTTGTCTTTTGTAGAACCGTAAAATTTGTTCTGACAATGTCATTTTCTATATTTAAATCCCTATCGTGTTTTAAGCCATGTCCACTTTTTGGGGATATTTGTTATACAGATGGGACGGGATAGGGTATTCAACGATCCGCACAGTGGATTGTAGCCTTCTCATATGTTTTTTACGTGCGATTTCCATTTGAGTTTCGCATCTAGCGTCATTCCCAAATACTTCGCCTCGTTCGCATTTGGAATGTTTACAGAGTCGATAACAATATGTGGATTGTTAACTTTTCGATACGTAAAGTTGACATGTGTTGATTTTGTCTCATTGAGAGCTATGCGCCAGAGCTTTGTCCATTGTGAGATTTTATTTATTGCTCGTTGGACTTTTATGGTTACTGACTCGACAGTGCCACTCGTTGCTAATATCGGCTGCGTATCGTCTGCGAAAGTTGCTATCATAGTGTCTTCTTCTTGCGGTATATCGTGAGTATATAAAAGGAATAGTATCGGACCGAGGACGCTTCCTTGAGGAACCCCAGCCTTTATATCTTTAAACGTTGAATATTCGTTTCCGTGTTTAACACGAAAGAGTCTGTCCTCGAGATAGGATTCTAAAATAGTGCAAAGCTGTTCCGGAAGAACTTTTCTTAGTTCAAATATCAATTAAATATCAAACTTTGTCAAAGGCTTGACGGTGGAACATACCATTTTGTCTTCTAAGGGTTTTTCTATAAACCTGGTCAATTGTTGAATGCTTATTTCTAAAGCCGAATTGGTGATCAGGAATTAATTGGAATTGGTTTGATAAACTGATGTCCTTCTATGGATGATAACACGTCGTCGTGTCGATCATAGGAGATCGTCCTTCAGACATCTCATAGCTGAGCAACTACTTCCTTAACTCAGGAATTAGCGTTCAAATAATGGCTTAAGTTTCGTATGTTGAAGGCAAGGTACTCAGGCCTACCGTAGGTATAGCTATTAATAATTATAAAGGATTACAGATATATTATATTGTACTAGGGTAAAGCAAGTTCCTCGTCATTTTAAATGTTCCCTTTAAGAAATCAAAGATTCTCTTCCCCACCACAGTCCCACCCCCCAAGTACCACATTTCATTAATTAGTGAAATGAAATAAAACGACAGTCTCCGAATCTCCGGGTCTCTGAAACGAAATGAAAATAAATAAAAATCAGTGGCAAGTCATTCAGCCGCAATTGATTCAATTACATAATTAACTGACATCGGCAGTTAGTGCGGTCACAGTAGCAGGCAGCATCAAGGATGCGGCTTGCGACTCCCATCATACATTCATCCAGTCGATAAATGATTCGAAATTCGAACCCTTGTCAGAATACCAACGATCCAAGGGTGAGGGACGACCACACTGACTTTGCGGTTTTCAGGATATTATTGTTCTGCCATAAATCCAGCGTGGGCACAGTATTGTTGTATCTTCATGCATAACAAAACGAAGCAAACAAAAAAACAAAAACTCCTTCCATCCAACCGCAGTGATGTACAAAAACGCACCCCTTACTCCCTGATTTCCAGCATTGCCAATACAAATATTTACATAGCCTAGGCGGCTTACATGAACTCTCGTTGATTTTCGTCCTTCAAGAGTGCACCTAACTCGAACGTTTCCCTTTTTTTTTTTAATTGAAAGTAAACTACTGTAGTCGGTTTATCTACTCAGATTTAGAGAAGAAAAACCCCCGAATTACATGGCTGTCAAGCCGCATGTATCTAGATACATTTTGTGGTGGTGATTTCTTTTTTACGCGCCGGCCGCAATCTTAATGTCAAAAACAACTGTTACAAAAGAAATCAATGAACTGGAATGGTGCTATGTATCCTTGCTTGGGTGATGGAAATTTTGATTTACTCGCCGTTGTCCTTTGGTTGGCTGCTTCTGCTATTTCTTGTCAATTTATCGCCTCCTGCTCCTCCTCTCTGCTTCAGCGCAGTCAAGTGATTTAATACATTTTGTCATTTAGTTTTATCCTCGAAATTGTGTGCGCCAAATGACATGGCAACTTTGTCGTCTCGCTTCACTCTAATGACATCGTAAAGAGTCCTGTGATTTATAAGCTATGCGGTTGTCGTCTGTCCTGTTTGAAGGACAATTTAAGCCACGAAATCCAACACCTGTTGGAAAAGCTGTGTTTTCGCTTGTTGTCGTTTATTTTTTGACGAAATTGTGTCGCTGTTGTTATTTTGACCGACCATATGGATGAACAACATTCAATAACGGGAAAAGGGACATCCAACCCACAGATCGTGGCACGTCAAACCACAAAGTGGCGTAATATTGGGTCCTTTTGTATGGTTCTGCCGTCATCGTGTTGTTTTTCACAACCAAAAATAGACATAAAAAGTCTATAAACGGTTCCGCTTGGAACGTATGCCGCCCTCTCAGATTTGGAGCCGGGGGGATGACGACGATATGTCGACGACGAAATATTCAAATTCGTCGCAATCGCAAGCACCCTTTCATTTTGAAAGTTTTGCTTGGGTTGGAGAAGGATGTGTGCGGAATTGAAATGTACTATGAACATGAGACATTCCAAAATAATAAAAAAAAAAACGGTACTACATGCACATATCTTGTATCCTTTCGCCGGGATTTGCCATGTTGCGGAAATGTGTTAGTGGCTTAAGGGAGCAGACAATTCAACCGCAAATTGTCGGAAAATTGATAAAAATCTGCCACCAGTTGAAAAGGACGAATTCATTAAATTTGTTTTCTCGTTTTTTTTTTGTTGTAGCTTGAGTTGAGTTTTAGAGTTATTTTTTTAAGAGCTTTGACTATAGACTACGAGGCATTATGGATGTTCTATTCGCGCTTTGTTGTTCGATAAAAAATGTATTATGTCGAAAAAGGGAAAAAAACAACGATGAATATTTGATCCTCTTTTTTGTTTAACTTAAAGGGGATTTCTTGGTCAGCTAATACCGCACTGTAGCCAATAGTCAGGGAAGTTGTATAGTTTTGCATTTTAAGGATGGGCTATTATGTATGGCCCTATCTTCCTAGACTATATTAAGGCATTCATGATTTATGTATTCCATCATGTTATTAATATGGCGTCAATATTTTTTTGGTGTTTTCCATGGTTTTCTTCATAACTACATTCGGATGATAGTTTCTTCAGTTCCTGATGGATCTTCTCCTAAAGGCTGCGAGAGTTTGTGACTTGTTTACATAAACCCATGACTTCAAATAATCCAAATAATCCAAAAGAAAGAACGCGTGACCTTTCGGGCCAGTGAAAATCGCCAAAATACTATATCAGACGAACGGGAAATGCCTTTACCAGAATATCGGTTGTGAGACGTGTAGTATGAGATATTACTCCGTCCTGCTGGAACAACATTTTCTTTAGTCTTAATTCATCCAATTCAGTGATCATGGCCCCCCTATAGCGCAAACTATCAGCAGAGCCAATTCAACCAACGCAGTTCAATGATTCCTTCAGTGTAAATAAGCTACGAAATGACTTTGAGTAGATGTAATGGCTCTTCCTGCATGACCTCAGCATTTTCAGTGCCTCATACGACATTTTCAGTCACTAGCTATATCGTCCTCCAACGAGATGTGCTGGGCCATCCAAAGCTTCCAAGATCGTGTTTCATTACAGTCTCTAAGCGTCGTGCGGCTAAGCGTCCCATTAATTGCCCAGTAGAACCTCGCAAAGGTCTGATTTTATTTTGACGACCATGCTATACAGTGAATAGGACAACGACGTTCGTCAAGGTGCACCCGAATAACTAGCAGAAGCCCTAAGGTGCTTAAAGGCAGACATAACTGCCCCACAGGAAACACAATGGGATGAGCTGGACAAAAAGGGGTCTCAAAGCTGTGACATCTACTACGGACCGTAATATAGTGAGCACAAGCAGCGACAAGTAGGACATGGCTTTGTTATGTACCAGACTTAGCCAAGAAGTCTTATACTTCCAAGACATTAGCGATCTCATTGTAACAATCCGCATCAAGGTCAAATTCGCCAATTGGGTCGAACTTAACGTGATGCCACAGCCACGTTTGTTAGTACAGAGAAGGAAGCGGTAAAAACGGGTTAGCAACATGAAAGGACACACAACAACGACGAATTGAACAGAACGTCACCATATACCAAAACTAGACATGTCCCTGTATAGTTCGTCTCTATAAAACTGTCGTATGCGGCTCTGAAATCGATTAGTGGGTTACGATTTGGACTTCTTGGGTTTTTTCCAGGATCTGCCGAAGTGTGAAGATTTCATCAGTTCTGGACTTTCCTGATGTAAAACAACACTTATAAGGACCGATCAGGTTATTGGTAAACGGTTTCATTCATTCACATATAACGGCAGATAGGATCTTGTAGGTGATGTTGACTAGACTTATGCCTCTGTAGTTGGCGCAGTTCAGAGGCATACTTTCATCTGATTAGATCTGGGTTATGAGTTGGTGGATGTTACTTACCAAGTCATCTCCGCAGACTTTATAAAACTTAGCCGTAAAGCCGTTTTTTCCGGCAACCTTGTTAAGCGTGAGTTTAGATATTGCTATCCTTACTTCAATTAGGTCGGGTGGTTGGTAGTTTTCGCTATCGTCGCAGGATGGTTCGTTTTGCCTGACAACTATGATATTTTCTATTACTTGTTAATCTCGACAGGATTCTGTTTGAGACTTGTACCTTTGGCATTGAAGTTTTACACTTTCACGCTCCGTGGGGGCGTGAGTGCATATAAGGCTTATGTTGGCGAATTTGGCACTGATGCGAATTGTTACAATGCGTTCGCTAATGTCTTGGAAACCTAAGACTTCTTTCCTAAATCTGGCACTTATAACAAATCCGCATCCGAGTCGCTGTTTCTGCTCACTATAACACGGCCCGTAGTAGATGTCACAGTTTTTCATCCTCTTTTTTCCCGGCCTATCCCTTCGTATTTCCTGGATGAAAGTAATGTCTGCTAGTTGTTCGCCTGCACCTCTCCTATTTAATGTTCTCACATTCCAGGTGCAGATACGAACGTCATTGTCCTTTTTATTCGTTTAACGGGGTCGTCACCAATAAATTCAGTCTTTTCCAAGGCTATTGTTTGCTTCGTAACAAAGTTTTTTTTCTGTGGGTGAGTAGTTAACCAAATGCACAACCCCCAATCTAGAGGGCCAGTTCCAATTTATTAGATACCTTTAGGACACGGGCCCTTAATATATCATTAATAAGGCTGCCGGAAATGACGGCCTTCCCGCTGAGCTCTATAAGGCCGGCGGAGATGACTTGGTAAGTAACATCCACCAACTCATAAGCCAAATCTGGTCGGATGAAAATATGCCTGAAGAATGGAACCTCAGCATTGTTTGCCCGATCCACAAAAAAGGAGACCCTCTGAACTGCGCCAACTACAGAGGCATAAGTCTCCTCAACATCGCCTACAAGATCCTATCTGCCGTAATATGTGAACGCCTGAAACCGTTTACCAACAACCTGATTGGCCCTTATCAGTGTGGTTTTAGGCCAGGAAAGTCCACAACCGATCAAATTTTCACACTTCGGCAGATCCTGGAAAAAACTGAAGAAGTCCAAATCGATACCCACCACCTATTCATCGATTTCAAGGCCGCATATGACAGCATTTATAGAGACGAACTGTACAGAGCCATGTCTAGTTTTGGTATACCGCCCAAACTCGTCCGTTTGTGTAGGATGACGATAGATAATTCTCGCTGCTCGATCAGGGTTGGAAACGACCTCACCGACACATTCGATACCAAAAAAGGATTTAGGCAAGGCGATGCGCTGTCATGTGACTTCTTTAATGTGATTCTTGAGAGGATTGTGCAAAACTCCAAAGCCAACACCAGAGGCACAATTTTCCAAAAGTCGGTGCAACTACTAGCATACGCTGACGATATTGACATCATTGGTAGGAGTCAACGTGATGTCATAGCCACGTTTGCTAGAATAGACAAGGAAGCGGCAAAAATGGGTTTAGCAGTAAATGAGGGTAAGACTAAGTATATGCTGTCATCACGAAAGGACTCACAACATCGACGAATTGGACAGAACGTCACCATTGACAGATATAACTTTGAGGTAGTACGGGACTTTATTTACCTCGGCTCCGCTATTAACTCTGACAACAACATCTCGTCAGAAATTAAACGAAGAATTACTCTTGCCAACCGCTGTTTCTTCGGTCTAAGAAGGCAATTTAGTAGTAAAGCCCTCACTCGAACTACTAAGGAGATCCTATATAAGACCCTGATCATCCCAGTCCTGCTCTTCGGCGCTGAAGCATGGACCGTATCAAAAGCGGATGAAGAAATCCTTGGTAGATTCGAGAGGAAAATTCTTCGAAAAAGCTTCGGACCCGTTTGCGTTGATGGGCTATGGAGACGAAGATTTAACCAAGAACTATGCGAGCTGTACAGCGACATGCCCCTGGTCAGAAAACTCCGCATTGGACGTTTAAGATGGCTAGGACATGTAGAACGAAATGACACCAATACTCCGGGTCGCAGAGTCTTCGATTCCCAGCCAGACGTCGGACGCAGTAGAGGAAGACCTCGCCTTAAGTGGCGCGCACAAGTGTAAACCGACCTCAACCAACTTGGAGTGCGCAACTGGAGGCAGTTAGCTAAGGACCGGGCTAATTGGAGAGGCATGTTGGTTGAGGCCCAGGTTCATTCCGGACTGTAGCGCCACTTAAGTAAGTAAGTAAGGACACGGGCCCATCATTATCCACTACGTGATTGAGCGCTGCCGTTGGTCTTTCTGTTCATCCGCCACCATCTCTGTTCAAGGGGTCTGACTTACCCTTGAGATACCTAAATGACCTGTTGTCCGAGTATGTCGAGGCAGCTAGGTTCGCCTGGGGACAGCAGGTCGGGTATAACGTGCCAGACATTCTGACCAGGCTGTGAGTCATTGCATAGAAGTGGTAGAGAACCCACTTGAATGTTTGTCAGACTTTCGCAATGTTACAGGAACTACAATCAAAAACCTTTGCTTAGTAGTCAAACAAACTTACCATTGTACCCATGGCCTCAGCGATCCTTCAACCTGCGATTCGCTCTCGAAAATGGTGGCTGATATTCCAAAATCCTGATGGCCGGAGTTTTATATCTCAATCCCTCAATGAATCCACACCTTGGTAAAAATATCATGCATTAACCGCCTATACATGGTCGCAAACCTAGCTTCTCTCTGAATTTGTGTGTGCCAAGTTATATTTTTCCATAAAAAAGAGGACCTCCTGTTTTGCGCCCAATCCAAATGGAAAATTTGAGAAACCTCCTATCACGGGAAAACTTCGATGTCATTTATAATAAATTGCATGGACTTGCAGCCGACCTGCCATCATCGATGACTATTAAAGTCTTTCGATACATCATTAATGAGTTGAGCCCCCAAATAGACTTGTTTACAAATAAGGAAACGGACGTATGGTACTGTAGACATCTACCAATTCATTCGCTTGAAATGATACCTTTAAAGGATCGATACTTGATTCTTATGAGCGGCTTTACAAGATCATCGAACACCTACATTCAAAGAAAATCCAATGACATGTTCGGCTTGGAACAAAGAAATTTATCAACCGGTTTTAAGACAAAGAAAAGAATTCCGTAAAAAAACGTTAAAACAATTAAACAGCTAGATTTACTGAAATTAAACACCGCTGTCTCAGAACGTTATAAAAAAATGTTTTACTTGATCCAAAACGATTTTGACGTTTACAGAGGAATTTTACTATTTTTTTTCCCAGAATGGGATATTTGTATAATGAGTGCATTTAGTGCTTTTATATCATATAATGTGACGTCATCGTAAAATTATTAATATCGTAAACAGACATCTCAAGTGACCGCCTCACACAAGCACATCTTAAGAGATAACCACCGAGTTTTCGCCCGTCTATGCCAGCAATGATCATTGTGATCATGACAGTGTGATCATCCGATCTGATGCTAGCCATTCAGCACCATCACAACATATTTCAAGATAACCACCGAGTTTTCGCCCGTCTATGCCAGCAATGATCATTGTGATCATGCCAGTGTGATCATCCGATCTGATGCTAGCCATTCAGCACCATCACAACATATTTCAAGATAACCACCGAGTTTTCGCCCGTCTATGCCAGCAATGATCATTGTGATCATGCCAGTGTGATCATCCGATCTGATGCTAGCCATTCAGCACCATCACAACATATTTCAAGATAACCACCGAGTTTTCGCCCGTCTATGCCAGCAATGATCATTGTGATCATGCCAGTGTGATCATCCGATCTGATGCTAGCCATTCAGCACCATCACAACATATTTAGAGATAACCACCGAGTTTTCGCCCGTCTATGCCAGCAATGATCATTCTGATCATGCCAGTGTGATCATCCGATCTGATACTAGCCATTCAGCACCATCACAACATATTTCAAGATAACCACCGAGTTTTCGCCCGTCTATGCCAGCAATGATCATTCTGATCATGCCAGTGGGATCATCCGATCTGATACTAGCCATTCAGCGCCATCACAACATATTTCATTCCATTCCCATAGTCACATGCTATCTGTAACCTCAAAAGCAAGTTATCAGTCACCTTAGCTAGGCATTGCTAACAATGCTACACAATAGTTATGGTGGTAACGTCTTGGAATGAAGGTGTCTAAAGAGTTAGTTATTCTGTCCATGAGATCAACAGCTGAAGATTCTCTGAATTTTAAAAATTCAACAGAACTTTCCTCCTACCTAGCACACCATCCATTTCAAATACTCCAACAGACTTAAAAATTCATCCAACCTTCTTCCATAAGGACATTCAAATAAACTGTCAACATACACAAAAAACACCGCCCGAACACAAACTACCAAAAATTATTTATTTTGTCCCAGTTAAGTCGTCTCCAAGGACCAAAGACTCTAACACGAAAAAAATCCCTAAAAAGTCACAAACGCAATTTTCCAAATAAATCTTCTTACACCGAATCTTACAAAGGGTGCAGAAAGATCCCACTTTCCAAAAGCCAAACCAACCAGTCAACGAAGACAAATTCCCAAACAAGGGATGTGCCATACACCCACCATTGCCGCCGCCGCGCCGCCCGGTCCGCATTAGACCAACTTTTCATCCTACTAATGTGAGTTAATGTTATAAGGATTTTTCATCCTTGAATTATACATACATAGGTAATGCCTGAGCTATAGAAAATAAATAAAAATTCAATGGAAGCATGTTTGTGCCGAAAGGTAATGCGCCCTTAAAGACGACAACGCAGGCCATCGACAACGAATGAAAGCGCTCAAGCTCTTAGTCTTAAGAGGCAACGCAAAACAGATTGGAAGGCAAAAATTTGCATACTCCTTGCCGGCTTTTAAGGAGATTTTTCTGTTAAAATGAAAGTACCCCGTGCCATTCGTCTTCAATTCGACGTCGTCCTTCTTCAGAGGGGGGCATCCTAAATCATTTCAAGGTGGGTAAAGTTTTTCTTTCGATTTTTCTCCTAACTCTGTTTGTATAATACATTCAGTCTTGCTTGAGACCCATTCGTTTTTCATATGAATGCGATTTTCAAAGGCGGGGAACATGCTCTTACGGCTTGTCGCAGGGATTAATGACGCAGAAGAGGAGGAGACCGAGCACCAGACGGTGATTTACCCACGCGTATAAACTGCATAGATGAGTAAAAAAAATATCTAGAACGAGAGTATCTTTATTTTCAAATTGAACACTATACACGGGAAAATGAAAAAGTACCGATATCACAGATACCCACCCTCATTAGAGCGTATAATACGCGCTTCAAGTACAATAACGGCCTCTTGAGATTATTTGTTCGCGCCACCAGGACGATGGCGGTGTCGGCGGCATCGTCACCGTTTATTAAACGATATTCTTCGATTAATGTGTACACCGGAGCTATACAAAGGCAAACAAAGCCTCGGAAAACACTCAAGTCGACGCAAGGGAGGTTCAACAAGAGAACGAACAAAAAAATAAATAAAACGAAAACAAACTAAAGCGAGGACCAAATAACGACGCAACGAGCGTCGACAAAAGGACACTTGACTTTTGTGTCAAGAGTCCATCACCGGCAGATACCTAATTGCTTTTGTACCGTGGAATTCAATAAACAATGCGAACGCGGGAAGATGTCGATGAATAGGCTTCAAAAGGTGATTTAAAATCGTTAATGAGAGGTGTGGACTTTTGGTATACAATGAGGACAGAATTGACAGGGTTTGGCAGTGATATTGGAATTGTCCTCAAGATGGGTGACCTGCAACGTGGTTTTATTAGAAACAGGGGTAGATGCTGGAACTTCTGAAATTTGTTTGTTGTACGGTAGATGATTGATTGCAATAAAGGCTTCTTTTGTTCGTTTTATGAATTTACTGGGTTTACTTAGCTCAGTGGACTACAACTGAGAAAACGTTAAGTTAAACCTTTTTACATCGCTTATTTGAAAAGTTGAGCAAAAGTCTGATAGTGCTGGCGTTACTATTTCAATACTTCCGGAAGTGACTACATAAATTCTCTGTTCAGATTGTTCCTTCTCCTAACAAGCCTTCATGAACTGATCTCATTTATTTGTCAACAGTTCGTCTGGGAATTTCAATGAACCTGGGACTCAACCAACATACCTCTCCAATTAGCCCGGTTCTGCCAAACTGCCTGCGCATACAAGTTGGCTGAGGTCGGTTTCTACTTGTGGGCGCCACTTAAGGCGGAGTCTTCCACTGCTGGCTGGGAATCGAAGACTCAGCGAGCCGGAGTAGCTTAGGTATCCATTCACCCTAAATTTTCTAGCCATCGTCCAGAGTTTTTAGGCTAGCTGTATGTCGCTGTACAGCTCGTATAGTTCTTGGTTGAATCTTCGTCTCCATAGCCCGTCAACGCCAACGCGACCGATGATTTTTCGATGAAGTTTTTTCTTAAAAACGACCGCTCCATGGACAGGGATGATCAGAGTCTTTACTACAAAATTGCCTTCTAAGCTCCAAGAAACATCGGTTGGCAAGAGTAATTCTTCGTCTAATTTCTGACGAGATGCTGTTGTCAGAGTTACTAGCAGAGCCGAGGTAGCCAAAATCCCGTACTACCTCGTCGATGTTGTGTGTTCTTTCGTGTTGGCAGCATATAACTACTTAGTCTTACCCTCATTTACAGCTTAACCCATTTTTGACGCTCAAGTTGAGTGCGACCAATTGAGTCAATATCGTTGGCATATGCTAGAAGCTGCACCGATTTATGAAAGATTTTGGCTGTGGTGTTGGCTCTGTAGTTTTTCAAAATCCTCTCAAGAATGAGATTAAAGAATTCACATGGCAGTGCGTCGAATTGCCCAAATCCATTTTTTGTATCGAATGTGTCAATAAGGTCGTTTCGGACCCTGATGGAGCAGCGAGAGTTCTCCATCGTCGTCTTGCACAGATGGACGAGTTTGGGCGGTATACCAAAACTGGACATGGGTCTGCATAGTTCGTCTATGTAAATGCTGTTGGTGTCGATTTGGACTTTTTGGGTTTTATAAAAGATCTGCGAGAGTTTAAAATTTGAATCAGTTGTGGACTTTCCTGGCCGAAAACCACACTGAGAAGGTCCAGGTTGTTGAACGGGTTCAGGTGTTCACATATTACGACCGATAGGATATTGTAGGCGATGTTGAGAAGACGTAAGCGTCTTTAGTTGGCGCACTTAAGCGGGTAAATTAACGATGCTGAGGTTCCATTCTTCAGTCATCTCCTTCTCCAAAAAGGTCGTCATTTCCAGCAGTCTTGTTAAGCTTAGGTTTAGATATTGCTACTGTTACTTCACTTGGGTCAGGTGGATTGGTAATTTTCGATGTCTTCGCCAGTCTTGAATGATCCGTTCTGCATGACAGCGAAAGATGGTTCGTCATCGTCGTTTAACAGTCGGTAGAAGTGGTTCTTCCATATTTTTAGCATCAACTGAATATCAAATACGATTTTTCTTGTTCATCTTGACAGAATTCGCGCCTTGTATCACTGGCTTAAAGCTTTAGTAAACCTTGAGAACACCTTTCCTGGAGTAAGGCATCTCTATGTCTTTGATCGGTCGCTTTTCTTGTTCTTTTTTTCTGAAAAGCCGGTGTTCTTCCCTACTTCTTTGCATATAAAGCTGAAAGGCAGCTCTTTTCTTCACCTCCAGCTTTTCTTTGTAAGGCTCGTTCTTGGCTTCGAGCACATGCCGCCACTCTTTCTTGTTGGTGGTCCCGACAAAACTAAGCACATCAGTTCCGTCAGATCTAATAGCTTCTTGACATCGTTTACTTTGTCCTTTGATATTATATGCTGGTGGTTTGATCGAACTGGTAGTGAAATCCCTATATGAGCTGCTTCGACATATTTGAACACCAGGGTCTATAGGAATTTCCAATACTGAGCCAGGGTATTGGATAAGAGTTGGTGGCGGAGGAGCCCTCAATGGGTCAACGGCAGCGCTCATATCCCAAAATGGGCTACTTACATCGGTATTTTTCCCGGCCCGCTGTCCTAAGGTTAAAACAAGGGCCTGGCCCTCCAGGTTGGGGATTGTGCTTTGGGTCAACTACCCATCCACGAAAACAAGCTTATGTTACGAAGCAACCAATAGCCTCGGAAAGGACTGATATTATTGTAGACGACCATGCTAAACGAAGAAAGGACAACGACGTTCGTATCTGCACCTGGAATGTGAGAACATTAAACAGGAGAGGTGCAGGCGAACAACTAGCGGAAGCCCTTAACTGCTACAAAGCAGATTTTACTGCCATCCAGGAAATACGACGGGATGGGCCGAACAAAACGAGGACGAAAAACTGTGAAATCTACTATGGACCGTGTTATAGTGAGCAGAAACAGCGACTATTTGGATGCGGATTTGTTATAAGTGCCAGACTTAGGCAAGAAGTCTTATGTTTTCAAGACATTAGCGAACGGATTGTAACAACCCGCATCAAGGCCAGATTCGCCAACATAAGACTTTTATGCCCTCATGCTCCGACGGGGGAAAAAGATGATATAACTAAGGATTGCTTCTACGAGCTCCTCGACAAAACCTTTGAGCGACCGCCAAAGTACGATGTTAAAATCGTGCTGGGAGATTTTAACGCAAAGGTAGGAAGAGAAGACATCTTTAGCAGTACTGTCGGAAAATATAGCCTACACGACAACACGTAAGGTAACGGACTTAGGCTAATTGACTTCGCTACGGAACGAAATGCCACTATAGCCAGCACACGGTTTCCTCACCTCGATATCCATAAGGGGACATGGCAGTCTCCAGATCAACGAACAGTCAACCAAATTGATCACATTGCGATAGACAAGAGGCACACATCCAGTATTTTTAATGTCCGAACATTCCGAGGGGCTAACATCGACTCGGACCACTACCACGCCACAACAAACCAGAAATACTGTGAAAAAATTAAATGTCGCGGCCACCAGCAAGAAACCCCTGCTTTGATGAGGAATGCCGACAGATGCTCGCAGCCAAGAACGAGGCCTACAAGGCTAAGCTGCAGGTGAAGACGAGAGCTGCCATTGTGCTCTATAGGCCAAGAAGAAGGGAAGAACATCGGCTTTTCAGAAAGAAGAAAACAGAGCACGAAAAGCGCGCGATCGAGGATATAGAGAGGTGCCACTCCAGGAACGATGTTCGCAAGTTTTACCAAAGTGTAAAACGTCAAAGCCAAGGATACAAGGAACAGAATCCTGTCGAGATGAACACGGAAATATCGTAGTTGAGACACAGTCGATGCTGAGGATATGGAAGAACCACTTCTGCAGACTGTTAAACTGCGATGGTGAACAACATTCCGCTGTCACGCGGAACGAACCATTTAATATTGGCAACGACAGCGAAAACTTACAACCAACAGACCTAAGTAAAGTGAGGATAGCTGTATCTAAACTCAAGCTTTTAACCTTCCCGCTGAGCTTTATAAAGCTGGCGGAGATGACTTGGTAAGCAACATCCACCAACTCATAAGCCAAATCTGGTCGGTTGAAAGCATGCCTGAAGAATTTAACATCAGCATCGTTTACCAGATCCACAAAAACGGAGAATCTCTGAACTACGCCAACTACAGAGGCATAAGTCTACTCAACATCGCCTACAAGTTCCTATCTGCCGTAATATGTGAACGCCTGAAACCGTTTACCAACAACCTGATCGGCCCTTATCAGTGTAGTTTTAGGCCAGAAAAGTCCACAATCGTTCAAATTTTTACACTTCGGTAGATCCTGGAAAAAAAAACCAAGAAGTCCAAATCGATACCCACCACCTATTTATCGATTTCAAAGCCGCATACGACAGCATTTATAGAGACGAACTATACAGAGCCATGTCTAGTTTTGGTATACCGTCCAAACTCGTCCGTTTGTGTAGGATGGCGATGGAGAATTCTCGCTGCACCATCAGGGTCGGAAACGACCTGACCGACACATTCGATACCAAAAAAGAATTTAGACAAGGCGATGCGCCGTCATGTGACTTTTTCAATTTGATTCTTGAGAGGATTGTGCAAAACTCCCGAGCCAACACCAGAGGCACAAAAATCGGTGCAACTACTAGCATACGCCGACGATATTGACATCATTGGTAGGACTCAACGTGATGTCATAGCCACGTTTGCTAGTATAGAGAAGGAAGCGGCAAAAATGGGTTTAGCAGTAAATGAGTAAATGACAGATATAACTTTGAGGTAGTACTGGACTTTGTCTACGTCGGCTCCGCTATTAACTCTGACAACAACATCTCGTCAGAAATCAAACGAAGAATTGCTCTTGCCAATCGCTGTTTTTTAGGGCTAAGAAGGCAATTTAGTAGTAAACCCCTCACTCGAACTACTAAGGAGATCCTATATAAGACCATGATCATCCCAGTCCTGCTTTACGGCGCTGAAGCATGGACCGTATCAAAAGCGGATGAAGAAATCCTTGGTCGATTCGAGAGAAAAATTCTTCGGAAAATCTTCGGTCCCGTTTGCGTTGAGGGGCTATGGAGACGAAGATTCAACCACGAACTATACGAGCTGTACAGCGACATGCCCCTGGTCAAAAAACTCCGCATTGGACGTTTAAGATGGCTAGGACATGTAGAAAGAATGGACACCAATACTCCGGCTCGCAGAGTCTTCGATTCCCAGCCAGACGTCGGACGCAGTAGAGGAAGACCTCACCTTAAGTGGCGCGCACAAGTAGAAACCGACCTCAACCAACTTGGAGTGCGCAACTGGTTGCAGTTAGCTAAGGACCGGGCTAATTGGAGAGGCATGTTGGTTGAGGCCTAGATTCATCTCGGACTGTAGCGCCACTTAAGTAAGTATGTAAGGTGTTACTGGAGAGGTTAGAGGGATACGAGTTTTGCGAAGGATTTGGCGGTCTCTTGCGATTGCAGTGGCATGGTGCATATCTGCATTCCTACCATTACTGCAACAATATCGATTTAAGCCCCTCGGAATGTTCGGACATCCAGACAACAGGATGTATGCATCTTGTCTACTTTAATGTTATCAATTTGATCCACCGTTCATTGATCTGCAGGCCGCCGTGTCCCCTTATAGATATCGTGGTGAGGAAACCTTGTACTGGCAAAAGTGAACAACTGAGCCTAAGTCCGTTGACAAGACTTGTGTCGCGTAGACTGTGTTTTCTGTAAATACTTCTAAAGATGGCCTCTTTTCCTACCTTTGCGTTAAAATCTCCCAGCACGATTAAGTTTTGTTCAGACGCTCGTAGAAACAGACTTTCGCATTATCACCTTTTTCCTCCTTTTGAGCTCGAGCGCATATAAAAAAGCTTCGAATGTTGACGAACTCGGCATTGATGCGGATTGTTACAATGCTTTCGCTAATGTCTTACAAGCATAAGACCTCTTGCCTCAGTCTGGCACTTAAAACAAATCCACATCCGAATAGTCGCTTTTTCTGCACACTATAACACGTTCCGCAGTAGTGTCACAGTTTTTCATCCTCTTTTTGCCCGCACATCCCATCGTAATTCCTGGATTGCAGTAATGTCTAATGCTTAGTGCTTCCGATGGTTGTTCGCCTGCACCTCTCCTGTTTAATGTTCTCACATTCCAGGTGCAGATACGGACGTCGTTCTCCGTTTTTCGTTTAGCATGTTCGTCAACAATAAAATCAGTCATATCCTATCCGAATATGTCGGAGCAGCTCTAATTGGTTGTTTACTTTGTCTTTCCTAATTGTCTTTGGGAATCCTTCCGATTTCGTTTAGAGAGGTTTTTTTATTTCCCAACTACCACAGCATTCGAGGACGCTTCCAGTGGGAAACTAGCAACTCCATAATGACAGACATATTAGCTGACACCTCTCGAATAAAACAGATAGATTATTATCATAACCCTTCCAGTCTCCATTATATAGGAATCTAGCCAGCTAAGTACAAGACAACATGTTTACGGATCAATCGGCTTTGATGTAAGAATCGAAAACGATGATGGTTGGCTTATCTTAGCTACATTCGCATCATAACAGAGTCGTGCATTACCTTTCCCGTCTAGAGATTTGAAGAAGTTTTTCATTTACACCTTCTTTTTTCGAGCATTCTTCTCCTACCTCCAAGCCAACCTTTAGGTCAGACGAGGCTTTCAGTAGACATATTGCCATAATTATAACAATTGCAAGCTTTTCAGTGCTCTTTTCCATCTAGGCTTGTCTCGACTGAAAGATGCGAATAATAAAAAGTCGTCCCCTTTTTACTCTCTCAAGGAGGACATATTCAGTTCTACTAGGTTCAGTCATATCTTATATTCGGCGAAATAGCTTTGAAGCAAACCAATCTACATGACTATTTTCCCTTCATGAAATCATGCGCTCATAATGACTTCTTGCTCTCTTACTAGACTCCCACAAGAGCCCCAAATACCTACTAATTTATATCAGCCATCACAAATGAAGCTATTGACATCCTTTGGGCACGCGTTTCCAACAATTAAGCCTCGCACTCAGTCCTTGCGCCAGTTCGCACGCCGTAGTGTTGACATCCTTGTGCATTCAACTGGAAGCAATGCTCATGTTTACACAGGAAAATCAAACGCCAATCCACCGACCGCCACACAATACCCTAAGCGTAAACATTTTCCAAACGACAAACATCCTTCAGCACCTTTCTTGACACTGAGTCGCGCATTGATGTGTTCAGTAGTCATCCTGTCGTGGTAATTGCAATCTGATTATTCCGCGCGTGTGATTTTATTGTGTTCGCATAATATTCGGGTGTCGCTTGTCGGACCTGCCATTAATCCGACATTTTCTCGCCCGTCGATGAATGCAATATCGTACAAGGATTGAGTCGAAGTTTGGTGGTTCACGTGTCGGCTTAGAACACGCCTACCGTAGAACGAGTTCCTTTCATCATCCCGGCGATGATGAGCTGAGAAAATGAAAATTCGTTAGCGTTAGGCTTGGGAGCTAAATTAAGGATGAGCTGGAAGAATTTCCACATATCCAAGACTTAGATCAATCTAATTCCAAGGCAGATGAAACGAGTTACATCAGGCGCGCCAGATGAATGATAAGGATAACATTTTTATGGGCGCATGAATGGTGAAATCCTTTCATTGCCATTCAGGTCTCGGCATCAATCATAATCGATCAACGAAATTCACATGAGCTGGAGTGTCATTCACAAGCTCCTGCCTGCACCACCGAATTTTCGGTAAACGATTCCCAGTATCGCATAACAATGACACAATGTCCTTGCGCGTGAGGTAATTTTATTCCAATCACATACGAGATGTCGGGAATTATTTTCGAATATCATCTCGTTTTGGATGTACGGCGTCGACGACGACGGCCAGGACATCACAATTGTGTGTGATCGCATTCGGGGGGCGTGAGCGTGAGGTCCTTTTGACGAATGAGATTTTAAATGTTTTTTAATGGGAACACAACTTTCGGCGATAAATCCTTCGAAAATGAGATATCGGTTAGATTTCAAATCGTTTTGATTGATGTCACTCTATTACCGAGATGATGACATAATGGGAATAATTTCGTCCTTATTGTGCGGTTGTGGGTTTGGTTTTTGTATGCCCTCAGAGGGTGGGCATCACATAATGACATTCATTTTGGGATTTTTCCTGCAGCATGTGTGCTTGGGAAGGGACAGCTAACTTTCAGGTAGACAAATGGAAGGTTCATGCTGTGCAAGGATATGGAAATTAATTAAAAATTTACATTTGAAATGGTTCCTTAGTTATGAAGTGTCAGAAGTTTTGAGGTATTTTTCTCAAACATTTCTGACACGAGGTGGAGGGTAGATTTTTATTTTTTTTAGGAAAAAAATGACGGGCAGGGAAGGATATTCATTTGTTTTGTACAAAGTCCACATGTGATGAGTGGGGCTTTTGTATCCTTAATTTGTTCATACTTTTTTGTATGGACACAGCAGAGTATCCTTTAATTAATATTCCATTAAAAAGTTAATGCAGAGTGTCCTTTTGACTATACGGATTGGTGTGGGTGGTTTTTTTTTTTGTTGCTAAGGTCGGGCATAATGGACTCGTTATAGTGATGAAGTTGATGTTTGGGTATAGGGTAGTCGCACATTTGTAAGATATAACATAACAAACACAGAGAAGGAGATCTGCTGTATCGTTGCCCCTTCCAACGTTTCCTTACAAACCTATAAAGAGAAGATAAAGGGAGCTTGGAAATCTTGAAGGTAGCGCCTTCCAAGTTTTCCAAGACGTGGAATCTGGCAAAGGAAGTAAGGCTGTTCGTCACACACTCTCTACACATGTCGTGCTCCTTGATATTCAGTTTCGTTGTGTGATATCTGAGAAGGATATAATCAGTGAGTGCCTTGACCTTTTTTAAGCTTCAATTTTATCAGCTACAGCTAATTTGGCAAAGCAAATGATATGTTGTGGTCACGGCAATGTAATGTGACCCCTTGAGTTCCTACATTTTTAGGAGCGGATTTGTTTTTTCGTTTTTTTTTGCCGAATCCGAATGGCTGAGTTGAGGTAAGCTTTTGTTGACAATTGATACTATTCAGACAATTTGTCAGATCATCGCTAGAGGAGAGTCAGTGAAAAGCTGTTGCTACCGCTGGAATTGAACCCAGACCCAGACGCGACAATTCATCGCACTAACCATCGCGCCACTGAGCCCCCTATAGAACAGAGACAGATCTTAATACCCCCGGATTGGAAAAAAAGCAACAGCACAAGCATGTGTGTGGCCCTAGTGACAAAATAAAACGAAATCGGAAGTCCTATAAAAACAAGCAAATCTTACTGTGGGACCAGTAGGTAATCACAGGTAAGGTTTTGCATGATGTGTTATCGATCCTTAGATGCTGCGTCAAGCTCGAAAAATGTTTAAATTTACAGGAAAAGAAGATGGAAGGATGTAGCAGGATTAATACTTATTGATACTTTTGTGGGACTATCATGGTTACTCAGAGTTTCCAAAAGAGATACTCGCTTCAACCCGATCCTTTGGAAACTGAACGATCTGGAGTATACAGACATTAGCCAGATCCTGGAGATCTTCATAGTACTGTCTGCCAAGCATTTTTCTTTGACTGTTGTATATGTATTGCGAAACTTGATATAACAAGCGTGATATGTCCTCGTATACGAAGAACAGCCACATTAGCAGCTTCGAGTATGGCTTGAACCTCGACATAGGGTACAGTGGCCTAGTGATTAGTGCGTTGCACTACTAAGAGTGGGGTCCCTGGTTCAGATCCCAAAAGTGACAACACCGTCATTTTTTGCACTGCTCCACCTCTTGCGAAAGTCTGTCATAGTGTGCACCTTTGAATGCACGCCTCAGTGTGTAGCGGCTTAATATTGCAAGCAGATTCCTTATCCACTAGGTATGGTCTTCCAATGTTCGGCTTTAGCATTGAGATTTCGGCCGGATTTTTCACTCCTGAGCTTAGGTTGTGTTTTTTTGTGTATCCACTAGGCATGGTCTTCCTATGTTCGGCTTTAGCACTGAGATTTCCGCTGGCTTTTTCACTCCTGAGCTTAAGATGTTTTTAACGCTACTAATTATGACGGCTTCTGTTTTATGGTCCTCGTAACTCAATGCAAAGATCAGCTAATCATTCTTTTAAAGTACTAGGCTTTCAACCGGGTTTAATTGCATCGATCAAATCCTTTCTTTTAGAACGCCAATACAAAGTTCTGTACAGACGGTCTGTATCGGACTCCTTGTTAACCACATCCGGAGTGCCTCAGGGTAACCATCTTGGTTCTTTGATCTTTATTTTGTCTATCAATGACGTTGACTGTCTTTTAGGTTAGGTTATAGTGCCTGCAAGTGATCCGCATGAACTCTTATCACACTTACACATTACACCCAGGATAGTCCGTTGTGGTACCACGTGGATCTGGCGAGTTTTCCTAAAATGAGTTGCCCTAAGTCAACTATTCCGGCATTAATATAAGAAAGATCACATTGATTGTCAAAGAAGAACTCTTCTAGATGAAGTTCACTTATGTTGGAGAGCCCTGGATAAGAGCAGAGAAGGTGAAGAATAATCTCCTCCTCCACCTCTTCTAAACAGTTCATGTAGAATTCATTGCTAAAGAGGCCTAGTCGTTTTGCATGTAGGCTTAAGGGTTGGTGTCAATGTTCTGCATTATCAAGCAGAGAGAGCGTTTCTGGTTCAAATTTGGCCAGAGTTGTCTGGATATTAGACCAACTCTGTGCCATTTATCCATCTGCGGTTTGCTTTCTTTGTTTTGATGATTTACATGTAGCGAGGGGCATGTCTAACATTTCTACTGGACGGTAGAATATCAATAGTAGTCTAGCAAGCTTATCCGCCTTACAATATCCTGGGATATCTCTGTGACCCGGTACCCGAAAGTGCCACCTCGTTAAGAGATATTTAGCATTCGTGGGCTGATTTCTATGTGAATGAGATCGATCCCAAGGATTTGATTTCCGCTTGGCTGTCAATATTGGATGCAAATATACTTCGTGGATAGTACATTACACCCCAGTCAGGAAAAGGATTCTTTAATTGCTATGATTACCGCCTGAAAAATGATACAACGATCGGGAAAGCAAAAGGATATGTTTAAGTAAGGCATCTTGGATAAAACACCTCCACGGTGTAGATGTGAATTAAGTTACTTTCTCCAATCATATCCGACTCCCATTCGAGGTGAATAGTGACTTGTTCGGTGTTTTATGTAATGTTTAGGTGATTAAGTATCTTTATGTGCTAACCTTGACAGGGTATCCACTGTAACAAGGCACTTAGTCTCACAGCTTCACAAGCTGCTGTCTGTTTGCCAAGAATATCTATAGGGGAGATGTAGGATAGTATTTTTGGCTGCAGTGGGGGTGGTTCCCGGAGCTCCGCTAACACATTTGCAATCTGATCTTTGAACTCTCCCCAGAATGTGGCGGTTGGAGGCTGTTTCTAAAGCTGTCGTCCAGACTAACATACCAAACAAAGGTACGGGTCTCATGATAGACAAATGAAGCCAGAAAGTGTTTTGTTTCTGCCCGATTGCCGTTTTACTTGTGTATATGACTACGAAGTGGCGCAATGGTTAGTGCCGTGCAGAAGGTTTGGGTTCAATTCCCAGCCGTAGCAGCACCTAAATGATTTTTTACTGGCCCTCCTCTCGTGATGATCTGACAAATAATCCGAGTAGTATTAATTGTCAAGAAAAGCTTATAACGACTTAGCTGTTTGGAGTCGGCGTAAACAGGAGGTCCCGCCATTATGCAAGAAGTACACACGCACACATAAATAATTGTGAGAAAGCTAGGTCTTGGTACTAACGAACCTGTTGCGCCAAAAGTTTGTATTTTTTTATAGGACTACGTTGGCTTTTTTACGCGTTGTTGAATATTGGCTTTCCAGTTTAATTTCTTTTCCAATAGGTTGAGTGTATCATCAAAAACTCTTTTTTTCTCTTTATGTTGATGACATGAAAATCATTAAGCACATTTCCTCCACCGCTGACTCTTACCCACTTCAAGCTGAAAACAAATTTTGAGCCCCGTGCCAAAAAATGCCAGGCCATGACATACTCCCGTAATCGTCTCCCAACGCAGTTGCCAAATCCAGATCCTATTTAATCTGTGCCATGCTCGTATCTACTGTTTTTTTCTTCCATGATTTGGGTCCTATCTGTGACAGAGAACCAAAATTCCGCTTTCATATTGATAACATTAGCAGCGTCAACTCCGCATTTGGTTTTGATAATCGCTGGTTTAAGGAATTCTCCAACCCTTATGTCAAATTTGGCATATTTGTTAGACCTATACTTGAATCCTAGTATGGTCGCCTTATCACGATGCCCATTTCCTCCGAATTGAGTGTGTCCAACGCTCTCTCTCTATACGCGGTCTCCCCTGGGCAGACCGTATTATTTATACCTCAGTTACTAGCATGAAATATATATTGCCCCGCTCTGCTAAAAATTATTTTCTCAACGCCAACTCTAGAGATCTGAGATCTGTTCCCATCTACCGACTTAACATCCACCGATTAGAGTGCGACTATAACGAGCTAATGACCAGAATGCTACTAGGTTAAGTTAGTCTTAAGTCCAGCCTGTACTAAGCTTAAATAAATAAGGCAGAAGATTCCTAGGAACATGTGCCCACAATTAACTCATCCTAAACCAAAGGACAGAGGCAACTCCTCGGCTATGAGGCATGTTACCTAATCTTAAAATCATTCAGTTATGGCCTTTTGACATTCAATCGTTCTTTCATAACTGTCAAAGAATTACATCATCAATGGACTGCCCCCGCCTAAAAGCACCAAACACAACATAAACTTTCAAAAGGATATAAAGGATATAAGCTCTGGGAACGAAAGTACAAATTGTCTGCCTGTGCCAAAGTAAATCATTCAGAAAATTGCTTACTTGGTCACTCCACCAAATCATTTAACAGTAGGGGACTTTCAAAAACCACCTCAAGACTACAAATTTTGATCAAAAATAACAATAAAAATAATATTTACCCTTTACTTATCAAGAAGGATAATTTGTTACCGTGCCGATGGTCGAAGGAAATTGAAATGACCACTCGAGCCATTTATCTCGAGGAAGCAATAAAAGTAATAACTCTGTAGATTCGAACCCTTTCACCACCCCCATCCACAGGGCGGACGTTTACAATCAAATGCCCAGTTAAACTGAATATATTGCTCCGACGAAAATTGAATTTGTTTTCTCGAATGATTGGTCCTTTTTCTCCGCAGGAATTGAATTTCCCTTGTGGGCATTTGCTAAAACCGTCCGTCACACGCTAAAAAGTAAACAGATACCTCCTCGGTTGGGTCATAAAACCCCCTATGCTTCATTAATTCTCGAAGACCCTGGAATATTCCACCGGTATACCCTTCAGCTGAGGAGTGCATGGTGCGAGTAATCCCACTTCGCAGACACACAAAGCATGAAAAATGATGCTTCTCAAAGTGTATACCCCCAACCACAACCCGTGCATTAAGTCAACTACTGTTGGGAACGTTGTAAAGTTGTTGGTTGGTCTCGGAGTTGTCATACTTTTTTTTAAGGATTGTCACCTGATTGTCACCCATTGTATGGTTAGTTGGTGCTTCGAAAACCACCAGCACTGGTACGAGAATAGACGCACAACATCAGACAAGAGCAACTAGATTCCGCACTTTAGACAGACGGGCTTTGTTAAAGGATTCATACAAATGAACCCTGAAATGTATGTAAATTGATGCAGATCGTGCTCGGTCTATGCGAGTACCATGTTACGATTCTGAAAGGGGATAAATAAGATGTCCTAGATTGTCGCAAGAGGCAGAGAGAGAGAGTGCGGTGAATGAATCAAGATTTCGCAATTGACAGATTTAGTTTATTAAAGCGAGGAATCGTTTTTGGAATAATTAAGAAGGACATAGAACGCCACGTTCTTAAGATTTCATTCATTTCGGCATGTGAAGTAGGTCGATGTCGCAGTCCAGGGAATCGAAGGAATTATGTGCTAAAATGATTGTGGGTTTGGGGGGAACTTGAATGTAATTTATTCAGATCGATAAACTGTCTTTGAAAGCGCTTTAGAAATGGGATTTGTAGTGAGACATTGACATATGACATTTCCGTATATTCTCTGCCTTGAAACAGCTTCCTGGGGCTGATGTTTTATGGCTGCGCTTCTCTGCGGTTGGTACTCAATACTCAAGGCCCGGGTTAATATTAGCAAGGATTCCGGAGGTAAACTCGTTCCCCCATTCTAATCTCCGACTATCCCACGGTGAACAACAGGAGAAACTAATTGTAAAACTAAGACCGCAACACCAGCATCAAAACCAAACTTATGAATGAATTCTACAACATTCCAGGTCTGGGATACACCAAAGTAAATGTCAACTCTGTACACCAACATCTCCAAGAGAAAGGTCACACATTAGGACAGAAACACAAGTTAACTCAACTACGGACCAAACTTATCTTGTTGGGTCTATCTCACTTCAGATCCAGACAACTACAAGATCTCAATTTATTACGAAACTCAGATCAAACTTTATAACCGCGATCTATACACTACCCATATCGATGCCATCAACGACTTTTACGGAACTTGCTTACTCAATTGGCGCTACAGTCCGGGATGAACCTGGGCCTCAACCAACATGCCTCTCCAATTAGCCCGGTCCTTAGCCAACTGCATCCAGTTGCGCACTCCAAGTTGGTTGAGGTCGATTTCTACTTGTGCGCGCCACTTAAGGCGAGGTCTTCCTCTGCTGTGTCCAACGTCTGGCTGGGAATCGAAGACTCTGCGAGCCAGAGTATTGGTGTTCATCCGTTCTACATGTCCTGGCCATCTTAAACGTCCAATGCGGAGTTTTTTTGACTAGGGATATGTCGCTCGTATAGTTCGTGGTTGGATCTTCTTCTCCATAGCCCGTCAACGCAAACGGGACCGAAGATTTTTCGAAGAATTTTTCTCTCGAATCGACCAAGGATTTCTTCATCCGCTTTTGATACGGTACATGCTTCAGCCCCGTAGAGCAGGACTGAGATAATCAGGGTCTTATATAGGATCTCCTTAGTAGTTCGAGTAAGGGCTTTACTACCACTGCCTTCTTAGCCCGAAGAAACAGCGATTGGCAAGAGTAATTCTTCTTTTAATTTCTGGCGAGATGTTGTTGTCAGAGTTAATAGCGAAGCCGAGGTAGATAAAGTCCCGTACTACCTCAAAGTTATATCTGTCAATGGTGACGTTCTGTCCAATTCGTCGATGTTTTGTGTCCTTAAGTGTTGACAGCATATACTTAGTCTTACCCTCATTAACTGCTAAGCCCATTTTTGCCGCTTCTTTCTCTATACTAGCAAACGTGGCTATGACATCACATTGAGTCCAATAGGATACCAATGATGTCAATATCGTCGGCGTATGCTAGTAGATGCACCGATTTTTGGAAAATTGTGCCTCTGGTGTTGGCTCGGGAGTTTCGCACAATCCTCTCAAGAATCAAAGAATTCAGATGACGGCGCATCGCCTTGTCTAAATCCTTTTTTGGCATCGAATATGTGTAGGTGAGGTCGTTTGCGACCCTGATGGAGCAGCGAGAATTCTCCGTCATCCCCGTCATCGTCATCGTCATCGTCATCCTACACAACCGGACGAGTTTGTGTAGTATACCGAAACTAGACATGGCTCTGTATAGTTCGTCTCTATAAATGCTGTCGTATGCGGCTTTGAAATCGATAAATAGGTGGTGGGTATCGATTTGGACTTCTTGTGTTTTTTTCAGGATCTGCCGAAGTGTGAAAATTTGCTCGATTGTGGACTTTCCTGGCCTAAAACCACACTGATAAGGGCCGATCTGGTTGTTGGTAAACGGTTTCAGGCGTTCACATATTACGGCAGATAGGATCTTGTAGGCAAATTTGAGCAGACTTATACCTCTGTAATTGGCGCAGTTCAGAGGGTCTCCTTTTTTGTGGATCGGGCAAACGATGCTGAGGTTCCATTCTTCAGGCATGCTTTCAACCGACCAGATTTGGCTTATGAGTTGGTGGATGTTGCTTACCAAGTCATCTCCGCCAGCTTTATAAAGCTCAGCGGGAAGGCCGTCATTTCCGGCGGCTTTAGTTAAGCTTGAGTTTAGATATAGCTATCCTCACTTCACTTAGGTCGGGTGGTTGGCAGTTTTCGCTGTCGTTGCCAATATTAAATGGTTCGTTCTGCCTGACAGCGGAATGTTATTTGTCATCGCCGTTTAACAGTCTGCAGAAGTGGTTCTTCCATATCCTCAGCATCTACTGTGTCTCAACTACGATATTTCCTTGTTCATCTCGACGGGATTCTGTTCGAGCCTTGTATTCTTGGCTTTGACGTTTTACACTTTGGTAAAACTTCGGAGCATCGTTCCTGGCGTGGCAACTCTCTATATTTTCGATAGCGCGTTTTTCTTGCTCCTATTCTTCTTTCTGAAAAGCCTGTGTCCTTCTCTTGTTCAGTGCCTATAGAGCTCAATGGCAGCTCTAGTCTTCACCTGCAGCTTATCCTTGTAGGCCTCGTTTTTGGTTGCAAACATATGTCGGTTTTCGGCTGTTATAATGGCTTGTTGACATAGTTGCCATTGTTCTTCGACATTCGTTGATGGTGGTATGGTGTTAATGAAAAGGTTAAAGGATACGTGTTTTGCGAAGGATTTGGCGGCCTCTTGCGATTACAGTCTTTCGACATTAATTTTGTTCACAGTATTTCTTGATTTTTGTGGCGTGGCGGATATCCACAAGGTAGTCTTAGTCTATTATTGGCAAAACAATTTGCTGGTCAGTTCATGGATCTAGATTGTCGTTTTCGAAGTCAATTCAATTATTGTCATGAACAAAGCGGCCCTTTAAAATAGATAGAATCCGCAAGTATAAACATAGCTTTATACTTTTTTCAAGTTGATTCTGTATACTAAGCTCAATATATTTGCTGATGAACGATTATTTACCCCCCATTAAGGATATCATACAATCAATCCTCTTAATGGTTACTTGTTGGTGTATCTGTATCTATAACAATTTAATTTCCACATGAAAACATTGGCATACACCTCTTGTAATGAAGCTTAAAATAACAAAAAGCCCCTTGAAATGTTTATACGGTCTTGAACAAAAATCTCAAAAAAAAACTTGAAATAATATCTGAGCGCCTGAAGCGCCAAGGCATATTGTGCTTCAACGACAGAACTCTCTGTGGATGGGAACTTTTTACTATTTAGGTAGTTGGCATCGGCATGCTAGACTTTCGAGAAAAGAATTGCACCCTCATTTCGCAGAAGCAATTCGAACTGGGGTACCGTTCCGGCCTTACGCTGTCGGCACAGTGTACCAAGTCAAGCGTTCAGATTTGGAAAATAAATAAATAACCGCCGAAAGATGTGTGAAAAAATATTAAAATAGAAATTTATCTAGGCAGGCCCGGCGCCTAGGAGGTTTCACCGAAATTATCAACTAAACGATGGAATCTGCTCCTCGTTTGCTGGCTTTCATTTGCATTATAATCAATTCAGCTCTTCCCGTGTCCCAGTATACTAGGATGTACTCCAGAGTTTGCGATTCTCGTTTAGGGAGTAAATCAAAATTCGATGGAAGTGAAAAATGCCAGCGGTGGCGTTGCCATTGTTATTGTATCTGCACCCACAGAAAGAAAATTGTTTTCTTAAGTGTTATGCGATACAGTGGTAGATGGCTGGGATGATGGCATACGGTGCAGGGTTGCGTAATCAACCCCTATGTTTGTGTGTGTGTGTGTGTGAAACCACTTGTTGGCTTAATTCTATTCGTTTATTGTAATATCTTATCCTGTTTTTTTTTTGTTCTCTTGTTTTGCGTTCAATTATTCCTCGGTACACTTGTATTTCGATCGTTTCTGCTATTCTTTTAACGTAAACACAAGGTTTCTCTGCTCGCAAAATGACTGGAGGGAAATACCAAGTCAAGCGATTTATTCACGCTAAGTGAGGCGTTGGTAATATGATCCCGCTGGCTGCAATAAATTCGAAATGAAACTCAAACATGTGTCAAAATATTTGGATTTTAGATTTTAGCTAGAGAAAAAAAAATTGAAAAAGACCCTAAAAATGGGAGTAAGTTTGTTATATCGGATTTAATTAGGTTGAGTCCATATTAAAGCTAAAGTAGCTAACTAAGGTACAATTGAGGTGTAACTATGGTTAAAAAGTGCAAACGTTATGTCACCCGCAATAGCTTTCCGGTGTCCAAATTCAAAGAATTCATTGTTGTGCACTGGGTCTATATTTATTTTGGCCCAAGGAGTCCCAATTTTAGGCTCAATCTGTTCACTTTCGGTTAAATTTAACTGATGGTGATCAATAAAGATGAAATAACAATTCTGAAATATTAACTTAGATCAAACAGGGCTTTAAATGTCTTTTTAACACCGTATGCTCTTGCACTGTCCCGTATCTTCTAGAAGAGAGAAAATTCAAGAGAGCACACATAACTTTGTCCCAAAAGTAAGTATACAGCTGCAACTTGCGTGGTGCCTCTTGCACATTCTGTTAGTTTAAAAGCCATGTAAAGTTGGATTCATTTTTAACAATGAAGATGGTGCCGATAGAAAATTAACTTTCAACTTACTCGAAAAATTTGATTACTAAGCACTTTCTGGATAATAAATCAATGAGAACAATAGCAAGCCCCACAATAGTACAATAGCACACCTGGAGTAGCCTACAGTGAGCGCCTAGTATGAAACTCTCCTCTGTGCACTCACCTACCACAGACGCCAAAAATCAGTGGTGCCAGTATCGCGACATCATCAAGCAGGTAGCCGAAACCACTGTAGGGTACCAGCCATCCCCCAGAAAAGGCGACAGAAGATGCACACAAGAAAGCGCTGCAGCGCAAAACAATGGCAGCGAGAGAAGATTATCGAGCCAGGAGAAGGGAGGAAAAGAAAACCCTGCGTAGAAAGAAGAGAGCTTACGCAGCTTCCCAGCTCAAGGAGATCGAAGAGTTGCGCAATCATAACAACATCCGGAGGAGGTTTTATAAAAAAGCCAAGCAACTGGGTGCTGGCTACAAAACCGAAACGCAGGCTCTTCGAGACAGCGAAGGAAACCTAGTCACCGAAGCGCAGGGAATAGTAGATGTGTTTACGCAGCATTTCCAACAGCTGCTAAATGGGTACCCTAGGAAACCGTCGTAGAGAGAGTGAAAGGGGAAAGAAGAGAACCCACGTTCAGTCAATGAAGAACTAGTTCCACCACCTAGTATAGAAGAAGTTGGCCAAGCTATAAAAAAAGCTTAAGAAAAACAAGGTTGCCGGTTCGTATGGCTTCCCCGCGGAGCCAACGCGCAACGCGTTGCCATTGTTCTAATGTCGAAGAACAATGGCAACGATGCCAACAAGCCATTAGATCAGCCGCAACTGATGTGCTAGGTTTCTCGCGGCCACCAGCAAAAAACCTTTGGTTTGATGAGGAATGAAGTGAAGACGAGAGCTGCCATTGAGCTCTACAGTAAAAGAAGAAGGGAAGAACACACTTTTCAGAAACAAGAAAAAAGAGCAAGAAAAGCGCGCGATCTTAGTTGAGACACAGTCGATGCTGAGGATATGGAAGAACCACTTCTGCAGACTGTTGAATGGCGATGACGAACAACGTTCCGAACAACATCAGGCAGAACGAACAATTTATTATTGGTAGCGGCAGCGAAAGCTGCCAAACACCCGACCTAAGTGAAGTCAGGATAGCAATATCTAATGACGGCCTTCCCACTGAGCTTTATAAAGCTGGCGGAGATGACTTGGTAAGTAACATCCACCAACTCATAAGCCAAATGGAAGAATGGAACAAGTCCTTATCAGTGTGGTTTTAGGCCAGGAAAGTCCACAACCGATCAAATTTTCACACTTCGGCAGATCTTGGAAAAAACAAAAAAAGTCCAAATCGATACCCACCACCTATTTATCGATTTCAAAGCCGCATACGAAAGCATTTATAGAGACGAACTATACAGAGCCATGTCTAGTTTTGGTATACCGCATAAACTCGTCCGTTTGTGTAGGATGGCGATGGAGAATTCTCGCTGCTCCATTAGGGTCGGAAACGACCTCACCGACACATTCGATGCCAAAAAAGGATTTAGACAAGGCGATGCGCTGTCATGTGACTTCTTTAATCTGATTCTTGAGAGGATTGTGCAAAACTCCAAAGCCAACACCAGAGGCACAATTTTCCTAAAGTCGTTGCAACTACTAGCATACGCTGACGATATTGACATCATTGGTAGGACTCAACGTGATGTCATAGCCACGTTTGATAGTACAGAGAAGGAAGCGGCGAAAATGGGTTTAGCAGTAAATGAGGGTAAGACTAAGTATATGCTGTCATCACGAAAGGACTCACAACATCGACGAATTGGACAGAACGTCACCATTGACAGATATAACTTTGAGGTAGTACAGGACTTTATCTACCTCGGCTTCGCTATTAACTCTGACAACAACATCTCGTCAGAAATTAAACGAAGAATTACTCTTGTCAATCGCTGTTTCTTCGGGCTAAGAAGGCAGTAGTAGTAAAGCCCTTACTCGAACTACTAAGGAGATCCTATATAAGACCCTGATTATCCCAGTCCTGCTCTAGGGGGCTGAAGCATGGACCGTATCAAAAGCGGATGAAGAAATCCTTGGTCGATTCGACAGAAAAATTCTTCGAAAAATCTTCGGTCCCCTTTGCGTTGACGGGCTATGGAGACGAAGATTCAACCACGAACTAAACGGGCTATACAGCGACATACCCCTGGTCAAAAAACTCCGCATTGGACGTTTAAGATGACTAGGACATGTAGTTAGAACGAATGGACACCAATACTCCGGCTCGCAGTCTTCGATTCCCAGCCAGACGTCGGACGCAGTAGAGGAAGACCTCGCCTTAAGTGGCGCGCACAAGTAGAAACCGACCTTAACCAACTTGGAGTGCGCAACTGGAGGCAGTTAGCTAAGGACAGGGCTAATTGGAGAGGCATGTTGGTTGAGGCCCAGGTTCATCCCGGACTGTAGCGCCACTTATGTAAGTAAGTAAATATTGCGAATTTCGAATATTACTAACACTGCATTACGTAATCCATAATCATTGTCCTGCGTACTTGAATGAAATGCAAATGATGGTTTTCGGTCAGTCAAGGAGAGATTTGCGAACTAAGATTCACGCACACTGTCCCAGATGAAACCTTTTTTGTAACATCCTTCCCAATAACTTTTTAGTCATTTTGTACTTATTGGATGTGAAAAATGTGCCCAAAATATTTGTTTTTTTTTGTATATGTATTGCAACTAAGTATGCGACCTATCTAGCAATTTTATGAGTAATGAAATGTTTGGCATGTAACTTTCCTATGAGAGTTCCTGCTTTTCCGCAATTTATAGAGCGGTGAGTTATAATCGGGCCAAATCCAAGGGCTTAGTTCTTTGAAGACGCTGCAATATATTTGTTTCGTCAAGAATTTGGAGGACTGTTGTGTTAACGTGTCCTAATAAACGTTTTTTATGTTTTCGTGCAAAATTTTTTGTTTCATCTTTAACCGCGGGAATACCCAGATCTCTGCGTAGATCCTCGTTCCTTATGTACCACGGCGCATCATTGAAGAATGATCTTAACATGTTGTTTTCAAAAGTTTGTAACATGTTCAAATTCGTTTCACTGGTACAGCCTACAGCCCCATAGTTGTATACCATATGTCCAAACCGGTTTTAGCACTTGCTTGTATAACAGCAGCTTGTTATCAAGGTTAAGCTTCGAATATTTTCCGAGCAACCAGTACAGTTCTCTGTATTTATTTTTAAGTTCTTCGCATTTCTTTTTTACATGTGACTTCCATTTTAATTTTGCATCGAGTGTCATTCCGAGATATTTTGCTTCATTTGTAAACGGGACTCGATTTAGAAATACAGGCAAATTGTGAGTCCGTTTATACGAAAAATCTACATGAATCGATTTGCTCTCGTTATCTTCGATCTTAACGAGCCTGTCAAAAATAATTTGTTTCGTTTTGCTTTGTTCCTCAAGTTTTGAAAGAATAATGGAAAATACGTTTGAAACTGGGTCATGCGAGATATTTTTTTGTTGGGCGTTATCGGATGCTGTAGCTTGAGCATACGTTTGTACATTTCGTTTTGGATGTACAAGATCCAAAAGGATATCTGATGGCCGCGTAGTTTGTGAAAATTTAGGTTTTTCGATTATTGCCTGCTTTGATATATTTTTAATCGGAATATTAGGCTTTTGCTTGTTTAAATTTAATTTCTGTGAATTAATACTATTTCGTCCGTCTTTTTTTGCAACTCTTTAGCTTCTTCGCTGCCGCTATAATTTGCAGGATGATTGCCTTTAAACTGAATTGACACCTGGGGTATTGAATCTTTTTGTTGTACTCATTGCATATTTTGTTGTTTGTATACCTATGCTTTACATTCGGTATACGGGGAGTGGATTTTAGTAGCCTTCTACCACAGGCATGCCTTACCTTGGGTATATTCTGACCCCTAACCCGAAGGGGTATAAATATTTGTGTCCAGGTTTTAGACCAAAATACCGCACTGTGCTACACGTTGCCTCAGTGTCACAGGAAGGTGTATGTAAACTCCAATTTATCCACTATAGCACGCACAGCCTGTTTGGTGGGATGAATATTACGACCGAAAATTTGACACATTGACAGATGAAAAAAAATTAAGTTGGGTTTGTATTCAATACAAAATCTGTCCTGATAAAAGGATAGCTATGTTCCGCTACGAACGTCGTTGTCCTTTTTTTCATTTAGCTGGGATGTATGAAATGAATGCTAAAGAGAAAATATAAAGTTGAATAACCAGTGGAAACTTACAGACATTACTGCCAACCAAAAAATACGTTAAGATATACCGACAGAAAGGAATATGAAAAAAAAATCGTAAATTATTCCTGGAATGAGACCAATCAATATACACTGCTCGTCATCAGGTTAGCACACCCTATAAGCTTAATATAATTTGCTCTTGTAGTTGTTGTTGTTGAAATGTAGCTACTTTTTTATATTCTATTTTTCTCATCTTAGTATACACTCTAGCGCCCAAAAAAATCATACGTCGAAAAGATCCCGTTATATGGTTTTTGCTATTTTTTTTTTTACTTTCAAGGAAAGTGTGCTCTATTTTTGCGTCATCAGGTTAGCACATGCAAATTAATTTCTGTATATATTCAACAGTTGAACGCGTATTACCTTTAATATGGGTAAAGGAAAATCGTTATCTGTAGAAGAAAAATCAAAAATTGAAACTTACAAGGAGTTAGGGCTGTCATAAGTGAAATATCGAGAAAAATCGGAAGAAGTCGTAAAGTTGTGCACGCTTTCCTGCGCAATAAGTCGGGATATGGTAATAATAAAGTGATTTCCAATGCTGATAAGAGAGCTATTTTAAGAGAAGCATCGAACTCTCATGACTCGGTCACAAAGATCAGGGCAAATGTTGGCGTCAAAGCAAGCTTATCCACCGTTCAAAAAAGGCTAAAATTAAAGAAAAAACACCACTTAACGTGGATCGTAAGGAAATGCGTTTGAATTATGCACGGCGCATATGACATGGAATTCTGATTGGCGCTACGTTGTTTTTTCGGATGAAATGAAATTTAATTTGGAAGGTCCAGATGGATATAATTTCTACTTTCATGATCTTCGCAAGGAAGAACACCAGTTGGATCGCCTTCATAGTCGGGTGGGGGGTGTGATGGTGTGGGGAGCCATCTCTTACTATGGCATGTGCGAGTCACAGTTTTTGACAGTAACTATGAATGCAAACACTTACAAAAAAGTAGTTGAAACTGCTTTTCCCCATTTTAACAATTTGTTTGGTAATTTGCCATGGCATTTTCAACACGACAATGCTCCGATCCATACTGACCGGGTGGTTAAGTCATGGATTGCGGACCAAACTGTCAGTTTATTGTAGTGGCCAGCTTACTCACCCGACATTAATATAATAGAAAACGTATGGGGATGGCTGGTTCGTAAAGTTTACGAGTCTGGGAAACAATATTCCAACAAAGCGGAACTAATTGAAGCCATCAAAAGCGCTTGGTCAGCCATTTCCCTAGATTATATTGGAAAATTGTACGAATCGCTTCCCAATAGAATCTATTAGGTCATTCTCAACAAGGGAGGATCGACACATTATTAAATTTATTTAAAAATGTTTAAAATAATAAGTTTACAAGTTTAGAATTAAGTTCAGGGCTTAAAAGCTTAACAAAAATGAAAGAAGTGTTGTGTGCTAACCTGATAACCAAAGTTGAATTGTCATTTTTTGTGTTATTTTTTGAAAAAAAAAAAATATAAAAAAGTATTAGAAAAAAGAGAAACAATATTTTTTATTTTATTTATCTGAGAATTGAATCCGGCATACACAAACAAAATTTAAAAACGTTAGCTCTTTTAGTTTGGCTGGAATCGAGGCGAAAGCCCTTACGCGAGGAGGTGTGCTAACCTGATGACCAAAAGTGTTGTTATTTCTTCTGCTTTCTTAAAACCCGGTGTTTTTCCTTCCCGAAGGGATCATTTCTACCAAGCTTCGAATACTGCCTTCTTTTAGCTGATACTGCCTTAAGCTCGCACTTAGTTTCTTTGAATCAAGTCGTATTTAGTTTCAAATAAGGCAAATGGTGGCTAAGCCAAATGTTATCATATGCCATTGATCACCCTGTACTTTTGAATTCATACATGGAAAAACTCGGCTAATCTTTAATATGCACCACTTGTTGCTTGGGTTTTTAAGCAACATATGTGACTTTTATCGCATAACCTTCTCATACGATTTTGAAGACCCGCATCGCTTAGTCTAAATTATTGATAGATGTGTCCGAAGAAGTCGATTCTAACCTGGATTATGCAACAACCATGCCCCATCGTCGTCTTATAAAGACGGACTACCTGCAATATCAACACCCCTTAGGACTATCCTATACCGTCACATCCTTTTAATTCTATAAAACTATTTATAGCTGTGAGGCCTTCCCACACCCGCCCCAATGAAACAAAACGCCTCAACCCCTTTCCTAGCCGACAGCAAAAAATTCTTAAGAATCCCCCCCGCTTCGGCTTGGTCATTTAACACTGCTGAACAAACTCATTTAGCAATTTTTTTTGTTCTGTTATTTTCTTTTACTACCCTTAAGGGAATATTTACACATTCAAGACAATTTTAACGTCTTCAAAAATAAATTGACCAAAGATAATATTTTCCAGCGAGTCCTTGCGTCCATTTTCATTTGGAGAGAACTGTTTGTATCCTTGTTATTGTTGCCAAACAGAGTGGAAGGAAAGCGAAATCCACCCCTCCAGCAAGGAGCACGATTAAATTCTATTAACAATTCGATTGGTCAACAAAAACTCAGAGAATGACCACACATTCCATATCTATCTGTGTATCTGCTCACAATGGACAAATAAACTTTAAGTATCCATCCACCGGATGGAACATAAAAGAATTCCTATCCAACCCCCCCTCTCTTGCTGTGAGCCGTGAGGCGACAAGGAGACACATCCTTATGGCAAAAGATATCATTACAAGGATCAAAGTTCCCGCACACTCGGTGAAAGAAAGCAAACGGAAAATGCGGCCAAAATGGGGTGTATAATAAAAGTTACAAAGATACAAAAAAAAAAAAGAAACCCAAAACAATAACCGACCTAAACCACTCCCACCATCAGGGACAGTCACAGGGATGGATGCTATCTGCTTTCTGTTTTCTGTTTTCTGCTTCTTATGTTGTTGATGTTCTAAAACTCGAATCCACACGCTGCTGCAATTCGTTGTTGGAGGACAAATCTCAAGACAGGATATGAAGTGTATACTGTGTAGCCTTCCCAGCTATCTATTTCCAATGTCGACAGCAGACGTTCGTATCTGTGTGTGGAAGAGGCGCAAAAAAATGGTTTTGTCGCTGCGGCCCACCCACTGGCACAGGATGAGCCCAGAACTATGATTGTAACAACTGCGACAAGGGTCCTGAATGTGGCAGTGATAGCGTTGCGAATTCTTTCGTCTACAACAAGACGACGGTTCTACATTATCATATATATACACCTACCTACAATTTCCAAGGATATGTGTTAGAGTATGATGTGTGTCGAGCTCATCCTTTGATGTTTCGCCTCTGTTTGTGTAGTTTGTGGCAATTTTTTTTTTTGCACACATTGGAATCCTTCTTTGGGGCTCCAGTTTTGTTTGTCTTAGATGTGGAGATGTGGACTTCTCCAAATACGGCCACTCTTCGAAATGGCAAAATTTATTAGGTTTTTACGCTCCGTTTGTTTCAACTTGTACAGTATACCATTCCACTCCTTGGTCCTGTGATTATACAAAGAGCCAAACAAATGGGAGGCAAGACCACTGAAGATAATCAAATATACACTTCGAGAGGGCCCCCCTGCCGGTAGAATGTGTCACACATATGTGCCTTGTTGTGGAGGGTTTTTTTTTCGCCAAAGATGTCCTTGTGTCCTGTATACCTACCCCATTCCTCTTAAGTGGCAATATCGTTAAAAGCACTCTCCCAAGAAGCGGCAAAAGGATGAACAAAAGGACGATTTCTTCTTTTCGTTCGCTTGGGTTCATCTTCATCGTCGAGGTAATAAAAATGGCGACTGTTTAGCTAAACACTTTTATTGGTGCAGAGTGAGATGAAGATATTGTTTATGGCGGCATCTAGTGTGAGTCTAGATGTGTGCGTATGTGTTTATTAAACCAGTTAAAGCCATAACTTGCATAGATTCGCAATACTTGATAAGAGACTACTTAGCTGAAAGGAAGGGAAATTAAAATAAAAACAATTCTTCGCATTTGCAGCTTGAAGAAGGACGAAATAGTTTTTGCCTTGACGCTGGCGCGCTTATCATCATATCACTCACAGTGGGTGGTGGTAACAGATCCACATAAGAACTATCTTTGAGGGTAATAAAATAACTGCGAAGCAAACGCTAATTTCGCGCAATTAGTTACAGAAATACACACTCGTAGATAAAAAGGACATTCGGAGACAAATTGCTCTCCATTATTTCAACATCAGACGTTTGATGGTGAAGATATAGTTCTTCCAGTTGCCAATGAATTAATGGGGTGCTTCTTAAAGAAAGAGCTAATAGAGAGACTACATGCGCGTTTGATCTCGACCTAAGGTTAAGGATATGCTTGATAAGACTTTCAAAGTTCTTTTAATGTACAACTTCAGTGCAACATTCAATAACAAAAAATAATGACCAGGCTAACATGAGGCTCTTTAAATGTATTCTGCTTGAGAAATATCAGAGCAGCAAGAACCAAAATTCAATGCCACCATTTTGTGGTCGTTGTAGAGGGTATCTATATATTTGTTGGCACATAATTGCATTGTCATTCAGAATCTCTAATTTAAAGAATTTTCAGACCAAACAGCCTATTTAAAACGACTGCAAATTGTTTGCATCTCAAAGATAGTAGGGCCTGTTTCAATTACGTTACCTATGGGTTTCGCCAAAATATAATATACAGTGCCGAAGTAAGGATATTCCAGGTGCTGAAAGCATGCATCCTCTTCATAGCTGGAGAAGAATGTATGTGGTGTCGCTGTATGCACCTGAAGCAGCTCAAACTCAATTTATAACTTTTTGGCTGATGATCTTAACGCTTAGCATGCGGGCTGAGGTAATACAATCTCGAACACTAGGGGTCGACTCTTTCAAATTTAGAGAGATCATAATATGATAGCTTAGGTTAGGTTAGATGGGCTGTTGACGCTCAAGTGAGTCGTCAAGCTCGCATAGGCCTACGTGGGCCCATAGCGATACCCTTCCAAGAAAGTAACCTGAAATAGAAAAAGTGGATACCTGGTTAAGTTCGCTAGTGATACTTATGCGGTGCTGGTCTGTGTTGCTCCTTCAGCCTCAAAGAGGTAGTTGCTCCATCCTGATCTGCTACAAAAGCGGACTATCTGCGCTATTGGGATAGTCGTTAGGTCTCTTAGGTCGTCGAAGTATAGGCTGCCTAGTATTTTTAAACGGCTACCACTGATCGCAGGGCAGTGGCATAGCAGGTGTGAGACATCTTCTTCGACGTCAGGGTCGCTGCATTTCCTGCAAAGTTGGTTCGCACCAGTCAGTTTTATCTTATTGGAGTGCTTACCCAACAGGTTGTGACCTGTTATCACACTCACCGCTATGGATGCTCTGTTCAAAGCTATTAGCTTGTTTGATTTGCTGCCGCTTAACTCAGGCCAGAGAGATATGATTGCTTATAACCGATGAGTACAACGAACACGCGCGGAATTCGAAGGATTCGAGTACGATAGTGACCACTTCGGACTCTCTGCCGTATTCAGGATCCCAAATGGGCAAACTCGGCTGGAACGGTTCGATCAAGTGCGGTCTTTCAACTATCGGGGGACAAAATTGGCCGGGATTCACCAGAGTTGTAAGAGAGACTTACGTTTGAGCGTTTGACAAACGTTCTAATTGACCGATATTTTCTCCTGGTAAATGAGGTTATCACACGGTCAATGGATCAAACCCTCCCTCGAGTAGGTTGAATATCTGACGGAATACTATCAAACGCCAACCATTGATTCACTCCACTGATACAAAAGTATGCTTCTCTCGAGGCTTAAAACGGCTGCACAGACAGTTTACTGACAAAAATGACTGTCAGTAAACTTTACTGAAAAAAGATTAGGACATTGAAGTCATTGATAAAAAACAGTTAATTTCGCGGCAGGTACATTTAGGCTATAAAAACCAGTAGCCCTACATTTGTCCGAATTTCTCAGACAAAAGAAAACAGACGGATTTTTCCAGCAATTGGTATAAGTCTAGATAGTGTCGACTCGAACTACGGTTTTTTTTATGATCAAAAAACCACAGAATAAGGTGAGTTAGATACAGTTAACAATCCCGTTAACCACAATCGCAATATTGAAGAAAGAGCCTTTCTGAATCATATCCATCTGCGCACGAAACTACAAGCTTTCGCTGTCGTCGCCAATATTGAATGGTTCGTTCTGCTTCTGCCTGACAGCGGAATGTTGTTCGTCATCGCCGTTAACAGTCTGCAGAAGTGGTTCTTCCATATACTCAGCATCGATTGTGTATCAACTACGATATTTCCTTGTTCATCTCGACAAGATTCTGTTCGAGCCTTGTATCATTGGCTTAGACATTTTACACATTGGTAAAACTTGAGAGTATCGTTCCTGGACACTATATTCTTGATCGCTCGCATTTTTTTTGCTCTTTTTTCTTTTTTCGAAAAGCCTGTGGTCTTCCATTCTTCGTCGCCTAAAGAGCTCAATGGCAGCTCTCGTCTTTACCTGCAACTTAGCCTTGTAGGCCTCGTTCTTGGCTGCGAGCATCTGTCATTCCTCATCAAACTAGGGTTTTCTTGCTGGTGGACGCTAGTTGCGGCTGGTCTAATGGCTTCTTGGCCATTCGACAATCGATGCTGGTAGTATGGTGTGAATCGAGAGGTTAAGAGATACGCTTTGCGCGAAGGCATTGGCGGTCTATTTCTACATTCGGTATTCGAAAAAAAAAATTAATAGAGCACTGTTTAAACGGGTTGAGGAAACAAAATTATTCCGGAAAATCACGTTGGCTTTTCGAGTGAGGCATGACACTATATTCATGCCGCTTCAAAACTGGTATCCGACATCCAAAGAAATAAATAAAAAAAACAGTGCACGGGTGTGCGTCTGCTTGGTTGACTTCGAGAAAACTTTCGACAAATTAAAAGAATTTTTGTGTCTCTAATTTGGCAAGATCATTTTCGTTCAATTTATTGCAAATAATTTTGTATGTTTTATCTGGTATAACAATGTATTTTATAATTTCTCTCTTGGACGTCAATCTCTAGTGTTGTGTTGTCGCAACGTGACTTTTGGCCGTGCATTTGAAGAGGTAAATAAATATTTGTGCTGATATCGGAAAAAAATGTTTTAGTGCAAATAAAATTGTAATACGATGAATTTGGTAAAATAAATCTGTGGCAGTATGACAGAGTAGCTTAAGTCGACATAAGCGAATTTTCAGTTTTGCAAGTGGAAGTAATCTACAGTATAAGAGCTACCTTTCTATCTTAGCCCCTTTTAAAATGATGTTCTGTTACAAAAATAAAACAGTTTTCCTAACCACTTACGTTTCATTGACAAAATATACATTCGATATAACAGCTATGTTAGGAAATTTTCTTAAGTCTCATAAATTCAAATTTAATGTTTTATATATTTCTACCCTTCTGTTGAAATAATTCGCTGGACTTTTTTCAATTTTTTGCTTTCGTTTCGTTTTAAAAAAAAAAAACTTATATTGACTTAAGATGTTTTGTTAAAAGTTGGTTTAGATTTTACATACACTTAAATCAACGTAAGTTATTATGTCAAAATTAAAAAAAACTATATATAGACCAGATTTAATTTTATTATAATCACTTATGTCAATCTGCCAGATTGAGGAAGATACTATCGAAAGAAGCAAGCAGCCCAGGTTTTCTCAAAAGTTTAGCAAATGAATGGACGGAATCAACCGCTGAAACCCTGAACCTTCTTTTAAGCGCACACTTTCCGAACTGCAAAACGGTAGAGAAAAATGCCATCGTAAATACAAAAACAGACCACACAACGGACAACATGGGTGACAACTCTCTCTCTCTCATTAATACGATAGTGTGCAAGGAAAAAATTGCATGGGCCATTAATTCATTCAAGCCCCATAAATCAGCCGGCCCTGACGGCATAGCCCCTATCATGCTACAAAAAACTGCTAAGCACATAATGCCAACACTGCTCCGTGCATGTCTAAAACTAAACCACATAACACAAGTGTGGCGTGAAGTTAAAGTTATATTCATACCGAAGGCAGGTAAATGCAGCCACACCGTAGCGAAAGATTTCAGACCCATAAGCTTGTCCTCCTTCCTACTGAAAACGATGGAACGATTACTCGATATCCAAGTACGTAGCAACCTGAATCCAGGTTACCTATCTGTAAGCCAACACGCCTATATAAAGGGTAAATCGGTGGAAACGGCTCTACACGAAGTAGTTCGCACAGTAGAAAATTCACTGCACTACAAAGAATATACGTTAGCAGCCTTTCTAGATATAGAATGAGCCTTCAACAACGTTAGAACTGAAGCAATTGCTGAGGCGCTTACCAAAGCTGAAATAGGTACGGTTCTAGCAATTGGATCTTAACCATGCTCAATAACCGGATCATTTCGTCAACACTAGGCGATTGTACCAAAAGGATCACAACGTCAAGAGGTACCCCCCAGGGAGGCGTACTATCCCCACTCATCTGGCTATTAGTAGTCAACGAGGCACTTAAGAAGCTAGATATCACTGCAATAAAAACAGTGGCATACGCTGATGACGTAGTCCTCATGGCGTGCGGAAAATTCCCACCGACACTGAGTGAAATTATGCAAAGGAGTCTCAATATACTCAGCAAGTGGGCAAAGTCTTGCGGCTGGGTGTAAATCCAAACAAAACAGAACTGGTTCTCTTTACTAATAGGAGATCGATCCCAGCATTTCCGGCACCGTCTTTGGAAGATTCGACTCTCTCATTGTCAGCAAGCGCGAAATATCTGGGGGTGATACTCGATAGTAAGCTGAACTAGAATCTAAACGTTGAAGAAAGAGTAAAGAAAGAAAATATTGCCCTCAGACCATTCCTAACATACGGTTGCTTGGTCTGGTGGAATGCTATGAAAAAAGCAAAACATATGACCAAGCTTACGAAAGTTCAAAGGACAGCACGCATACTCACGACAGGAGTCATGCGCACTAGCCCCACAGTAGGGTTAGAAACAATCCTAAACATAACACCAATTGACTTACAAATCAATGACACAGCAGCAAAAAGCGCAGCAAGACTCAAAGAAACGGGCAATCTACTTACGAAGCCTTTTGGCCATAGCTCAATATTAAACTCAATGGCATATGCGGATGTAGCATCTGACTACATGATCCCATATCACGACTTTGATACTAATTAATCTATCAGAATACCAAGCAGAGACGAATGGTCTTCAAACAATGTGTTATCTAACACTGAAATAGCAATCTATACCGACGGATCCAAAATGGAAGTCAGAGTGAGGTCTGGTGTCTACTCTGAAAAGATCGGGCTAGCTACATCCTTGAGATTAGCAAACTCGTGTAGTGTATTCCATGCTGAGATCCTGGCCATACTCGAAGCTGCCGAATTGGCTAGGGTATTGGACATATCACATGAGGATATCTCCATCTACGTGGATAGTCAAGCGGCCATTAAAGCTCTGGCATCCAATATAGTAAAATCACGGGTAGTTGGACGCTGCCGCGAAGAGCTGAAGGCTCTTTGTAACCAGAACAAAGTCCAAATTATCTGGAACTAGCCAGACTAGGATCATCCAGTTGCATTTCCCTAGCTGATAAAAGGGTCAATCCCCCGCTAGCATCTAAAAAACATGAATTAACTAAGCACACTCAAAAAGCAACTATAACAAGATGGCAAAATACAATAACTTGTACACACACAAAATCTCTCTGGCCAGAATTAAGCGGCAGCAAATCAAACAAGCTATTAGCTTTGAATAGAGCTTCCATTTCTATAGCGGTGAGAGTGATAACAGGTCACAACCTGTTGGGTAAGCACTCTAATAAGATAAAACTGACTGGTGCGAACCAACTTTGCAGGAAATACGGCGACCCTGACGTCGAAGAAGATGTCTCACACCTGCTATGTCACTGCCCTGCGATCAGTGGCAGTCGTTTTAAAATACTAGGCAGCCGTTACTTCGATGACCTCAGTGACCTAACGACTATCCCAATAGCGCTGATAGTCCGTTTTTGCGTAGCAGATCAGGATGGAGGAACTACCTCTTTGAGGCTGAAGGAGCAACACAGACCAGCACCACATAAGTATCACTAGCGAACTTAACCAGGTATCCTCTTTCTCTATTTCAGGATACTTCTTCGAAGGATATCGCTATGGGCCCATCTAACCTAACCTAAGTTGCTTAAGATATAAATTTGCTCCCAAATTGCTTTTCTTACGTATTTTTCTGGTAAAGTAACATAAAACTACCTCATTATACACATTTAACTAAAAATAAAAATAAACATTTTACATAAAAATGTAAATTTCTCAAAATCATCTTTTTCGACATAATCTACTCTGTCATATTACCACAGATAACGTAATCTAATAACACGTCGCAGAAATTCGCGATTTGCCAGTGGTTGGTGATTTGAATTTGAAGCATTTGAATCGACAAAGATGTCCGTTCTGCTGTCATATATTTATACAAGGTGGCGCAAAAGTTGTCACCCGTCGCAAAAGCTGTCACCCGATGTTTTTTAGTTGTAAATATTTAAATTCTTCAGCAAAAAAAGTAGAAAAAATTATTCCATGATTCATGTCTTATGCGCCACCTATAATAATTGTTTCGATTTTTTTGCAAAACACTTTAAAAAATGGCGGCCAAAAAACATCGGGTGACAACTTTTGCGACGGGTGACAACTTTTGCGCCACCTTGTAGTAAATGTTTCTTCACGAAATTGAAAGTCTTTTATTTTTTACATATAAATTATCTACGCCTAATTATTGCTCTTATATCTTATAAAGATGAGAGTACCATAGAAATAGTTGACATGATGGAAAATTCAGAACCAGATTCATCAAAAGCTACTTGAAAAGATATAAATAAGTTACTGAAATGGCAAAAGTAGAAATCGATAATGTTTCAAGCCAATGCAATTTGAGTTCTTTCTCTCCTTGTTACGAGCAACCAGTAGCATCGTATCTGCACTTGGAATGCAAGAACATTAAACATGAGAGGTGCAAGCGAACAACTATCGGAAGCCCTAACCTGCTACAAAGCAGACGGTGCCATGACATAAGGCCAAGTGTCATAACTCAAATCAAATTGTTTATGTCTAATAAGTTGTATTTACCATAGGTGTAGGAGGAATATTTGTTCAATTTCATCAATCAAACCAACGCACCTCTCATTCGTATTATATTGTTGGACATTTTGCATAACGATTTCCGTGTTCTGCATTAAACAAAAAAAATATGTATGTTCTGTTATCTTCTGAAAAAAATAAAAAAAATTGAGAAAATAAATTCGCGCGAATTTTGAGATAACACGGCCATGGAATTTCTCGAGCAAAAGAGCCATTGTTTCCTTGGCTGTGTGGGAAGTGGCACCATCCTCTTGGAAGTACATATCGTCTAGGCCCATATCCTCAAGAAGAAGGCAACAAGAAGTCCGTTATCATCTCGCGATAGCGAACACCATTCATGGTGACTGCTTGGCCGACCTCATTTTCAATGAAGTACGGCCCGATGACGCCCGCGCCACCAGCCCATAAACTACAGCAAACAGTCTTCAACAATCTTAACGCGCTGCTCAATTGTGTACCTCCACCAAGCAGACATTACTGCCATTCAGGAAATACTATGGGATGGGCTGGGCAAAAATTGGATGAAAAACTGTGACATCTATACTATGGACCGTGTCATAGTGAGCAGAAACAGAGACACTGAATAGTCTCGGATTTGTTAAAAGTGCCAAACTTACGCAAGAAGTGTTATGTTTCCGAGGCATTAGCGAATGCAGTGTAACAATTCGCATCAAGGCCAAATTCTCTAACATAAGCCTTATATGCGCTCACGGCAGGAAAAAAATGATACCTATGAGCAAATACCGAAGAACGATGTTAAAATCGTGCTGGGAGATTTTAACGCAAAGACAGAAAGAGAAGACATAATTAGCAGTATTGTCGGAAAATACAGCCTAACCGACAACACGAACGGCAACGGACTTAGGCTAATTGACTTCGCTACGGAACGAAATGCCACTATAGCCAGCACACGGTTTCCTCACTTCGATATCCATTAGGGGACATGGTGGTCTCCATATCAACAAACTGTCAACCAAATAGATAAGACGCACACATCCAGTATTTTGGATGTCCGAACATTCAGAGGGGCCAACATCGACTCGGACCACAACCTTGTTGCAGCCAAGGTAAGAATGCGGATATCCACCACGTCACAACAAACCAGAAATATTATGAAAAAATTTAATGTTGAAAGACTGCAATCGTACGGGACCTCTCTATTAACACCATACCACCAGCATCTTATGTCGAAGAATAATAGCAACGAAGCCAACAAGCCATTAGATAAGCCGCAACTGATAAGATATGTTTCTCGCGCACACCAGCAAGATACCCCTGGATTGATGAGGACTGCCGACAGATGCTTGCAGCCATAAACAAGGCTGCAGGTGAAGACAAGAGCTGCCATTGAGCTCGTTAGCCTGTAAAATGAATAGAGAAAGCTTAAACATCGTCGAAGTGGACAGAACGTCACCATTGACAGATATAACTTTGAGGTAGTACGGGACTTTGTCTACTTCGGCTCCGCTATTAACTTTGACAACAACATCTCGTCAGAAATTAAACGGAGAATAAATCTTGACGGGCAAAGAAGGCAATTTTGTAGTAAAGCCCTCACTACTAAGGAGATCCTATATAAGACCCTGATCATCCCAGTGCTGCTCTACGGCGCTGAAGCATGGACCGTATCAAAAATGGATGAAGAAATCCTTGGGCTATTCGAAAGAAAAATTCTTCGAAAAATCTTCGGTCCCGTTTGCGTTGACGGGCTATGGAGACGAAGATTCAACCACGAACTAAACGAGCTGTACAACGACATACCCCTGGTCAAAAATCTCCGCATTGGACATTTAAGATGGCTAGGATATGTAGAACGAATGGACACCAATACTCCGGCTCGCAGAGTCTTCGATTCCCAGCCAGACGTCGGACGCAGTAGAGGAAGACCTCGCCTTATGTGGAGCGCAGAAGTTGAAACCGACCTCAACCAACTTGGAAGGCGCAAATGGAGGTAGTTAGCTAAAGACCGTGCTAATTGGAGAGGCATGTTGGTTGAGGCCCAGGTTTGTTACGGACTTTGTCGCCACTTAAGTAAGTACGTCAAATCTCTGGTCTATGCTGATAAACCAGCAACGATTGATCACTTAGAATCCAATATTCGACGCGCTATTGAGGAAATAAGACCGGGTATGCTCGAAAAAGTGGTGCAAATTTTGACCGACAGGAAGGCGTTCATAAGGGGCAGTTGTGGAGGCCATATGCCAAAAATTATTTTTAAACATTAAATGCCATGAAATTTGTGAGCTAATAATGCCATTTGGGTCATTCCATTGAATTCGTTGCGTGTGATTTTTAAAAAAAAGTTCTATTCCTCTAAAAAAAACACCCTATATGTTTATATAATGATGGTACCCAATTTCTAATTAGTTAAACGGAGCAAGTGAACAAACTTTTTACCAAATTATTGAGGCAACTCAAACTGAATGAAAGATGGTTATCATGCAAACTACGGCAGCCCTATGCGGGATTTAAGTATGGTTAGGCTTATGTAAGAAATTGTAACCGGACTAAGAAGTAAATGTCCTCGTTTTCTTCGACGAACTATAGTTACACAAATTGCATGAAGGTTTTCGACAACAAACGGACAAAGCTAGTCCACTTTGTAGCCCCCTTTCTTGTCTAATTGTGTCGACATATAAATTCATAAATATTTTTTCAAAGTCTTAAATTCCACAAAAAAAACAAGTACTGGCCAAGAATGTCCCTGACTTATGTAATTCGTATATGTTTCCCTTTACCGAAAAAAAAAACTCCTTTTCGTACACCTAATTGCCACGTTTGTGTTTATTAATTGCCTAATTCAATTAACATTTATCCACGAAGGCGATCACGAAATCAAATATTTCATGGCACGTTATATGCAAATGTGAATTATTGTTGATTTACGAATACGGATGTGGGTCGACCGTCGGCGCATAATTCAGACGTTATGCAGAAACTGGACAAAAAGTGTCGCCCACAACTGGCTGGAAAAACGACAAAATTCCAGCGCACACCAACGAAATAGGACCTTCGACGGTTTTTGTGTTTGCCGTGTAAAGGAACTGGGCTATTGCGGGCAATTAGCAGTAGCAATTGCTTTAGTTGGATAAAAATTCACGCAATTTTGATAAAACTCATGAATATCGTATAAAAATGAAATAAAGTGTTTGAGGGTATTTTTGACATTTTTTCCCTTTTTATGAATTAATTGTCAAGTAAAATTAGATTTTATGAGCAATATTATTTTTGTCTACACACAAATTGCAACTGAAAAAGGACTTTTACTATTCTCCTTGAGTCAACAATGAGATGTTACCATATATGCGGTCACCCGAAGTAGGTATATTGGGGCTTTGAAAAGACCACATTGTCAGTTCCTATATACCAAAACTGTAGCTGAAGAATGAAAAGTCGCAGAACTTGCGGGGTGTGACGAACATTTAACAGCCCATATCGCTTAACAGTTTCCATTAACACAAGCGAACAAGGATAATTACCACACGGCCAGGAGGGAATTGGATAAATCTGCAAATAATTATACAGAAAGGGGTTATGTTAATTGGGAGCTCACCCTGGTACTTTAACCCCATTTCGAGTTGCCATCAACGACACTGACGACAACGACGCTGCCACCGCCACCGTTACCGTCAAGTCCTTTCAATTTACACGGTTGGAATGTTTGCGCCGGGATTTCATTTCGTATCTAATGTGATCACATAGGACACGAATGTGTCTTTAAGCGTTTAAAGCGGTTTGTTAACAATTATTCCTGATGTCGTTATGCATGAAGTCAACTCTGGTTCTTTGTTTGCATTTGTGCAAAAAGGATGAATATCCACCCCACTGCTGAGCAAAAACCGAGACGATGACGGAACAAAACAATTTGCATACGTACAAAGGTATTTAAAACTTGTCCTACCCTATATACATCTGTACCTACGAAGGAGGAAATCGTCGAAAATATTCAACTTTCCCGACGGATTGTTAGCGGGGATGAAAATTACTTAATAATTTAATATGCCGCATTTCCGCACTCATAACATTTGTCACTTTGTATCTCGAGTTTGGCTAAATGGGAAAAGTGAGAAATTACAAAAAAAAATGTTCAGTGAGCTGCCATAAATGAGAATAAATGTAAAAATGTCTAAATAGGGAAAAAAACATCGGATTTAGAAAATCAATGAATAATAAGGGATTTTTAGGCATAATTTGTTGTACAATAATGTGTGACCCCAAAGAACGATGCTATATCCATGTTTTTCCATGTTTATCTGGACATTTAAATCCCGTTTTTGGGAATTTTACTTAGTGTTTTGAAAATGGTATCCTCTAAGTGGCCTACGCCATTTTTGAGAGGAATAGAACATTTTTGATTACCATTTTAACTCTGGTTCCAGTTTCATACAAATTAGCGACTACAGCAGTAGAATCTTGGATTCTTGGGGGCCAGAGTAAACCGGCAAACGCAATTTCAGACAACCGGGAAACACTTGAGCAGTTGGTGTTGCTCTGTCGTACTTGAACCACATGTCGTTCAGTCCAAATTCTTTCCATTATCGGATTAATCTCTTCAGAATGTCGTCTGTGGCTACGAAGTATGGACCGTTTCTTTGTCCTGAGCCAATATTCATCCAAATAAGGAACGAAAGCACTTGTATTATACTTAAGACATGAAAAAAGAAATCGTGTACCATAGGATCATATTCAACCTATTTGCTACGTTTCTCCCGCCCACAATTATGAAACCAGACATATGGTTAGGTTAGGTTAGAGTGGCTGTCAGCGAGTTCGCCAGCACACTTTATTGTTTATTTTTGTTTATTTATTTAAGTCTACCATTATTATTAACGGGTGATCCAAGTAGAGATACTTTTTTCAATAGCCTTTTTTGACAGATCACGTGTGAGTCGTGTCATGCTGTCATGTTATTTTTGTTTAGTATTGTTTGGCATTTCATAATGGAAAGACTTACGCGTGAACAACGTTTACAAATTGTTCAACTTTTTTTTGAAAATTCACGTTCTGTGAGGAATGTGTTTCGTGCACTTCGCTCAACTTATGGTCAACATAATCGGCCTACTGAGCGTACTATTCGCAACACCATCACCCATTTTGAGACCCAGCATTCATTATTGGATAATATTCGACCGAATAGACCACGTCCAGCACGCTGTGAAGAAAATATAGCGGCCGTAGCTGAGAGTGTACACGAAGACCGTGGAGAGTCGATTCGGCGCCGTTCGCAGCAACTCGGACCATGATAACCGACTATTTGATGCCTGAAATTGAAGCTCGTGATCTCGGTGACATTTGGTTTCAGCAAGACGGCGCCACTTCCCACACATCGCATCAATCAATGGACTTATTGAGAGAACATTTCGGTGAGCACATAATTTCACGTTTTGGGCCGGTCGATTGGCCACCAAGATCGTGTGATATCACACCGTTAGACTTTTTCCTGTGGGGATATGTAAAGTCAAAAGCTTATGCCGACAAACCCGCTTCGATTCATACCTTGGAGGAGAACATCACGCGTGTCATTCGCCAGTTACCAGTCGAAATGCTCGAACGAGTGATCGAAAATTTGACTCAACGGATGGACCATCTGCGACGTAGCAACGGCAAACATTTGATAGACATAATCTTTAAAAAATAAATGCCAAAGAATGTTCTTTCTAATGATAATAAACATTCTCCATTAAATTTGAATTTTCTGTGTTGTTTTCTTTAAAAAAGTAGGGAACCTCGAAATGGATCACCCTTTACAACTTACACACTATATAAAAAAAACTCTTCAAGTAAGAGAAAAAATTTATTTTTACAAAATTTATCATAAAATAATAAATTAAAAATTCTGAAAAAATCTAAATTTATTGTTAAGAAAAAAACTCTTCAAGTGAAGAGACAAAATTTAATAAAATTCTTATATATAAAAAAAAATTAAAAAAATATTAAAATGTAATTCAAAAAAACTTCCACCAAATATGGAAGAAAAATTTAAAAATTTACCCTAAGGGAAAAACTTGTGCTTTTAATAATTACATTCGTAAGTTATTCTAAGCAAAAGTAAAAAAAAACCCAATGAGCAATTATAACAATTCATTTAATCTTTTTTAAATGCAATTCTGTTGATCGAAATATCAATACTGGAATCAAAGGTATTGCATATTGAATTAAAACTTCTAATGCACCTTGTTAAAGGCTCATTTCTTCCATAGCTTGTTGAATGATTAGGTTCATAAAACAAGCCATGCGCTTGTAACGATATACCCGGAACGTAAAAAGAGAGATTAGACGGTAGAAACGTTGAGTTTATTCTTCCAGAAGCGATGTCTTTTATAAATGTTATGTCCTGAATATGTCTTCTCATTTCTAAGGACTTTAAGTTTATTATCCGACATCTTTCTTCATAACTGGGCATTTCTACTGACCCATTAAAGTGACGAAGGCAATATCTTGAAAAAAGACTTTTGTATTCGTTCAATACGATTTATATGCACCTGATAAGCTGGTAACTAAATAATAGGACAGTATTCTAAAAGAGATCTAACTAAAGAACAATGCAAGGTTTTAAGAGTTTGTATGTCTGAAAAATCCTTGCTGTTCCTTTTAATAAACCCAAGAAGGGAATTTGTACTGAATTTGTTCTTTAAAAAAAAAGACGCAAACAAATGGACATGGATATCACCAGACGGGAATACAAGAAACGAAATAGACTTTATAGTGACAAATAAACAAAAAACCCTAAGTGATGTATCCATAATAAAACAACTAAAATTTGACAGTGATCACCGAATGCTGAGAGGAAAAATAACAATAAATCACAAGACATTAGAGCGGAACCAAAGAAAACTATATATTCCAAAAATGACTCCCGCTAATATCATAGCAAGATATAACGAATCATTAAATAGACAAATCCAATGTGAAATAAATGTACAAAATATAGACACCGAAATTCAGACTATTTATAACAAACTTGAAGTAATAATAAAAACGACAGCTAAAACAATTCTAATGAAAACAAAAGCCACAAAAATTGACGAAATTTCAGAAAACACCAAAAATCTAATAAAGAAAAGGGAAAACTTGAGAAACAAAATGAACCTCAACAACGAAGAGAAGTGCGAACTCAAACATCTAAGAAATACTATAAAAACAAGCACAGAAAAGGATATACAAGATTACAACGAAAGAACTATTAAAGACATACTTACCAACACAAAATCAATTAAAAAGACAAAAAATTATCTAAACAATGATAAGGAATGGATAACATCAATCAAAAATAATAACAAAGATACTACAAATAGAAAAGACATTAACAAAGCAGCAACGATATTCTTCGAGTCTTTATTCAAATCGACAGAACACATTTCAGACCAACAAATTACAGAGAACAACATAACTACCTCAAACTATTTTGATCAAACTGAAATTAACTCCTCTATAGACAATTTAAAAACAGATAAAAGCACTGGCAACGACGGCATAGATGCAGAGATGATAAAATACGGACAAAAAGCCCTTACACCTATTCTGACAAAGTTATTCAACTCCATTATTTCAAAACAGAAAATACCATCACAGTGGAAGCAAAGTACAATCATACTAATCCACAAAAAAGGAAAAAAAGATGATGTAAATAACTACAGACCGATAAGCATAATCTCGACTTTATATAAACTCTTCTCGAAGACAATACATATGAAAATGAAACATAAATTAAATGATAAACAACCAAGGGAGCAAGCTGGCTTTCGAGAAGGATATTCAACTACTGACCATTTACAGACTATCAACCAATTGATCGAAAAATTCAACGAATACAAGAAACCTCTCTATTTTCTATTTATTGACTTCAGTAAGGCTTTTGACATGGTAGAACACAAAAGTATTTGGACGGCGTTGGAGAACCAGAACATTGACCCCACCTTCATAACAACATTTAAAAATATTTATTCCAACAATACAGCAAGAATTAAAACTGACAAAACCGGACGAGAATTCAAAATTAACAGAGGAGTTAGACAAGGAGATCCAATATCGCCTCCACTATTCGCAGCTGTATTAGAAGATATATTTATGCAAATGAATTGGACCAATAAGTATGGAGTAAAAATACATGGACAACGTTTGAACAATTTAAGATTCGCTGACGATATCGTTCTTATATCAAATAAATCTGACAACATCCAGACAATGCTTAACCAACTTTCAGTAACATGTAAAATTCATGGACTAAGTATAAATATGACAAAAACTAAAGCTATGACTAATCATATAAAATATCCAATAATATTATTTAATAATGCCATTGAATATGTTGAAGACTACTTATATCTAGGACAAATAAAATCATTTTCAAATCAGGAGGAAAAAGAGATCAACAGACGAATCACAAATAGCTGGAAACAATACTGGAGTACTAAACAAATACTGGATTGTAATATAGGAGCAGACACGAGAAGATATATATTTGACTCGACGATCCTACCTGTTATGACATATGGACTACAGACATTAGCAATGACAACAAACATAGCCGAGAAGATTCGAATTTGCCAGACGAAAATTGAAAGACACTTATTAAATATTAGACAAATAGAACGAGTCAGAAATGATGAAATAAGGAGACGCACAAATATAACAGACGTAATCACAAAAATAAAACAATTAAAATGGAGCTGGGCAGGACACATATCAAGAATACAGGACCAAAGATGGACGAAAATAACAACAAAATGGATACCGGATGATAATAGACCAGTAGGACGACCAAAGAAAAGATGGAATGATGACCTACTTAAATTCAATCGCAACTGGTGCAACGACGCAAAGAACAGGAATCTATGGACAACAATGGGGGAGGCTTATGCCAACCGAAACAACGACTAGAAAATATTAAATATAAAAGACAATTATTAACGGAACAGTCAAATCTTAGAAGAATTAATTGTAACACATAATATCGCAACAATTATTTAACTTAACTTTAACTACAAGATTGTAAAAATGAAAATGTAATTGTAATGTAGAATTAGTATGTATGGCTATAATAAAAGCTTCTAATAATAATAAATAATAAATGTGTTTATTGAATTTAATTTCGGATCAAACGTAGCGCCCAAGTCTTTAATTTCCTCAACCCTATTTATTCCGTGTCCACCTATGGAGTAACCATGGAATATAGGCCACCTAATGTGAAAAAATGACGAAACTTTCAGTTGCAAATTATTACAATTACACCAATCGGTAATTGCGTCTATAGCAATCTGTAGGTTATGGCAATCGGCTACAGAATTGACTCTACAAAAAAACTTCCAGTCATCTGCAAACCCCAGACACCTACAGAAAGACACCCTTGAATCTATATCGTTCACAAATAATGCAAATAACAAAGGTCCCAAGTGACTTCCCTGAGGAACACCAGACTTTGCTTCAAACTGCCTCGAATAAGTATTTCTTATTCAAATTAACTGCTTCCTGTTACTGAGGTAGGATGCAATCCATTTGTTAAGCATTGAATAGATACCAAGTGCTTCTAATTTTCTTGTAAGCAATTTGTGGTCTACCCGATCAAAAGCCATAACAAAATCTGTATAGATTACATCAACCTGTGAGCCTTCTTCTAATGCCGTTAAGGCAAAATTAGTAAATACAGTTAAATTAGTAACTGTGGATCTTACTTTCATAAATCCATGTTGATTGGTGGATAAAGATTCCTACTTAGACCATTGTTTGGTCAATTCTCCTTACTATCCGTGAGAAAACCATTCTGAGCTGCTTAGGAAACGGATGAGACATTTCGCTTCCGTTTTTGTCAAATCGCTGAGATTTTGAAAGTGGTAAGCTCCAAGATGGAGCTTCCTTTTGTTTGATAGGGCCAGGCAGTTACAAGGGAGATGAACTATTGTTTCTTTTTCCTCTTCGTCCATGCACCTCCTACAGAAGTCATTTGAGTGGAGGCCTAGCTTTTCTGCGTGTCTGCCTATTAAACAGTGTCCAGTGATGACACCTATAGTTGCGCTAATGTACGATCTATCAAGCGAAAGCAGTGCCTTGGATCTTCTCAAATCCTTCGACATATACTCGAAGCAAAAAATGAAGCCTACAAAGCGAAGCTTCAAAAGACGAGAACTCAGATTGAGTTTTATAGGAAAAGACAGAAGAAGAATACCGGCTTTCCAGAAAAAGAAAACAAGTAAGAGCAACTCCAGGAATGATGTTCGTAGGTTTAATCAAAGGGTAAAACGTAAAATCCAGGGATACAAGGGCCTAACAGAATCCTGTCGTAATGAAAATGAAAAAAAAGGAGTTGAGACACAGTCAATGCTAAGGATATGGAAGCAAAACTTCTGCAAACTGTTAAACTGCGATGACGAACAATCTCCCGCTGTCAGGCAGAACGAACCATTCAATATTGTCGATGACAGTGAAAACTTCCCGATCTAAGTGAAGTGAGGTTAGCGCGTCAAGGCTGCTGGTTCTGACGGCCTTTCTGTCTGGATATATAAAGCCGCTGGAGATGATTTATTAACCAACATCCACCAACTAATAAGCAAAATTTGGTGGGATGAAAGTATGCCTGAAGAATGGAACCTCAGCATCGTTTGCCACATCCAAGGAACCCTCGAACTGCTTCAAGATCCTATCTGCCGTAATGTGTGAACGCTTGAAACCGTTTACAACAACCTATACGATGGTTATCAGACTGCTTACTGGCCAGGAAAGTCGGCAGATCCTGAAAACCTCCAAATCGATACCCAGACCCACCGCCTATTCATAGATTTCAAAGCCGCATACGACAAAATTTATAGAGACGAACTACATATGAACTACAATTCTAGTTTTGCTGTACCGCGCGAACTCTACCACTATGCAGGATGACGGTGGAGAATTCTCGCTGCTCCATCAGGGTCGGAAACGACCACACTTCATGACTAACATTCGATACCGGATTTAGGCAAGGCGATGCACTGTTATGTGACTTCTTTCTTTAAACTGTGGAACTAGAAGTATTATACGTCGACGATACTGACATCATTCACGTTTGCTAGTACAGAGAAGAAAGGCGTTCATTTCAATTCTTCGACAGCATAGACTGAAGAATTGAGAAGTCACCATCCACAGCTATAACTTTGAGGTAGTACGGGACTTGTCTCGGCTCAGCTATTTGCTCTGGAGATCTCGTCAGAAATCAAACGAAGCATTACTCGTTGGTACTTAAGCCCTCACTCGAACTAATTAGGAGATCCTTATACCCTTAATGTCATAGTCCTACTGTACGGCAACGAAGCGTGAGCCATGTCAAAAGCGGATGAAGAGGTCTTTGGTGGTTTTGAGGGACAAATTCTTCGTTAAATCTAAGGTTCCGTTTGTGTTGACGGGCTATGGAGACGTAGATTCAACCAAGAACCAAACGAGCTGTACAGTGACACAGACATAGTCGTAAAATTAGCATTGGACGTTTAGGATGTCTAGGGCATGTAGAGCAAATAGATTCCACCACTCCAACTCGTAGAGTCTTCGATTAACAGCCAGACGTGCGTCGGATGCAGTAGAGGAAGACTCTGCCTTTAGTGGAGCGCATAACTAATTTCAACCAACTTGAAGAGCACAACTTTAAGCAGTTAGGTCCAGGTTCATTCTGGACCTACTTGTGTAAGTATGTAAGTTTTAAATTGTCCCACTATGACTCTATCAGAGCAGATAGTATCATAAGTAATATATGCCCCACGGGAATGAGAACGAACCTAAATAGATCGAAGTGATAGCAAAGAAACAAATAGATATTCTCTTCGTCAACCCATTACACCAAACCTCAGCAATCTGTTCGCAATTGCTTTATTTGTCACATTATCAGTCTATATGGCGAAACTAGAAATCCAAATTTTTGGCACGTTAGGACCCAAGGCAGATTTTTTCTCTCAAGAGAGCTTGTGTAGTTCTTTGAAGAATGGCGTGACAATGTTGAATTAAGCCTTTGTATTAAAATCTATACTACCCGGCTGATTTGTCATATTCTGAAACAATAAGGGCCAGCTAAAACAAGATTCATTGGCGTTGCTGAAGTAAGAACTCGATCGCAGACCTTCAGCGCTGTAGTCCAAAGCCCTAAACACTCCGCCACGGAACCCCCAACGTGCAAAATTCGATTCAATACAGTTATACAGATGTCCATAGTCTGTACACACTCGCACCCGAGGTCCATGTAAATTTCGATTCCATAACAGTTATCTATCAGCTTTTGCATAAATCAATTTTACATGTTTCACCCCCTCCCTGCTATAGCTACCGTCTTCCACTGCACCGACGATAAAGTACAATCGCCAAAGAGATGCTGTTCAATATTTTCAATTTCAATGCATTAACCCCACACTTAGCCTTAAGTCTTATACACCGTCAAGGTGCTACCACCATTTGCCGCCCCTTCGATAGATGAAACAGATAAGATGTACATCTATCTATAACCCCGACCACACGTACTTCCAATACTCGTGGTGATCGGAAATGAATAAATTTGAATCGGCATACTGGCGTAGCCAATTTCCATCTTTTTTTGTGCTCCAATTTATTTTTAATCTCTTTTCCCCCATCCAAGGAGAAATTCAAATTAAAAACGGATCAAAGGCGCCCAGCGCCAAGAGAAGCAGAACGCGTTAGCGCACAGAATAAAAATTAAATTCCAATTCCGTCGGTGGAAATTGTTTCAAAATGTTGTAATCCGCGGAGGAATCATTTTATCCCGCACACAGATTCAACAGTTTAGGGCTAAGACCATCAATCCTAAAAAAACGCTATTATTTCATTTTCCCAGCCATTTTTTTATTCCTTAATGGTGTGTGTTTGTCTACTGGACCGTCATTATGCCTAAAGCTAAATGATCCATAACGAGAATGAGAGCACAACCCCCCACAGACTCAGTGACAACAATGCGCCACGAGCCCTATGCCTAATATTGCCAAAATAACGCTTGCATATCCTTTTCCAGATCCTTGACCGTGCACAGGAAATGATAAAATAATAACTCCCGAAGAAAATAACAGTCATGCTCTATCATTGAGTTTTTTGTTGTGTTCAACTGCTGTCAGGAGCCGAGGCACGCATAAATCTTGGATTCATATCTGAACTAGTTATCCATGTTTCGATGTCATCGCATCCCTAAATCTGGACCAAGAGGGTGGGTTCGCTTTCGTTCCCGTTTCTCAGGAATAATGAAGTGAGAAACGTTTCGAATCAAAATAGAGTTTTGTTGCGGGTTGTTCGGGGCCTTTGTGCACGTTTTTTTGAAGGGTCGTGTCTTTTTTAGGTCAATAAATTAATGGGCCCTGCTCGGAGTATCGTCCTTTTTGCGAGCAGCAGAAAAAAATATTCTGAAATGTGTCATATTTTATTGCATCGAGCGTATGCACACGTCTGTATCCTGCATGACATAATAGCGAGCGATGGTGTCGCTCTCTACCGCTACTTAGTTATGGGTGGGGGCAGACAGTAAGTCATCAGGACATAATAAATTGAGAATGGAGGGCATAAGCCAATGCCTCCTTATTTATGTCATTTACAGCGCAAAAAAGTTCCAAACGGAAATTTATTGTTGCACTAGATAGTGACGCGCCTTGGAAATGTGACTTAGCACAAGCAGACGCATCAAATTGGTTGTGTTCAAAAAGTTAATAGAGATCTAAGAAAATCTGACTTTTGTCATTTTTTTCTCTAAATATTTGTTTATAAAAATGTCAAATTTACGATCGAAATGAATTTAAACAGTGTGAACACCGCCCTTGAAAAGACTTACCAATACTTCTCGAGAACTCAATTATCGGCGCAAAGGGATAAAAGCTGTATTCATCCACTTGAGATACTTGATACATATGGAAAATACACACATATCATCCATGTTATAACTAAAATTGGCGTTTTAATTTTTGTCTCGTTCTGCGATATGGTAAAAACCTAACATAATCAAACCCATATCTGTAGCTTATCATCTAATTAAGAAAGAACTTGAAGACTGGAGAATATACTGTCACATTCTAAAGAATACATCATCTGTCATCCGCATAGATCGAAAAACAGGTTGGTTGATGGTATGAATAGGATACAGAGAGGTGAACGGAGGCGGATTCGTATTCTGAAAGCCGTTATCGTTTGAATTCAAAAGTTTAAGTGTTGACTGAGTGACTTTATAACGTTAGAAGGAATAATCGTGTTAATAGTGTTTCAGACTAATAGTAAACTAAACTTAAGTGGCCATACAATACAGAATGAACCTGGACCTAAACCAAGATGCTCCTTAGTAGTTCGGGTGAGGGCTTTACAAATTGCCTTCTTAGCCCGATAAAACAGTGGGTGGCAAGAGTAATTCTTCGTTTAATTTCTGACGACATTTTGACGATATAGCAGTTCAGTACTAACTCAAAGTCAATGGTGAGGTTCTGTCCAATTCGTCGATATTGTGTATCCGTTCGAGTTATATCATATACTTGGCCTCACCCTCATTTACTGCTAAACCCATTTTTGACACTTCCTTCTCTAACTAGCAAACATGGCTGTTATTGAAGATCCTCAGGAGAAAGTGGAGGCTGTATGGGCTGTCTTTCAGGAAGTGTATAAGGTAAATGATAGCATTCGCCCGAACCGCGTCCTGGAAAAAAATGCACTACTCCATCACTTCAACCTCCGGAATGACATAACGCAATGGCGATCTGAGAACCGCGGTTTCACGTGGTTCGATGACGAAAACTTGGTAAACACCATAATTGCCGAGCGAAGTGGGTCTTGTCCCCGGTTAATCTCGAAGGTGGAACTCCAGATCATCTTCGATTCCATAGAGAAAAAGTGGGAGTAAATGGTATATCTAACATTGTACTGCGACACTTACCCCCTTAAGCTGTGGACATTTACGCCACGCTGTTCAACAACGCGCTGAATAATGCATATTATCCAGTGCGGTGGAAGAAGGCGGTGGTTCATCCTCTCCCGAAAAAGGGACAGGACAACTCCAATCCGGTGAATTTTCGGTCGATAAGTCTCCTTCCGAGTATTAGCAAGGTATTCGAAAAGATTCTCAATCGGACTTGAACAGAAGTGGTCTGAGGACAACAACGTTATACTATAGAACCGGTTTGGTTTCATGGCGCCTCCAAACTCGTCTCTGATATACCATGGAACGAAGGCCTCTATCTAAAGCTGACCAGACTTGGCATTAGTAAACCACTGCTATATATAATGCTTCATGACATGTTGACTGGTAGAACGTTTATTGTCAAAAGTGGCAATGTAACTTCTACCACCGAATTTTTCATTAAAAATGGTCTGCAATAGGGAGCAGTAAACTCGCCGATTCCCTTCAGCATTTACACCAACGATGTGATAGGTAGTCTTACTCAGGCAATTGCGTAAGCGGATGATCTTATCGCGTACAGTAAAAGTGTAGTAAAGTACCTTTGGCATCTGGCTGGATCAGTATTTATAGTTCGGAAGGCATGAAGATGCTGATCTGGCGAGACCTAGGGTACCGTTTGCCCTGACAAGACGATTGTTTTATAGCAGTCGTCTTGACTGCAGGGCGAAAGTGATTTGCCACATGTCCCTTATCAGGCCGATGAGTGCCTATGGGTGCCCGGTGTGGTTCAACGTTGCCCCATCTCAAATCGAAAAGATACGGGTGTTTGAGAGGCAGTGTTTGAGAAGCTGCCTTGGTCTTCACAGAACACCAGTATCTGACTACACAAAATATTATTCCAAGCAGGTCCTATACAAAGGGGCCAACATAAACAGGATAGACGGTTTAAACTCATTCGGTTTCACGCGGCAAGAGCGATGACCTCGAGCATTTGAGTGAGCGTTTAAGCGGCTTCATTCCGCCTAAAGCTTTTCTATATTTGGATAGTCGAGGGCTAATACAGGCGATAGATCGGCGGTTCCGCTAATCTACCACGTCTTTCGAGGAACTGTGGATATGCTGCTCCTATACGACCGAGACGTCGTCGCTCAAGGCAGAAGAGAGCGCCTGCGGTTCAGCAGGAGTGTGTCCGATTGGGTCCGTCGGAGTAGATGGCAACAGGAGAACCTGTTGTGTTGGCTAAAAAATTAGTTAAGCGCTAGTTGACTTAAAAAATTGTATGGCCGACTTTCGTAGTTTAAGGTTTCAGGTTTAGGCTAGGTAAAACAGTCAGCTTGCTATAGCTGTTCTAGATTTCAGCTATTTTTAGGTAGTTTTAGTTAGTTTCTAAGTAATTTTAGTTTTTTTAATAGTTGCATCTATTTATGGAAGATTGTGCTTCCGGTGTTGTCTCGACAGTTTTGCACAATACTCTCAAGAATGATGTTAAAGAAGTCATTCGATAATGCCTTGCCCAAATTCTTTTTTGTATCGAATTATTCAGTGAGACATGGCTCTGTATAATTCGTCTCTATAACTACTGTCGTATGCGGTTTTTATATCGATGAATATGTAGTAGGTATTGATTTGGACTTCCTGATTTTTTTCTTGAATCTGCCGAAATGTGAAGATTTGATCGCCTTGGGCTTTTCCGGACTAAAAACACACTTATAACGGCAAATCAGATTGTTGGAAAACTGTTCAAGGGGGTTCACACATTGCGGATTTCAAATATAATGTAGCTGTTTAGAGACTTATGCCTCTGTAGTTTGCGCAGTTCAGAGGACATCCATTTTTGTCAAACGGCCATCTTTTGTTTATAAGTTGGTGAATGTTACTTATTAAACCATCTCCACCGCCTTAATAAAGCTCGAAGGGATGGCCGTCCTTTTTGGAAGCCATTGACATTAAATTTTTCCACAGTCTTTCTTATATGTGATGGTGTATCCACAACACCACAACATCCTTTACATTCATATGTCCAACAAGGTAGTAGTCAGAGTCGATGTTAGCCCCTTGTAGGGTTTAAAAACCATGTATGGTTTTGCTTAACGTAGTACCAAGATTTGCAAAGTCAAAGTTAGAATCCTACGAAGGGCAGGGCACGAATGCAATAGATGTCTGCCAGAAGAGAAACAAGTTGAATAGTCAAAATTAATCTGATTTTATTTTAAAAATTTCAATCCTTATATGCCTATTCCCGATTAGTATTCCCATTGCATATTGATACCAAGTGGGTCGACACTTAGACACTTGATACACATTGTAGCGATCGAACATAAGTCAATGCAACAACAATATTTCGGTCAATCTCAAGTGGCACATTAATAGATAAGTGCAATGCACTAGCACTATGACAAGCTTGTGACGGTTGACTTTGTGTCACATACTACTTCGTATGAAGGGTAGTCGCTCATAAGTTTTTCAAGGAGCTAGTAGAAGCAGTCTTTCGCAATATCACATTTTTCCTCCGTCGCCGTCGGAGCGTGACATCATATAAGTCTTATGTTGGCAAATTTGACTTTGATGCGGATTGTTGCAATTTGTTCGCTTATGTCTGCAAAGCATAAGACATCTTGCTTTGAATAATCCGAATTGTCTGTTTCTGCTCACTATAATTCAGATTCAGACCATAGTAGACAGTACAGATTTTCATTCTCTTTTAATACGACCCATCTTATCGTATATCTTGGATGGCAATAATATCTGCTTTTTAGTAGCTTAGGGCTTCCTCTAGCTATTGGGTTGCATCACTTTTGTTTATTGTTCTCACATTCCAAACACAGATACGAATGTCGTAGTTTTTTTCTTTTCGTCAACAAAAAATTCAGTCCTCTCCGAGGATCTTGTTCTGTTCAGGAAATTGGTAAACAATTTGGGTTTCAAAAGTGCGACTGGGATTAGTGTTCAGTTGTCAGTCAAGTTCAATGAACAGGATTTTTTTATAATGATAAGAATTTTTGGGTGGCACATGGAGATCAGGAGAGTGGCTTGTACCTACTTCAGCCAAGTACTAAATAGCCTTTTTTTTATAATTTGCGCGCACTCAAGGGGTTATGAATACCCTTTATATATTTTAGCACAGTGCGGGCGTTAAGGAAATTCGGGATAAGAAGAAAGGAGGTACCGATGCACATTGATTTTAAATGCCTGAAGGTTATAATGGAAAGGGAAAACAGAGTTTGGTAGAGCATTCCACATTCGTGTTGTTCGGTTTATGTACGAATCTCTATATTTCAGCGTTCGTCCGAAGATAGGCTTAAGGGTAAACTGATTTGCATTCATAGCGTAACGAGTATTGCGGCTGAATTGTTGAATGGGGGGAATGCAGCTGGCTATTTCATTTGAGCATTTGTTGTTAAGATAGCGATAAAACAGTGTAAGGCAGGAGATATTTCGACGATGTTCTAGCGAAACTAAAGAGTTCGCTATTCTAATGTCTCCTATAAGTTTTTTCGCACGCGTTTGAATCCTATCTAGGAGGTGCAATGTTGTTTTTGGTGCACCCGACCAGACGTGGGCGTTGAACTCAAGTTTAGGACGTATAAACGCTTTGTATATTGTGGCCAGATCAGAAGGGGTGAAATATTTCTTACATCGGTTAAGGAAACCTAGACATTTCGCTGCGTTTTTAGCGATTTGAAATATGTGGTCGTTCCAACGTAAGTCGTTACTAACACACATACCTAGCATGGAAAGTTTTTCGGTTTCTTCGATGTAAGTGCCATTCATGGATAATGGCTCTAGATTTTGGTTTCGCTTTAACGACAGAAGACAGCATTGTGTTTTGGAAGCATTGAATTCTACTCTGTTGGTTTTACCCCATTTGATGATGCTGTCAAGGTCGGAATTCAATGAGCTTAACATATTTTGTCGTTTGGAGTCCACGTTCGAAGATGAGGGACGTGAACCTGAAAACGAGTATGAGAAGCTGAGAGTACTGTCATCAGCGAAGGAATGAATTGGATTAGAAGTTGCAGACAGGAGATCATTTATAAAAATGAGAAAGAGAGTCGGAGACAAAACTGAGCCTTGAGGGACACCAGCATTTATTTGGTGAGTTGCAGACTTGAAACCATCCAAAACAACTTGAATTGAACGTTTCGAAAGATAATGTCTAATCCATAGAAGAAGTTTTTCGTCGATTCCAAATGCACGCATTTTCGACAAAAGGGCTTGGTGCCAAACCCTGTCAAATGCCTTTGAAATATCAAGCGCAACAATCTTGCTTTCGCCACCATGGTGGATTGATTGGTTCCACTTTTCGGTGAGATAAGTCATCAAATCACCAGTAGACCTGTTGCTGCGAAAACCATACTGCCGGTCATTGAGAAGTTTTCGTGTTTCGAGATATTTCATAAGCTGACGATTTATCAGCGTTTCCATGACCTTGGAAAGAAGGGACGTAAGTGCAATTGGTCGGTAGTTGGAGAGAGAAGAAGATTCGCCTTTTTTTGGTACAGGCTGGACAAATGCTGTTTTCCATCTACTCGGAAAGAGTCCTGATGAGTAGGATAGATAGAAAAGCTTACGCAGTGGTTTTGCTAGCGTTGAAGAACACCTCTTCAGAATAATGGGGGATATACCATCTGGACCAGCGGATTTGTGAATGTCAAGATCAGATAAAACTCTTGCAACTGTACGAGTACGAAAGTGAATTTGTCCCATGGAATGATTTACGTTCTCAAGTACAGGAGGAGACTGAACACAATCTGGCAATGTTGAATTGGCTGCGAAATGTGCAGCAAGCAGATTGGCTTTGTCTAAAGAGCTGACAGCTGGAATGTCATTGTGAATGAGCGTCGGAATTGATGATGAGGCCGAATTTTTTATATTTTTAACAAATGACCAGAAGTTTTTACTACCTCTGGGACATTGTAGAATTTTTTGCCTCAACTTTTGGTCATAGAGGAATTTGACACGCTTTAAATGGGCATTACAGTCATTTCTGGCTTGTTTGAACTTTTTTCGGTTTTCCTCTGTTGGGTTGGTCTTGTAGAACCGAAAGTTTGTCTCTCTCAACCTGATAGCTTCTTTGCAGCTCAAGTCATACCACCCTTTTGCCTTTGGTCTGATACTCTTAATTCTGTTGGGAATAAAAGATCTCATACCAAAGAGAATGATATTTGATATCATATCAGCAGCAGCATCCACGTCACTATCGAGGAAGCATAGTGACCAGTTAAAATTCCTAAAAAAACTGTTTAATGCTTCCCAATTGGCTTTCTCGTATTGCCATACAGTTTTTTTTGGGAATTTGCTCTTTAACTGTGTGGTTGGAGTACGAGAAATTTGCTGATATGATACAGTGGTCTGACGAACCTAGAGGCGATAATACATTGATGGTGTATTTATCAGGGTGAGAGGTAAGAAACAAGTCCAGGGTGTTAGGTTGTTTACCTCAGCAAAGATCTCAACATACCTTCCTTCGGGAGTTGTCTGTCCAGAATGTTGAAGCCACGTAGAATTGTGTACATTGAAATCGCCCGCAATGACGATTTCAGTGTGAGGATGCAGGGATACAATTCTGGAGATGGAGTCAGACAGCGCATCAAATTCATTTAAAGTTGAATGGCTGTCAAGGTTTGGGCTTCTATAAATGAAACAGTAGTGGATTAATTGCCTACGGACATGGAATTTCAGCCATATAAAATTAAATTCCGGAGTGGAACATTGGCCGTATTGAGTTTGAATTTGGTAGGCTACGTCAGTACGTATATAAATGGCAAGACCGCGGTGAAAAAAGAATAATGGCACCAAATTATATCCAGGAAGGGTTAATTCTGATAGGTCAGAATTCACCCCCACCTGTGTTTCACTTAGTGCCAAAACAGCTGGTTTATATTTAGAAATGTGGACGTAAGCCGAAAAAAGATTAGACCTTAACCTACGAATGTTACACACGTCCACTCAAAATTTCCTTTCCATTATTACCACAGACATAAAAGATACAACACCGACGACAAACTATGATTTGGATATCCAGTTGAATCCCTGTTGCTTTCAAGAGAAAGTTTTTCCCTTGAAACATTTTGAATGAAATTTTAGAACTCGACCCAGAAGTTCGATCAGATCAGATCTGAATTCAACTTCACGTGACCTAATGGTCGCATCTATCTGGGTTGGAAATTACACTCATTATTGGTTTGCCAACTCGATCCAGTAATTTTAAAGAAATATGTCTCTACTTTGAGGACATCCGACCTGTCGATCGAATTGATCAAGATGTATTGTGGACTAGCTATAGCTGGTGTACCTATACATACTTTGTTCTGACTTTGTACCTACCATTCTGTTGTCCTTTCCGGTGTATAGCCAATTTATTTAATTTTCATTGCATTCTCGTCGTCTCTTCTTCAAGTTCGAAACTGCTATAACTTATTTTTAAGTTCTTACTTCCAATCGCGACACATTCTTTTTAAGTAAACTGCCCAAAAAAATGAAATAAGTCTGGTCCGAGCATTTCAATTCGTTCCAACATTCATTTTCATAATGACAGAATAAAATGTTTGCATTTGGAAAGTTGATGGTGATGCCCCTGTTATTCAAGACTAATTCAAAGTTTACTCGAAACTCCTACTGATAGCAACAAAGCGACCATCTTCCTCCTAGCGACAACATAGTTGCAACTTACTGAAAATTTATCATACGAGGGTGCATTTCAATCGAATGTGTCCATGCTTCAGAACATACTTCTATCCCCCAACACCAGATACCACCACAAGAAACACAGCGAATGCAACATCCACCCTCGGGGTAGCAACAGCTTCAGTCAAATTCCACCAATGGTGCTCACATCTATCTAGTTCGGCTTACAACCATTATTAGCAAATACAACATCCCGCTGTCAGTTCCCCACAGAATGGCTACACGGCAACGGGCTACACAACTGACATTTGTTGTCAGCTGTCAACTTGTTTCCTTGGTAAAACATCAAGAGAGAGGCGACGTTTGTTCATAAATCATAATTAAGGAGCGGTAAACACCGCTTGTATCAAAATTATAAAATCCATCAAAATGTCCTCAGAAAAGGGAAACGTCTCATTGTCTTGGAAAAAACCAGACGAGGTAAGGTTTTGAAAACACCCATAATCAATCAATCACCACATGCCTTTGCGCAGTTCATCCAACTTCACAGACTGAAGCTCAAGAAGAAACAACTAACCGCTCGTCTCAACAATAACAAACTCAACGTTGATGTCACCGACGCAGATAAGCAACAGCTTCTGGAAGCTGCCATATGCCAGAAACGAAAGAATCCTTTTGCCAAGTAAGAATGCACATTGTGCGTCCACTATGAATGTCAGATAAATAAGTTTCCTTTTGTAGAACCACAGATCAGCCGAAGAAATTAAAATTGGATGGCCCAGCACCTGCAGACATTATCAACGATGATTCCGTCCTCTCTCTAATTGTAACACCCAAATCCAATAGGGAAGTACTGATTAAGGAGACTCCTCAACGCTCACCACCAGCGAAACTTCGCCTACAGCCGTTCGATCCGAAAAGTTTTGCAAAACTCTTCCAGCAGGAAGCGGCGGACGATGATGCTGATCAATTGGAGCAACAAAAGTTTAGCAAACACCTCCCGGTGGACTGGAGTTTGAAGACCAGAGTGCGATTTCTGTGTGAGACTGACATGCCAGCTACAAAGCTCAAGACTAGCCAGGAAGCCAGTGGTCTGACTGGTTTCGTGAGGTGTATCGATACGAGAGCTTCGTCCGGTGGTCTGGATATATCACCCGCAGCTAGACTGAACCAGGGCACCTACTACTGGCAGCATCCACATTTGCCGTGGATTACCCTCTTTCCGAGGAACTCTAAGGACAACGTTGGAATTCAGGTGGGTGAGAAAGAGCGCAAGGCGCTAGCCAGTGATTGGAGTGATAGTTTCCGTGGGCTGTTTCAGCTACTACGAGCAAGGCAGTGTCCGTACTTTTATCTGTGTGCGAACACCTTCACAGTGCTGTTTAGGGCGGCTGGGATTGGTGGACGATGTGAAACGCACGCAATCATGACCCCAACATCGAAGGGTATGCGATCATCCCTGCGGCAAGAAGGCATCGAGTTCACATTGCCCATGAAAAAAGACGCGAATCTAAACAAGTCCAACGATGGCAGTTTCAACGAAGGTAAACCAGAGAATGAGGAGGCATCTGCAGATGGTGAAGCTAAAACAGAAGATACTGAAGAGCTCGTTGAAGAGGAGGAGGAAGGAGATGATTGGCTTGAGAGTCTTGGGGTAGATGAGAAGGAAATCCGAAGGATCAACACCGCGCACAACAGACAGCAGCAACAAAAAGAGATGGCCGAGGATTTTAGTGATAACTCGGTGGCGCTGGTAGAAGGCGTTGAATGCCAAGCATTTTTCAACTTTCTTCTGAACGCAAAGAGCACCATCACAAGCGTTGGCCGATTAGCTGGAATTCCACCAACTCTACTCTCGCCGGTAGCATTCCCGAAAGCAACAATACAAAGCCTCACCTCAAGGTCCAGCAAAGTGCGCATGGATGGAGTGGACTACTTCAGTGTAGAACTCAAGGGAGTCGTGTTGCCAACAATCCTACCCTACGCCTGCTCACTGCTCCGCGAAACTAAGGAAACCTTCAGCGTTACTTTAGCCAGCAATACCAACACCCTCGCCCTGAGTAAAGCATCAGCAAAACTTACGGAATTCGTCCAATCCGGTGACGAGACTGGCGAACAGGTGTTCGGCAAGGAGAACCTCTCCGACTGTGGACTGCAAGCTGAAATCGTCGACTCGCTATGCCGAACTGGGGAAAATTCGGTCGGTCTCATCGAGCGTGTCTGCTTCAACAAAGAATGTGGCTATGCATGGAGCTGATTATGTGTTTCTTTTGTTTTTATATGTATTTATTAAAATTTACTAATTCTACTCCGCGTCCTTATTTCTAATGATCTACAATAATCAGCTCGTCAATGCTCCAGTCCTCGTACGAGTGATCGGGCAGATATCGTCTTATGATGATGGGAATCTTTTTCTGTTTGAGTTCTTTCATAGCAATCTGTAGGGGATCTGTTTCACCATCAAGTTCGACCATGATGGGGGCGCACATAGCAATCTGCAGAGCACGAGTTCCAAGTACGCGCGCTCTTTCGTACTTGGTCATGTATTTCGTTGTAATACGTTTTGATTTTGGCACACCACCTCCAGCTTGTCCCTGAGCGATGATTTCTATGTTGTCAACGTCCTCCTCTTGGTTGATGTCGTCAATGTTATCATCCTCATCAACATCATCGAAATCCTCACCACCGACACTGAAATTTATGTTTTATTTTTTGTTAGGTTATGAGCCGCGGATTTTTTTGTTTAGATTCTGGACTTACTCATCGTTATCGTAATCTCCTTCATCCATGGTATATTTTTAAATTAAGAATAGGTTGTAACAAACTAAAAATTCTTAGGAAAATGCTTCCAAAATAAGATTTAGAAAATTAATACGAAAGCGCCCGAAACGAAATAAAAACGCGACTCAAATAAAACACGTTCGACGCCGAATAATATTTCAAAGTGACAGTTGAATGTTTCAAAGAGACAAGAGGATGTGTTAACAAGGTATGTTTGAAAGTTAATGAAAATGGAATGTTCGAGAAATAAACAGAACCAATTGGACGGGTTGCATAATATCCTCTAAAAGAACAGGTCGCAATGTTCAAAATAGCAAAATGATTATTAAATTATTATTTAATAATCCTCGTGAAACCTAAACAAATTGTGCTGTACCTTTTGAAAAAATATATATTTTTTTTATATAAATCAAGTTTTATTTTATTAAAATAAATAATTTTTATATGATTTATATGATCAACATTTCTATGTGAAAATCTTTGCAACCAAAATAATATGTTCCTATCCTCCGACCTCCGAGATATCTATAAGTCGAACACGATAGCTTACTTGGCGAAGATTTTCTGCAATATACCGAGACTAAATTTCGTTGGATTCGTCTCAAAATCCATTCTGTTATAGGTACAGCTGGTTATATTGTATGTATCATGTGGGGAATTCATCAATATTCAACGGTTTCCTTATAGTGACAAATTAAAATAAAGTAGGATAGTTCGCAGTAAATAGCGTCTCCAACTACTATCCGAGCGGGTAGCGTGTAAATAACTTGCTGAAAAAATAAAATGCAGTAGGTACAATGAGTTGAGAGTGGACCCCAATATACAAATTACAAATAAATACAAATTTTTTGGCGCAACAGGCTCGTTAGTACCCAGGGCCTAGCTTTCTCACAACCATTCATGTGTGCGTGTGTACTTCTTGCACGATGGCGGGACCTCCTGTTTTATGCCGACTCCGAACGGCTAAGTTGAGAAAAGCTATTCTTGACAATTGATACTACTCGGATGATTTGTCAGATCATCACGAGAGGAGGGCCAGTGAAAAATCATTTAGGTGTTGCTTCGTCTGGGAATCGAACCCAGACCTCCTGCGCGGCAGTTCATCGGACTAACCATCGCGCCACTGAGCCCCTCGTGGACCCCAATATCCTGGACATATATCAACTCTAATCCAGTACACAACATTGGTAAACGTCATTTGGTAGTGATATTGATTCGCATTAGACCGTGTCGAATATTTACGTATACCTTTGCATCCTATACTTATTGATTTCATTCAACTCTTTCACCCGTCTGAAAATTCGAATCGCATTCCTACGCTGTTGACATTACTCTCAGCCTCCGATATCCGCTTTTAAGCCCACGTCCACCATCTTAGGGCGAGTACTCTTAGGCCCTGGTTACGGTATCCGTAATCGTTATTTCTTACTAACGGAGAGGATAACATTTTTTTTTTAGAGATTTGGCTTTTCAGTAAGGTATTTTCTTAAGTACTCCACTAATTCATAGTTGTATAACAACGCGCATGTTTCTATTTCCAGAACTAAATTAAAATTAATTTCTGTAGACGGCATTTTTGACAGCACACGTGGTACATACCGATTGTTTACTGATTGTTCGTACTGAGAATGGGTATATCATTCATATTCGGTCTCGTTCTAGCACATACCAAGCGAATCAGAAGGAACGCATTGAAATACATTTATTTAGCCGAACGAATCGATACCGCACCGACAGTGAGGGAGCGGCCATAACGAGAAAATCTGTTAAATACATATTATCTTGACAGCAATCTAACAGAAGAGAATTAAATGCTTCCGAAACACCATGATGTCTTTTGTCATTAAAGAGATAATCCAAAATCTAGAGCCATTACCAATGAATGGCACTTACGTCGAAGAAACCGAAAAGCTTTCCATGGAAAGCTTAGTTCTTCTGATCTGGCCACAATATATAAATCGTTAATACGCCACAAATGTCTGGCCGGTGTATCAAAACCAATATTGAACTCAACCGCTTGCAAAAAACAGATAGGAGATATAAGATATAACACTAATTATTGTGTTAGAAATACAGTTACACAAACCTTTAGTTGTTTATTTTTTTAACTAATGATGTTTTCCATTGATAAATTCAAATTTTGATAATTTTTGTTGCCAATGTTGCCGGATTGATATTTTTGTCTTTGGATTGGTGTATATTCGTGTCAGTGAAGATAGTGTGTGCGTAGCTGTCAGTATATTGACCTGACGAAACACCACATTATATGTCTGTTGCTGGTAGCTATTAAATGAAATGACAGAACATAAACCATAGTCTGCTGACGACCATTAGAAAATTCTTAATTTAAAAATCGGCCATTTACAAAAATTGTATTAAAATTAATTTGAAGTCCCAACTTCGTACATGCTATTGTAGGTCGAAAACAAATTGATATAAATTTGTCAATTGGTACAATTTCCAACCACTCGTAACATAAAACAAACATACCTAATATAACTTTGAAGAAAAAAAACCTGCAAAACGTCAAACGCACACCGACGAAACGTCAAAACAATTCCCGATTTTCCACGTGCAGTTCGTTTTTTTTGTGATATTTAACAAAAAATTTGTTTCGAACATTTAACAAAATGAAAGACGACGATGGAGGAATGGACAAAAAAAAGTCCCATCGTGCTCGTCAAGCCGGTGTAAAAGCAGACAAAAAGAAACTCAAAACAAAGCCAAAGGAAGAAAATCTCACTGCTCGTCAGAGGAATCCCAAAGCGTTTGCCATCAACTCTGCCATAAGAGCTGAGAGGAACTTTCGTCGGAAAGAAGATCTCACTGCAAAGAAACAACACATCCCACTAGTAGATCAAACTCCAGATGAACCACCACCAGTGCTTATCGCAGTTGTTGGTCCACCAAAGGTTGGCAAGTCCACGTTGATCAACAACCTTATCAAGCAATTTACGAGAACAAACGTGACGGACATTAAGGGACCAATTACGATAGTTACGTCAAAGAAACGCCGCATCACTCTGATCGAGTGCAATAACGACGTCAACTCCATGATTGATATCGCCAAGTGCGCAGATTTGGTATTGCTGTTGTGCGATGCGAGTTATGGTTTCGAAATGGAAATATTCGAGTTCCTGAACATCTGCCAGGTGCATGGAATGCCGAAAATAATGGGAGTCCTAACCCATTTGGACATGATCAAGAATCCGAAGCAACTTCGGAAGCGAAAGAAGGAGTTGAAGCATCGTTTCTGGACAGAGGTATACGATGGAGCTAAGTTGTTTTACCTTTCGGGCATAATACACGGGGAGTATCTGCGAAACGAAGTAAAAAATCTGGGAAGATTCATATCTGTTATGAAATTCCGTCCACTTTCTTGGCGAGGGGCACATAGCTACCTTCTGGTGGATCGAGTCGAGGATGTCACCAACACTGAGCTAATCCGACAGAATGCCAAGTGCGATCGCGATGTCATTCTTTATGGCTATGTGCGGGGTGTTCCAATGAAGCAGGAGTTCATGGTGCATATTGCTGGCTTGGGAGATGCCCGACTGAACGAATTGAGCAGCATAACAGACCCTTGCCCGCTGCCAGGTACTGAAAAGAAAAGAAGCCTTTTGGAGAAGGAACGTCTACTCTATGCTCCGATGTCGGGTGTTGGTGGAATTGTCTATGACAAGGATGCTGTGTACATTGAACTACAAGGTTCGCACAGTCATAAAGAAAAGGGTGCTGATGCTGTCGAACATGATGACCTGGTTGGCAAAATGGTAGAGAAGAAGCAGACAATGGATGTCCAAATCGAGGAACAAGAGTTTCGACTGTTCTCTGATGGTGGCGCTATTAAGTCAAAGGACTTCAAAGATGATGTGCCCATTGAAGATGAAAGTGACGCCGATGATAGTGGGGATTCTGGCATGGAAGAAGAAGACGATTCGAATGGAAGCGACGGAGAAGAGGAGATAAATTTGGGATGGAAAGCCGATAGCGATGAGGAGCAGGAGGAGGACGAGGGAGACTCTTCTGATGAGGAATATGAAGAAAGAAAACCGTTAGAGGAAAATGAGGACAGTGATAGGGACGACGATAACGATGACGAAGATGAGGACGACAAGGTGATTGCCAGCAGTATGAGTTGGAAGGATAATTTGGCACAAAAGGCCAGGGAGGCTTATCTTGAACGGCAGTCGGAAGGAAAGAGCCTCATGAAGCTCGTCTATGGAGTGTACGGCAATTCGGTAAGATAGAAACAAGCTCGTTGGGAAACTTATTTGAATGTGATCCCTTTTAGGAGCGAAAGCAGATGAAGCAGGAGGACAATAAATCTGGGGTGGAGTCCGATGAAGATGAGATCGGTGGACTATTCAAGGTTGCAGCTAAGAAGCAGACGGAGTTGCAGAGGGAGAAGGACGTCAAGGATAAGGACGAATCGTGTTTCTTTAAGCAGTACTCAGGTGTGCTTGACTTAAACACAAACCTTTCTCATGTAAATAATGGCGGAATGTTTTAGGTACCACACTCAACTGGGTGGAAGAATCCAACAAAGAGCTCATCAAGAACTGCTTTGTTACTGGTCACTGGAAAGCGTCCGAAGATGCCGAAAATCTACTCCGACTCGACGATATGAGTGATGACGAGGAGATGTACGGTGACTACGAAGATCTAGAGACCGGCAAAAAACACTCGGGTAAAAAGGAAGAGCCCTCCGAAGGCGATGCAAAGCCCACGGCGGAAGGTGAAGAGCCTGAAAACGCACTAAAGCGAAAGATGACCCGTGTGGAAGAAGAAAACCTCACCAAATCCGAACTCAAAGCTAAGAAGATGAAGCTGAAAGCCAAGTTCGATGCCGAGTATGACAACAAGGGTGAGGAGGAGACCCGCATCACTGGCGATCACTCCTACTACGAGGAACTGAAATCAAAAGCCCAAAAGCAATCTGACCTAAATAAAAGCGAATTTGCCAGCCTCGACTCTGACATGCGAGTTCAAATTGAGGGATTCCGGCCGGGAATGTATGTTCGTCTTGGTTTCAAGAATATACCTGCGGAGTTTGTGGAAAACTTTGACCCCACCTACCCTCTTCTTGTGGGAGGTCTCAATCTAGCCGAAGAGAACATTGGCTACGTCAACTGCAAAGTAAAGAAGCACCGGTGGTACAAGAAGATTCTAAAAACAGGCGATCCCCTCATCCTCTCCATGGGATGGAGGCGGTTCCAAACGGTTCCTATCTACGCTAAGATTGAAGATAACTTTAGGCAACGCTATCTGAAGTATACACCTAATCATGTGACATGCAGCATGACATTCTGGGGTCCAATCACTCCGCAAAATACTGGTTTCCTTGCTCTGCAGAGCGTCAGCCACGATCGTGATGAAATGAAACGTATCGGCTTCAGAATCGCAGCAACCGGTTGTGTTCAAGAGCTGGACAAATCCGCACAAATCATGAAGAAGCTCAAACTTGTCGGTCATCCATTTAAAATCTACAAAAAGACCGCTTTCATCAAGGGCATGTTTAACACAACCCTGGAGGTGGCCAAATTCGAAGGCGCTAAGATCAAAACGGTGTCTGGAATTCGTGGTCAAATCAAAAAGTCTCATCACACCCCTGAGGGCTCCTACCGTGCAACGTTCGAAGACAAGATCTTACTCAGTGACACAGTCTTCTGTCGCACATGGTTCCGTGTAGAGGTGCCCAGATTCTATGCGCCCGTCACATCACTCTTACTGCCACTTGAGAGCAAATCCAGTTGGCAAGGAATGAAGACCCTAGGACAGCTGAAACGAGAGAAAAACATTAAAAACGAAGCTCAGTTGGACAGTCTCTACACCGAAGTGAAACGAGAACGAAAGATATTCAAACCACTGACCATTCCCAAGGCTCTACAGCGCGCGCTTCCCTACAAAGATAAACCAAAGCACGGTCCAATTAATCCCAAGAAGTCAATAGATAAAGAGCGTGTAGCTGTTATCCGGTCACCACATGAGCAAAAGGTCGCCAAAATGATGAAGATGATCGAGACGAACTACGACGATAAGAAGAAACGCGACAAACACGAGACAAAGCAACGCTTGAAGACGTTCCGCATGCAAAAGAAGGCGGACGAAATGAGGAAGCTGAAACGACAAAAGGAGCTGCGAAAGAAGGTATCCCGAGCGCTAAGTAAAATGAAGGGCAAGCCGAAGAGTTAGAAATTCGTTTAGGTGCATAGAATAAGCAGTCAATGGAACTTTTATATAGAAAAGCAAATACAAGAGGTATTTCCAATCAAATGTATTTGTTGTTGTTTTTATTTTTTATTTTGTTATGTAAAGGCAATAGGTATTCAAAAATATACGAGTTTGTAGGTTAGTATGTGTGGATTTATTTTAGTCCTGTGAGCCACTGCCATCGATGGCCTTAAGTGCAGCGAGCAATTTGCTTTTACGATTGAGGTTCATCTTTGTTGAATCAGTAGTTGTTTGGCGGCAAAAGGTGTTGAGAAAGGTTTCACGTTGCTTGAAGTCTTCGGTGATCTCCTTGCGGATGTGGCTTATTTCGTCCGGTTTTGGTAGCTTTGTTGATGTGGCTTCTTTTTTTGTTATCTGAAGGGAGAAAGGTTAATATTAAGATTTTATGCAAGCTGGTTAATTGTAAATATTATGGGAATGCACCCATTGATTATGCACAAGTACGTCTGATAACAGACATAGACAGATGGTCGCATCTAAATCTGCGTAATGTAATGCCAGAGGAGCCCTTCTTTTGAAAGCATGGGTAATCATCGACATCACCTTTTTGAGCCAAGCTGCAACCGATGAGAGCCATGCTACTGGTAGAATTACGAAATCAAAATCCTAATTGGTGAATGCTTGAAAGCCGCACCTAGACAAATTAAGACTATAACGACACAGCCTTTTAAATTGTATTAACAACCGCAAAGCAAAAAACAAATAATGGAACACCTATATACTCATAGGCCTCTGGGACATCTTGAGAAAATGCCATACCAATACCAATACTGCATTAAAAGCTGCTCTTCAATAGGCCAGATACTTTTAAACAATGACGCAAAAGTGTTTGGATGTTGGAGTGTTCCCAGAGCAATGGAAACTACTGCACTTGGTTGGATCCAGGACGGATACTCTTTAAAGAAGCCATCAGATAACTTGGCTTGATGAAAGACATGGCAACTACGGCATCCCCCTCTCGGATTTTTCAAAATATCGGTGGCCAGGTTACGCCAGGCGAATTTTATCAAGAGTAGTCAGTTCAGTCTACTCTAGGCAAGTGCACTCACAACCAAGCATATCGGTGTACAGACTTTGTGCACTGAGAAATATAAAACGGTTTCGAACAACCACGGAAAAATCTGTATTCATCATATCTGGAATGATTCCAATCGAAATATTCGCAGACGAGATTTCACGGATCTATGCTAGGAGACTCCCTCAACAACAATATTTAACCGAGGCGAGAGCAGTTATAAGAAAAGAAGAAAGGTCCACAACATTAATTAGGTGGCAAAACTGTAGGACAACAACACTAGAGGCAGATGCACTTAAAAAACTTATACTAAGAATTATTTTCTGTATAAGTTGGGCTTTTATCGTTTTAGTGAGGACATCTCCCCACTTTGTCCGGAATGTCCAGAATTTAAAGAACCGTGGAGAATGCAACATTTCACCGCAGAAGCTTCGCATTATGGATATCAGTAATAATATCTAATATCGTCCATAATTAAACAGTTCTAGACTGTTTGTATTTTTAACTTTCTCTTACAAAGGGAAAGATATTGTTTTCGTGAAACTGTTCGACCTTGAGATTTTGGTTGATTCTAACATTACGATGATAGCGGTGCCTAAAAAAGTGGTTTTTGGAATTCCGTCCGTCGGTCCGTCTGTCCGTCTGTGCGTAATGGTCTCCCCAGCCTAAACGGCTTGACCGATTTTCTTCAAACTTCGTATCCAAGCTTGTTTTGGTCATAATTCTAGGCCATTCTTTTTGTTTGCTTTTAGCCATGTTAATAACGGTACCTGCCATATAAAAATTACACATAACCTCAATTTTCTCGAAAACGGCTCTAACCTAGTTTTTTTTCGAGAAAATCCATATAACGGAATGTCATTTAGGCCATATAAAGAAAATTGTTAATTTCTCGCAAACTTTTATGTCAAATTGAATGAAATTTAATATATATACTACAATTACCGTTTGAAGCAATTCCACATAATTAATTTTAGCCCAACTATCACTAAACGGAATTTTCAGTTTTTGGCCAATAACGGAAAATCATTATTATTCACATTGACATCGATTCCTTCAAAATTCGGAGTAAACATTCGTATCAATACATTTCGACATTATTTATATCATTTTAGCATCAATAATCAAAATGCTTATGATATGATCTAACGCCCAACTTGCTGTGAAAGAGAAAGTTGCGTACGACCCAGTCGTGCACCCACCACTGTTTATACCCTATCCCATAGGGGTATATTAGTTTTGATACATAGTATGTAACATAAAGAGATAATTTAGCTACATATAATCGATAGCTGAGTCGATTTAGCCATGTCTGTCCATCCGTCCGTACGTCACCAGTTTTTGGGCCTTAAATTTTGAGCTAGAAGGATGAAATCTGGTACACGTGCTCTATGTTGCTCCCAGCAGAACAAGTGTAAACATTTTTGAAATCCGCCCACTGCCACGCCCCGTTTTTAGAAAAACGTATTTTTTGGCCAAACCATAAGGAATTTTGAAAAACTTTCTGAACAGCATATTTAGACAATCTGAATATCTGTATTTCGTTCATATAAAGTTTTTTGCCACGCCCACTTTTTGGGGGCGTTTTTAATAAAAAAAAACGTTTTTCGGTCAAATGTTAAAATTTTCGAAAAAACTTTTGATGCAGAATCATTAGTAATATAAATATGAACATTTCGTCCATAGACCATTTTAACCCACCCCCACTTTTTGGGGGCGTTTTTATATAAAAACCATTTTGATACACTACCCCATAACATATGCAGGAGAAAACCTTGTCTTTTGTAGAACCGTTAAAGTTTTTTGTAAGCAGTCTGAAGAATTTGTTGTCACCATGTCATTTTCTTTATTTCATCCACATCGTGTTTTTAGCCATGTCCACTTTTTGGGGATTTTAGTTTTACGGATAGGATGGGATAGGGTATTCAACGATCCGCACAGCGGATTGTAGCTCTCCATATGTTTTTTTTTTTTTGAGGATTACTTACCACATCTAGGTATATCGTCCGCAAGTCATTAAATTTTGACACCGCTTGGTAAAATCGCCGGAGAGACTCCATCTTAGAGAGGCAGCCAGAAGAAGCAACAGATGCTTACTCGAGGCAAATGGCACGACAAGCTTACTTACCCCATAGGCAGTCGCAGCCAAAACGACCTCAATTCTGGCGATACCACCAGATGATATCATCATCTTCTTTGACAGTCAGGCTATATTAAAAGCAATCCCTGCTTTCAAAATAAAATCTAAGCTTGTGAAGCGTTTTCATGAAGAGCTAAAGTTTCTTCAGATGCATACAGGACAATGAGATCGCTGATGAACTGGCAAAAAGGGTCTGCCTCAAAATCAACCACAAATCACGGATGGGATAGAAGACACTGATTATCGCCAAAAACAGGTGGAACTCCATCCATACCTATGAATCATTTAAAACGATGTGGCCAGAGATAAAGGAAGCACTTAGTTCATCTCTGGATGTGTCCTCAGTGCGACAAGAAATGACCGACTTCTTGTCCCCTATGAATTGAAATCAATGACGTCAGTAGATGATATTAATGAAAATAAATCAAGTTGTTGATTTCAACGAGAAGGGAAATCGAAGAATCAGACAGAATGTCGCAATGGACTGCTCTAAGTAGTAAGGTCCTTTATCTGCCTTGGCGCGGGTATTTATTCTCATAATGACACCTTGTAAGTATTCTGATAATAACACGCCTAGGGCTTACCTAATACCTATATATAAAGCACTAACTCAAAATATTTAAAACATCCCAATGATACTTTAATGAGTTAAAGGATGGAGTAGTGTCTTTAATTCTCTGTCAGATGGTCGTCGCAGTAGGGAAAAACCTCGCCTTATATTACAAAAAACTAAAGCCACGCCCTGCCGGTCCACAAACAAATGTTTACGATCAGTATAAGTAGAAAATCCCGACCAGAAATGTAAGAAGTTTTAATTTCCAAAGCAGTTCCCTTGACTGCTTAACCTAGGCACGCAACTGACAAACATTTTAGAACTTGAGTCAAACATCAAAGTATGAAAAGAATAAATACCTTTATTAGCAAAAACTATATTATAATGCTATATCCTTAGCTCAACATGATTATACAACATGAAAAGAACAATATTGAAACTTGCGCATGTTGACCTACCACTCACTAATCATGTGAGACTGCTCAATGTAAGGAAAATTAAGGCTGAACTGGGCTACACTGAACTGTAACGTAACTGCCTCAAGACAGGTAGATTCTTGCCAACCATGCGAAAACTTTTAGAAAACCAACAAAACTTTACCTATGGACCGAACTTGTGCTGTTCTAAAATATACGCAGCATAAGATATTTCAAACGGCCAACTATCGAGGGTATACCTACTTCTGAAATCGGCTGAAACCTGAAAGTCCAAAATATACAGCAAGTGCTACGTATTTTATCGAATATATTCCCACAAATGCATTTCTACCCTTAAATAACTCGATGGATATGAAACGCAATCATGCGGACAGAATTCTCATGTGTCGGAATAGTCTATAGCAACAAGAGAATAATCATAACCGACAACGATCGTATATATATCAACAACGATTTGCCATTAAATCTGCAACGGATCATTAATCATAATCCGGCACCCCTCTGCAATTTGAAGAAAAAAACGAGCAGAGTACAGAATGATCTACAAAATACAACATATCCACGTTGTCTTTTGGTAGAAGCCCTCACTAGTCAGAACTTGCTTAGTAATCACACAATGAATTGTAATTTCAATAATTACTGCGGTGATAAAGGGACCAAATAGGATACACAATCGAAGTCAATGTCACTTGTCAATGTCCAAACCATTCAATAACTCTCCGATATCCCTATACCAAATCATAAAAGTTTTTGGAGGCCACCGGAACTACCATGCAGTAATACCAGATGGAAATGGAAATCTTATGTTATTCCATAGTACGTGCCATGAGATATCGTCATCGCGTTTTTACTTTTGTCTCGTTCTGCTACGTCATTGACGCTCATGGCAAAAATCCAATAACCGCAAAGCCATATTCTGTAGTAATTGTAATCTGAGTATGAGCAGCTTACCACCACTGAAGGGTATTACTTTGGGCGAACTAGAGGACACTCTTATCTATGGACTGGAAATCGTGCATAACATTAGGTTGTATATACGTGTCTATAAAACTTAACAATTGTAAAAGTTAGTTCGGCTCACAGGTGTCCATATCTTTAAAAGAAACAGAGAACCGGCACGTTTTCATAAAATACAAAATCGGTTCCCGTACAAATAATTTTAGGGAGTTTTACAAAAAACCGCTTCCGTACTTAATTTTTACATGCAAGACATTTATTTTACATTAAAAATAAAATTGTACGGGAATAGATTAAAAGTCTCCGTCTACGATATGAATTTAGGACGCCCTTACAGGTGGTGAAAACCATATTTAAAAATACTTCAGCTCGAGTTTAAATATGTTGGCAACGCAAACTTATATCAAAAAAAAAGTCGCATTAGTAAACCAAAATTTCAAATTATGGTTTTCAATGATAGATATAACTTCGTCCTTAAGATAAATAATAAGCTGTCAAACGGCACACTAACCAACACACAAAACCAGATCAATATCTTTTATGTTCGATTCGGATGGGTAAAATCTGAGATCTGAGAGCAAATCTGAAAATCATAAGTGAAGCAGACGGCTAAGCTCAAAACCATTTTATAAACGTCAAGCCCTCTCTCTGTTCTAAGCCTCGAAACTCGACACACCTTCTGCTTAAAGTTTTTTTTTTTACTTAAACGCATTCTCGTACTTTTTACTGAATTTCAAAGGAAATTGTGAATTTACTATTTTTTCTGAAAAATACGGGCAGATCAATAAAACTTTCCCTTACCTCCAATAAGTTGTCAATCTCATCTGCCTCGGCCACTTCCACATCATTATCGATGTCTTCATAGTCATCATCGTAGAAATTGTTATCCTCCGATTTATTGTCCAGAGTCTCAATATCAATTGTCGATTCAATTGTATTTTCTGTTCCGCTAGACTTTAGAAAACCACTTTCATACTCATCCAATAGTGGCCCGTCTCCACTACCCCGATGAGTAGTTGTCTTGCTAACCACTTTGCTAGCTGAAAGTTTGCACGCATTTCTGCTTGTGCTGAGGAAGATGTCAGATCTATCTGTGCTCACGGATCTGTTGCTTTCATCCCCGCCACCACCACCACCGAGGTCAGTGGCCTTTTTATCCAGCGGTGTGAGAACGGTGTGCGACATGCTAATTCTGTCTTCATTTCCATGACTGGTACCGTTGGTGATATTGGACATGGATCCAATACAAAGTTTAGAGAGTTTTTCGTTTAACTGTAATTTTTCAAATAAATATTTTTCTAAATCATTTAATTTAAACTTACGTTAAGCTCATCAATTTTGATGTATCCCGAAAGCTCCAATTTCACCCTCTCCAGCTGAGCAAGCGCCTCCTTGCGTTTCTTTTGCTCCAATTGCAGTTCCTTCTTTGAGTTCTTCGTGTCGAGTTGAAGTCTTCTTGCTAATAGTTTCATGTCGGTTTCCCTTTCCTGCAGCCGTGTCTCGAGTTGTTGAACTTTATCCGACAAACGTTGTCGCTCTTCGAGATTCCTTTAAAGTGAAATGGGTTATTTTAAGCCGACATTGTTGAGTCAGAGAAGAGCAATCATACTTATCCTTATTTAGCTGGGTTAAGCGTTTATTTTCATCGCTTAATGATAGTATACGAGCTTCCTTCTGTTTAAGATTGTAGTGCAGATCTTTATTCTGAATCTGTAGGTTACGATATTTTGTCTGCCAAACGCGTATCTCCTCAGCATGCGAATGAAGAAGTTGCGGTAACTCGGCGTTAGTATTTTCATATTTAGATAACGCTAAATCCTGTCTTTTATGGAGTGTACGAAGGATTCTATTTTCGTGAGCAAGTTCCTATAAAAAATGTTTGATTCTAGATTTTTCGATTTTTCAATAAATCCTAGCGGAGGTGTATGCGACTCGATACGGAAGCTGAACTTTGAAAACATTTTCGAAACTTCTTTTTGAACAAATAACTTTAAAATACAAGAATTTTGACTGTCCTCATACTTACCGCAATATGATGCTGTGCATCGGCGAGTTGGTTTTGGAATGTTTTCACCCTTAAACGCCTGGCAGAAAGGACACGTTGCCGTACTTCGGTCGATGCGGGTATAAAACCAGCCAGACGGCCATTTCCAGCAGTAGCATTTCGTCGATAAAGAATCGTGGCGGAACCCTTGGAACTAGATGTATTCGAATATAAGCTTTCCGTGCTTTTGGAAGAGGAACTGCCAATAAGGATGTTTCACATTTATTCATTCATTAACAAGAAAAAAAATTCCACTTACGGCATATTTCTAGACCTAGACCTTTCCTCCGGGATCAGTGACAATACCGAACTGGACTTGCTGGGGGCCACCATTAACTAACTAACTACTAAACCGATAAATCAACGGAGCTCTAAATATTTAATATATTTCATAAATAAAAAATATAGTTCGTGTATTTTTTTGTTTAGTGTTTTTCGGCAAGGACTCTTGTTTAGTTTGATTTTTTTTTAGAATAACACAAAGGGTGGAAATGAGTATTTGTCTATAAATATATCCTGACGATAGTTGCCCTAGTGACGGTGGCTAATTTTGGTGGATGACTAGGAGGACATGTGGTGTTTTGTTATGGTGGTCTGGCGCAGTAGCCACAGTGAAGTGCATTTTGGTGGTGGATGACCAATGGTTTTGTTTAATCAATGCACTGGTGGTAAACATGTGTACGTAGGTTGGTGTCCTTTGTTTTAAATATTTAATTTAATTAAAAAATACATTAAGCTATTCATTCGGAATTCTAAGTCAATGAACATGGATGTGTGTTATTTCAACTTCACATACATACAGATATATTACATTGACCAATTTAACTGCCGGTGGGTAGACTATAAGCCATTAGCGATCGACAAGAATCGGACAAACTTCCTCACTCATATACACGAGTATTGTTTTAACCAAATCATTTTCCAGAAATATAAAAATAGCAGACTCTCTCATGCAATTATCAAGCAGTGCATAGCACCGATTTGCCTATTCCCCCCACATAAATATCGAATTTCCCAAAAACCTTTTATAGCTAGCTTTTTCAGACGATAAAGACATCACTTGTTTCTGCGGTTTTTTCAATTCTTGAGATAAGGCCTGTTCCCGTACAAATCATTTTTACCAGTTTTAACTAATTTTTACTTGAAACCGCTTCCGTGCACAATTTCTTATAATAAAACATTTCTGCAGTTAAACTCAGTAAGAGCCAGTCAAAATAAGTAAAAATAATATTTATGGAAACAGACTTATACACTCTTTTTTACAAAGTTTTGAGATTTGTTTTTATAGCAGGTGTCCGCGATTAAATGCGATAACTAATGTTTTCCCAATCATTGCATTCTTCCCTCACCCTGCTGCAGGATCATTGGCTATTACCACCGATGGGGATTTTTAGCATTACTCACCTTATGAACAATAGAGAGGGATGTTTGATAGCTCTAATGAATCGTTGAGAAATTTACTAACAATTTTGTTTGTTTTTAAATCCGCTTAGCTTTTTCCGTAATGAAACATAAAATTTGGCAAACATCTGTCTTATATCACGTCCACAATCTGTTATGGTGTAATATTTCAGTTTACAGTTTCTGGAAAGCCTTAATTGCAATCTTTTGGGAACAACCATTGGTGGTTGTATGCCTTCTAATACACTGAGCGGCTTCAACTTGGACAATGCCCAAAGGGGTCATTCCGTACATTGAAAACGATTATCACTTAAACGGTAGTGGAGACCTCATGAACAATCGCTCAATAATCGTCTGTGATTTGACGATTATTGTTTTAAGTGAAGCAAATAAAGTGATATCGCCGACAGCAATAACGACTACCTTAGGTGATGGAAGATGTACCGTCGAAATGCTATCGTCAAACGATAATAACTTTACGGAATGAGGGCCAGTCAAAGTAACTCTGTCGAAATATCCAGCCTCAGCCTTTGTAAATTTTACAACATATCAATTGTGGCTGTTTTGCCTCAAAGTGGTATTCTTCAGATACTGGTGTCATACAACTTGATAAACTTATAAATGCGAGTATTAAAATATGGGAATACAATAAATAAAAAGTCTGGGGGTCATTCCGTAACTTTGAAAACGATTATCACTCAGACGGTAGTTGAGACCTCATGAGCAATCGCTTAATAATCGTCTGTGATTTGATTTTTGTTTTAAGTGAAGCAAATAAATTGATATCACCAACAGAAAAAACGACTATTCATCTTACGTGATGCAAGATATATTGTCGAAATGTTACCGTCAAACGATAATCACTTTACGGAATGATTGCCCTGGTCAAAATAACTCGGTCGAAATATCCGGCCTGCCCAGATCAAAATATGGACCAAGCCCTCCAGATTGCTTAGGGATATCCACTCAATCACGGAAAAACCTTAATTACGAAGCAACTTAAAGCCTCGGAATGGAATTGTTGTTGAATCACAGTCGTAGCTGAGGAAATGTATGAATCACTTGTGCAGACTGTTAAACAACGATGACGAAAAATCGCCCGCTATAAAGCAGAACTATATCCATTCAAGTGAAGTGATGATAGCAATAGATCTGTACCTACCCATACAAACAATTTTTACTGATTTTACAAATTTTAACTTAAAACCGTTCCCATACGCAATTTTTATATGGAAATAAGTTTCTGCAGTAAAAATCCGTAAGAATCATAGTCAAAATAGTATTGTACAGGCTTAATATATAAAGCTAAACTTATGCTTCTGAAAATGACTGCCTTCCTGCAGCTATATGAAGCCTTTCCACTGGTAATTTTATAAATTTAGAAAGTAACATACACCACTCATATTAACGAACTTTTGTCAGAATGATTATGTTCGATGAATGCAATATGCAACATAAGTGTATCATTTCCACGATCCAAAGAAGTGAGACTGTCTTAACTGCGCCAACTGCACTTGTACAAATTTCATCAACATCGGCTACAAGATCCTATGTCTACCTAAATATACGAAGGCTGATCAAATCTTCACACTTCGGCATATCCCGAAAAACCATTCCAAAGCCGCATACGACATACAACAAACTATGTCAAGTTCTGATATATCACCCAAACTCGTCCGTTTGTGCTGGATGACTATACCTATTGCTGCTACATCAGGGTCGGAAACGATCTCACTGAAACATTCGGTACCAAAAAAGGATTAAGGCAAGACGACGCGAATCACTGTATAATCACCGGAGGCACAATCTTGTCAATTCGGTGCGCCTGCATCCGCGGATGTGAACTTTAAAATATTAGCCGGTGCTTAAGGATAGTGACGCGATTATATGAGGACACAAGCGTTCTCACTTTAGCCTCTCACTATCAACTCCTACTCTTACCTCCACGCTGGTGTCTGGTTGGTGCCTAGTACCTCGACTGGAGATGGGGTATTAAACCCCTGTGGAAGGTCGTTGGTGGCAGCAAACGAGGGGGGGGGGGGGGGTTAGTGTCCTCTCACTAAGGCACTCACTCTCAGGCGGCAGTGGAGGAATTCCCTAGATGGAGTCAACGGTGACGCCTACAGCTCCAGTTTGATCGAGGGAATTCCAATACTGAGCCAGGGTATTGGAAAAGAGTTGGTGGCGGAGGAGCCCTCAATGGGTCAACGGCAGCGCTCATATCCCAAAATGGGCTACTGACATCGGTATTTTTTCCGGCCCGCTGTTTTAGGGTCAAAACAAGGGCCTGGTCCTCCAGGTTGGGGGTTGTGCTTTGGGGTAACTACCCATCCACGGAAAAAGATTATGTTACGAAGCAACCAATAGCCTCGGGAAGAACTGATATTATTGCTGACGACCATGCTAAACGAAAAAAGGTCAACGACGTTCGTATCTGCACCTGGAATGTGAGAACATTCAACAGGAGAGGTGCAGGCGAACAACTAGCGGAAGCCCTAAACTGCTACAAACCAGACATTACTGCCATCCAGGAAATACGATTGGATGGGCCGGGCAAAAAGAGGATGAAAAACTGTGACATCTACTATGGACCGTGTAATAGTGAGCAGAAACAGCGACTATTTGGATGCGGATTTGTTATAGGTGCCAGTCTTAGGCAAGAAGTCTTATGTTTTCAAGACATTAGCGAACCCATTGTAACAATCCGCATCAAGGCCAAATTCGCCAATATAAGCCTTATATGCGCTCATGCTCCGACGGAGGAAAAAGATGATATAACTAAGGATTGCTTCTACGAGCTCCTCGACAAAACCTATGAGCGACTACCAAAGTACGATGTTCAAATCGTGCTGGGAGATTTTAACGCAAAGGTAGGAAGGGAAGACATCTTTAGCAGTACTATCGGAAAATATAGCCTACACGACAACACGTCTGGTAACGGACTTAGGCTAATTGACTTCGCTACGGAACGAAATGCCACTATAGCCAGCACACGGTTTCCTCACCTCGATATCCACAAGGGGACATGGTGGTCTCCAGATCAACGAACAGTCGACCAAATTGATCACATTGCGATAGACAAGAGGCACGCATCCAGTATTTTTAATGTCCGAACATTCCGAGGGGCTAACATCGACTCGGACCACTACCTTGTTGTAGCCAAAGTAAGGATGCGGATATCCACCACGCCACAAAAAAACAGAAATACTATGAAAAAAGTTAATGTCGAAAGACTGCAATCGCCAGAGACCGCCAAGACCTTCGCGCAACGCGTATCCCATAACCTCTCGACTCACAACATACCACCAGCATTTAATGTCGAAGAACAATGGCAACGATGCCAACAAGCCTTTAGATCAGCCGCAACTGATGTGCTAGCTTTCTCGCGGCCACCAGCAAGAAACCCCTGGTTTGATGAGGAATTCCGACAGATGCTCGCAGCCAAGAACGAGGCCTACAAGGCTAAGCTGCAGGTGAAGACGAGAGCTGCCATTGAGCTCTATAGGGAAAGAAGAAGGGAAGAACATCGGGTTTTCAGAAAGAAGAAAAAAGAGCAAGAAAAGCGCGCGATCGGGGATATAGAGAGGTGCCACTCCAGAAACGATGGTCGCAAGTTTTACCAAAGTGTAAAACGTCAAAGCCAAGGCTACAGGGCTCGAACAGAATCCTGTCGAGATGAACAAGAAAATATCGTAGTTGAGACACAGTCGATGCTGAGGATATGGTAGAACCACTTCTGCAGACTGTTAAACGGCGATGACGAACAACATTCCGCTGTCAGGCAGAACGAACCATTTAATATTGGCAACGACAGCGAAAACTGCCAACCACCCGACCTAAGTGAAGTGAGAATAGCTATATCTAAACTCAAGCTTAATAAGGCAGCCGGAAATGACGGCCTTCCCGCTGATCTTTATAAAGCTGGCTGAGATGACTTGGTAAGAAACATCCACCAACTCGTAAGCCAAATCTGGTCGGTTTGCCCGATCCACGAAAAAGGAGACCCTCTGAACTGCGCCAACTACAGAGGCATAAGTCTACTCAACATCGCATACAAGATCCTATCTGCCGTAATATGTGAACGCTTGAAACCGTTTACCAACAACCTGATCGGCCCTTATCAGTGTGGTTTTAGGCCAAGAAAGTAATCGATCAAATTTTCACACTTCGGCAGATCCTGGAAAAAAACCCAAGAAGTCCAAATCGATACCCACCACCTACTTATCGATTTCAAAGCCGCATACGACAGCATTTATAGAGACGAACTATACAGAGCCATGTCTAGTTTTGGTATACCGCCCAAACTCGTCCGTTTGTGTAGGATGACGATGGAGAATTCTGCACCATCAAGATCGGAAATTTTGTTCCTATTGTCTTTCCGTTCTCGATATTTTTTTTCAGTTTAGCGCATACGTTTCATGTGTGATAGTGACTTATTAAATGTCAAAATAACATTTCAAAAGCTTACAACGTTTACCATCTCAGTTTACGCACCCAATTTCTGTGAGAAAATTCCGATATTGTTGGAAAACAGTTCCATACAAATGTTGACAGTGAAGTAAAGTCCATAACTCGTGCTCTTATACAAAAGGGCTTGGACTTTTTCTTACCCACTATGGTCGCCTTATTTAGGTTTAGTTTCAATTGGGGATACATACCACAAACCTGGAGGGAGGTAAACGTGGTATTTATCCCCAAACCAGCAAACCAATAGAACTACCTAAATCATACAATAAGCTTAACATCGTTTTTCCTGAAAACAATGGAAAGAATACTAGACGTAGACATTAGAGAGTTCTTAAATGAAAGCACTCCTCTGCACCCATGTCAATTCGCCTACCAAAAAGGTAAATCCACGGAAGGAGCACTTCTAAGTTTAACATCACAAATAAAAAGTGCATACGAAAACAAAGAAGTAGCTTTATGTGCCTTCCTAGACATAGAGGGTGCTTTTGACAACACTGGATATGACTCCATATCAAATGCTTTGACTCATAGAAGAATAGATCACCCCACCATCAAATGGATCAAAGCGATGCTTGAAATCGGAAAATAACTTCTTCATCAGCACTGACCTCAGTATCAGTAACAGCCGTTAAAGGCTGCCCTCAGGGAGGAGTACTCTCACCCCTACTATGGTCTATGGTTATCGATAACCTACTTCAAGACCTAAGTAATGCAGGTTTCAATATAATTGGATACGCCGATGACCTAGTTATCATAATAAAGGGCAAAGAACCAAACGAGGTTACAACACGTTTGCAAAACGCCCTTAAAATGGTAATAGACTGGTGTAATAAAGAAAGTCTTTCTATAAAACCCAGCAAGGCTATCATCGTCCCTTTTACAAAAAGGAGGAAATAAAATCTTACCCAAATTTCAATTAATTTTACATACATTGAGTATTCCAACGAAGTAAAATATCTTGAAGTGATCCTCGACAAAAAAAACTAAGCTGGAACTCCCACATTAACAACACAATTTAAAAAGCAACCAAAGCTTTCTAGGCCTACCGAAGCATGTATGGTAAAACCTGGGGAATCTCTCCAAAGACCACACACTGGATCTACACGATCATGGTCAGGCCCATTATAACATACGCTTCAATAGTATGGTGGAACAAAGTCACCCAAAAAACAACTATAAATAAATTAAACAAGGTACAACGGCTTGCCTGTCTGGGCATTACCGGAGCTATGCGTACCCGTCCCACAGCGGCTATAGAAGGTTTAATAGGACTAACACCCCTCCACATTTATATAAAAAAGTGGCAATTCGCAGCTCAGCCAGTTTAACACAAGCGGAAGAATTAAACATTAGTGAACACCTTAAACTAATTGAACTTCTATCCGAACTTCCAGAACTTGACATGATCTGTGCGGTTACAGACCGCTTACCAAAGACACTATGCTTCGACAAAAGATTCTCAACGGAGATCACAACCAGAGAAGCATGGTGTAGCAATAACCCTCCAAACTACCTAAACGGCCTAAAGTGGTATACGGATGGTTCTAAAATGGACTCAGCGGTAGGAGCTGGCATACATGGACCAAATAAAAACATCTCAATACCTATGGGAAAAAACCCTAGTGTATTCCAAGCTGAGCTCCATGCCATAAAAGAATGCGCAAACCTAATACATAACTCAGGTATTAAAGGCGCAAACATCCATATATTCACGGACAGTAAAGCAGCTAAAAAAGCACTCAGTTCCAGGAACAAAACCAGACTATGGTGGGTCCCTGGACATAAGGGAATTGAAGGTAACGAAAAAGCTGATGAACTAGCCAGAAAAGGTTCGGAAACCCCCTTCATTGGACCTGAACCCTTCTGTGCAATCCCCAAATCTGGTTATAAATCTGGTCATAAAAAACTGGGAACAAAACAAATGTTTTTCATACTGGGGATACATCCCAGGCCTAAGACAGGCCAAAAGAGCTATTCAGCCCTTCAAATCAGATGCCAATAAGATACTAAATCTTCGCAGGCACGAAGTTAGGCTACCTAACTGGTCATCACGGTCTGCGATATCACCTAAATAAAATGCGTCTAATCGACTTACCGGAGTGCAGACTATGTCTAGAAGAAGACGAAACAGCCGAGCATATCATATGTGAATGCCCGGCCCTTTACGGTATGAGAAGGGAATCTTTCTTCAGGAAATTTTTAAGTCCCGAAGAACTGAAGAAATCTTCGGCTGAAAGTATTATCAGCTACACCAGGAAAGTAGAAGCGCTACTAACCTAAAAAACATCTGACGGCAAGCACAATAGATCTTTTAGGTCGATGTGTATATTACTGCTTAGGCAGGTCAGAATTAAAAAAAAGTCCATAACTGATCAAATCTTCACACTTCGGCATATCCTGGAAAAACCTAAGAAGTCCAAATAGACACCCACCACCTATGCATCGATTCCATACGACGACATACAACGACTATACAGAGCCATGTCTAGTTCTGATATATCACCCAAACTCGTCCGTTTGTGCCGGATGACTATATTGCTGCTACATCAGTGTCGGAAACGACCTCACCGAAACATTTGAATAACATCACCCGCCTGAACTTTAACGACATTTTTATGCCGCATGTTTTAACCCCACTTTCGTAACAAGTCTCATTTTCACAAGTCCCCTTCGTCTGACATTTCTATTTCATCAACAAGCAAAACAAAACATAAAAACCATCATCCATTCCACTCGAAAGTTGATGTTGATATCTCTCTCGCAGTCTCGCCCACTGATAAAAAGCTCAATAAAAGCTCACATAAATTTCACCTAAGCTTTTACTCGAGCAAATTCGCTGTCATTTTGCGCGTGTTTCTCGTTTATGGTGGACGTCATCTTTTCGGGCCGTAGAAAATAAAGAAATCAAGTCAAATCGGGGTTTTGCAAAGCATTTGTGTGTATTTTGTGCCCCATCGTAGTGAATAAAATTCCTTATTCATTTGGCTAAATAATTAACCACCCGAGTGCGTGTATTCACTTGTGTTATAAGTGCTTTAATCAGTGCGATGTGGCGTGCCCCCCAAATGCAGGAAAAAATCGATTTGAAAGTAGAGTCTGCATTTATGGTGTACCTTCTCGTCTCGTACTAGTGGATCAGAAGGCCTCGTCCACCTACTCGCCCTCCCCTATTGTGAACAAAACAACAAAATTAGTCACACGTATCTGCTTGCGTTGCTGCTGTGAAATTATTTACGTTTACCTTTTGTTTCGCATCTGTCTCGGTCTTCGTCGTCGCGGTATCGGTATCTGCGCCTGCATTGCACCACTGTTCCTGTTCTCTAGCCAGTGAGATATATACCCGCGAGATTCACAAAGAGTTGTGAAATTTTCCTACTGCTTGCTTGCACAAGGGAACCAACAGGAAATCATCATCATGACTCGGTTAACTGAAGAAATGGTCATAGCCAGATCCAAACAATCCGACTTGAGCTCCATCAAAAAGCTGAATTGCTGGTAAGAACTGGAGTTGTTTTCTATCTAATTAAATGGACATTAGGCCTTTGTCTGGGTTCATGGTTGCTCTGCTGGGGTCGTGGTTAGAGATAGGAGTGCTCGTTGTTGGTGTGTGCTGTCCGTGACCCCCCTACCCACCATACCATCATCATGTTAACCAAAATTTACGCTCTACCGGTCTATGAATGAAAGTGCTCCGAACTCCGATTGTGTTTGTGCATCTAACAGAAAAGCACTGCTTCTGGGAGCAGCCAGCTTTTGTATAGCGTCAGAGTCATTGACTATCGAGCGCTTTATTACGTTGACTAACTTGATAAACAGGTTCCTAGCGCATTCCTCCTACTTCTGTGGAATGCGGTGATTCAAAAATTGTTATTCACTCCAAAATTGTTGACATTCTGCGTTTGGAAGTAATGCGTCAGATTTTCTGCATTATAATTAGACAAGGCTAATCATGAGGAATTAGCAAATCATAGTCAAAAGCCTAGCCAGCTCTCAGCTCGAATATGTAAACAGAAAGAGGTAGGTCGTAAAATGAGCATTTTATTGCGGTGGCATGTTGACTTCCAGTCTAATTGGTCGCGGTAAATCAATACGCCATGTTTCCATTATTAATCTTTTGGGTTTTCAAATAACTGTCAACGACGAATGTTACATTAGGTCGATGATAGTAATCAAATGAGAAACGAAATTAGGCACATGTTTGGATGGAGTCAATTTAAATATATCATGGGAACTATGAATTTAAAATGGAGTTCACATGCAAACGTGGAATATGAATATTTGTTGCCTATAATTTGATGTAGGACGGTTAATGAACCTCAGTGAGTCAATACTACAAAAGCAAAAGCTCTGCGTCGTGACATTGGGATTTATTCGAAGGCTGATACGTTTATCCGGTCTACATGATCTAGCTAGAAAAATTGACTGTGGATCAATTTCTATGATAATATCGTTGGCGAACTCATTAACGCAGCCTACGTAAGCAAAGTAATTCCCTCTACGAAGCTATAGCTGACTATCGTCATATTTTGATCAAGGGCGGTGTTAAGTCTTATTTTTGTAAATGTGACATTCTGTTGACCTACAAAAACTATTAGCCATCGTATCTAACCTTCTAGCTGTTCCAAAGTGGCGAATAGTGAGATCAGTGCTATAGGCGAACATACAACAGAGTTTTAGTGTTAAGAACCACCTGACTTATAGATCGTCTTCGCATTTTTAAGAGATGGCCATGCAACAAAAATGAAAAGATCGTTGTTGTAACATGTTCTTATCATAGCTGCAACAACAGAAAACGGGTCGGTTTTTGATCCTCTGATATTCCGTATGTTCCTTACTTACTTACTTACTTACTTAAGTGGCGCTACAGTCCGGAATGAACCTGGGCCTCAACCAACATGCCTCTCCAATTAGCCCGGTCCTTAGCTAACTGCCTCCAGTTGCGCACTCCAAGTTGGTTGAGGTCGGTTTCCACTTGTGCGCGCCACTTAAGGCGAGGTCTTCCTCTACTGCGTCCGACGTCTGGCTGGGAATCGAAGACTCTGCGAGCCGGAGTATTGGTGTTCATTCGTTCTACATGTCCTAGCCATCTTAAACGTCCAATGCGGAGTTTTTTGACCAGGGGCATGTCGCTGTACAGCTCGTATAGTTCTTGGTTCAATCTTCGTCTCCATAGCTCGTCAACGCAAACGGGACCGAAGATTCTTCGAAGAATTTTCCTCTCGAATCTACCAAGGATTTCTTCATCCGCTTTTGATACGGTCCATGCTTCAGCGCCGTAGAGCAGGACTGCGATGATCAGGGTCTTATATAGGATCTCCTAAGTAGTTCGAGTGAGGGCTTTACTACTAAATTGCCTTCTTAGCCCGAAGAAACAGCGGTTGGCAAGAGTAATTCTTCGTTAGATTTCTGACGAGATGTTGTTGTTAGAGTTAATAGCGGAGCCGAGGTAGACAAAGTCCCGTACTACCTTAAAGTTATATCTGTCAATGGTAACGTTCTGTCCAAATCGTCGATGTTGTGTGGCCTTTCGTGTTGACAGCATATACTTAGTCTTACCCTCATTTACTGCTAAACCCATTTTCGCCGCTTCCTTCTCTATACTAGCAAACGTGGCTATGACATCACGTTGAGTCCTACCAATGATGTCAATATCGTCAACGTATGCTAGTAGTTGCACCAACTTTTGGAAAATTGTGCCTCTGGTGTTGGCTTTGGAGTTTTGCACAATCCTCTCAAGAATCAGATTAAAGAAGTCACATGACAGCACATCGCCTTGCCTAAATCCTGTTTTGGTATCGAATGTGTCGGTCAGGTCGTTTGCGACCCTGATGGTGCAGCGAGAATTCTCCATCGCCATCCTACACAAAGACGAGTTTGGACGGTATACCAAAACTAGACATGGCTCTGTACAGTTCGTCTCTATAAATGCTGTCATATGCGGCTTTGAAATCGATGAATAGGTGGTGGGTATCGATTTGGACTTCTTGAGTTTTTTCCAGGATCTGCCGAAGTGTGAAAATTTGATCGATTACTTTCTTGGCCTAAAACCACACTGATAAGGGCCGATCAGGTTGTTGGTAAACGGTTTCAAGCGTTCACATATTACGGCAGATAGGATCTTGTATGCGATGTTGAGTAGACTTATGCCTCTGTAGTTGGCGCAGTTCAGAGGGTCTCCTTTTTCGTGGATCGGGCAAACCGACCAGATTTGGCTTACGAGTTGGTGGATGTTTCTTACCAAGTCATCTCAGCCAGCTTTATAAAGATCAGCGGGAAGGCCGTCATTTCCGGCTGCCTTATTAAGCTTGAGTTTAGATATAGCTATCCTCACTTCACTCAGGTCGGGTGGTTGGCAGTTTTCGCTGTCGTTGCCAATATTGAATGGTTCGTTCTGCTTCTGCCTGACAGCGGAATGTTGTTCGTCATCGCCGTTTAACAGTATGCAGAAGTGATTCTTCCATATCCTCAGCATCGACTGTGTCTCAACTACAATATTTCCTTGTTCATCTCGACAGGATTCTGTTCGAGCCTTGTATCCTTGGCTTTGACGTTTTACACTTTGGTAAAACTTGCGAACATCGTTCCTGGAGTGGCACCTCTCTATATCCTCGATCGCGCGCTTTTCTTGCTCTTTTTTCTTCTTGCTGAAAAGCCGATGTTCTTCCCTTCTTCTTTGCCTATAGAGCTCAATGGCAGCTCTCGTCTTCACCTGCAGCTTAGCCTTGTAGGCCTCGTTCTTGGCTGCGAGCATCTGTCGGCATTCCTCATCAAACCATGCTGGTGGGCGCGAGAAACCTAGCACATCAGTTGCGGCTGATCTAATGGCCTGTTGGCATCGTTGCCATTGCTCTTCAACATTCGATGCTGGTGGTATGGTGTTAATCGAGCGGTTAAGGGATACGCGTTGTGCGAAGGTCTTGGCGGTCTCTTGCGATTTCAGTCTTCCGACATTAAATTTTTTCACAATATTTCTGGATTGTTGTGGCGTGGTGGATATCCACATTCTTACCTTGACTGCTACAAGGTAGTGATCCGAGTCGATGTTAGCTCCTCGGAATGTTCGGACATCCAAAATACTGGATGCGTGCCTCTTATCTATCGCAATGTGATCAATTTGGTTGACCGTTCGTTGATCTGGAGACCGCCATGTCCCCTTATGGATATCGAGGTGAGGAAACCGTGTGCTGGCTATAGTGGCGTTTCGTTCCGTAGCGAAATCAATTAGCCTAAGTCCGTTACCAGACGTGTTGTCGTGTAGGCTTTGTTTTCCGACAATACTTCTAAAGATGTCTTCTCTTCCTACCTTTGCGTTAAAATCTCCCAGCACGATTTTAACATCGTACTTCGGTAGTCGCTCATAGGTTTTGTCGAGGAGCTCGTAGAAGCAGTCCTTAGCTATATCATCTTTTTCTTCCGTCGGAGCGTGAGCGCATATAAGGCTTATGTTGGCGAATTTGGCCTTGATGTGGATTGTTACTGTGCGTTCGCTAATGTCTTGGAAACATAAGACTTCTTGCCTAAGTCTGACACTTATAACAAATCCGCATCCGAATAGTCGCTGTTTCTGCTCACTATAACACGGTCCGTAGAATATGTCACAGTTTTTCATCCTCTTTTTGCCCGGCCCATCGTATTTCCTGGATGGCAGTAATGTCTGCTGTAGCAGTTTAGGGCTTCCGCCAGTTGTTCGCCTGCACCTCTCCTGTTTAATGTTCTCACATTCCAGGTGCAGATACGAACGTCGTTGTCCTTTTTTCGTTTAGCAGGGTCCTCAACAATAAAATCAGTCCTTTCCGAGGCTATTGGTTGCTTCGTAACCATGTTTTTTTCTGTGGGTGGGTAGTTAACCCAAAGCACAACCCCCAACCTGGAGGGCCAGTTCCAATCCACCATTCAAAGGTACAGCGAAACCGTATGTGTTGGTTTCGCTGTACCTTTGAATGGCTCTTCTAACCCTTCATTATGGTTCATGGCGCTCCAGAGCAACTTTTGCAAGGATGATCAATATTTGGTGCTTTAAAGGCTTGGGAATCGTTCCCAAACAGATGTTGAACTATCTTATGGACACCGAAACATAAGAGGGACCGCTGTGTATGCTCAAACGGGGGGATGCCAATTAATGGAACGTTACCTAAGAGCAAGAAGACCTAATCGTGAATCGATGGTAATGGTAAAACACAAGCGACGTTGAATGGAATTGGCTCGCCTTCATCAGAATTGGACTGATTGCGACTTTGGTAGAGTTGTTTTCACTGATGAGTCCAGTTTTGTCTCCGTTAACCAAAGAAACGTAACGATCAGGTGAGAGAAACTATTCAGCAACAGTTGCCCAGCAGTCAATTTTCTGGGGAGGTTCCATCATGGTGTGGGAGGACCAGTAAATTGAATTTAATATATCAACAACATCCTTGAGGAATTTGTGGTTCTTCTTCTTGATAATGCAGGACAATGCTAGACCACACGTCACAAGGTGCTTTAACGAGCACTTGCATAAAGTAGAAATCGACGTGATGGATTGACCTGCAATGAGCCCAGGCATGAATCCCATTGAACACGTTTGGGAGAAACACAAGGATGTGACCTGGCCTTCTGAGACACTTAGTGGCCTGAAATCTGCCCTGATAGAGCAGTTGAATAATTTGGACGATACCATCGTAACAAACCTTATCCGAGGTCTTTCCCGTCGAATGACAGCTTTGATAGATGTTCAGGGAGGTAATATCCACTACTAAAGGACGATGATTGGGTTAGGAAAACAAGTGCACGGCTAGGTCGTACGTACTTGGTCCTTGCGCGCTTGATTTAAAATTAGGATTATAAGCTTGTGGATGGCCGCGGTATGAGTGGTAATGTGTTCGGCCAAAATCCATGAAACCATAATTCAAAGAAATAAAAAAGAAATTAAGGTATGCACCAACTTCAAAGATTCTGAAAATATAACGAAAACAAAAAAAAAACTGTGCTTTCCCGTAGTTAGTTCGGACACCACCATATCTATTAGTAAGACACTTTTATTCAAGCAGCAGTATCTTTTCTATGTATGATTTCAACACATTGAATCACTCGGGGCAGCCACAAGCGATGATTGGCTTTATAAGGGCCTTTCACCAAATGACTTTCACCCTCTGATCAAGTTGACTGCATTGAAACCGTCTTGTTGTCAGAGCGTAGGCCCGCATGACGTTAGTCAGATATATTTTCGGTAAAATGTAGGATATGGACAAGCCAGATGAGTTTAAATCCATCCATCCAAATCCATCGCCCTATGCTGTAAACTGTTTTTAATTTCAAAGACTTTTCTCGAAGTTACTTACTTATGTGACGCTACAGTTCGGAATGAACCTGGGACTCAACCAACGTGCCTCTCCAATTAGTCTGGTCCTAAGCTTACTGCCTAACTTGTACACTTCAAGCTGGTTGAAGTCGGTTTATACTTGTGCGCGCCAATTAATGTGAGGTCTTTCTCTACTGCGTCCTCCATCTGGCTGGAAATCCAAGACTCTGTGAGCCGGAGTATTGGTGTGTACATTTGCTCTACATGTCCTAGCCACCTTAAACGTCCAATGCGGAGTTTTTATGTTGACTATGGGTATGTCGCTTTAAATCTCGTATAGTTTTTGGTTGAATCTTCGTATCCATAGCCCGACTACGCCAACGGGAAGATTTTTTTAAAGAATTTTTCTCTCAAAACGACCAATGATTTCTTCATCCGCTTTTGATACCGTCCATGCTTCAGCGCCGTAGAGCAGGACTGGCATGATCAGGGTTTTTTTTATTGGCATAGGATCTCCTCAGTAGTTTGAGTGAGCGTTTTACTACTAAATTGCCTTCTCAGTCCAAAGTAACAGCGGTTGGCAAGAGTAATTCTTCGTTTGATTTCTGACGAGATGTTGTCAGAGTTAATAGCTGAGCCGAGGTAGCCGATGTTGTGTGTCATTTCGTGTTGACAGCATATATTTAGTCTAACTCTCATTTACTGCTAAGCCCGTTCTCTATACCAGCAAACCTGGCCATGACATCACGTCGAGTCTAACGAATGAAGTCAATATCGTCGGCGTATGCTAGTGTGGAAGATTGTGTGTTGGGTGTTGTCTAGGGAGTTTGGCACTAACCTCAGATATAAAATAAGTTTCATGACAGTGCGTCGCCTTGGCTAAATCCTTTTTTGGTATCGAATGTTTCGGTGAGGTTATTTCCAACCCTGATAGAGTGGCAAGAATTCCTAATCGTTGGATCTGTATAGTTCGTCTCTACTGCCGTATGCGGCCTTGAAATCGATGAATGGGGGTGAAGATTTGATTAGTTGTGGACTTCCCTGGCTTAAAACCATACTGATAAGGGCTGGTTGTTGGTAAACGGTTTCAGGCATTCACATATTACAACAGATAGTATCTAGCAGGTGATGCTAAGAGAACTTATGACTCTATAGTTGGTGCAGTTCAGAAGATCTTCTTTTTTTGTAGATCCGACCAAATTTTGCTTGTGATTTGGTGAATGTTACTTACCAAATCAAGGAAAACCGCCATTTCCGGCAGCCTGGTTTAGCTTACGTTAAGATATTGCTATCATCACTACTAAGGTCGAGTAGTTGGTAGTTGTCACTGAAGTCGCCAATATTAAATGCTTCGTTCTGCATGACAGCGGAAAATTATTCGTTATCGCCGTTAAACAGTTTGAAGAAGTTGTTACATATCGTCATCATCGACTATGTTTCGAGAGGATTCTCGCTTTGGCGTTTTACAATTTGGTAAAACTTGCAAACATCATTCCTGGTGTGGCATCTCTTTATAGAGATGATAGAGCGCTTTTCTTGCGCTTTGTTTTTCTTTCTGAAAAGACGGTGTTTTTCCCTCCTTCTCAAAGCTCGTGTCACCACAAAGAACACATGGGATTTAGGTCATATCCTCGACCCTATCATTATCTATATAGCATTCATTGAAATTTGAATCCTTATTGCACTTCAAACATCTAGTCTGCATGCAGTTTAAATCACTAAACGCTAACCCACAGCATCCACAATTTCCTATTTTTATATTACCAGATCGATGTCTGCCTTGTAGCAACTTAAAACATAGAGTCGTTCGACTGCACCCTTTCTATTGAGCGTTTTTTTCCGTTTACCATAAAACCAGGGCCAGTTTCAATTCCTTTAACTGTCCCTTCCAAATGCCCATTAGATAAACTTAATTTATTTAGTCGTAACTTAAAACTAAGGAGTAGACTACTAGTCCGCAAAGATCTAGCCAAGCCCTAAATCACTTTTCTCATTATTCAGCTACCACAATTCGAAAAGGCCCTCAACCAGACACTGTTCATTATTTTTAGGCATTGAATGTCGGACACCAGTTTCGAAGCGGGATGGGGTGAGGCCTGGCTCAAAAACCAAACTGATTTCCCGGAATGAACAACTGAAACTGAATGATTGACCAAAGATTATTAGGGCTTGTCCTGTACTTATCCTTTTTTAGGAATAGGGATGCATTACCGTTATTTTCCAATGTTCCGGACAATGTGCATTATTTGGTGCATTTTTATGCACGGTGGTAAAAATATCGACTGCCTCTAATTACTGATCTCTCAATACGAGGTTTGTCATAAAAAGATGTCCAGGAGGTCATCTGGTTTTCAACGTTGAATACGATGAAGCCGTGATTTTCAGATCGCAAAGCTTGGAGTTCTGTGCACAGGCAAAGTGTGATTTAGAAAGTCTCTTTCCTAAATGTCGCTGTATGGACGACCAGTATTGTTTGAGACCGTCTCAAAAAGAGTCGACACTTTCTGGGGTTCAACCAACAGTCGTACTGTCGCCTGGGAAATGCGGACTGGGAAATGGAATGTTTTTTTTCCGAAACATCAGGCATATTAAGGAATCCGTTTGGAGAAAAATTTTCTACGAGGTTTCCATTCCGATTATCATTTTCAAACAGATCTTACGACGAAAATTGCGCAGCGGCATAATGCTTTAAGTCAAACATTGTTGACAGCTACGCGTTGAATTTCTTCCGAAGTTTTTCGACAAAGAGTTTTTGAAAAATCCAGCGAACCCGATTCTAACCTTAATTTTGTTCCACTACGGATACCTCGAAAGAAAACTGAGTTCTGATTGAAACTGACTTCTTTCGGAAATTGTCCCGATAGTATCTATACCTCGATTGGGCTGCATGTTGGGGCTTCTTGTTTTTATAGACTAAATCTTCTTGCCCCAGTGCAAGCTCAGGCATTTTGGTCAGCTGCTTTAATGTCCTATGGAGCCGTTTTTAAGCCCCGAGAGCTGTGCACTTTTGTGTTTACGAAATGCATCGATTAATGGCGTGCGACATTTCATAGTTCGATCGGTCTAACTGTGACAGTAGATGTCAACGTTAACTTTATTATGGGAATTCTTCCGTTACCATCTGGGAAAGGGAAGAGGTTCTCAACTGCCAAGACTTTAAAAAGCGGTTGGAATCTAATCTATGGTCAAGTTACTAGGCATCAGCTATATGAATAGGCTTGCGTTTCCAGGTTATCGCAGGGATACTAGTTATTTATAGCTATATGGAGAGCATAAGTACCGTTAGTCTTGTACCACTTTTAAAATGATCTCAATTCATGTCTGTCTTTGTTTAAAATCCAAAAAGCAAAAGAAAAACCGTTCGCAAAGCTATATCTCATAAACAACCGTAACGGATTCTTTTTTATTCAATCACGCAAATTTATCGCATCTTTTCTCATTGAAGTGGACCAGAAGAGAACCAGCCCACTTCAATACCCTGCAGATACATATAAACATTTTAAATTAATTTCTATCTTTATCTTTCGCAGGGGAAGCGAACTCAGCGATGTCTCCATAATCAAACGAATGCGTGGTGTGGAAGTTTTGGCGTTGAGGTAAGTCATTGCGCGATCAAATTGACCGATTTACTTAATTTCATTCCGGACATTCGACAAGCCAACTGAGAAAACTAGCAATTCGGACCCCAAGTCGCAGATACATAAAGCGCATGATATCACCATCAAATAAATTGCTGTGTCATGTGGCGGCGGTTATTTGTCGTGGGAGACTACCCAAAAACGGACAGATTTTCAAAGCAGCTTTACATAACAAACCCACTTGGACTCGTACCAGCGCACACCACCTAATTGCTCGTCATAGTCGTCGTCGTCGGTTCAATTAAAATTGCTAACGCGTACTTGTGCTGTACGATAAGTCGAATGAATAAATTACACTCTCGGTTTTATTTAACAATTTAGCTTCAGTGTGAAACCAACGTGTACCATTAAGAAAGTTCGCACACATGCCTTGAGGGCGCTGAGAGACGATGACAAGAATCTGTGGGTAGTCGGAGTCAACTCGACTTGAGTACGATTTTGTTGTTGTCTTCGATAAGTCATCTTGCGATTACATGGCGGAGGACGAGTATACGATGGTACTGAGTATTGAGAGAAAAAATCTTTTCTTTTTTGGTAGATGTCCAAGTATGAGAAGCCAGCCAAGGTTAACTGGCGACTTCTCGTAACCGTATGTAGGTTGTATCTATACTTTTGTTTGCTGTTGCTGGTCTTTGGAAGGCTAGGCTATGACTCTTTCTATCTACACCAAGTTGATATGGTGTTCTCAAAGTCGTTATGGAAATGAAGATTTGATGGAGGTCATGATTTTATGTTATGATTCAGTTATTTAAACATCAAGAGATTAATCTCTATTTGGACTTAAATAACACTTGAGTGTGTGTTCACAGAACGTTGACATCTTTTGATAAATTCCTAGAATTGTTCGTGAACGTATTTGCATTTTCAAAGCAAACATATGGCATTTTGTCGTTAAACGAGAATCGTGAAATGTGTAAAGTCTAGGACCGAAACCGATTTTGCCTTTGTTACTGTCTGGGTTTTATAATTTGCATTACGCTCAGATTGTTGATAACCTAATTGGGAATGCAGTTCTGGCACTTGGTGTAAGCGATTTGTCAAATGGTTTTGTAAACGCGAGTAGAAACAATATCAACTACTTGAGTCATCGAGTGGTTGGGTGGGAGAAAATATTGTTCAAGTGGTGGTATCAGATGGATTTTGAGTTGAATTGCTTTTACTATCTGGAGGCACTTCGATTTATTTGAGTTTCCACTCTTGACTTGCGCGTGCTCGAAGGGTTATGAGCACCATTGAAGTGTTTCAGCACAGCTAAGGGTCTTTTATAGGTAGAAAAAAAAATAACTTGCAGTAACGGCCCATACAGAACCTCAAACGTAGCTTCTCTATTGATTTGTATCTGCCAAGATATGTTTTTGGCACAAAGAAGGAGACCTCCAGTTGGTAACAGTTTTAGTAATTCAACGCACAAACTATTATACCACTGCACCATGGAAGAGGACGAAAATGTGAGATAGGATAGGAACCTTATGTGTGGTGAAGACTTAATCCATGGATGATTTCCAAATCAACTTTTGGGGAGTCTGTGTTTTTCTTCTTCTTACTTAATAACCCCAAAATCTTTTTCAAAAGTTGGAGCTCTTTAATGCCTAGTACCCACCGAACCTTTTTATATTTTGTTTTTTTTTTTTAATTTAAAAATTGGGCTAATTTTGAGTACAAAATCTTTCACTTAACAGGCGAACCTATTTTTGGTACTCCGCGGTAACCCTCAATTGTTCAAGGAATACCACAAAATGCCATAAAACCGACTCTATTTTTTCTTCTCGTCTCTGCAACTTCTGCAGAAGTCATATGTGAAGACCCCTAGCTTTGAAGCAATCTTTCCTATGATGCAGTTTACGGGTAATAGCCAGACATAAAGAAACTAGTCTTTGATCTTTTGTTATCAATGTCGGAACACAGACTACGAATTATGAAGTGTGTGCCAAATTTTATCACCCTATCGGAGGAAGCTATATAAATTTTGCAAACAGCGGCAACTGTCTGAATTGTTTTTGTTGGGGAATACACGTCAGTAATCCATAGAACGCTCTATTCCTTAAGATAGGGATATTATTGTAGTTTTGTAATGAGAATTTGTGCGCAGATTTTCTAATCGTCCTACGCCAATTGGTCAAACATTAATGCGTTAAGCGCACCGTCAACATAATGAGCCAACATCCACCGATATTGCACTTTATACGGACACAAATGCAAATCATCCTTCACCTCGATATCCATAAGGGGACATGATCAACGAACAGTCAACCAAATTGATCACATTGCGATAGACAAGAGGCACGCAGCCAGTATTTTGGATGTCCGAACATTCAGAGGGGCTAACATCGACTCGGATCACCACCTTGCTGCAGCCAAGGTAAGAATGCGGATATCCACCACGCCACAACAAACCAGAAATACTGTGAAAAAATTTAATGTCGAATGACTGCAATCGCAAGAGACCTCCTAGACCTTCGCGCAACGCGTATCCCTTAACCTCTCGACTCACACCATTCCACCAGCATCTAATTTTGAAGCACAATGGCAACGATGCCAATAAGCCATTAGATCAGTCGCAACTTATGTGCTAGTTTTCTTGCAGCCAACAGCAAGAAACCCCTGGTTTGATGAGGAATGCCGTCAGATGCTCGCAGCTAATAACAAGGCCTACAAGGCTTAGCTTCAGGTGAAGACGAGAGCTGCCATTGAGCTTTATAGGCAGAAGAAGGAAGAGCACCGACTTTTCAGAAAGAAGAAAAAAGAGCAATAAAAGCGCGCGATCCAGGATATAGAAAATTGCCACTGTAGGAACGATAGTCGCAAGTTTTACCAAAGTGTAAAACGTCAAAGCCAAGGATACAATGCTCGAACAGAATCCCGCCGAGATGAATAAGGAAAAATCGTAGTTGAGACACAATCGATGCTGAGGATATGGAAGAACCACTTCTGCAGACTGTTAAACGGCGATGACGAACAACATTCCGCTGTCAGGCAGAACGAACCATTCTATATTGGCAATGACAGCGAAAACTGCCAACCACCCGTCCAAAGTGAATGATATATCTAAAATCAAGCTTAATATAATTAATAAGGCCGCCGGAAATGACGATCTTCCCGCTGAGCTTTAAAAAGCCGGCGGAGGTAACTTGGTAAGTAACAACCACCAGCTCATAAGCCAAATCTGGTCGGATGAAAGTATGCCTAAAGAATGGAACATCAGCATCGTTTGCCCGATCCACAAAAAAGGAAGCACTCTGAACTGCGCCAACTATACAGAGGCATAAGTCTCCTCAACATCGCCTACAAGATCCTATCTGCCGTAAAATGTGAACGCCTGAAACCGTTTACCAATAACCTGATCGGCCCCTATCCGTGTGGTTTTAGACCAGGAAACTCCACAACCGATCAAATTTTCACACTTCGGCATATCCTGGAAAAAAAAACCGCATACGACAGCATTTAAAAAGACGAACTATGCAGAGCCATGTCTAGTTTTGGTATACCGCCCAAACTCGTCGGTTTGTGTAGGATGACGATGGATGCTCCATCAGGGTCGGAATCGACCTCACCGACGCATTCGATACGAAAAAAGAATTGAGGCAAGGCGATGCGCTGTCTGTGACTTCTTCAATTTGATTCTTGAGACAATTGTGCAAAACTCCCGAGCCAACACCAGAGGCACAATTTTCCAAAAATCGGTGCAACTACTAGCATACGCCGACGATATTGACTCAACGTGATGTCATAGCCACGTTTGCTAGTATAGAGAAGGAAGCGGCAAAAATGGGTTTAGCAGTAAATGAAGGTATGACTAAGTATATGCTGTCAACACAAAATGACACACAACATCGACGAACTGGACAGAGGTAGTACGGGACTGTTCATCCAAGTTCATCCCGGACTGTAGCGCCACTTAAAGCAAAAAGACCGATTCGCAAAAAAATACAAAATTTCTATCAAACCCTCATGTCTATAGCTCTTAAACTGACAGCGTGATTAATGCAAAACTTCAAATCGCTTTTATGAAAATTTATAAATTTTGACATATGACAGTTTGCTTTTCAAGCGACGATATTTATTGGCCTAAAATTCAGACTTAAAGGTGCTCAGTAGTGCAATGTTCGGTTCCCAACCGCAGCGACATCAAAATTATTTCCACTGCCCCCCCTCTTGCAATGTTTTGATAAATCATCCAAGTAGAATCAATTGTTACGAAAAGCTTATCAATTTACGCGTTTGCATTCGCCATTGAATTTCTGGTTCCATGGTTGTAAAAAAAAAAGTCTTCCAGAACCTGTTCTACCAAAAATGTTTATTTATAGTTGTCTAAGCTAATAACTCAAAGCACTTAATATTATAAGTACATAATTGTTAATGATAAAAAACTAATTAAATAAGTCGATAAAGAGCTGGGAAAACTCTGAGCTCGCATTGATAGCGCGCATAGGAATAGTTTCTCAATCAGCTTCATTAATCTAATCCAACTTGACGAAGTAGCTATGTACGATTTTTTTTTAAATTAAATTACATGTGCTTTGAGGTCAAGACGTTGTTATATTTATTCAGGAAATAAAATCACAACTATATAATGTTACACTCATGCCTGCATGATTGTCAACTTGCAATCGATTATTTGTTTACTTAATAATTTAGTACTAGAAAATGCACGAGGTGTAGACAAGATAATAAACGAGGAGGCAAGCTAAGTGCAATTGAATGATGAAGTGTTTGTTGATGTTGTGAGGCGCTAAAAGGCTGGGTTTGTGAATAGATGTCTCTCTAGTGAACTCGAGCCTTAGCTAACAGGCTCTACTTTCGCACTTCAAGTCGCTTGGGGGCGGTTTCTAATTGCACTCTCCACTTAAGACGAGGTCTTCGTTTGAATCGAAGACTCTGCGGCAGGATTTGGTGTCTATTTCTTCTTCATGTCCTGGCTACCTTTATCGTTCAATGCACAGTTGTTTGACTTGGTTTATATCGTTATAAAGTACGTCATTGGATATTCGCTTCCAAATAGTACCAAAGACTTTGATGTCATGATGTCAAGATGACCATTGTGTCAACTTTTAATTTTTTTTTAACAATCCTTTCATGAACATGTTAAAGAAATAAATCACATGACAGTACGATACCTTGTCTAAATTGGTATCAAATAGTTCAACGGCTCCGACATCGGTGTGAATATGTAGTCAGAACTGTTTGACATTTTTGGGAAGTATACAGATTTGATTAGTTTTGAATTTTCCTTGGCTTAAGGGTTTCATATTATCGCAGACAGCAGAAAATCTTGGTTATAAAGGGAGTTTTTTTTTAGAGTTATAAAACTTTGAAATGGAGTAAAACAAAGATGATTTTTTTAAATTGACATGAAATTTACTTTATTCGAAAGATAAGATTTCTGACATATGACCGCCACGGCTGGCTCGGACGTAGTCTAATCTTAAGGTCCAATTTTCGATGACTTTTCTCAACATTTGTGGCCGTATATCGGCAATAACGCGGCGAATGTTGTCCTCCAAGTGGTCAATCGTTTCAGCGTAGACTACCGATTTCAATTATTCCCACAGAAAGCGGTGTTAAATCGCACGATCTTGGAGGCCAATTCACAGGACCAAATCGAAAATTATGCGCTCACCGAACGTTTCGAACAAATAAATTGTGGCACTAGCTGTGTGTTTACACCTACGCTCTACAGCAGCAATGATTTCTTCTGTACGCACTGTACGACGCGACGTCTCTGTGGATGCGTGTTATCATTTAGAGTAAACGTGGTGCGAAAACGACGCAGGGCGCGATACGTATTTCGAACAGAACCATGATTTTCAAAATAAATTTGCACAATTTGGAAGCGTTGTTCAGACGTCTATTCATGTTGAAATGCCAAACTAAAGCTAAACTAAAAATAAATCACTTAACGTCTTGACTCTTGACAGCTCGCCAGTTAAAATAGTGTTACCAACTTAAAGTTCTATACCTCTAACAAAACCCTTTACTTGTGTAATTGGTATAGTTCTTGGGAATCCGTCAACCGATTTTTCATTTTATTTTACTAACGTTTTGGTAATGAAAAGCTATTTGCTATTTATCCAGCTCTTTCATTTAGCTCGTCATGAAGATTAAAGGCTGGAGAACGTCATTTCTGCAGTTTTGTTAATCTTTTTTAATTGTTCCTAATCAAACAAATATGGGCTTGTAAAAAAAATAATTATACTCGAGATTGTAATCAACCTAACATTACGATGATGGAGAAACCCCTCAAAAGTGAGTCGGGCAATTCTGTTCGTCTTTCGCTCTCTGATCAAAGATGGAAGCTAAACGGCTTTTACTTCAAATGGGTCAGTTAAGATAAGCTTTTCATGAGGGTTGATACTACTTAGATACCTTATCAGATCACCGGTGCTGTCTTACTTAGTTACTAAGTGGTTTTACAGTCCGGAATGAATCTGGACCTTAACCAACACGCCACTCCGAGAGTTTATCCAGCCTTTCATTAGCTGAGGCGAGATCCTTCTCTATTCGTACGATGTCTGGCTGGAAATCAAAAATTGTGCGAGGTTTAGTATTAGTGTCCATTCGCTCTATATGTCCTAGCCATCTTAAACGACTAATGTGGAGTTTTCTGATCAGTCATATTCCACTGTACAATTCATATAAAGGGTGATCCATTTCGAGGTTCCCTACTTTTTTAAAGAAAAAAAACACAGAAAATTCAAATTTAATGGAGAATGTTTATTATCATTTGAAAGAACATTCTTTGGCATTTATTTTTTGAAGATTATGTCTATCAAATGTTGGCCGTTGCTACGTCGCAGATGGTCCATCCGTTGAGTCCAATTTTCGATCACTCGTTCGAGCATTTCGACTGGTAAATGGCGAATGACACGCGTGATGTTTTCGTCCAAGGCCTGAATCGAAGCGGGTTTGTTGTCGGCATAAGCTTTTGACTTTACATATCCCCACAGGAAAAAGTCTAACGGTGTGATATCACACGATCTTGGTGGCCAATCGACCGGCCCAAAACGTGAAATTATGTGCTCACCGAAATGTTCTCTCAATAAGTCCATTGATTGATGCGATGTGTGGGAAGTGGCGCCGTCTTGCTGAAACTAAATATCGCCGAGATCACGAGCTTCAATTTCAGGCATCAAATAGTCGGTTATCATGGCACGATAACGGTCGCCATTGACGGTTACGGCGCCGAATGGACTCTCTACGGTCTTCGTGTACACTCTCAGCTACGGCCGCTATATTTTCTTCACAGCGTGCTGGACGTGGTCTATTCGGTCGAATGTTATCCAATAATGAATGCTGGGTCTCAAAATGGGTGATGGTGTTGCGAATAGTACGCTCAGTAGGCCGATTATGTTGACCATAAGTTGAGCGAAGTGCACGAAACACATTCCTCACAGAACGTGAATTTTTAGAATAAAGTTGAACAATTTGTAATCGTTGTTCACGCGTAAGTCTTTCCATTATGAAATGCCAAACAATACTAAACAAAAATAACATGACAGCATGACACGACTCACACGTGATCTGTCAAAAAAGCTATTGAAAAAAGTATCTCTACTTGGATCAACCGTTAGTTCTTGATTAAATATACGCCCTTCAACGCAAACAAGACCAAACATTTTTTGAGGATTTTTTCGCTCAAAACGACCAAGGATTTCTAAATTTAATACGGTCCATGCTTCAGCGTCGTAGAGCAGGACTGGAATGATCAGGGTTTTGTACAGGATCTCTTTAGTAGTTCGAGTAAGGGGTTTACTACTTAATTCCATCTTAGCAAGGGGTTGTCAAGAGTAATGCTTCGTTTTAGTTCTGACGAGGTGTAAAATTAATAGCGGATCCAACGTTAACAAAATCCCGTACTACCTCAAAGGTGACATTCTGTCATATTCGTCGATGTTGTGTGTCCTTTTGTATTGACAACGTATTCTTGCTCTTACCTTCATGTACAGCTAAATCAATTTTTGCCACTTCCTTCTCTAGCTAGAAAACGGGGCTATGACATCACATCGAGTCCGACCAAAGATGTCAATATCGTCGGCGTATACTAGTAGTTGCCTCTCGTTTAACTTCTCATAAATCCTCTTCGGTGAGGTCGTTGGCGACAATCATTGATCAGCGAGAATTTTCCATTGTCATCCTGCACAGACGGACGAGTTTGGGCGGTATACCAAAACTAGACATGACACTGTATAGTTCGTCTCTATAAATGCTGTCGTACTACTATAAATAGGTGGTGGGTATCGATTAAGACTTCTTGGGTTTTTTCCAGGATCTGCCGAAGTGTGAAGATTTGATCAGTTGTGGACTTTCCTGGCTTAAAACCGCACTAATAAGGGCCGATCAGGTTTTTGATAAACGGTCTCAGGCGAGACTTATGCCTATTTCCTCCTTTTATGTGAACCAGGCAAACGATGCTGATGTTCCATTCTTCGGGTATACCTACTTTCATCCGACCAAATTTTACTAATGAGGTGGCGAATGTTACTTACCAAATCTTCTCCATCGGATTTATAAATCTCTGCGGGAAGGCCGTGATTTTCGACATTTTAGAAATTGCTATCCTCACTTAGGTCGGGTGGTTGGTAGTTTTCACTGTCGTCGCCAATATTGAATGTTGCGTTCTGCCTGACATCGGAACTGCCATCGCCGTCTACAAGTCTGCATTAGCGTTTCTTCCATATTTTCAGCATCGACTGTGGCTCGGCTACGATATTTTCTTGTTCATCTCGACAGGATTCTGTTCGCGCCTTGAATCCCTGGCTGTTACGTTTTACACTTTGGTAAAACTTACGAACATCTTTTCTGTAGGCTGCGGGTGCACCTCTCTTCGTCTTCTATAACGCGCTTTTCTTTGCTTTTTCAGAAAAGCCGGTGTTGCCTATAAAGCTTAATTGCGTCCATCGTCTTTACCTGTAGCATTGCCTTGTAGGCCTCTGCTTACCAATGGAATAGTAAAATAATTTCTGAATTATTCTGCAAGTGTATTGATGAACTGTCAAACATCGGTGAAATTGTTATTTTTTTCAGAGCTGTTAGAAGAGTTTTTTTTTGCTGCCAATGGAATGGTTTAAGAATTTTTCTGTCCGGACGCTTCTTTTTTTTACCAATCGAAAACGCCGTATAGTAGGTACATTCTAACTGAGTCAAAATGCGTTCTATCTGCCAATTGCCTTATTTCGACTCAGTGGAAATGTACTATTTTGTTCATTCTACATCAATTATTTCTTTATAGAAGCAAATAGAAACAAAAATAAGCTTGTACACACATACTAGCATTGTGAAACGGTTTTTTTATTCTGAGATACACCGAAAGACAAGGGGTTTATGACAGAAATAAAACTACTCACATTTGAGTATCTACAAGTGTTTTTTTTTTGTTAGTTCGTTCCGCTCCAGTTTAAACTGTCTGAACTTATCCACATGCACCTACCGCTTGTCATGTTATCAAGTACCCTCAGGAGTTGAGCACCTATTAAACTATCTAAAGGTAACCATTGCATACGAGTAGGTTATAGCATTCCACAAGTACCTATATGTCAAGAATACCACTTGGCAGATCTGCCTTCATAAAATGTATTTTTGTTTTTCATAAACAAAAAGAAATCATAAAACCATTTTAGGTATAGCTTTCGTATACCCACGTTTAAATAGTCGGTATCTACACGATATAACGCTAATAACCAAATCATTCGAACATACAAAAGCCATACTTTATCCGGTACCGACGCGCCAGTGCGCCATAATGCCATAATGTACTTATAATAGACTATACCCCACTCAGGGGCTGACGAAAAGTGTCAGCTCTAGAGTGAAAAGAAATAATTAAACCATGTCTTGTGCCGAGATAAGAAGCTACCTGCAGCTTGATAAGAGGAAGTCTAATAAATAATTACACAATCGTACGAATGAGCTCGAGGCATAATATCTTTCATACCCCTTTCTTGGATACGCTTGACTTAAATTATCTACTCGATGAAAATTAAAAAAAGCATTCGCGTCTTTCCTACGTGATATCACATTTCAATTTATTTTTTACAAAAAAAAAACAACTTTGACGAAAGACTCATTACGTTCCGCACGTTAGCGAGTGCTATGGTCTGTTTAGATTTATGACAATGACCACTTGAGGAAAAGTGACGTACGTAACACATACATCTCATTCTTATCTCTTTGACAAGTTCAAAGTAATTAGCACCGTTACTCAAATTTCAGTCGTTATTATGGGTCAAGGTCTTCACACTCAAATCTGTCGCCGTTGGTCTATTCTAATCCGGTTACAGCAGAACACAAACAACTCTGAATACATTCATTTCTCTGACAGTAAATTTGCGCCACGCGACACATTCGCCAGAACACAAGATGGAAGTACATAGATAAATATATACGTATGCACCAGAGAACTGCATGCGGTCATGTTTTTATATCTTGCGATATACTCAGAAAAATGCGGTGCAGGTGTATACCGCCATCGCAAGCTATGCGATAGTTGCGTTGAGAATATGTTCAACAAAGGAGTCAATGAGTGTATGGCTCTCTCGCATACTCGAGTGTTAAATATGGGAGCCGTTGTATTGAGCACCACCGCTTCTGAATGCTGCCGGCTCGCCTCGGTGTCAATTGCGGTATATGCGGTGTTTCTGCAAACACCGCAATTAATTCATGGAATATTCTACCAAACGCAAAATAAAAGGTATTTTAATTTTGTTTTTACTTTTTATTTTGAATGAAACATAAAACATTGTAAATGAACAAAATTCGTTATTATACGTTATAACAATAGAGCCTTACGAAGAGCAATCATTGCACTGCGGTGGCGGTTAACACATGTATTGCTTATTTCTGCGTCAAATAAATACTCACACTTATTTTACGAAAACACCGCTTTGACATAATGAAGAGTTACTTATACTCAGAGTATATGAGTAAGAGAGAGTGTGTAACACCGCAATAGCGTTCGTGTTTTGAGTCAATGCGGTGGCGATAGTTTTTGTTTGCGATATTTTTGAGACTGAGTCATTTAAAAACCGAGTATACATGCGATGTATTGGAGAGTGCGGTGTATCGGTGCAGATCTCTGGTATGCACGCATTCTTTCACGAGCCAATGTAATTGGAAATTTTCGATGCAACCGACCAAGCGACGACGCTTGAGATTGCACTTCAAAATTTCAATCGATTGTCAACGGGGGTATTAAAAATAGTTTTTGTCTGCAATCGATTGCGTTCGGATTAAGTGAATCGAAATTGACGGAATAGCTGGAATGACATTCCTTAGAACGAATTGTGTCCAATTCTAGAGAGACAGAAACTATTTCACACCATTTGATGTTTCTTTATTTTTGTTCTTCGCATTCCACTAGGGGGCATTGTGCGGGGAGTTATGTGAATTTGAATTTCCCCATTAAGTGGCTCCACCTATGTGTATACGAAGGAGTCCGTCACGATAGCCAAATGACCAATTTTCCAAATGAATAGTATTATGTCATGCGATACATGATACACACCTTCATTTTTTTCTAAGTTTGGACATGATTAGCAAGTTGTTCATTTGGTAAAATAGCTAAGAGACATCTTTTAAACAAAAAAGAAAAATAAGGACCATTAATCATGACAACCAGTTGGAGCTGCAATATGACCAGTTCATCAAAAGCCGAATTTAAAATTAATAAACTGGTTGACTAATAAGTCGGTTTCAATGCCAAATGATTTGAGACTATGAAAGGTGCACACTCTCTTTGTGAGTAAGAGTTTTGACAACGAACCTTCAGTCTTGAATGTACCAGGAATTCGTTCTACCAAATTGTGACGTTTTGTCTAAGTAACTATATTTAGAGTCAAGTAAATGTGTGTTGACCTTGTTGTTAGATTCAGGGTCATATATACTGACATAAAAGGTGTCTGCTATCATCAAGAAGTGTGAGTCAACTAAAAGTGCTTTCCTTTGTTAAGAACTCAATGTAGATTGGTGAGCCTTAAAATTTTTTTTTTTTTTTAAATAAAAGGATGAATGAAACAAAGAACCATATGTATACCAGATTTGGACGCTTATTGTTGTCATTGTTCTCACAATCTTTTAACACTTTATGAGTATATAACAGTAGTAGCTTTGAGTAGCAAGTTTGCGTATTCGTTTGAATTTTTTTGTTTGTCCTAGGTTGGAGTCCCATCATCTTTCCGTCAACGTTAAGGCCTCGATGATAACATCCATTGAGCTCTATAAATTCATGACGGAATTCGGAAATCCAAAATTGATACAGCTCCTTAGACCAATGATCACTCGATGCAAATTTCAATTTGGAAGCAGCTCATCTAAAGTTTTTCAATCTTACCGGATTCCGACAAGTCCAGTTACTGGGTTACGACATCATTGGTCACTTCAATCCCGTTAGTCTTTTCGTTTATAAAGAAAAAATAAAAAATTAAAAATTGTACTTCATTATCTCGGCCAAGAGAAACTTCGAGTCCCAGCCTTCAGGTTCAAGACGGCTTGGAAGAATATGCAATTTAATCGCGGATGCCAGGGCGCTTCGACAGATCGACTCAAGAAATAAAGTATCAGCTTACACGATTTGCTGACCGGGAAATCGCCTTAAGATCAATTGACACCTAGCACACTTTTACCACTCTCTCTACGTCAGTACCTTATTTCGTCAGGCAATTCCCATCAACCAGATTTAAAAGATTGACCAATAAAAACATACAACGCCGCTTTTGGTTCTGTGTCAACTACCGCTTTATAAGACGTCATCCGGGGTTTATATTGGGGTGTATGAAAATTAAAATTTTTGTAATTGTGTTAGTTTTGTGAGTGGATAAGTGGAACTTTAAGGTGGTGGAAATACCTGTCATTCAAATGTAATACCCCCGCGGTAATTCACTAAAAAGTGACAAGATATATGATAATCGTAGAATACACTAGGACGTAGGTCGATAACTCGTTGGCAAAAACAGGTTTAACTTTAAGGTTACGAGTAAGAGCTGTCGTGTAAATATACACTTTCATACTAGAAATTATAATTTTCATACATTCCAATATAGAACCTCAGAATTGTTTGCCCGTTTGAACTGCGCAAACTACAGAGTCATAACCATAAGTCCCCTCAACATCGCCTACAAGATCATATCTCCCGTAATATGTGAACGCCTGAAACCGTTTACCAACATCCTGATCGGGCCTTGTTAGTGTGGTTTAAGGACAGGAAAGTCCACCACTGACTTTCGTCAGATCCTCGATTTCAAAGCCGCATACGACACTATTTATAAAGACGAACTATACAGAGCCACGTCTGGTTTTAGTATACCGCCCAAACTCGTCCGTCTGTGCAGGAGGACGATGGAGAATTCTCGCTGCTCCATTACCGACAGATTCGATACCAAAAAAGGATTTAGGCAATGAGATGCACTGTCATGTGACTTCTTAATTTGATTCTTGAGAGGATTGTGCAAAACTCCCGTGCCAACACCAGAGGCACAATCTTCCAAAAATTGATGCAACTACTAACATACGCCGACGATATTGACGACATCATTGGTAGGACTCAACGTGATGTCATAGCCACGTTTGCTAGCAAAAAATAAGGAGCGGTTAGACTTTAGTATATGCTGTCAAAGGTCACACAACATCGACGAATTGTACAGAACGTCACCATTCACCATTGACAGATATAACTTTGATGTGGTACGGGGCTTTGTCTACCTCCGCTATTAACTCTGAGATGTCAGAAATTAAACGAAGAATTACACTTGCCAACCGCTGTTCCTTCGGGCGAAGGAAGTTAAGCTGCTCACACGAACTATAAAGAAGATCCTATATAAGACCCTGATCATCCCAGTCCTGCTTTACGGCGCATAGACCTTATCAAAATGAAGAAATCCTTGATCGATTTGAGAGGAAAAATCTTCGGTCCCGTTTGCGTTGAAGGGCTTTGGAGTGAAGATTCAAGCAATAACTATACGAGCTGTACAGCGACATGCTCCGCATTGGCCGTTTAAGATGGCTAGGACATGTAGAACGCCAGACGTCGGACGCAGTAGAGGAAGACCTCGCCTTAAGTGGTGCGCAGAAGTAGAAACCGAGCTCAACCAACTTGGAGAGCGCAACTGTAGGCAGTAAGCTAAGGACCGGGATAATTGGAGATGGAAGATGATTGTGGCCCATGTTCATTGCGGACTGTAGCTTAAGTAGTATACTTCCCAATATAAAAATCGGGTAACCAGTGAACAAGGCTTATCTGAACATGATCCTCTTTCCTCTTTTACGCAAACGGGTTTACGCTCACGATTATGCTTCAACTCAACAATTGATTGACGAATAAGTATTCGTAAATTACCCCTACACGCACGCGTATTTGTCAACCAGTTGAACGCCACATGTTTGCTTATAGCACGCGGGTAAGGAGTATCACAGTTTTGGAGCCTCCTGTAGCAATCCTTGTGTATCTTCAACGTGGCGTTAAAATCATAAATTTCTACCGTTGTATCATACTCGTTTTCGTAGAAATGGTTCTAAGAAAACGAGTATGATACATCCCTACAATTTAAGTTGGCAAAACCAAAATATAGTCCATTCGATTATCATTCTCAAATCCCAGTGTATCTAGCAGGCATTTGGGGCGATATGATGAAGGATATCCAAATGGTTTTGTTTTAAGGTTATGAGAAAATCACTTCCTCAAGATATTGTATCGTTGTTGTAAACATGTTCTATTTGCGAATTATGATTGCAGAAAATAAATTCACATTACACGTCTAAAAAAAATGTCACATCATTTTTTGCGCACAAGTGCAACCGAGAAAAATGTCATCATGTTTTGGGTGCACACAATTTCCTGTGTATATTTTTAAGTGGCTGCAAGTTTGCAGGTTGTTGGCCTCAATTTGCGCTTCACATATCAAAACAATCGTTTGCGTGCATAAAATAAAAATAGTATGCTCATCAGGGAAGGAAAGCTGTTTTTTTCTGCATTATCCTAAATTAATATTTCCATGTAGATATGTATGTCCATTTGAGGACCTCAACATTATATCACTAAGCCCATTATCCTACTATGCCTACGCAACACAGTGCTTAATTCCTGACTGTATTCATCAATATTATCCTTCAGCCTTTTCCCAATTTCACCGATTCTTTTTCTATCGGCCGGCAAAACATATAGCAAAGGTGTCCTACTATTCCTTATTCTGGTGGCTTCCATTAATTCATAGCTTGACTGGCAAACACCGACGAAAGTCGTCGCTATCGGAGCGTGTTGCCACTTGTGTTTTTTGGAAAAAAAATTGAACACCCTCTTTATTACGTTAAAAAACGATTACTGGGTTCTGCAAACATACAACAACAACAACAACAACAATGACTAGTGTAGTGGCATATTGGGACAATTATGTGTAAATTTTCCGAAACTACGTTTTCGCCTTCCAAATTCAACTGATTACATTTTAATCGGTTCCACCGTTGACGCATACAAAACAACCTAGTTACCGGAAATAAATGTGCTGCTGAATTTTACCAAAATTTGCTGTTTTAGTGCCGGCTTGTGGTTTCATGTAAATCTACTATGCAGGCAGATATCATCAGAGTAGTCAGGGTGTTTAGGGTAAGCTGTACTACTCCATTCAATTCCCAAAGTTTCCACTGACCACGAATAACGAAACAGTTCCCCACTGATACCTTAGCCGTGGTAATGTGTTTGGTGGTTACGTAGAAAATTGTGCCAGCCAAAAACCATTGCATACAACTTTTAGTTGTACTATGCAACCCTAAATTTCTAGTAGAAACTATTCCGATAACTATAAACGAAATCAACATTCGTCAAACAGATGATACTCTATAGTTTGGGCACTACCAAATGAAATATGTCAATACTGCATCGAACACCTTTCCTACTTTTCATGCTCATCCGTGGTAGCTGCGACAAGCTATGTTTACCTGAAGCGCTCTTATTGGGGAAAAATATTTTAATTCTGGACTTGTCTCACTCATGGGTAAAAGAGGGTAAACCTACAAAGAAGTCAAATCCTCTTGGGAGCGCCCCACCATGCAACATTTTCGGATACCGCCATGAATTTCAAATTCTTCAGAAAATTACGTAATATTGACATTTTTAACTTTCTCTTAGAAAGAGAAAAGTATTGTTTTCGTAAAAAAAATGTAACTTCCAGATTTTCATTGATTCTTACATGATAATGAGCCCTATCGAGGTATCCGTCGGATCGGAGCGGATAATTTTCCGCAACGCATACTTCGTTCAAATTCCACTCGTTATATGTGTCTTTAGAAAAAAAGACTACACAAATGCGACGGCTTCAATTCACTAAAATTCGTACATGAATTCCGCAAAGAATTTGTGTCGGAGGAAATCGGAAAAAATGCACTTAGCTGTCAAAAATTTCACGAAAAATGTTCCTGAATGCACTTTATTAACACAATTCACCGGGATGCGTTACAAAATGTCAGAGAAATATTCCGCAATTTTCGGAAGAATACCTCGAACAAAAATCCTCCAAATCGATAGGCCATTTTTTGTACTTGGTTGGTAGTTAGTCGTAGTCCATCATTTCTATTCCAGTTCGCACTATCTACTTCTACTGTTATAGAAAAGTAGAACGGTTTCAATGGTAACTGCAAGACCATGCAAAGACCAAACCTCTAGATCAAGCAGCCTGGAATTTGGCATCTTTCGAAACTTAATGACCACGTCAGGGAATGGAAACAACCCTGTTTCAATAATGCCAAATTGGATTTCAAAATAAAATACTTTTTATTAAATTTCTCAACGATTTATTTGATGTAATAACAATTCTTTTGTGTGGTCTGAAGCTAAGGTATTCCCAAAACTATCATTCGAATCATCTCCCAAAATCGTTCAAAGTTAGTCAATAATTAAATATTCATGAAGAAGCGATAAGGAAATTGATGAAGCTTGCGCGTACGGTTATGCGTACACGGTAACATGATTATTTTTAGATTCTCATTGTGTTGTCATTTTAATCACACCACCAATGGTTGGTTGAATTGCAAAGCAAAAAGGGGTTGAAATGAACAAACGGATATCTGAAAACATAGGATGAATGTTAGTCGATACGTTGAATACGAGGAAGAGTTGATGACGTGCAAATTAGAAGGATGTGATACAATGTACATAGCTGCAAAACGATTTGGTTGAAAAGTGATGCAATGTGAAAGGATCAGGCGCGAACAAGTGTCGGGTGGGAATATAGCTTTGGTAAAAGGTCTGGCATGAATCGATAGTGAATGAAGGCTCTGGCTTGGATTAATACAAGGATTTTTGAAGACTACGTGCGCTGTTTCAATAATATATATAATAAATTAATTTGGTCCTTTACATTTTTTTGAGTGGCCGCCTCAGTGGAACAAAGAAAAATGTGTCTCTGTCTCTGATTCGGCACGAATGTTTGCCTTGAGCTCGTCAATGGTCTGAGGCTTGCTGGAGTATATACTTTGCTTTTCAAATAACCCCACAAAAGTAAGCCCAGATGGGTGAAAAGTCAAATCTGGAAATCTGGGTGACCGGTCAATTCCTATTTTTGACAGCACACCTCCAAAATTCCCAAATGCGAACATTTTGCTTGTTAACGGCAACTGTTTGACTTGGACAGTCTGTCGGCAATATTCTTTGAGTGAATTGGATTTTATGCGGAAACAAATGCAAACCATCATTCAAAATGCTCCGCAAGGTGGTTTCACAGTGATTGTATAAAACTACGTTTTTCTAAAAAGGGGGCGTGGCAGTGGGCGGATTTCAAAAATTTTAACACTTGTTCTGCTTCGTCGGCCAAAGAGTCTATATACCAAATTTCAACACTCTACCTCAAAATTTAAGGCCCAAAAATCGGTGACACACAGACGGACAGACGGACGGACGGACAGACATGGCTTAATCGACTCAGCTAGCGATTCTGAATCGATCCATATACTTTGAGCTATATGTATCTAAATTATTTCTCTATGTTACAAACTTAATGTCAAACTAATTTTCCCATTTGGGATAGGGTATAAACATTTTAAACAGCAAATAATAAAATTATTTTTAAACAACCTTTTCACTAAATAGTATCACTTGGAACACTGTTGCAAATATTTAATTCTAACTTGTTGACTTCTAACAACTCAACAAACGTCCGGTAGAATTCATTAACTTCTCAACAAGTGCAGCCTCTTTCTTTTTCAACACTTGTTGTTTCCAGTTACAGAAACGGTGAATTTATAAAATGTCCCACTTGTTGAGAGATTCCAAAACAAGTGTTGCGCCTCTCAGAGTTGTTGTTATGTGTTATTTTTAACAGTTGTTTATTTTACTTGTTTATTGTGTTACAGGCCCCAGTTCATTGAACGTCTTGGGCGTTGATGAACGGCATGTCGACGATCTCCAACTGTCCCGTGGTTAGTAAAACTGAACACCAAACGCCGAATAGTGTTGTCACACGGTGTCTGCCTCGGCAAAGGCAAATTTCAAGACGTTTAGCTCCACGTGAAGCTTAAGCTCTCACTTTGAAACTGAGCATAAGAATGTGAATTGGGAGACTCCAATACATTGTACGAAGAAGTGATGGGTGTCAGCTATTTGAAACTGTTTCGTGAATTGTGACTGATGTGTAGGTAACACGCAAACTAAACCGCTGGACCTAAAAGGGTTGAAATTCGGTATTCCTAAAATGATAGTACATTCCTATAAAGTCATAGACCAACACATAGGGCCAGTTTTTCAGTGCTACTGCTATTGGTTTCAGGACTAACCTCGAATTAACTCGAGAAACACCGAGTTAACTCAGAGTTAACGCTCCAATTTTGGTGAATTGTCTCTACATGAAATGATCTGGTAAAATCGGGCACATGAGTTAAACAGAAGGTCTTCTTCTTTGTTGCAAAAATAATAACATCTTTCCACAAATGAAGGCAGAAGCTAGGTTTAAAGCCTTTAATGCCAGATATTGCATTTCTTTTCAAAAACTGGGCTTATATGTCTTTAATTTCTTTGTTAAGGATGTTAACCGGGAAACTGCATTACCTCAGTGTTTTTCTTATTGTATTTCGTATTCCACGAGCAAAGTCGTGAGTGTCATCTAGTATTGTATAAATTATCAGTTTGAGAATCCACGTCTAAGCCTTTCTTTTAGGTAAAATTTTAAATTCTCTCATTCACAGAAAATGTGTTGCACACATGTCCTATGTTGATCTTTTAAATATTTCTTAGTTAGCATCAAGTTTTGATAAAAAAAAACCTTATTTTGTTTTTTTTTTACATTTTGCAGTGTAAATAAAATATCCAGCTTGCAACATTTCGAAGACTGTCGTAGCCTCCAGGAACTCTACTTACGTAAGAACAACATTCAGGACATTAGTGAAATAGTATACCTACAAAATCTTCCGCGACTCAAATATCTATGGCTCGAAGAAAATCCCTGCTGTGATAGTGCGGGTCCAAAGTGAGTAATTAGATGCCTTCGTGAATGGACCCAGGTTAACATTCCATTTAACCTTTTTTTAGCTATCGATCTATAGTTCTTCGAGCGTTGCCAAATCTAAAAAAACTGGACAATGTCGAAGTAACGCCGGATGAAGTTGAAGAAGCCCTGAATGCAGCACCTGTCCAAGTGGAAGAAGACGATGAAGATTCATATGAAGGGCCATCACAATCATCACAACAGCAAAGACAACATCCGCCGCAACAACAACAACCACAGCACTACCAACAACAACAATCACAACAAATGCTTCAGCAACAACATCACCAACAGCAGCAACAACAGCAACAACATCACCATCAACAGCAACAACAACAACAGCAACAACAGTATGCATCACAACAGCGAAGAAGTTCAAGTCCTATGAAAGAGGTAATGACGTTTCCATTTCATTTGTCCACCCACTAATGCACCTTCCTGACATGGGAATTAAGGTTACACTCCACACTAATAGCTTGCCGCGTTACATTTACCTCGAATAAGGTGCTGTAAGTGGGTCTTACTAATACATTTTCATAATTCCTATAACAGTACCTCTACTCGTTCACATTGTAACGCATAATTTAGACATTAACCCATTGTAACTTGTTTTTGTGTTTTTTTTTTGTTTGTTGGCGCGATAAAAATCCAAAAACCTATTAACAACTAACAGAACTCACAGCATACTAGCCCCGATAACACTGAGGAAAGTTTAAGTGAAGCAAATAATCAAGGGTCCGTCCCATCGTCACCACTACAGGTATAGTTTTTCCGTTGTTTCTTCTTCAATGTTATGTTTTGGTTTAAATTTTTTTTTTTTAATGAGTAGACGTAGTTAGTAGCTTGTATAAAAATTACCACCCCCTCCCCTTTCTTAATAGTTGTATGCTCGTAAAAGTGAAAATTAATTAAAACAATCAAACAAGAAAAAAAATCTAATATGAAGAAACAAATTCCAGCGTTCGCCAACTAACCAGGATTACTCACCGCCAGAGCAGGCTCATCCGCCATCGCCAAAGTACAATCAGTCTAGAGAAAATCGACTGTCTTACACGCAATATGATGTAAGAACATTGTTTTTGTTTTTTGTTAACAACAAAATAAAATTAACGAATGCTTTGTGTAGTTGATGAGCGAAAATTAGTTAATTGATGTTGCGTCATTTAACACAAAGTGAATGCATGCAGTAGTGTTTTTTTGTTTTTTTTTTCGCTTCTTTTGTTGTTTTTTTTTACTTATCCTATACGCAGACGTTACACCCGTTGTTTACTGATATACAACAGTCATGACAGACATTAAGGAAGTAAAGAAAGGTGTTTATTGTCAATACAAAGTTTCAAGAACCATGAATAAGCACATAAAATGCGTTTGGGGAGCGTTAATCGCTTTCGCAAAAATCGGGGAATTTATCATATAAATACCTATTGCTGCATTATGGCGCGGTTACGGCCGACGCTAGTAAGCGAGTGCGCTAGTTCGCTCTAGTTCGCGCTAGTCCGAGCTAGCCCGCGCTAGTAAAAAAACCGTGGATGATTGTTCACGCTAGTTCAAGTTGGTAAACTTCAAAATCGAATGAGTTTTGGTGAACAAAATTCGCGGACTAGCGTGGAATAGCGCGGACTAGCTCGGACTATCGCAAATACAAAAAAACGTGATCTGCGACCACGTTTTTGATTATCCATACATTAGATTTACTAGCGCACTAGCGCTAACTAGCGCCAACGCTTACTAGCGTTGGTCGTAACCGCGGTCTTAGGCATATTCTAATATTGCCTTTAATATTGCCTTAAGGTTCACAGACCCATACAAAGGTCGTCCATCTAAATCCATACTTTGTCACTTTTGTGTCACATGAATATAGAACTGAGATATGGGAAGACTACAGTCTCGAGATCGAATCCTCTATTACCATAGACCACTCCATTTTTACTTGAAGTGAGAGTAGCAAAAACTTTACTTAAGATGAAATTAAAAAAAAAAAAAACGGCATTATGATCAGAAGCAACATTTTCTTACTAGCGTTACCCCGTCCGCTTCGCTAGACGTTTCCTTTATTTGTTTGCTAAAATAGGTATAAAAAAATTCCCTATCCCATACGTTAGTTTTGACATTAAGTTTGTAACATAGAGAAATAATTTCGATAGATATACCTGAATGTATATAATCGCCAGCTGAGTCGATCAAGCCATGCCTGTCCGTCCGTCTGTCTGTGAGTCACCGATTTTTGGGACTTAAATTTTGAGCTAGAGTGTTGAAATTTGGTATGTAGACTCTCTGTCCGACGAAGCAGAATAATTCTAAAAAAAATTTACAATCCGCCTACTTTTTAAATAAAAGTTTTTTCTGATCAAATCATAAGAAATTTTAAACAAGCTTCTGAGCAAGATATTTATACTGCTATTGTCTATACATTATCCATATAAAGTCTTTAGCCCACTTTTTGTGGGCCTTTTGTGAAAAAAAAAAACGATTTTCTGCAAAATTTTAGTAAAATTCGAAAAAATGTTGATGAAAACTTTATTTACTTAAGTGGCGCTACAGTCCGGAATGAACCTGGGCCTCAACCAACATGCCTCTCCAATTAACCCGGTCCTTAACTAACTGCTTCCAGTTGCGCACTTCACGTTGGTTGAGGTCGGTTTCTACTTGTGCGCACCTCTTAAGGCGAGGTCTTCCTCCACTGCGTCCGACGTCTGCATGTGAATCGAAGACTCTGCGAGCCGGAGTATTGGTGTCTTTTCGTTCTACATGTCCTAGCCATCTTAATCGTCCAATGTGGAGTTTTTTGACCAGGGGCATGTCGCTGTATAGCTCGTATAGTTCGTGGTTGAATCTTCGTCTCCATAGCCCGTCAACGCAAACTGGACCGAAGATTTTTCGAAGAATTTTTCTCTCGAATCGACCAAGGAATTCTTCATCCGCTTTTGATACGGTCCATGCTTCAGCGCCGTAGAGAAGGACTGGGATAATCAGGGTCTTATATAGGATCTCCTTAGTAGTTCGAGTGAGGGCTTTACTACTAAATTTCCTTCTTAGCCCGTAGAAACAGCGATTGGCAAGAGTAATTCTTCGTTTAATTTATGACGAGTGTTGTCAGAGTTAATAATGGAGCCGAGGTAGACAAAGCCCCATACTAACTCAAAGTTATAACGTCGATGTTGTGTGTGATTTCGTGTTGACAGCATATACTTAAGTCTTACCCTCATTTACTGCTAAATCCATTTTTACCGCTTGCTTCTCTTTGCTAGCAAACGTGGCTATGACATCACGTTGAGTCCTACCAATGATGTCAATCGTCGGCGTATCCTAGTAGTTGCACCGATTTTTGGAAAATTGTGCCTCTGGTGTTGGCTCGGGAGTTTATCCGACACTGATGGTGCAGCGAGAATTCTCCATCGTAATTCTACACAAACGGACGAGTTTGGGCGGTATACCAAAACTAGACATGGCTCTGTATAGTTCGTCTCTATAAATGCTGTCGTATGCGGCTTTGAAATCGATAAAAAGATGGTGGGTATCGATTTGGACTTCTTGGGTTTTTTCCAAAATTTGATCGATTGTGGATTTCCTGGCCTAAAACCACACTGATAAGGGCCGATCAAGTTGTTGTTAAACGGTTTCAGGCGTTCACATATTACGCAGATAGGATCTTTTAGGCGATGTTGAGCCCCCACAAAAAGGGTCTCCTTTTTTGTGGATCGGGCAAACGATGCTGAGGTTCCATTCTTCAGGCATGCTTTCATCCGACCAGATTTGGCTTATGAGTTCGTGGATGTTACTTACCAAGTCATCTCCGCCAGCTTTATAAAGCTCAGCGGGAAGGCCGTCATTTCCGGCGGCCTTATAAAGCTTGAGTTAAGATATTGCTATCCTCACTATCACTTAGGTCGGGTGGTTGGCAGTTTTCGCTGTCGTTTCCAATATTAAATGGTTCGTTCTGCCTGACAGCGGAACGTTGTTCGTCATCGCCGTTAAACAGTCTACAGAAGTGGTTCTTCCATATCCTCAGCATCGACTATGTCTCAACTACGATATTTCCTTGTTCATCTCGACAGGATTCTGTTCGAGCCTTTTATCCTTGGCTTTGACGTTTTACATTTTGGTAAAACTTGCGAACACCGTTCCTGGAGTGTCACCTCTCTATATCCTGATGAAAATACTTCGAAAATTATGTAAGAAGTATTTCGTTCGCATTTCATTTTGACTCACACCCACTTTTTGGTTGCGTATTGCTACATCATAGATTTTGATAAACTGGCTGAACAATATGTGACATTTTCTTTATATCATTCCCATAAAGCACACATTTGGGGATATTAATTTTAGGGATAGAGTGGGATAGGGTATTCAATAATTCACACAGCGGATTGTAGCTTTCTCATATGTTTTTCTTTCAAATAAATTTATTGTATGGCTCTGTGATAAACAATATACAAACAATTGTCCATTTGAGAAACAATTATTTCCCAAATTTAAACCACACGCTAGGAAACTGCAAACGTGTAAATTCGATTGGCATGTCTGTTGGTATCATCGGGATACGTGAAATTAAAACGTCTTCACCATTGAATTTCCCATTTAAAATAGTGGCTTCAATAACGTTGGTTATTAGCTTCTTAACCGCCAGTCTTATGCACAATTTTGGTTGGTTGTAAGGCAAATATCTTCGATCATTATGAGATCTTCATTTCTGGTGTTGTAAGCTCAAAATGTTGATTCAAAATATCTTGTCATAAAATCTGCATAATTTGTCTAAAATTTAGATTGGTTTGATGGGCTACACGTTGCTATGATTATTGCAAATAGTGTACGAATCTGATGAGGCGGTGCAACAATCACAATAAGTTGGGAACTCTAATCCATCCACTGTTTTCAAATTTTCAAAGGATGTTGGTCCACAAAAGTTGATTAATAGAAACGTTAATAAAAACACTAGTCCTATCTCGGATAAATTGTATAAATACTTCCTTATAGGTTAGGTTAGGTTTCCGGGTTGGTGGAGTAGAGGATCTTCTATTCCGCCACACTTAGGTCCGTGTGGACCCATTGTGATACCCTTGGTGGGATTACGTCCTTCCTTATTGTTACTTTGGGTTACTCCACTCTATCCAGCCATCCTGATGTTCGTAGGAACCCGTAAAGATAGGGTAATGGAATATTGGAAAGTTCTTGGATGCCTTGGAAGTAGTAGCTTCCAAGTGTTCTATTCCTCAGGTGACAGAGACTGGGGCAGTGACAGAGGAAATGAGTTTTATCCTTGTGTGTTTCTTCATCACCACAGCCTCATTGTGTGGGTTCTGAGAAAGTTGGGACCAGTGAAAGCTCCTACCAGCTTAGACAAGGAGATTCTGTCGTACCGCAAAAGGTTCTTGGTCCGGTTCCCGTTGTATTCTGGCCAGAGCTTCCGAGATATTTCGCAGGTGGTCAATGACTTCCACCTGGTATTGGCTTTCATTCGGGTCTTGTATTCCACTTGTTCTCTGAGGTTACAGAGCGGTGGTTCAACCGTTTGTAGTGCCTGGTCATGATCTGTAGCAAATCCATATCTTTCCAGTACGTCGGCCATCTCGTTGCCGTCTATGTCCCTGTGGCCAGGAAGAGATCAGCATTATGCTGTGAGCAGAGAACCTTGAGCTCTTCGCGACAGCGGCGAACTTGCTTTGATTTAATTTCGATTGCAGATTCTGCTTTTATAGCCGCTTGGCTGTCAATGAATATGGTGATATCACTGTGTGGTATTTCCATTATTGACACCAAATGAGCCGCTTCAGCGATTGCTAGCACCTCAGCCTGGAACACACTACTAAGATCAGGAAGCCTGATTGATTTGTGTATTACTTATTCCTCTGAGAATATGCCAGCACCTGTTCCACAGTCCATCTTTGATCCATCTGTGAAGATGAATATTATTTCCTTTTTGTGGGTTCATTCTTGTTCATTCGTCTCTGCTCGGAAACGAGCAGGAGAAGGGTCGATCAAAGTCTAGATAGGGAGATAATTAGTCAGAGTTTACTACGTTCCCTACGTATTTCTTATGGATCTGCTAGTGCCCAGCGAGGCTCGGGATCCAGCTGTTCGTTTGGCTGATCCTCGAGGAGCTTTTGGCAGCTGATTCCTGCATGTATACCTATACTAAGGGCAGCAGATTCAGAACCACTTCCAATCCAGAGGTTGGGGTCGTTCTCATCGCTCTGGTTGTCCCTATACATGCTAGTCTTTGTATTTTTGTCATTTGCTTCAAGTTGGTTGCTCTGTCTGTGGCTTGCCACCAAACAATACTGCCATACGTGAGTATTGGTCGCACGATAGCCGTATACATCACACTTTCTGCCGAATATTCGGTTGCATGCGTAGAAAGCATTTGCTGCTTTCTTAACTCTTTCATTGACATTTAGTTTCCAATTGAGCTTTCTGTCTAGAATTATTCCCAGATATTTCGCACTTTCAGCTATTTTAAGGGGTATTCCCTCTATAGCTGGTGGTTCAAAATGTGGTATTCTTTTATTTGTGAACAACACAAGCTCGGTTTTTTGGAGGTTGACCCCAAGGCCGCATTGCTTTGTCCACAATACTTCCTAATACATCGGTTTGAAACACATTTGGATGCCCTGGAACTGGCTACATTTGATTGCGTTTTGCAAAAATTTTGGTCGATTTATTCCATGCGTTATACTGTGGGACTTTCGTGCATAATAAATGACTGGAAAATGTGTCACCTTGACATAAAGAAAAGAAAAAAAGCAGTCACTGGTGGTGCAATTGCTATTTGCAACGCGAACGCAGTTTCACTTGTAAAATAAATCCGTTAACCGTTTTCAAGATGGACAGATAAATTCAAAATAGTTGGATGCCTTTCATGTTATTGGAAATGTAAAAGTCCTACACACAGCTTCGTCTGATGTAACGCTCTAATTGAGTGATATTCGGAATTTCATTCAAATTTTAATCGATAAAAAATATTTCTCTTGATTTCTTGTAATTTGTTCACAAACAAAATAAAGGGTCTGCCAAATAACTTTTTTTTTTTAGAAAATGCTATAAAAAAAACTACTGAATATTTTCTCAAATTTCTTTTTTTATTTTTAAGTGCAATCCTTCCGGTTAATAATGGAAAATAATTTCATTCAAATGGCTGCCTCGGCTGGCCATGCAGTAGCCTACACGATCGGTCCAATTTTTAAGAACATTATCGATTGTGTGCAGCTGTATTTCACCAATGGCTTCACGAATATTGTCCTTTAAAGCGTCAATTGTCTCTAGCTTGTCGGCGTAACACTTATCTTTTACGGCACCCCACAAATAATAGTCCAACGGTGTCAAATCGCAGCTCCGAGGTGGCCAAACGACATCAGCTCTGCGGCTGATAATGCGATCTTCAAAAACAGGGCGCAAAACATTGAGTGTAGCTTCGGCTGTGTGGCACGTAGCGCCGTCCTCTTCAAAATTTTTGAACAAAAATTCATTCAACATGGCCCGATAACGATCGCCATTGACTGTAACGGCCACTCCTTGCTCATTTTCGAAGAAAAATGCCCCAATTATGCCTCTGGGCCAAAATCCGCATCAAACAGTGACTCGTTTTGGGTGTATCGGCTTTTCAATGTATGCGTGCGGGTTTTCTGTGCCCCAACTGCGACAATTTTGCTTGTTTACATACCCGCCAAGATCAAAATGAGCTTCATCTGAAAAGATGTTTTTTTTTGGCAAATTTGGCATCTTCTCTATGTCGATCGCAGGCCCACTTAGCGAAGCGAAAACGCATTGGATGGTCAGTTGGCTTCAACTCCTAAACCAATTGGACTTTGTATGGCGTCATACCAAGGTCTTTATGCAAAATTCGTCTCAATGATGTCTCCGAAATGTTCAATTGTTGAGAACGACGGTGAATTGATGTTGATGGCGCTTCACGCACACTTTCTGCCACAGCAGCAATATTATCGGGTGTACGCACTGTTTTTGGCTTTTCACGCTTTGGTTTATCGATGAGGATGCCAGTTTCTTTCACTTTTTTCACAAGATAACGAACATACGGAGCTGACGGTGCTTCTCTTCTTCCAAAATCCGTACGCAATTTTCGCACACATTCTGCAACATTACCATGATTTTCAAAGTAATGTCGCAATATTTCCCAGCGTTGTTCAAGCGTTTACACAACCATATTCGTTCAGCGGAAGGATAAAACTAATTATCTGTCAAATCAGACATGAGCTAAGTGTTACCATTCACGAAATAAGCTCTAGTTGAAAAAAAAACGTTAGATGGCGGACCCGTTAAAATAAGAAAACTTCAAAAATGAAATGACAGAGAATGAAGATCGCCATTTACAACAACGCAACGGTATTACGAAGAAATGGAATATATAAAAGTCCTAGCGGACCCGACAGACGTTGTCCTGCATGATATTTTAAGCGACTACAGCGCCATTTGTAGGGCTGATTTGTGAATCTAAACCATCCAGGGCGCCACACAAACGCATACTAAAAATTCATACAAATCGGTCAAGCCGTTTAGGAGATATTTTGAATGTACATGTTCTCATAGCGTCAACAAATTATGGATTTCATAGCAAAGCAATTCACTGTAAACTGTAAATAAATAATAAATGCAAGACACCCCTTAACGTCGTATATTTTGTAACAAAATTTATGCCATTCGTCTGGAATAAGTTTTCGTAGACATTTAACATTTACTTGAATGAAAAAGTCGAAAATGGGCATATGTCCTTCTCATTGTTTTTCTGAATAGTTTTTACGAAAAACCAAGTAAATTGGTTCAAAATTACGTTAATTGTACGTAAACGCACAAAATATAATTTTTTTTATATTTACAGATTATTTGCGTGATATTTCCATTTATTTGTTAGTTCAGGTATTGTATGATATTTTGTTTTTTTTATTGTTTTGAACATTTCAGAAAAGAAAGGTTTAAATTTAACCAAATCTTATAGTAATTGATTCGCTTAAAGAACAGCTTCAATATTCATCTTGTATACCCTTCCTGCCTTGTTTGTATAGGGTTCCGTAATGATGTTTGTTAGTTTGGAGGCAGTGTCTGTTTGTAATGCCGTTTGAATGAGAACGTAAAATCTATTTGTATACATGACACCTACCTTGACATTGGTGCTCCATGACCCCAAGGTATCTACCTGTTTGGTCAGTTCATTATAAGATACCAAATTCAAAAATTTCAAAATTCAAAAATGATAAAACGGTATATGTGTGATTTATCCCATTAGCTGCAGTTCACGACAAGTGCAATTTGTAAGGGGTATACAGTGTTTCAATTATTATTTCATATGTGACCCAAATCTATCACTTTCCTAGGCATGATTCGTTGATGGAGACAACAAAGTTGACATATTCAAAAAAATCCCCTTCGAAGCATGTTTTCCTAAATAATTTCCTGGTTCTTTAAAGCCTACATGCGTTTAAAAAATCGTTTTACTTTCAGAAATGTAACCCACATTCAAGGTTAGGGTTTACAATGAAATAAAAGCCGACATCATGCTGTGCACTTGCTACCAATTAATTCCGCTGCAGTGATTGCTACTCATTAACATACACAAATGCAAAGTTCTCTTAAACTACTTCAAATTACAAATTGAACATGGGTTGGGTTTAGCTTAGTCATAAAGAAATAAAAACCTTTGGTTGTTGTTGACTAGCGAATTATACTGAAGCTAATGGGTACTCCTACACTTTGGGTAAATTGTATTGCAACATTAATGACCAAAACAAGTTGAAAACATCTTCTTGATGTTCCGAAAAGTGTGCGTGATTCAACTCAATTTTAGACGTAATGGTCAAAGTTTCGAATGAACATTCATTTTCATTTTTGGTTTTATAGTCCAAAATGGTAGGGCAGGATAACAGATGTCAGATGGTATGGTATTGTGAAGTCACATACTAGGTTCGATAGGATTTAATATGGACCACTTAACAGGGATATGTCCAGATAATTGCAACAATAATTGACTGGATATTTGCGGCTTGCTCTCTTGTTCGCATCCAGTTTGATCTGTAATTTACATGTGCGATATGCATAGGTTAAGCATCTCAGAGAATACACATCCACCCATTCCAGATTCTGGTATAGACGGGTGGAGATAGACTCCAGCATTAGTTTATGTCTGGCAGATTCGCATTAACTAATTTGAAAAACAAAATATCTGTGGAGTCAGGATATAAAGCTGATGTTGAAGATTTTAAGAAAGCTTTTGACACAGCATTTCATAGTATTCTCCTAATTTTAATTTGGCATTAATTTAATACTCATAAAGTGAATTTCGAGTTCCCTTTCGAATAGGAAGCAGTATGAAAAATTGGTTGTTTTCATCGAGATTTATTGCGGTTTTATATAGTGTCCCAGCCCTATGTGGCTACCTCCATTAATGAAAACGTTAAAAAGTAGATTTAACATTTTTATTAATGAGATCCTTTTATTGCCAAACTATGCTTATTGCCTTATGTGTGCTGATGATCTAAAGATTTGGTTTACTTGTCAACAATATTTATGATTATGAATGCTTGAATTCATACACAATTGCTAATTGTTAAAATGTTAAATATAAACAAAATGCCATACTTTTTCGGTTGATTAGTCCCTGTTATTAAGAACTGTACAATTTTAGGTACCAGACTTTTATGAAAAACAGAAATTAGAGATCTTGTGTAATCTTTGTCACGAAACTTGTTTTACACTCAAGTAAGATATGTTGTTGCAAATACTAGATACTTGCTTTTCTAAAGCGAACGTGCTACGAATTATCAATTTATGCCATCCCTCTTAGAGATACATTTTACGAATTCGTGGCAGAGACGTTTTGGACGTGTGTGATGTTGCTCGATCCTGCTGCCAGCAAAGTTTCGTAATTCAGGCATCAAGAAGTCGTCTAACATCTCCACATAACGTTCAGAATTCACTGTGACCCCTGTTGCGCGTGTCGATCGATTATAGACTCGTTGTGTGTCGATCATGTCGATGGATTTTGGTGTTGTGTTCGACAATCGATAGAGGTCTTTATAATTGTGAATAAAAATTGTTTACTAACTCTACCATCTGGCTGGAAATCGAAGACTCAGGGTTCGGAGCTTTGGGTTACATGTACATGTCCTAACCCTTAAAACGTATAAGCGGATTTTTTTTTAACCGAGCTGTACTGCTCGTTAAATTTGTCACAATAGCTCGTCCAAGAAAACCGCAATGATTCAGAGCAATAGAGCGTAACAAGGACGATTAAGGCCTTATATAGGATAACCTTAGTACTTCGACGGAAATGAATACATTCACGAAAAAGAGCTGTTGCCAAGGGTAGGTTAGGTTAGGTTAGAGTGGCTGCCAGCGATTCACTAGTACACCTATACCAGTTTTTGGTCCATTGTGATATCACGTGGATCCTTTGCATTATTCTTGTTACCTGTAAGAAAACCAATCTGAGCTATTAAAGAAACGGAGAAGACCTCTCACTTGTTTGTCAAAACGCAGAGATTTTGAAGGAAGTAAGCTCCAAAATAAAGCTTCCTGTCTTTTGATAGGGCCAGGCAGTTACAAAGAAGATGAAGTATTGTTTGTTCTTCTTCGTCCAAGCCCTAGCCTTTCTGCGTGCGTGTCCAGTAATGAGACCTACGGTGGCGCTGGTCTAGCGACCGAGATCAGTCCCTTGGATCTTCTTTAATCCAGCTTTGGCCAAATTTGTTTGCTTATTTGACTTATTTGACAACTGAAATTTGATTTGCTTTTATCATGCTGCACTAGTAAGCATTTGCATGAGTGATAGGAATATCATAAATTAACCCGTGTCGGGTACGACTGGTAATTTAGTTCCATATCTGGCGATGTCACTATGCCCAGGCACCAAGCAGAGGTTAATCTCTACCATCTCTCGAAGAGATGAGATGAGTAATATAGGGTTGTTTTTGAGTTAGATGATACTGTTTCCAGCGATTTGATGGCCGCGTGGCTGTCCGAGAAGATGCTAATATCCTTGGCAAATATTAAATTCTCTTTCAGCCAAGATTAGGCTTTTTCGCTATGAGTTCAGCCTGGAACACGCTGCAATGCTCAGGAAGACGGAAGATAGGCTGAGATTTAGCCTTTCGGAAAAGACACCAGCAACCACTCTATCATTTGTTTTGGAGCCTTCGGTATAAAAATGGATCTAGTAAATTTGCGCAGGTTTATTACTTTTCCTTGACGATCTGGCTGAGATTGTGACCTGTTATCAAAGTTTATTCTGTTATTCTGTTCGTTTAAATTTTTTGAGAGGCCAGTTTGAATATTTGACCACTGTTGGATGGCTTTCTTGCAAGAATAAAGTGCGACTGTCACTTTATTTACTCTTTCTGTCATGGTTGGCTTCCAGCTAAGATTCCTGTCCAAAATATGATCCAGGAACTAACGACAACGCTTACCAGCATTGGTCGTAACCACGCCCCAAGTCAGAGACGCCAGGTATCATATCTACTAAAAAAGTCAGATTACCACTCCCTTTTAAAGTATTAAATTAAACTCCAGTTATACGCATCAAACTATATCACCCTTGAGCTTTTTTCCCAATTGCACGCAATGAACTTGAGTATCTTGGATGTCTGCCAATTTTTATAAGGAAGCACGTCGAAAATAAATGTCTACCTTTGTTATCCCCTAGAACTACTAATATTTCCACAATCCCGACCACCAACAAACTTTCATAACTCCCATCATGATTTATCGATTTTATCTAATAACAACTAATATGCACGCAGGGCATTAGCCTACCCCATTAACATTGGTTATCCTGATTTATTTCAAATCCATACTTGAGTCTTGCTTGCTTTTGTTTATATACCTCTATGCTCATTGATTTATTAACTTACATACTCTCATCTAACACGTTAACGTATGCTTGCTTTCAAAATCGACCCAATAGCAGAGGTCACCGGGATCTGACCAAGAAAGCCCATTGGGAGGATACCGAGAAAGAGCACCGATTCCGCCCAGTATATCAACTCATTCCATGAAGGTGAAGATGAACTCATTGACATTAACATGCTCATTTACATCCTGTGCTATTTTTTGAGGAGCACTTTGAATTTATGTATTTCCTTCTTCTTTTCTGTAGGAATACTATCAGTCAGATCGACCGTCCTATCCTGCACACTATCGACACAGTCAGACAGATCTGACAGAATGGGAAGAGCACCAGCAACATCACAATCAATATAATAGCGGTGGAGCGCCCAGAGGTCATCACCCCATGGAGCGACGAAGTGCAGGCACGGCGGACAGGGAAATCTCAGATCGGTATAATTATAGGAATGGCAATGTAAGAGAGAACGGAGACTGGGAAGAACGTGAAGAACGGCCGCGAACGGCGAGGTTGGTTTTTTCAATTTAAACATGAAGAACTGAAATGATTGATTGATTGTCCCCTTTTTATTGCAGCAGGCGTCCGGAAGGTAGATTTAGTGACTCGGCTAGTGTGGTTTCTACAGCGGTTCTCAATCACTATTCTGGTTACCATAGGCGTCCAATCAATAGAGTAAGTTGAAGGCAATGCATTTGAAGTAACCTAGGGTAATTTAATTATTTGAAACTCTCGAGATAGGGTATGTGCTATTGATTTTTTTGTAAACCCTCTCTAGAGAAGGCGTGGTGCTATAGTGTTACAAAAATTCGCGATACTAAAGGAACACATATGACAACACCGAGTAGAGAATTGTTAAGACAGTCCCCGATGGCAATTGGAGGCATAAAATTGACACAAAGAGGTCGTACAGACATATAGGCTAATAAAGGCAATTTTACATCTACGCTCTGTTCTATGAGCGATCGAAATAAGCTCACTAAATCTTCATGTCATGGAGTTGCACTACTTACTGACATGAGTGGTATAAAACTAGGTAAAACTGGGTAAATTTGGTCACAAACAACATTATCCCGGTCGTAAGCTAATTACCTTAAGTTAGGTCTTCCTCTACGTATGAGACCTGGGGGCTGAAGTATTGCTGTTCATTCTATGTACATATCCCAGCCTTCTTCAATGTCCATGCAATGTTTTTTTTGACCAGGTCTATGTTGCTGAAGAGTTTGTAAAGATCGTGGTTGAATATTCCTTTCATTAGCCTGCCAACGCCAATGAGACGGATGACTCTCCAAATAATTTTCACTAAAACCATCTAAGATTTCTTCATCCACTTTTGATACTGCGCTGTAGAGCAGGACTGGGTTGATCAGGGTCTTATAAAGAATCTCCTTAGTAGTTCGAGTGAGGGCTTTACTACTGAATTGCCTTCTTAGCCCGAAGAAATAGCGGTTGGCAAGAATAATCAAATAAGATAATCAGGGGCCCCGTCGAAATGGGTGTTTTTTTTTTTGCAAAAACAAATTAATGACTAAAGTTGGATAACCTTCTACCTGTTTTAAAAAAATTCCTTAATTTAATTGCCTCATTATTTCCTCCACAGAGTTCTAATTTACTATCAGCTACACTATGCCTTGTCAAGGAGCTAGACTACCCCAGCCTAGAAGTTGTAGAGCATGCTGTTCGCTGTCGAATCGATGAACTGTCGGCTGAATGATGAATAAGGCGTCTGCCTTCCTACTAACTATTTTGTTTTAGCATTTTCATTAATTTTATTATTTACATTAATCCTGCCTGCAAACATCAAATGTGAATTAAAATTCAATGCGTTTGGCTTAGCAATACTCTTAATCACAAAAAAAAAAAATACTTACTACAAATTAAACTAGCCCGACATTTTCCCGGATCTCCGAAAAATGACAAAAACCAAGAGATTTATTGTACACAACGTGATTACCCAGCAAAAAAATGATGGTGGGTGTATTAAACAAAAAAAGGCGTTAACAAAAAATCTTCATCCTTGCCAATTTTTTTTTATAAAAAAATTTCTTTTTACAATTTTAATGTATATTTTTAAATACATGTATGTTTAACATAAATAGTAGTATTTACACTTAAATTTTAAAACAAAATTGTTAATTTAGTGCAATCGATTATATTAACACAGGTTACTCAGTTTTTTTTTATTCAGAAAATGATATATTTTTGTTGTCAATGTTTATATAAAATGATTAAAATTAGTTATTACAAGTGAGATAATTTGATTTAGCTCTGTAAGTTTGTTCTCTGTTATTTAACTGTAGTTTGTACTTATTTAATAGCTTAATGATTAGTTTAGGAATAATTTGCTCGATAGATGTTGATAGTGTTTTTAGAAAACAAAACAAAAACTTGCTACCGCACAAAGCAAATAAAAAACTATAAAATAAATTGTTGTATGCATATTTAGAGATTGTAATTTTAACAACAAAATAACGTCCACTAAGTTTCTATACTCATTTTGTAAAAAAAATAAACAAAAGAAAATATTTATAATGTAACAACTACCGATTGTTATCGATGCAATCGATAACTTCTCAAGTATACTAATTCTAATCAAGTTATGACGAATGAATTTTCCTGCTAAACTTAAAATGATAAAAAACAAAACTAAAATATTTGTTACAAAAAATATAAAAACAGTGTAAGCAACCAGAAATGGAAACAATAATGAATCACTAATTGTTTATTTTAAGTGACCAAGAACAAAAAATGCAAAAAATAAATTCGGATAATTTTTAACAAAAATTTGTGTTTTCATAAAAAACGAGTGTTGTTTTCTTTCATATACCGACTGTATCGAGTGTACAGTCTGAAATGAATACGTTTAGATTGTTTGTAAATGGATTGTGTCTTGGGTTAATTTATGAGTTCACAGTTTGGGAAGATGTGCTGTCATTACATCTTTCTTCCGAAAGTGATGGCTAGGTGGTGCTACAAAGTATTTGAATTCTTGTAACGTTTGAGAATATTTTTTTGAACAAACAACTAGCGTAACGACTACTCACTACATCACTCAACAGGGGCCATATTTTGTAAAACAAATATCGATGAAATCACTTCGTTTTAGGTTTTACTATACTCGTAACTTCCTACGACTAGACTGGGGCTTTATTACATAAAACGAAACGAACGGCAAGTAAACGATAAAGAAGTAAACGGTAGTCACGACAAAGTGCGATCGTGTAAAACGAGAAAGGCGTAAGAAAAGTGTTGCCAAAGGAAAACGAAAAAAAGAACATATATTTTTGAAGCGACACCGATTTGCGATTTGTTTTTGGATAGTGAATATGATTCCGAAGGGGAGGAAGAATTAATCTCAAGGGGACCAATTAGGGATAACAAAGACCCAATGAGCATTCCCAATTCAGCGTAAGCAAACTTTTACCCATACGTCCATACTTGATGTACTTTTACAATTTATTTTTGATTATAAAAACTACTTCGAGTTAGCAATGAAGTGTTTATATTCTGGGGAAGATTGATTCACAACTTACGAGTGCAAAATCAACATACATTCTGGAGGTTCACTTGCATTAAGTTGTTCTGCCAAATGGTTCCAAAGTATTTTGGACTTGGCCTTTGTTTGGTTATTTGGCAAATAATTTTTTGCGAGATCTGGATTGATTTCCATAAACGCAATAAGCAAATCCATTTGCTTTGTTTGTGTTGGTGACCTATTAATCAAATATAATTATATAAAAACATATCAATTTTCACTCACTATTTTCTATTTGTTTTTACTTACATTTTTACAGCAGAGGACAACCACTGGCAGACACCACAATACGAAAACGGAAGCTATACGACTATAAAATGTCAGTCAGTCAATTTCAACGAGAACGAAGTGATTTAAACTATATTCGTACGATACTCTTTTTATGTTATCGTATTTCAACGAGAACGAAGTGATTTCAACGATATTCGTTTTATCAATTATAGATCTGACAATTGGCAGTCCTATAGCTTTCGTTTTCGTTTTACACAATCGGACTTTGTCGTGACTATCGGTTACCTCTGTATCGTTTACTTGCCGCTCGTTTCGTTTCATGTAACATAGCCCCAGATATTTTCTTAGTAAGGCACTAGTGTGCTAAGTGCGTACCAAATCAGTTGGCCAACGGTCGATTGCGCAGAGAGAGGATTTAAGGGAAATTTAAGATATTTTACAATAAATTTTAAGAGACCTGCGCAGTAGATTGGCCAACTGATTTGGTACGGTTAATCTAATTTATGGAGGGATAAACAATAACGTGGTCGCAGATCACGCTATTCCGCTATAGTCCAAGCTTGTAATATTGTGTATCAAAACTCATTTGATTTTGAAGTTTACTAGCTTGAACTAGCGTGAACAATGGTCCACGGTTTTTTTTTTACTAACGCACTCGATTACTAGCGTTGCGGCCGTAATCGCGCCTTAACTCTTTGTTCCAATAAGTCAATTAATTTTTTATTTTGAACATGAACAATATTCACATGAACATTTCATTGCCTTCAGTTTGATGACATTCCTTTCCAGTTCTATTTATGCCCTATCCCATCGGTTCTTATCTTGTATGTTAGAAAAAATCCGTTACATACTTGGAGTAGCGGTGTCTTACCGGATTACGGATTCACAAAATATCTGACCACATTGAAGATGAAATCGTTTGCAGAATGAATGCTTGTGCTATATTTGCAATGCAACTGATGAAAGCAGAGTAAGGTATCTTTTCGACAAATCTATTCAACAAGATCAATTTATCAAGGCGATCAATTGATTTATGAATAAACATAGCATTGGTAGGAAAGGTTAAAGGAGTCGTGTTAAAAATTAAAAACATTTCGCCAGGAAGTAACAGCAGTCATTGAATTTTGCATTGTTATGCACTTGTTGTAAGAAGAATGCGAACTGATTTGAAAAAAGTTCTTGTTGAAGCTGTGAATATTGTAATTTTCGTAAAATTTCGAAAATAAGATGGTTGTCCATGGATTATTTCAACTTCGTGATGAGTTGAAAGTTTTCCATCTGGACAAAAATATGTCTTTTTATGCAAACCTTTTTGATGTGTTGCATGATAAGCAATGTATACCAAAATTAGCTTATCTTGCAGGCATTTTTAAAAAATTAAACGAAACTGCTACTGCTTTACAGCAAAAATCCATATCAGTATTATTTGTGAGAGACAAACTGGCGGGTTTAAAAAGAAAAAAATATTTCTGACTTATCTGTGTATCTACAGAAGAACAATGTTGAATGTTTTTCAGTTTTACATTTTTCTTGCAATAAAACATGCTTGAACTCAGAGCAGATGTTGGCAATATGATCGATGGACATTTGGTAAGTCTAGAAAGATAATTATTAGATTATTTCCAGATTCCAAACTGACATCAATTGGGTACAAAATCAATTTCTAATGAAAACCCAGGCTACGAGACTAAGCATTCCGGAACACGAGTCTCTTATAGATCTTCATCGAAACATGTGTTTGATTCTGTATCATTGAACGAATTTTGGGTTGGTATGAGTGAATACCATGAACTTTCCAAACAGGCTAGCTATATTAAATTTGCTCCCTTTTGTCACAACGTATTGCAGTGAGGAAGGCTTTTCAGCGTATACAAAGACTAAATAATAATCGAGAATGGACGCTGCCATAGATACGCGAATACAGCGTATCTATGGCTTTAGTTTGGAATTTACATTGGTAGGAGTCAATTTGAAAAATATATAAATCAAACAATGAAACAGTTTCATTCTTCACACTAACCTTGAAAAAAAAATATCTTAAATATATCTATAATGATGAAATTTGGTATACGAGCTCTTTGTTACTCCCAGCAGAACAAGTGTAAAGATTTTTAGAATCCGCCCACTGCCACCAGAGATCAAGTAAAGAAGAGATAGGAAACTTTCCAGGACTTTACATTTTGGAATTTTCCAGGATTTTGACAGATAAATTGATCACGACGGTCCAAAACGAAACGTAATAAATCGGGTGATAAAGGGGAAGACGTACGAAAGTTCCTTATCTCTTCCTTGATCTATGACTGCCACGCTCACTTTTCAGAAAATCGTTTCTAGTCAAACCGCGGTAAGGAATTTTGAAAAAGAGTCTGATCAAGATATTTAGACAACGGGTTTCGGTAAAATGTTAAGGAATTTCATATGAAGTATTGACGAAAATACTTCGATAGGATTGCAATGAACGTTTCGTCTATATATCAATTTAACCCACGCCTACTTTTTAGGGGCTTTTTCCTATAAATAACGATTTGTATAGCATATGCTATAGAAAATGTCGTTTTTTGTCGAACCATAAAATATTTATATAAACTGTCTAAGTGTCTAAACAAGATGTGGTGACACTACCATATTCTATATTTTATCTTCATAGAGATTTTAGTCACGCCCCCTTTTTGGGGACATGAAAAAAAATATGAAAAAAGCGAACCCATAAAGCTCCAGGAGCGCCCTAAGATTATACTTGCAGATGTTTATTGACTCTGCTCTTGAATTGTTGTATTTTGTTTACTAGTGGAAACACGCGTTCTGCAAGTTCGTTCCATTATTTGCTTGTTTGTAACAAAAATACTCTTGGTATTGTGTGGTTGATTTGCCTGTGAGCAAAGAGTATACAACTACAAGAGTGCGCATCTCATACAACGAAAATTTACTATGAGGGGTAGTGATGTTGATACCCCAGTGCGCACATTGCCATGCCTGCACCAAACAACAGCATAGCCGATGCATATGAACGACTCAAATTCCCTTCGCACTTACCGCCCGCGTCTGTAACGTCGACAACATTTTTAGCTGTGATGCGTACTCTATAGTTATATACCTCTCTGCTGTGAGTTAAAACTACGCTTCTTGTTGGTTGTTGAAATGCAAGGAGAATAGGCATAATATCTCTAAGCTCCTCCGACCATCTGACGTTATAATATCTGTAATAAGGAGGCAGATCTTCTTCTAGTCTTCGCTGTGCCAAAGGTTGCAGTTTTGAAATAAAAGAAGAATCGTTTATAAAATCCGCCTTCTTTGCATAGAGTCCCGTAAGTTCAGTGTATGTATCGGGGACAAACTCCAAACATGAGAACATTATTCAAGACCTGGTCTTACTTACCCTTTATCTCATATTTCATTAGCTCTGAAATGGTAACTTTAATGCTGCTAATTTGACAATAGAGGTTACATGTTGTTTGCATTATACATCTGATCCAATTGCAGCAAGGTGGTTACCCTGACGCATTAAAGTGTGACAATAAGAAACGTGTGGGTTCTCGCCACACTCTAGCTTACCGCTTCAACCAGTTAATTGAAACGTGCGTTAATGAACTGCGTGTCGACAATCTCGCACTGTCCCGTTTTCAATAAAATTCGACACGAAATGACGAATAGTGTTGTCAGAGGGAGCTTGATTGCTACGATATTTTCCACGATAGGCACGTTAAGTTAACAAAACTGGACGACTACTTTCAATGTACGGCGTGACTCTATTGGTAAAATTGTACTATATTGACGTTTCAAAAATATGTATACTTACTTTAACAAATGTCAAATTTTTTCAACCTTTTCATATCGACATAAGATGGCGCAACCTGTGTGAAATTGGTTTTCTATAGAAAATGCTCAATAAAAAGATGTCGTTATCTACCTACAATTTGCTTTAGACTGTATTTTGGTTATAACATTATTGACATAATAACGGGTGGTTACATTTTAAGGGCCGATGTTAAATGTGAACCACACCTTAACATGAAGTTTTTTTCTGCATTTCATTTGACATTTCTCAATTTCAGACTAACTCAATTTGAACCATGGAAAGATACACAATCAAGCAACGCGTTAAAGTTATTCAGGCTTATTATGAAAATGGACGTTCAAATCAAAATGCATATCGAGCACTTCGTGATTTTCGTTAATCGTCCAAATGTGCGTACAATCGGAAAAATAGTGCAAACATTTTAGCAAACCGGGTCTGTAGGAGATGTGAAAACACCGTGTGCATGATCGTACTGCAGAAAATATTGCTGCTGTTCGCGATAGTGTGGCTGAAGAGCACCCTTTCACGCTCGTCGTTGAACATTATGCATAAAGACTTGCATTTACACGCTTTACAAGATGCAATTGAATCAAGAACTAAAGCGTCGTCAATGTTCAGAATTGTGGCAAGAAGTGGCAACAGTGGATGATCAATTTTCGAAGAAAATCATCTTCAGTGATGAGGCACATTTTCACCTCAGTGGATTCGTCAATAAGCAGAATTGCCGCATTTGGGCAAGAGTGATTGTCGAAAAACCAATGCACCCACAAAGAGTGACTGTTTGGTGCGGTTTATGGGCTTACGGCATCATCGGGCCGTATTTTTTTTCAAAATGAGGTTCAGTCAGGCAGTCACTGTGAATTGTGTTCGCTATCGTGAGATGATAACGAACTTTTTATGGCCCGAATCGGAAGATATCCGGATGTGGACGATATGTGGTTTCAACAGGACGGTACCACTTGCCACACTGCTAGCGAAACAATGGCTCTTTTGCGCGACAAATTCAATGGCCGTGTTATCTCACGTGGTGGCGATGTCAACTGCCCGCCAAGATTATGTTGGACTTTTTTCTTTGGGGTTATTTAAAAGAAAAGGTGTACGTCGATAAGCCGGAAACAATTCAAGAGCTAAAGGATGAGATAATTCGGCACATTAACGGCATAGAACCTCAATTATGCCTCAGCGTCATCGAAAATTTGGACCATCGGATGGAGGTGTGCCGCCGAGGTCGCGGCGGCCATTTGGCCGATATTTTTTTTCCATATATAATTGAACAATAGCAATATTATCACAATTGAAAGAAATGACAACAATTTCCTAAATAATTTTTATTCAAAATCAACATCGGCCCTTATGCTTTAACCACCCTTTATATTGTTCAGGCAATAGTCTCGAATTTTAAGAAAAACGCCACTGTTTTACTTTTTTTTTTAATTTCAACACTTGTTTGATAAATTAAGCGGATTTAAAATAATACGTGTGTACTCTTCCGTTCAACAGGAAATCACTATGCCGAATATTATTTTTCCTGGTGATCTTAGTTCTACTTTACTGCGTTAAAGCATGGACCGTATCAAACGAGGATTATGCAATTTTTGGTCGACTCGAGTGAACAAATCATAGATCCCAAGGCTTTTGAGGTGAAGAAAAAAATATTCATTGAGTATTTCAAATGACATGTAGAGCGAATGGACACAGACACAGAGCCTCTGATTTCCTCGAAATGGGCGACATTGTAACGGAAGCCGCTGTCTTAAGTGGATCCCTACAAAATAATCTCAACCAACTAAAACTGCCAAACGGCCCAACTGAAAAGGCAATTAAATATAGGTTGAGAAGAAAATAAACATTGTCCTGGGCAAGTAAAGAAAAAAAACCATTCCTTGTTTACAATATAATTATGACTTTATTTTTACTGATATTTATACATATTTTTATATAAGGATATAATAATTAACATATAACATTAATATTAGCATTGTTTACATTTATTTTGTAAATGCTCAACACCAATGTTCCACAATAAAAATTAATTAACAATTTAAATATTTTAATACGAGTATGTGTATTCATTTGCAATATTGCGTCATATAATTTTGTCTATATAACAAAATTCTTACAGAAAACAAAAATTGTATATTGAATTATGTTGGTTTTTTTTTTAATTTTCTTTTCCATCTCCTTGTTTGCAGAGGATTACAATACTCGTCCAAGTCCACTCTCATTATCATTGCTAATAGTTTTTTTTATTTAATATTTTAGCATCCTCGGGCGAGGTGCGTATTCTAATATATTTTTTTAATTGACCCTAGGTGATACGTTTTATATATGTATATTTTTATATATATTTCATATAGTGAATGTTTTTAAACTTAAAAAATTGTACTAAATCTGACATTTACAAGCGTATAATAGTGTATACTAAATCATAAACTAAGATTTTTGAGTTTGTTTTTTGTTAAATTCTCACATTTTTAAGCAGGTATCTGGGTTAGAGGTACACTATTATTGTTTTCTTGGCTAGCGTTTAGCGTAACCCGGTCTTTTTTTTAAGCTAGGTATTCTACAAACTAATGGACTGAAAGCTTATCATTCATGGTGAAATGATAGCTCAAATGTCTTAAAATAGAATTGCACGTCTCCCGACTTGATAGTAAAATTAATTTACACACAAATCAAAATTAATTTTAAATAAAAATTAAATAATAAAATTTTTATGCATTTTCAAACGTTTCCAGCGATATGTTACGATGTGTATATGCTTGATTTTTGTTTAATAAATATTTAATTAGATAACATTTATATGTTCTGCTTTTTATGATACACTTCAGAACCTCCACAGTTTTTTTTAATTATTATTTCTAGTATTGTCAACAGTCACGAATGCACATGTTTAATGTACAGCAAATATAATAATAATAAGGATACATACACATTTAAAGAGATAAACACGGTTAAGTGCGTAAATAAATGCAATTTCTCTTTTTTTGTTTAAATATCTTTTCATAGTATTTAACATTTACATGTATATTTGTTTACATTTTATCTTTCATATATTTAAATTATAATTAAAAATTAATAACATAACATTTATAGTGTTTATTTTGTTTAATGAGTAAGCAACAATGGTAGGGTTTTTTTATGATATGCCTTTACCTTAAAGATACTCCTTGGTTGTATTTTGTTTTGTTGTTGAGATTCGATATAATTAATTAATAATAAATACATAATAATAATTATAATTAATATATTTTAAAACATTTAAATATAACAGTTTTGAAGTCCTTAGTGTATTATAAATAAATACTACTCATTGTAATTGATGAACTTAGGGGAGGATTTACAAGTCATCCCCGAGGCGGTGGATTTCATCTAACATGAAATCGACATCCTGTTCAGTGACAGCTGATGACGATATAATCGATCTGAAGAAGTTTGGTCGTCGGTCATCGGGTTGATAGCCGACCATCAGGCTACCCTTTTGCATCATGCGTCCCTTGATGATTGGGCAAATCTGGCGAGGTGAAACAATATATAATTAGTTGGGCTTATTTTTAATTAGAAATATAGGGATCTAGTAATCTTTACAAAATGTTTGACTTGTATTTCTAGCTTTGAACCTTATATGCTTTATCTATCAGTCATACAAAAATCTCTACAGAGATAAAATTCAACAACAGAGTATCTTTTCCACGACCTAAATTCTTAACATCATTTAGGAGATTAAGGAGATCGGTAAAAAAATATAGATGGGATATAACAGTATTAATGTCTGTTCCCGCACTTTTTCAGTGAAAAATCGTTTGGAGTCGCTCTCTCTTCCGAAAAAGTATGGAAACGCTTTTAAATAAAATAAAGTAAAATTATTCTAAAGGGATTATGAATACCGTTATACAGTATTCTAAATACAACGAGGAGAAGAAAAGTGGAGATACCAATGTGCGTTTGTTTTAAATTTCTGTAAATTGCAATGGAGAGGAAAGACTGAGTTTGGTAAAGCATTCCACAATTCCATGTTGTTTGGTTTAGGAATAAATCTCTATATTTCATAGTACGTCCGAAGATATGCTTGAGGACGAATTTGTTTGGATTTAGGATCCAGTTATAGCTATCATTGAACAACTTCATTGGAACATAAAAATGATGGAATGTAAAATTTACTTCGGTAGCTGGTTATAGGAATCATTAGAAAATTTTGTTTCAATTTGTTGGAATGAGAAACATTGCTTTAGAAAACTAAATCTTGATAATTGAAAAACAAAAAGTGATTTTCTGCGAAAACTTTAATAAAAAAATTAAAATATTTTTGGATAATCTTGTTTTAAAATTCATAAGAATTGCTTGCCGTCCACTCGCCAATGATTGAATTATTAAAAAAGACGTTAGAAGTAAAAGAACATTTCCAATGAGGCTTTTCAATGATAGCTATAAGTGGACTCTTATTGCAATGAGGGTATTATTGTTGAATTGTTGAAGGGGTTTAATTGCATCTGTCTATTTAATTAAAAAATTTGTTTTTATAATAAGGTTAATGTATGAAAGGCAGAAAACTTTACGATGTTCGAGTAAAACTGTATAGTTCGCTATGGTTGAGTCTCCAACCGCACACTTTTGTATCCTATCTAATAGGTGCAATGAAGTTTTTGAAGATGAAGGTGTGGATTTGAGAACGAATATGAGAAACCTAATGTACTTTCATCAGCAAACGAGTAGATTGAATTAAAAGTAGCATACAAGAGGTCTTTAATACAAATGTCGTCGAGGACAAAACGTAGACTTCGGGAACAGTAACAGAAGCAGACTTGAAATCCACTTGGATTTAACGTTTCGAAAGTAATTTCTATTTCATACGTGAAGAGTATCATCGATAATTGGAATATCAATTGATATCGTTTTCGCCAGTGGACAAGTTTCTTTGAAAACTGTATTGTTGGTCATTGAGGAGTTTTCGTGATTCAAGGGAATTCATAAGCTGAAGGTTAATCAGCGTTTCCAGACCTTAGATAAGATTCGACTGTTTTGGTGATGGGTTGGACAATTGCTGGCTTCCATCTCCTCGGAAAGAGACCTGATGCATAGGATAGATAGAAATATTAGCGCAGTGGATATTATGGGGGGGAGATACCATCTGGATCAACCGATTTGTGTATGTCAAGATCGATAAATACTCTTGCGACTTCATGAGTACGAAAGTAAATTGGTCGCATAAAATGTACAGGAGTAGACTGGATATAATCTGAACATGTTGAACTGGTTGCAAAATGAGCAGCAAGAAGATTGGCTTTGTCTAGAGAGGTGACAGCTGGAATCCTTATTTGGTTTTTTAAACGAGCAGTAGATTTTACTACACTTGAGACATACATACATAGTAGAATTTGTTGCCTCATTCTGATCGTGGAATTGTGAAGAATTTTATACATTTTAATCGCCCGCAATGACGATTTCAGTGTGAAGGTACAGAGATACAGTAAGAAAGCGTATCAAACTCGTTGAAAGCCGAGTTGCTATCCAGGTTTGGGCTTAATTAAATAAAACAGAAGTAATCTATTTGTCTACGGACATGGAATTCCAGATGATTAAATAAGGATTGGAACACTGGCCGTATTTCTGTAGAAATTGGTGACCTTAACCAGCGAATATTACTCTGAAATTCTTTTCCATTGGTTGCGGAGGAGATAACGGATAACAGATCGTGTGATTTTTTAAGAACAAATGACATATCGATACAAACGACTAGTCAACTTTAGATACCAAATGACAGCTTGCTGAATTTTTCAAACAAACATTTTTGCAGTAAATTATTTTATTGGGTTTTATGGAGGTGCAGTTTTTTCCTCTCGTGGGTCCAGTGGCCTAGTGATAAGTTGGTTGGAATACGTTCATTTAAACTTAGAATTTATTTTTTTATAAGCTTTCTGTTTTGCGTAAAGGAACGTCAATAACTAAAAAAAACAGTCAGAATCAGTTCAAATAATATTGAACGGCAAACTTATTTTATATATACTCGGCGGGTGACAGGTCTCCACTTATTTTCTATAAAAATTTAACAAAACGTTAGTTATTACGATTATTGATGTCTGCTTTTGATTCTCTAGGGTTTCGGCACGTCACTTGGTTAAGCTTAAAATACACCTGCAAAATGTTTGCAGACAAATGATAGGATGGAAGGCTGTAGTCAGCATCACGCACGGTCTTGAGTTGGTTGGGTTCAGATGCCAGACAGTTTAATCAGTTCGTTATGTATCGACTAGGTGAGATTCTAGAAAAGGCCAGTTGATTGGCGATGGATGTCTTCGAAACATATAACTTGGCTAATGATGCCACGAAGGAAAGCCGGATGCCATCATTTAGGAAAACGTTGTTCAATGGACCAGTGTTTTTGGGACAACCACAAAAAGATTAGAGCAACCAAGTCGGGAGGTGGAAGAAGAGCGAACTAAGACAGAAGTACTAATAAGAAACAGAGGGTGTATGTGCGTGCATACTGTGATTAAATGCGGTCGTTTCTCTTCTTGGCTGAAGTTGCAGGATATTGGAAATTCCAGGAAATAGAGTTGTTTGCAGATGAACATCATAGAATCTCTTAGAAATGTTAGTATAAGGATAAAAGGGCTCATCGGTCATCGATGAAGGAACGAAGCGACTGAAAATCATGCCTATGGATCATCGAATAACGGATATGTTGGTTGCCTATTGGCATGGACTATATCATCATTGTCGCCATAGCACTGAAATTAATGAAAAAAAAAAACAAAACAGCGTTACTGGATCCCTAGATCCCATAGTGTGCTGTAGATTATTTGTCGATATTGTCAGGAGTGTCATTTATAAAAGACCAAGGTTTACCGTCCTTTTACATATATTGGTGAAGATAAACTTGTTTGACTCCATGAATTTAACTGTGAGAAGACCTGTCGAAAAGCGGTAGGGTGTTCTTTCATTTTTGGGCAGAAGGTACCCATGGCTTATATAGTTTGTCAACTGACTTATGCATCGTTTTCATAAAGAACTTCACCGCTCATTGCAGAAAACCGCGTGAATTCTTCTCTGACAATTGAACGGAGCAGAAAGTGAGCTCAGGGAAGCTCTAAGAACACAGAATTGGCACCAGACAACAACAACAACAAACCAGAGAAAACATGGAATTTTAACATTCCTGCAGCACCACATATGGGTGATTCTTGGAAGAAACTTATGAGATCGGGGAAAAGGGTCTCAAGGATTATCACTTTGAACCATCGACTTGGATCACTTCATACATTTTTACTAGAAGCTGAAGCAATTGTCAACAAAAGGGTCTTAAGGATTATCACTTTGAACCATCGACTTGGATCACTTCATACATTTTTACTAGAAGCTGAAGCAATTGTCAACTTACTGACCTAAGTATCACTGGAATTCAGCAGTTCAGAGGCACTGACCCCTAACCATTTTTTGTTAGGTTTTTCGAATGGACCTTAGTTACCTGGAAGGTTCGACGAGAAGGATCTAAAGTTGTGAGAACCTATATGTGTCGTACTGTCAGCGCGCTCAGCATTTTAGCATCAATTGAACGTTTTGAAGTATGATTTACATTATTTTGGTCTTAAAAAAGTGCAATAATCATCACCTTAAGCATCCTTACCAATTACAAAAAAAACCTCAACTAATCTATTAAAAAATGACCACTCACCTTTCCAAGTTCCTGTTCCTTTTTGCTGTCGTGTGGAATGCCTCTCAACCTCTTTGGCACATACCAGAACGAAACATTTACGCACTCTGGCTCCATAATCAGATGGAATCGATCGGACTGCTCCCTAATGCGTTTCACTTGGTATTTCGTCAAATCCATCAGACGGTCCTGTTGTCGTTCGAAACCCTCGGTGCCCTTTGAACGCCACTGCAGCCACAGCTTAAAGATGTCGTTGTGTCTGCCACACTGTATCACCTTGTCGCCAGTGTCGTAGCTGATGTCGTACTGTTTGTCAGTCATGAACAAGTACTCAGCGGACATTTGATTGCAGCTGATTAAAAGACCCTAAGGGATGACAACAAAAAAGGGGGTGTGTGTGTTAAAGTTTTGCCGTTTATTTACATTTAAACACTTAAAAACAGATTTGCCCCCTGGGGATGAGAGATAATCCCCTTGTACACTTGATTGGCCTAATGGTGGCGGACTGTCGAATTTCCCATGATGAACTTAGACTTTTGCCAAACATCATTTCGTACTTACCCGTACGATTGCTACTATCGCAAGAACAATTCAATTTCGGGATAGAAAAATTAAACTTTTCAAGGACATCACGGCATATCGTGGAGAGTGTGTTTTTTATTTCTTTGAGGAAGATTGATAGGTTTTTCGGGTGGATAACTGTTGTAAAATTCATGGCGAACACATTCATCTCGAGCCAGTCTCAATGTGGACTTTTCTCATCTCCTTGTTGTAAGTTCGTCTTTTGTCGAATAGAATCCACCCTTATAACAAAAAAAAACAATCATTCTCGAAGCCCTCTTTTTTAGAGGAGTCAAACCACCACCAACGCTGCCGCGCCGGTTGGCAGCAATAACTCAGGGGAATTTTAATTAAAAATTCCTTGAATAACATCCTTTCTCACAAAGGAGGCAAAAATGTCGAACACAACTGTGGCCAATGGGTAACATATTGCAAATATGTTGTCAAGGAGCAGAAGAAAACTGCTGAGATATGCTTTTTTGGTTGTGGGATTGCAAACGGCCGTTGGTGAAGGGTCTCCTTTCTATCCCGTTTTGCCTTAGATAGGCAGATTGGCATTCCCCAAAAAACATGTTTTGAATACCAGAAGCTGTAACTCTTTGGAGGTATTTTTGTTTTTTGTAGTTTTAAGTTAGGTTAACAAAAATATGTGTGTATACTTACGTCTTCCTTGAAGTGAATAGTTGAACACTGGAGCAGGGCGCCCATGAGCTTGTGTGGATTCCAGGTGACTGAATCGGCTCTAAAATCACAAAAAAATAAAGGAAGCTGTTAAATTCAAGTCAAATTCATAATTTGTATACAACAGCTCACAGGTGCTAATTGATTAAATAAATCCACGGGAGGGTTGAATAATTGATTTCTAAATATCCAAGGGTGGTTGCAAACCTTCCACTTTGGGTCTGGAAATTTGTGTGAGTATTTAAGAAGAGGGGTGAAGATAAACATAAACATCCCTTTGGGAGCTATTTATGGTTTGGTGATTGTTTGCTGAAATCATGAACAGGCATAGAGGAGGGTAGCTGACAACCCTCCGACTTGTGCTGTGCGTATGTCACTGTTCGACGTTATCTTATTTGCTCAGCGAGTGTCACTTTTTTGCGACGGAATCTTTTATGACACCCCCGACAAAAAAAAAAAAAACAACAACTGAAAGATGAGACAGGCGGTGGTGGTGTAGATGACACATCGGCAGTTTAGATCATAACTATGAATGGAGGACAATCTGTTGTCGTCTGACGTGAACAGTATTTATGTGCTTAATGAAATCTTAATTTTGTTTTGTTAAATGATGAGTGGTATCTGGAGGGGGTTGAAGTGACATTTAAACGATTTAATAGACGACTTGCAGTTACGAATCCCTCGAGATTTTTTGATTTAGTGAAACAACGTTGGTAAAATCTAGAATCTCAGATTTAGTAAAACACCTTAAATTAAATGATTTATGAAAAAAATCGTAGCAGGAGCAAACTATAACTGTTAAACGACAAACGATGAATTTCCTTAATAAAAATCTAAAAATAACCAGCTGTACCCATTAAGCAGAAGGAATAAAAAATGTTAGTATCAGGATATTGAAAAATCTGCGGTTTATCAGGTTATTCACATTACATTTAAGGATTTTGCGGGTATTTTGAAGGGATTCATATGTGGCTCTGAAAGAAAGTTTGTGAGAGTTGATTTCTTGTCTGAATGCCGTAGTTTATCAATTTTGCACACATACACTAAGGGCGTTTACTATCAAGAGGCGGTGTCTTATCCATCTGCTTTTAAACCTTGTGTCGGACAAGTCAAAAGGCTTTGAAGAGCCCTTCAATTTGGACGTTCCATATTGGGAACACATAATTTCGTTTAGTGAAAATTGAGACCTTAACAAATTGGCCAGTCCCCAACGAAACAAACCAAAAAACCCGGTTCTTTTTGGAATAACTTTTCTGGATTTTTCTGGAGAAAGGAGCAAAAATTGAGCCTAATAAAGGATTTAAAAAGCATAAACACTAAGGTATCCAAAATAAAATATTGAGGTATCCGTTCGAAGAATTTTCAAAACAAAAGTCAGTTTCAATTGGAACTCAGTTTGTTTACGAGGTATCCGTTCGATGGATTCCGCATCAGTTCTATGTGGGACAACTTCGGAAGAATTACCGCATTTTATGCGCCGCGCGATCATGTGCGAACAATTTCTTCGGAAGATCTGTTCGAAATGTTAATCAGAATGTAAACCTCTAGAGATAAGAGAAATTTAGAAATTTACCTCGAACGGTCTGACTAGTACTGCCAAGGGTCAATGCTAGCACACCCCAACGATAGAAAACCGACATTGTCAATGCCGATGCAAGAAATTTCGGAGTTGAAGCCGTCTTATCGCAATTGGACGAGGTAGAAGAAAAAATGGTGGTATACTTCAGCAAGGTTCTATACTTTAATGACGTGATAGGAAGGATCACCCCACTCTAACGTTGACATAACATCTTGTCAACCATAAAGAGAAAATTGGAAGCGTCTGCCTAAAATTGAATATGATATATGTTAAGAGTTTGTTAGGGAGGCTGCTTGTTGAAAATGTATTACTGGCAATTCCTCATTACAATTATAGTAGCACATACATAACACTCACACAAATGTTATATAATTTATACATATACTTTTAACATTAACTTTAGTCTTGTAATAAACCTCATTGAATTCAGACTCGTGCTTAATTTATACAAGAGTATTTCCAACAAAAGGTTATGGGCCCAGGAACAAAAAATTAAATAATTTGCGAAATGACGTCTTCTTTGTACCAAATCGAAAAATTGGATGAGAAGAATTACGAATCGTGGAAGCTGCAAATTAAAAGTGTGCTAATTCATAGTGAATTATGGTCATATGTCAGTGGAGCTGATAAAAAACCAGACAAGGGAAATGTTGCAGATTGGAGTAACAGAGATGAGAAGGCATTGGCCACCATCTTTCTGTGCGTGAAACCATCTCAACTCAACTATATTAAAAATAGTAAAACATCAAATGAAGCGTGGATTATTCTACAAAACACTCATCAACCACAAGGACCAGCGAGAAAAGTAACCCTCTTTAAACAACTCCTGCAGTTAAAAATGCAAGAAAATAACCACGTGCTACTGCACCTTAATAATTTTTCATCTCTTGTGGAAAAATTAAAAGAGATAAGTATTGAGCTTCAAGATGAACTTTTGTCAATCATTTTACTTTCTAGCCTCCCTACCAGCTATGAAAACTTTGTTCTCGCTATAGAGGCAAGAGATACTCTACCCTCATGCGATAATCTTAAGATAAAGCTTTTAGAAGAAGGACACAGGAGAGAAGGGGTCGAATCGGATAATAATGCACCAGAACAGGCATTGTATGTACGAAACCAAAGGCAAAGACAATCCCAACAACAAAGTCAAAGGCAAAGTCAAACTCAAAGTCAAAACACTTTTAGAGGAACCTGTTTCAAATGCAATCGACGTGGACACATAGCAGCTAATTGCAGAGAGAAGCACCGGAATAAAGCAACAACATCATCTTCGTTTGCAATGATAAACGCAGCATGCGTCGGAGAGCTCACGAGGCAGTCATGGATTTTCGACAGTGGATCGACTAGTCATTTATGCTGTGATAAAAGTATGTTTATCAGTTTTCGCCCGCACATTGAACAGATAGCACTTGCTAACGATACGCACGTTTTATCGGAAGGCATTGGTAAGGTTATTTTAAAAACTACTCGTGGTGTTGTCACTCTTAGAGATGTTCTTTATGTGTCGACGATGAAGATGAACTTTATTTCTATTTCAAAAGCCGCAGAAAAATCAAATAAAATTATTTTTGATCAAAAATATGGAAAGATTGTGAATAGTGATGGAAACGTTTTATTATCTGCGAGAAAGTTGCAGAATATGTACATTTGTGAAAAATGGAATAATAAGGTTAATGCGTTCACGTGTTCAAAGAGACCATCAACTGAAAATGATTTCATCATATGGCATAAGAGATATGGACATCTGAACGGGAACAGTTTAAGCAGCATAATTAAAAATGATTTGGTAAAAGGTATAAATTTGAAAAGTAAAATCGAAAATAATTTAAAGTTTCAATGTGAAGTTTGCATGAAAGGCAAAATATGCTCGCTGCCATATGTCTGTGAACAAAAGAGGAGTGATAGTATTTTAGACTTAATACATACTGATATATGTGGTCCCATGAGAAAAACTTCAATTGGAGGAGCAAAATATTTTTTACTATTTGTTGATGATTATTCAAGAAAAATGTTTGTTTATTTCTTAAGGGCAAAAAGTGAAGCGCTAGACATGTTCAAAAAATTTAAAGTCATGATTGAGACGCATACTTCGAAAAGAATTAAATCCATTAGGAGTGATAATGGTACAGAGTTTGTAAATAGGTCGTTTACAGAATTTTTAGAGTCCAGCGGAATAAGGCACCAGCTAACTGCACCTTATACGCCGCAACAAAATGGTGTAGCAGAACGAGCCAACCGGACAATTGTGGAGATGGCTCGATGCATGTTAATTGGATCAGAACTACCTGAGAGCATTTGGGCGGAAGCTGTGAATGCTGCCGTGTATTTGAGAAACCGCTCACCATGCCGTACATTGCAAGGAATTACACCATTTCAAGCTTGGTCAGGTCGGAAGCCATCTGTATCGCATTTGAAAGTGTTTGGTTGCAAGGCGTTTATGTTGAACAAACGACCAGGATATTCAAAGTTTAACGCAAAAGGAATCGAATGTGTAATGATAGGCTATGCAAGTGGATCCAAAGCATATCGCCTATATGAGGTCAAAACTGGTAAAGTATTCATTAGCCGAGATGTAAAATTTATTGAAACACCAAGTTTTGAATCCAAAAATACAGACATTGATTACCTTCTTACAGAACAACTCAAAAATGAAATTGAGGTACCACAAATTAAAACAGAAGTCAATGCTGAGAGCGTTTTTGAAGATGCTTTGGGATATAAAGACTTGAATGCTGCTGCTGCGGATGCTGCTGAGTCGGATTTGGATGCTGTTGAAGAGGATGCTGTTGAGTCTGATTTGGATGTTGCTGTAGAGGATGGGATTACTGGGATACAAGTTGCTGAAGAAACAGTTGTGGATGAAGAGAAAGAAGATGAATTACCTAACAGAGTAAGTCCCAAAAAAATATTAAGAAGTGGGAGAGTTCGTATTGTAGATAACAATGATGGTAGAGGTAGTGGTAAAGGCAGAGGAGTGTCCAATTCACTGAATTATATTGCAAATGAATGTCCTTCTACGATAAAGGAAGCTCTTCAGGGTAAAGACGCTGATAAATGGGAAAAAGCAATGAAAGAAGAGTTGTATTCTCTTTCAAAAAATCACACATGGACACTTGTTGATTTACCGAAAAACAGACGTGCTATTAAGTCAATGTGGGTGTTCAATATTAAACGCGATAAAAAAGGGTGTATTCAGCGGTATAAGGCTAGGCTTGTTGCCAAAGGATGCGGGCAAAAGTACGGCATCGATTTTAATGAAACTTTTTCTCCGGTGGCAAGGTATTCAAACATACGTTTGGTTATTGCATTGGCAGTTGAGTTTGGCTTGTTATTACATCAACTTGATGTTACTGCAGCTTATCTAAATGGAAATTTGGAAGAAGATATTTTTATGTATCAACCAACAGGATTTGTGGACAAAAATAATCCGAACAAAGTTTGTAAGCTTCAAAAGGCCTTATACGGTCTTAAACAGTCAGGAAGACAGTGGCATTTGAAGTTCGACTTTATATTAAAAAATATGGGTTTCAAAACATGTGTTAATGATAGCTGTATATATATTATGGATAAGGATGGAAGTATTATTATAATTGTTGTCTATGTGGATGATATTTTAGTCGCATGTAAGGAGGAACGTTACATGGAAACAATTAAGAAAAAATTGGGGATTCAGCTTGATATTGTAGATAAGGGTCCATTGAATCATTTTCTTGGCATAGAAATTCAAAGAAATGGTTCAAGAGGGGGAGTCGAACTCAGTCAACAGCAGTTAATAAAGGACCTCTTAACCGATTTCAATATGACCGATTGCAGGAAAGTGAGCACACCAATTGATCCTGGCACGCAGTTAAAGAAATGCAATGGATGCAAAAATTGTTCTAAGGTTGATAAAACACGGTACCAATCTTTAATAGGCTCATTAAATTTTATAAGCATCACAACTCGTCCCGATATTTCACATTCAGTAATAAGATTGTCTCAGTATAATATGAATCCACATATTGAACATCTTGCTGCAGCGAAACATATACTTAGATATCTTTCTAATACCATTCATTATAAGATTTCTTACAGAAAAACTGGACAAGAATTGTTTGGCTATACTGATGCTGATTGGGGTGGTAACAGCGATGACAGAAAATCGTTTACTGGTCATGTGTTCTTTTTGGCTGGAAGTCCGATATCCTGGGAATCTAAGAAGCAACCAACAGTAGCACTTAGTAGTACTGAAGCGGAATACATGGCACTCTGTTCGGCATCAAAAGAGATCGTCTTTCTACGGAATCTTATCAGTGAAATGGGATTTAGCAAGTTTATCGTCAAACCAACTACCTTATTTGGCGATAACTTGAGTGCTCAACAATTGGTGAAAAATCCATTTTTCCACAGCAGGAGCAAACACATCGATATTAAGATGCATTTTGTTCGAGATGTTTATGAAAGAAAGGATCTCACACTTTCATATGTTCCTACTGATGAAATGGTCGCTGATATTTTGACCAAAAATTTAAAGAAGATAAAACATGTAAAATTTGTGAAAAAACTTGCTTTATTGTAAATTAGACTTGAGGGGTTGTGTTGAAAATGTATTACTGGCAATTCCTCATTACAATTATAGTAGCACATACATAACACTCACACAAATGTTATATAATTTATACATATACTTTTAACATTAACTTTAGTCTTGTAATAAACCTCATTGAATTCAGACTCGTGCTTAATTTATACAAGAGTATTTCCAACACTGCTATTCAGACTTGGGAAGCATTCTCTAGATCCAGAAGCATAAATAGTCGTTTAATATGGCCTTGAGATGAGTCTAGGGCAAACAGACATTTACCGGAACTGTAAGGCCAAGAAACAAAACCCACGGAACAACGAAACAAATATCGTCTTCGAGTTATTATTTTTGTCTCGTTCTGTGCATATATCTCATACACGCTTATGGCACATGCGCGTACATTCATTAATAGTTGCGGGTTTACTGTCAGAGAAAGACTAAAACAAAAAGTCCGGAGCTTTTACGAATTAAGGGGAAGAGGTACTACGATCTGCATTACCTTTTTAGGCTAAGCCCACAAAAAATGAAACCTTTCAATGGCGTAGCTAGGTAACCAAAGGCCCTGGGGCAAAAATTAACTAGGTCCCCAACTAAACTATTTAGAATCGTTTGTTCCGTATTCAAGTATCGTTTTATAGTCCCGCTGTTAAATCGCGCCGCGTTTCTCATAGGTCCGCCTTGCGTCAAACGTGTGCTGTTACCCTGTATTTTTTCAAATAAGTTGCCGTTATTAAAGTCGCGTTCCTGGAATCTGGCTTATTTATATTCCGAATGTGTGAGAAATGTTTACTAGTTCAATTTATAGTTGGTAATTCAGACTCCGAGGGACCCCTGAGCTTGCGGGGCCCGAGGCTCTGCCGGGCCCAGCCCTCCGGTAGTAACGCCACTGAAACCTTTGTTTAGTCCATAAGAATAAGAGCCTACATAATGTTAGCTCCAATAATGGGTTCAGATTATTAACATTGAAAGGCGGGTAAAAGAATGGTGATTGGTATAGCATATGGATCTCAAGGGTCGCTTTAGGATCCTTCGGACTGAATTTAACGACTGAAAAACACATCCCAAGGATCGAAGAAGGAGGAAGGCTGCCTTGTCTCACTTATATAGAATCATGAAGCCTCTACTAGTCGATGAATAATCTCTTGAAGTATTTGAAAGAATAGTCATATGAAGGATTTATGGTCTTCTTTAGGCAGACAAATATCGTTGTATCAGCCTTATAACAAAAGAGTTGTCTAATTATAAAAATACGCACCAAAATACGTAAACTTCGACCGGTCCAAAGCCCATTTTTTACTTATTAAGTAAGTATAAGTAAAAAATGGGGTGGAGCTACAGTCTGTAATGAGCATGGACTTCAACCAATATGCCTTTCTAATAAGTCCGGTTATTAGATATAACAGCTTTTAGTTGCCAACTTCAAGTTTGTAAAGGCGCGCCACTTAAGTCCAGGTCTTCCCTTACTGTGCCCGACGCCTGGCTGTGAATCGAAGACTCTGCGAGTCGTAGTATTGTACTAGCCATGGGACATTAACCTGGCATATGTAGATAAAGTCCTTGATTAAATCTTAATTTCCAAAGTCCGTCAACACAAAAGGCACCAATAATTTTGCGATCACAAACAATAAGGATTTCTTCATCTTCTTTTGATATGGTCCATTCTTCCAGTCTTATATTAGATGTTTTTATTATTTCGAGTACGGAATTTAATTGATTGGCAAGAGTAATTTTTCGTTTTTTTTGACGAGATATTGTTGTCAGAGTAAATAGCGGACCCGAGGTAGATAAGGTCCAGTACTACCTCAAAGTTGTATCTGTTAATGGTGAGGTTCTGTCCAATTCATCGATTTTGTGTGCTCTCTCGTGTTGACAGGATATACTTGGTCCTACACATGGTGTCAATATAGTCGAAGTATTCTAGTAGCTGAACCGATTTTTAGAAGATTGTGTCTCTGGTGTTGGCTCAGGAGTTTTCCACAATCCTTTCAGGAGTGATGTTAAAGAAGTCACATGACAGTGCATCGTCTTATATCGAATGTTTCGGTGAGGTTTTTGCCGACATAGAGTTCTCTATCGTAATCCTGCACAGACGGATGTTTGAGAGGTATACCAAAACTCTGGCTTTGTAAAGTTCGTCTCTATAAATGCTGTCGTTTGCGGCTTTGATCGATGAATAGGAGGTGGTTATCAATTCGGACTTCGTGGGTTTTTGCAGGATCTGCCGATGTGTGAAGATTTGTAAACTTTCTTTGCCTAAAACCACACTGATAACCACAGAAGAGGTTTTTGTTGAACGATTTCACATATTATTACGGTAGATAGGATCTTGTAGGCGATGATGATCAGACTTATGCCTCCATTGTTGGCGCAATTCTGAGGATCTTATTTTTTTTTTTCAAATAAATGAAATCTGCAATGCGTTTATAGCAAGTGTCCGGATGATATTTTATTCAGAAAACTTAAACAATTTTTGTTTAAAATTCAGGCAAGGAGGATGTGATTATTTAACGTATAAATATCAGACCAAAACCAGTTAATCATATTTCCACTTCACACCACAATCGACACCAAAATGACGAACACCAGTTAATTTAATCTGTCCTCGTGTTCCCAGCACTCTGGAACCGAAGGCATATATGTATGGTCTTCAGATTAAGTTGAAATACCTCTTGAAACGACTTGATGTGTACCCTAAACTCACACCAAAGGAATTCGAGAATTGGGTTAATTAACACCTTTTAGTTAGGGGTCACTGCTAATAACACAGATCAATGGATTAAAGACCTGTTCTACTGTATCTCCTACCAGCGTGTAAGCATAGTGCAACAGCCCAAGCCTTGTGGCAAGATCAAATACCCGTCTCTGAGCTAGCGGGTGGCCTGTGCCTAAAGTTGGGTGCATACTCCTCATTCTAGGGTGTCCGGACTGACCCAATAGTCATGTAATGGTGAATAGCGTTAGAATTTAGTAGGGTCCAAACCCGACGCTGAATAATCAGCCAACACGGGTGATAGAAAGGCCTGGTTTCATTTTAAAGTGGACAACTGTTTAGCTTTACACATTTTCCTATCTAAGGTTAAGATGGCTGGCCCGTATTGGGTAATTGAACACCAAGGCTTCAGCTTGTAAAGGTTTCGATGCCAGGAAGAAATAAGAAACCACGGCCTTATCATCGATTGAGTAATCAGAAAATAAGTCATATTATTTAAGGCCCAGGAACACCTCGTCAACCGAAAACAAAAGATGGTTCGAGTATTCGACATTTGATTGACAAATTCTAGTTAATCGCTTCAGAACCTTTGAGATCACTGGAAAATGGTTTATGGATCCATTCTGTCAGTGAAAATGCTAGGCATTATAAAAAAGGAGAGTTTGGAATACAATTGTTGTTAGCTTTCAACTGAATTTATAATTCCATGCGGGGATTTGACTATGCGTTAATTCCGTACACTCTTAAAAAAACAACATTACAACATTACAAGTTAGAAAAAGTCGACTGCAATTAAACGTCTGATTGCAGCAAAATTTACAATTTAACTACATGCCGAAACTCTAATCTTTACTGCTCCAGTCCACAAAAATATCTACTTTTGCCCTACCAAACGATTACAGAAAAGTCACTTTGAAACTATATAACTCCAAAACAAGATTCAATATATATTTCCACCCACCAACAAGCCAACGTTCTTGCACCAGATTAAAAAAAAATAGTGCCCCAAAAACGACTTTTCTAAAAGCACATGCTGTCCTTACCAAAATCACTGCTTCACAGGCCATTTTTCACACACTCAGGTGTTTTGAATACACGTCAGGATTAGAAAGTCAATATTATTTAATGCACAACAGGCCGGCATCCTTTTGTGTACGAGTACCCTCATAAAACTCAAATAAGTGGGTAATTTATTTCATTACAAATTCCGTAATCCTTATGGCAAACATACTAAAATGAAATGCCTTCGGCAAGGGCGAACCGCATGCCCGGTCTACATCCATCACATTTCTAAGGGTGGTTTTTGGGCTTACTCCTTCCATTGGAGCAAAATTGAAAATGCAATTAGCGGCATAGCAGCAGTGCTTAATGCGTACAGAGTTCACCACCACCATCGACCCGGCTCGACCCTTATATCAGTTTACAGTTTTAACTAGAATTGCATTTAATTCACACTTAGGCCATAAGGAATAAAAAAAAACGATTGAAATCCTTTAATTGAATTGCTTTGCGGCCACAGTGCGTATAGTACGTACTAACTGAAAGAGGTGGGTCCCGAACGCATTAGCTAAATCCCACTTGGTGAAGATGTATTGGCATATTGCGGTAAACTCACACTCTTCGGAGGCGAAAACCTTTCAAGAAAGCTCACTGTGCTTCGAGGATTACCATATCCATCAAATCAAACAAAGGACCATTCGTTCGCCCTTCCATTTCAGAGGCAGCGCGCTGCTTCTAATGCATCTAAACCACTAATCTCACTATTTTCCATCCGTCTCGGGGTAGGCATTGTTTCAGGATCGATTTTGAAAATCATTAGTCTCGCACCGATGCATCATTTCAAGTTCGAATGCAAAACATGCCAACAATAACAATGCGAGGACGATGACAAATCATCCGTCAGCAACAGCAACATACTATAGGACGACGGAGGTTTTGTGTTTTTCCGTTTTGGGATGAAATTACTTTACAACAACCCCTCACATGAAGTTGGATACTGTTTTTGATTAGATGGCAATTACTTGCAGACTTTGCAGTGATTTATGAGAACACTTATTCTTGTGGACAGACACATTGTTCAGGAGCCGCAATTTGGCTTCGGGCTATTGACCATCTGTGTTTGCAATTTTCAAAGAGTTTTTTATTCACTTCCTCTGTGATGTTTTGGATGGAAATGGTTGTTTCTTATTTGAAACTGAATTTGGGGGTGATCTAAAAAAAAGATGGAATATATTTATCAATCACTTACCTTTCAACTCCTGTCAATCTTGGGTGACGATATTTGCGTGACAACAGTAAGCCACCACCCCAAGCGGCCTGTGTTGGAGAAGGAAGAAACGGGAGAAGATTTTTTATTAGGACATCATTTCAAGGCTGAGAATGAAATTTTAATAACAATAATACAAACAATATTCTTAAAGAAGGCTTGACCTATAGGCTGACATTTTGACAATACATTCTTAAAGAATGAATAAAGTAGACAACCTCGAAGAAAGTATTTTTTTTAATTCAATGAAAGCTAGAAATTTTGCAATAATTTATAAAAACTGAATAAATAGCGATGACTTCTGGCATTAAAAAAAAAATCTTTTAGGTAAAATTATTCATTCAACCATTCCCTTGCTCTTCTGTGTTGTTCTGGAGCAAAGCAATGTTCTAAACAGCACATCGACTCATCTCAAAAAATGTTGCATTAGTTGCAATGCTTGTTTATACATGACCATGACCAGAGAGAAAATATCTTAGTATTAGTGTACTGATCCGAGGAAGCAGTAACATGATAATATTTTGTATCCAACGTTGCTGTTGATCTCTTTTTAACTGCGCACCAAAAACATCCACCAGTGACAATTCCATCCTTGATAATAATCCTTCTGTATATGTGAATCCATGTTGTGCAAAAAAGAATAGAAATAAACGAAAGGATATCACAAAACACAGGAGTGGATTTGGTTGGGTATTGAGAAGTTAAGTTGCTAGACTTCCATCGGACGCATCTTTATGATTTATATAAGATTATGTTAGGGAGTTGGAATCGAGTTACTGCGGATCACTGCGGTCAAATTGGGCCTATTGTGATTTACTCCAATTAGAGCTCACTCATGATACCGGACTTTGTGATGAATCCTAGTAAATCTTTGAATAGGCTGTTAGATATGTTCTCTGCCTCAAGGTAGTGTTTACCTAGTTGGTGTTAACGTAATTGCATAGTCTGTAGGTGTTATATTGAGTTATTTCCATAGCCAGGAGGTGTTTTTTGACTTGAAAATGTCCAGTAAGGAACCCTGTGACAGATTGAATCTGACTCCTAGTTAGATGTAGGAGTTGTTTCGTTCTTGTGTGGAAAGTGTTTGGCATGAACATTTTGGTTTGTCTTTTGCCTTCAGTATTAGTCCAGTTATGATTGGCCCTGTTTTTCATCCATGTTTTAATATGGAATTTAGTAGTGCTGATGGGTAGTCCACAGAATGGTCTTGGCATCACAAATGCCGATCCTTTTCTGGCTAGTATGCCTGCTATTTTGTTGCCTAAGTGTCCAATCTGTGCTGGCACCCAGACAAGATGTACTCTGTTTGTGCTGGCTAGCAATGTGAGTAGTTGTAGGCGATCCCTTAGGACATATTTCTATAGCAAAGATTTCTGCTTGAAATACGGATTTACATTTGTCCATACTTGTGCAGATGAATGTTTTTGTTTTTAACATCGCATGTTCCTGCTCCAATTCCTTCATTTGTTTTTGATCCATCTGTGTACCATACATAAGAATCTTTGGCAAATGTTGGTTTATTCTGTTGCCAATTCTGACGATTTGGGAATGTTACCTTGAAGTTTTGGCTGAGGTTGAATTCGGGTAGATAGTTATCTGTCATGGTGATTCCAAGTGTTTCATCTTTATTCAGTTCCATAACAATTTCAGGATGGATTAGCTTGGAGTTATCGGCATTATCAGATATGAGCATGAAAGCATTTGTCATGGCTTCTTTCTGTATTTGAAGATGTAGAGGTATGGAAGGTTTAGGATAACTAACTTCCAGCGCTGCAGTGGGAGTTGTTCTCACGACGCTCGTAGATCATACTCAAGCTAGTCTTTGAAGTTTGTTGAGCTTGTCTTGTGTTGACTTTTGTTTCGTTTTTTGCTACTGCATATGTGACAATTGGTCTGGTTATGGCTGTGTATAACAGCATGATTTTGGGGTTTATCCCCCAGCTTTAACCAATTAGACTTCTGCCAGTCGGCAACGAGGCATATTTACGGCAACGTGTATATGCCGCAATTTGAAAATAAAAATAAGCATATTTACTGATTGGGAAAACCCTTTTGAGCAAAGTTGACTTGTTTGTTATATATGACTTTTCATCTCATTTACTGGACCTGAAATTTTGACAGTAAACATATATTTTATGACATAAACCGGGTGATCCAATTGGAGGTACTTTTTTCTATAGCGTTGTTTTTATTGAACGCACATTCATAAAACGATCACCAAATTAAGAACTATTTAGACTATTGGACGTTCATGCAACAACCAGAGTGTCCTTGTGTCCAACCTCATAGAGACAGTAATAATGAGAACATTGCTGCAGTAGCAGAGAGTATTCATAAAGACCATCATCAATAAATTCGTCGCCGTTCTAAAGGTTTGGGCAGGTTTGGGGATCGCTACAGAGCAATGATCAATGCATTTTTGTTGCCGAAAGTTCAAAATGGTGCAACATGCCATTCACCTAATGAATCAATCGCTTTATTGATGTAAACGTTCCACGAAAACATCAACTCAAGAAATAGTCCTGTCAATTGCCCATCAAGATTACTTTCTATGAGGATATGTAGATATAATCTCATATTCACTCCAATATGCATGAACGATTGAAGCTTTGGAAGCCAACGTAACCCGGCTATTCATGGAAAACCGGCTGATATGCTTGAAAGAGTGGTTTAAAAATTTAACCCACAGAATGGACCTTTTAAGAGTTAGTCGTTGGCAACATTTGAAGGAAATTATAGTTTAACATTAAATGGCATGAAGCAAACTATCACATCAAATAATTATTTTCCTCAATACATTGATTTTTTGTGTTTTATTTAAAAAAAAGCCAGAAAGCTCTTATTGGATCACCCTTTGTAACCGCCAAAAAATAATTTTTCGAACGTCGATGTTGGAATGGGGAAATAACCGATATTTTTGTTACATAAGCAAAAAACATTTTAAGAAATTTCGCAACGATCCATTCGAACTATCGCCCATCCTCCTGCGTTGTCCTACAACTCAGCAATGTTCAAAAAAATCCATCGAATCATTTCCAAAAATGTTCCATCATACATAGTCATACAAGTCATGCAGTCAATATTCACTAAGCTATGGTTGATTCTCGGTAACATGACTATATTTAGAATCTCAATGTTTTGTGCTCTCTTTATATGCCTTATCACCCATTTATCGTGTATGTAAGAACGGACTAATTCGCAGAGACGAAAAGGTTAAGATTTTGACAGTACATTTTGATATAGAAAACCGATAAGACATTTTTTTCCAAAATAGTTTTCTATTTTCGCTATCAAAACTTAAAACAGCGATTTGTAGGAAATCACTAAAATGAAGGGGGCTCAGTGGCGCGATAGTTGGTGCGATGAACTGCCTCGCAGGGTTCGATTCCCAGCCGTAGAAACACCAAAAATTATTTTTGACTGGCCCTCCTCTCGTGGTGATCTGACAAATCATCCGAGTAGTATCAGTTGTCAGGAATAGCTTATCTCAACTTAGCCGTTCGGATTCGGAATAAAACAGGAGGTCCCTCCATCGTGCAAGAAGTACACACGCACACATGAATGGTTGTGAGAAAGCTAGTCCCTAAGTACTAACGAGCATGTTGCGCCAAAAATTTGTATTTTTTTTTGACTAAAATGAACGTTCCAGCTCCGCAAACCTTCCCTTTTAAAAATACTTACCCCACATAAAAACATACAAAAAATTCAACAAATAAAATTGTACTTACATCAACATGCATCCAGCAGTTGTGACGTTGGCAGATGTCCGCCACCTCATTGAGTGGATCAAAAGCGCCCAGCACTGTTGTTCCTGCAGTCGCGTTCACAAAGAATGGAACGTGTCCCTTTTGTTTCCGCTCAACAATAAGTCGCTCCAGTTCGCGTGTAATCATGTGTCCATTCTCATCGGATGGCACCAAAACACAATTGTCCGTACCAAGACCACAGACCGCGGCACATGACTTTATCGAATAATGACACTGATCCGAGGTGAACATCACCAACTGTCCAGGCAGTGCGCTAGCTCCATGCTCTTTGTATCCTGGGAACATCTTGTGTCGGGCAGCCAAAAAGGCGTACAAATTCGAAATGGATCCACCAGGAGCCAAAATCGAATCGCCGCCACTCCATCCGATGATCTCTCGCATTTTCGTCAAGACCACAGTCTCCATCAGGATGAAGACGGGTGCAATTTCGTACGTGAACATATTCGTGTTGGCAGTAGCAGTCAACCATTCGCCGGCCATCGAGATCAAATCCAATCCATTCGATAGCTGATTGAAGAAATGTGGATGTCCTGTCAAAGAGAAGGAGGAAATCAATGAGAAACAAAGAAAAGGAAACAATTTCTCGCCATATTAGCCACGACAAGGAACACTCAAAGACAAATCATTTATAAAAAGAACGAGGGTGCCACCGACCGACCCACCACCATCAAACTCGTGTGTTCAGTTTGCAGCAAATGTCCCGGAATAATCCTTCGAAAATTTCATTCCTCCTTTTCGAGTAAAACACACACAGATAGAGAGAGAAAGGGAGCTAATCTCCAATTGAAGGATGCTCCGATTCCTACAATGCTACAACACATTATCCACTTTGTATAGGAAGGATAATTATTGTAGCAAAAGACACGAGATTGGCAGTAATCCTTGGCGTGTTGGATATAAAACTAAGCTTGACAGACGGGTCCTCTGTTAGAAATTATTTTTAATGGAGCTGTGTGGTGTAATTTAATAGTTTCACTTCTAAGCCCTAAATATAGATAGAGAGGATTATGTTGCGCGAAACTTCTCAAGCGCTGCTTTCGTATCTGTGTGGTTGCAGTTGCTGCTTATTCTGTTACCCGCTATACCGGAATGGCGCATTCAAAAGTGAAAAAAAATCAACTCTTGACTAAAAGAATAGGCACAACGGAGGCAGTGATAAAAAAGCCCTTTTCAAACGCATTCCTGCGTAAATTCGAACTCACATATGGTCCATCCGGGACGTCTGTCAGCAGCATCACCGCCCCCACCGATGGGCTCCGTATTTTCCCAGGATTCATTGATCAGTAGTCAAATTTCAATTGCCAAAGGTAGCAGATAATCAAATGCTCATTTATTCCTAGCTAATAGGAGGATGAACAGGAAAAAAATGAGAAAAACACCAATCCACCCCATGAAATCCATGAAATGGACAAATAAAGGATTTGCCCTCTCAGAGGGTACGCCAATGTCAATTCACATTTTGGGTGCCATAAGTCGTGTGATTAAAATCCCATTGAGGAGGAAAATCTCCCTCTAGTGCCTTGGCAGGTGCTGGGGTGGGGGTTACAATGCAAACATACAAACACACACAGAAACACACATACATGAACAGACTTCCGAATCCTTTTTGATGAAAGACATTGGGGTCCCTGGTATGTGTACTTTTTCCCAGCATCATCCGTATACGTTGAGGAACATTTGCAAATTGAAATGTTGCCACAGATGGAGAATGTCGAGTCGACCTTCTCATCGTTGTCGTCCCTTTTGTTGGGCTTCCTTCGAAGGATTTTATGTGTTATACGTTGAAGGGGGATCAGTGCAGCGAGTCAGAAAATAACAACGGATTTTGATTAAAGCTCCCTTTTATAGAGTATCTTCTCGCATGAGGAGAAGGAATATAAACGAGGGTTGTAGCACACACATCCTTACACATCCGTGCGGGATTGAATTTTATGAGAGATTATGGATCATAAATGGTCTCATTCTTTTAGATACTTTGAAGAACAAGGACTTTTGTACTATATGCGTAGAGGGGTGGCTTGTATTAACATTTTCTATTCAGAAGTATGCCTTGTGCTAGGCTGAAGAATGTTTTTGGCTTTGTGCGCTTCAGTGTTTTCTTCTCAGATTGAAAAACAACATACTTGGGATTAAAAGAATGAGTGTCTGAAATAACCCGGTCTTTACTAGGCAAGTCAAGTGTGAAGATTTGTCGGAAACAATTATTTCAAGACGAACTTGAGTTGGAGTGACTCGGTTTTGCAGAATACACTTGATAACTTAGGATGTAAAATCGCTATCTTGAGTTTAATGGAGCTGACCTGATAACCGGTCCAAGCTTCGCAAACAGAATGAATTTAAGAAATCTTTAAATTTGTAGAGGAGCTGATAGTACTTCCATGCCTTGACTTAAAGATGTAACATCTGCCAAGGACGTCAGCGTTCCCAAAAGTAGCTCCAGACTACTGATCATTCTTTCAAGAAATCCCGGAGATGTTAAACATTCTCATTCTAGAGAATTAAAAGGCTTAAGGACTCGAACTAGTTTTCCTATCTCTACATCCAAATTATTTTAGTGCAGAAGATCACCACGTGCAAGATTACAACAATAAGCAAATAAACATTTTTAGGGCAACAGGCTTGTTAGTACGCAGGGCCTAGCTTATTCTCACAACCATTAATGTGTTACTGTTTACTTCGGGTACTATAGCAAGGTTACTGAAGTAAAGGAATACAGTCAAACCTGGATCTAAAAAAATGGATCTCGCTTGATAAACCACACATTGGTGCCACACCCACAATAAGTGTTGTCCCTGGGCGGTATCTAATAGGCCAGCACGCAACAACACTTGGCCTTTACGCAATAATTTCTGAAGGATGTGCATGGAAGAAGAGGAGAAAGAGACAACTCTTTATTTTCACACCTACCAGGATTTCTTAATGAAAATGAACCTTCACTGTAGAGCCTACTGCCTTCGTAATCTAAACGATTTGTCCAAAATGGAATGAAATAGCATCTTCTGTTTTATTGTTAATTCGGTAGTTTATATAGAAAATCCTCCAGATCCACGTGGTTACACAATAGACCAATTCTGGTCCAAGTGTGAAGGTGAACTGCAGGCAGGTACTTTATCCGAACCTAACCTAGCCTGGTGTTACCGTTTAATTTTTTTAGGGTTTTTTTTAAACCATTCACAGTTGGGATTATAACATTTAAAAAAAAAGGTTTGGGTATTATTATCCAGCTGATGGTAACTCCCCGTGGGTTTGAAGATTTAGTATGAGATTGCAATAATCCAAACCAAACAAATTTTTGCAAAAAATGTGAAGACGAATGTCATATAGCAAATAAGTTAAACAATCAACTTAAATACATCTAAAGACTTAAGAAACTATCGCACAGAAAATCAAAGTTTCCCAGATTATTTTAGACCTGCAAAATTAAATGATGAAACTTATTTTATCTATTATCCAAACCAGAAAAAAGCCACACTGGACTTCGAGAAAAACTTGTCAACTAAAGAACAGCGGAAGTCATCGTATCAGAACATTTTTAGATTGCTCCCTGAGAAGGAAATCGAAAAGACTAATTTACGGTTTACATTTTAATTGTAGAATAAGGATAGTTCCTAGTGAAATTGTTCCTTATTCTAAAAATAAAGTGATCCTATGTCTTCTCAAACTACTGATTTATAACCCAGCTAAATTTTGCATATAAAATCCTATCCAGCTTTCTGTGTTACCGCCTGGAGCCTTTTGCATATTATCAGTACGTACCATCATAGCTTCCGACCCACCAATTCGACTATAGACCTAATTTTTACCTCAAAAAATATTGGAAAGGACTCGTGGTTACTCGTGGTCTCATAACGAAATCAAACATCTTTTTATCAATATTGAAGCCGTATATTGGAGAATCCATCACCTGAAGCTATATATAGCGGTTATGGAATTTAGGTTTCCATAGAAATTGATACAGTCTAATACTGGATGCAACCCGATAATACAAGATGTTCATTCTGAAATAAACTTATCTGAACAATTCCAAACATGCAGCGGATTTCGACAATGTCTGTTGTTAACGAGGAAAAGTCAAAGGTACATCCCATCACCAGAGAAGGTATTGTCCTCCCACAAGCACAACCCTGGGTAATATGTCACTGCTAATAGTTACAACAAGCCAAGAGAATCTTCAAAAGGATCAAGCTCGCAGATTCCTTGGACTGAATAACTGGAAGATATGTGCCCAGGATCGTGGGGGATGGAAGGCTGCCTTGTCTTAGGTAGAGACTCCTGGGAGTTCGGGCGCCCGTTAAGTAAAATAAGTATGACCAGGTCTTAAGTACTGTTCTAATGTATGGTGTTCGACCAAAAAGCATACAATGAACTTCCTGGACTTTTTTTTTCTAAAAGAAATCCTCCTTTTTTTCAAATTTCCAATCATTAACTCACCATATACTTGTATTGAAAAAAAAAATTTGCCGAGATATATGTTTGTAGAGCAAGGATGTAGATTGAGTGGGCAAGAACAGCACCCCGTCCGACGAACTGAGCTGAGCATACACGAACATGCAAAGCCCTCCTCACCCGTGGCATACCAAGGCTTTTTGGTGAAGACACTGAAAAACATTGTTGTGAGTACTGATGAGCATCTAACTTAAACCAAAGAGGTATAAAACTACAAGATTACGCATCACAGCTACAAATGTTGTAGTTGTTTCAGACGTGGCGGTAAGTGCGAAGAGAATTTTCGTCGTTCGTATGCATCGGCTATGCTGTTGTTTGGTACTGGGGTAGCAACGTGAACACTGGGGTATCAACATTAGTACCCCACATAGTAAATTTTCGTTGTATGAGATGCGCACTCTTGTAGTTGTATACTCTTTGTTTAAACCTAACTAAAATACTCTACACGAGCTTAAAAGAATTCCCGGTTTCTTTCAGCAATAATGATTGGTAAAGAACCCGAAATATGCCAACAGTTGATGGCAAATTTTGGTCATCTCCTTGCCAAGTCTGTAAAGATTAGTCTCTTAAGATTATTCGCCAGTTACAGCCTGAAAAGTCCTGTTTTTCATTGACACGAATTTCAACTAACAACGAAACGAACCACACAATACCAAAAAACTTTTTGTTACAGAAGAGCAAACAATGGAACGAACTTTCAGGGAATGTACTTCACCCATTATGCAATTCTCAGGAATTATGGAGCTGATTAGCAATCAATAGACACCTGAAAAAATCACCACAGAGAGCTCTTGTTTTTTTTTTATATATTTTATCAATCGATCGTTTAAAAGCGCGCTAATTTTTTTTAATGTATTAGGTTTGCTTTGTCTGAGAAAAGCATATAACAAAGAACAGAATTCGATTTTTCGGATGTTAGAGTTGCAAAAAAGTTAAAAATATGCCCAATCATTCTTACGTCACATCAGTATTCTTATATGAGTTTTCATTAATATGCAGAGTGTTCGTTAGCTCTCTAGAGTAATAAACTCAACAAGGCCAATCACAATCGAAGTTCAGATTAAAAAGACTGGTAAAGATAACGGGTGATTTTTTAGCTGGTTTGGTTTTGGCAACACTGGTTTTGACAGCTGACGAGTGTTTAGTACCTTGTGTCACTGTCAAACAGCTTCAGTTTGGTTTGCAATTTAACCATGGATCGTCTTACAAATGAACAACGCTTGCAAATTATTGAATTTTACTATCAAAATTCGTGCTCGGTTCGAAATGTTCATCGCGCGCTGCTTCCATTTTATGATCGGCATTCTCGACCTTCTGAGCAGTCTATTCGGAAGATTGTGACCAAATTTCGCACCAAATTTACTTTGTTGGACATTAAACCACCAACACGTTTACGTACTGTGCGTAGTGAAGAAAATATTGCGGCCGTATCAGCTAGTGTGACAGAAGACCGCGAAATGTTTATTCGGCGCCGTTCCCAGCAGTTAGGCCTTTGTTACAGCACTACGTGGAAAATTTTGCGGAAGGATTTGGGCGTAAAGCCTTTTAAGATACAGCTGGTGCAAGAACTAAAGCCAGCCGACCTACCACGAGGCCGAATTTTTGGTGAATGGGCTCTTGGAAAGCTGGCCGAGGATCCGCTTTTTTATCGAAAAATTGTGTTCAGCGATGAGGCTCATTTTTGGTTGAATTGGTACGTAAATAAGCAAAATTGCCGCATTTGGAGTGAAGATCATCCAGAAGCATTGCAACAGCTACCAATGCATCCCGAAAAAGCCACTGTTTCGTGCGGTTTATGGGCCGGCGGCATTATTGGGCCATATTTCTTCAAAGATGATGCGAATCGCAGCGTTACTGTCAATGGTGAACGCTACCGAGCGATGATAACAAACTTTTTTTGCCCGAAATGAAAGTTCTTGACTTGCATGATATGTGGTTTCAACAAGACGATGCCACATGCCACACAGCACGCGAAACAATGGCGCAATTGCGAGGCGAGTTTGGTGAACAGTTAATTTCACCTTTCGGGCCGGTCAATTGGCCGCCTAGATCGTGCGATTTGACACCATTAGATTATTTTTTGTGGGGGTATGTCAAGGCTAATGTCTATAGGGACAAGCCCGCTTCGATTGACGCACTGGAAGCCAACATGCATGCATTCATTCGTGAGATACCGGCCGATATGTGTGAAAGAGTATGCCAAAATTGGACTCAGCGGATGGGCTACCTGAGACGCAGCCGCGGTCAACATTTGCATGAAATTATCTTTAAACATTAAATTGCAAGGTTCAAACTATCGATTCAAATAAATATTTCATTCATTTTTTCGAATTTTTTGTGTTTTTTTTTAAAAAAAAGTTCTAATCCTCTTAAAAAATCACCCGTTACATTTAATGGGCTTCTAAAACCATTACAGATTTGAATAGGCTCCTTTATTTAGTTTAATCTAATATGGCTTTCACACAGAATCAAAAACTGCATTTTCGACAAAAGGTTTTTGAAAACTACGTTACGCTTTTACACCGACCAGGCTTAGCTTGACGTTTCAATACCAGTAAACAAGATTTGTCAAAAGCTTTGAGGAAGTTTAAAAATCTGTTTTTTTTCCAAATAAGAAAAACAAATAAAAAACACCAGATAAAAAAATCATTGGTTTTTTGTGGAAATTACGGAATGTGTATATTAATAGGCTTCTTCGATCCTACAACCATAAAATAACACATGAGAAGGCTACAATCCGCTATGCGAATCGTTGAATACCCTATCACATCCATCATTAAAATTAATATCCCCAAACTGTGGGCTTTATGTCGATGAAATATAGAAAATGACGTCGTCACAACATATTGTTCGGACAGTTTAAAAAAATATTATGGTTCCACAAAAAATGTTAGCATAAGCCTTGGATTAGGGTATACAATCTGTTTTGTTAAAAAAAAAACCCAAAAATGGGTCGTGGCTAAAATGATCTGTAGACGAAATGTTCTTATTATTATTGCCAAAGTTTTTCATCGAATTTCTGTAAAATTGTACTGAATTATTTTTTTTTAATGAAAACGCCCCCGAAGAGTGGGAGTGACAAAAAAACTTTATATAAATATTGGGATTGTCTAGATATATTGTTCAGACACTTTTTCTTTGAAATTTCTTAAAGCTTGGACAAAAACTTTCTATCAAATTTCATTATCCTAGCTCAAAATTTTAGGTTAAAAAGTCGGTGACATACAGACGGAGAAACGGATGGACATACAGACATGGCTTAACCGACTCAGCTAGCGATTCTGAGTCTTTCCATATACTTAAAAGTAATCTATATAAATTATTTCTATATGTTAAAAACTATGTATCAAAAGTAATAAACCCCTATGAGATAGGGTAAATAAATGCAAATAAATTTTGAGACGATGATGTATGTGTTGGTTTTGTGAAAATCTATATTCAACTGTATGAAAATCACATAACTAAATGTAAATGAATACTTATAGGCATCATTTTCTTAAATTTAGTTTCAATGCTTTTTCAACAACAACACCACAGACTGTTTGAATTGCGAATTCCATATAACGTTGACTAAAGTGCTCTCATAGAAGATTAAACCAAGTATACCATAGAAGTGCTGCCTCTCACTCTTAGTAGAGATTCTCTAGGAAGAGATTCATGCAATGAAATGGGTTTTAACTTTGACAATATTGCTAAAACAATATAATTTTATTTGAACAACAAAAGGTTAATTAGTTTTTGAGTTAGAATTATATTCAAATTGTGGGATTTTTGTTGTATCGGGTGATCTAAGTAGAGATACTTTTTTCAATAGTCTTTTTTGACAGATCACGTGTGAGTCGTGTCATGCTGTCATGTTATTTTTGTTAAGTATTGTTTGGCATTTCATAATGGAAAGACTTACGCGTGAACAACGTTTACAAATTGTTCAACTTTATTATGAAAATTCACATTCTGTGAGGAATGTGTTTCGTACACTTCGCTCAACTTATGGTCAACATATTCAGCCTACTGAGCGTACTATTCGCAACACCATCACCCATTTTGAGACCCAGCATTCATTATTGGATAATATTCGACCGAATAGACCACGTACAGCACGCTGTGAAGAAAATATAGCGGCCGTAGCTGAGAGTAAACACGAAGACCGTGGAGAGTCGATTCGGCGCCGTTCGCAGCAACTCGGGCCATGATAACCGACTATTTGATGCCTGAAATTGAAGCTCGTGATCTCGGCGACATTTGGTTTCAGCAAGACGGCGCCACTTCCCACACATCACATCAATCAATGGACTTATTGAGAGAACATTTCGGTGAACACATAATTTCACGTTTTGGGCCGGTCGATTGGCCACCAAGATCGTGTGATATCACACCGTTAGACTTTTTCCTGTGGGGATATGTAAAGTCAAAAGCTTATGCCGACAAACCCGCTTCGATTCAGGCCTTGGAGGAAAACATCACGCGTGTCATTCGCCAGTTACCAGTCGAAATGCTCGAACGAGTGATCGAAAATTGGACTCAACGGATGGACCATCTGCGACGTAGCAACGGCCAACATTTGATAGACATAATCTTCAAAAAATAAATGCCAAAGAATGTTCTTTCAAATGATAATAAACATTCTCCATTAAATTTGAATTTTCTGTGATTTTTTCTTTAAAAAAGTAGGGAACCTCGAAATGGATCACCCTTTATTTCAATTGGATGACAAAAATCATGGCATTTCTGGAACACAAAATGAAAACAGGATTTTTAAAAGGAAGGGTTGTCGTTGTCACTTAAATCAACGACATGAACTGATGCTCACTTAGGTTGACTTATGACGTTTTTCATTGACAAACAAATATGTTATTGAAAGGAAATGACAACTCCCAAAACCTCCATTATCGCGTTCTTCATTTTATCTTCAGAGCAGAACCGGAGTTATAAACAAACATTTGTTTTTCTTTTTTAACTCAGATTCTTCATAGATTATAGTGCTTCCTATTATTACTCTCCCCTAATAGTGAAAGTATTGGTTTCGTAACAAAAATCGAATCTGAGATTTCAATCAAACCTAATACTACGATGATGATGATGGTTGGATGTTATAGAACGAGTGCGAACCCTCGTTAACTTGGTAACGCTGAATCTTTGTAACTTTGACTACACATCAATTGTGCTTATTTTACCTTTCAGTATTTCATTTATCGGATACTGATTTCATCGTAGCAAACAAGAAAGTATACGACATGAAGTCTTATACTTTCAAGGCATTAGCGAACACATTCTACCAATCCGCATCAAGGCCAACATAAGCCTTATATACGCTCACGATTCGACGGAGGAAAAAGATGACATTGCTAAGGATTATTTTTACGAGCTCCTGGACAAGTCTTATGACCGTAGACAGAAGAATAAAGTTAAGATCGTCCTGAGAGACTTTAATGCAAAAGCTGGAAGGGAGAACATCTTTAGCAGTATTTTCGGAAAACAAAGCCTACACGACACCACATCTGTTAACGGACTTATGCTGCGGATCGATAATCCACTTTACCACATAATTTCCACACTGATCACATAGATCACATGGGATTGACGAATTGATCACATTGCGATAGACAAGAGTCATGCATACAGTATTTTGGATGTCCAAACATTCCGAAGGGCTATCATCTCCTCGCCCCACTACTTTGTAGCAGCCAAGGTAAGAATGCGGATATCCACCTCGTAATTGTTGAAAAATGTAATTTCAAAAGACTGCAATAGCAAGAGACTGCCAAGTCCTTTGCAGATCGCGTTTCCCTTAACCTCTTGATGAACACCAAACCACCAGCTCACCAGCAAGAAACCCTTGGTTTGATGAAGTACCCCGACAGATGCTCGCAGTCAAAAATCAGGATGTAGGTGAAGACGAGAGCTACCATTGAGCTTTATGGGCAAAGAAGGAGGGACGAACACCGGCTTTTCCGAAAGAAGAAAAGTGCGCGATCGAAGAAAAAGAGAGGTGCCACTTCAGGAACGATGTTCGTAAGTTTTACCAAACTTCAAAGTCAGGGATACAAGGCGCGAACAGAAATATCGTAATTGAGACACGGTCGATGATGAAAATATGGAAGACTGTTAAACGCCGATGACGAATGATTCCCCGCTGTCAGGCAGAACGATTCATTCAACATTAGCGACGACATCGAAAACTACCAATCATCACCCAAATAAATCTCCGCTGTAAATTTTACAAAATATGGCAGTCGAATTTACAATTACTTGAAAATTCGTGTGTTTAACAGCAAATGCGTTAATATTCACAATTAATTGTAAGTTTAGCAGCATTTACTTTCATTTTGGCAATTAAATTGTTAAAACGATCGAAATTTCACATTGTCTGAGAGTGTTGTGCCGTTTTTAGCATGTAAGATTTGATTGTTTATCATCTCATTTGACTGCACTGTATACCAGATTTTTATTTAACTAGGTCGTGGGCTTATATGTTCAGATCGGAGCACATTTCCCGGACAGCAAACTTGGGCTGCAATCGTAGTTTTAAGATGAATTAGTAAAGTGGAAAAAGTATGTATATTATTCTGTTTGTATCTTATCTTATCTTGAGCTTCAAAAGGCAGTAAACAATATCTCAGAATGGACTAAAAATTGGCAGATCAGATTAAATGACCTGAAGTCAGTTCATATAAATTTTACGTTAAAAAATGTACCACACATTCCAGTATACATAAATAGTAATGTAGTGGAATATTCAAATACAGCTAAATATTTAGGGATGACTCTAGACGCCAAACTGAGCTGGAAAGCACATGTAAAGAAAACGAGTGGTGGGTGCACGACTGGGTCGTACGAAACTTTCTCTTTCACAGCGAGTTGGGTGTTAGATCAAATAGAACTCTATTGATTATTAATGCTTAAAATGATATGAATAATGTCGAAATGTGATTATACGAACGTTTACTAAGAAATTTGAAGGAATCGGTGTCTATGGGAATAATAATGATTTATCGTTATTGGCCAAAACTGAAAATTCCGTTTAGTGATAGTTGGGCTAAAACTAATTATGTGGAATTGCTTCAAGCTGTAATAGTAGTATATATATTAAATTTCATTCAATTTTACATAATAGTTTGCGAGAAATTATCAATTTTCCTTATATGGCCTATATGACAAAATCCGTTATATGGATTTTATCGAAAAAACTGGGTATGCAGTTTTGTTGGAGCTAATAGGGTTATAGTATATATAAAGTTTAATCAAAATCGTAAATCGTTAGAGGCGTTTTCGAGAAAATCGAGGTTATGTGTAACTTTTATATGGCAGGTACCCTTATTAACATGGCTAAAAGCAAACAAAAAAAAATGGCCTAGAGTTATGACTAAAATAAGCTTGGATACGAAGTTTGAAGAAAATCGGTCAAGCCGTTTAGGCTGGGGAGACCATTACGGACAGACGGACCGACGGACGGAATTCCAAAAAAACACTTTTTTAGGCTCCGCTATCATCGTAATGTTAGAATCAATCAATATAACGAGGTCGAAAATTTTCACGAAAACAATATCTTTCTCTTTGTAAGAGAAAGTTAAAAAGAGATGAGTTAAACATCCGCTACAGTAAAATGTATTGGCTTATTGGGAGATACTCACCCTTATCCAACTACAATAAATTATTGCTATATAAGCAAATTCTTAAACCAGTATGGACCTATGGGCTCCAGCTGTGGGCATGCACATGCAAGACAAACTTACTAAGAATACAAACCTACCAAAACAAAGTACTACGGAGCATAGTTAACGCACCGTGGTACATACGTAACACCGATCTACATAGAGATCTATATATTGAAATGGTTGAAGATGAAGCTAAAAAAGTAGCTCTAAGACACAGAGATAGGCTTCTCAGCCATGCTAATTTAGAAATAGCACAGCTTTTAAGAACCGACAATATAGTCAGGAGATTAAGACGGGTTAAACCCCTTGATCTATGTAGCTAAAGATATATATATAAAAAAAAAGAAATACTGAAACTAAGTACAATTTTAAACAAAACTCATAGAAATCCGACCAACGTCGGAATTTCTTTTAAATTTTATATTTTTATAAAATATAATACATGTGAAATATAAATTGCTGATTAGTCTAACGACTAGGTGCGATTCCTTGAAGACATACAAAAGTCAGTCTTCGGGAGGTTTTTTAGATCGGGTTAAAGTCCCTCACTATTGCAGAAGGTTTCCTCGCGATAAAACCTCTGCAATGTCTTTCGATGATTTTTCCTTCCAGCGAACCCCCACAAAAAAAAATTCTTATTAAATTAATAATTAATAAATTATTGTTTATTTAGGACGCAAAGTGCAGTAAAGCACGCATATTGGGTTAAAGACATCTGCAGTTTATCACAGAGGTCATCATGCAGCTCTTAAGCATCGAATTCATCAACGAACATAATTGTAAGATATATGTAACATATGTACTCATTAATGTTTATTATTTAAATAAAAATAATTAAATTATTTGGTGTGCATATTTTTTATTGTGGAGCAAAGAATTCACAAAAATAATTGCGTAAATGAGATCAAACGGTATAAAAATGACAAAAAAGGTAGTGGCTTATACACATTGAACTGTAGATTTGACAAAATGAATTACATTTTGACTGCAAATAGTTTTGTCAAATACAACAAAAATCTGTATTTTTAGCAAATAAATGTTGTGTATTTTACAAGTTGTGCTGTACTTTTAATAACGAACGCTGTTGTTTTCAGATTTTTTTAGTTGTGAAATCTACAACAAATGTTGTAATATGCACAACTCGGTTTTAGAATGAACAACCATGTCTATGTAAAATTGAAAGCAGTGGATGTCCGGTCGATTTTGACTGTTAATGCAGTAGAATTAACAGCGGTTTTCAACATTTCTACAACATATTTTTTTGGGTGCCCGACCTATAGTATAACTAAAGCTTAGCAAAGATGTAGGAAATGACGGACATCCCGCCGAGCTTTATAAAGCCGGTGGATATGATTTGGTAAATAACATTCACCAACTCATAAGAAAAATTTGTTCGGATGAAAGTATGCCTCAAGAATAGAACCTCACCATCATTTGACTGATCTACGAAAAAAGGCATAGGTAAGTCTCCACAACATCGCCTAAAATATCTTATCTGCCATAATATGTCAACGCCTGAAACCGTTAAATAAAAAACCTGATTGGCGCTATCAGTGTGATTTTAGGTCAAAAAAGCCCACAACTGATCAAATCTTCACACTTCGGCAGATTCTGGAAAAACTCAAGAAGTCTAAATCGATACCCATCACCTATTTGATTTCAATTTCAAAGCCGCATATGACAGCATTTAGAGAGACGAACTATACAGAGCCTTGTCTAGTTTTGGTATAGCGCCCAAAACTCCGTCGTCTGTACAGGATGCTCCATCAGGGTCACGACCTTACCGATACATGCGATACCAAAAAAGGCAAGTCGGTGCACTGTCATGTGACTTCTTTAACATCATTTTTGAGAGGATTGTGGAAAACTCCCGAGCCAACACCAGAAGCTCAACAGCGTCGAAGCATGGACCCTATCAGAAGCGGATGAACAAATCCTTGGTCGTTTAGACCGACATTTTTTTCGAAAAAGCTTTGATGCCGTTGGTTTTGATGAAGATTCAACCAAGAACTTAACAAGTTGCACAGCAACATTCATTTCTTTATGCTTAAGATGGCTAGGATATGTAGAGCAAATCGACACCGGCTTGCAGAGTCTTCGATTCCCAGCCAGTCGGCGTAGGCAGTAGAGGAAGACGCTTAAGGCGGCACCCATAAGTATAAACCAACCTCACCCCAGCCCAAAGCTAACAACTGGAGGCAGTTACCTAAAAGGACCGAGCTGGGGCATGTTGGTTGAGGCCCAGGTTCATTCCAGACTGTATGGCCACTAAAGTAGTTAAGTAAGTAAACAACTCTAGACTCTAGAGGTCTGCGAATTTATTTTCAAAAACAAAAATTTAACCAAAAGCACTCTTCTTCCGCTTCTATCTTATTAAGGCATTACGGCCTGTTATTTCAGAAGACCTTGACTCGTTTGTCGAAATTTAAATAAAGTAAAGTAGTTAAGTAAGTAAACAACTCTAGACTCTAGAGGTCTGCGAAATTAATTTCAAAAATAACAATTTAACTAAAAGCACTCTCCTTCCGCTTCTATCTTATTAAGGCATTACGGCCTGTTATTTCAGTTTGTCGAAATTTAAATAGTTGGGTTTGCTTGACCGCAATTTGCTGCAAGTTCGCACTAACGTTGATACATACTATAGAAAGGTTTAAAAGTGTTTATATATGATGACAAAAAGGGACCTTCTTTGAAATAAAGCGATGTCACACTTGTTTTTATGCTAGCTAGCTTGATGGGTGATAATTTTATTCTTATTTAAACAGAAGGATTGGATGAACTGCGTAGTGTTCGACAACTCATCAAAGCATCGACACTAAATTAAACCTAACCTCAGTCAATAAAGTTTAATATCTATAAACATCGACAGGTTCCTGAAAATTCAATAAATATTTGCATACCTGCATCTGTATTTAAATATGCACATGACCTGTGCATGCATATTTGCTATAAAATTTATGAGCTCTAAATAAATATTGCAGTCGAATACAGAAGCTGAGTGTGCATAAATGAATCAGTAAGAGTTTTTTCAAACCGGAAATCGAAGCACCTGATAAAATTTGACATGATTTACACTCTTTTAACAGCTGGAACACTATCTGGTACTTTGTGAAATACGGTTGCGATATCAAAAAAATCACAGCCACCCACTGTTTTCCAGTGTATCCTGCAAGTTTTTTTTTGGAATCAAATGCTAATTTATGTAGACACAGACACGATTCACACATCCAATTAATATTCAACATATTTTTATCTCCAACCATGTTTAGTCAGTCAGGCAGAGGGGGTCAAAAATAATATTCTCACCCCATTTCAGCATCACAAAAAAAAATATGCTACCCTTAGGCTGGTCCTTTAAACACGCTTATCTTCTTTGTGGCTGGAATTAGGGTTAAGATTCAATTGAAAATCCTCAAACAAAATGTGCATCCAAGGAGATAACCACATTAACGACACCATTTTATGGGCCATTGAATACGGAATAACAATCACGCACACACACAATCTGATCCCTTTTCACCTTTCATTTGCAGGCACTAATCCTATTTATGATTCGCCATTGACAATAGTTACACATCGCATCCACGACGTCAGCGTCATTGTTGTTGTCTGATCTGATTTCACCAAGGACCTGGTTATGATAGTCCTCCTCTGGTATCGGATGAAGGGGTGAAAAAGCCAACGTCTGTTTGTGTAGGTAAAGTTTTTATTTTTTTTTGAAAAGTCAAGCCATCAATCAAAACGTGTACCGTATGTTCGACTCCCCCGACCAGCCACCACTAATAACTGCTATTCAGTCTTCAACCGACAACAACAAAAAACTCGAACATATTGTCAAAGTTTCCCCATCGTAGCTGGCTCGCTTGCCGCAAACTTTTGAATTACGATGCGCCCCGAAAATTAAGGGGCACTTCTCTTACTTTTAATCTAATACCGCACGTGACCACAATAGCGTTATCAACGCTGCTTCCTCTGGGAGCTGGCTGTGGGTAAATCCCCTTTTGTAAAACGGAAGCGACTACCAGTGTCGCCGGGGATACGTTGTTGACGTTATCGTCGAGGAGGATATATGATACCGTGCGTGTGGCCTGGAAGTGGTGGCGGGGCGGCGGAAATTGAGCGCCCAAGGAGTGAGGATAACGTTCAATTGATTATTTCAATAAACATCGTTTGCGGTGAAGCACATTTTGATTGATTGATTAGATTAACACTCAACCAAAGCCTGAGGTATTTAATATTATATACGCTTCCTATTTCGAGTAGGACTTATGAATGGGTGCTAATCAAGGACTAATTAGTTTGTTACTGTATAAGGACAAGCTGTTGGAAATAATTTATTATGCGTATGGGAACTTACCCGTCTTGACTTGATACTTCAGGGTGGTAGCACAGTCTTCCACCAATTGCTGTAGGCTTACTGCACGATCGGGAATTTCCAAATCAAGAAGACGTTTCATGTCCTCGGGGTGGTGGAATTCAAGGATTTTCTCATTTCGATCGTTGGTTGTCTTGACGAAATCGAGAAGCACATCGATTATCTTCAGCAGGAATTCTCGGGTCTCTGGTAGCGCATTGACAGTTGTAGGTAGCAGGTCTGAAAGTAAGAATAAATAAAGCCGTTATTATGGGAAGAATTTCATATATACATATAATGTGTTAATAAAAATTAAAAAATGTTTAATATCAGAAAAATAGTAGTTTTAAGCAACATAATGGGCTACAAGTTGGTGGAAACAAACTTAATCGATTTTTTTAAAGAAACATTTTTACAAATGTCAAAGCTCCGATGGCATAAGACAGCATTTACAAAAATGTAACATCTCTCAAGAGTCGGTGAACGAAATATGTTCAAAAGGAAGAAGCAAGGCATTTACAAGTTCAACCTATATCAGTTGTGATGATAATGCTAGGAAAAGTCTAAGAGAAGTGTGTAGAAAGCAGATCAAAATATGGTATTGCACAGTCTTGTGCTTATATATTAAACATTAACGGATCAATGGGACTAAAAGCTTGCTTTTCCATTCAATTGTGTTTGGGAAATTATGTATTTTTCACAGATATCGACCCTGAAAAGTACTTGTGACAATTCTCTCCTCATGAATATTTTTCAAGCCATCCAAAGAAGTGGGGTGTGTGGAAATCTTTTCGGGATTTCAACATAGTTGTCCAATGTATTAGAGCACTGCGGCCTTAGTTATATTAGCTTATCTACAGCATTTCTGATATCATTTAGAATGTATCTCCATATTGAAAATTTTGGCTCTTCATGCCTCTAGATTATATTGAGGAAGATATGGCAGGCAATGCGATTATAGGAAACCTCTTGAGTTTTCACCTAGCTAATGACTATCAGCAAGATGATGTCGTCTATAGTACTGGTTGGAATCGACAATATGAACAACCTTCTTAAACTCTTTCAACGTATTCGGACAACAGGTCGTTTAGGAATCTCAGGCCCCGTGAAAAGAGTTGGTGGCGGGCGAGCCGAAATTCCAATGGCTGAGCTCAATCCAGTTATGAATACCGATGGCCTCTTAAAAAGGGACAAAACAGCCGGAATTATCAGCTCACCAAAGGCTGCATACACTAGCATTCGGATTTATTACGGGGAGCTGACTATGTTAGTGATCGTTTGACTATGGTCCAGGTTGGAGGATCGATTACCAGATGGTCAACTGCCAACCAAACCGACCATAGATGTGAGGCACGCATCCAACGTCCTGGAAATTCCGAATGCAAACGTCGACTATGGCCATATTTTCGTTGCAGCCAAATTCTCCAACGAGAAGAACCTATGATTGGTGAAAAAAGAGACTTCACGTTGGTCGCCTTAGTGAGCCGAAAATTTCCAGAGGCTACAAGGAACAAATGACTAACAAACTCCCTACTTTGCCCTCATCATCCAACAATATCAATACTCTGTGGATTATATTTCAAAATATCAGCAAAGAAGTACCCGAAACCACCATAGGCTGCCAGCCACATCCGAAAAGATGCCCGGGATAACTGAACAGGCACATATCAACCCTCTACAACGCAAAACACGATCAGCGCGAGAAGAATATCGAGTCAGAAGAAGAAACGAATAGACAAACAAAGCATGAGGTCTCCCAAAATACAAAAATACAAATTTTTGGCGCAACAGGCTCGTTAGTACCCAGGGCCTAGCTTTCTCACAACCATTCATGTGTGCGTGTGTACAAGTGCACGATGGCGGGACCTCATGTTTAATGCCGACTCCGAACGGCTAAGTTGAGATAAGCTATTCTTGACAATTGATACTACTCGGACGATTTGTCAGATCATCACGAGAGGAGGGCCAGTGAAAAATCATTTAGATGTTGCTACGGCTGGGAATTGAACCCAGACCTTCTGCGCGGCAGTTCATAGCACTAACCATCGCACCACTGAGCCCTCATGCCTCATGAGGTCTCCCAGCTCTTGAAAATTGAAAAGTTTCGCAACAGGAAGAACATTCGTCCATTCTGCAAAAAGAACTGGAAGCTGATTTAAAAGTAAAAACCCAGGCTCTACGTATAACAATGACAGTCTATTCACTGACGCGCAGGGAATGTATTCAGGCAGCATTTCCAACGACTGCTTAATGGGCATAATGTCGAGAGAGTATTAGACAAGAAACCAGACAACCTCCAGTCAACTAAGAAGTAACGCAATTAGCGAAGCCATGAAAAAACTGGAGACCAACAAGGTAGCCCGTTCGATACATTACCAGCAGAACTCTTCAAATAAGGGGTGTTGCTATAGGTGCATGCATAACCAAACCATCAACAAAGCCTTGATGGATTAGAGAATGTTCGATGCTTGGAATATCAGCTCCATATGTCCCATTCATGGGTGCAGTGGCATAGTTGTTAGTTTGTTGGATCTCTGGTTCAAATCCCGAAAGTGACAGCAGCTAATTTTTTTCACTGCTCCACCTCTTCCGAAGTCTGATAAACATCCAAGAGTAACATTGTCATGAGAAGCTTCTCAAATTTGACGTACGAATTAGGAGTTAAACAATAGGTCGTCTTTATTGTGGGAAAATATAATAATCGGCACACACAAATGAAGGGAGAAGCTAGGTTTGAGGCCCTATATGGGCCGTAAATCCCAGTTATTTCATTTCACGCCCCATCCTCAAAAAGGCGAATCCTATCCAATACTTTGCGAACTTCTTCAGCCTTCCTACAACACATTAATCGTCTGAACGGATAGGTAATCAAACATAATTTGGGCACAAAAGTAACTTCGCGTTGGTCGCCTTAGTGAGCCGAAGATTTCTAGACTAAGAAACTGCCCTCATCATCCACCAATATCAATACTCAATGGAAAGATGCTTCTGGAGCACGGGAAACCCACGTATCATTCATATCGGATCAAAGTCACTACATTGAGCCCTATTTAAGTCGAAAGTATCTTAAGGCCAATTATTTTCAAAGGCACTATGGGTAATACGGTTTCTATGTCTGATTAGGGATGCAGAATCATTGAGTGATTAATAACTTTTAATTGCCTCCAATTAATGAATTGGGACTGAAGGATATGTGGTTCAAATATGATAACTCGCGCGACAATGTACATTTTAATGGGTGCGTCTCCGGATCATCTAATGTCTTCTTTGGGGGTCTTGCTTTCGGCGCAAGATAGCTTAAGGCTTCTTTCTTTGCAGTTTTTTTAGATCACAGAACTATGATAACAAGCGAAAACTTATCGTCTGAAGTTCTCGCTGAAGTTATTGAAAATGTTGTAAGAAGAGTTCAAATGGTCATCAAAATTGGGGTCACCTTCTTAATCGAAATCATTTGCACAAAAATACTCCAAGGTCCAAACAATAATTTAAAAAAATTATGAAAATATCGGGTGAGTATTTTTAGGCCAACCTTTATATTACTCAATCAAGAGGTTTTTTTATAAATGCAAAATAATACAAAAAAAAATATATCATGAAATCTTAATTATTAATCTAAAGAACCATTCTTGCCATTCACTTTTAAAAGATAATCCCTTTCAAATGTTGGCCGCTACTGCGCCGTAGCGCGTCCATGCCGACGTTCCAATTTTCGATGACGCGTTCGAGCATATTTGTCTGTATCTCGCGAATAAAATGGGTTTTGTTGGCCTCCAATGCTTCAATCGTAGCTGGCTTATCCAAACACACCTTAGTATTTACGTAGCTCCAAAGGAAAAAAGTCTAATGGTGTGATATCACATGATCTTGTTGGCCAATTCACTGGCCCGAAGCGTGAAATTAATTATTCACCGTAGCGAAATCTCAATATGTCCATTGTTTCACGGAACCATTTGTTGTCGTGATCTCCGGCTTCAATTTCAGGCAAGAAATAGTCCGTTATCATGGAGCGATAACGAGCTCCATTTACAGTAACGTTGGCGCCAGGCTCATTTTTGAAGAAATACGGACCGATGATTCCACCGGCCCATAAACAACACCAAACGGTTGTTTGGAGTAGAAGTAAATGTAGCTCTTGAACCTCTTCCGGTTGTTATTCGGCCCATATGCGCCAATTCTGCTCATTGACGTATCCATTGAGCCAGAAATGGGCCTCATCGCTGAACAAAATGTTGGTCGAAAACAGTGGATCTTCAGTAATTTAATGGTACGCCGACGGTCACGATTTAACTTTTTCTCTGTTTTTCCCCATCTTCCAAGTGCACCATGGAAGGGGAAGTTAACGGTATGGTGACGGTCACGATTTCACTTTTTTTCGGTTCACTCCCCATATTTTTGAATAAGTTCTTTACGTGACCCGCCGAGCGTCCGTAAAAAGCTACCTTCGCTTCGAAAACACATTGCAACTTGACACGACCCACGCACCATCTGTCAAAAAACCCCTTTTAAAAAAATACCGCTGATTGATCACTCGTTACAAACCGATTAACGCTCCAAATAAGCTCGCATTTTTTTTATGAGAATTCCCCAATGTTTGTAATTAAAAGCGCAAATACCTCTCGTCCTTTTCAATTAGATCTAATCGTTGTTGGACGAAAGTCATAATCTACTAATTGTAAACTTAACTCTTTAGCGGCGATAAAATCGCAAACTTGCACACGCTTCAACGTTTCAGATCGTATTTTGTACTTAATGTGATTTGAGTTTTAATTTCGAAAACTTTTCCCAATTAACGACGGTAATTAAAACAACACACAGCCATCAGGGGTGGTTTGCTTATAAAATAACAATTCGCCAAAGTTGATCCCGTCTCAACCGACTCTCGTAAAAATCACGATAAACTTTGTACACTCCTTATTTCTTATGTGATGCTCAAGTAGTACTCGCATTTTCCTTTTCCCACTTTTCTAGTGCCATAAACAACACGGCAAATGTTGTCTGCACTCGCTATCCCCGTATACATAGATCCTGCGTCATGGATTACGTTCTGCAGCTGTTACAAGCCAGTCCTTCGGCTGTTTAAAAAATGAACTGTCATGTAAGTACCGCACAGCAGCACTTTATACCCTGCGCCACTTTTGGCTAAAAACGGAAACACCCCATTCAATGCCGCCACCCGCCCTTAAACAGGCGGTAGGTATACGCTTGGAGCTACTTGAATAATTGCTAATTGAGGATTTGGATTGCCCGCAGTGGGATTAAATTGTCGCAGTTAATGGCTCAGAAAGAGCAACTATTCAGGATATAGACGCAAATGACTATAGTAATTCAAATTTATAGCCTGCTGCAGGATTATGCGTTGGCTTATTGAATTCCTGTTGTTGGTAGGTGCTACCTACGAGAGCCTGTTCTGCAAACAATTGCTGCATAAACTCCACACATCCATTGAAACAGGAAATTGTTTTTTTTTTTCGTTCATTTCATTTAACCAGGACTCCATTAATTGCGCAGAAAGGCGTAAAAATCATCCATATCATTTCCGAAAACTTAAAATTTAATTAAAAAATCGGAAAAAATAACTGGAAACAGACAACAACTGGCGGTGCACATCCGTACCGAATCGGGAACATTAAAATGGACGAGTGACTGCCTTCTTCGGTTGGCAATTAAACCCAACCGGCCGTGAAGTATATCAAATTGATGGAAGTTTTACGCCGACACAAATTAAATAAAAAACACACACACGCCAACCATTCATTCATTAGTTTGCTTAAGGACGAAACACTTGGTCGGGATGTGACTTGCTCTCGAATTCAATTTTGAAAATTACTTCAATAAATCAGCGGCGCATTTTCAATTTCGAAGTAAACATCCATTACCCAGAAGCATTCCTTCGGCATTCGGTATATAAATTCCAGTTCACTAAAACGTATTTAATATCCATTCACTCTGATCCTGATCCACCACTGACATACGCCCGAGAGAGAGAGAGAGAGTAAGTACCTAAACTGAAACACCCCCGTTTGTGCCACAAACAGAAGGAACACCGCACCCCACCCCACCCACTGCAAACATACATCCCTTCGGAGAACATTCCTGGGCAAATATAAAATTCCGCCGACATGTAATCGAATGTAATATCCTGTGACTAAACGGTTTATATTTGTACCATTCGCACTGAGGGTACTCAAACTCATACACTACCCATAATCCTTGTATGAAGAAGTTAGGGTGACTTTCTACCTTCTCGCCGGCAAGAGCAGGGGTTGGTCCTGGATTCAGAAATCTGTTCCATCATATGCTCGACTAAAGACAATTTATCACAGGCAGGGTAAATGTGTTGGACATTCGAAAATGTTTGTCTTTTTATTTGTTCTGTCGAAGGTTTAAGTGCAAGTGGCGAGTCCCGACTCCTGCGAGCACAAAAACGAAACACTGCTGCTACTGCTGGTTCTTGAAGCTGACATTTGGACTTTGGGCAAGATAATGGATTGATCTTTAAGGCAACTTGAGGTTCGATTGAGAGCCCGCTGAGGACGAGTGTGCTTTCGTTGACATTTGCACTGAAAGTGTGTGTTTTTCTCCACTTGGGATAAAGTAGCGGTGCAAGAGTTTGAAACCATTGAGTGATGTTGCGGGTTATTGTGGGAAAAAACAGTTTCGTAGAACAGCAATTAATGGTGTGCAAGTTCTGACCAGACTATTTGTATTTGCCAAGCAATTCGAGTGCTAGCCAAGTGAATGATGCATGGTTTTGAGGTTGGGTGTTTTTGAAACCATTATTGAGCTCAGAGTGAGCAGTCAATAAGAAGTCATCACTGAGGAGATTTTGCAAAGAACGAAAATTAGTTTGCCCATTTGGATGAAAAGTACCCCGATATCCACCAACAGAAACATCATGAGGAATGAATTTCCAGTACATATATATACACCACTATGCCATTTTCAGCAATTCATGAACAGGAACACGAACAAAGGACATCTTCAACAGTCTTATCATAAAACGCAGCCTACAGTACAGCACTTCTGGTAACGGAGTTATGCGAAACGACTGGCATATTATATCCAGGATGTGCCATACTTTTGCCAGGAACGAGGCCCACAAGGCCACTAAGACGAGTACTGCTGTAAAAGTTGCCAATGAGCTTTGTAGCCAAATAAGATACAAACAACAGGAATGATGTTCCGAAAATTTACCGAAATTTAAAATTTCATAGCCAATATCCTGTCGGAATCCGGTTGTAATGAACAGTGAATATTCGTAGTTAAGTGAGAATATAAAATATGGTTCGCGATGGCGAACAATCTTTTTTTAAACGCAGAAACACCAATTTTACAGTTTTGTTTTTACTTGTTTTGTAAATAATGTCAGCGATGGGATGCCCGCCTTGCCAGTATCTACACTTAACAGCATAGCTTATCAAAGCATAGGATTCTAGTCTTGCGGGGACCTCAAGTCGCCGCTTATTGAGATGAGGTGCCCCGGGAAGGGCTCTCTAAAAACAGTCACATCATGGCCTTCACAATGATAAGATAGATAGAGCTTACAGAAATTCAAACACAGAATTATCTGCAAGCATCATTTCGGGGAGCTCATTAAACATTCTAGATTTTCCTCAAAAAAGGCTGTCGAAATTGTCGACATCACTGCTGAGCTGTATAAAGCCGGGGAAATAAATAAATAACATGAAATCAGCATCTGATTTCATGTCTCTGAAAATAAAACCTCTGGTTTTCGCGATTAACCAAAAAAGAGACTTTCTGAAATGTGCCCACAAGATTCTGTCCGTAGTGTGTAAACTACTGAAACTATTCATCACCCATTTATGGATCTCTAGCAGTGTGGTTTATGGTCAAAAAAATTGATAGTTGGTCATTCATTCATTCCCTACCTTAATCGGAACCGGTAGATCGCTTGCTACAATACAAAAAGAAAGGGTCTACAAATTCGCAAGAATGTTTTCAAGAAATTCAACAATATATTCGGAGCAAGTGGTGGCACTACAGCACGTACCATCAAGGATGATTGAAGTAGAATTTCGACCTCGAAAAATAAGTCGCATCCTGAAAATTTGGACTGCAAAAAAGCCGCTGGACCTGACGAAATTCCACCTATTGTACTTAAAACATGCGCACTGAACTTGCATCCATTCTCTGCAAATTATTACATTATCAACAGGTTTTTCCTAGGTACTGGGAAATTCCTCGAACCCAACCGATTCCCAAAAAGGAAGAAAATGCATGCTTGAAAACTAAAGACCCATTGCATTACTATTCAATCGTCTTATAAGCGATCAGCAATATGGGTTCTGTATGAAACGACATCTGCGATAGAAAATCATAGAGTATCGAAAGATGTTACTCTGGGTATTTTCAAGGATTTCAATGGAGTTTAGCACAGAGCTTTGCTAGCCAAATTGACAGAATATGGCGTTCCTCAAATACTGTGCTGCTGGAAAACATTCTCAACAGATCTTTGCAAGTAGATGTGAATGGCGTTTCCGCAGATAGATTCTCTTAAACGCTGGATTACCTCAAGGATCAATTTTCTCACCCACTCTATTTCTGCTGCACATATATGATCTTTTGATGCCATCTATTAATCGCATTTTTAGTTTTGCAGGTGATAGTACTCTAATAGCGAGTAACTCAAACGAGAATAGATGCGAACCAAGCTCCATAAACATAGCCCTACAAAAGATTACATAATGGGAAAAGTAAAACTGAGTTTAACTCAAAACAAATATGACCCAGTATACAGCATTTACAACAAGAACAAGAAACTTCTTCAATGACGAAGATTGCCGAGAGAGAGGTGCCACTCGAGGATTGAAATTCTTAGGTTTTATTAAATTTTAAACCGGCAAAGCCAGGAAAACACAGCCCAAACAAAATCCTGTCGAAATCCTGACAAACTTCCAAGAGTATAACACTGTCATGAGTAGCTTCTTAAATTTGCTATGTTCGAGGCCTTGTGTAGGCCATATATGCCAGATATTTGTAATATTTGAACATCGGAAGTCAGGGTTTGTTAAAAAACGACGTCAGACATTTTGCAACCTATCCTCAATAATGAATTGTTTTTTTTTCAAACCCAGGGATTTTAAGCATTTGCTACCATTGTAAGTTGTAACCATGTAAGTTTCAAATTGTTTACTCTGTGTGGTGTTTAAATTCTCTTTCGGGAATTTCGAATTTATTTAGGAATAGAACTCCGACGCTATTCCACACGCTATGAGAAAATAATGCATTCCTTAGAAATTATCACTTTGCGTAGACATTAATTGAGGATGAGGAAAAAGGACTTCTTCACACAAATATTTTTGGTAAGGCTGCTCAGTTGCCAGTTTATACATTCTCCAAGTTGCATGTTCATTGTATTGCATGCGGTTTGGAAATGTTAAGACCAAATGTTCTTCAAACCAACATTTTCTCAAAACCACACATTAGAGAATTCTAGACAGGCTCTAAGCCAATATTTCACATTCCCCAGATTTTGCATATTTAATAAAGAGCTTTTGTTTAATTCCAATATGACAAGGAATCCGAAACTAAAAAAACAATGAAGAACACCATATTGCACTAAAGTCATTTCTGCTATTGCAGAATAGTCGGTTGATAAAACAATATCGAGTGAGGGGTTTAATGGCGCTTCAGTGCCTTGAATGCAGTAATTGAAAACTCATTTAGGACAAGCGAACAACTGTCGTGCTATGCAATTGCAATTTAGTTGCCTTTTTTTATTTGTCACGATGACTAACTATGGTCGACTGTTAACTTTTCATTTGCCCAATAGCAGTGAACTGGATCATGTCCTTTAATGTAAAAAAAAAACATCCATTCAAGCCCTAAAGCTTGGCATGTGTTCACTGCAAGTGGAAAATGAAATGTCATTCACTTGCAACAATGCCATGTAGTGCAACTAATTGCTAAAACGTTTTCTGCGGTTTTTACTGGGACAGTTATTCCAACTGAATAACATATATTGAGGACACAATTATCTCTTGTGTTTGAATGTATAAGTTATTGCTTTAAAACATTCCATTACAAACTGCTTATTTAACATAAAATAAATACAACCTCTATTGTGAAATGACAAGTTATTCCATATGTGACAGTTGTTACTGATATGCCAATCAGACATTCATATCCACGTAATGTAGTAAAAATATTCCTCACCAGTGGATGCTGTCATCGAATGTCAAGAGTCCATCTTTAGTAACAGAAATTCTGGTAACACCATATCACCAATCTTTTTGTTTCCATTCCACAATAATACTTTTGCGAAAGCTCAAATGTTACCGTCGATATTTTTCATAACATTCACACATCACTTTAATAAATGTCAGTTTCACAGGAATTCGTTAAATTTGTCAACTTTTTGACGTGACTAACGAACAAAAGCAGCCAAAATGTCAAATTCCTGTGACTTTTATATTTTTGGTTATTAAAAGCGTTGTGCAAATCATTGTGAATCATGAAAGGAAGATGAATAATTGCGGGTTCAGTCAAGTCAAGACACTGCGATAAGATTGACAAGCTGATTGTAATATTTTTTTTATATGTTTAATTGAGTAAAAATTGGTGTTTTTCTATAAATAAACTATGATGATTGTTAACCTTTATTAATTCAAGTAGCTATTGTTATTCATTTTATGCTTCTCAGAAAAATCGAAGTCAGCTCAGTGACATTTTCAATTGTGATATCAGCTTTTGTTGACGATATAATATAGTATTAAAAAATATTGTTTATTGGGATTCACTCGTCAATGAAATTGTATTGTCAAAAACATTGTAATGTCAAAATATTGTAATGTCAAACTAACGTAATGTTAAAAACCTGTATTGTCAAAAAGAGATGTAAAAAGGTGGAGAAAAAAGGAAACTCATTAAATCTATCACCCATTATCAGAAACGTGCTGTTGTTTTTTTTTACATTCCATTATAGAAGTGCAAGTAATTATAGAAAAAACAGGTTTTTTTCTATTTGGCAAATAGAAACTATAACTGATGACCCTTTGGTAGTCAAAAGAGAAATAATATTACAACGAATTGTGTATGTTAGGCATTGATTAGCTAATCAACGTTTATTAATACGGAGGATGGTGTTCAGACCCAAATTCCGCTTTGAGGGTTTTGCTCAGAGATGAAATTTCTAGGGTTCCAATATTGAATTTGAAAGTGAATACTGAAATACTAAATGGCTTCCTAATAATAAATAACTTAAATATTCCACCTCATATAAGTGAAAAAAATAAAATCGAAAACTGCTATTAATTTAGTGGTCGGCATTTTTTTAAAATAAATTTGTGGATCTAAATTAAAATTTTAAGGTTTTTGATATCACAGTGTTAATAGTTGTTTTTGCTAGGCGAAGTAAAGGTTGGGTTTTTAGAGGTTTAATTTTTATACTGGTAATACTATTTCTACAGATTGTCAATTTGACAGTTGAAAGTTGATTTGTGGTAAGAACGTTTTGCCATTTTACGATGAATAAAAACAACGCGTGCAAATTGTGCAAACTTGTTTTGAAAACCATGGTCCGGTTCGCCAAACTTATCGTGCACTACGTCCATTTTACGGACGACACAATTGTCGATCTGAGCAAGTTATTCGAAACACGATGAATCGTTTCCGTACCACAAACACTCTAGTGAATAATACGCATCCCCAAAGATGGCAAACAATGCGAACAGAAGAAATTATTGCCGTTGTGGAGCGCAATGTTGAGGTGAATCCAAATGAGTCGATTCGCCATTGTGCACAGCAATTGGAGCTACGTCTATCCAGTTTGTGGAAGATTTTAAAGATCATGGCTTAAAAGCTTATAAGATCTAGCTTGTAAAAGATTTGAAACCAAGTGACCCTTATACGCGTTCGGTGGTTTGGTGAATTGGCCGAAAACAAAATTCAGCTTGATCCTCATTTTCAACGCAAAATTGTCTACTCTATTGGTTATATGGATATATAAACAGGGAATTGCTGAATTTGGAAGGTCATTTGCCGTGTTATTGCTGTCAACTTTATCCAACAACTGGGTATATACGGCCTCAGCTGTTGTCGAAAATGTGACTTCACGATTGTGCTCCTTTCGAGCTAGCCGTGGCACGCATATGCCCGAAATCATATTTAAATACTAATGGCATAAATTATCTGTTAAATAAAGCTGATATCATATACATTAACAAGAGTTTTATTTTTTATAATAAATTTGAATACGTCTACTAATAACACCCTTTATATGGCTTCCAGCAGTTGAGAGAGATTGAGTCCATCTAATGATATTTTTGCCATCAAAAATTCCCAACTATGCTATTTACGTAGAATCTGGGATTCCATATTTATTTATTGAAAATTTAAAGCCAAATGTATTTTTTTTTTAATTAAAGTTCTTCAGAGATCCGCAGCCAACTTTCACATAAAAGTACTTCTAACATCTCTTAGATCCGGCTATACCCCTTTAGAAATTGGTATGAACAAGCCACTGCTAATAACGTAGTACTGTTTGTCTACCTAGCAATACTGATCAATGGAAGACCATTCCTTATTATAACACCATTTCAGTGATGGATGAAAGCATATTTTAGTTCTGCCTTGAAAGAGTGAGTTAGTTTGTGGAAATGTCCAAAATTGAGTCCAGAAATGAGTTAAATTCTTAACACCATGCTGAAATGTTTGAGATAAACAAAAGGCCACATAGAAATGACTTAAGCCGTATTTGTTATCTCCATAATCTCAATGAAAACGAAGATGTGTTTCACTTTATTACGATCTATGACCCATTCTGCAAGAGGTCCATAGACTACATTCACATTCAAAATTTCAAAGTTATTCATCAAGTTATTCATAATGACAGACGCACAAAAGTGACATTCCAATGTTTTCAGAATTTTTTCTAACATTGATTGGACATCTTAATATGATATGAGGGATTCCTTTAAAATGCCTTAGGCATTGTTAGAGTACGACGGTATACACTTGTCTTTTATTTAAGGCGTTAATAAGGAATAGTTTTTGACATTCCTGCAGATGTAAACAAAACCTTGGCTTTATGCTCTGTCAATTGGAGTAAATGGGATATTATTTTAACACTATTTTCAAAAATGTCCAAACAAAATTGCAACAAAATTCATTTCTTTATATTTTCTTGAAAGTTTTTTCTTTCGAAAGTACATATTTTTATATTGAAACAATTAAAACCAAATGTCGTTCTAAGATTCAAATATAAAGTTTTTGGGTCTATTGATGCGAATAAAGTTTAATTAAAATTTTGGAAAAAAATATATTATGTAACAATTTTAAATGCTTCAAGCCTTCAATTCTACTATGTCCAATCAAGTCCTCGATGGAAGATGAAGTCCCTAAATTCCCTAATTTTTGTTTATTTTTAAAATTTTTGCAATATTTCAATTTTGAAAATTGCGATATGGGTGCATTAAAATATGTGTTCCTTAAAATGGGTGTACAATTTCCCCCACTGGATAGTTTTTGACATTTAGATTAAAAGGGATTTTTTTTCAAAACTATAATTTCAATTTCATATTAGATTTAAACAAAAAAATACATTTATTTATAGTATTGGTAATAAAAACGTATGAGAAGGCTACAATCCGATGTGTGGATCGTTAAATACCCTATACCTTCCCATCCTGTCCACAAAATTTGGGCTTTATTGTGATGAAATTTAGAAAATGAATTGTCACAACATATTATTCAGACAGTTTATCAAAATCTTTTATGGTTCGACAAAAAACGTTGTTCTCCTGCATTTGCTATAGGGTAGGGTATGCAAATGGTTTTTGTAGGAAAACTCCCACAAAAAGGAGCGTGGGTTGAAATGGTCTAAGGACAAAACGTTCATATTAATTTTATTTAAGTTTTTGTATCAATAGTTTTGAAATTTTGACCGAAAAAGGCTTTTACCAAAAATGCCCCCAAAACGTGAACGTGGCTAATAAACATCGTATAGACTGAATATTGGTATTGGGATTGTCTAAATATGTTGTTCAGACACTTTTCCGAAATTGCCTATGGTCAAAATGACGTCGCAGTGGGCGGATTTTAAAAATCTTTACACTTGTTCTGTAGCACTAGGATCCTATAACCTAAAAGTCGGTGACATACAGACAAACGGACGGACAGACAGACATGGCTCAATTGACTCAGCTATCGGTTCTAAATTATTTTTCTATGTTACAAACTTTGTATGAAAACTAATATACCCCTTTGGGATAGGGTACAAACATATTGAATAGATTTCTGAGAGATTTATATAAAATAATCAAAATTTTTTATCATTTTCAATACATAACATTTTGTTGTGCTTCTTGTGTTCATGATTGAAAATATTCATTGTAATTTGATCATATTGAATATTTTTTTTTATAGAAAATACAACAAAATAAATGCAATTATAAAATTTGCGTAACCATCCTTTTTCAAATACGGAATTTAAGACCGCGTGTTAAGTATATTTTAGAGATATCATAAAAAAATGTGATTTATTTATTATTGTCAGTAAATGAAATGTTGTTATTCATTTGTGTTCATGATTATAGAAATTCATCCTACTTTGTTCAAGGTAAATCAATTTCTATCGATCTATTTTCATAACCATCCTTTTACAAAAACTCAATTTCAATATATTTTAGAACTACCATTACATATTCTGGTATAAAATAAATGTTCCTCGCTTTTGGTTTAGTAATCAAAACGATGTGCAGATTTTTCCGCCACGTGTAAACACTGTTAATGAGGAATAATCCATGAGTATGATTTCCTTCTCTCTCAGTCCTCAATCGGTCGAAAACTAGCCACTGGATACATTTTAGCTAGCTCTAGAGCAGATTAAAATTTTGAAGTCTATATCCATCCAATGTCAAAAATTATGAAGAGGCTATCATTTTAACAAGACCCCACTATTTTGACATGACTTACTTTAGTTCATTATCACTACCGATTGGCGTTTACCAAATTATTGTTGAAATATCGAAGATTGAGTATATTTTGTAAAAAAAGGTATACGTTCCACGGACAGGTGAAACTCGCCTCTGCTCAGAAAGTAGTTACACCTTCTAAGCGAAATCGGTAATTGAAACTCACATATTGTTTATCGACCCATTTTTTAGATTTTATTTAATTTCATATACATTGGACAAAACAATTAATTTCCAATGATGTTTTTCAATGACAGCTATAACTTGACCCTTAATAGCTATTCGTTGACTACCATAACAGCTTTCATAATAATAATTTTAAGGTCGAATGTCAAAAGTAGGTTAGTGAATAGTTAGGTTAGGTTAGGTTGGTGGGTTGATGAGGCAGACGGTGTGTGTCTTCCCTTATCGCACTTACAGGTCAATATAGACCCATTGTGATGCCCGTTGGGGGTTAACTTGTTGTTAGCCTCTTTCCAGCCATCCAGATGTTGTTGCAAACCTGAAAAGATTAGGGAGAGGGATTTCGGATAGATCCGTGAGGTCATGGAAAAAGTATTTTCCTAAGGTTCTCATTGTTAATTGGCTGATGCCTGGGCAGTGGCACAGAAAGTGGAGGGTATCCTCGTGTATTTCTTCATCACCGCAGCCTCTACAGAGGTCATCATCTATGAGATGCATTTTCAGTTTGTGGCTTTCTCTACTAAAGTAGAGACAGATTTCCTGTTTCTACGAAGCAGTTTATGGGTTCTGGCTTTGTCATACTCAGGCCACATCCTTTTGGAAGTTTCGCAGGTGGGAAGGGAGTTCCACCTGTTTTTGGCAGTGATCAGTGTTTTCTGTCCCACCCGAGATTTGAGGTCACATAGTGGCGGTTTGACAGACTGGTCTGCTTGGTCAATAGTGAATAGTTACACTGGGTTAAATAATACCGGAACCGGTCTGATTATGTCTGATTGTCCAAAATAACCCGCACATTAAATTCTTAAACGTGGCAGTTGTTGGGTCACTCATCAACACAGCACAATTAACAATATTATCAATGTAAATTATCATTTGAATTACAATGCACAATGAAATAGAGATTACATGAATTTGAAGTAACGTATGTTAGACTAGTGATTCAAAAGTTTAATTTCCGCCGAGTTCCATTCAAGAATTTTCATTTTTTGAACCTCGCGCCGAAGAAACCAAGGTCCGCCATAGTTATTAAAATTTAAAAAAATAAAATATCGCTATACTAAATAAATCAATGAGTAATCAAATATGAAAATAAAGATCACTTTCTTTGTACCAGTCAAGCGGTAAGGAGCTTTCGTTTCATTCTCGTCCAATTCGTTTCGACAATACGTTTCGCTCGTTGTAGTTTCCCTAGCATAAAACCACTTAACAAGGACAATTTTGCCAAATATCGATTCACTGCGGTTGAAGCTAAATAAAAATTATTTTTGAGGGAATGTTCCTACCAACCAAAGGTTAATTTTTCCAAGGAGCAGTCAGTTGCTTTGGACTGTAGAGTAGTGTAAAACTAAAACCCCGACGGGAATGTCATTTTGATTTTCCTAATATTGCTAGATTTTCAAATCTGCAAATAATCTTCAGAATAGTTCCTTTAACTACCACAATACCTCAGAATTCAAAAAGTATTTACTAAATACAAAACAAACGAGTGGTGGGTGCACGACTGGGTCGTACGCAACTTTCTCTTTCACAGCGAGTTAGGCGTTAGATCAAATAGTACGCATTTTGATTAATGATATAAATAATGTCGAAATGAGTTTATACGAACGTTTACTCCGATATTTGAAGAAATCGATGTCAATGTGAATAATAACGATTTTCCGTTATTGGCCAAAACTGAAAATTTCGTTTAGTGATAGTTGGGCTAAAACTAATTATGTGGAATTGCTTCAAGCTGTAATAGTAGTATATATATATTGAATTTCATTCAATTTGACATAATAGTTTGCGAGAAATTATCAATTTTCCTTATATAGCCTAAATGACAAAATCCGTTATATGGATTTTCTCGAAAAAACTGGGTATGCAGTTTTGTTGAAGCTAATATGGTTATAGTATATATAAAGTTTAATCAAAATCGTTAGAGCCGTTTTCGAGAAAATTGAGGTTATGTGTAAATTTTATATGGCAGGTACCATTATTAACATGGCTAAAAGCAAACAAAAAAAAATGCCTAGAATTATGACTAAAACTAGCTTGTATACGAAGTTTGAAGAAAATCGGTCTAGCCGTTTAGGCTGGGGAGACCATCACGGACAGACGGACCGACGGACCGACGGACCGACGGACGGAATTCCAAAAACCACTTTTTTAGGCTCCGCTATCATCGTAATGTTAGAATCAATCAAAATCTCGAGGTCGAAAATTTTCACGAAAACAATATCTTTCTCTTTGTAAGAGAAAGTTAAAAATACAATTTGCGAAATTCAAAATGAAATGCTAACATTGCTTGAAGTGATTATTATTCTTAAAGTCAGTTGTTCTAAAACACCATAGAATGTCATTTAGGTATAGATAAAATAAAATGCAACGCTATTACTTTTAATGTTTGGTACAGTCTAAGTTAAAAATTAAAATTCCAGATTACATAATGCAAATTCAAGGCGTTGAGGCGTAGTTACTTGTATAATGTATCTATGTCCTTTCATTTAAATCGATACCTCTAGTTAACATGCCTAGCAACTTTAAAGTAACAAAATATATAAGGTACTCCACTAAAACATTGATATCCATTTAATGGTAAATAGAGCAGCAAAGTAAATGCACCTAAGTAGATATCAAAAGAGGAGAACATTTTGCTCCCCTAAAGGTTATCAATTCTTATGTACATAAAATGACTAATTTGCTTCCCCTCTTTCGATAGGTTCCTGGTTCGTGCATATAAATACTATTTTCAGATGTAGGTAGGTATATGTGTTATTAATATGGCGTATCCTTATGACGTCATTGAAATGGTACATACACATAACAGGAGTACAATTCTATATATTGCATTAAAGATACATATCAATGTCATTCATCTGAAGAGTTCAATAGTCTGTATAGTAAAATCACAATTCTTTACACATATCGATTTAGTTTGTTTACATTTTCACGGATGAAATGAAAATTTAAGTAAAACAGAACATAAAATCCTTCTTTCACAATTATTTAGTTTGTATATGTGGTAGGTAGCTCCTACTTCACCCCCTACTACATATAGAAACCGACGCCATCTTGAAATCAGTTCATGCGCAGAAATAAGCCATTGATCTAGTACATTTTCAACATGGAAATGGCACCTACTGAGAGGATGTGATGTGCAAAAGAGTAATGCACGGTGTTTGATGTTCGAATGCACTCGAAAATTACGTTGATTTTAAAAGGACACATTGAACAACATATTTGTTTCTGCTTCTGACAAAATATGTCATATCATGTTATGTCATCCTTCATATATGATATGTGGACACATTGAAGAACATGAATTTGATAAAATATGTCATTGTCCAGTACAAGATAATGGAAAAACCGACCTTAGCTCTGTATATGTCTCAATTATATATTGGAGGTTTTGGCGAAAACATTCAACAGAATTACGAATATTGTCACATCTTATTGAAAGGTTTAAAACTGCAAAATTGTTACATCCAACGATAAAAGGTTAAAAATTGACAATAGTCCTTTATTTGTATTTCAAATAATTTCATATCAGTCTGAAAAGGGATTTATTATCTATGTCGCCTTTATCAGAATATTGACAATTGAAGACAATAATTTCATATTCGAATATATGAATTTAGACCAAAATGTTGGCTTTAAAAAAGGGGATTTTATATATATTATATAAGCACAATAAAATAATTCGCTTTAAATTTGGTTTTACTTTGGGTTTGTCTAGACGATTTAACTTAACGATTGGTATGCATTTGATACTTTTTAGACGATTTAAATCAGTGATAACAGAGTTGTGAATAGCATCATCAAAAAATGACGGAAACATTTGTAATATGCACAAATTGGCATTTTTATCCCTTTGCACTTGTCCACACTTAGCCAGTGTACAGGATCAATATTTTCAGATATTTAGGCATTTGATTTGAATTATCAGTAATCGGCCCTTCAACTATTGGATTGTATTTATGTTAAGTATATAAGTATTTCATTCCATATTATCAAATTTATATATTCGAACGCCTTCCGATTCGAATCGAATATTGCAGTTTATAGCGATAACTTGATACCAGTTAAAATCTATCTTAGATCAGAATACAACTGCTACCAATTGACATTTATGTCAGATGACTGATATGACATTATAACACTTAGTTCAATGACTTTGTTCTGGACGAAAGATGACATGTGCAAACATTGGCATATAAAATGTTCGAACATAAGTGCAAACAACAAAATGTAATAGAAGGGCGGATGGATGCACTAAATTTTTTAAATATAAAAGTTCTGATAACATCAGAATATGGTTAAATTTTTTTTTTTCAATTGAACCAATGTTTCGAATGTCGAAACAACCATAAATATGTGAAATTGCATCAAATTAATGCAACCAAAAAAATGTACTTGTATTAAATGCAAGTTTATAAAAATGCTAGCAAATATTAAGGACAGGGTGTAAAATAAAAAATCATCTACTATATTTTCGAATTAACTTCGAAAAGTAATGTCTTACCTGTACATATAACTTTAATTAAGCAAATTCGTGACCTAATTTCTCTATGATGGCATAAATGCAAGCATCCCTTTCCCTAAATGGGTAAAAAAATCTTTCGAAATTTCATGTTCGAAAATTCGAACTTACAGGAAACATAACGCAAAGCAAAAAAAAAGCCTTGGAATTGAAAGTGGTGTTATCTAGTGTTAAAAATGTGTGCGGGAAATCCTTAATTAAATGTTCGACTATTTTAAATTTAATACAATAATAAAATATTTTATGAAAAGGAGTTCTCTTATATGTAATTGCATTTATAGGTTAAAAAGGTATATAAATTCCATATATAGGCACTTGATGCACAACATCCTTAATCATGTAACAAAAAAAAAGTGTTATGTAACTTTCAAAGTAATATCTTTCTCACTCACCGTAGGCTGTAAGCTTCCCAGTCTTATCAGACAGTTTATAGTTGTTTGGATTCAGCGACATTTTCTCCTCTGAAATGATCGAAAAGAAACCAGTAAGACCCAATATTTAAATGAAAATCACTATAATGAAATGAATTAAATCAAAAGCCAATGTTTAACTTTAGACCAAATGCAATGAAAATGTGTGAACCGCCATTAACGTTAATGTTAAACTAACTGTTTTTTTACAGCAAAATGTACGATTATGTGGTTAAGTGCCAACAGAAAAAAAGTGGAAGGTCTTGACGTTACTGGCTTACGCGAGTATATATAAAATCGAACTGAATATCTCCTTTGTTCAGGATAACCATATTACATGCAGGCGTTGCGATAATTTCGTGATGTATACATCATGACCCACTTCCCGGCGCAAGGGCACCTGAAGGTTATGATCATGCCCTTTTGCGACGCTCTCAGCACCTTTTTTTTATTAAACCAGAGTGCGCATTCTCACACTAATTTCTTTTTTTTTTTTTTGCAAAATTTTGTATATATATCGTTGCCAATTAATTTACGTAACACGTAAAAGATGGCGTCACAAGCAAATTATATTTCTTACGGTATATATACAATTAGAATAGGAAAAATTAAGGATTTAGGATTTTTTTTAAGAATCTTACCAATAATCTTGCGGAGATCTTCGATGTATTGCTTTAAGAAAATCAGTTTGACTGTTTTTTAAATGAATGTAGGGTGGTTTAAATAGAAATATGTCAACCCGTTGGAGGATGTGAATTAAAAATCAAAAAGCAGTTATGTCGCTTTCACACTATACGGAAATTAAACAATTTTTATTTTTCGAACTAAGCACACAGGCAAAATGGCGTTTGAATGGTAGAAAAGAAAACCACCTCTTTCTCTGATGGAATGCGTGACCTTAATGTGGGAGGAATATAAAAGGATAAAAGAAATGTATCGATAACGGATTTTTCTACAGCTTTTGTTTGAATCTCACTTTTATTTTTAAACTCCAAGTAACGTTTTGTGTGCAACACTTGAACTTTTTTGGTTAATTTTTTTTTATTCACAACTTTAACACTGTATCTGAATGCGGGGCAAAACCTTTCTTTAGATCAGGACGGACAGTACAGAACAGAAAGCAGCTTCACTGTCTGACGACCTGCGGAGCTATGCAGGAATACGTTTGCTGGAATGTTAGTCCAAGCATTTTTGGTGGAGGATATTTTCTCTGATGTTTGGGGGCGGATGAGACACCCCCGTATAAAAGTGTCTTTTAAGATCTATTACATATACACAGACACACAAACACATAGAAAAATCCTCGTCCTTGTTATTTTTTGTATGTTGATTTTGGTGGTGTTTATTCTTTGGGGATGAATGACGTCACGGATGACATTTAAGCACAGAGTCAGCCATGTTATCCTACCCGTTATTGGGGTGGGTGGGGGAAACAGGGCGGAGCTTAATTTGATTTTATTTGTTCGAGGGGTAACACAAAGGTATCCTTACAAATAAGCTTATAATGAAATAGAAGTAACACTTGGAAGTCTATATTCGAAAAGGTCCGGGTAGGAGAATATGGCGCCCATTTTACGGTACATAGGTAACTCTACCTAATGCAGTTTTTGTTTAGCTCTCCCCGACTCGTGTTTATACATATAAAGGAGTGGAAAAAAAGGAATAACAACAAAAAACGACATATTTACACGACTTAATAAACATTTTTAAATAAACCACAATCTCAGAGATCTCAGCGGTAGAAGAACGGATACGTAACGTTCTACACAAGAGAAAAATAGATGAAAAACGAGTTAAAAATGCCGAAAAGAATTTTAGGTAGAAAATAATTTAAAATATGCCGTGTGTGTGTGTGAGTGAGAGACAGAGAGGGCTAAAGCAAGCACGGAATGTTCCTTAGTCAGCAGAAAATTCTATGAATAGTCTCGAGCCAAAGTAGATGGGTTTTTGAGATGAGATTCCATTCCAGTTTGCGAAGGTATGACTCTGGTCTCTGACTATGGCAATGGATAATCTGAAAGCCTAATCAGTTTTATTTTCGTCCTGACATGTTGTCTTGGAATTCCCCCCCAAAATGTGTAACACAGAGAAAACGTCTGACATGCGACAACTTGACTCTTGGCGTAATTCCTTTTTTCCCATACTTTTTGGTTGTGTGTTAAATTTGACAGTTGTTACGATACGAATCGGAAAAGGATTCATATTGGGAAATGATTTTGTTTTTAATGGTGATAAAAGTCATTGGAATGGGGCTAACATGTCAAATATCCCGTGGGATGAAGATGGATGCGAAAAGTATGTCGGTTTTATGTCAGTTGGGGGCTTCTCGTCAAAGTTTGTTGTTTTACTTTAGGAGATTTGTTTTACGTCTTCCCCTCCATTGGTTCGTAGGTTTGTTCGCGTACTTAATTATATATTTTTTCAGCAGTCCTTCGCCTTCGAGTGGTACAACAATGTTCATATCTGCAGGCGGTATATAAGAACCTTTGACATAAAGTGTTTTGACGAATAATTAGGATTGTGCCTGAACGGCTACAAAGAAGAAATCACTGACAGCATGGAAATACGTTACAATAGGCTGGCCAAAAAAGCATGACAAACTGTTCCAACTGCTGCATTAAGTGTAATAGTGGGCGGAATTAGTGAACAGGATTCGGGTTGTGAATGCATATCATGGACACATTGCATACATTTAATTTAAGATGACATCATTAGCAGTATTGTCCGAAACCACAGCCTATTTGTCTAGGAGAACAAATATTTATATGGTCACGGGCGATGACATCATATACCAACACCTAAGCAAAATATAAGATTCTTCCCCTAAATCGCTCATCAGAATCCTGAACGGCCCACAGCAGTTTGATTTTATACTAGAAAAGTCCTCAATTAATCAAATCATCAAACGTAGCGAGATCCTACAAAACAGGAAACTTTTTGAAGATGTCATGTTGATTGGGTCGCTATGTTTGATGACCATTTAGAATCCTTTGCACGATTTTGTTTACCCTTTTGTATTGATATTCACACTTGTCGGATATTATCTGTAAAAGCTTCCACAGGGTATGGCTTGTTCTAGTCTACCCTGGGTTCAAACACCAAAAAAACAGATGTTTTGACGAATATTCCGCCATCTTGAAATGTAAACATTCAGGCCTATCGCGAATAAATTTTCCCGGGAAACTGTTCACATTCAGTAATTTGATTTACATTGCTGACAAGGGAAAAATACCCGGGAAAATTTATTCGCGATAGGCCTTATTATCGAAGTTTATTCTGTATCTGTTTACTTTACAAAAATCAAAACAAAGCCGACAGCTGCCGCCATTTGCAGATCTTATAGCATCTAACGATATGGAACAGACATGAGACAATAATACCAGCCATATTCGACAACGGCACAATTGGCATTCTTATCACTGTAAACCTATTCCAGCACAACAAGCTAGCACCTCGTATCAAACATATTTTCCTAAAGCTGAATTTGAAAAGGTCTAGAAAATCAATCACGCTTGATAGATCATAGGTGTCATGACTGGGGATACCTTATATACATGATACCTATATACATGCAAACGATTTCTACAAGAGACAACTCTTCATATTTTGCGCGGTCCCAGCTAATGAAATCTATCAACGTGGTCAGCGCCTACCAGACTTACGTGAGAAGATTTTCTAGGTTTACCATTTTTTCATTATGTATGCAAAATAGGCTAAGTCGCCACCATTAGAATGCCTGTGCTTACAGATTTCTGTGCCAATGTTGAGTTTCAGCTTCTGTATAGTGTGGTTTGTTAGTGTAAACCTTTTCCTTCAGGTAACCCCATAAAAAAGTCCAGAGTCGATAGATCATGCAACCACGGCGGCCATTCAAATCCACAGTTTTTGAGATAATGCGATTTAGGAATTGTTCGCGCAAAAAGGTCATTGTCTCTCGAGCGGTACCTCCTTCTTGTTGAAACCAAATCAGCTCAGCATTGTTGTCTGCTTGCACAAGTTGAAAGGGAAAGTTTTGAAGCATTGTTTTGTAGCGGCATCCATTGACGGTAATGCTGTAAATATGACCCATAAATCTTATGCGATGTTATTCCACACCAAACAGTTACAGGAAGTAAGTGTAAGTCCGTTGATAAAGATTTTTGCGATTCTGTATGCCTCAAAATCTGTAATTTTGACAAGCCCACTCAGATAAAAATGTGCCTCGTCAGTCATTATACAATTTTCCGAAAAGTCTTCGCCATTCTCGGCGATATTTATCACAGTTTTGCAGTACTCTACAAGTTTTTCTGGGTCACCAGGATTGAGTTGTTGGACCAACTGGATCTTGTAAGTGTATAGTTGCAGAGCTTTCCTCAAAATCCGATTAATCCTGTTAAGCGGTATACCTGTCTTAAATGTCGTCGTGTCGATGTTTCGAGATCGGTTGCAACACTTTCCCTAACGACCTGGTTGTTTTTGAACGATCGTACAAAACGAAGCCTGTCCGAAAGCCTTACATTCCCATTGCTCAAATTTTACCACCACAGCACGAATAATGGGTGCTGTTGGAACATTTTTCACGCTAAAAAATTGCCGGTAGACACGTTAAGTACAAATTATTGACTGGCGATCGTGTAGCGATCCATCCTTGATCTCCCAAGCCAAATATCTATAAAGAAAAGAGTTATTAATTGTTTACATAGTAAAGGGACTTTGGGGCTACACTGTATATGAATGATTTAAAGGCACATACTTCTGGCTTCCTTTAATAGACTGTTGAGAAGTTGCTACAGCGGTTTTGTTCTACGAGAAACAATTTTGATAAAACTCCTATAAACACACATTTTATAGATCATTATATATTTTTGAATATAAGTAATGTAGTTACATTATTCCACAGTTTTGAAAACCGCATTAGGTCGGTAACGGCAGGACCCCCATTGACCTTCATAAGCCGATTTATGGGGTTTGCCAAGACCTTTAACAGCAAAGCAGCGGGTGTTTTGGCAATTTCTACCCTGATAGCTAAAGTTCTTGAAGGGGCCTAGGACGACTGGCATAAAAGCGGTATTGAAAAAAAATCGTAAGAGACCTAATCGGGACAGCGGGCTGACCACCACAAATCATACATTAAATGAGGTGCTCCGGGAGGTATTTGAACTAAATGTCCCGTAAGTCTAATTCAGTAAGGCTTACAAAACATTTAGTTCATTCAGGACAGATCAACGACTCCTTCAAAGCATGACCTGTTTTATAGATCTAAACTCATTGTCACCCAGTTGAGGAAATTGAGCACCACCAGAAGATGGAATTCTCGGTGAATGGCGTTATCCCAGTATTCTGTTTATTGACCAATCCACTCAAGCCAAAATTGGCTTCATTACTGAAAAAAACACTTGTGTCCTCTGCAACGTTTTCGAGAAGCTTAGTAAAAGAAAGAAATATCTGCCATTAACGTCCCATAAAGCGCCTCAAACCAAGCTTTATTGGTGTATTCGAAGCTATTACTTTTTTCCAAAAAGAAGATGATCTCATGTTTATCCTCGGATCCGAATGGCAAATTTGAGAATCTTCTCACGACTCTGTAACCCTTGGATGTTTGTCAGACTTTTGCAGGTGGAGCACGATTTGAACCAGGGACCCTGCGCTTAGTAGTCCAATGCAGTTTACTGTACCCACGTAACAAAAGGGACATATCCCATTGGAGCAAATAAGAAGCGCTCTGGGTTGCGATCACAGTAAAGTAGACCTCGATTGAAAATGCAAGCCCTCCACTTTTCCAACGTATGATCGCTACTATCGGAGCGATCGGAGCTTAGAGAAATCAACCCTAGACTTGTTGCATTTAAAGACCTACAGACACGAAGTAGTAGTTGCAGGAACACAGTCCTTCTAATTACTACTCGAACACACAATCCAATGTAGAACGAATGGACACCAATACTGCGGCTTGCAAAGTCTTAGATTTCCAGCCAGACGTCGGGCGCAGTAGAGGAAGACCTCGCCTTAAGTAGCGCGCACAAGTAGAAACCGACGCGACGTCAACCAACTTGGAGTGCGCAACTGGAGGCAGTAAGCTAAGGACCGGGCTAATTGGAGAGACATGTTCGTTGAGGGTTATGTTTAATCCGGACTGTAGCGCCACTTAAGTAAGCACTTCCAGAAGACGTTTTGCCACTATTGTATAATCTACATTGTGGCAGTAATATTAACAAAAAATGAAGGGATAAGCTAGGTTTGAGCCGCTGCATTGGTCGCTAATGCCAGATATATATTTTTTTTTTACAATTGAAGAGCAGAGTCAAAAATGTCGGCAACCATAATCTCTGTGCGCTCTTCAAGCATTTAAGGTTTGCTTAACCGGAAAATAGTTTAAAGGAAAAGAGTTGCATTTGAACTTCTTGCACGATGACAGGACTAACCGTTTTATGCTGAATTCGAACGATTGAGTTTCAAAGTTTTTTTTTCACAACATTTAATAATATTAGAAAGATTTTTCAGATAATTCCGAAAAAGGGCAGGGAAAAATATTTTGGTGTTGCTATGCCAGGGATTCGAATGGAGACTCAAAAGTGACAGCTCATTGCACTAACCACCGCGCCACTCAGCCCGATGAGAAAAGCTCTTAGGGAAGTTGAGATCCATTTGTAGTCTTTCTTAAATCTGAAAGAAAATAACTTCTTAGCATTAACTATGTTAAATCTTTTCGTTCGCTTTGAAGAAACCCCCTTGACATACTTATAATGTAAAAACTTTTTGTTAACGCCGACGACATCTGTCACTTACGGTATCATTTATATACATTTACCCTCATATCCAAGTTTAACGATTAACCAAATAGAGAAGTACCGATTTATCCTTTTCCCGTATGGAAAACAAAAACTCCCTTAACTCAGTTGGATTGGTATGAATGTCTTCATAAGCCTGTAACACCTTGCTCATTATAATGTTGGATCTAGGTTTGCAATTATCTTTTAATGTTGGAAAAATCCAAGACCAAAAATGGTATTATTGCTCGAATTGAATGACGTTTTATGTTTGAAAACAAAGTACCAATGCCTGTTGAGGGTCCATTCTACTATATTTAAATTTTAAAGCAATTGATTTGTTTTCTTTGGGTCTTTGTAGGTCGCATCCTATGATATTATTTTACGACTGAGTCGTTTTAATTTGGCAATTAAAATTAAATGTTTTGGATATAGAACAGAATTTTGGATTCAATTGTAGTTAACTGTGTCTGTCGTCTTCAAATTAATACGATTGGACCTTGATTACTTTTAACATTCACCTTAAATTTATAGCTTATGATAGCTTATTTTGTGTGGAAAGTTTGGACATTTTAAGATTCTAAAATTTAAGATGGGTACTAAAAATTGTCATTAGTACCGCTCCCTTACCTCCGTGTAGCTGACGTACTCGTTGTGGAGGGCACAAAACATGTCAAAATATTATGTGGATTAATTTACAAATCCAGTCGGGGATTATAAAGCACACAGTTTTATACTGATGAAATATGAAGACCGTCCTCTAATATTCCCGAGTCTTAATTTTTTTTCTTTTTCTTGTTGAGAAACATGAGACTGACCTCGAATATTCACAAGTCTTAGATCTTTTCTTTTTTTTGTTGAGTGACAAAGTGGAAAGGAATAGTCGCCGGCTCGTCACGCTCGGTTTTAAATAAACGACAAGGACTAAGGCACATGGAACGTCTCTTCCTTTACGAATATAATATATTTGACCGCGCGTCAGAAATGACAAAGAGAAAATACGATTTTACAGTATTCCTTTGATATAAGTGGAAAAAAAGAGAAAAGGGCAGACGGCTGAAAACGTGAATAATGTTGTTTGGCCTGACAATGCAAAAAACGCGCAGTTTTGGTTTCATCGATTTAGTTCCCGTATTGAGCCATCATTGCGATCGATAATGATGCACCCCCCTCTGGAAAGCAAATTGTAGGAAATATAAATAAAATTATGGAAATCGTCTGAGCGTCATATAAGTACAGTTTTGACTGAAACATTGGATGAAAACCCGTTTGAGACTATTTGTATAAGGCTGGCTACAAGAAGAAGCTCGATGTATGGGCGCTACGAAGTTAATGCCAAAAACCCTTTGGACCGAGTTTCTATCGGCGAATCACTGCTGAATCTCAACAATACCGACCCATTTCAGAAGCGGATGGTGGATGGGGATGTAAAGTGGTTCATAATCGAAAACGATCAAATTGCGATGAGCCAGTATAAGCCAGGGTTGACGGCCTAGAAGGTTTTGCGGTGTGTTTCGTTGGATTAGCAGGCAAGCATCTACTATTCCTAAAAAAAATAATTATTGGAGCAACAGGCTTTTTTAGTTTTTTTCTCACAACCATTCATGTTTGCTTGTGTACATCTTTGCACGATGCCGGGACCTCCTGTTTTATGACGACTCCGTACGGCTAAGTTGAGATAAGCTTGTCTTGACAACTCGGATGATATTTCAGATCATCACGATAGGAGGGCTAATGAAAAATGAATTAGGTGTTGCTACGGCTGGGAATCGCGCTCAGACCTTCTATGCAGCAGTTCGCACAACCATCGCTCCACGGAGCCGATTTTTAGCCAACGTAAAAATTTTTAATCTGAACCTGTCAAAAATTGGACCGTCTGAAGGTGCGAATTTCCGAATCGAAGAGGAATTGTGTTCTATTAGTACAATTCCAGGCCACACACATAGATAGTGACACATGTGAAGTTCCGGGAGCATGTTTGGTAGGTTCTTATGCATCCACCTTATAGTCTGGACGTGAGACCCAGCGATTACTACCTGTTCTTGTAAATGGCAAACGGATTTTCTGGTGAGAAATTCGTCTCAAGAGAGAAAGCTTATGAAAAGCAACTCTCCCAGTATTTTGTCAATTGAGAAGATGGTTTCTATGAGAGGCTACTTCAAAATAGCAACATGTTATCAATCATAACGTCGCATAATTAGCCCTAATCCGATCATTATAACTTTTCGAAATAAAGCCTCGAATTTCATGTAAAAGTACCTAATAGCCTTAAAATATCGGTCAGATATGTATAATAAGAAACTTCTCAAGAAAAAGTAAGCTATTAAGTTGAGGATTTTCTCAATTACTGTCTTTCGAGGCTGGCGTGACAGTACGCATTAATTTTTCGTTAGAACCTTCGTAATTTAATGGTTTGTGATGTTTATAAACTTGGAGAAGATTTCTCTGTTGATAGCAACAATTTTGAGATAGCCTAAATAATTCATCTACCTCTGAGTCAACATCAACCCTACGAATGACTACTTAGTGTATAGATACGACGAAGATTGACCCTAGTAAAACCGATGTTTTTTCCATTTAGCAAAACAAATGGGATAACCCGAGAATCCAAATGTCTGCTCTAATGAACCCTAATCCTACCAGTCCAACCTTATTGTGCTGAGTGCTGGACCATAAGCGGAGCATATATTAATCACTTTCGAAAAAAAATGCCTTGTCGAATTTTTGGTCCTGTATACAAGGAAGGCGAATGGAGGAGAAATGAAACCTAGATATAATGGATGAGAACAAAAGGTAAAAATTCGTAGATTATATTGGCTTGGCGATATCGGGCGAATGAACAATAATGCTCCAGCCATGATAATTTTTGAACAACAGCCTTCAGGTTGAAGGCGACAAGGAAGCCCGAAACTTTGGTTTAGGGATCAAGCGATCACGAATGCCAGAGGGCTTGGACTGAATAACTGGAAGCAGCATGCCCAGGATTAGAGAGGATGGAAGGGTGTCTTGTCTCAGACAGTGACCCTCAAAAGGTCGGGATCCCATTATGTAAAAAAAGTAAGCATTGTGACTGTAATGTCTCCATTTTTGAAAAGGTTTTACTATAACTATTGCTTGAACTAAAGGTGTTTAGAAGATGCACTTCTAATGTATTGAAAGTTTCGACACAGCAGAAAGGCAACTGAACTAAAACCGTTCTAAAGTATGCTTGGGTGTATAGCAAATCATTCTGCAGTTGCTTTGTGATTTAAAAGGGCACGATCCTGAATGTATCGCTAGTATATTAATTTAAGGTTTGTTTTCTCTTTAAAAGCTGTTATTAGATAAACGGCATTAACCAATTCCAACGAGCAAATTTATAAAGGGTTTTCCTAAAAATGCAATAAAATGAACAAAATTACATTATTGTCATGTATTATGGCTTTAGTAGGAAGAGCAAACATTCCCATAATAATGGAATACAATGTCGTTCAAGTGCCTGCCTCGGCTGGCTTCGCGGTAGCGCATTCTGTCACTCGAATTTTCCAAGACCTTGTTGATGGTTATGGGCTGTGGCTCACGGACTGCTTGGGTGATATTGGCCTTAAGTGCTTGAATCGTTTTCGGATTGTTGGCATAACATAAAGTTCAAAGGGGTCAAATCACAGCTCCGAGGCGGACAATTGACATCGACAAGACGGCTGATAACATAATTTGGAAATTTGATGCGCAAAATATCGATTGTGATCTAGGCTGTGTGACATGGCGCGCCATCCTTCATGAATCAGAGGTCGTCCAAATTCATGACTTCAATCTCATTAAATAAAAAGTCGGTTAACATGGTTTTGTAACGCCCGCGTTAACAGAAACGTTATTCCCAGCCTCCTCTTCGCAGAAAAATTGTGCAATGATGCCCCCACTCCACAATCAGCACCAATCTGTTCCGTGCTGGTTTTCCAAGTAAGTAGAGCAAAATTTGTTTGTTAACGAAGCCGTCGAGATGAAAAAGCGCATCGTCAGAAAAGATGATTTTTCACCCAAAATCGTTGTCCAATTCAAGCTGGTCTAAGGCCCAAACTGCGAAGCGATAACGAAGCAGATAGTCGTGCGCCTTCAACTTCTGAGTCAATTGGATCTTGTAAGCGAATAATCTGATATCTTTGAGAAGAATTCTCCTCATGCTACTGCTTGAATTGTTGAACTGTTGAGATCGATTCCGTGTTGATGTTCGTGAATTGAGTCTCACACTCTCGGCTACAGCAGCCACATTCTCGTTTGTGCACACCATCGTACGACGACGGGGACCATGAGTTTTGTCCACTAGCATACCAGTCCCACGAACTTTTTGCACAAACTTACGTACACCAAGCGCGGTGGGTGCTTCACTTCGGCCAAAACTTCTTTTTAAATAACACACTGTTTAGCTACATAGGACTCAATTTGGAAATAGGTTTTCAATATTTCCCAACGTTGCGAAGGTATACTACTGATTTTCTGTTAAGATTCCGTGCGGGAAACAGCTGTCAGTGTCAAAATAACTTTTAAAAAGAATCCACTAATGTGGATTGCGTTAGAAAATCCATTTATTTTGGGAACACTAGAAAATGCTCTTCTCAGATGATTTTGTTTATCCTCGACCGTTTCTAAACTTAACTTCTCGCATATTTCACAGTTTTTGGAGCTCAACCAAAATTTCTCTCAAATGAGAGAGATAGCTATCGGTTATATTAACTACAGTCTCAATTATTAATTATGATTATTAATTATTTTAGTAAGTAAAGATATTTTATTTTTGCGAACATTTATGTAGGTAAGATTGGGTTGTTGCGGGTTAATGAGGTAGATATTGTTCATCCTTCCTATTCCCATTCCCATGATTCCCATTGGGGGGTAGAAATGGTTGATTTCGGGTAGATCCATCAGATCGTAGAAAAAGTATTTTCCTAAAATCGTTTTTCTAAATTAAATTAGACCTGTGCATTGGCACAGAAAGTGGATTGTATCCATGTGTATTTCTTCATCACCACAACTTCTACAAATATCATCATCTAAAAGATACATTTCCAAATTATGACTTTTCGGTAACAAGCATATTGAGCACATTTAGGGTATGGATCTCGTTTATATTCTCCATAAACGAGATCCATAAATCATAATTTCATTGACCAAATTAGAATGTCTGGGCTTGCGTTAGCGCAAAACCAACATTTGGGGATTTTTCTTCAGTGAATGCGAAAGAGTCGATAGGAATCGATACCGGTGGATGTTGGCTCATTATGTCTGCCCACAAATGTATAAAAAAGGTCTGGACAGTTACTAGTTTCAAGAAGATGGTGCGCCATGCCATACTGCAAATCAAACAAGTCTTAAATTGTTCTTGCAAAAAAATGGCGACATTGAATGACCACACTAATATCTAGAGTTGTCAACTCCGGATTTCATGTATTTGAAAACCGTCTGACCACAGACTCAAGATAAGATAAACTTTTGTGCCGAAATCATCATCACCGCCGACTGGACTCTTTGTCATACTCTTCCAACATCTTCTTCAATGTTTCATACCAATCTTTATGTTGAATCCGCAATTTTAGGTCACAAAGTGGCGGTTTTACCGACTGATTTGTTGGTGTGACAGTGGCTGAGCCCCTTTTTCGAAGAATACTCCCGTTCAACGCTAGATCTATTATTGAACCATCTGTGCAAATGAAAATGGATTCTGTGACAAATACACAACTCTTCCACTTATTTCTGCTTGGGAAGATTCAGAAGAATGGACTTTGATGGTCAAGATAAGAGCATTTAATCAGAGATTACATCTGATCCCAAGTATCTGTTTAGAATCTGAGCATTTTTTTAAAATCTATACGCTCTAAAGGGTCCTTGTAATCTATAAGCACTGCGCGGGAATTAAGGAAATTGAGGATAAGAAAAGAGGAGATACCGATGTACGTTGTTTTTAAATGTCTGTAAGTTGTAATGAGTAGGAAATACTGAGTTTGGTATAGCATTCCACATTTAGGTTTAAAAATGAAGATATGCTTGACAATAAATTAATAAGCTTCGTGGCACGGCGAGTATAACAGATGAAAGGCTGGAATAAACCTGGCTATTTCATGTCATTTGAGCATTTACTATTATAATAGCGGTAAAATAGGTTAAGGCAGGAGACAACCTGCAATGGTTGAGTCTCCTATCACTTTTATCGGACGCTTTTGTATACTGTCCAGTAGATGCAATTATAGTTTTGCTCCGTCTGATCAGATGTTGGCATTGAACTCAAGTTTTCGGTGTATATAAGCTTTATACATTAGGGCCAGATCAGAGGGGTTAAAATATTCCTTGCATCGGTTAAGGAAACCTAAAAATTTTACTGCGTTTTTAGCGATCTTCAATATGTGTTCGTGAGTATGTCCTCTTAAATAACGATTTTCCAGGAGTTAAGCTGAATGATACGCAGTGCACTTTTAGCAGCAGATTCTTGCATATAAAGGACTTAGGTTGACAGGTTCAGAATGGTTTTCATTACCGCTTTATGTTTGGTTCTCATTTCAGATGGGTTAAATTATTTGTGGATTGTTTCCTAAAAAGTCCCCAATATAGACCTATATGTATATATAGGCCGTATACATCCTTGTTTTATATAAAATTCGTTAAATTTTTATATCAATGGGTCCAAAACAAATCGTGTTATCTTCGATAGGTCTTTAGGTCTTTGGAATCATTTTGCTTTTTAAAGTGGGCTTGTATTTGCCAATAAAAGTTTAGACGGTAGTCTTTTCTCGATCAGCCAAACGGCTCTCAATTACTGGAATCGGTCTCATTGAACTTAAAAGTAGCCCTAGTCTGACACTTTACTTTTTAGTGAGATGGTACATCAGAAGCGGCTTTACTGATATTTAAATGGACGTGTCTAAGCTTCATTTCGATGTTGTCTACTCAATATGTTTGAAAAGCTGAGATACTGGTATATAGCATTTGTCTATCGCAATATGATCAATTTGTACATTAATTGTGATGACGCTGTCGCTATAAACGTCCAGGGTTTTGTATGGTATTTCCTTGTAGTGTAAAATAATTACATCTTTAGCAAACGGATGAGCTTTAGAAAAAGGAACGGCATGAAACGTGGAGTATATCATAAAAGGTGAGAGCTCTGTGAAAAATTGACTATCAAGTTTTCTTAGGGCCCCTTGCACCAACGGATTTGTTCAAGCAACCCAAGACAAGCAGCCTGAAATACTCCAGAAAATACCAGGATAGATCAGAAAATAGTTGGTGCAAGCCACGTTTAGCAAACTTTTCTTTAATCATTCCTGTGAAATACAAAATTAGTCTATCCCCATTCTATTGATTGCGATGATTCACCAAATTCAACCGATTGGACGCACTTGACCTCTGCCCATTGCGTAGGGTAGGTATATCAGGTCGAAAAAAGAAATTTCTTTATCTCTGTTGTATGCGTATGCATATGTAAAAATGAAACAAATCACTATCGACATCTGTATGATGTCAAAATTTAGGTATTCATCCTTCAATGTCAACGAAGCCAATCAAGATCCTCATGAAATCCCAAATATGCGATATAAATGTCATAATTGTTCTAATCACGTAATTTATATTTGTTTCTGATAAGACTGCCGGGCCGCCCCATCCACGGGTGTGTCGTGTCCAATTAGGAGGAAAAATATTTGCTCTATCATTATCATAGATATTATCAAAGTGTTGGAGTAGTTTTGAAGTGAAATACTGAATCCTTATCAACTTGCCACAGGTTGTACGAGTATGACAGGTGGTACGAGTACTTTTACCCTCGACGGGTGATACTATTCAGAGTCTGAGTATCATTGGACACAATTGAAACATATTGCGCACACTTTAAGTCGTAAAATGGCAACGAGAAAGCTCTGAAATTGTGTGTTAATTTTGTTTTTGTACATGTAAGCAAATATAGACGAAGTAATCGATTAAGATAAGCTTTTTGCAAATGTTTGAATTTTTTAAAAAGTTTTATCGGCACACATTCAGTTGGCCTTACTTTAAAAGTGATTTTTTGTGCAAATTTGAGTCAGTTCAAAACGTTATTTTGTGTTGAAAAGAATGGTGGAATTTTGTATTTGAAGCGTCAAAAGGGAATCGCTAAGTGGATTTAAAAGGATTATTTTGTATTGGAGGGAATAATTTTGTTTTCAATTAATTACCTTGTTTCATCGTTAAACATCAAGTATTGTGGCTGAAATACATTGAATTCAATTCTATAAGGTAGATATTGCAATTACATATTTTCAATTTACCAAGTGAAATTTTAATAAATGTATTGATATTGATACTTTGTTGCTGTATTGTCTCGCAGTGGTTGTGCATTTGGATCAAGGCCTCCCTAGTTCAACATATTCGAGTGACAATTATAAGTCTTATTTACTGAAAAACTACATGAGATAGTCCTAAAAATATCAAGCAGTTTAAATCTGTTATATATATTCTTGAAATTTTTAGAAATTAGCGTACATTTTTAGGCCTATTTGTGCCTGAAAAGCGACTTGACATACGTAGCTGAGGTCGAGAGGCACTAAGTACCACTGCTTAATAATAAATAATATAATGGATCTAGATGAGAAGAACACTAAAAAGCCCTAATCCTCGATGTCAAATAACCATGCCGATGGGAAGTATGGCACTTTGCTTTGTTGCATTAAAGCGGATGCCTGGGGACCTCTAGTTTCAAAAAAAAATATTTTGTCTGTACCCAGACCGTGAATACCGAACGGGAAATACACTTAATCGTGGGTCAGAATTTTTGTTTATATACATCCCGAATCAAAAAGTAAAAACCGATTCCTCAACCACAGTAACGGAAGATGAAGACAATCTTATACTCCATCGACAGTCGCCTAGCAAGGCAGTTTGGGAAACTACTTCTCGAGGTCGAAAATAACCTCTACCTCTCAATCACATTCAAACTCAATAACCCTCACTCGGGAAAGGACTCCTGAATGATACAATTATATTGAAAAAATTTAAGAAATAACGTTCCCAATAATGGTGTGAGGTACATACAATATCCGAATGAAAGCCAATATCTGGTGAACTGACTGAACTGAACCTGTGACATATAACAGAAATTTTGGACAGAATACGGCAGGAACCCGACCAACAAACTAATGCGGTATTAGCGAATCTCACTGCTTAAGTTGGGCCATCACTGGTCATAACTTTCTAAGAAACAGTATTCAAGCCCTGCTCGTACTTGGGGTTTGAAGACAAAGAGAAGCTGAGCTAGTATAAAATATCCCTTAGCTCTGAAAAGATAGCTTAGTTTGGACGCTTTTGATTTGGCAATAGAGGCCTGCATACATCTGCCCCAATTAAAAAGCCTAGCAGATGCATAAATTTTTCTTAGTTAAGAACTATATTCCCCATTTTGATTTGCGGAACCGCGGACTTGTTCTTTCTTGTAAATGTTGTAATACTCAGTTTTCTTTGAGGTTTTCCTTTCCGCATTATAAAGGGTCTTTCAGTAAGGACTTGACAACTTCTTTTTCAATAAAATGCAAACTACTTGAGATATCTAAAAAAAAATGATTGGCTTCAATTATGATCAACCAATTTATGAATGGAATTCGACTTCGTTGATATGTCTACCACGGGAACGTCGATACATTGAACCCAATATTCGATTACTCGGCCGCACATTTCGACCGATACGGCTGCTATTTCTCGTTCAATATAAGTATAAGTATAAACGTTTATTTTTTCACTAGTAATGTAGTTACAATGTTGCAAAAAAAAAATAATTTCTTAGTGTAATTGAACAATGAATAATATTTACTAGAGAAAAAGGAGAGACATTTTATATTTCCTAATTAGAAATAGTATTAAATGCCCCATCAAAAAAGATAAATAAAGCTAATTAAAATAAATGGGTGGGGTGACCCTTTCAACTGAAGTAAATTTGAACAAGAAATACAAAAGAAAATTGTGATATACATATGACATTGGAGAAAAAGAATATAACTTTAAGATCCAAATTGTGTAACAAAATTAGTTTAAGAGAACAAGATACATTTTATAAGAAGAAAACAAAAAATAAGAAGAAGGAAACACCAAATCATCAAAACCATCAACATCAGACTACGAATGAGTATTAAAGATAGACTCTAAAGGTTTAATTTCATGGGCTAGAAGCCAGTATTTAACATGTTTCATAAATTTATTAATAGGACTAAGAGTCCTAATCCAAAAAGGAAGCTTATTGAAAAGATTGCGTGACGAAACTGAATAAAAATTCCTAAAGGCAGTGGTTCGAAATTTAGGAACAGCTACTAGATTCAAGTGATTTCGGCGTATATTATAATTTTCAAGAACTCTAATATTTAAGTTACCAGATCTATAGAAAAAAGACTTTAGAACTTTAAAACAATATAGGTGCCGGACAGAAAGAATTTTCAGATCGTAAAATAATGAAAAGCTGGGATGCACGCGATTTTTCCCGCAGATTTTTCTTACAACAAATTTCTGTAAAACTAGAAGTGGTTGGATTCTGTTAAAACTTACTCCCCCCCAACAAGTAATGCCATATTGTAATTTGGATTGGAAAATTCCAAAATAAATTATCTTAAGGAGGTTTGTTGAGCAGACATTCTTCAGAAAATAAAAATTCCTAAGCGTCATACGAAAATATTGCCTTAAGTTATCAATGTGATTATTAAAGAACATTCTTGAGTCAATAATTAGCCCCAGGTATTTAAATTCTGTGACGCTTTCAATATGAAAACACTTATCACTACAGCTGAGATTGGAGCAAAAAGTTTTAGCGGAAGGGCGGCAGAAGCATCTCACCAAAGGAAACCTTTGGCACTCAGGTGCATGAAAAAAAACATCAGCGTTAAACGACTTTTTAGTAGCTAAACTATAAAACATTATTTTTGTTTTCGAACTGATCATCAGTCTATGTGCAGCAAACCATGTTCTAAACATATCTAAGTCTGAATTGATATCGGCAATTAAATTAAGAGGGCTTGCAGAACCGTATGTTAAGCCAACATCATCTGCAAAAGCCGTGATAAGTCCTTTGAATTTTTGCTCAAACAATGAGTTAATATAAATCAGAAATAGAATTGGCCCCAATACAGACCCCTGAGGTACCCCTAGATTCATAAACCTAATTTCACTTCTAGTCCCTTCAATCTTTACTCTCTGAGATCTATTTTTAAGATAAGATTTAAACCACTCAAGAAAAAAGCCTCGAAAACCAGCATTTTCTAATTTCCGCAACAAAATGTAATGGTTAACCATATCAAATGCTTTGGTAATGTCGACGAACAGACCTGCTGTACACTTTTTATTATCTAGGCTATCGAAAATTTGTGAACAAAAGTTCAACAATGCATCCTCCGTACCTTTACCTATTTGAAACCCATATTGAAATGGTCTGAAAAAGCTTGTTTTATTCAGAAAGCTAACAATTCTATTTTTCACAACTTTTTCAAAAACTTTGCTTACTGAAGGAAGAAGCGAAATAGGTCTGTAGTTGCTTACATCATTTGTTGCACCTTTTTTAAAAAGTGGAACAACATCCGCAGACTTAAGAGCTATGGGAAAAACTCCAGATAAAACGCTGTTATTAAAAATATGCGCTAGGACATCGACAACAAAACAAGCAATATTCTTCAACATCCGATTTGAAATACCATCTATGCCACAGGAGTTTGAATTTTTTAGGGAACCTATAGTTTTCAACAACTCTAAGCCTGTGATGGGCTCAAAGAAAAATGTACATCTCTGACCAGTTTCATATGGTGTACATAAAAAACCAGAATTCTTGCAAACTGATGAAGTTGAAATCGGATGTGTGATGTTGACAAAATAATTATTGAAGATATCAGCAACTTCAAGTCTATCAGTGACAGCGCGATCATTAAACAAAATTGAGGTTGGGCTTTTAAAGGAGGAGGTCTTGTTAAGAATACTATTAACAAGTTTCCACTCTCCTCTTATATTTCCTCTATTTAAGCTGAACTGATTTTTGTAAAACGTATCACGGCAAATCGGAATTTTATTTTTTACTTCTAAGCATAACCTTTTATAATTCCTTTTAAGATTTGAATTATTAGGGTGCTTATAACATTTTTGTCGCAGTCTATTTTTCTTGTTAATTAATTGAACAAGCTCTGTAGTTATCCAAGGTTTGAGCCTTTTAGACGATCTTTTAATGTTTTTCGTAAAGCTACAATTTTGTATATGATTTATAAGGCATTTTATAAAAATATCATATGATTTGGATGGATCTGACTCCATAAAAACATATTCCCATGACTCAAAGCTGAGAACAGACTTTAATTCTGGAAAATCAATTCTGGTTACCTCCTTGTGTGAACATGGCATGTGGTTATTTCTTTTAATAATCGTATTAACTAGTAAACCTGTCATTAAATGGTCAGTAATTGCAAAATCCAAGACACATTTTTCACAATCGTCAAGAGAAATATTGGAAAAACGTCCGTAAAGATGATCTAAACAGCTACCAGATGGCAATCTTGTCGGTTCATTTATAACAGACTCCAACCCATGAGAAGCCAGAAGGGCCAAATAATCTGCTACTGCGTCAGTTTTTTCAATAATATTAAAGTTAAAATCCCCCAATATTATCAAATTTTTGGACTTTTCATTATCTAATAAATTCGAGAATTCTTCCACAAATACTGAAAAATCATATTTGTGAAGCCGGTAGACGCACAAAACAACAAAAGGTGTTTTGTTTACTATAAAACATAATTTTAAGATATCAGCACTTAAAAAATCAACAAGATACACCGGTACACAGTCATCAAATTCCTCTTTAACAAAACAGCCAACTCCACCTGCCACATAAATCTCATTCGTTTTTGCAAAAAATTCATAACCCGGTAAACTATAATCTTTTTTCTCGAATTCATATATCCAAATCTCCGAAACAAATACAAAATCCGGCAAAGAGACAAAAGAGTCTATATGAGATACTAGACTACTGAAATTTTCTCTAAGACTTCTGATGTTTTGGTGTATGAAAAAAAGTTTGTTTGTACAATATAACTTGGATAAAAAAGCTTGTTTACAGTTGGTGTCAATAAGTTTGGGAGCCGTAATATCATCGATACAATTAAAATCGGAATTCATTATTTATAATTAATTAAACTTCTTTATCAACAAATAAATTTAAGATCGTCGAAAGATTTTAATGCGATGATATTACTGCCTTCATTTTTGTTCATGAGAACATTGTTCTTGCTAAACCAAACATATTTGTAATTCTTTTCTTTTTTCACCTCTTTTGCTCGCATCAGTAACGCCTGGTTGTATTTGGTAAGAGCATCATTTATGTAAACGAGTGTTCGTTTTCCTTTGCTGCTGCTGTTGTTGTTGCTGCTTCTGTTGTTGCTGCTACTGTTGTTGTTGCTGCTGGTGTTGTTGCTGCTAATGCTGTTTCCGTGTTGGTACGAAACGAGGTTTTCTCTTTTCTTCTTCTTTTCCATCATAATCCGCTGTTTGAGAGCGAAGTCCGACAGTTCCATGCATATGATCGGCTTGCTTGAAGCACCGCTATTTCCATTTTTGTCTTTCTTTTTATGCACATTCTTAACATAGCATTTAGTAAATTGATTGTCGGTTACTTCGACGCCCAGTGCATCTCGAAAAATATTTTGTGCAATATTCATTGCGTTGTTGTCGCTTACGGCAGATAAGCCAGCGATTTCAATGCAGTTGCGGAGCGTATTTTGTTGTTGCCAATTTAGTTTTGATTCAAGACTATTAATTTTTGATTTCAGTGTATTGTTCTCTTCACGAAGTTCAGTGAGCGTTTTCAGGAATTCTTTGTTTACATCTTCTAAATTGGATAACTTCATATATACCATTTGAAGAGTAAAATCACTGGGTGGTGCAGTTGAATTTGATTCTTCGTTAATCTCTTTCCTGTTATTACTTTCCACATATGTAATTTTTTTCGGTTCGGGCTGTTTATTTACCATAGATGAAGAGGGCAAATTCAGTGATCTTCTTCTGAGTACAGCACATTTATCACATCGAAAAGGTGTTCCACAGTTTTTCATGTATTCTATGTCCTGCTCGAAGATGTTTACACAAGCCCCGTGAAATAACCCTTTGCAGTCATCACACGACACTTTGGAAACACAGTTCCTTTCTACTTTTTCAGAACAAACCGGGCAAATCATTTTTTATATGCGAATATATTAAGTCGATTACAAATGAGATGTGCACCCCACGACACTCACAGTGCGACTGAGAATTGCCTCTGAGCTTCTCTAACGTCGTCGGTTTGTTGGCATAGTCCATTGATTAAATCTTTCCCCATAAAAAAAGTTTCGAGGCGTTAATTCATACGATCTCGCGGCCAATCGACGTGTCCGTTTCTCGAGATAACACCGAACTGAGACTTTAATAACACGATTGGTGTACCCGCTGCGTGGCTTGTGCCTTGTAGCACCTTGTTGTTGAATCCACATAACACTGATGTCTGATAGCCACTGATAGCCATTTACCATTTACAGTAACGTGACGGTTATTTTTATTCACGAAAAAAAAACGTCATGATGGTGAAAACCGCACTAAATGGTGGATTTTGCGGATGGAGTGCTGTTTCATAAAGCACATGAGGGTCATGTCCAGTAACGCAAGTTTTGCTTATTGACGAAGCCCGTTAACCTAAAATGCGATTCATCGCCGAAGATGATTTTGCAATAAAATTTTCCATTTTCTTCCATCATGTCCATAGCCGAATTCGAGAGCAAACGTCGCTTCATATGATCAAATGGCTTTACGTCATAAGTCAACTTGATCTTGTAAGGATGTAGGCCAAGATCCTATGCGAAATTCGCCATAATTTGGTCTGGGAGAGCTCAATTTTTGAGAACGCTTAAAATTGACTGATTTGGTTCGTTTGCGACGGACGCCTCTATACGGCAGCACTATTCTTCAAATATCGGGAAAAACGTAGCAACACTGGCACGGCAACATCAAGCAGTGAATATTCTGACTCAATTTTGTTCACTTGTCTATTGGGACGAGAATTACGGTCGAAAATTCTCGGCAACGCTCTTAAAGTAGAATTTCTGTAGTCAATTTTAATTATTTGCAAAAAGTTGTTCCTTCGTATACTACCATGATAAAAATTTTGATTTTACTGAATATTTTGACATTGGCAGTTCGGTAATCGGTTTAAGGGTGCGTTCACACTGAAAGTTTGAAGTTGTCAAGTCGTTAATGAAATTGTTTGTAGGTCTTCGTTTAAAAAGTTAATTTGTTCCATTGAGTTAGTCGCTATTAGAGTACTATCATCTGCTAAAAACTCAGTCGATAGCCTTGAAAATATCCACGGCAGCAGCTCACTATTCTCCATGATTTTCCATCGCAAATTTCCATAAATTGGTTACATAACTCAGCAGGTCTCAAGTGGAGCGTTTTTTGTTTGGAACCCATAATTCCGATCACTCAAAAACCATTATTTTCTAGGTAATTGACAATCCCAACGTTAATTGCTTTCTCCGACGAAGAGCCAACTAGAAGTTGACAGGTCGAGTAATTTATATAAGTTCACGCCGGATTTGGGTGAAAACTCTATACTACGAGTTAAGGGTCGTATTGATATGAAGTATTTCTTGACACAAAACGGTCAATCATTTTGCAAAATTAGCATTACATAACGGCACTAACAATAGCAGCGTACCATGAAAGATTTTGTCACCAATATGATGAAACTGTTATTCACAAGTTACGGCAGCGTTTTTCCATACTTACACTTTGATCTTTGCTTCTTTGCTAGAAGTATCCCTAAGCCACCAATCATCTGAGATCTACCCGCAGAGAAGAGATGGGGAGTCCTTATAACATGTATGACTTAAGGGCGATACACATTGAGATCTCATACTCACTATCTACAGATTCTTGCATATTGGCTTTGAACCGTTTTATAGCTAGGAGGGATAGGCCGTTGGAAGTTTTTAGTGATAAGGTTACGAAACTAGGCCCCTTCTTACATACGTTCCCTTAGGAGACTTTAACCCCGAACCATTTTTTGTTAACTTCTTCAAACGGTATAAAAATGTCAGGTGAATTATGTGATGATGAAGAAGAAGATGACGTCGTAGTCATCCCGACAATCCCCGGAACTCCTGGCCGAAAGGATTTGTTTTCAAGACCTTTCCAGGCCATGATGGACGGTATACTTGCCGTGCTAGATGTTGGCCACCTTGGCTAAAGTGGAAAGCTGTTTCAACGAACCGCCTTGCCAGATGGGAGTGTTGCCGAGGCTGGCAGCACCTAAAATACAACTTCTCACATATTGGCGGCAGCACCATGTAACATTTCGATAGTCGATAATTGCTACATTTGCCAAGGTTTTCAACAATTACCTTTAATATAGTATGGATAGCAAAGCTATGGGTCTGTAATCTGCATGCCTGACATTTTCTTCATTTTAAAGAAATCGGTTTATTACGACGAATTTTCAACAACTGGGGGAAAATTTATTGGTCATATGACATAAAATAAAGAACGGGTGCAAGTTGGTGTGCTCATTTTTAAGGACAATAGTTGGAATTCCGCCAGGTCTATTGTCTTTTTTTATACTGATTAAGTTTTTTACTGAATTTTTTGAAAACATTCTTGCGAATAAGTCGGCTTTGCCTTTTGTGTTGTAGATATCGACCCATCAGTTCTGATTAAAGGGGGGAATGAAGAGTGGCCAAAACTATTACTGACTACATTGACCAAAATGTTCGTGGCCGTCCGAGACATGGTAGAAGTTTGTTAGCTACTCATTCGATGTAGGGATTCATTGCGGCTTCTGTTGTTTGTCTCGCTGGTTGATGGAGACTAATCTTTTCTCTTTAGTTGGATCTGCCCGCCTTTTTTTTTTTGCTGCCAGAAGTTTCGCGTATTATTTTTTGAACCATGGTTGGTTGGATAACTATCTCACCATTCAAACTGGGTGCCTTCCTCTTATACAAGACCAAATATTCGACAAATAATTCTTCGTCCGAAAGTGCATTTAAATGTTTGTTTACGCCGCTTTTCTGCTTATTGCCCAGCATACTTAATACTACATACTTAGGACTGTTAGAAAATAAAAGTCCAGCATACCTAGGATTTGGACTTTCTATAGTTAGATGTGATGATCTTATTTCTTTGGTCAAGCAATGGTATCATCGATTTCCTATACATCTTAAATATCCAATGTGGAGTTTTTTTCTACTAGGGGCATGTCGCTGTACAGATTGTTCTTGGTTAAAACTTCGTCTCCATAGCCCATCAACGCAAACGGGACCGAAGGTTTTTCGAAGAATTTTCCTCTCATATCGACCAAGGATTTCTTCATCCACTTTTGATACTGGATGATCAGGGTCTTAAGCGACCTACACACGATCAATGTTACTTTTTAAAATTACTTGAATCAGTCATCATTCAAGAAATATTGATCTGGTTTGGTTTTCGTCAATTTTCATTGTTACTAGATTGATGATGTGTAGGGTGTATCAATTTTACTTTTCAATGTTTTCATTTGCGAAATTTTAAAGATGTCTGAAAAGTAGGTAGACGTGGCAGTTTGCGGATTAAAAAAAATGTACACTTGTTCTGAAGCAACACACAAGGATCCTTTACACTAAATTTCATACTAATAGATCAAAATTTAAGGCCTAACAATCGGTGACATACAAACGGGTGCACGGACGGATGGACTGGCAGACAGACATGGCTTAATTGACAGCGATTCTGAGTTGATCCATAAAGTGTATCTTAAGGTATATCTACCTAAATTATTTCTCTATGTTACAAACTAGTAGGCTCAGTGGCGCGATGGTTAGTACGATGAACTGCCGCGCAGAAGGTTTGGGTTCGATTCCCAGCCGTAGCAACACCTAAAAATGATTTTTCACTGGCCCTCCTCACGTGATGATCTGACAAATCATCCGAGTAGTATCAATTGTCAAGAATAGCTTATCTAAACTAAGCCGTTCGGAGTCGGTATAAAACAGAAGGTCCCGCCATCGTGCAAGACTCACACATGAATGGTTGTGGGATAGCTAGGCCCTGGGTACTAACGAGCCTGTTGCGCCAAAAACATTTTTTATATATACCCCTATGGGATAGGGTATAATTAGTGTCCTTGTCCATTCTTGTAGGCAGATATGAAACGACTACACAGAATTTTCGCAAAAATATTGTCAAAGGTTATTGATACGTGTGGTGGTCAATCATACGTCTTAATTAACTTTGACCGTGTGTAGGGTTCTTATAAAGAAATACCTTAGTAGTTTGAGTAGGGCTTTACTACTTAATTGTCTTCTTAGCAAAAACAAAAAAAAAACAGTGGTTGGCAATTTCTGACGAGATGTTGTTATCAGAGTTAATAGCGGAGTTGAGTTAAAGAAAGCCACGTACTAACTCAAAGAATTTTCGGACATCCTAAATATTGTGAACATTAAACGTACGTTGTTCAGGAGACCTCCATGGCCCCTTATCGATATCGGGGTGAGAAAACCATGTGAGGAAACTTATGTCTTGAAAATATAAGACTTCCTGCCTAAGTCTGGCACTTATAAAAAAATCCGCAGTCGATGTTACTGCTCTATACAACACGCTCCGTTGTAGATGTCACAGTTTTTCATCTTCTTTTTGCCCGGCCCATCCAATCATTTTTCTTGGATGGCAGAAGTGTCTGCATTGTAGCAGCTTAGGGCTTCCGCTAGTTGTTCGCCTGCACCACTCCTGTTTAATGTTCCCACATTCCAGGTGCAGATACGAACGCCGTTGTCATTTTTTCGTTTAGTAGGGTCAACAATAAAATCATTCCTTTTTCGTAACAATAGTTTTTTTCTCCATTGATGGGTAGTTAGAGCAAAGCACAACCCTCAACCTAGAGGGACACTTTCAATTTATTAAATACCCCTAGTAGACGGCCATCAATGTCCACTACAGGATTGAGCGCTGCAGTTGACATTTCGGCCCATTCGCCACCATCTCTGTTCAAGAGGCCTGACTTACCCTTAAGTTACCTAAATGACCTGTTGTCCGAATATGTCATGGGAGCTTATTAGGCTATTTGCTCCACCATGGGAGTTCTTCCGCTGCAGCATGGAAATGGAATATGTATATTCGTTTGAGTACATGTCTTCCTAACGCTCTCATTTGCTGCAGCCAACACTTTTCATTGGGGTTGAGAGTTTGAGACCCTAACTACGCTCAAGGTAATAGGCACTCAGCGGTAGTCACGTGAAGGCTGAGACTCAGAGTTGGTAGGCATCAGCTAGGTGAAAACTCAAGGTTTCATATAATCGCGTTGCCTACTTGCCTACCATTTGACCACCATGGAAACCATGCACTCGCTACCTCTTAAATTGTGTTGCTATAGGTAGATATTGGTGGAGGGTGAGGCCATAACTTTTTTTGGCTCAGACGCTACAATTAGACACATTTTGCGATAGGATCATAGAGTATGGTACACCATGTATAGGTGCTGCGCATTTAAGAGCACATGTTCGATTTGGTTTGTGTTTCAACCATCTGGATGTCAGATGATAGACATTATCTGTTGCCAGTTGATGGAGTCTGTGCCTTCCAACTAACCTACCGAAGATAATTTGCTTTCCGATTCCGGCGTAGAAATTCATACGTACGATCTTTACATCGTACCCCGGACCTGCTGCGATGGATTTATGTATGAGGTCATAAAATTCCTTCTTCAGTCTATTTGATATTGGAATTTGCACGTATGAGACTGACATTATAAAACGTTGTTATGATGCTTATGTCAGCCAAGCGATTGCTAACCATCATCAAAAACGCTAGCCTGCCAAGCGGTAATAAATAATATAATGCTACTTAAGTTTTAAACAAAATATACAACATGGATTTTATGAAGGATCCCTAAATATGTCATGACTTAAAAGAGACAACCCTAGGCACAATCCTAAATATTAAATTACAAACCAACTTCAAATTGATTGATGTTATACATTTCATCAACCTCTGCTGATACTAAATTAAATTTCGATTTCAAAAAAGGACCAATTGATTAAATCCTGAATGTACCCTCATCCATTTTGTTTCAATTTGCCTTGTTTCGCTTAATACAACGTGAATACTAATCTGCGCAATTTATCTAAATACCTACACTCCTCCACCTGTTCTGCCGCTATTTACATTCTGCTGCCCGCTAATCTTAAATTTTATTGTGCCCGCATTTCTGACCATCACCCCCCTTCGAACACCACAAAAATGATCACTTCAATCGAAAATAACACACGTTCCAGACAAACCATCACCCACTCGTACACACTCGCCCCCAACCAAGCTCCATTTGAAGAACATTGGTCCTGTGTTAATATTTAAATTACCGCTAGTTGCGCGCCACTGATTAACAGTGATTAATTAAAATTTTAAAATTACACACATTTTCCAAAATGCAATACCCACTTCATCCTGTGCCATATCAATTTTGCAGGCATCCTCCTATAGAAATAGGAGCCCCCCGTAGATATGTAGGATTCGCATCCCTATTCAACCCTCATTAAGCATTAATTTGGCGCAATTCGGAGGGCGAATGTGAAACAAAATCATTGATCAACATGAAATAATGAACTGATACTGTTGTTGATGTTTTGAGGGCGATACTAAAATGTTGTTTTCAGTCGGGAGCACATTTGTTGTGCCTGTTGTCAAGATATATTTAATCAGAAAGGATTTAATCGGATTATGACGCATTTGAGATTATTGTTTGGTATTTAAGCCTTGTACGATTTATTTTCCCTTACCTACATGGAGTATGGATGTACTACTAGTACTTGGTGGGGAATCGATTTTAGTTATCGGGGGGATACCCTCTAATGCACACATACTAACAGCCCTTTCCCTGGCCAACCACCCACAGAAAATTGTACATTTCCTCACAGCAGCACCAGCACGCCCTTCGTCTAAGGCCATTTTATACAAATCACATTCTTTTATGTACCACCCACAATCATGCTATATTTTTACAGGACACCATGGATGTGGTGGTTACGCTTTTCCTATTGGCCGTCATGGTATGCAATTGCGCAGTTGGTGGCATTTTATCCACAGGACCACGGAGGGATGTGACGTCACTCATGGATACAATTGACGCAGATGCGCAGTTGACAGACTTACAAGGACCACCGGTAATGAGAGTTACTCGAGATTTTCCTTCATTAGCTGTTGAACATGGTCCAGTCAGCGTAGTTCAGGATTGGAGTTTGGTGTGCGTACAGCTCTGCGGGTGAGTGCCAAAAACACTGAGAATAACCATCAAAATTTATATGAGTGTTGTGGAAGTCGTTTTTTTTTTGCAAGCAATTTCGAATTGATTTGGAGCGTAAATTTAAAAAAAAAGAAACTTGTCAAAAATTCGAGATATATAAAAAAAAACAGAAAAAGTGCAAAAATATTTTAAAGTGATTTTAAATTGATTTAAAGTGATGCCAATATTATTGTTTTTAAATGTCTTGTACCACCTGTGATTTAAGTGTCTCCCATTATAAAAAACGTCTCTATTGTGTATGTCCCTTTAAAATATAAATATCCCAGTACAATGAGATAACTCATACCAAAACACGTGAAAAGGCTGTTTTGGGTTACTCTTCGCTCCTTGCGTATTTTGTGTACATTTCCTTTTTTATCAGCTTTTATCGGTTACCTTAACGGCGATCTGTTTTATGAAAAGGAGATATATAATGTTGCACCGCCTCCATATTTAAAAAAAAATTATTTTAACACACAGATAGGATATTAGGTAGGATGTGCTATCCGTCGAAATTAGTTTTATTGGTGTATAGGTTGTTCCATTGTGTTGATATGTTGTTGGTGTAAAAAGAAACTACGTATAGGTAACCTTGACATAGGTTTTACTTTGTTTTATTTTTTAATTAATATTTAAAAATAGTTTTGCTATTAATAATGACTAATTTTTTTTTTATAAATATTGCTTCACCAACAAAAATATCATAGAGTTTTTTTTTATTTTTGTACATAATTTTGTTCAATTTATAAGTAAAAACTGTTTTATTTAATATAAATCACCTTTTATTTCCTTTTCTTATTAATGTATTCAAATTTTATATTTAACCTTTTTCTCTGGTGTGCTCTTGTAACATTTAAAAAAAGCTTACTTTTTTTCTCTTTACAAATAAAAAAAATAAACTTATTTGCATAATACTTATTTTCTAATAAGAAGAATTTTAAATTTATTTACCAAAATATGAATAAGCTGTTGTATTAAATATTTTTCATATTTATATTCAGCTTTTTTTATATAACATGCCTCTTTCAATTTTATTTAAAATTAAACAAATAAAAACACAAATAAAGGATGAATCGTATTTTCAAATACATATATTAAAAATGAATGTTGAAACAACACATTGCAGATTCATGTTGCGTGAAATTTGTTTCACTGAATGAAAGATGTGAATACATAATTTATTCATCGGACTGCCTTACTTGAATGTCTTCCAAGATTAAGGCAACAGGTTTTTAGTTTTGATATAATCAATTTATAAAATATTGAAAAAAAATATCATCCAACTATTCACTTTGATTTTATTTATTTTTTTTTTCAATGGATGTATTAATTTAAAAGATGTTCTTTACAATATGATTAACACTTATAAAAAGAAGCTCATATTTATTTTTATTTGTTTCTTTTTAAGTAATTTGTTTGTTATTTTATTCTAGAATAATTTAATTTTGTTATCATTAAAAGTAATGTCATTATTGTATTAATAGGCTACAGATTTTTATTTCGTTTCGATTACTTGCAAACATAAATTATTTCGAAACTTACAAAAAAAATCAAACTCTGATAAAATCGAGACAAAATAAAGAGGGGATTTCGTAGAAGTTCAGAAATTATTTCGTATTTTGTCAAGGTGAATTTATTCATATCATTAAAAAATGTGTGTTAGGACATTTTTACTTTTATATTAATTTTTAAACAATAATATCAGTTCATAAAAATGTTTGTACATTTTTTTGAAAATCTTGATTGTTTTTAAGTTAAAACAAAGAGACTTGACTCTAGGCTCAAGTTAAAACAAAAAAGCGCTGACACACATTTTAGACTTATAGACCAAGTCTGAAAAATTGTTAGTGCTGTTGATTCGTCAATTTACGAAGCTTTTAATTAGCTGTGATGATTTTTAGATTGAATATTATGATTCGAGTTCTAAAAAGCCGTTGAGCTTATCGTAAATATCACTCTGAAAGTGAGATAATAAAACCATCAAATAAAACTTATCTTAATCATATGAATCCGAAATTTTAAAATTGGACTCGGTATATGTTTTTTTATTGCCTACAGCTTGAGAGAATCCAAAATACATGCTAAAATTTAAATTGGACTCGGCATAAATTTGATTGTCCCTTTTTTTATGTCAAAAATGTAATTTTGAACACAAGTGTTTGATAAAGTAAGGTTTTGGTTCTGTATGGTTCAATATTGACTAATAATAAGGAATAAATATTTAAAAATTTTTGTTAAAATTAAGCTTGCATTTTATATAAAAATTGGTTCCATATCTATGTATATGTATAAATATAAATATTGGTATATTTTGGAAAACAAATTTTAACAATAATCAACTAGAAATCTAATAAAGGTATTTTATAAGCCTTTGAAAAATAATTACAACTTACCATTAAACGTCTTATTACTTCCTCAGTATACAAAGTATGGGAAGTATAGCCATTGTGTTGGTATTTTCTGAGTAATGCTTAAATTGCCGACTGTGTTCAAATTCCTAGGCTTATATTGACAAAACATGACTTTAATGTAGAGAAAATTGTAAAAAAAACATCAATGTTATTTTTTGACTATTTTTTAAAGTCGTCAAAAGCCAAAACAAAATTTGCATGTGATTTCTGTGATTTCGATTACCTGATATTGGAGTAAGAGCTACAGAATGATTTTTTTTTTAAATTGGATTTTTAGCTTGCGAATTAAAGGGCCTACCAAAAATCCATGTTCTTAAAATACTTTTATCTGAGAAATGGCTGTAAAGTTATTAATTCCAAAATGATTACTTAAACTTCTATAGACATCTTAAAGAAGATGTCAACACTTCAGGAAAATATAAGTACCTTTGAAAGTGACGGGATTCTCGAGAATGACTTTGATAGTTAAAAAGTAAATTGGTGCGTAGTATAAGACAATTATTTTTATGTACAATGGCGTACATAGATTTTTAAGAAATGGTTGATTTTGTTGAAAATGTTGATTTTTTTTAAAACGGATATCACCATCTTAATCAAATTGTAAAACCAAAATGTTGTGAATGTGTGTCAGTATACTGCATAATTAGTTTTTCCTAAAAATGTTTTTAATGTTGATTTTATGAGTTCATTTTTTTAATATATTTTTAGCTAATACTAGCTCTTTCTATATAACGGAATTATGTCTTAAAGCGTAATAGTATATCTGCAAAAATTAAATAAGATTTTTCAATAAAAGCAATCATGCAAATTTGTTGAAATCATCAAACACCAAACACAAGAATCTTTTAAATATTTGGAAAAGTTAACATCTTTTATCATAACTGGGTAATTTTCCAAGCGTAAATAATTTACGCAATGCATACCTCGTGAAATTGTTTATTTTAATCCAAGTGCCTGCATTACATATAGCGAATCCCATATAATGGACGTTTATTCAAACTGCGGTCTGACTAACGAGCTATATATAGTTTTTAGGGAAATAAATTTCGAAGGTCCTTGAATTTCGCTTTAGATAACTTAACATTGAGTTTGATTTTCTATAGTGGTATCATAATGAGAAGAAAATTTTATTTATTTGTCACATAATATAAACCCGAGATCTTTAACTTCTTCCGTATGCGCTAAAGTCTACGATCGTTCATATGCTAATCAGTTATTATGAGTGCATTTATTCGGAACGCTGTTAACATTTTACATTTCAAGATGTAAAGCTCCATAACGTTATGATTACACCATGCCGACAAACTATTTATATCTGACTGAAACAGTTATACAATTATATTACTAACACGAGAATATAATTTTAAATCCGTGAAAGTTAAAACGTTGCAAAATTTAAAAATATCATGAACGCCATTTAAAAACAAAATAAGAAGCAGTGGGCTTAAATGGCCACCTTACGGGACACCGGATGGTACATTGATTTCGTGAGAAGTATAACCATTTACTTTCTGTTTGTTAAATAACTATAAAACCATTCAAGCATTGAGGAGTTAAAACCCAATTATTTTAGTTTTCCTAAAAGTAGGGTAGTATGCACTCAATCAAAGACTTTTGTAAAGTCAGTGTAGAGTACATCAACTTGTAATCGTTTCTCAAAACTGTTAAATACATAATAAGTGAACAAAGTTAAATTAGTAGCACATGACCTATCTCGAATTACACCATGTTGAATATTCGAGATAACCTCGTTTACTATGAAGAAAATGCTTTCAAACAATTTTGGAATCGCAGAAAGCTTCGATATAGGTCGATAGTTTTTTACTTTTTTTCTTAAACCGTTTTTATAGATTGGAGTAATATAAGATTTTTTTCATTCTTCTAAAAAATTTCTAGTAAATAATAACTGGTTTAATACAATTTTCAATGGACCGACAAAAGACGAACCAGGGTTTCTTTTGAAATTTAATTTATTTGTTAGGTCTTCCTCCGAAAATTGCATTAAGCCGACATCTAGTAAATCAGAATTACCTAAATAATGGTTTTACGTTATATACACTCTAGATTTAATATATACTGATTAAAAAATCACAAAAATGGCAATCGCAATAAAATACTCCCTATTAAAAAATCTTTTTAAGAATTCATATTCTTCTCTGTATTTTAGAAAAATTCACGATTTGTGACTGTTTTGTTAATAAAAAAGTTTGTCAGCCTTTTATTTGACCACGGAAACCGAATATACAAACAATTCAAAACCGAAATTGATTTTTCTGAAAATTTAGTATAATTATCTTCCGATTTGGACTATATTAATAATATATCGCAATTAAAATTATTTAAATAACCCTTAAGTGCAAAAAATGGTTTTAGCGAAATTATATGTTACAGCGGAATTAATATAATGAAATCGAGCAAAATCTATAAAAATTTAAATCTTATCTTTATGATGAATACTATTTGAATTAACTTGATTATTTAAAAATTACAAATCTAGAATTCTATATAAGCTATTCGGAATATTGTTTATTTGAAATAAATCTGCCGATAGAAGTCCATCACATGTTCGCATTCATGTTTGAAATTATAAATATTTAATTTTTAAACAAAAATATTAAATATCCAAACAAATTCTAATTATATATTTAATATATTTAATTATTTATTTGTTGTTAATATTTTTTAACTAATTTAAATAATTCCCCCCTTCTGTAATTCATTTAGTTTCTTTCTATTTAAGTTACAATTTTTATTTTTGCTGATGGTGATTGTTTTTTAGTGTTGTTTGAGGTTAGGTACTTATTTAATTCCTAATAAAACTACTATTTTTTTTATTTATTTTTTAATTAGAAAAAAAACTTTTCGATTCCGAAAACTTTTATCGAAACAAACAAACCTCAAATATTTTTGAAAGTTTCTCTTTAAATGGAATTGTTCGAACAAAAAAAACCAAAAAGATTTATTTTGATCAATGAAGTTTAAATCCGAGAACCATTCTCAATGTAGTGAATGGAAAAGTTTTCAAAAAAGTATTTACATACTTAGACCGTCCCACACACATATTTTGTTTGCTTGAAATAAAAGTTTTTGCAAATACTTTTGTTGCTTGTTTATTTTGTCCATTTGTGGGATTGTAGAACTTGAAAACATTCGATCTGCATCACATTAATTGATTTTTGTGTTTTCCTTATCGTACTCAGGACAATGTTATAACATTGTGATACCCGTTAGCCAGGGTTAAGTAAAAACAAAAAAAATGTAGATATAAATAAAGGATGTCCGATAAAACAAGAAACAAGGTATCTTTCTATTGCTAGCCATTGATTATGAGAAAAATTGTTTTTGCAGCTGAATTTAATTTTATTTAGGAACCTTATTATAAAGTAAATTAAGTTAAACAAATAAAGGGTGGTCCAACGAAAACGCACGATGTTTATTGTAAATAAAACAAAAAGTTTTCAGAGAATTATCTTAATATTTTAATATTATCGGCCAAATAATCGCCACGGTCCTCTATCCGATGGTCCATCTTTTCAATGACTATCAGACATAATTGAGGTTCAATGTCTTGAATTGTTCTTGGCTTATTGATGTACACTTTTTCCTTAAAATATCCTCAAAGATAGAAGTCCAACGGTGTTAAATCACATGATCGTGGCGGTCAATTAACATCGCCACGACGTGAGATAACACGGCAATTGAAGTTCTCGCTCAAGAGAGCCATTGCTTCGTTGGCTGTGTGCAAGTGGCACCATCCTGTTGGAAGCACATATCGTCCAGGTCCATATCCTGGCTATATCTGGCCACAAGAAGTACGTTATCATCTCGCGATAGCTAACAGCATTCACGATAACAGCCCATAAACCGCACCAAACAGTCACTCTTTGTAGACGCATCGGCTTTTCAACAATAACTCGTGGATTCTCATTTGCCCAAATGTGGCAATTCTACTTGTTAACGAATCCACTAAGGTGAAAGTTTGCCTCGTTGCTAAAGATGATTTTCTTTGTAAAGTCACCATTCACTTCTGTCTGTTCAACCAACCACTTGGCGAATTGACGACGCTGGAAATGGTTAGTAGGCTTCAGCTCTTGAGTCAATTGAACCCTGTAAGCGTGTAAATTCAAATCGTTATTCAAAATTAGCATCAGTGATGTTCGTGAGATGTTCATTTTTTGGGCACGACGACGAGTCGAGGTTGACGGCTCTTCTACCACACTATCGCGAACAAAAGCAAAGTTTTCCGCAGAATGACCTGGGTAAGTATGCACAGGTGTTTTAACATTTCCTACAGACCCGGTTTGGTAAAATTCGCGCACAATTCTCTCGATTGTGGACACATTTGGCCGATTATGCTGACCAAAAAAATCACGAAGTGCACGAAATGCATTTTCGTAAAAGTCTTCAACAATCTTAATTGTGTACCTCTTCATGGTTGAATGTGTCAAACACTGAGACAAAGAAATGTCAAATTAAGTTGGGCAAATAACTTTATATTTAGGTGTGACTCACAATTAACATCTTTTATTATGGTTGGACCACCCTTTACTATTGGCAAGATTTGACCATAAGTCGTTTGGTTATCTCATTTTTGAAGTTCGCTGCAACGCGAGCCACCGGTGGTAAACATTTTCTTCTGGGTGCCGGACAACAGAGATATACGTTGGAACAGTGAGGCCGATGAGTTTTCAAGACTAGGCACTACCCTTGACATTCTAAATCCAGTAGCAATATTATGTATACCCTTAGCTACATGTAATCAATCTGGATGCCATCAAGAAAGCAAACCGCAGATGTATAAATGCTAAAACGTGTTTGATATCCAGGCAAATCAGGTCAAATTATAACCAGAAACGCCCTCTCTGCCTAACAGTGCTGATCAACCATCATTTGTGTCCTTACAGGACACAACCCTCTAGGCTTTCATTCAAAAAGATTATGCCACAAAAAGATTATGCCACACACAACTACTTCGGCAGAAGCTGCTTGCGCAAGGAGGAGGAGGAGAAGTGTTTTCGTACTTTCATCACCCTGTCAATGTAGAACATAATCAATTTCGACAAACTGCAGTCCAACGTCTTCATTTGATATTGTCATTTCTTTAAATCAATCAATCAGCAAACAAATAATAAAAAAATCTTAAAACACACATTTATTCTATTACCTATATGGAAATGTCGAAATTGCAAATTTTAAATACTTTTTCACAAAACAACAGCATTTCGCAATTCGCATACAAGTGTCGAAAAAATAAGATGTTCCCTGCGACAGAACATGCTCAACAATTGCAGCTCACATCAAAAGTCCATTAAATATTAAAATTCCTGCTCATGTTCATCCTTTCACGACACGGCAGCAAATATATTATATACATATGCATATGGATACATCCTGCTTACTAGATTATGCAGTACAAGGTTTTTTTTTTCAAAAAAATTTGCAAGTGAAGTGTGGACAGATACTTTTTTGCTGCAACGTCTGCAGATTTTTTTTGGTATCAGCCTTTAATAAATCAATGATTACGTTGACACTTTATCGTAAAAAAGGTCGTCTCCCTGTAGGTACCATTTTTTGCAGTTCCTACCATCTACATTTCTACTATTTTACTGGTGTCTTAAATATTACATGTTCATGTGCACCAAAGTTGATGTCCTTTAGCAGAAGGTACATAGATATTCAGATTTTCACTGTCAGGAAGTTTGTTTTTTTTTTTTAAATTTCAGCGTTGCAAAGGTCTTGATCTTCCACTGCAATATATTGTGCAAAGTGAATGTAAATTTAGGTCGGTGGAATCTTCTATCTTTTTAGGAAATTGAAAAACTTTTTTGTTCTTCTTTAAGTTGGTATTTTATGCCAACCAGACACATAATGTGTTCTGGGTATTTTCGTTATTTTTTATGAGGAACAGGGCTACCTTTCCTTTTCAATGTGCACCGACACTTTTTGATACTTTTTTTAATTTTCTTGGCGACTATGTGGATTTTGATGGAGTCTATTACTAGTGCAATCGGCGAGTAGGTTCGTGGAGGCATGGTTTCAAAGCCATCGGCTAAAGGAAGACTTGTGATAAGCCTTAAATTATTTTACTTTACTATCGCTCGTTATTACCTGATTGTAATAGAGCTAATAGGTCCAGCCATTAGTCCTAATGATAATGACCAATTGGTACAGGTTAAAGACTCCTCTTACTTAAGTGACGATGAAGTTCGGGTAAAACCTGGGCCTCAACCAGCATTTGCTAGCTTGACAAACTGACTCCAGTTGTATGCTTAAAATTGGTCAAGTTGTGCGCGTCACTTATGGTTAGCTCTTCATTTACTGCCTCTACTATCTGAAAGGTTCTGACACCATGAACAGGGGTATTAGTGCTCATGAAGTCTTCATGTCTAACCATCTTAAACTTTTAGTGCGGTGTTTATTTTTTTTAACTCGCGCTAATGTTGGTTGCTTCTTCATTTAGGTCGAGTAGCTGTGGATACATTTCGTTCTCATTACCAATATTATATGCTTCGTTATGCCTGCCAGCGCGGGAATATTCATCATTGCTATTGACAGTCTGCAGAAGTAGTTCTTTGATGTTCTTAGCTTCCACTGTTACTTAATTAGGATTCTTGCTTGCTCATCTCGACAGAACTCTGTTCATGCTATCCGTCGTGATTTTTCTTCAGAGGCTTTTTGCTGGTGGACGGTAAAAACTCAGCACATAAAATATGGCCGATCTTATTGCTTTTTGACATCATCGCCATTGCTTTTGACATTAGATGCTCGATGTGTGGTACTAATCGGAAAATAAGGGTGTACCTGTTTTCCAAAGGTAGAAGCGGTCTCTCGCGAATACAATCTTTCGATATAAAAATATTTTAAATTTGAAGTAGCGTTTTTGATATCAGCATTCTTACATTGGCTGCAACAAGAAAACTTCCCGAGTCGATGTAAGCCACTCGAAACAGGGTGGAAACATGGCTCTTGTCTATCTTATATTGACCAGACGTCCCACATTTTGCGGGATTGTGACGCATTTCACATGGCAGTTCAGCAACAAGGACCGTCCAGCAAAATGTCCAGCATTAAATGATTTGTCACGCGAAGCCCCCCATAGAAATTGCGAAAGCAACTTTCAGTCACCTTGTAATATCAAGTGTTTCTCAAATAGTGCCCATGAAAACATTTTTTAAAGAAAGCCAAATATCTTATTATTTTGACGTTCCTGATTTGTAAGTAAAAATGAAAAGTCTACTCTCTAAGGAGTTGTGTTTTGAACTTGCGTCGCCTAAAAATGGTTTAATGCTTGTGCTCCAAGTTAGTATTCATTCTAAAATAAACATATTATAATTTACCAATAATTAATTGAACTACCTTTTATAATACAGTCAACCACAGGCAACAAAAAAATAAAATAATAAATAGAAAATAAAGAGGGATTTCAAAATATCTGCAGAGTTGCAAAAAGAAATTAATTTCTGAAGCAGACCGACAAAGAAAGCTTTTTTAGGTGTAATATTTGTGGCAGCGAATTTTCTGTGGCAGCAGGAGGGAAATATGATATAACCACTAACCAGACATGTCAAATCCGAAAAACACAAATCTAAACTACAAGGATCGATATCGTCAACATAGCTTGAAAATTTATTTCGAAAAACTGATTTTGGTGGCGAAAAAGAAAAACAATTGGCACTAGCTGAAGCTGTTATGTATTTTCATACCGTTTGCCATATACAAATCTTCCGATCGATGGATTTACATCAAAGCTAATTTAAAAACTGTTCGATTCCAAGTTTTTTTGTGCTCGGACTAAATCTGAGTCCATTGTAACAAACGTGTTATCCGTATTCGCTGAACAGGAGCAGAAATAGGAATTAACCAACGTCAGATTTGTGTTAATATTTTCCGACGCATCAAACAAAAAAGAACTTTCGTGGCTTACTTTGACCATAAAGAAGGTGTTAAGCTACGACATTTAAACTTGGTTTCATTGACTGGTCAAACGTCTGAAATCATAAGTAATTCCAGTATAAAGGGTGTTTTTTTTTAAAGGTATGGAACTTGGAATTGAAATAAAATACAAGAAAATCGTGTTAATGTCCATCAATTTGGCTTTAATGGAAAGAAAATTTTATGCCATTAATGTTTAAATATGATTTCGGGCATTTGGCCGTCGCGGTTGGTTCGAATAAAGTCAAGTCTAGAGGTCCAATTTTCAACCACTTTTTCGAGCATTTAGGGACGTATGTCGGCAATAACGCCACGAATGTTGGCTTCCAAGTCCCCTAACGTTTCTGGTTTGTTGGCATAGACGAGCGACTTCACATATCCCCAAATAAAATAATCCAATGGTGTCAAATCACAGGATCTTGGTGGCCAATTGACAGGTCCATTCCGCGAAATTATGTGCTCATCGAATGTTTCCTTCAATAAATCGATTGTGACGTGCGCTGTGTGGCATGTAGCGCCGTCTTGTTGGAACCACATCACATCCACATTTATGCCATCCAATTCGAGAACAAAATAGTCGGTTATCATGGCTCTATACCGGTCTCCATTGACGGTAGCTGACTCTCCAGCATAATTTCGGAAGAAGTATGGCCCAATGACTCTACCAGCCCATAGAGCACACCAAACAGTCAGTTTTTGAGGATGTAATGGCGTCTGTAATGGCGTCCCGAGGGTCTCATGTGGATTCTCTGCACTCCAAATGCGGCAATTTTGCTTGTTGACGTAGCCAATCAACCAAAAATGAGCCTCATCACTGGACAAAATTTTGCGATGAAAATCAGCATCGAGATCAATCTCATTTTCGGCCCATTCACCAAAATCACGACACATTACATGGTCACTCGGCTTTAATACTTGCCAAGCTGGATCTTGTAAGGTAGTAAGCCAAGAACTTTGCGCAAAATCTTCCATAGAGTTGATGGACAAAGCTCCAATTGCTGTGGACGTTGGCGAATCGATTCATTCGGGTCCTCCTCAACACTTTGCTCTACAGCAGCAATTGTTTCTTCGGTGCGCACTGTTAGAAATCTCTGCGGATGCGTATTATCACAAAGAGTAAATGTAGTGCGAAAACGATCCATGATTAACCAAATTAATTGCTCTGATAGACGATTATGTCGACCATAAAATGGACTGAGTTTGCGGTAAACTTGCGAACTGAACCATTATTTTCGAAATAAATTTGCACGATTTGCAAGCGCTGTTCATTTGTCAACCTGTTCATGATGAAATGGAAAACCAAACTGAACATAAATGACATTAGAGTTGCCCGATTTGACCACAAAATGTCAGTTATATCTCTATTCGAAAAACCAACCTCTAAAAAAACACACCTTCCAAAAAAAAACTAATTTATTGGTTAAGGTGGTAGGGTTTTGTGCAGGCAATGCAAACACAAACTTCGGTGGATTGTTGAGAAGTGGAAAAATAACGTTTTTTGTCGTTTGAACGGAATACTGCTACAATCCATCATTGGCGTAGGTTGTACATCTCATATAATACATAATGCGATTCCAACCGCTGCTGATTTGCTTCCGGTTGACATTATCGACATAATATACTCTCATTTCTATATCTACACCGTAAGGGTATATAAATTAAAAGACTTTTGCTGTGATGAGCAGGTTAAGTACAATCGATTGTTAGGGTTTCGCAAAACAATGTAGCTAGCGTTGTTGCCCGCTTTTGAATGTATTTTAAAATTATTTGAGCCAAAAAAAAAAACAAATTTTTAGCGCAACAGGCTCGTTAGTACCCAGGGCCTAGCTTTCTCACAACCATTCATGTGTGCGTGTGTACTTCTTGCACGATGGCGGGACCTCCTGTTTTATGCCGACTCCGAACGGCTAAGTTGAGATAAGCTATTCTTGACAATTGATACTACTCGGATGATTTGTCAGTTCATCACGAGAGGAGGGCCAGTGAAAAATCATTTAGGTGTTGCTACGGCTGGGAATCGAACCCAGACCTCCTGCGCGGCAGTTCATCGCACTAACCATCGCGCCAAAATTATTTGAGCCGTGTTCTATTTTATATCTCTCGAATAATGTTCAAATTTATTAAATAAAATTGATTGAACACTAAAACACTGAGTTTTGGTTGATGTTTCTACATAACCAATCTTCCTTGTTCCACCTTTCAATTTTGCAAGTGGAATGAATAATAGAAATTCATGAACAGATTTTAAGTTTAAGTTTAAATTAGAAGGACTACTGACGTTCACTTCTTTCACTTTCTTTGAGACAAACTTTAAATAGTTTAGAAGAGTGTTCAAGACGACTTCGCCTTTATATTAAAAAAAAATATATTTGAAAAAATATGCTATTCCTGAAAAAATCAAGGAATGAAATGAGGATAACATTTCTATTGATTTGAATTTTTAACTTTCTCTTACAAAGAGAAAGATATTGTTTTCGTGAAAAATTTTCGACCTCGAGATTTTGATTGATTCTAACATTACGATGATAGTGGAGCCTTAAAAAGTGGTTTTTGGAATTCCGTCCGTCGGTCCGTCGGTCCGTCGGTCCGTCGGTCCGTGATGGTCTCCCCAGCCTAAACGGCTAGACCGATTTTCTTCAAACTTCGTATACAAGCTAGTTTTAGTCATAATTCTAGGCTATTTTTTTTTGTTTGCTTTTAGCCATGTTAATAATGGTACCTGCCATACAAAAATTACACATAACCTCAATTTTCTCGAAAACGGCTCTAACGATTTTGATTAAACTTTATATATACTATAACCATATTAGCTTCAACAAAACTGCATACCCAGTTTTTTTCGAGAAAATCCATATAACGGATTTTGTCATTAAGGCCATATAAGGAAAATTGATAATTTCTCGCAAACTATTATGTCAAATTGAATGAAATTCAATATATATACATACTACTATTACAGCTTGAAGCAATTCCACATAATTAGTTTTAGCCCAACTATCACTAAACGGAATTTTCAGTTTTGGCCAATAACGGAAAACCATTATTATTCACATTGACATCGATTTCTTCTTATATCGTATAAACTCATTTCGACATTATTTATATCATTAATCAAAATGCGTACTATTTGATCTAACGCCTAACTCGCTGTGAAAGAGAAAGTTGCGTACGACCCAGTCGTGCACCCACCACTCGTTTAAATTCTGAAGTTCAAATGATATCTCACACAAAAATCTTTTACAGATTACGAAATATAAAGTATTCCGAGTACAAATGCATCAACAGAATGTATTTTTAACTTTCTCTTACAAAGAGAACTGATATTGTTTTCGTGAAAATTTTCGACCTCGAGATTTTGATTGATTCTAACATTACGATGATAGCGGAGCCCAAAAAAGTGGTTTTTGGAATTCCGTCCGTCGGTCCGTCTGTCCGTAATGGTCTCCCCAGCCTAAGCGGCTTGGCCGATTTTCTTCAAACTTCGTATCCAAGCTTGTTTTGTTCATAATTCTAGGCCATTTTTTTTGTTTGCTTTTAGCCATGTTAATAACGGTACCTGCCATATAAAAATTACACAGAACCTTAATTTTCTCGAAAACGGATCTAACGATTTTGATTAAACTTTCTATATACTATAACCATATTAGTTCCAACAAAACTGCATACCCAGTTTTTTCGAGAAAATCCATATAACGGATTTTGTCATTTAGGCCATATAAAGAAAATTATCAATTTCTCGCAAACTACTATGTCAAATTGAATGAAATTTAATATATATGCTACTATTATAGTTCTAAACAATTCCACATAATTAGTTTTAGTCCAAATATCACTTAACGGAATTTTCAGTTTTAGCCAATAACGAAAAATAATTATTTTTCACATAGACATCGATCCCTTCAAATTTCTGAGTAAACGTTCGTATAATCACGTTTCGACATTATTTATATCATTTTAAGCATTAATAATCAAAATGTGTACTATTTGATCCCACGTCTAACTCGCTGTGAAAGAGAAAGTTGCGTACGACCCAGTCGTGCACCCACCACTCGTTTCTAATTAATTATGGACTATTGTTTATTGTTTTATTGAAAACAGTTTTGTTAATATCTCCCGTGAAGTTTTTTTATGAACATTTAAAAAACAACAACGGTATTAAAAAAAAACCACAACGAAATTTAAAAAGGAGTTCACACTTCAGAAAAATATAATTTTTTAATCAACCTGCGCTGCGCAGGAAAGTTATGAGTTAGATATGAGAAAGTTATTAGAATGAATCCTTTTTATTTTGTTATTTTTTTATAAGAAGGAATTTAAAGACTGCAAAACATCTATTTACTTTGTTTTATTTTTGTACCTATAGTTTATTCAGCATTATTTATTTTTAACCAAAATTAAATTAATGGTCTTAAACATAGTTCATAATTATGGTAATAATCAAAAATGAAGAGACTCCAAGAAGAAGTGTATATTAGTATTAGATAAAATCCAATAAATTAAGTATTTTAATTTTATTTATTATAGTAAATAAATAATACATTTTTTTTTCTTAAACATACATTACCAGCCGCGCGAAGATCTTGTTTCGATCCACATCTATAGCAACACCTCAATTCTTTCCATTGGGTATCCTCTCGCGATGATCTAACAAATCATCCGAGAAGGATAATTTGTTAAGAAAAGCTTATCTCAATAGCGGTTAGGATAAGGCAGTGGGTGTTGGTAGGCATTAGATAATTAGAAACGAAATATGTTTTCCCATGCCTATAAAAAAACCAACTAAGAACTAAGCTAAAGACCCTAAGAACTAAGAAAAGCGAAGACATGTTAAAGCTTTTCAGATTCGTTCGATAATCGATCCTACGGAGGTATTCGTCGGAGCGGAAAATTCTCCGATTGTGTACGATTCGGAGGATTTTTGCTTCGAGGTATTCTACCTAAAAGCTGTTCGGAATATTTCTCCGACATTTTGTAACGCATCCCGGCGAATTCCGTTGAAGTGCGTTCAGATGCATTTTTCGTTTTTTTTTGCCTTATAGTAAAAGCGTGGCACATTGGATTTAGCGCGACTATTCCCCCTTTGTAGGATTATAGTACATATTCATTTCGATTTTTTTTTTATTTTGGACATATTTGGACATTGCATTGTTCTGATGCATCATTGACTGAAGTATACTGGCTTTGTTTTTCTTGGGTATACGTAGGTAGCTATTGATTGTCATATTTCGATGAAAGCCAAACACGTTGCTTTCAACCTCCTTATTCTATGAGATAGAAATATTGCTGAAATGAATTTTTTATTTTATCGCAATGGTCGGCCATTGCATATACATATGCATACATATTGGTCCTTTCGATAACATATGTTTGTGCTAGCTCAAAGTTAGTAAAGTAACTGTCGAATGTCACGTTCCTGCTTGTCATTTCAAAACGTTCACAACTTAAGAAGAGAGATTGATTGCGCGGCTCGTCCGTTCTTTTCCGAGGTAGATACGGAATGCCATATAGCGGATAACTAGTGCTGGAATCGCAAATCCACCAAATGCTCATTACATATTTATCCAGTTTTGAAGGCATATATTTACGAAATGAAGGGCACTAATTCTGAAGGGCACTAATTGTTCATCTATTGGCAAGTTACTACCCGGAACATAATGTTTCCGCTATTCTCTGTTGATAATATTGCTAATATCTCTAATTGGCGCGTATTTATCTTGCCCTCTGCGAGCTGATCGTGTCATCAATTTGTCATCAAAATGCAAATGACGCAATAGTGAAACTTCGTCAGTAAAAATTAGCGTAAATGCATCCACAGGATGATCAATGTGTTTTCCATGCTGTAATACAACTTCATATACTTCGATCGATATACTTTCTGGTATATCTTGCTAAATTATTTCTCTATTTTACAAACTATTTATCAAAACTAATATATATCTATGGGATAGGGTATAATAGAATATTTTAATAATTTGAACGTGCACCATGCTCAATGGTAAATTGTTATCGACCACTCTTTGACTGTCAATTGACATCTGACAAATATCATTCACACACAAATGGCAACTAAATGAAATCGACATGGAACAAAGAACGAACTTTGTATATAATTTTGCTTTTAAACAATTCGGACACTCATAAAAAATTTTGTTAACCTAATTTAAAAGTAAAATATTAACAAAACTTCTGTCAATGTTACCTAACTTTAAATTATTTTTCATTTCAGAGCTGCCCTAGGGGGTGATCTTTGTGCCCCCTACTGTAAGTCTGTTACGGTTCCATTGAGTGTCCAGAAATCGAACGCAGAAATCCTACTCAGTCCCAATAAGAATGTGATATGTGATGATCTTTGCACATTGAAACTGGGTAAGTAAAGTTTTTTTTTTTAAATTCGATTACCGAAATCAGAATTATTCCGCCAGGCATTTTAAATAAATTTAGGATTCCTAAAATGGTGGGGTATAGGGGCACTATAGTCCCAGCCGATCTTGGGCGAATATGGCTCTACAGTTAGCCCGATATGTAGCAACTCATAGATTTTTAAAGTATATCACCGGGGTCATACGCTTTGCGGGTTTGAATAATTTCACCTTCCTCTCCTAAGTCTCACCCAATTTTTTAGCTCCGTTTAATGGTATACATTGTCATCTGGGTGGCACATATGTGTCTACGATAGGTAGCTGTAATCAGAAATCGTCGATGTAGCCCAAATAATGCTATTGGAACTTTGGGAGCTTCCTATCTTTGATTTCTTCTATAGAAATTCATCCTCTGGCCTCTGAGTATAAAAGGGTGGTTGTTGTTGAAGTAAAATCCTATCTATATCAACTATACGTGGCTAAAACATGACTTTGTCAATAAAGCTCTTAGCAGTAATTATGACACCAAAAAAGCTAAATCCTGGGAAAGACCAACGAATTTGAAGTCGAGAAACACCATCTTTTCATCGACTTGAAAGCCGCACATAACATCATCCATTGCATATAGGCCTTTATAAAGCGATGAAGGAATTCGTGATCAAAACTAGTTCAACTTATCGCCTAATACTGGAGTACACGTGATGAAATTTTCAGTTTGGAAACGGGTCATCTGAACTTTTACAAACATATACCGGATTCCGATAAGGAGACGCGCTATTATGCTATCTCTTCAATCTCGTGCTGACACAGATAGTGGGTAGAGCAGGAGTTAATACGGAAGGCGCAGTTATTTCACAGTCGATTACTATATATTACCAATACATCCCTCCTCAATTCATATGAAAACTATAATCAATGACAAAGTCTTGTTCTTGTTCCGTATGTAACGCACATCACGTTCACGCATTTGTCAAAGCATGTCTGTAGAAACAGCTCTACACGAGGTTTCTAGAACGATATACAATAACATTGATCACAAAGATACAGAAAGAGCTCTGAACTACTTGAATACTAAGACCTTTATGGCTAAAACATAACCACACTTTGGCAGACGCCTCTAGTTGAGCAATATGAAATCTATTTTCCAATCACAATGTAACTTTGCCTGGCTTTGCGTTTCAGCCTTAAAATGAAAAACTTAAACTCTTAACTATATGTTGCTGTAAAGCACCGTGGGTCAAAGCGATGTTAGGAAAAAGTGTGAATTGTCAAAATATTTGTTTTTGTTTGCTGGGTTATTTCCTGTGTATGGTATTTTTAAGCGGAGATTTTAATCATTTCCGCCTTTTTTGTAGCAGAAGTTGAAACCGCTGAGCAAGGCGGCACGTCGAAAAGCGAAGCTTCAAAGCATGATGGTGTTTTAGCCATTACATAGTTTGACATTCTTTTTGACAAACTGCTAAGCTGCTATCAAGTATACTAATACAATTTTTTGGCGCAACAGGCTCGTTACTACCCCGCTTTTTCTTAAAACCATTCATGTATGAGTATGTACTTTTTAACGAAGGTCGGATCTCCTGTTTTATACCGAATCCGAAGGGCTTATTTGAGATAAGCGGCAGGTCATCGCACCACTAATACATTTGTATATTGATTTGGAAACAAATATAGACCTTAGTATCAGTTGGGCAGCTCTAACTTATGCTATGCCCCTTATCCAATGTAAACCTAAGCCAAGTAAACCATTTCTCTTCCTAGTTGTAACATTGTCCAAATTTAACAATTTCGCAAAGGTCTTGATGTTTGATTTAAACATTTCTTTCCATTCCAGGTGGGAGTGTCTGCACATGTTCGAGCGTCGCAATACCCCGTTCCATACAGAACCGCAACCAAGTATGCCAGACGTTCTGCACCAACAACATGGAGACGCTAGCTGGCTGCAGCCTCTGTATAGTAATCAACCCGTTAAATGAATTGATTACGGATATCGTGGAAGACGTTGACAATGCGACCGCGAAGATACCGATGGACACCAAGGTAGAGCAGGACGCTAATACCTCCGATCCTGCTACCAACCAAGCAACAACACCGGATTGGTATGCACTCTGTGTAACCCTTTGCAGAACCGGTGATGGCGGGTCATTGTGCAGTTGTGATTTGTCACCTTTCTTTTAAACACAAAAAAAAATATTCTTCATTGTGAACACACCCTAGGTGTCATATCGTAATGGAGACAGTGTTGCCAGCATTACTTTCTTTGATTTCATGTTACTAAGTTGTGCAATTGTTTTGTAAATGTTATGACAAATCATATTTAATTCGTTTTTGTTTATAAAAAAAAATATTAAAAAAGCCAAAAAAATCCCTATGCGAATCAATTAATTTGTAATTAATTTATTAAAAAAAGCATGTTACAGCTAAAAATATACAAACGCTATATAGACGATATCTATGTAAAAAACAAAAACATTTATTAGAGCAAACAAATGTAACAAATTATAATGTTTTCTTTGAGGTAGTTTATCTTTTCGGTTCATGAAATTTCAAACATATAATACAACAAAACACAAAAGGGCTTCCATGTACTAAGTCGCAGGCTTAGTACAAAACCTTAGATAAAATAATACAACCGTAAAAAAATATACATTTTAAAACGTCAATTATTAAAACTTTGACTGTCATGATCGAGACTTCGATTGGCCGGCACTCGGTGGCGCTTAAGTTGTATAACTGCCCAACCAACTGCAGGGTATATTGTAACTTCAATTGGCACATCTCTCGCAAACTGAAACTTGCTACGTTACCAGAGGCCTAGAGAAGGTCGTTTTTGGTTTAGCTCCAGTACTGGCGCCATTGCTATCGGACGGAGACATTTAGTCCAACCAAAATGAAACCGAATCGAGAGTATGGTTTTCCTTATTACCAAGGACATACCATTCAGATCCTTGCAACAAATTGCAAACCCCAATTGGATTTACAAATATACGCACGAATAATAAAATCTACTGTCCATTGATATTACACATTCCCGACTAGAGATGACTGCCCGCGTGTCCGACCACTCGACCATTCCCATGGCAGTCAAACTATTTAATAAAAAAATTAAATTGAATGTAATTAAGAAAAAAAAGTATTGTTTTTGATTGATAGAATCAGCATATCAATTTTCAAACAATATCCAAATTCAGTTGAAGCATTCGTTTACTTTTCTTTACACATCTTCAAAACATACTTGCATGTCTATAAAAAAAAGTATATATACATACATATATATAAAAAATATTTATACATACATATAGTTAATAATCAATTAAATAAAGTTTATATGTTAAGATCTTATTACTGTTGGAAGACATTTAGTAATAAAATTGGCTTTTTTGGAAGACATTTATCAATTAAGTACTTTTAGATGTTAACACAAGACGATAACAGTAAAACAAATTATATATATATACAAAAAATAAAACACATTTTATTCAGAGAATGCCCATGAACTAGATCTGAAAAACAAAATAAAAATCTTCGCTGTGACTGACAATAATTAACATAAATGTCACATTAAAACAAAATAAAAGGTTTAAAACAACACTATTCTTACGTAACAACTTTCAGATTGTCTGTCAGCTGCTGACTCTACTGTCAGTTTGCGCAACAATAACATCTCTTATCATGACAGACTGGCACTGTTGTTACAATATCTATATGTCAATATTTAATCCTTGAATTTTGTGACGCATATTTATCATATCGTATACATATATAATTATTATTAAAATTATTAAACAAAAGAAAACCGTTATTGAATAAAAATCTTGAAGCTTGTTGGTTTATTAAAATAACGGATAAAATGATGGCAATATTGTGCGGAAAAATATTATTCATATCTCAAGTTATTTGCATACTTAAACTTAACAATGAAACTAACAAAAAAAAAAAACCAGAAACATAAAAATATATATAATATGTGTGTGTATTAAAATGTTTAAATGTTATAACTTAGCCCCCTAAAAGTGTGTTTTATTTCAAGTTAGTGGTTGGCAACTGCCAACCTGCCAACCACCCGAACTAAGTGAAGTGAGGATATCTATATCTAAACTCAAGCTTAATAAGGCCGCCGGAAATGACGGCCTTCCCGCTGAGCTTTATAAAGCTGGCGGAGATGACTTGGTAAGGAACATCCACCAACTCATAAGCCAAATCTGGTCGGTTGAAAGCATGCCTGAAGAATGGAACCTCAGCATCGTTTGCCCGATCCACAAAAAAGGAGATCCTCTGAACTGCGCCAACTACAGAGGCATTAGTCTACTCAACATCGCTTACAAGATCCTATCTGCCGTAATATGTGAACGCTTGAAACCGTTTACCAACAACCTGATCGGCCCTTATCAGTGTGGTTTTAGGCCTGGAAAGTCCACAATCGATCAAATTTTCACACTTCGGCAGATCCTGGAAAAAACCCAAGAAGTCCAAATCGATACCCAAACTTATTTATCGATTTCAAAGCCGCATACGACAGCATTTATAGAGACGAACTATACAAAGCCATGTCTAGTGTTGGTATTCCGCCCAAAATCATCCGTTTGTGTAGGATGACGATGGAGAATTCTCGCTGCACCATCAGGGTCGGAAACGACCTCACCGACACATTCGATACCAAAAAAGGATTTAGGCAAGGCGATGCGCTGTCATGTGAATTCTTCAACTTGATTCTTGAGAGGATTGTGCAAAACTCCCGAGCCAACACCAGAGGCCCAATTTTCCAAAAATCGATGCAACTACTAGCATACGCCGACGATATTACATCATTGGTAGGACTCAACGTGATTTCATAGCCACGTTTGCTAGTATAGAGAAGGAAGCGGCAAAAATGGGTTTACCAGTAAATGAGGGTAAGACAAAGTATATGCTGTCAACACGAAATTACACACAACATCGACGAATTGGACAGAACGTCACCATTGACAGATATAACTTTGAGGTAGTACGGGACTTTGTCTACCTCGGCTCCGCTATTAACTCTGACAACAACATCTCGTCAGAAATCAAACGAAGAATTACTCTTGCCAATCGCTGTTTCTTCGGGCTAAGAAGGCAATTTAGTAGTAAAGCCCTCAATCGAACTACTAAGGAGATCCTATATAAGACCCTGATCATCCCAGTCCTGCTCTACGGCGCTGAAGCATGGACCGTATCAAAAGCGGATGAAGAAATCCTTGGTCGATTCGAGAGAAAAATTCTTCGGAAAATCTTCGGTCCCGTTTGCGTTGACGGGCTATGGAGACGAAGATTCAACCACGAACTATACGAGCTGTACAGCGACATACCCCTAGTCAAAAAAAACTCCGCATTGGACGTTTAAGATGGCTAGGACATGTAGAACGAATGGACACCAATACTCCGGCTCGCAGAGTCTTCGATTCCCAGCCATACGGCGGACGCAGTAGAGGAAGACCTCGCTTTAAGTGGCGCGCACAAGTAGAAACCGACCTCAACCAACTTGGAGTGCGCAACTGGAGGCAGGTAGCTAAGGACCGGGCTAATTGTAGAGGCATGTTGGTTGAGGCCCAGGTTCATCCCGGACTGTAGCGCCACTCAAGTGAAGAAGGTTGGCAATTACCATAGAATATAGCTAGATTAGAAACCATTTTACTAAAACGCAGCTTTTCATTATTTTCGAAAAAGCGCATGTTGCTTTCAGTCCAAGCGCCATGGCATACTTTTGGTCTTCATTGTCGTCTTGAACCTGCGGACTGGGATTTGGGGAATCTCTTGGGGAGAGCACTATTTCTTATTCGCACAATGTGGTCGATTGAATGGTATCAATGGAATTTTTCCTTTTAGACTACACCCCGCCTTGGTTTAGCTAATAAAGGCCGTGGGTATAACAGGTGTCTCAAAACAATGTTTGTATTTGGTGGATCGATTAAAGAATATGACGACTTGGGAAGTAGACTACGTGATGGTTGCTATTTTATTGTGAATATCTGTTTCCTGTTTTTTATTAAAGTTTTCAAGTTATTACACAATTTAACACGAAATAAGATGATGGTAAACTTTGAAAAGCGCTCAGTTGCCTGGTTTACTATGTCAAGCCTTTGACTGGCTTCCTGGAGATTTAATTCTTGGACCAATCGAATTTTATAGGAGTGCAGCTTTATGTCGGTTTAATGATAGTCTATTTAAGGCACTTGCGGGCTCAGAAATTGAAAAGTTCAGATCGTCCGGATTTTTTTTCCAGGGTACACATTCCCTAACTTTCAAAACAATAATCGTCAACGATAGTGTAGGAGACTTGCTAATGTATACAAATTACAAGGTACGTATCGAGAAAGTCTCCTTCACTATCGTCAACAATTATCGTTTTGAAAGTTACGGAATGAGTATCCAGTGCTGTACTGGTCTTTAGAATGTTTTTGGAAGTTCATATATTGTAAAACTTGCATTCACAACACGGGTTCGCTCCTGAAAAATGCATAATATCATCTGATTTCCCTAGAGCTGAGGCTACTGAATGAGCCAGCGGATTCGTTGCGTTCACGCCGTGGGCCATACAAATATAATATTTATTTAACGAATCCTTGCACTTAAAAAAAAACAATTTCTTCGATCCACCCTGTAGGTATTATTAAACAGCATTTTTAGCAGCTGCAAAATGGACATAATTCTAGTTCAGTAGTGGTCTGCTTTAGTCAGACTTTAATCGACGTCATTAAAACAGTTTCAATGTGTATACATTTTTAGTGTGGAAAAGATAACCTCTAAGGATAACGTCTGGTTTTTGAGATCTTTAAGATTTCTAAAAAAAAGTTGATGGTGTGTCGAATCGAAGGGATTTCTTTAATGAGATTTTCGATTTCCAATTAGCTTCAGAAAGGTTCTTTGATGGGGTTTTGTCTTCCTGTTTTCATAGTAAGGATTACTAACAACCAATGAAGATAATTCTGCAATCATATTATAGAGCAGCTTAACAAACCCTATAAATTTATAAATTTAAGCGTATGACACCAATCATTATGGGTGGTTATGCAGAATAACATGTTTTGTAACATTTTCCGCTCTTGGTAGGATAAAGTTAAATATTTTGGGAGCTGATATCTTCCACGTTGCACAGCAAGTCACTCTTCGTAGCTAAGTCAGAAAGATTGAAAATATATGGATGTATTTATTGACATCACAATGAACCGTTCGTATCGATTGGAGCTTCAACTTGATATTTACAATTTCCGAAGAACAAAAATCAGATACGTTATCTATATCATCTTCGAAAGAGAAGGCATTAATGTTTTGAAAAATATGTTTTCCATTTTGTTTTGAACCAACAATCCTTACCAATTATCCCGGTCCTTAGCTAACTGCCTCTAATAGTAATTGCACACTTCAAATTGGTTGAAGTAGACAAAATCGACTTCGAAATTAAAGCTGCCCATGGTGACGTTTTGGCCGAGTGGCCGATGTTGAGAATCCTTTGTCGATGACAGCATAAATTTTGTTTTTTCCTCAATTACAGCCAAATCCATCTTTGCCGCCTCAAATTCAATGCATGCAAACGCACCACTGACAGCTCGCTGTTTTCTTCCGATAATGTCAATATCATCCTGGTTTTTCTCCAAGATCTGTCGGTGTGTGAAGATCTGGTTGATGGTTGGTTTTCCTGGCCTAAAACTACACTGATAAGGGATTAGCCCTTAGGTTGCTGCCATACGGTTTTAGGGTTCACACAGTATGGCTGACAGAATTTTATACCCGACGGTTAGGAGACTGAGGGCTCAGTGGCGCGATGGTTAGTGCGATGAACTGCCGCGCAGAAGGTCTGGGTTCGATTCCCAGCCATAGCAACACCTAAATGATTTTTCACTGGCCCTCCTCTCGTGATGATCTGACAAATCGTCCGAGTAGTATCAATTGTCAAGAATAGCTTATCTCAACTTAGCCGTTCGGAGTCGGCATAAAACAGGAGGTCCCGCCATCGTGCAAGAAGTACACACGCACACATGAATGGTTGTGAGAAAGCTAGGCCCTGGGTACTAACGAGCCTGTTGCGCCAAAAATTTGTATTTATTTTTTTTAGGAGACTGATTCCTCTGTAATTCAGAGTATCACCTTTCTTGTGGATAGGGCATACGATCCTAAGGTTCCATTCATCGCTGCTTCAAAAATCTTTGCTGGCTCCAGCGGCCTTGTTGGATTCAAGTTCAGATATCGCTATTTTTACTTCTTGTTGGTCAGGTGGGCGGAGATTTTGATTGTCATCGTCCAGGTTGAATGGCTCATTCTGCCTGACAGCGGAGTGTAAGCTGTCATAGGATTTGTTAATCCTCAGCACTGACTGTGAATCTACTACCATAGTCCCATGTTCACTTCTGCAGTCTTCTGCTCAGGCCTTGTAGCCTTGGGTTGGTTAGATTTTCGAATATCGCCTATGCAGTAAAACCTCTCAATTGATTCAACTGCCCGCTTCTCGTGTTCCTTCTTTTTTCTTCGGAGAAGTCGGTGTTCCTCCCTTCATTATTGCCCGTAAGTCTCTCGAGCAGCCCTGGTCTTATTCTGCAGCATGGCCTTATAAGCATTGTTCTTTGCTGCATGCGTCTGCTGGCACTCCTCATCGAACCAGGGGTTTTGTTGTGGTCGCCGTGTGATATCCAGCACATCAGTTGCGGCATTTCTGATGGTTTGTTGGCAATGTTGCCACTGGTCTTCTGCACTTGATTCTGGCTGCTCTGAGCTTGTTGAGGGGCCTTCCTACAAAAGTAGCCTACTTTTGAATGCAGAGGTGTAGGAATCGTGTGCTGGCAATGATGATATTTCGCCCCGCCGGCCGGCCACAAAGTCGATTAGCCTGAGTCCGTTTTCGGAGGTGATGTCGTGCAGGCTGTGCTTACCGACCGTGAAACCGAAGATGCCCCCCTGTCCCACTTTGGCATTAAAATCGCTCAAAACCATTTTGATATCGTTCTTCACGCACTTCTCCTATGTTTTCTCAAGGAGATCGTTGATGTTTTCTTTGGTTCTATCATCTCTCCTCTGTGGGGCCGTAAGCGCGCATGGTGCGAATTGTGACCAGGCGTTCGGACATTGTCCTTTTTTCGTTAGCTGGGGAAGTCAATGTTGAAATCATCCATATCCGAGGCTTGTGGTTGTTGGGGAAGTAGTGATTTTTTTTTGAACACCACCCATGGAATCATTTGAACCAACTTGTTTCTACCTTTCATCCATTCTAATTCTATAGTCTAACAATATATCAAAGGACATGTACTTTATCACTGTCTTCCACTTTTAAGAAGCCGATTGTACTCGAGCAATATTCCAGCAGCTCATAACACACCTATTGCCTATGCTGAATTAATAGCTTCACATCGTTCTTTAGTAAAATGAAGCATGACCTGCAAAACCAATGACATAAGAGTTCAATTACCTGAAACCTGTTATTGCCAGGTCTCAAAAAAATCAAATCCCGTCAAATAGAGATCCCTTTGAATCAAAAAAGTCATTTCAAATAAAAATGTCTTTATTTAAAGTGGGATAGCTGGGAGAACCTTTCCCTTGCATTCGCCAAATCCAATACGTAGTCCGTTCTTTTGGCAGAAACCACGAATGATAACCTCATCACCATCTTGAATGAACTTCCGTGTAGCACCGCTTGTTAAATTGACAGTCTTTGTACCCTTCCAGCTCAATTCCAACATTGATCCGAAGGAATCCTCCGTCTCACCACTGATTGTTCCCGAAGCCATTAAATCTCCTGGACGCACGTTGCACCCTGTAACAGTATGATGGGTGATTTGCTGCAAAGGTGTCCAGTAGAGTGTCTTGTAGTTTGACTTGGTAATTGTTGTCTCGGATTCATTTTCAGCTAAAAACATTGAAATACGGGTTCATTAACCTTCTAAATCTTTCAAACAATCAAAACTTACGCTTAATGGCAACTTCAAGATTGATGTCAAAGTTGAACTTCTGCTGTTGCTTCAGATAAGGAAAAACTGCCAAATCTTGTGGATAGTTGTCAATCAAAAACGGTTCCAGCGCAGCAATTGGAACTACCCAAGGTGAAATGGTTGTACCCAAATTCTTAGCTGTGAATGGACCCAATGGAACATATTCCCACTTTTGTATGTCCCTAGCGCTCCAATCGTTCATCAAAGTGAAGCCGAAAACATGTTTCCACGCTTCTTCAATTGGGATGCGTTCGCCGAGTTTATTCTCAGGTCCACCGAGGAAGAATGCCATTTCGAGTTCAAAATCGAGTAACTTACAAGGACCAAAGACTGGTGGTTGTCCGTCGACTGGTAGAGTTTGTCCTAGAGGACGACGAATCGGTGTGCCAGATACAACGACTGAACTTGCACGACCATGGTATCCAACTGGCAGATACTTCCAATTGGGCATAAGAGCATTGTCCTTTCCTCTGAACATGATACCAACATTTGTGGCATGATGGATGGACGAGTAGAAATCTGTGTAGTCACCGATTTGTGCTGGCAAGTGCATTTGAACTTGAGATTGAGGTACTAGGGCCCTAGAAATTTGTGTTTAGTGAGGTTATGTACTTTTCGGTTAAAAGTGATTTGAACATACTTTTCATTAAGATCAACATTTTCATGAAGACGGGAGTTTTTCAACAGCAACTCTATGGTTGTGCTCCTGACTAGAGTCCATGCTTCATGTCCAAGACCCATAAGCAGGTTGAGAGATTCTGATTTAAGAGCGGTCTGGTAAAAAGAAATCATAAAGTCAGTGATGTTAGAATGGTGTTAATGTGTGGGAAAATACATACCTGTACTCCTGGTGCGTACAATCCGGAAATGGCGTTCAAGTCCAAGACATATTCCCCAATAGCAACACAGATGCGTTTCTTGGGCTGAAAACAGGAAAAACAAATTAATAAGGAAAGTGTTTTGTTTGGTTTTCGAGCGAGGCTTGAACGTGGCAATGTAACTTTGAGTAAAATTTTAGAAATTTAAATCGGTATACACGATAGGCGGCAAAATCACCGATTTTGTTTAACAGCTATACCAGTAGTCTTGTAGGTTCCCTCAGATGAGCTGTAGCGTACACATAGATCAAGTCCGGCATAACTTCGAAATGTGGCATAACTTTACGATCGGTATAACCTGAATCCAGATTTTCGTAGGTTATAACCCGGATAATAGATACATGACGAGTATGCTTTTGCCTGGCTTAATCCCACCACATTAATTTATATCGTATCTTTAAAGTGAGTGCAAGAATGAAATGGTATTCCGGTATTGTACCAACGCAACTGTAGGACAAGCGGCTAATCCGCAATGGATACGTCGACAATGCTATAAAACTCTTCCTTCTTTGACACGGCGCTATCAAATTACCATGAAATATATTCAAAAAGACACATCACCAAGAGCAGGAATTATTCAAAAGTAAAAAAAAAATCCAGAAGTGATTCATTGGGTATGTTCTACCTATGGGTCGCTAAGAGATTATCCTCCGCTGCTTCAGCTGAGATGATTCAATAAAACAACATTCTTAGCAGGGGAAAACGTTTTCTGTCAAATAACAGTTTCCTTATTTTGCAGCATTCAATAATGATCAATCCCTTCAAGATACATACGCAGTAACTGGCTCTACTATTTTACCAGAAAGGTTGAGGTTGAGCAAATTTTGTTCTTAGCATATTGCTGCGTTCGTATCTGCACCTGGAATGTGAGAACTTAAAACAAGATATGTGCACCCGAACAAGCCCTAAACTGCTACAAACCTGATATTACTGCCATCCAGGAAATACGATGGTGTCGAAAGATGTTCACAGCCAATAAAGAGACCTACAAGGCAAAGCTGCAGCTGCTTTTCAAAATGAAGAAAAAGGACACAAAAAGCGCGTGATCGAAGATAATATAAATGGCATTTATCAGTATGGTTTTAGGCCAGAAATGTCCACAACTGATCAAATGTTCACATTTCGGCAGATCCTGGAAATAAGCCGAAAATTCCTGATTATCATTCTTGAAATCAGGACGATTATTAAACGTGTTTTCGAAAGCCATTAACACTAAACTATGTGAAAATGCTGATCCTATACATACCAAATTTCTTCATCTGAGCTCAAAATGTTAACCCAATGATCGGGCGGACAGATCAGAAACAAACAATATTGGCGATTGAAAGCAAACTATGTGGCCCCATGGGTGGACATATTGTGTATTTTATTTATAAGATAGCCGATCAAATTTAATTTGAAGTCACCTGGTGGATTACAATTCCTCCGTATGTAGGTACCACAGTCGAATATTCAATTATAATATTTGAAACTAAAATTCGACAGAAAGTGCACGTTTTTGGGCTACGTCGCAGAAAGGATTTTATTGGCGCAGTTCAAAATCACCCATTGGACGATAAAGCGCCACATTTGACAAGCCCTCATACTCAGTATACGGCCATGGCTTATGAAATATCTTTTAAAATTTTAAATGTAGTGTGGTATAGTCTGTGCTTACTTCCGATACGTTTGCTTACGATTGCGAAGTGAAATAAACCTTCAAATAAGATAGGTACTCCAAATTAAAGTTGAATGCATAAAAGAAGTTAACTCATATGGTCCGATAACTCGGACACCACCCATGAAGTTAGTTCTTGCTACACCCAACGCCTTCTATCGCTTTCTTACTTCCTCCTCATTTAAATTTGCGCTACGCATATCATTAGAGATATTTATAAAAAATGATATCTATTGGACGGGTGCGTAGGAGTGAATCCTTTTGCACCGGTTATCAGACTTTTTATTTTTTGATGTTTGAAAAATAAAAACCAAATAAATAACTTTTTGAAATATTTTAAATCTATTCCCGTACGTTTTAATTTTGTCATTAATTCTTAACCAATCAGGTTGTTATCTTACACTCCGAACTTCCAAGCGATGCCAATGTTCTACAAACTTCTACCAAGTATGCTTCAAACATGTGATAAAATATAAATCCACCTAAGCTATAATAACCAAATTAGCTCATCTACTTCACCGGTTGGAGCAGTTAAACTAGATTTCTGATTTAACTAGTCACTGGAAAATTTGCATATTAGAAAAACAAAATATTAAAAAAAAACAGCAACAACTATGTAGTAATGATTCTGGCATGTGGATTTAAATACTTTGTATCTACTTACATTTGTTGCAGTCGAAAAGACACCGTATGGCAGATTTTCGATTGGGAAATCGCTTCCCTCGGGAACAGGTACAAACGAACTCATTTTATCGGATCTGTTATTATTTTTATAACTTTTCTTATCAATTTGAGTAACAACACAAACTACAAGCACCGCGATCGAAATACTGATCGTACACACAGTCAGCGACGAACTAAATTGAAACATTCTGTGGCGGTCTGGTGGAGCTGGGGAGCCTCAGCAGAGCTATCGCACGCCGTAAACAAGGGGCATGTCAACGAGTTTTGCTGGATCTCTCACAGCACACGGTTTGCTGAATTGAATAGGAATGGCAACTTGTTTTTATAATGATTCAACTTTTATGTGTTTATATCTTTGCTTTCGGATGATCATTTTGGCTAGAACCTGCGAATTTATAGTTATTTGTTATTTGTCCGGTACTTGATCTCTTTATATTTATTTTTTTTAGGAATAGTAGTTTAGTAGTGTGTTCATTCATTTTACTTAAAACTATATAACAATATTGTTAATAAGAAAATAAATAGAATATAAGTCTTCATTCTTTAACTTAAAAGTTAGTGGCGAATGACACATCAATACTAGAACGATTCGATTCATATCTGATGTGGGGTGACAATTAGTGGTAGTCAAAAGAATAATATAACAAAAAAATTCTTTTTTTTTGCTAAAAAGCGTTAATAAAATGTTCGAATGTTTATGCAACTTAACAATTCATGAATAATATACAATAAGCTAACGTTACTTTACATCTGCTGGAAATACTTTAAATAAAAGATTCTATATTATCATAGTTTAAAGTGAATAACCAGTCTTGAACCTTTCTAATAAATGGAAACAAATTAAGTGTTTCTCTTATAAATAAGGGCAATTTATTAAAAATGTTTGGAGCTGTGAATGTATAAAAATGTGAAAAATGAGTTCTATGTGCAAAAAGAACATTAACTACATTTGAGAATTCCTGCTTGGAATATTGCCACTTTGTTTATAAAACTCTCTTAATACTTTGAAAACATATAAATGAGTTATTGGAAGTATTCGCAATTCTTTAAATAATGGTCAACTTTCAGCAAACCGATTTTTATTGCAAATAATTATTATCAAATATTTCTGTGCTATTAATAAGGGTCTAAAAGTGATATTATAGAAACCTCCCCAGCTTGTAATACCGTATTGTAACTTAGAGTGTGAAAGACCATAATAAATTTTGGTCAAAATTTTTGAGAGCAAATAGGCTTTATTAAATATATTTTTCGTGTGACCAACAACATAAAAGTTTTTATCATTTGAATGTGATATTTCCAATGAAGGTTGAAATCAATTACAACACCTAAGTACTTAAAATGCTGAACTGATTCAATTTTAAAGCAGTTATTACTGACTTGCATATTGGTTGCAAAATTACTTCTACCACATTTGTGAATGGGTAAAGATAACTGTTTACAGTCATGAGCATGAAACCATAAATTGTAATCATAAAGGCTATTACCAAATAACTTGAAAGACAGCAGTTTCGTTTTTTCGCTTATAATTAATGTATGAAAACTAAACCACAATCTTAAAATTTCAAGATCTTCTTGTATTCTTGCGATGTATTCAAATGTTGTTTCAAACTCGTAAGTTAATACTATATCGTCTGCAAATGCAGTTGAAATAACATTTAACCTTATTTTGAAAATTGAATTAATGTAGATTAAGAAAAACAAGGTGCCGTAGAGATCCTTGAGGGACGCCATTTTTTAAGAGTTTCGGTTCACTCAATATTCCGTTGATATTGACCCTCTCTTTTCTACTTTTCAAAAATCTTCGCAAAAGTGGAAAGAAGTGAAATCGGCTAATAATCTGAAACATTTGTTCTATTACCTTTTTTAAAAAGTGGTATAACCTCAGCACATTTAAGATGGTCAGGAAAACAACCCGCTTCAACACTTCTGTTGAATAAGAAGGTCAAAACATCAACGACAAACCAGGCAATATTTTTCAGTAAAATACTATATACACCATCACTGGTGCACGAATTTCAAAGGCCCAATTATAGCTATCATTGAAAAACATCATTGGAAATGTTCTTTTACTTCTTGCGTTTTTTTTTTATTAATTCAATCATGGGCGAGTTGGTGTCAAAACAAAGCTTATGAATTTTAAAACATTATTATCCAAACATATTGTAATTTTTAATTTTAGTTATCGCAGAAAATCACTTTTTATTTTTCACTGATCATGATCAATGATAGTTATAGCTTTCATTGAACAACTTCATTGGAACACAAAACATGTTGGAATTGAAATTTTACCCCATAGCTGCTTATAGGAATCGCAGGCAAATTCCGTCTCATTTCGGTGGAACGACAAACATTACTTCACAGAAATAAATCATGATCAGTGAAAAATAAAAAGTGATTTTCTGCGACAACTACAACTAAAATTTAAAATATGTTTGGGTAATCATGTTCCAAAATTCATAAGCTTTGTTTTGACACCAACTCGCCAATGATTGAATTTATAAAAATACCGCAAGAAGTAAAAGAAAATTTCCAATGATGTTTTTTAATGATAGCTCTAACTGGGCCCTAAGAGACAAAATAACATTGTTAACTTCTATTGGTGTGATCGCATCAAAAACAAAGCTGCTTGATTGAATATCAAATGTTTCCGATGAGTTTGAACAATTGCAATTTAAACATTGCTCGACATTTGGTTTCAATTTTTCAGAAATTTCGGTAAAATAGTCGGTAAATAAATTGGAAATCCGACTTACGTCTATCTCCATAACTCCCTCGATGTTTACCTAAAATGCTGTCTACCACCCTCCATTCTTCTTGTTCATTACCTTGAGCTTTTGCAAATAAATCATTGTAGCAGTTGTTACGAGTATCTTTGATTTCCTTATTAATCATTTTACACAAAGTATCATAATATATTTTTAGGTTAATATTATTTTGATGTTTTTTTTTTTTTACCTTTTTACAGCTTTTTCTGTTTTCGAATCTTACTGAGAAGATTATTAGTCACCCAAGGCTTTAAATGTTTGTTGTTACTCGTTTGCTTCCGTTCGAACGTGCAACACCTAATGTGTTCTTGAAAAATGAAAATAAATTTCTTAAATGCTTCAGAAGGATTACTTTCCGAGTAAACCTGGTCCCAAAATTCTAAGGTTAAATTCTCTTCGAAAAGAGCGAAATCAACGCAATTCCTAACTAGCCCAAATGCAGGGTTTAAGCATTCTGAATGCTTGCAATCATTGAAGTTATTTAAGGCAATCATTTTTTTAAATCGAAGACTCTGCCCCCAAAAACTTTTATATTATTTTTATGTAATCTGATGAAGATATGATCAATACAACTTTTAGAATATACGGTCATACGGGTAGGCTCGTTTATTAAACTTTTAAGACCTTTAGAAGCCATGGTAATCAAGTAATTCTAAGTATCTCTATGAGATTCATTTAGAATATCAATATTGATATCTCCTAAAATAACTAAGTTGTTTGCCAAATTATCATTTAAAATATTGCTCAATTCCTCAATAAAAACATTATGCTCAAGCATGACTAGTTGATTTCGTTGTAGTCATAGCAATGAGTTATCAAGATCTGCAAACTAATTCGATCATGTTTAAAGTATTATAGGAGTATTGTTTGTATTAAGTGTTTTTTACGAATTTAATCCGAATGTACTTCATTACACTATAAGGCTTAATTTAAAAATTATTTGCTGTCTAACAATGCCAGTAGTGTCAAACGACCAAGTGTCATTTCATTGTAGTTCATATTAAGACGGTATTGAACAAGTTCTAAACTTCTTATATCTTAATGCCAAAAAAATGTTTTTCATACAAGTTAATAACATGCGCATGCTCATAATTGTGAATAGGCCACATGTAACGAGAGATATCGAAATATTTACAAGCTAATTCAAATAAAAAAAACGCGGGAGAGTTGACATGTTATAAATAATTTTGAAACGTGCTCAGAAAAGGCAGCGTTTTTTACTTCCCTAGTATACGTTACGAGGTAGCTTGTGTCCAAATTAGTTGTTTTTTTTAATAAATGTATATCTGGAGTCTGGAGTAGAGAGTCTGTGGAATAGATTCTGCTCGGTCGCAAATGACATAACCAAAATGACTGACATTTTTTGGTGTTTTTACAGAGTGGGAATTGGGATTCTGGCTCAAAAATAAACGGTACTTCCAGTATAATGAAATTTTAAAAACGCGATTGTCTCGACCATGAAATGAATAACTAAACTTCTACAAATACATACCTAGAATATGATGGCATAATCTGCTTTTCTCCAAAAATTCTGAATGGTTCTTTTCTCAAGAATGACCATATTGATTTGAATGAAAATTGGTATGTAGTTTTTTATGGATATTCTGAGTAAGACTTGATTCTCAGATTTTTCAAAAGCAGGTTATTAATGGTACATCTTGATGGTGAAAAATGGTAACTTAGTTTAATTTGTTTACACTAATTCCCACTTATTCAATAGAATTCACTAAAACACATTTTAACGGTTGTATAGTTATACCGTGCATAAGTATTTATGTACCCTTTATTAAGGGCCCAGTTGTAGCTATCATTGAAAAACATCATTGGAAATTTTCTTTTACTTTTTGCGGTTTTTTTATAAATTCAATCATTGGCGAGTTGGTGTCAAAACAAAGCTTATGAATTTTAGAACATGATTATCCAAACATATTTTAATTTTTAATTGTAGTTATCGCAGAAATTTTTTCAGCTTTCCTACGATTCCTATAAGCAGCTATGGAGGTAAAATTTCAATTCCATGCTTTGTGTTCCAATGAAGTTGTTCAATGATAGCTATTATAACTGAGGGTTGGCAAATATAAATACGACAATTGGCAAATATCAACAAATTTTATGGATTGTTATTATCGTGATTAATTATCAAAATTGTTGATAAACTGTGAACTTGTTATAGACCTATTGTGAGCACTTCATTTTTGATAAACTTGGTATTATGGTTGTCAAAAAACTTTATAAGTATCAAATGTTCAAATTACAAATTCTTCGTTGACAAAAACATTATAAATTATAATTTGGCATTTTAATTTAAAAAAATCTAGAATTGCTTTTTTAGAGAAAATGATAAATAGGAAGCGTAAGAGTAAATTTATGAAACTGGCAAAAATACAACGGAACTTCAAATCCATAGATTTTAAAGAAAAAATATATGTAAACTTTCCTTTCAAACTTGCGCTCAGGGCAATTCGAATTCAGATTTCTAAAAAAACTTCAGACTATCGAAAGAAGTTTTCATGGATGTATTAAGTAATACTGACGGCTAAAACTAAAACCTTTGAAGAGACAGCAATCCATACCAAATTAACTTAATCTAGCATCAGTTTTAAGAACCTTTACGCAAGGAAGCTGTCAACTGAGCGACGGTTTCGGTCGTTCTTAAAAAATTTCCTTAAAAAGACACATTTTCCCAAAATGGATAAAATTCAATTGCACACAAGAGGACGAACGTTGCGAAAAATATACTTTTGTGAAAAAGTAGTGGGATTCTACTTTTTTTTTACAGAATATAGTGGGTGCTGTTGTACAAAAAAAAATGTACGGCATGTCTACTACAACAGCAAGAGATAACCAAAACGAACGCAAAATAACACAATCCATCCATCCACAATCCATTCAAACTCAAACGTCAAATCAAATATCTATTCACAATTGTGTATTTCCTTTTTTATTAGTGTTCACAATGGACGATGGAAATTTTTCAATTGACATCCTTAATACCAGAATATCAATTAATTGATAAATTTTATCGTTTATCAATTAGTAATCTTACACAACCCTAATGACATAGATAACTCTCATAACACATTATCTCCTCCAATTTACACCAATAAAGTTAATCAAATTATTTCCATAACTTTTTATAGGAAAATATCCCATATTATAGCATACAATCACCCCCATTAAAGCGCACGCCAATGCCTACAAGAATACCATGTTATTATTGATTTGCATCAACTGTGCACTGGAACAGAAAAGAGCGACTATATGACTCCAAAACAGAGTGGCGTCACGACAGATGCGCAGTGGCTACATACATACGACTAAACACTTGTTTGTAAGTATACACCTTACCGCTGAGTATTACTTTTTAAATGTTAAGGCTCGATTTAGAAATTGTCTTAAAGTATAATAATAATGATGATTTACAATTTAGTATGGAAGCTCATTATGGAGATGTCCCTATAAACAACCCTTTTTGGTTGGGACTTACAAAAATTATTTGACTGCATTTTTAAAGCTTTGAAAGTAATAAACTATCAACTTTGAAAGTGTGTTTCTCTATCGCAATTGGCACCCATGCACTAAAAGGCATATATGTTGGATATAACCTCTATGTCATGGCACGGTAAGGCCAGTGTTAAAAGGGGCAATTTTAAACTATAATCTGGAAGGTATTATAGACGTCCAATGCGGATTTTTTTTTTACTGGGAGCATCTCGCTGTAAAGCTCGTATAGTTCTTGTTTGAATCTACGTCTACATAGGCAATGCAAAGAATTTTCCTATTAAATCGAACATCATCGTATCATCCACTTTTGATACGGTCCATGCTTCAGCGCCGTAGAGAAGGACTGGAATGATCAGGGTCTTTTATAGGATCTTCTTATTAGTTCGAGTGAGGGCTTACCTGAATTAGCCCGAATTCCATTTTTGGATTTATTCTCAGCTTCATTTGATACTCTATTAGGTTTGAAAGCAGCATCTCCAGTCGAGCATTTATTAGCCTCAAGGCATGTGAGGACAAACCTTAATGCCTTTTGCAAAAAGTTATAATGGGGTCAATTATGGGTTAGTTGTACGTATGAGAATCATGCGTTCCGCCACTTTTTCATTGAGAACAGATTGAAGGAGTTCAGTTCAGATATTTGTGAAGTCCTAGAAAATATGAAGTTGTACATCCTTATCAATGGATGGTTCAAAATTTCGACGACTTGGGCCTCCAAAATCAGCTATAAAGCCCGGTTTTTCAGCGCTGAGTCAACACTATGTTAACCCAGAATCAACAATATGATAACACTGATGATTTATCGATTTTTGCTGTCAAAAAGTTATCAAAATGTATAAAACCTGTAACAGCACAGTTACTAACTTCTTAACTTCTTTTTCCCCAAAATTTGGTGATTTTAAGTTAAGTATATAGACCTGAGTGAAGTGAGGATAGCAATATCTAAACTCAAGCTTAATAAGGCTGCCGGAAATGACGGCGGAGATGACTTGGTAAGTAACATCCACCAACTCATAAGCCAAATCTGGTCGGATGAAAATATGCCTGAAGAATGGAACCTCAGCATCGTTTGCCCAATCCACAAAAAAGGAGACCCTCTGAACTGCGCCAACTACAGAGGCATAAGTCTACTCAACATCGCCTACAAGATCCTATCTGCCGTAATATGTGAACGCCTGAAACCGTTTACCAACAACCTGATTGGCCCTTATCAGTGTGGTTTTAGGCCAGGAAAGTCCACAACCGATCAAATTTTCACACTTCGGCAGATCCTGGAAAAAACTCAAGAAGTCCAAATCGATACCTACCACCTATTCATCGATTTCAAAGCCGCATATGACAGCATTTATAGGGACGAACTGTACAGAGCCATGTCTAGTTTTGGTATACCGTCCAAACTCGTCCGTTTGTGTAGGATGGCGATGGAGAATTCTCGCTGCACCATGAAGGTGGGAAACGACCTGACCGACACATTCGATACCAAAACAGGATTTAGGCAAGGCGATGCGCTGTCATGTGACTTCTTTAATCTGATTCTTGAGAGGATTGTGCAAAACTCCAAAGCCAACACCAGAGGCACAATTTTCCAAAAGTCGGTGCAACTACTAGCATACGCTGACGATATTGACATTATTGGTAGGACTCAACGTGATGTCATAGCCACGTTTGCTAGTATAGAGAAGAAAGCGGCGAAAATGGGTTTAGCAGTAAATGAGGGTAAGACTAAGTATATGCTGTCATCACGAAAGGACTCACAACATCGACGAATTGGACAGAACGTCACCATTGACAGATATAACTTTGAGGTAGTACGGGTCTACCTCGGCTCCGCTATTAACTCTGACAACAACATATCCTCAGAAATTAAACGAAGAATTACTCTTGCCAACCGCTGTTTCTTCGGGCTAAGAAGGCAATTTAGTAGTAAAGCCCTCACTCGAACTACTAAGGAGATCCTATATAAGACCCTGATCATCCCAGTCCTGCTCTACGGCGCTGAAGCATGGACCGTATCAAAAGCGGATGAAGAAATCCTTGGTAGATTCGAGGGGAAAATTCTTCGAAAAATCTTCGGTCCCGTTTGCGTTGACGGGCTATGGAGACGAAGATTCAACCAAGAACTATACAAGCTGTACAGCGACATGCCCCTGGTCAAAAAACTCCGCATTGGACGTTTAAGATGGCTAGGACATGTAGAACGAATGGACACCAATGCTCCGGCTCGCAGAGTCTTCGATTCCCAGCCAGACGTCGGACGCAGTAGAGGAAGACCTCGCCTTAAGTGGCGCGCACCAGTGGAAACCGACCTCAACCAACTTGGAGTGCGCAACTGGAGGCAGTTAGCTAAGCACCGGGCTAATTGGAGAGGCATGTTGGTTGAGGCCCAGGTTCATTCCGGACTGTAGCGCCACTTAAGTAAGTAAGTAAGTATATAGACCGATTCGCGAAAACAAAATACAAATTTTCTATCAAACCGTCATATCTGTAGCTCTAAAACTGAGAGCGTGGGGGCATAAGTGTCGTTTGCCATTTAAGGAAACATCCTTAATAATTAAAAACTTCAAATAGCTATTTGGAAATTAAGAATTTTTTTTATTTATGAATTTATGAATTTTAACATATGACAGTTTTCTTTTCAAGTGACGATATATGTAAAAGTGTTTTGCGTCAGAGTTGCAGGCGTAACGTTTTAACAAAATTATTTATTAATATAGCGAATAGGATTGAATTTAAATCTTAACTTTTTGTTCTAAAATTTAGATTGTTTTTGAAAAAAAAATAGGATTATAGCAAGTAGTATTTCGATAGGCGTTTTGAATCTTATGAAATCAGTAGAAGAGTATGTTTAACGCAATAAAAAGTTATTTTAGAAATACATTTTTATTTTTCGTTATTTATTTTTGATGGTAAGGGCCTTACAAACAACTGTAAGAGTTGTATAATTATGGATTTAATTTTGGCAAACTTAGTAAAACGTATGATGGCTTTTCCATCATTGGGATGGAGCTTTCAATCTCATTTGCACTCAGTTGATTATTATTTACGTGGTTCAGTACAAAAACTGTCACTATTCAATTGAAGTTGCAAATGTAGAATCTTTTTTTTCAATTAACTGACGAACGATTTGTTGCCATTAATTGACTTTGATTGAAGGGGAAATGAACTGACAATAGTGTTATTTATAACCAAAATCGATAACCGTCAAACATGTAAATTACATGCCTTTTAATTTAATTTAAGAAACGCAGTTTTACTTCACCCACTATCCGTCTCGGTTTCGGGAGTTTAAATTTTCAAGGACTTTGTCGCATAAATCTGACTGAAGTTACTGAATGACCTTCGTTATGGCTCTGAATTCATTAATTATTTACGATTTATTCGCATACTTACAGGGATTAAATCGAACGGAATCGGATATCAATATAACTCAGCATTAAATTCGGTGGTACAGAATGTTAATCATAGCATGCACTGTGTGGGATGAAGCACTGTCCTGTATGAACCACATGGAATGTTATCCAAATTATCCAGTTCAGGCCACAAGAAATTGCTTATTACAGTTAGATATGACAATGCCAATATCGTATAAATAATCCAAGATTTATGTCAGGTTCTAATAGATCCATACAAATATGAAGTTTGTATAGCCGATTACCATAAGGTTCTGGGTCAGTTGGATTTTCTCACTGCAAAATCCAGCATTTTAACGGCATTTTATTGAGAATGACGAGAAATTAACTGCATCCCGTATTTCTGTACATTTTCATGAAGACTTTCCATTTTAATGACGGGTATTGGCTAATTCTTATTGGAACCAGTTTACTTTAATTTGGCCGCCAAACGTCAAAAGTCGACTCTGCAACCTTCTTGTAGGGTTTCTCAAGCGCTGCACTGATTTTGAAAATAAAATTTGATAACTTACGCATGTTGATCAACAAACAACCAATCGGAGTCAATGTTGCAATTCGATCCTGCTGTAATTAACGCGAAAATTACAAAATCTGTGGTTTCGAAAAAAGTAATTCTGAATCTAAATTTGAAAGAGAACCAAAAGACATTAAGAGAACCATGATTGCGAAAACATTTCTCCATATTTAAAAACACTGTTCAATGACTAATTTGATATGACTAAATTTGTCTGGTTTATAAAAAGCGTAATATCGATACGCTTCAATTTGGGCCTCTAATGTCCCTGCATTTAATTCTCAGATGCTTCCCTGCTTCGCGTTGGTTTGTAAAAGCATTTAATTCAAATTAGCAAAATGAATTAAAAGTGATTTTTCGCCGTTCCTCAATTCCTTCCTTCGTTTTCATTTGAATACTCCTTTACACCCATTAAAACTAGCAAACCTACCCACTTTTTATCCGTGTAAATCCGCAAAGTATCTGCTCGATTGTATCTTTATTCATTTCGAAGGGGAGACGACAAATCAGTACCGGATTCTCTGGCTCTGGCAGTTGAATACATTTCGTTGTTCGCACAAATGATAGCGCCGGGTTAATAAATAATTTATTGTATATTCTTTCCTACCAATCCAATAGATACTTAAACATTCCGTGAACATTTTCGAATTTACAACTAGTCTGCGGGTGTGAAGGTGTACCAAGATTAAATTAATCCAAGTTAATCATAACCGATTAGGCGAACAACAAAAAAAGGTGAAGCAAAGAAAAATCAGTGCGTACGCTCCAGCTATAGCTAGCGAAAAATCAATTTTTGAGTTCGTGTATCTGATGAATGCGAATAAATGTAGTTTCTGCGTGTGTTCTGTGTTGTGATGTTTTTTTTTTTCTTTTTGTGAGTTGAAATAAAATTTCTTTTGAATTTTGTTGAGTAATATAGTATTCCGAGAATTATTGGCAAACTTGTTTGATGTACTCTTCTAGATAAGGCCAACAGTGTTTGTATCTAACCTATTTTTCACAAAACTTTTTAAAAAAACAAAAAAAATATTTTATGTATTATTTTTTGCACTGTGATCCACACAAAGTAAAAAAAAATATTTTTGTCTTATTGTTTTGTGTTATCAAAATATAACTCGGCTTGCTGTTGAACTCTTTTTTTTTTTAAAAGAGGGGCGCCAAGTGGAGGGCGGCCGTTCGCATTCAGCCGGGTGAATAGTCAATTAGTTGTTAGTGTTATCTGTGTGGAATAATAAACGTTGCAACTTGCAACAAAAAAATGACATGAATATTGTTTGTGCATTGTGCAGTCATCTTTTGAAGGGGGTGTCTTCAGCTTAATGCTACGACGAGTAGTACTATGGGGGGCTGCTGTCGGGTTGCTGTTTGCAGTGAACTTTTATTTCAAGTCGAAAAGTCAGCTTGCTCAGTAAGCTCAGTGCAAATAAAAATGCAGTCCATGCCGTATATCATGTTTAAGTGGCCTGCACTATTACGTCTGCGTTTATAGTAGTTTTGCTTTTGTTTGTTTTGGGTGTTCGTGCGATATTATGTTTGCTGCCGAGATATACGGATACAAAGATACCTACGATTGCAACTGATTTAATTGGTGCGGTGTTGTTGACGCCTAGCGCATCTCCACTTGAGGAGACACTAAAGGAAACCTTGGCACAACTTGAAGATGCTCTTGTATTGTGTATGTCGGTGTCCTCTTTTTTATTTGGAATGTCTGAGTGGCTGGCTGCATATTAAATTTCAAAAATGAAGCACATCCACTGCACATTTTAAATCGATAAAGGTATGAAACGAAATTGCATACCTCATATTCATAGGTATAGAGTATGTAAGAGTATGTAGGGCTTAACATAAGTCTTTCATGTTTTGTTACTAAATTGGGTTTGCAGGCGTGTTACTATGGTCTGTGACCATACCCTTAGCCTTCAAAGTACTTCGACGAGTGCCAAGTCGAATGCGCTCTGGCAATAGGTTTTGTCCATTCATTGTTCAGTGCCAAATAGGTAAAGCTGAACAACATGCTGCTCTTCAATCATAGGCCATTGTCAAAATTCTTTCAAATTGGTCTAGTTTTCAGTTGCCAAGGATTATGTGTTTGGACGAGAAATAATAAATAAATAAAACAGCATGGACTTGAACCAGGGATGTTATAAATTATTTTGCTCTTTTTGAAAAGAATGATGAAATATCTGGCATTAACGATCCATACTGGGGTTGAGGCATATCTTCTCCATTCATTTGTGTGTGATGATTTATTTTTGCCACTATGAATGGAACCTCCTATTTGAGAAGCTTCTCCTGACAGTTTAATGCTCTTGGTTGTTTGCCAGATCTCATATTTAAGGCGAAGGAACGATCAGTATAATTCAAACATATTTTCAACCTTGTGCATGTGATTACACTGTCTATCTCTTGCATTATACATAATTTGGTGACAAAACACATTTGACGTCGCCAGTCGCCAGTATTTTGGATGTCCACACATTCCGAGGGGCTAACGTCGACTCTGGCCACTGTCTTCTTGCATCCAAAGTAAGAATGCGGATATTCACCACGCCACTAAGCCAACAAATGTTATGAAAATGTTATGTCTACAGACTGGAATCGCAACTTCTCAATTAACACCACATCACCAGCATCTAATATTCGAAGAACATTAGCCAATCGATCAGCCGTAACTAATGTGTCAAGCCGTAACTGATGTGCCAAGTTTTTTCGAGCCCACCAGCAAACTCTTGCGTTGGTGAAGAACGCCGACAGATGATCGCAATCAATAACGAGACATGCAAGAAAAAGCTGCAAAGAAGAAGAAAAGAACACCGGTTTTTCAGGTAGAAGAAAAAAAGCGAGAAAGGCACTAGACCGAAGACATAGACAGGTGCCTCGACAGGAAAGATATTCGTAAGTTTTACCAAAACAGAAAATCGGTAATACAAGCCTTAAACAGAGTATAGTCGATGCTGAGATAATAAAAGAACCGCTTCTGCAGACTCTAAAACGCCGATGACGAACAACCTTCCGCTGTCAGGAAGAACGAATCATCCAGTATTGGCGACGACAGCGAAAACTACCAACCACCCGACCTAAAAGAAGTGATGATAGCAATATCTAAACTATAACTTAACTTAACAAGGCTGCGGAATATGACGGCCTTCCTGCCGATTTATAGTCGGTTGAGATGATTTGGTAAGCAACATACACCAGCTCATTAGCAAAATTTCGTCTAATGAAAGCATAACTGAAGAATGAAACCTCAACACCGTTAGCCGAATCACAAAAAAGGAGACCCTCTGTACTGCGCCAACTACAGAGACAGATGGGCCTACAAGATCCTATCTGCCGTAATTTGTGAAACCGTTGGCCAACCAGGGCTTATCTTATCAGTGTCGTTTTAGGCCAGGAAATTCCACATCTGATTAAATCTTCACACTTCGGCAAATCCTGCAAAACCTAAGAACTCCAAACCGATACTTATCAGTTATCACTAGTTCATCGATTTGAAAGCCGCAAACGACAGCATTTATAGAGCTGAACTGTACAGTCCGTAGTTTGGTTCGGACTCAAGATTTACTACTAGTAAAAATAAGGAAGCGGAATACATGGATTTAGCAATAATTTAGGGTAAGACCAAGTAAATGCTGTCAACATGAATGGAATACTCAATACACCCTCGACGAATTTTACAGAACGTCACCACAAACAACTTTGTCTACCTCTGCTCCGCTATTAATTCTGACAACAACATCTCGTCAGAAATTGAACGACGAATTACTCTTGCCAACTGCTGTTTATTCGGGCTAAAAGGGCTACTCAAACAACTTTTACTTGGTTACGAGCTTATATCAGAAGCATGTTAGTTGAAAATGGTGAGATTAGTCAAGCTTGAACAGTAATTTTGACAGCATAAAGTCTATCTGTTTTAAGGAAGGCTGAACATGCTGTTAAAGCTATCTTATTTTTCTTTATCTCAGAACATTCGAGATTAGGATCTTAACCAGAAAAATAAAATCCTAGGTGCAAGCTGTCGTAAATATCTAAATCTAAAAATACAATTTTTTGGCACAACAGTCTTGTTTAATACCCAGGGTCTAGCTTTTGCTAACAACCATTAATATGTGCGTTTGTACTTGTTGCACGATGGAGGAACATCCTCTTTTATGACCTTGTGTAAATGTTTCGTAAAGGTTTTAACAAATACTAAAAACACATCCTTTAATCTACTTTAAAAACAGATAATAGCTTCATTAATATTTATTTTTCAAAAACGTGATTCCATTTATTTGGTTCATGGTTACGGTTAAAAATGTCATCAATAAAATTACAGATAACCTTAAGCAATATAACAATTCTTGAGTGCATTGGCACACAAAGTACGATAGGTGCAATCTCACTAAAGCACTGACTATCAACATTTAAAAATTTAATATTGTAAACGGATCAATTCTATAGGTCAGGGACGTTGATGATAGAATATCAGTGTCCAAGGGAAAATATTCCGAAAGTCGAAAATTTCAATTCACACAGCACGGTGGGATAGAATTATGAAAAATGTGTTGTTAAACTAATTTTGACTTATCTTATCCCTTGGAGATTTTCCTCCGCTGTCTCAGCTGATATTTTTTTTATTCAGAGGAACAATATTCTCAGGAGAATTTTTCCTTTAAAAAGTGAGGAATCGTGTTCGACTTATGGAGATATCAGAGGGATCCGAAGTGGAACATGCCTATTATTTTAGTGTGTGCAGTGAACCGAAAGAGTACAAAGAGTTCAAATTTCCAAGTGTATAAAACTATCAAGTGAAGCTTCTCAAATGGATAACTTTCTGGAGACTGCCTATATGCTGATTAGGCAAACGATGTTCGACTTTGGGTAGAACAATTCATCCAATATAAAGATGTTCCATTTAAACTGCCATTCAATATCCGGTAAAGGGCCTCCTCTTTGCTGAAGATATTTATTAGACATTGTGACGAATTTTTCAAAGACAGACAGATCAATTTGATCAATGGCGCATCGAATATTGTCTAAATGTCTACATATTTAATTTTCAAAAAAAAATCCAATGGCTACAAATCGCATGATCTTGATGGCATGATCACCTAGCCACCTGTGTAGCACGCTCTATTGTCTTTGAGATCCTTCTACCACGATTTGCCATCCTTTTGAGCAATTTAGAGTTTCATGAAGTTAATGTTTTCAATGTTCATGAAATGGATTTCAGCAATTTGTGTCTAGATGAAATATTTTACTATCTCACATTCTCAGGTAAAAGAAAAGCGATCCATTCTCTTCGCCAGACCAAAATGTGCACCAAACATGAACTTGTCTAAATTGCTCAGGAGGATTGGAATTGACTTTTATTTTCTCGATTAATCAGACCCATCTTACGACAAGACTATGCATATCACGATTTCAGTAGTGGATTTTCACAATTTCTTTGTGTAGGCGGTAATACAAAATAGCTGGTCTTATAGTCCTTAGTCCTTTTTTAAAAAAAAATTATTTTCAACACAAAAGACAGATTTTTGTAAAAAACATATTTCGTCTGGTGTGGGAGACTATGTATCCTTTCAACGGAAGTGTGTATATTATTTATGTGCTGGGCAATCCAAACCTATTAATTCGTCATTCGTTAAGTAAACCCGAGTATCTATTATACCAAGAGTGTGTGATCATTCTTTTCGGATAATATTGTTGTGATCTACCGACATTGTTGTAGCGGAATAGGGCATTCATTTTTTGTTAAATATCCTTAAACTCTTCCGTTTAAAATTATTAAGGAGGAAAAGCAGTTTTTAAAATAGATGGTGGAAACCAGGGCCCTCATTCCGTAAAGTGATTATCGTTTGACGATAACATTTCGACGATACTTCATGCATCACGTAAGATCAATAGTCGTTCTTGCTGTCGGAGGTATCACTATATTTGCTTTACTTAAAATAATAATCGTCAAATCACAAACGACTATTGAGCGGTTGCTCATGAAGTCTCGACTACCGACTTAGTGATAATCGTTTTCAAAGTTACGGAATGACCCCCCAGCAGTTTAAGTCATCCGAAAATATTAAAAAGAAAAATCCGCATGAATACAAACAGACATACAGGGTGGATAAGACTAAATATTTATAGGAAAGTATAGGTAAAGTAGCATCCAACATTTCGGCGGTATTCATGTGAATTTGATTAGCAAAACATTTAATATTACGATCTGTTAGATCTTTGCGCTCTTTAATCTCTTTCCCGGTTTCTAAGGAACGCCTTGTCTTCTACGACTTCACTGTGATCTACCAACAATACTTTCGATGTGTAGGTCAATAAGTTTTTTACAGTACCCTAGTAGTCTTGTAAGGTTTTAACAATGAGTGGAAAGGAAAAGGGCCCTGTGGGAATCCCGATCGCTGCTATACCTCGACTTTTTGGTTTAATCAGGAAGTCTATGAACCGATGCAGTGCCCAATTTTATTGTGGCTACCATTAGATGATGATCACTTCCCATCTGAACAAAAGCTTTCCTCCGTTTCTGACATCCAGATTCCAGCTCCTAAAACATTGTATGAATGGCAACTGACGATATTAGTAGGACTTAACGAAATATCATCTCTAGTTTTGTTATTTATAATGTAGGAAGCAGGGAAATTTGGTTTAGCAGTAAATGAGGAGCATAACAAAGTCACAGAACGTCATAATGCGAAGCTGTATACCTCTGCTCCGCTAGTAATTTTGAATACGACTTTTCCTCAATTACTTTACCGCTCTCTAAGGGCTAGAACCTCAATTTAGTTTTAAAGCCCTCACTAATCATTTCACGTGGATATGGAAATCCTTTGTCGTTTCGATCTAAAATTCTTTAGTTTGGTTTGTTTTCCCGGGCTTTGAAGATCAAGATTCAACCAAGATTCTGCCACATAGACCTGGTCAATAAACTCCACATTATACATTGAAGACGGCTAGGACAATAGCGAACGCACCAATATAAGTATTCGGTTCCAAACCAGATATATGATGAAGTAGAGGAAGAAACAACTGGAATATCTGGCATCAACGGCTCATACAGGGTCTCTAACCTAGCTTGTCTCTTCATTATTTTTGCCACAAAGAAGAGGACCTCCTGTTTAATGCCGAATCAGAACGGCAAAGTTGAGAACTTTCTCATGACAGTGTTACTCTTGGATGTTTGTCAGACTTTCGCAAGAAGTGCAGCAGTGAAAAAAATTAGGTGTAATCACTTTTGGGATTTGAACCAGGGATCCTAGTGGCTTAGATCCACTAGGCTAATGCAAAGGAAAACATCCCCTGAAGTGCGTAACTGTATCCAGCTTACGAAAGTTCAAGCAAATTGAAGATGAACGTTGGTTGATAGTGTTCAGATCCACCTACAGTTAAAATATTTCATCATACAAAGAGGAACCCTAGTTATGAACTGCCGTGCAGAAGGTCTGATTTCGATTCCTAGCCGTAGCAACACCTCAATGTTTTTCACTAGCCCTCGTATTTCGGAAATTTTCCAGAAATAACAGATTTTTTTCGTCCTGCTATAAATTCGGACTCCATTCCTAAACAAATCGAAATAACCAGTTTGGTTTCAGCATCCGACCATAATTTATTCATTTATTTAAATCAATTCAGAGTTGATCGCAGTTTGACTGTATATTTGCTTATATGAACGAAGATGACAACTGCCGTCATGCAAAGGTAGTGCAGTTTTTTTTACATTAATGAACGCAAAAATTGCTGTGCTGCCGCATTTTTACTTTTATGAAATCGGCAACACGTTCCTCCGTTTACTATTACCTTCCCCGAATGTTTGTCTATTTATTACTAGAATGTGAAAGAATATGAAATGTTCGCAATAAACGAAACCAATTTATCTTGCGCTTACCATATCAGCGAACTATTCGCCCCTGAGTTCTTTGTTTTTCGGGACGATATGGTTGTGAAGAAGAAGACGATTTCTTTGGTCTCGGTATTCTTTTAGCAATACACCACCGTCTAGACTCAACACTCTTCCCAACCTCGCACACCGCTAATTTTTAATTTATTTGTGTCAGAATAAGTGCATCTGATGGGCGCACTTCTATTGCAACATCTTCTGCTGCTACATTCGACCAGCCCAGCCTAACCAATCCTATCAGCTTGCCATAGACGCGATCGTTGTATAATTTTAGCAGATTTTAATTTTACTAATCTTCGATGGACTCTATCAGATGATGAGTCCCACTTTGTCGTTTCCAATCCCTCCTCAAATAAAAAGATACTTTTCATTAATTGTCTTTCTTATTCTGGCCTTTATCAAAGTGGCATCACTAACAATTTTGACTTAATCTTCTCATCAGACACCGACTCTGTTGTCTTTGAGACCAACCATCTTCTCTCCAATCTAGGCCGTTTTTACTCACCTCTTTCCCTCATACCTTATTTTTTTAATTGCAAATCTATATTTTCTTCAAACCAACACGGATTTCTTAAAGGAAGGTCAACAACCACCAACCTAACAGAATTTGTATCTAACACTCTGTGCGCATTGGAGAATGGTAATGAAGTTGGATGTTATTGCCACTGTCGATGTTATTGCCACTGTAGTACCTAATGCTTTCAATAAAATTTCACATGAATTCATTCTTTTTAAACTTAAAGCACTAGGTTTTCAACCGGGCTTAATTGCATTGTTTAAATCCTATCTTTTTGGAAGCCAATACATCCGGAGTAGCTCAAGGTAGCCATCTTAATTCTTTTATATTTTATTTAATCTGACGTTGACTGTATCATTGAAAACTCATACTTATCTGTTTATGCCGATGATATCAACATCTTGAGGCACATTTCCTCCTCTGCCGACTATTACCCACTTCAAAAATATTTAAACAATTTTCAACCTGGTGCCAACAACATATTTTTGGAGCTCAATGTAATTAAATGCCAGACCATGACATACTCCCGTAAGCGTCTCCCACAAGTCGCGAGATCTTATATTATCTTTGGTGAAACCATGCCTAATGTCTTTTTCCTGTGTGATTTGGGGGTTGTCTGTGACAGAGAACTTCATTTTCGTTTTCATATAGATAATATCATCAGCAGAGCCAACTCCGCACTTGGGTTTGTAATACGTTGGTCTAAGGAATTCTCTAATCCCTACGTCACAAAATCTCTCTTTTTCACATTTGTTAGACGTATCCGTGAATATTCTAGCCAAGTATGGTTGCCATATCACAAAACCCATTTCACAGTGTCCAACTCAGATTCATCCGTTTTGCATTAAGCGGTCTTCTCTGGGTAGATAGTTTTAGGGGGTAACTACAAAGATAGTTTTAAATTTAAAAATATTCAATCACTTCAATAAATAAATAAAGTGATTACTGCCTTGGATTACTAAGCGCAGTGTTCCTGATTCAAACTCCAAACACCTACATTTTTCACTGACCGCCTTTTGTCATCAGAAGCTTCTCGAATTTGGGTTTTGGAAACGACGCGGCGCTAGATTTGAAGTCTACTTCTTAGCGCAGTTCCTAATTTTCTCGCTGGTGTTTTTTTTCCCTTGAAAATAGGAAATATTAGTTTGAATGGGACCAATATTTGTTCCTCTTTCCTGCTTATTGTTCAGCACTTCACGTAGAGTAAGATCGGCAGGATTATGGTACGGTTTGGACTTTCGATTGTGCATCTTTAACCCCCTTTTAAAATGACATCATTTAGAAAAGTTAATCTCGGTTGGATGTCTACCCTGTTGTCAAGTTCATGATCAATTTGACTGCACATTGATTGTCGGTAATATGTAATCCAACTGACCTTGTGCTGAAACATGATGTCCCAAAAATTTAACCATCTGGAGAGGCATTGAACTCAGCAAAGCGATGGCAATGTCGTTTCAGCCACCACATATAAAAGAGCGTCGCTCTTTCTAATGGGTTCTTAAAATTAAATACAAATTCATAGATAGCCTGGACATGAATAAGCTTATATGTTCGAATGGGTATCCAAAAACTATCCAAGCTTTCCAATAGTGCATACCTTCATATAGACGGCTAAAAGGTTTTCAACTTAACATTTTAAATCCTTTTTTCCAGACAACATGAGGAGTCAAATTATCATCCACATCGGCAACATGGAGGTTTAGATGACGAAGTAAATTCATCTAATGTGACTATCGAACCGAATAAGTAAATTTCTAAAAATACGAAATCGATACTCTAAAAATGGGATATATACGCATAACCTGTTTGTGGCTTTTCGTCATCACTCTAGCAGCAAATAATGTGGCTTGTAAGTTTTTAAAAAAAATGTCTAAATCAGGATACACCTAAAAAATGAAACCTTCAATTTCAGTACCGAAATCGAGAATATGTGCACAGTTTCCAGAGGATGATTCGTCACAAGACGACGATGACTATTCCGAATATGTATCTAGTGCAGCACCAGATATTGTTCCATCAGCTGGTTCTATCGGATCTACTGGTCCTAGTAATGTTGTGGAGTGCGCCAAAGATTTCGACTTTTGCTTTGGCCTTTGGTTTTTGGATGCAAATGGAACTAAAGTTGTAAAGCAAGGTATGCAATGAGAACTGGGATCATGGAGAGCCCTTATTATAGACTCGGTGATGAATTTTCTCTTCTTTACACTTAAGGATGCTGGAAGGAGAGTGGCGACAGAAATGTGACATGCGTTCAGAAAGAGTGCCTAAGCATCGGCCACAAGCGAACAAATGGGGCCATGAATTTGTACTACTGCTGCTGTTCCGGGGACTTGTGCAATCAAAACATGACCGTCAGCTACCCCTTGGAGGTATAAAGAAGCTTTTTATTATGATTCTCCAATGAGAACTTTTCAAAAACAAGTCCTTTGCTTTCCTTTCAGCTAACAAACTCTGTGATATCGCGGGATCTCAATAACCAGCTTGACGGTGACGATCGCATTCCATCGGCTTCCTGGACGAATCCGTTGTTTCTAGTTGCCGTCTGCTTTGGGGTGATATTCCTCATCTCTGGTTTTATGTTTGCAAGGTGCAAGAAACCCCTTAATGTGGCGGGACCTGAGGCGGCTCCACTAGCCCCATCTGGACCGGGGTATAGCTCGAATCTACATAACGTAGACAATTTGAAAGTGTGTTCGATGATCGGTCAAGGCAAGTACGGTACCGTGTGGAAGGGCATGATCAACGAAAAGGAGGTGGCAGTCAAGATATTTCCCTCGCAACACAAACAATGTTTCATCAACGAAAAGAACATCTACTCGCTGCCATTGATGGATTGTCCGTCGATCTTGCAATACTTTGGTAAGTCACAAGCCTTTCCCGTTCTCATAAGCCTGACGCATTTTTTCTTCGTTTAGGTTGCGACGAGCGACGAACAATGGACGACCAAATTGAATACTTTTTGGTGCTATCGCTGGCACCGTTAGGGTGCCTTCAAGATTGGCTATTCGCGAATACTATGACGTTTAGTACGTTCTGCATAATGGCAAAGACCATCACCCGTGGACTGTCGCATCTGCATACTGAGCTGCAGAGAGGTGATGACTTGAAGCCCTGCATAGCTCATCGGGACTTGAACTCTAGGAATATACTAGTGAATGCGGATCTATCATGTACTATTGCGGATTTCGGATTCGCTTTGAAGGTATTTGGCTCAAAGTACGAGTATAGAGGTGAAATCGCCTTGGCCGAAACGAAGAGTATCAATGAGGTGGGAACGCTGCGCTATATGGCGCCGGAGATTCTCGAAGGCGCTGTGAATTTAAGAGACTGTGAGTCAGCATTGAAGCAAACGGATGTATACTCCCTAGGGCTTGTTTTGTGGGAGTTGTGCACCAGGTGTAGTGATTTTTATGCCTATGGACAGACAGTGCCGGCTTACAAAGCTCCGTACGAAGCGGAAGTGGGAAAGCACCCGACGTTTGAACAAATGCAGGTGCTCGTCGCACGACATAAAGCCAGACCATTATTCCCAGCTGGTTGGGGAGGTGCCTCCGCGGGAAAACTAATTCGCGACACATGTGAGGACTGCTGGGATCACGATGCAGAAGCAAGACTTACCTCACTCTGCGCGGAGGAACGAATGCACGAGCTCAGCAATTTAAGACCACGATCTCATATTAGCCTCGGACATGGACCCAGTCCCCCTTTGAGTGCGAATAACTTTGTCGGACAATCACCAACAAGGCGACTCCGTAGTTTCTCATCCAACTCTTGCAACCTGGAAACAGAACAAAATATTGTCACTCCTCCAAACCAAATCATTCCCAGAGTACGCAGCTGTGGCAATGACGCAACCTCTCCAATAGTCAGCCTCAACTCCGCTTCGGCGACTGAGAAGAATCACCTCATCCACTCTCAACAGATTCAGCCATACCAAGGCCGAAATCCATGCCAGGAGAGAAACCTCGCTCCAATCGCCTTGAAGCCAGCTCCTATTCTAGTGGAAAAGAGCAAGAAACACAGTTTTCAAGACAAATCTCAAGACAACAGCTTCTCCTGCCTCGAAGACGACGTATCCGTGGAAGATCTCATCTCGGCGAATTCAAAGAAACTCGGTCAAGATGCCATACACATGGGACAGGGCTTTCCCAAGCAAAACAACACCGACAAAAAGCTACGTGGCTGGCATGGTGTTCGAGCCCTTATTCAAAAGAAGCTCTTCCGCAAAGACTTCTACCAGAGTTTCGACGAAAAATCAAATCTAGTCGACAGTCGTAAACCTCCAGAGCTAACTTCTCCAACCAAAAACACAACAGTCAACCTAGTCGAGAAGAAACATCACAACTGTCAAAACGGCATACTAACAACAATCGATTCATCGAGCAACCGACGCCCAAACAACCTTGACCTAGTCCCAATCACTGTTCGGGTCAATGGACTGTCACCTGAGAACAAATCGAATTTAATCAAAAGTATCTCAGAGGAGTACCACAGCTCGATGAAATATCCCACAGAGCCTCCAACCTGTCACAGTGCTATGGATGAGTCCAGCGCACGCATAGTACTATCACAGTCAACGAATGCGGTGAAAAGTCTACCCAAAGGACCGACGCTCCGCACACCATCTGAGGAGAAACAAATCGTTCGACAGCGTAGCTTAGAGCTCTTCCGAGAAGTCTTCAACGCGAGGAGTAACTCCACAGATCACCGTTTACGTAACCCCAGTCAGAGGGTCAAGACACCCGGCGATGTGCCGCCATCTGTGCGCAAAGTTCGTGCCTCGAAAACATTGAGCTTGTACGATGACCGAATGATGGACTCGTCGACGCTGAATATTCTCTAGCATGAGGAGGTCCTGCTACTAGAATTGTAAGCAGGACGTGATACAACTTTTCTTTAACAACACTTTAGAGTAAGGTTTTGTATATACTATAGTACATGTAACGATACAATAGGCCTGTTCGCGTGGAGGGGAAAATTCATTTTTTCATCACAGTAACGTAATAACTTTGTTTAGAAGTTGGTTTAGCCAAACGAACATCTCAAGAACATCTGACAAACATTGAACGAACATTTCTGAAACAACAAGTGTAGCTCTCATGTTTACTAGGAGTTTTCAACTTTGTAGTTTATTTTTTAAAAAAGATTAAATTTAAAAGACTTTATAGAAATTGACAGTCTGTATCAAAAGTGTTTTGAAATGTTTTTCCAAGGTTTGTCTTGTGTTCACAGTCATAGCAAAACAAAATTTTTATGTTCACTTAAATTTCTTCCTTTCGCGAAAAGCACCCACATAAATGTACTATAATTCTATTAAAAATAAGTCACTCCATGACTTTATAAAAGTCTCAAGACTTTAAGGTTCACATGCTGCGTACTTTGTTTTCTTCTTTAAACATTGTTAGCCCATACTTGCGTAGGACAAATAATTAAAAAAAAACACATAATGTAATGAAAACAAAAGTAGAAAATAATTTGTAGAGTGTAGCTAACTTGCCTTATAGAAAAAAATTACGAGTTTCCAATGTAGGTGTTCTACAAGATTGTTTTTTAGACAAAAAAGCGAAACGTTGAAGTTTAAAAAAAAAAAACTATTGGACCAAACGTTGCTAACATTTTTTTAGGAGAATTGTGAGAAGGATAACAGGGTTGGTAGCTTTTGCTCTGTTTTGTTTTTTACATTCCGTAGAAGTTTTCTAAAACACAGTAGTCAAGGAAAGAGTCAGGGTTTAGTGTAAATATTTTTACATTTTTTTAAAGTAGATTTTGAGGTTTTTTTGTTAAGATGTTAGTAGGTTTAAGTATGATATCCTTTTAACTACATGCATGCATTTTTGACCTTTAAGACGCAAGTCAACAGTTTCATTGAAGATCATTCCCTTTTTGTATCTAAACATCAATACCTAAATATATGCGAAAGACACGTATTTTCAAACTAATGTTAGATTTAGCAAACTGTTCATACTTTCTGATAGGTCATCGTGCTCAAACGACGTAAATGAATTTTTTTTTTTAGTACAGTCGAGCGTTTCGTAAAGCCTTTAACTATAGTTTATTGAACCTTGATTTCTCCTCTTTAAACTGATGAAAATTTTCTACAAATTTTCATAGCTTGTGTCCTTATTCCTTATCAATATCACCATCTATTTGTCACGCATACGCATGGAGCTATTTTTTTCTTTAAACAACTTCATTAACTACATTCCCAAAATTAACTTTAGAACCGATGTCCTGTACAATTGTTTAATGCTTGACACTTCACCGTCGAACCTAAGTAACTTCTCAAGGTCTCTAAAGACTGTAATACACGACATTTAAATTGCTTCATGTGCATGGGTTTTTCCAATTTTGGTTCGACACTTTGTTTGCATGTAATTGACATGTCGTGAACTACCCATATATGTGAAGGCTTCATGTAAAAGTGAGTTCATCCAACGCGTATTCAAACTTACATGCGACTTTTCATATGTCATGAAGGGCCTAGCAATGCACATGTGATTTGTGACAACGTGGAACATTTCTAAATGACAGTTCACACTAGATCACCCCAACTGGCATGAAACCATTTTTTTTTTGGCGAGGGGACTAAAGTTTGTTGTAAGAAACGAGTATGAGCGGTTGAATAATGTTGAAAACCAATACAATCGTACCATTCACCATTTTAGGTCTAAACAATACTAACACAATGATAAGTTGTTCATGTATACAATTTGATCTGCCGGAATAATTCATCCCGTGTTCGCTTGGAGTATGGTATAAAACTGGTTTTATAATAGTTCAATTGATCTCGTGTCTGGATGCCAATTGTCAACAACAAATTAGTTTGTAGTTCCCATGGCTATCGATTCCGCTTGGGCCACAGAGTTGAAAATTTCAGTTTTAGATGATAAAGTATGCCTGAACAATATACTGGTCATACGTGAACGTGACTGATAAATGTTTATTTGGTATGATCGCAAACGAGATTTGGTATTCTGTCATCAGTGATCGAGTATATTTTCGTAAGTTAGGGTTTGTGGTGTCGAGTATATGCATTTTTGTTAAAGAAAATGTAAGATATTTTCGTTGTGTAATTTTATGTTTCTCAATTATAAATAAGAATGCACTCTTATTCACTCTAAACCTATATTTCAGAATAAATCAATGTCATACCACTGTTTGTGTTCCTGTATCGTTACTCCTTCAAAAACCCACAAATCATTTTTCATTTATTGTCATAATTAAACCCGTCATAATGCTTGATAAAAAAGACAATATTAGGGATTAACAGCCCATGTATGGCCCTAGCTACTCTGTTCATTTACATGTGCTCAAATCCAAATACTTTGCGCATCTATCACATCAATGATTTTTTATTAAAATACTTCCCCAGCATGCTTCCCTTAATTACTTACCACTGGGTAATCCTTCTAAAGGTAGCAAATTAAAAATCATAGTTATACACATATTATACACCAACACATAGGTAATACACATAAAAATTTAAAAAAAATATATATATGTAGTTGAACTTTAAAAAAAAATAAACTTTCCATTCCCTTAGTTGATATTAAAAGTTAACATATTAATATTTAAGTAAATCAAAACAATTATGAAAGGAGCTATACGATGTTGAAATGTGTGTGATTTTTTTTTATTAGATTGTCATGTCAGGATATTGTCATTGTCATAATGTTGTCTTCTGTAGGTATGTGAAAATGTGAAACTCTAAATGAACTTGATTATATGTAATTTATAGACCTAAGTATGTATACACAAAAAAATATCTAAAAATGATTATTATTAAAAAAATGAAACCAAGGACTTATGATCTACGAAATAAAAACAAAACACAATATTGTTATAATACTTCGTTTCAAAAACCGAATATAACAAAACAAATATGCCTTGTAAATACTCACGAAACGAAGAAAAATAAGTTACGAACAATTGCAGTTCGTCTTTATGGCTTTATTTTCTAAAAAAAAAAAACAAATTGATACTCAAACATTGTAGTGCTATATGAAAACCTTTTTTTTTATTTTCCTTATATCGTTTTTTTTGGTTATAAAATTGTAATAAAAATGTTTTCTTTTCTTTTTTTCGGAACCAAAAATTATTTATTATAAATGTATCTAATAATTCACGTATAGTCTATAGTTTCTAAATATATATAAAAAGAATAAAATTTATATATAAAACATAACATTTATAGTAATTCATCTGAGACCATTAGGAATAACGTTTGTGGAGGCTATAACTAAACTAAACGAAAGAGTTGCAAGTACTGACTACTGATTCATAAAATGGGTATTGTGTGCCAATTGCTGTAAAAAGGGGTTACATTTACATCTTATCCGACGGCTAATTTTTGACATTTCTGCATGTGGTAAACAAAATTTGGCTTTTTGCTGTGTCAGTTGGTTTAAAAGGAATATTATTTGAGTACTATTTTCAATATTTATCAAAACACTCTTACTCCTCAGTAGATATACCAAATTTTAGCGAACTGTTGAGCAGGTTAAAATTTTGAAGTCTCTATTCACCACATTTATGTCAAAAATAATCCACTGGCTAATATTTCAACGCAATTGGCACATGGCCTAAGGGCCGATTTTTCAATCGCCAGATAAGCAATCAGATAACACTTAACAGTCAGATAACGCAAAAATACATTTTTCAATAGCCGTTCACACTTATTCTAGGTATATAACAATTATCTGGCGAATAAAATTATCTACTCATCAGTGAGCTTGGTAAACTTTAACTGACTGTTTATGAACTGTCAAGTGAGAAAACTAGTCTGCTAGCTCTAACATAACGGGTGATCCAAGTAGAGATACTTTTTTCAATAGCCTTTTTTGACAGATCACGTGTGAGTCGTGTCATGCTGTCATGTTATTTTCGTTTAGTATTGTTTGGCATTTCATAATGGAAAGACTTACTCGTGAACAACGTTTACAAATTGTTCAACTTTATTATGAAAGTTCACGTTCTGTGAGGAATGTGTTTCGTGCTCTTCGCTCAACTTATGATCAACATAATCGGCCTACTGAGCGTACTATTCGCAACACCATCACCCATTTTGAGACCCAGCATTCATTATTGGATAATATTCGACCGAATAGACCACGTCCAGCACGCTGTGAAGAAAATATAGCGGCCGTAGCTGAGAGTGTACACGAAGACCGTAGAGAGTCGATTCGGCGCCGTTCGCAGCAACTCGGACCATGATAACCGACTATTTGATGCCTGAAATTGAAGCTCGTGATCTCGGCGACATTTGGTTTCAGCAAGACGGCGCCGCTTCCCACACATCGCATCAATCAATGGACTTATTGAGAGAACATTTCGGTGAGCACATAATTTCACGTTTTGGGCCGGTCGATTGGCCACCAAAATCGTGTGATATCACACCGTTAGACTTTTTCCTGTGGGGATATGTAAAGTCAAAAGCTTATGCCGACAAACCCGCTTCGATTCAGGCCTTGGAGGAAAACATCACGCGTGTCATTCGCCAGTTACCAGTCGAAATGCTCGAACGAGTGATCGAAAATTGGACTCAACGGATGGACAATCTGCGACGTAGCAACGGCCAATATTTGATAGACATAATCTTCAAAAAATAAATGCCAAAGAATGTTCTTTCAAATGATAATAAACATTCTCCATTAAATTTGAATTTTCTGTGTTTTTTTCTTTAAAAAAGTAGGGAACCTCGAAATGGATCACCCTTTATAAGATTGTTACTATATCTTTCTCTTTTTATTTCAGTTTCGTTAAGTTGGACACAATTGAGTTTGACAAAATCGTTAAATTACAATCTAGAAGTTATTCAATGATTGAAAAACCAATATCTACTTATCTAGTAGATAAAATGTGGTATACATTTATTCATTAGACAGCAATCAGACTGTTTTAATTACAATTGAAAAATCGGCCCTAAGTGAGTTACTAGATGATTCGAAGGAAAGATGGTGATGGGTATGTAGGTTATTCAAAATTGTTCAGAAAGCTTTGCTTGTGGGTATTTTTAAAAGGATTCGATAGATGGCGCTAGGGTGAAGTTATTTTAAATATTCCTACTTCGGTGCCGGTTTACTCAAACTCAGAATATGTGCCTGCTTGCACATGAAAATATTTTGTATGCATATTTTGATAATTATTTTTTCAAGTTACAAATTCTATAGTAATATACAAAATTATTCACAATAGGCTTGTTTTTGTGAGATTATGCTATCAAATGAAGTAAGATTTCTCACGGAGTACAAATACAACAAATGACTGGGAATTATTTTACCTTTTTATGCAAAGTAATACTACGTTCTCACTGAGCAAAAAAGCTCATTTCGGAAATCAATTTGCAAATACGATTAAATTTCCCATACAAAATCAAATTTCCGTAATGTGATAATACCATCACATTTGTGGGAAATGTGGTTTCTAATATGAACATATAAGAGGTCAAACAAACGAACAAACCTTTTTTTCATTGGAATGGAACAGCTAAAATGTAAAATTGGATGGGATTCATGTGACAAAAACAGGAAGGGTTGATTGTAATAATGACAACATTGTAAACTTTCTCCCGGAAAAATGTATTCTTTCAGTTTGTTATTTAGACAACAATTGATGGTACATTTATTGCTCTGTATTTGATGCTATAATTTCGTCCAGAACCTCCTTGGAGTTTTCCATTTTAATTTCAGAGTCGATAACATTTGAATCCGGAACCGAAGTCTTTGCACATCCCGCTTCCTCTGTTTTCAAACGCCAGTTGTCAAACGTAATTCGAAAATTTAGTGAGAACACCGTTTTGGTGAAATTGGAAATAATCTCATTTGAACCCCAGTGAGAATGTAGTATAAGATTGAGTTGGAACAGACAGTACATCTTCCTGAACATCAAGGGTCGCTGAAAACAATTTTCTTTAATTTCTGAGTTTGGTACCCCATCCATAGATTGTGTTTGGTTGAAAGAACAATTACGGAAACAGTGTGCCAATTTTTTTAAAATCCGTTGTAAATATTATATTCCGCATGTGCTTAAAATCTATAACTAATTTATTTAATGAATTACTAAATATTGGAAGCTTCAAAAGTTAAAAGATATTTTAAAATCAGTCGCAAGATTTGGCTGGTAGTCAAAGTTTCCTTATTTTTTAATCAAAGGAAAATTTTTTGTTTATGAATTTTCGGGAAAAATAGTTTAAAAGTTATATTTTTTTATTTGAGCTTATAAAAAGGACCTTTTGTATTACAATTATGATCCAAGTTTTTTTTTTAATATTGCAAAATTTTAAGATTTTTGGAAAGCTGTTTTTGACTCCATTATTTTGACTTTGAGAGTTTGAGTTGAGTTATAAAAACCTTTCAGAGTATTTAGTCTAATCTCAACGCAAATTTAATCTTTGACTATTTCTGAAACATTTACTAAAAAACCAGCTGCCACTACAACGATACACTACAAATATGATAAATTTGTTAGAAGTTACCCAAAATTTAGACGAGAGTTTTCAAGAAATCTAGTTTTTATTTATTATTGTTTCGTTAACTTTAGTTTTTAACTTCAAATCTATAAACAAACTGATTTTGAACAAATATATTATTGATTAAAACTTAAATAATTTAATAAAAAACATTCTTTCAGTAGATCTTTTCTATTTATATACCAATATTCTTGCAGTTTTTTGAAAAACCTTTGTATATTCTGTACGTTAACTTTTTTCACACAAGACAATTGATAACTCAGAGACGGATTTCAACACATGATTCTGAAACACCCGGTGTACCATTTTTTTTTTTTTTTAAAAACTCACCAAATTGGTAGCTGTTGGTTTCACATTAATTTTAATAATATATATCAAAATATCTTAACTCGTTTAAAAGTTATGGTTTTTGCAACCAAAAAAAAAATGGAAACGGGCGCACTGTATATTTTGACAACTAAAGTCATTTGATTGCTTGTAGGCGAACCAATATCCAAATATTAGACTTAAGATTGAGTTTGGATTTGGATCGATCGTCTTGTGTCACCACCTCCTGGTTTTGAACAAGAGAACCCGCGCTTTGCAGACGAATGCACTACCCACTAGGCCACTAGCCTGTGAAGTTGGCTACCATGTCAAATAACTCAATGAAAATGACCTACCAAGATTTGAGAGTAACCTTTAACCTTGAAAACTTCGAAAAACTAAGAACCTGTTGAATAAGGTATAAAGTAACTATTCAGTCACAACCTCCACAATAATTGCTTTCTACTTATTAACTAAAATAATACAAAACTATTTACTAACTTCTCTCCTGAATTTGTATAATAACTGATTCCTTGGGCTTGTTGATAAGTAAAGTCTCTACATCCATATCGTCGCATCCCTTCCACTCCACTTTATACCGACGCACAAACTAAAAAGGAAAATATGGTATCCACATAATATCAAATCTTCATGACACATCTTGAAATACCTACCTTCAGTAGGAAAACTAAAATATTTTGCTCTGCCATCCGCCGGGCTATGCAAGCCCTCATTCCATGACCAAAGGGCAGTACAACAAACGGATTGATGTTGTTCTTTCGCTCTAGCCATCGATCAGGATCGAATTCGTTAGGTCGCTCAAAATGCTTTTCCAAACGTGATGCAATCATATTTTGCGACACCGCTATTGTCTACAATTCCATTAAAATATTAATATTCCATGTCAAAGGAGTAACAACAAAAATCTCACCCCAGCAGGTACTTGAAAACCACTAAGAATCAATTCCTTGGTTAAAATTCGCCCAAATCCAACTGAGATTGGATTGAGACGGAATACCTCCTTTAGCACAGCTCTGGTGTAAGTTATCCCACTGCGAATGGCTTCTTCGCTTAATGTATCGTCAATGTTGGGCAAAAGGCTTTTCGCCTCTTCGAATAGTTTCTCTTGGACTGCGGTATTCCTTGCAATGTGATAAATCGCAAAAGATGTGGTATAAGAGGTGGTGTCAACTCCTGCAAGGAGAAGATCCGCAGCTGTTCCAACAACATCGGAAAGATCCAAGTTCGGATTTTTCAGATACTTTTCAATTAGCGAACTTCTTGCTGGACATCCGCTTATTGGCTGACTATCTTCTTCCTTGAAGAATGATATCTTTTGAGAAACTAATTCCACGGCTACACTTTCCATGTAGTTTTGAGCTTTTCGGAGTTTTTTGTACGCTGGTGTTTCAAAGAAACGCCATAGCTGAAGACCCTGATCGGTGGGCAGAACATTACAGTTTGTCGTTTCAGCAGATTCTATCAGTCTGGAGCTTCTTGATTTGGGATGGTGTTCTTCTGGTGAAAATGAATTCATTCGTTCATCGAAGGTAAGCAAACATGTCACTGAAATATTAAAAAAATATGAATTGAGGAAATATGAAAAATGCAATGTCTATGATAATATTTTTATTTAATAGATACTTTTATGCCATTCGTTTTTAAATATGGGCACCATGGATTGCTCGAATAAAGTGCGATCGTGAAGACCAACTTAATCGAGCAACTGGGGCCGTATACATCAGCAATAAGACGGCGAATTTCGAATTCAAAAACGTCCAACGTCTCTGGTTTATAAGGCATAGACAATTGACTTCACATAACCCCAAAGAAGGTGTGAGATCGTTACGCTAATTCACAGGTCCATTACGCTAAATTATGCGCTCAGCAAATGTTTCCGACAATAAATTTATGGTTTTGCTCGCCGTGTGACATGTTCCGCCATATTGTTGAAACCTAAGGTTTGTCACGTCAATGCCATTCAACTGCGGATCGAAGAAGTCAGAAATCATATTTCTATAGCGCGTAAAGCCCATAAAGCACACGGTTGAAAGGGAGTCTCGGTAAAGGGTTCTGGGTTTTCTCAACTCCAAATTCGGAATTTTGCTTGTTTACACCTCCATTTAACCAAAAATGGGCCTCATCGGAGAACAAAATTTTGCGTTGAAAATGAGGATGAAGCTGAATCATATTTTTGGCACATTCACTGAACCTACGACACGTATAATGATCACGAGGATTCAACTCTTGCACAAGCTTGATCTTATAAACTTTTCAGCCAATAATTTTCCTTAACATCTTCCACAAAATGGTTGGGCTTCGCTCCAATTGCTCTGCACGATGAAGAATCGACTCATCCGGATTCTCTTCAGCACTATGCAACAATAGCAATTACCCCTTCTGTTCACACTGTTTGTCGTCTTAGGGGATGCGTATTGTACCTCTTTTTTTTTGGAATTTGGCCCGTTGGGCTTAATTCCGCGGGGGTTATTGCACTGCACCTACTTTCACACCTTTTTAAAATTCTCAACCGTTTGACCTAAAAACAACGTTTTACTGAAAAGTGGGCGTTGCAGTAGGTGGATTTTAAAAATGTTTACACTTGTTCTGCTTCGTCGGGCAGAAAGCCTGTACACTAAACTCTAGCTCAAAATTTAAGGCCCGAAAATCGGTGACGTACATACGGACGGATTCGAAGATTTTATGTCGATCCTTATACTTTCAGGTATATCTATCGAAATTATTTATCTATCTTTCAAACTTAATGTCAAAACCAATATACCTACTATGGGATAGGGCATAGACACCCTTCATACACCCTAACCATATTAGATGCATTAATTTTTATCATAATTTAATGGGCGAGGTAGCTTATTTTAGAACTTTTTATTTTAAATTTTTTTAAAATAAAAATTTAAACTTTGGTTAACTCAACCAAAAATGTGTGTAGTTTATGGCTTAAACACAATCACGCTATGGCGCGTTGCGTTTTCAAACGCACCTAGTTGAACCATATGAAATCAATGTTTTCTTTAATAATATAGCTCTGACTGACGTTGTGTTTCAACTTTAAAATGAAAAACGTAAAATCTTAACGTAACGTTGCTGTAAAGCGCCTTGGTTCCAACGAAGGTAGGTAAAAGTGTGCATTATCAAAATATGGGACTGGATCAAAAAAACATTGAAAAAAATTGAAGCTCTTCGGTGAAGAAGGGGTTAAACGACATTTTCAGGAAATTAAACTTTGAAGGGGTTATATGACAAGTGGTATAGTTTTCTATTTAGCTCTATAAGAATCTGGTATGAAGGTGGTAAACGCCATACAATTTTCAATGCTTAAACTCAAGTATCTCGAAACTATGCAAATGTCACTTAGCTCCTTCTTCATCTAAGGGCTTCAATTGTAGTCATATATATTTATGTTTTTCAGGGCCTGATCCTTAAGTGACCTATAATAGTACTTTGTAAAGGGACGTGACTGTCGATGAGTATTGCGAATTTGTCATGGGGTCAAGGGAAACCCAAAAAATGGCTTCTAAAATACCAAACACCAGCATCAGTTACACCAAAACAAAAAGAGATTTACTGTTTGGTACAGTGTTATGACCGAAAAAGTATCGACCCATATTTCTTCGAGAATGAGGATAAAACGCCAGAAACGATTTTCGGAGATTCAAAAAAAAACCATAATCGACAACTTTTTGCGGCCAATAGCGGCGTAGCATCCTAATTCATGGTTTTAACTACAATACAACAAACAGTCATGCCTCACAGAAATAATTGGATCCTTAACACAAACCCGTCTTATAGTATTTAATCTCATGACAATTGGCATGAGCAATTATTTTACTTATTTCCTTTGCATACACAATTTGTAACTATTTTATACACTATTTGTAACATAGAGAAATATTTTCGATATAACCTTAAAGTAAGTATATGGATCGACTGCTTGCTGAGTCGATCTAGACATGTCTGTCTGTCTGTCCGTCCGTCGGAACAGAACAAGTGTAAACATTTTTAAAATCCGCCCACTGCATTCCCTGCTTTTCAGTAAAACATTGTTTTTTGCCTAACGGTAAAGAATTTTGAAAAGTGTCTGAGTAACATATGTAGGCAATCACAATTTTGGAAAAAAACAAAAAACCGAAACATAAGATATGAGGTTAAACTTTCTGAACAAGATGTGGTGACAATGTAATTTTCTATATATATATATATATATTCAACATTCAGATTTAGGCACGCCCACTTTTTGGGGATGTTTAACTTATGGATGGAATGGGATAGGGTATTTAACGATCCGCACTGCGGATTGTAGCCTTCTCATATGTTTTTGAGACGAGTTAATACTAGATTTTTTTTTTTTTTTTAATTTTGAAGTTCGATTGTAAGGGGAGTTCAAAAAATTCCTAGAACGGATCGTATCCTTTTCATATTTTTTTTATAGGGTGGGGAGACCATTACGGACAGACGGACCGACGGACGGAATTCCAAAAACCACTTTTTTGGGTTCCGCTATCATCGTAATGTTAGAATCAATCAAAATCTTGAGGTTCAAAATTTTCACGAAAACAATATATTTCTCTTTGTAAGATAAAGTTAATAACAATGTGACAGCTGACAGTTCAGGGTTAGCAAAAATGGAGAGCTATAAGAAAGAACAACACATTTTCATTGTTCAGCAATATTTTAAAAATAAATTAAAGTTTGTCAGCTACAGTCCGCAATTTTCGTACAATATATGATCGTCATAGTGATTTAAAACCATCAACTGTCAAGAGAATAATTTAAAAATTCAGGGAGACTGGATCAATTACTGATCTTATAGCGTTTTCGATTGGGATTTTTAGATTTACTATCAGATTTCAGATTTTACCCGTCCCAATCTAACATTAAAGAGGTTACTTTGGTTTTCTGTGTGTGTTAGTGTGCCATTTGACAGCTTATGGTTTATCTTTAGGCCGCAATTATAGCAATTAGCTATCAATGTAAACCATCATTTGAAATTTTCTTTTACTCATTGCGGCTTTTTTATAAACTCAACCATTGGCGAGTTGGTGTCAAAACATAGCTTATGAATTTTAGAACATGATTATCCAAAAATATTTTAATTTCTAATTGTAGTTTTCCCCGAAAATCACTTTTTAATCATAAAACTGCGAAATGCAAACTTCAAATTGACATATTAAGTCAGATGTTAAATGTTTTTGTGTTGGTGCATGTTGGTGTAATTCTCACTTGGAATCCAGATTCTTTAAAAGTACTCTAGAGGTAAAAAAAGAGTGCTTTTTGTATCCCAATCGAAAACGAAAAAATAGATCTAGCGTAAAAAAAAGTGCTCTAGAGTATAAAAAGAGTGCTTTTTGTATCCCAATCGAAAACGCTATTAGACACTATGGGTATCCTGTCAAAAGTCGTTCAACAGATAACATCGAAGCAGTTCGCGAAAGTATTGCTAACAGTCCAGGAACATCAATTTGGCACCGTAGTCAAGAATTGGGCATTTCGAGAAGCTCTCTACAGCTAAACAAGTTCAATTGACTCAGGAACTGAAGACTACTGACCATGCAGCGCGAAGAGAGTTCGTTGAATGGGCCACAACAACAGCAAGTGAATGCTGATTTTTCGAACAAAATCATCTTCAGTGATGAAGTTCATTTTCATCTTGATAGCTTCGTTAATCGTCAAAATTGGCGCATTTGGGATTCAGAAAACCCACGAGTAATTGTTGAGAAATAAATGCATCCATAACGCGTGACAGTTTGTTGAGGATTTTGGGCTGGAGACATTATCGGACCATTCTTCTTCGAAAATGCGGCTGGTCAGTGGTGTTTGTTATCGTCACATAATAGCCCAGTTTTTAGTGCCTAAATTACAGGATATGGATATGACCAACATGTGGTTTCAACAAGAATCCAGGAAATAATTCAGCATGAGTCATCTTGTAATCGGCCGTTTTTGCGATCAGAATTGGTCATGCAGATCTTGCGCTTTAACGCCATTGGACTTTTTCTCTTTAAAGTTTTTTTTATATCAAAAGTCTATGCAAACAAGCCCACGATCACCAACGCCTTGAGAGAGGAGATTGGGCGGCGTGTTAATGAAATTCAGCCACATTTATACGAAACGGTCATAGAAAATTTCAATAATACAGGAAGTTCTTGCCAGCAAAGCCGTGACGGCCATTTATCCGATTTGTTGTTCCATATAACGGGTGATTTTTTTAGAGTTAAGTTTTTCAGGTGGCGTTTCAATGGTTTTTCAATGGCGTCCAAACGTCATCTGTCAAAGTGAAAAGTTTTCTGTATAATCTGCCATTTAATCATGTGAAAACTTAAAAACGAGCAACGATTGCAAATTTATGAATTGTTTTATAAAAAATCGTGCTCTGTGAAAAATGTGCAACGTTTGTAACGACCATATTATGATATTATGGTCGTCACAATCGACCTGGTGAATCAACAATTCGTGCTGTTATCACCAAATTTCGCACCAAATTTACTTTGTTGGACATTAAACCATCGACTCGCATGCGTACAGTGCGTACCGAAGAGAATATTGCAGTTATAGCTTCCAATGTTAATGAAGGTCATGAAATGTCAATTCGTCGCCGTTCTCAGCAATTGGGCATGTGTTACTCAACTACATGGAAAATTTTACGTGCCGATTTGGGTTTGAAAGCCTATAAAATTTTACTTGTGCAAGAATTGAAGCTTAATGACCTACCACAACTTCCAATTTTTGGTGAATGGGCATTAGAACAGCTCCATGAAAATCCGCTGTTTTATCGAAAAATTGTGTTCAGCGATGAGGCTAATTTCTGGCTGAATGGATACGTAAATAAGCAAAACTGTCGCATCTGGAGTGGAGAACAGCCACATGCCATACAAGAAATACCGATGCATCCCGAAAAAACGAAAGTTTGGTGTGGTTTATGGGCTGGTGGCATCATCGGTCAATTTTTCTTCAAAGACGACAGTGGAAGAAACGTTACCGTCAACGGCGAACGATATCGAGCCATGAGCCACTTTTTTTTACCTCAGTTGGCTGAGTTGAACTTCGTTGACATGTGCTTTCATTAAGAAGGTGCGACACGCCACACAGCGCGTGAAGCAATGGAAATGTTGAAGGATGAATTTGGTAAGGAGCTTATCTCTCGAAATGGCCCTGTGAATTGGCCGAAATCCTTGAAAAAGTGACTCAAAATTGGACCTTCCGAATGGACTATTTGAAACGGAGCCGCGGATAACATTTACATGAGGTTGTCTTTTAAACGTATTTAGCAAAGGAAGGCCTATTTATCGATTACATACAATAAACATTTTGAATATTTGATGCAAATTTGAGTGTTTTATTCGATTTAAAAAAAAAACTACTCTTAAAAAATCACCCGTTATATAAACCAAGTCAATAAAATAAATGTAAGCTTTCTAATTAAAAATCTGTATTTTTATCAAAATTACATTTTGCGTGAATTATGGGACGCCCTTTATATACATCTTACACTTATGCAAGTATATCTACCCCCATCGCATAGTGAATGTTAGCTTTATATTGTCCGTCTAAAAGAAACCGCTTTTGTTATGTAGCGCCAAAGTTATTGAACTTTCCCCTACTTTGCAAATAAAAACGCTCGCCATTTAATTTCATTTGATGAATTGATATTTAAGTAGTAAACCAGATTGTCACTATTCACTTAAATTGTCATTAGACAATTTCATTTCAAATTCCAATTTAAGTATCTAAACCTTATCGATAATTAAACTGCGCCTCGTTCCATTCAATTTCCTCGATTTCATTATAGTGGTGTTTAGAAAAGTTTGACATAAACAAACAACTTTGTTGTTTGGATAAACTGACCCTGACCCTGAATTGTATGTCTCTCCCATGAAAACTCTCTTAACAAACACTATCACATTCACAGATACTCACATTCTAAATTCAGTCTGGATAGTTCAGGCAGTATGTCGAATTCTTTCTCCGTCGGTAGAACAGTTAAAAACTCATTTGTGATATTATCCACGTCTGTCAAAAAATTGCGAACATTTTTCGGTGCACTTAGTTCTTTTTGGAGTTCCGATCGCAGCCGCCACCATTCAGCACCATTTCTTAAAAAGTAAATTTGTTTTTTTAAGTGTATTATTGACAGATAGTGTTGCAAAACTTACGTGGGAATCAGTCCAGCTGATCGGTAGACATGTGGTCTATCTTTTCGATATTTTTCCAGTGCCAAGTGACTTCTTCGGTGCGGATAGTCTTTATCGTTTAGTAGCACAGCGATATCACTCGGTTCGTATATCCAGACGATATTGACACCCGGTGCCATTGTTTCACGTACTATCGAACCGTACCGCTTGTACTTATCTAGTCCCGATTCGTGCAACTTAAGCCATGAGTATCTTCCAATCACAGGTAGATAGTTGTAGAGATTACCCAGTCCGAAAGGACCCCTAGGTCCAGGCATCTCATCAAACGATTTCACATCTTTGGTCGGTGCTGCTTGTGTGCAGAACAATGCACCTCGGTTAAGGGTATGCGATCGGAAGATCCCCAACATTTTCGCAGATTTAATGACGACAGGTTTAATTTTTATTACAAAATATCTCTGATCTCATAAGGTAAATGTTTGGTGAAACAAAATTTTGTTTTTTTATCGTTTCTCTACGTATTTACAAAGAAAAAAAAAACAAAAAGCAAAATAAACACCACCATTCACAGTTAGAGGCTATCACGAACTGATTTCGTTTTGCGGGGGCAGGGACCAAAATAATTCGAAAAACAATCAATGAAGAGGAATCCAAAACTATATAATTTAAGAGAAGTATAAGCTGATCTACAAAGGTAGAGACATAGATAGATCCAGCTGGGTTGAGGTTAGAAATATATATTTATACAGTATACACAGAAATGTCACCAACACCAACCAACACTGATAACGATAATACCAAAGAGTTATTTTGCCGGCCGTTTGTAAATAAATTAGATACCTTCCGAAGGAGAGAAGAAGACAAAATTAATAAAAATACGAAAGCGAGTGAATAAAGCTGTTTCCATAATAGCCCTCACATTTGCACTACCTATCTACATCTACATTGAACATGAAATATTCATTGCCTATATATACGCAATATCTGGAACGATTCAGAGCTGCCACTTATTTGAAATAGCTACAGCAAAATTGTTTTTATTTCGTAGTACTTTATTAAAAGAAATTGAAATGATATATATTCACTTCAATATTTGTTAACTTTCTCGTGAAAGAGAAATGTGGTACCAACCATAAAATATCAAAATCTTTAGAACAGCTTTAAAAAATGCAAATTTTAAAAAATTAACATTTGTTAACATAAAATACCGCTGCGCTAATCGTTTAATATAGTGCATCACATCCCATATCCAAAAAATGTATGTGGCTCGAAATATTCGAAAGACGAAAGAAAACACCCACAAAAAGTGGGCGTGTCACAAGCCCACGTGATAAAATATAGAAAATGTCATTGTTTAAAAATACGGTTAGGAAAGGCGGGTTTCGAAAATTCGTAAACTTATACTGAGGACTATTTCATAAAACTACAATACTAATTATTTCGAGGTAAATTCTTTTTGTTTAAAATTGTGTAAATTCTTTTTGTTTAAAAAGAATATATGCAGGTATTCCAGGCTTGTAACTACGAGTGAATTTACAACTACGCTGAACTTTAGTTTCATAAAAGTATTTGCGAAAAACAAGAGATGAGAAACTAATAAAATACCAAGTGGGATAATTTTGCTTATTCATGGCTAAAAATGGCATTTTCGCTGCAAAATAGGCGGGAAATCAATGTTTTACGAAATATTTTGATGTGAAAATATTTTTATCTTTGCTTTGAATCCACTATATTAATCGCCGACCCAATTTCTTTCAGAACATATTTACCCTATTTAATGAAGTAAAATTGAATTATTTTTTTACCAAATTGAAGCGTACAGCTCATAGATCGGTCGAAAAGAATTATAATTTCAAAAAAGTTATTGCAAAATAGGTAAAATAATGTTTTTAAATTACCTTGGTTACAACAACAACATTGTAAACATACAAAGAAAGATAGCTTTATAGCTTAGCTATCTGTGCGGCGAGTGTCACGTTTGAATGATGGGAGTTAAGCAAAGAAAGAGTGAAAAGTATATGCGCAGGGGTGGGTATGGGTAATTGGATAAGTCACATTTTTCTTTCGCTCAGTCGAAGTCCTGTGACTGTCTCCTTCTATTGTATGAATCAGAAATTAAAAAAAGAGAATCATACACAGAGAACGTTTCTACATGCGTATGCGTATAACTCTAATGTAGCTGTATCATAGTGAGGGGTGAATGGTATGCGTTAAGCGAATTAAGAAGAGAAGGGAATATGCGCACGAGAATTGGTGATTGGATTGGATATCGCTTCGCTTCAAATCAAACAGAGCTACACCAATTTTATTTATCTGTATAGTAATGATATAAAAAAAATGTGTGGTCGATTTTCGAGCACCGGGCGAACCTAGTATAAAATAAAAACACTACAAAAAGTGTAGTAGTGGATAAAGTGAAAAAAATTGGTCTTTATTTGCAAAAGAAATAAATGACACAGCAAAAATTGAAACCATAAACTGCCATCTGTTGGGGGGCAGGTGTTTCAGTAACAGTGGTGCCAGATCACCGATTAGCGTTTATTTTTCTCATGTGTATTTAAGCCTGAATAGATTTAGAAAAAAACACGCCTTCTTGTGTAGTAACTGACCGCACAATGAAAATAATAGAATTGATATATAAGTGCACCAAATCATGTAATTTACATGCAATTTAAAGGCAAAAAGTCGTTTTTATAAAGCTTTAAGTAAAACCAATATATCAAAGAAAGAAAGAAAGGTGAGGTCTTCATCTTCTATCTCCGATGTCTGACCGGATATTGGTATTCATTTGTTTTGCATTTCCTAGCCATCTTAAACGTCCAATGCGGAATTTTTTGACCAGGCAGCTCGTAAAGTTATTGGTTGAATCAAAGTCTCCATACCCAGTGTAAACCAAACGAGATGAAGATTTTCCAAACAATTTTTTGCTCACAACTACCAGGGATATCTTCATCCGCTCTTGATACGGTCAATGGTTCATCATCATAAAACGGGACTGGGATTTATCAGAGTATTGAATATTTATCTGCTCTATTAGTCTATTAGTTCGAGTAAAGGGTCCACTAGAGCGGTGCCGAGGTAGACAAACTTTATTACTACCCCAAAGTTATATCAGTCATTTGTCGATGTTGTGTGCTCTTTCGTGTTGACAGCATATATTTGGTCTTGCCCTTGTTGACTGTTAAACCAATTTGGTTAATCCTCTATACTAGCAAACGTGGTTGTTACATCAAGTCCGACCGATGATGCGTCAATAACGTCGGCGTATGCTAGTAGTTGCACCGATTTATGGATGATTGTGTCTCTGGTGTTGGCTCGGGAGCTCTGCGTCGCCTTGCAATCCTTCTTTGGTATCGAATATTTCGGAGATCATCCTGCACAGACTGACGAGTTTGGGGGTATACCAAAACTAGATCTGGCTCTGTATAGTTAATTTTTTTAAATGCTTTCGTATGCGGTTTTTATTTGGAGAAAAAGTGGTGGGGTTCGATTTGGACTTTTTGTTTTTTTTTGTCAGGATCTCCCGAAGTATAAAGACTTCAATTGTGGATTTTCCTTGGCTTAAAACCCACTGATTAAGGCCGATCAGGTTGTTGGTAAAGAAGACCTATGTTTATCGCCGAATCCAAACGGTAAATTTAAGAAACTTCTCGTGACAGTGTTGCTTTTGGATATTTGTCAGACTTCGTAACAACTATTTTCTCCGTGAGTGGTTAGTTAACCCGGGCACAACCCCTAACCTAGAAGGCCAGCTCCAATTTATTAGATACCCCTATAGGATACGGGACCATCAGCATATATTAGGTACGGAATTTAGCGCTGCCGTTATCCATGATATTCCTCAATGTTGGTTGAATATGTCGAAGCAGGTCATGTAGGCTGTTTACTTTGTCCATCCTAACTAAGACTATAGACGCCACCGTTTGTACAATCATGGGAATATCTCCGCTCTGGATAAGTGCTATTCGCCAAAGTTCAATGATCGAAAGAAAAAAATTAGCGTCATTGACTAAGTATTGGAGTTTTATATTCCTCATTGGAGGCGAACCTATAACCCCGTTTTTGAAGTTTGTCATATTGCTTGCTGGTTCAGTAAAAAAATAGTGTTGGTATTGTGTTATCGTGTCATTAATCAGAGAGAATCGTAGAAACTCAGTCAAAAATGTCATTAGCAATCACGCTATCCAAAAGTTGAATTTAATTAGTCTAGTAGTAAATGTTGTCTAAAATCGAGAGCCCTATATGTAAGTAAAGCTGGAGATTATGATCAGTTTTATCGAGATTTAAAAATTAAAAGAATTTCTTTTAGTTGATTTCTGGATGAAAGTGCACCTTGGTTTTAAACATCATACATTGATAATTTCCATGTAGAGATGTTTGAGAAAACCACATCTTTTGAGTATCTATATGTTAATAGATATCACAAACCCTTGAGAGCTCAGGTACTAACCTGAAGTAGTAACATTTATCATTCAATATATATACTTCACTTCACTTTAAGATTTTTTGTTTTGTCAATGTTTGTCCTCACAGGTTATGTGTCAATTGCCGATACAATTTCGAATCAGTAAATTATACAAATGCAAAACGTTTGATCAGTGTTCCAAAACAGATTCTAAATTTGCGTCAAAAATGTACATACGAAATGATTTAAAATTTTAACATTTCAAGAAGGAAAGGAATCTATTAATTTTTAACATATTTAACATAGGTGGTTAGACGGACCGACTGGAAGCAGAGCAGAGGAAGCAAGATCAAAGGAGGTGGCCGATGCCCTCAACGTTTTGGCAGTCTGTTAAGCAAGTAAGTAGAGTACGCCTGTTGACACCAGTCATTCTGTTTCAAATGGATTACTGATACCAACCAAAAATTCAATAAGCCCAGCAACAACTCCAAAGCCCTAAAAGTTCAATACAAAGAACTCCAGAAAAAGAAAATCATCTACTCTCAGGCACATACAAGCCGCAATGCAGAAGGGCCGTTTCCAGTTCATTAACATTCCACTAGAGGAGTACATACATTAAAGTAACGACTTGATCGTATGAAAGTGGTGATTCTCGCAAACGAAAGTCAAAGCTGAGTTCATCTATATTCGGATAAACTTTTCAATCACGCAACAACTCGAATACCTGATTCGTAAAAAGAACCCTACATTGGAGCACCCAATACCCATGCAAGGTCATCGAACGTCAAATGCCTACACAAAAGTTTAAATTACCTCTGTCCTCTGTCAGAGCATGAAAATCGGTTCTCGAAGTCGTGTCGGTACTCCAGTTAACGTTCAGTCTTTTTGTTTTTACTAGAGGTTTGTGTTTTTTTTTTTGATATGTCGGATCGCCCTATAGACAAGCTGAATATATGCTTATTTCTCAATTTACTTGCGTGCTGTGTTGGCCTTGAATTACCCCGACGATATTTTGGTCCGATTAGATGGCCTGTCACAACACATCATTCTGACTTCTGAATCGTTAAGAGTTGTGATTTGAATTTCTATTGACTTCTTATCAAAATAATGCGTGCCTATGTAGCCGTATATTTCGATGTTCTCTTAGGTTACTCATAATTTGATAAGAAATTCTCTTAAAAAATGTTTAGTCAAGAATGTCATATTTTGGTAAAGTGGAGCATAGTTTATGTAGTTGATAGTTGTGTCTGAAAGTAAAAGAGTGACATCAAAAACATATTGCAGCTTGAGGTCTCAGTTAACATTCCATATAGTTACAATGGCAATATATCGAGTTTATTGGGTTCAAATAGATCGATATTATTTCAAAATATGAATTGAACTTTTTTTTTGTATAAAAAAAAACAGAAGAAACGAGTGCAAGCGGCTTTATTGTCAAACAATAAAATGTTTCATCAACAAACTATTTGGTCTCAGTACTAGTCTTCCAAAAAGATAAAGCGAGCTATTTCAGTAAGCCACCATTAACTAACTATAACTATGACATATTTGACTCTGTTCTCATCTGCTACCAGCAAGACTTTACAAAGGGGTCAATGCCCAATCTGGGGAACTAAGTGTTCAGTGGTCGCCACATAGAGGCTGACAGTCTGTTGTCATGTAATCGCATTACCTACCATTTGATCACCTCTTACCAACTGCTGCAATTTATTTCGAAAAGGACGTTAAAACATATGAGATGGTAACAATCCGTTCTGCGGATCGTTTAATACCCTATCCTATCCCATCTTTAAAATTAATATCTCCAAAATGTTGGCTTTATGGCGATAAAATATTGAAAATGACGTTCTCACAACATATTGTTCAGACAGTTTATCAAAATCTTTTGATCTTTTAGGGTTCGACAAAAAACAACGTTTTTCTATTGCATATGCCTTAGGGTAGGGTACACAAAAGATTTTTGTAGGAAAACGCCCCAAAAAATGGGCGTAGGTTAAAATGTTCTATAGACGAAATGTTAATATTATCATAACCAATGATCTTGCATCGAACGTTTTTTCAAAAAATTTTAAAAATGTACCATAAAACGTTTTTTATGGAAAATGCCCCAAAAAACTTTGTACAGACAATATAGATATTGAGATTTTCAAAATATGTTTTTCACAATTTTTTAAAACTTTTTACGGTTTGACCAAAAACTACGTTTTTCTCAAAAGGGGGCGTGGCAGTTTGCGGATTTAAAAAATGTACAAGTGTAAACAGAGGCTCTATATACCAAATTTCAACACTTAAACTTAAAATTTAAGGCCCAAAAATCGGTGACGCACAGACGGACGAACGGACGGACAGACATTGCTAAATGGATTCACCTACCGATTTTGAGTCGATCCATATACTTTGACGTATATCTATCGAAATTATTTCTCTATGTTGCAAACTATGTATCAAAATTAATATACCTCTATGGGATAGGGTATAATCAACGGTCACGTAAAGTTGACAGACAATGGAAGCGGATATTGGAAGTTTTCTTAACTTTATGGTTGGTAAAACTATAGCCAAAGATTATACGAAGACCTTGGGTAGCTTGAAGATATAGACTGAACTAACTGAAAAGACATGTTGTCAGTGACCGGCGCTCTGTCCCAGAAAGCAGAACCACTAAGAAGAAAAAAAAATTGTCTGCGTGGATGACATTGTATTTTGTGAAGAGCGTGGAATCACCTGGGTACTAACGAGCATATTGTATTATTTAACAGAGCAAGTTGTAATACTAATGTATGCAACAGTTTTAACCATTTTATTGATTTTCTTAAAATTTAGTATTAACAGTTCTTATAAAATTAATTCAAAGTCGGTCATTTTGTCGTCTTCCCAGGAATCGAGGTCCTATAAGCAACCTTTACCTCAACCAACATGTCCTTCAATTAGGCATATTCTAAGAAGAGTGTCTTTATACCACTTTCAAAATTAATGTCTTTTTCTACTACGCATCATCTCATATCTTCGCAAAACGGTAAGTGATCATGAAAGCAACTAAAGTAACACTCAACTTCAGAAAATACCCTTTCTGGAAGTTAATTCTATTTTTCGCTGGGTCTGTAACACAAAATATTTTGATGTTGTTTTGTTTGTGACGTTGTTAGTTATTTCGCTAAGCTATTCTGAGCATATATCGTTAAAGTTTTTGTAATCTGAAATAAGTCTTCGCTGTGCTAAGGGTTGGAAAAGAAGCAAACGAAGGAAGACCTCAGGGCTTGGCCATGCAGTGAGTGACGAGCGACAGAGAGACTAAACTCTGAGCAACAGGTTTAAGGGACAACTCTGAACGGCTAGTTGTGAAAATGCCTCTGTCAAGTGTGATTTGTCCCCCAAAAAGTGGGTGTAGCTTAATATTTTATGTTGTGAAAATTTAAGGACGTTTATTACGATCATTTAGTACTTTGTCACTCTGGATTTCATAAAATAAATAGAACATATTTGAAAGTTAAGCGACTTCGCTCAGAAAAGGCAAATAATGTAACCGCGCAAACACAATGTAACGGGTGATTTTTTAGCTGGTTTGGTTTTGGCAACACTGGTTTTGACAGCTGACGTGTGTTTAGTACCTTGTGTCACTGTCAAACAGCTTCAGTTTGGTTTGCAATTTAACCATGGATCGTCTTACAAATGAACAACGCTTGCAAATTATTGAATTTTACTATCAAAATTCGTGCTCGGTTCGAAATGTTCATCGCGCGCTGCTTCCATTTTATGATCGGCATTCTCGACCTTCTGAGCAGTCTATTCGGAAGATTGTGACCAAATTTCGCACCAAATTTACTTTGTTGGACATTAAACCACCAACACGTTTACGTACTGTGCGTAGTGAAGAAAATATTGCGGCCGTATCAGCTAGTGTGACAGAAGACCGCGAAATGTCGATTCGGCGCCGTTCCCAGCAGTTAGGCCTTTGTTACAGCACTACGTGGAAAATTTTGCGGAAGGATTTGGGCGTAAAGCCTTTTAAGATACAGCTGGTGCAAGAACTAAAGCCAGCCGACCTACCACAACGCCGAATTTTTGGTGAATGGGCTCTTGGAAAGCTGGCCGAGGATCCGCTTTTTTATCGAAAAATTGTGTTCAGCGATGAGGCTCATTTTTGGTTGAATGGGTACGTAAATAAGCAAAATTGCCGCATTTGGAGTGAAGATCAGCCAGAAGCATTGCAACAGCTACCAATGCATCCCGAAAAAGCCACTGTTTGGTGCGGTTTATGGGCCGGCGGCATTATTGGGCCATATTTCTTCAAAGATGATGCGAATCGCAGCGTTACTGTCAATGGTGAACGCTACCGAGCGATGATAACAAACTTTTTTTTGCCCGAAATGGAAGTTCTTGACTTGCATGATATGTGGTTTCAACAAGACGGTGCCACATGCCACACAGCACGCGAAACAATGGCGCGATTGCGAGGCGAGTTTGGTGAACAGTTAATTTCACGTTTCGGGCCGGTCAATTGGCCGCCTAGATCGTGCGATTTGACACCATTAGATTATTTTTTGTGGGGGTATGTCAAGGCTAATGTCTATAGGGACAAGCCCGCTTCGATTGACGCACTGGAAGCCAACATCCATGCATTCATTCGTGAGATACCGGCCGATATGTGTGAAAGAGTATGCCAAAATTGGACTCAGCGGATGGGCTACCTGAGACGCAGCCGCGGTCAACATTTGCATGAAATTATCTTTAAACATTAAATTGCAAGGTTCAAACTATCGATTCAAATAAATATTTCATTAATTTTTTCGAATTTTTTGTGTTTTTTTTTTTAAAAAGTTCTACTCCTCTTAAAAAATCACCCGTTACAATTCTCCTTGTAACGGGAGCAGAAACTTAAGAACAGGTGCTGCAGTTAATTGTGCTTTATATACAAGATGGCGCATAACTTGTATGCTTATGTATACTTAAATAACATTTTTAGAGGAAAGACATATTTTAGATCAACCAGTTGTCAACCGGCGCAAAATTTTTCACCCGATGTTCTTTGGTTGTCACTTTTCTAATCACTCCCCCAAAAAAATGAAACAAATGACTGATTCGATTTCTTAGCGGAATAATTAAAAAAAAATACAACCAAAAAATAGAGCGGATGATAGAATTTCGGAACTCCTGGGTTTTAAAAAAAAAAAAACATGTCCAAAGATACACCATACACGACTAGTCTCTTTGCTGATATTGATAGTTTGAAAGCCTTGGAAATATCGAATTCAATTTTGCATATGCTTCCATTGGTCATGTAGGTATATGACTTACATTGCTCAGCAAGCAAGAGAACCAACGATCTCTGTATTCAAATGTTTTTCGATTGTTTTTCAAAAATAGGTTAATAAAGCAATGGGTCTGTAGTTTTATAAAATTCATCCTTTTTTGTCAATCAATACGATCCGAACAGTTTTCAAACAATTTTTGGAGATCTGTCAATCATACAACAAAGAAATTAACTTGAATTATATTATTCAATTAAGTTCAATTCCGATGCAAATTTCCCTAGAACAATTAGGGAACTACAGTCTGGTCTAGTGGCTTTCCTATGTCGAAATTAGTATTGTTGCATCCTATTGCTCGATGTCGAAATTTTACTTCAGAGGTTGCATTCGTAACGTTGCATTGTTAGTTGCGCTTTTAAAGTAAAGCGTAAAGTAAATTGTTGAATGTACTGAAAGCATACCAGCGAACAAGTCGTGGTTGTACAAGGTGTCGCAAAAATAACCTTCCGATGTTTTTTGGCTGTAATTTAAAAAAAATGAAAAACTTTGATTCTTCTGGTGGATTATTTTTATTTGGCCTTTTAATTTTTTTTACATCAAGTCGAGAATATGATGTCATGTAAATGACCAAATGTCAAAACAGAACTGACATTAGGGGCCAATCGCAAAATTTATAGCATTTTCTGATAGGAGGATTACTTTTGCGCCACCTTGTAGTTTCATTAGTTCAATGAAATATTCATAACTCTCCTGAACGTTCCAAACGTGGAATGATGGAATGTTTCAATGATTATGGGAATAGATGTAATGTTTTAATGATTAAATAGAATAATAACTTCGCCCACAAAAATGAAGGGAGAAGCTATGTTTGAGACCCTGTATGGCACGTTAGTGTCAAATATTTTTATACCCTATACCATAGGGGTATATGAGTTTTGATACAAAGTTTGTAACATACAGAAATAGTTTAGCTAAATTTACCTTAAGTAGTTATATAGATCGACTCAGATTTATCAATGTCTGTCTGTCCGCCTTTCCGTACGTCACCAGTTTTTAGGCCTTAAATTTTGAATGGTGACTGCCACACCTACTTTTCAAAAAAAAAAAAACACTCTTTTTGGTCAAACGGTGAAGAATTTTGAAAAAGTGTAAAATATTTATAAAGGGTGTTTTTTAGATGTATAAAACTTTGAAATGGAATAAAACAAAGATGATTATTCGAAAGATAATCTTCTTCCGCCACGGCTGGATCGGACGTAGTCTAATGTGGTGTTCAAATTTTAGATGACTTTTTCCAACATTTGTGGCCGTATATCGGCAATAACGCGGCGAATGTTGTCCTCCAAGTTTTCAACCGTTTCGAGCTTATCGGCGTAGACTATTGACTTCACATATTACCACATAAAATAGTCAAGCGGCGTTAAATCGCACGATCTTGAAAGCCAATTCACAGGACCAACAAATCAATTGTGGCATGAGCTGTGTGACATGTTGCGCCGTCTTGTTGAAAAAACAGCTCCTGCACATCATGGTTGTTCAATTTATGAACGAAAAAGTCAGTAAACATGGCTCTATAGCGGTCACCATTGACTGTAACGCTCTGGCCAGCATCGCTTTTAAAGAAATACGGACTAATTATTCCACCAACCCATAAAGCACACCAAATAGTCAGTTTTTGTGAATCTAACATACGCTTGAGGATTATTATCACTCCAAATACGACAGTTTTGTTTATTCGGAGGACAACATTCGTCGTGTTATTCCTATACCTCTAAAAAAACACCTTTTACAATCTTAATACCTATATTTTGTCAGTATAAAGTTTTCAGTAAATAAAGATTTTCAGTTATATTTTAAAGGAATTCGAAAACACTTTCGATGCAAAAACATTTGTAATGTTAAATTTATATATATAAACATTTTGTCAATAGATCATTTTACCCCCGCCAACTTTTTTTGGGCGTTTTTCTAAAAAAACCTTTATTTTGACATAGGTCATAGGGGTATATTGTCAATTCGAAAATGTTGAGAAATTGTTTGTATATAAGCTATTTTTTAAGGGATTCAGTACAGGAATGAATATTTTTAAATTCCGCTCGTGCCACGCCTACTTTCAGAAAAAAGTCTAGATTTTGGTCAACAGGAAAGGAATTTTGTATAAAGTGTCTAATCAAGATATTCAAACAATCTCATCTCCTATATTCCACCAATATAAAGCCTTTAGCCACGCCCATTTTTAGGGGGTGTTTATATTAGGGATGGAATGAGATAGATTATTCGACGATTCATACAGCGAATTATCCCCTTTTCATATGTTGTTTTAGTAGCATTGATCTGTCTGGAGTATCTTTTTGATTTGGCACGTGATAAAGGGCTATTTGATCAAAACGCAGAATATGTGTTGGTTCTTTGGCAAGATAAGTACTGCTCTTGGTAGACACTTTAGCATCTCATCCGTTCTGTTTGAGCAATATAACTAATTGGTGCTGTATATGCTAAAATCAAGAGGTTAAATGTTGTAACAGTTTCGCTGATTGATCGTCATTTTGTAAGCGGTAAGTACAACATATGGATTTTGAAATATCCTGGAAGATACATTTTATCCATATAACATCGAGTTAACCAGAATTCATCAATTACTTTGTCGTATCTTGTGTATGCACAAAAATTACGCTTTTATGTACTTGTAAGTCAATTTCAATTCATGTTTTTAAGTATCAATAAAACAATAAAAATAGGCTTAAAGTTATAGGGAATGCGATTAGTCACATTCCTCATTATTCAGCCACAAAAATTCGGTGTAGCATTCCGTATCGATATCGTTACTCTAAGGAATTACCGAAATACCCAGGGGCTTATCCGTCTTGGCTCGTACGCGACTGCTGTGATTGCTGTGATTCCTTATCTAGCAATTTTCATAACCTACAATTAATTACAGCTTAATTGTATGACAAAGTAAAGAAATCATTTTTTTTTAATCAAAACTAGTATGTTCTTGGAAATCCAAAAAATATTTTTTTTTAAATGCCGGTGTAAAATTTCAAATTAAAAATTATTAATACAAAAACAAATTCAGATTTTGAAAAAAGTTTTTTTTTATACCATTAGATTTTTCTCTGTGTAGTTTATATTCCACAAAAGTATATAACTGATAATATGTGTGTGTTTACCTCTCTATATAGTCTAAAGCTCTTTTCGTTTAGGTGTCGTGTCATAGAAGCGTCGCGTTCGTCTATGAATACAAGTATTATCTCTACGATAAGACTCATTTAACCGGTTCTGCGGCTCTAAATGCCGGCAGTTTGATAACACAACAGACCGGTGGCATTATCACATTCATTCTGAAGTTTCGAGTGAATCATGAGGTTTTTGGTAAAAATAGCTGCAATTGTAATATTCATTACACTGATTCGCAATGGAAGTTCGGCAAAGATTTTGGCTTTAATGGGATGTGCTTCGCATAGTCATCAGTTGTGGTAAGATACGAAATATATTTTCCAATTACGAGTCTAATCATAATTGCCTTCTAGGAATAATGTGCTCTTTGAAAATTTGGCCAAGCGGGGACACACTTTGACAGTCGTATCATTGGATACGAACGATAAGCCCATCGAAAACGTTTCCCTCATACATCTGGAAGAAACGTACAATGTGATCAATGAACATTACAGCAAAGCGGAATTCAGTTCTGGCATTTCGGGACCTTTTGCCGACGTTCGGATGCTATACGATTATCATATGGTAACATGCAAGGGAATACTTAAATCCACCGGATTCCAAGAAGCATTGCAGCTGAACGAGCAGTTTGACATGATTTTGTTTGATCTTGCCAGCGGGCCGTGTCTATTGCGATTGATTCAAAAGTATCCAAATGTACCGGTTATAGGAGTTAGTGCATTTAAAATGAGTCCTGAGATTCTCGAAATCTTCGGCGGACATAATTACCCAGCTTATGTTCCACTCTTTATAAACAAAATGGAAATGCCAATGACCTATTGGCAGAGAATGTATAACGCTGCAACCTATACTGTTTGTCATTTGTAAGCATAGAAATATCAAGGCTCAATTTCAAAGCTAAACCCCTTCCATTTTTAGTTACAAAAAGTATATAACCGATCCGATTGTAGACAGCATGGTTTCGCGGTATTTCCCTGGCCCCAAGCCGACTTTGGAAAGTCTCTACTCGCGAATGCAAGTTGCTCTAGTAAATACTCACTCATCGATAGATAACGCTATATCCCTGCCACCTAACATCATTGAAATCGGTGGCCTTCACATCAAAGAAGCTCAAGAACTACCGGAAGACATCAAGGAATTCATTGAAGAAGGAGAAGATGGAGCAGTTCTTATAGCATTGGGCACACTCATAAAAGCCGAAATGTTGGGCGAAAAGCGATTGCAGGAATTTGTCAACGTGATAAAGAAGCTGCCACAGTACAATTTCGTGTGGAAGATCGAAACTGAGGGTTTAATCAAGGAAATTCCGGAGAACCTAATGATTCGTAAATGGCTTCCACAAAACGATATTCTTGGTAAGAAATATTTGGTAACTTCTATTTCAATTCACTGACATTCATCTTTTAGGACACCCAAACTTGAAAGCCTTTTTCACTCATGCTGGTGGTTTGAGTCTTCAAGAAGCCACCTGGCATGGTGTTCCAGTGGTCGCAATGCCCTTTATGGTCGATCAAATACTTGTACGTTTTTAGAATACTTTAGTATGGTGCTCTAAATTTCCTTTTTTTATAGAACGCTGAACGCGCCAAGACCAGAGGATATGGCAAAGTAATTGACTTTAAGACCTTCACAGAGAAGTCACTATTCGAAGCTCTATCGGCAGTTCTAAACGACGACATATATTCGAATACCATGCTCGAGAACCAACGAAAATTCCGTGATCGTCAGAATAAGCCTTTGGATACAGCAATGTGGTGGATTGAGTATGTCCTAAGGAATCCAAGGGCAGATCACCTTTCAACGGCGTCAAGGGATATGTCGTACTTTGTGTCAAACTCGCTAGATGTTCTCACCATTTTCGTTGTCATTTGTGTCGCCTTTTTGATCAATTTGTGGATTGTGTTGAGAAATATCAAAGGAACTCTGGCGAAACAGAAAGAGAAGAGTTCTTCCAAGGTCAAGTCCTCGTCCAAGAAAAAAGTGAAAAAAAATTAGGGACTGATGTTTATTAAATAAATTGAGCAAAGTGTGTTTAAAAGGATTCAAAATATTTATGTTAAATTGTGTCGAGATCTGAATGGTCATGTGGTTAAAGTTGTAACGGTTTTTAAAGATTTCATCCTTGCAAAATTCTCCCAGCTAAAATATTGATAAAATGACATAACAGAGAGCATCTTGATTAAATCCTTTTTTTCGTTTCCATTGATTCGATGAGCAAGAATTTTTTATCGTCACTCTTTACAGACGATGATGATTTTGGACGGTGTGAATGTATAGATGCTATCATATTTGGTTTCAAAATCGGTGAATCTGTAGTCCTGCATATATAATAGCTCGTCAGGAAGGTCTCGTCAACCCATTGGCCATTATGTTACAAATCACTAGAGACATATCAATTGTCGTGAGAAGCTTATATAAACTAAATCATTCAGGTTCGGTTTAAACTTTTAGGTCCCATAATCTTGAAAGAACTACACATGCAATGCATACATGGTAGGGTGTATGAAAAATTCTAGATCTTAACGAAACCGTAGCACCAAGAATGTGTATATGTATTTTAAGGAAGACCGTCATTCTCGACAACCTTGATAAGTTTTAGTAAACATATTGTTGTATTTACTTTCTTAGTATTTGGTAGTTTTCAAGCTTTCGCTCACAGACTTAAAAAAAAAATTAAATATAAGTGGCTAAAAGGTTTGTTCTGTCTGACTACAGACTGCTCAATAACGCTGTATAACTGGCTATAGAAGTGCTTACCTTTAGGTTTCTCTTCGGACATGGATTTCATGTTTTCATGAGAATCTCGCGATGAAGAGTGTATGCAACACTCTTCATCGCGAGATTCTCTAGTTCTTTCATATTCTTTCTGGAAAAATGTATGTTCTCTGATTTAAACTTATCTCTCTCAGCAGTTATTATTAACTGAGAGCATAATGTCAGAATTATTCGTCAAACCAGCGGTTTTTACTTTACTTTTGGCACATTACATTGGTCTTGGTCATTAGATGCAGACGGTCTCCTGTAATACCAGCCATTCGCCACAGAACTTTTTCGAAGGCCATGACAAGGCTTACTGCAGCTGAGCGTTTCAGAATTTGGATAACACCATGTTAGGTATCCGACGCACCTAAAGGATCATCTCGTATAGTTCGCACTTAAATTTTTCGAAGAAATTTCTTTTCAATACTATACCGAGGATCTCTTCATCGGCTTTTGATACGGTCCATGCTTGAGTGCCGTAGAGCAGGACTAGGATGTTAAGGGTCTTGTATAGGAGTTCCTTAGTCGTTCGAGTCAGGTCTACTAAATTCCCTTCTGAGCCAGAATAAACAGTGGTTGGCAAAAGTAATTCTTCGTTTTATATCGACGGGATCAATAGCACGATGGTTACTGCGATAAACTCATGTGTTCGATTCCCAGTCCTAGAAACACCTAAATTATTTTTTGACTGGCCTTCCTCTCGTGATGATCTGGCAAATCATTCGAGAAGTATAAATTGTCAAGAAAAGTTTATCTTAACGTAGCCGTTCGGATTTGGCATAAAGTAGGAGGTCCCACCATCGTGCAAGAATCGCACAAGCAGAAGCACACATGAATGGGTTACGAGAGAAAGCTAGGCCGTGGGTAATAACGAGCCTGTTGTAGATACAAATTGCGGTAGATGAAGATGAAAATTTGTATGTGGTCTGATTCGGGTGGAATGGCGCACTCAAATTTGATGTATGAGTTGTATAATGGTACTTTTGACTAAGATTGCCTTTTGAATGTTTGGCGGTTTAATCGATAGTTAGGAGTCTTCCTGAAAGGTGGAGCGTTGGGTTTTGGTTGGATTTTGTGCTTACAATGAAAGATATTTGTATGACTACCTTTTTGAAGTGAAACTTCTTTTGGGACGTTGTGAATTCGATTTAATGAAACGAAAAAGTGTAACGAAAAGAGATCAAATAAAATATCGGTTGTCGTCTGAGCACCAAGCAGCGTCGGTCGCGGTTAGTACTTGGATACGGGAACGCTTGGGAACACCGCGTGTTGTTGGTTATTGTAAGAGAATGAGCTGAGTTCAACTTTCATAAAACCGGTTTTGTTGGCGGGGTAAGAAATACTTGAAATTTTTCAACCGGGTTTGCGCGGTAGAACAAAGTTGAATACTATTCAAAACCCATTTTTCGCCAATTAATTTCTTGTCAGAGTTAATAGCGGAGCCGAGGTAAACTAAGTCCCGTACTACATCAAAGCAACATATATCTGTCGATGGTGACGTTATCTCCAATTGTAATGTGTCCTTTCTTGTTGGCAGACTTATTTACTTTTAAACTATGGGCTATGATCGAAGCCACGTTGGAACGGCTTAAGACTATGACACAGTACGTTTGAAACGATCTTTAATGTGGAATTTAGAGGGGATTTGCCTCGGTAGTTGGTGCAAGACAGTTCGCCTTTTTTGTAGATGGGACAAATGGAGCTGCTCTCTCCATCCAGACTTTGTTGATAGTTTGGTGCATGCATACTTCTATAATAGTCTGGTAATCCATTAGAACTGCGTGCATTGTTGTCAGTTTTTTATGGCTGCTCTAATAATTACTGCTTCAAGTGGTCCGGTTTTTTGCTGCCTGAATACCTCTACAATTCACGTTAGCGACTAGGTAGCCATTGTTATTTCGTAGAGCATGCGTGCCTACTTTGAAGCCAGCTGCAAATTGTTTGGGTTTTTTTTGTAGAGTTGACCAATGTTCTTCTTGCTGCGAGAGACTCTTCGATTTGCTTGAACTTGAAGGCTTCGAAGGTTTCTCTTCTCTTCCCTTCTTCTGGTTCGTTACTCTTCCGTCCGCACTTTTTGCGTTGTAGAGCCTCGATATGTGGCGTTTTGATATTGCAAATATCATCATACCACGGACATCTTTTCGGTGGTGGCTGGTAGCCACTGATGGTATTGGCTACTTCTTCGATGATATTGCGAAACTGTAGATAGGTGTTGATATTGGTGGTTGATGGGGGGTGAGAACTCTATTGTTGTTTGTAGACTCTGGCAATATCCGTTTCGCTAAGGCAACTAACGTAAAGGCTCTTTTTTTGCACCATTCGTAGCTTTTTCTCATTGGACAGTCGGGCTCCGAATTTAGCTGCGACATTGTCGTTTGCCCCTCTGAATGTGTGTACATCCAGGATGCTGGATGCTTGGCTCGCATCTATTAGCATGGTAGATTTGCTTGACGGTTCGACCATCTGGAGATCACCAGGTTGCTTTGTGGATTCGATGTCTTGGGAAACTACTGCTACTGATAACAGCCTCGAAGCCTAGTTCTGAAGCCATTATATTTTGTTGTTTCGTGAATGCTGTGCTTTCCCACTTACCCGCGGAAGAGGTTTTCCTTACCGATTTTCGCATTGAAGTCCTCTAGTACGAGGACAGATTAATAATTTTGACACCCCGGACTGACAGATTCAAGTACAACCCGGGTGAACTGCATATGTGTACGTCCGTGGTCGTTCCGGGTCTGGTTGGTATTTAAGGTAATTCGATAACCGAGGCTGTTGTCTCTATCGTAACAAGCTATTTTTGAACTAGTAAGGAAATTGCCCTGACGACATACCCTCCAATTTGTAGGGCTAATTTAAAGAAATAATGTTTCATTGCGGTTTTGTAAGCTTTTCTTAAATTCTTAACTCGATTTACCCCATTTTCGTACAAAAAAAATCGCCGCAATGGATGCGGAATCTAGGATAAGGTCTGTTCCCGTACTTTTTCAGTAAAAATTAGTAAATTCTCAAATTTCTTGGAGTGGGGGTAAATTATCTCAGAAAGAGACAAAGTTACCAAAAAGTACGGGAACGCGTTTAAGTAAAAAACAGTAAAATTATATATTTTGTATGTCTTTGAAAGAACAAATGACACAAAACACCTGTGAAAACAAGCGAGTTGTCACTTTTAGATACCAACTGACAATTTACTGATTTTTACTAACAGAAATTTCTGCAGTAATTTTTTTTACAGATTTTTATGGAGGGGTAGTTTTTTGCTCTCTCGTAAGCTGTCTCTTTTACTTATTTTTGCGTACGGGAACGGCAATAAGTAAAAATTAGTAAAAATCAGTAAGAATCAGTAAATATTATTTAGTACGGGAACAGACCTATAGCATCGTTCAGAGCAACAATTTTCAATTTGATCCAAACAAGCCAAATTCAACCAAATAACACTTTTAACATGAATAAAACAACAACAAGGTGTATTGTTTTTAATTCGTTTATTTACAGTTTAATGAAAATATCTATTTAACTTATATTCTGGTTTCTTCGCAACGGATATCCATTAAACTGGCATAGTATCTATATAAGCCGCCAATGGACGTCTATTAGCGAAGAAATCTCAAAACTTCTAAATGATGATCGAGTATTCTTTTCTTTTTTTTATAAAGTTTTAGATTTTTTTTTATTTTGTTTAGTACACAACTTGAATTAGGTGGATTAATAGGGTTGGGCTCCTTGTCGAGGCCTAATTATAGGAAATTATCTAAGAAAAAAAAGTGTTTACTTATCATCTACTGGTCTGTTAATATGGCAAGATTAATATCAATTAATAGTGTAAGTGCTAAAAGTAATGCTATCTACGTCTAAATGGTGTCATAAAATATTTTTTTAATTTTTTGTTAACAACAAAAACAACGCGGCAGGCAGTCCCTTACGTTCAGCCGGTGCATGAGTGTATGAGAGTGGTAAAAATTAAATTAGAAAAAAAAAATAAGTTAGCATAACTTATAACGATAATAATTACAAAAAAATATTTTTTTTCTTTTTGTTAACACAGACATTGTTAGGCATATTTATATATATAATCGTAAGGTGAAGCTGAACCTTAAAGTTAAAGTAATATCAACAGTTCATAAATTGTTTTCTCTGATCCACATGCTGGCGGCTTGGAGGCCATCTTTGGCTACAGTCCATTCAATGAATCAATAAATAGTGTGCGCGATATGTAGATAAAATAAAAAAAAAGATCGTTTAACTAATAGTGAGCGGTTGAAATTATAGGGGCCTTGGATCGTAAGGTGATGCCTGGAAGCCCACGTAACGATTGTTCTTTCGATGGACGAAGCCATTCTCGGGTGATGCATTGTAGTAGATTACGCGACGAATTCCAAAGGGATCTATGTAGCCGAAGCTACCGGCCCGCTTTTGTGGGGCTACATTCTCCTCTTCGTGGTACTGACGTGGCAGATAGTAGCGGAAGCCATTTCTGGTGACGGCCACTCCATCGTACTCAGAGTACTGATCGTCGTAGCCGCTTCCAAGGTTGTTGTTATAAACAAGCGGTTCGTTGCGACTGCGATAGGATGGTCGTCGTCTTTTCGTCGGAGGCATGAGTTCCCTGTAAGGAGTTGAGTAGTCGGTGAAGGGCCTTTCCGTGGACGAGGAGGAGTAGGCATTGTAACCGAATCCGTCGTAGTCGTTTGACGCTGCTGAGCTCGATGATTCCGGTGATGGAGTTGTGGATGCCAATGAGAATGGTGACGGACTTGAGTACTGGTATCCCGATGGGTAGTTTTCCGATGTTGAGTGCGAATATTCAACGGTGTCAGAAGCAGCTATTGGCGATGGTGTCGATGATCCCACTCCAATGGGTCTTACCTTCCGTACGTTTTCATAGGGCGGTTGGAAGCCATCAGATGGAAGTGGAACACTTTCGGTGGTACTGCTGGGCGTGAGGTAGTTACTTTCAGGTACAAAATCATTGTCATAGGGCTGTGAATGAGGCCGAATAAACACTTCTGGTTGTGGATAGTGGTCGTAGCCCAGATATGGTGATGGAGGAATCAGTGCCGCTTCTGATGGGGAGAGATAGCCTTGAGTAGGTGGTGCTGGGGTAGATGTGGTCGTTGTCGTCGGTGTCGGTGTCGGTGATGGGTAGACGTAAACAGGTTTAGTTGTCGTCGATGGTACGACATTATTGGAGACCGAACTTAGTCCGGGATCGACAAGGATACCGGATTGTGCGGGCACTCCTTTCACAGATCGTATTGCATCCTAGAAGGAATGAAATTAATAATTTGGAACAAACTTTTTGGAGAATAATCAATCAAACCTCAATTGGTCGTCCTTGTCCGACATAAACGGTCTTGGATTTAAGAATTCTGTAGCCCTTCTTGTCTGCAATATAGTCCTTCTGTCGAAGATAGCCAGCTGCATCAATCCACGCATCGGTACCTAGGGATTTATGCAAATGCAAATGTTAGATGAGGTTCATGTCTTGGGGTTGTAAACTCTTACCTATGACTGTTCCATCTTGGAGTCGTTTCTCTTTGCGATACTGGCCGTTGTCGGTTTGAAAGCGGAAATGTCTTTCTGGACCCTCATCTGTTTGGATGTGATATTGTCCAGAGCCTGGTGTGCCCCATGAGGCATCACACAACGCTGTGATGCAAGCCTGTAATTAAAGAGGTGGAAGATTAAAACTCCGATAATTGGTCAGATAATGAATAAATAAATGAATGTAAGAAAATCGGAAACTCTCTCACATGACAGTGGACAATGATGTTATATACTTTTATATTACACAGGTATGCGATAGAATGGGTCCCAGGTCATGACATATATAATTACTGTCTGACGCTGTTAACGATTCTTGTACTGCGTGCATTTTAGTCCCATATAAATATCATTATTTTCAAATTAGTTAGCCTCACGACTTGCAAAGTTAATGCTTTAAAATCCCACTATATAATGTGAAAATCCAACTTCAAATATTAAGAAAACCAGCATTCCAAGAATAGTTGGAAAAGACTATTAATTTCTGACTACATTATCCATAGCACATGTGACATGGACTCATGGTTAGCGCAATAAAAACCGATGTGGCGTTAAACAAATTTCTTCATTGTTTACGTAACACAGTATCCAAACAATATGGAAACCAATTGGCCTAGTGTTGTACATATCAAAGTCAAGACAGTAATTTGTTTCAGGTGAGGCAAACCTATACTTAACGCTCAAGGAGCACCCAGAGTTGATGCTTGCAGATGTTTATTATCTCTGGCCTTGAATTGTTGTAGATTGTACATCAGTTGAAATACTTCTTCTGGACGTTTCTTCCATTGTTTGCCTGTTCTGTAACAAAAGGATTTTTTTGTATTGCATTGTTCATGTTTTTGTTAGATGAACAGTGAGCTGTAACTGCGTGCCTTGTTGGTCGCTGGATTGCAGCAAGTCTATGGATTATTTTCCTTTAATTGATTTAACATCTGCGAATTTATTACCTGCTATAAAGTTACAAATCCCCTTAAAGTCTTTGCTGAGCCAAAGATTAGAGATTTGAAGAAAGCGGTTTGCTCGTCATCGGATAGAGTCCAGTAAGTTCAGGGTATAAATATTTTTTTATTATTAGTTTTAATCAAAAGATCATGAATATGCACCAAAAATAGAGTAAGTGAGAGAATTGATCCTTGAGGTACCCAAAGTTTATAAAGAATCTATCTGAGGAAACGCCATCCACCACTACTGGCAAAGATCTGTTTCTAATTAAATTTTCCATCACGGAACACAGTATTTGAGGAAGTCTGTAATAATAATCTGCAAAGGACGGGTGCAAGTTCGGGTGCGCATTAGATCGAATTCTTTTAGATTCAGTGCCTTTTTTTACAGTTTATTACTTTTTCCAAGTTTGAAAGTTGAATTTCCTGAAAGCATTCTATTGAATACTTGGCATCTTCTTTTTGTGTTGTAGATAGCAATGAAGGTAATGAAGAGTAGCTTACATGAGCACCGCGAGCACCGGCACATGTCAGAACAAACGGGAAAACCAACTGCGAAGGCTTCAAAAACGATATTGAAAATAATATCCAACTGGGTGTATCGCTCAGAACCCCATTGGAACTCGAAGTCACAGTTGACTCTTTTATCGATACCATCCAAAAAGCAGCATGAAATAATACTCCTCGACAAAACAAAATAGTGAGCTATAGTAAAATTAAGTACCCCCGAGAAATACAACATTTATGCCCGGTTTCACAGTGGCAGCTTAATCCGTTGCTTAGCTAAGCAAAAAGCAGAGCTTAAATTTGGTCTTAAGTTTTTTGGGTTTCACAGTCATCAAAAAAGTGTGGTTTAGCTAAACCAAGTATAACAAGTAATTGTGAATGGTTCGTAGGTAATTTATTAGTTACGTGCCTAAAACTATACACCAAACGGGAATATTCTGCGAATATGTATGGAATTTAGTATGGACATCACCCATTGAGTAATTCTCTACTACATCCAACAACCAATCAAAAATTCCTATGATAGAAGTTAATCCAACACTTAAGCCACCAACATCGGGGGCTTAAGTTTTATCAATATTTAAGTGTGGTTACCTCTTAAGCCGGCACTGTGAAACACAAATTTACGTTAAACCGCAGGTTAAGCTCCACGTGAGGCTTAAGCTCTCACTTTGAAACTGGGCATTAGTAATACAAAAAAGAAAATCTCGTAAAAGATGGCAACAAACTCGTGCCCGGCAAGATACCTACTCGGCTGAGTAATTTGCTATCAAATTCGATTAAAAATTTTAAAAACCATGCAGTAGAAATTTATCTGCAAAGCCTAACCGCTGGAAAGGAATCGAATTATTCGCTATGGAAAGCAATTAGAGTAATAAAAAGGCCAAAAAACGCTGTGTGGTCAATTAGGGTAACTCAAGACGTTTGGGCAAAAAGCGATAAGGAAAAATCTGACGTTTTTGCCGGCAATCTTGAGGAAACATTTAAGCCATTTGATGGTTCAGCGCAAAATGAAAACATTAATATATTCGAGAGTACAACCGATAATAATATAGTAAGATATGTAAGTATTGCCGAGCTTAAACGGGACATACAGAAACTAAAGCCTAAAAAAGCTCCGGGTTATGACCTGATTACAGGAGACCTTCTTAAAATGTTGCCTCGGAAAGCATTAACTAAGCTTCTTTTTATTACAAATGTGGCAATCAGATTAGAATAGACAGTGGAAAGTCGCGAAAGTGATTATGGTGCTAAAACCAGGAAAATCGCCGGATGAAATAAAATCTTACAGGCCTATTTCACTTCTTCCAATAATTTCAAAAGTTTTTGAACGGATATTACTCGGTCGCCCCATAATTGACCAGAATCGTCTTTTACCTGACCATCAATTTGGGTCAGGTCAGGTCAATTTGAGAAGTAAACATCCGACAGTGGACCAAGTATATCGAATTACAGATGTAATTGAGAAAGCCTTCGAAAGCTTTGCTCAGCCGTATTTCTTGACGTGTCGCAAGCTTTTGACAAGGTGTGGCACAAAGGCCTTAAGTATAAACAAAGTCAAGTCCTGCCAGAACAATTATATAAAATCCTCGTGCCGTATATTGAGCATAGACTCTTACGTGTGAAACTTGGAAACTAATATTCAGAGTTCAAGGAAAAATGGCAGGTGTACCGCAAGGAAGCGTCCTTGGACCAATCCTGTACCTCCTATTCACTCTTGATATCCCACAAACAAACAATAAAATAGTTGCAACGTTTGATGCCGATACTGCTACACTAGCAGTTGGCACAACAATAGAGGAAACAAATATGAAATTACAAGACGCTCTTAATGACGTTAATGAATGGACAAAATCCTGTCGGATTGCACTTAATGAGAGCAAATCGATCCATGTAGATTTTTCGTATAAACGGACAAACAATTTGTCTGTATTTCTAAATACGGTTCGAGTCCCGTTTGCAAATGAAGCGAAATATCTCGGTATGACAATCGATGCAAAATTAAAATGGAAGTCGTATGTAAAAAAGAAATGCGAAGAACTTAAATATAAATACAGAGAACTGTACTGGTTGCTCGGAAAATATTCGAAGCTTAACCTTGATATCAAGCTGCTATTATACAAGCAAGTGCTAAAACCGGTTTGGACATATGGTATACAACTATGGGGTTGTACCAGTGAAACGAATCTAAACATCTTACAAACATTTGAAAACAAAATGTGAAGATCATTCGTCAATACGCCGTGGTACGTAAGGAATGAAGATCTACGCAGAGATCTGTGTAGTCCCGCGGTTAAAGATGAAACAAAATAATTTGCACGAAAACATAAAAAAAAACTTTTATTAGGACTCGTTAACACAACAGTCCTCCAAATTCTTGACGAAACAAATATATTGCGGCGTCTTCAAAGAACTTAACCCTTGGATTTGGACCGATATATCAAACCGACCTATAAATTGCGGAAAAAGCAGGAACTCTCAAAGGAAAGTTAAATGCCAAACATACTCGTGATAAAAAAATTGCTAGATAAGTCGAATACTTAGTTGCAATAGAAATACAAAATGGGTGGTGGTTTTAGTGAGTAGAAATCTTTTGTTGTTTGACAAAAAACATCGTTTTTCTCCAGCATATGCTATGGGGTAGGGTCTACAAATGGTTTTTGTAAGAAAACGCCCCCAAAAAGTGGGCGTGGGCTAAAATGGTCTATAGACGAAATGTTCATATTAATATTTTTTTTCGAAATATTTAAAATTTGACCGAAAAACGTTTTTTATTAAAAACGCCCACAAAAAGTGGCCGTGGCAAAAAACATTATATGAACGAAATATAGATATTACGATTCTCTCACTTTCTCACTTTTTTAAAATTCCTTACGGTTTGGCCAAAAAATACGTTTTTCTAATAAGGGGCGTGCAGTGGGCGGTTTTCAAAAAATTTTACACTTGTTCTGCTGGGAGCAACAAAGGCACGTGTACCAAATTTCATCCTTCTAGCTCAAAATTTAAGGCCCAAAAACTGGTGACGTACGGACGGACGGACGGACAGACATGGCTAAATCTTTGAGGTATATCTATCGAAATTATTTCTCTATGTTACAAACTATGTATCAAAACTAATATACCCCTATGGGATAGGGTATAAAAACATGTGAGAAGTTTGTTAGTTAATGTTTCGTTGTAGGGATTCTTTGTTGGTTCTATTGTTTGATTGGCCATGTTTCGCTTATTGGACGCTAATCGTATCTCTTCAGTTAGATCTGTGCGGCATTTTCTAACAGCTTTTCTTTTTGCTGTTACAAATTTCTCCCAATGCTAATTGAACCAGGATTTGTTGGATTTTTTTTATAGAGTGAGGAACGAATAGTTTCAAACAGAGAAGAACGATCTCTGGTGTAGTTGTATCGGTCTAAATAACAATAATATCAGGAACAATGGTCCCTCGAAAAGTTAGGTCAAGTTGATGGTAATGGCAAACATTTTAGCCCGTCTTTCAGATTCATTCGTTCTGTTCGAGAACCGTAATTGGAGTGTTTCACGTTAAAATCACCAAGAGGCTATGGGATGATTAGTTTTTATCCAGTCGAGCAGATCTGCAGATTTTTGAGTACGCAGTTGACATTGTCGTTGATGAACTAAGATGAACTGGTTTCATCAACTTTCTTCATACAGTCTCAGTATTATCGCTGTAGAAGAGCTCTTATGAGGTATTGCTGAAACCTTCCACACAAATAAATTCCGCCTAGCCCTGGTTACCAAAAAGTTGACATGCAATTTTAAAATATTTCTTTAAAATCACATTAAGGCAACACAAAAACGTTTGCTCAACTACTAGGTAAAACCAAACTCATGACGCAGCCTTCAAGTCTAAACATTAGGTGTATATACTGCAATTACAATAATCCATAAACAAAATCGTGACTGATATTAATTTGTTTTGCGTCAAACTCTCCCTTAAGGAACGTGATCCCATCGAAATGAAAGCACCAAGTTACAAGCCACACATTACTGCTTTACTTTTATGATGTCTTGAGCATATTTAATCCAATCCAAGCTTATTTTCCTCTCCCCCTGTGTATATTTATTTAAAGCGATGACATCGTAATAATTTTATGACAATCGAACCAGCTCACGATAAAGTATCGAGCAATATCCAAACCTATCACGTTCAGAAGTCACAACAATTTGATGGCTCATTCATGAAAATTGTTTGCTTTGCGTTCTGCCGCCACTCCCCCGATGACGCAGAGAATCAGATCATTCATCTATATAAAACGACGTCAACAAGAATTGATCCATTTTAGGTCACCAGCTAACCTCCATCTTTGGTCAGATTACATCAAGTCGCATCCACATTGGTTGCACAACTCCTACAACTCGATTTCATGTGATTTTATGGGACTGCAGCTTCCAACTTATTTACGACATCTAACCTGAATCTCTGATTCACATTCAATTTGTAATCAATTCCAAGCCCGCCGCGCCGCGCCGATTGATGTAAGTCTCATTTAAATAAATCGCACAAGCTTGTCAAGGTCAAGTGTGGTAATTAGGCATGTTGTCTGAAAAGGCTTATAAGCAGTGATTACTCAACAACGAGATTTTGGAAGAGCGTTGAACCTGCCGATCATGCAGCTATAAATATTGATTTATTGATCGTGGGAATTATATATCTGTCACTGTCAAGGATTAGCTATGCCTTGACATTGGGACTTCAATTGATGATGATCATAATAACGAGTCTTGCAACTTTCTACAATGATGATACCTAAGTGCATTTCTCCTCATCCCCCCATTTGGATATAAGCAGGCACTCAGATATAAGACTGCATATGAAGCTGAGTGTGCGATAAGTGGAACCGGCTAATGAAAAAAAAAACAAAGCCAAGCATGTGTATATACCTAGAGCTAGACTTGCAGTTGCATGGTTACTGCATTTGAATGGGAATTGCTGAAGTTGGTTTGTTTGAAGAAAGAGTATTGTACAGCTAGAGTCTAATCGGCATAACCTCCAAATAAATTCTCGTATTATTATACAAGGCATGGTGTGTATGTGTTTGGTGTAAAACGAAAGTGAATTGGACACAATGTTTCGACACATGAATATGCAAATGATCGAAGATACTAATTATGGGATCACACTTCACAGTGTTATCGCCGTCATTGATGTGGGAACTTTGAATGACCGTCGAACACATGGTTCTCATTTTCAAGCTCAAGTGGCTTGGTATCCATTACAATGCGTGGGAAATTCGCATTCAGTCTATGACACTGTTAACATGATGAATGAGGTTATCAAGTGGAGCTAATAAGGCGGGAAAACAATATCAATCTTTACGAGTGGTTTTGAGGCAATGTGCCTGATAATCGATTTAAGGCAGCTTTGTAGGGGATTTAATTATATAGCTCTCAATACTCTTTTCGGAGTAAAGTTATGGTAGTAAGTGGCGCAAAAATAACCTTCCGATGTTTTTTGGCTGTAATTTAAAAAAAATAATGAAAAACTTTGATTCTTCTTGTGGATAATTTTTATTTGGTCTTTTGATTTTTTTTACATCAAGTCGAGAATATGATGTCATGTAAATGGCCGCCGCCACAGTTGATTGTCATTTGAGCCCTTTTTATGGCATTTCCCATCACTTTGGCCAAAACTTCCGGCGATAGGTCCTCACATTCTTGACGGATATTGTCTTTAAGAGCTGCAAGAGTCTGAGGCTTGTTGACATAAACCCGCGACTTCAAAAAGCCCCACAAAAAGAAGTCTGGAGCGGTCAAATCAGGCGATCTTGCTGGCCAGTGCAAATCGCCAAAACGGGAGATTAGGCGCCCGGGAAATGCATCCTTCAGCATATCGGTTGTGGCACGTGCAGTGTGTGCCGTTGCACCGTCCTGTTGGAACCACATGTTTTCCAATCCCAATTCATCAAGTTGCGGCAAAAAGAACTCGTTGATCATTGCTCTGTAGCGCTCACCATTCACAGTAACCGTTTGGCCCGCGACGTCTTCGAAGAAAAAAGGTCGATGTCTCCTCCAGCGAAAACAGCACACCATACAGTGACTTTGAGCGGGTGTAATGGCTCTTCGTGGGTTACACGCGGATTTTCAGTGCCCCAGAAGCGTGCGTAAATTTTGCTTATTTACGTACCCGCTAAGATGGAAATGGGCCTCATCACTCATGATTATTTTGATGAAAAATCATCTTCCTCTTGGTGGTGATTAAGGATGGCATGAGCGTATGTTAGACGCGATTGGCGGTCAGCAGCTAACAGCTGATGCACCGTCTGGACTTTGTACGGAAACATCTTCAAATCTTGTACCAAAATTCGCTGTAAAGAACGTCGACTGATACCCATTTTCGTGGCACGTCGTCTGGTCGATGTCGACGGCGCTTCCATGACATCTTCGGCTACAGCAGCAATATTCTCTGCAGAACGGCTACTCCGGGGTCTGCCACGCCTGTCAGCATCTCGTGTTGTGCCAGTCTCTTCGAGGCGAGCGGCTAAACGTCGCAGTGTTTCACCAGTAGGCGTTGGACGGCTAGGAAATCTGCGACGAAATTCACGTTGTGCCAAAGTCACCGACCGATTATTGCTCAAATAAATAGTCACCAATATTCCGCGTTCTGGAGCAGTGTAGCGTAACATTGTTTATTAACGTGTATTTCGCATGTGTTTACTACACAAATGTCAAAACAGAACTGACGTTAGGGGCCAATCGCAAAATTTATAGCATTTTCTGATAGGAGGATTACTTTTGCGCCACCTTGTACAATCTAAGAGGTGGAAGTAGATTGTGGTTGGCCACAAGGTGGTGTCTAGTCTTCACTATTATGGTGTTTGACTCTTAAAGATTTGCGCATGATCTGTTCTTTCGGTCGGATAATGCTTTGGGACAGACTCTTCCTTGGGTGGTCGATTTATAAAGCCACAGCAACGCAAAGTTTAAAGGAATTGAGGGTGGAAATGAATGGCAATCTGCGACGGGTGGTATTATAGCAGTTCAAACTGTAAAGGCCCATCGTAAACCAACAAAAATAATAATTCATGAACCGACTCTACCGACCTGAAACCAGGTAAAATTTAAGTTTTTCCTAGCCAAACTTACTGAAGGTCGAAACGTTTTTATTCGTTTTCTCAGCATTGGTAAAAGTTTACCGAGAGTGAAAAAACAAATGAAGATCTGTTGTCAATGTAATGGCTTAAGAGAATAAATTAATTAATTATTATACCAATACTGAATTTTTAATCAAGAAACGCCCTAATCGGAAACTTCTTTATAGTGGGTAATACAAGATGTAATTTTTTAGGACATCAAATTGAAGACACGAGATGTAATATTGCAACTGTGATGTATGGCAATGCATATCCTTTTATTCAAAGCCTCTGCAGGGGGTTTTTGAATAAATATCAATTTTTAAATCTAACGAAGCATATTGGTGTTGCTGCTGTTGGTAATTTAACCCAGATCATCTGCATAGCAGTTCATCGCACCATCAGAGCGCCGTTGAGTTTGCAAGATGCAAGGTCTCACAGCTTTAATGATGTGCCAAGAGACTCCAGATCTTCATCTCATCACACTCGCGGTTGGTCTCAGCGTAGTGAGCCATGTAACAATTGATTTCAGTTCCCGGACATACCCTAATCTCTCAATGAATATCATGTGGCCAGCATCTAATGTAGGTTTGCCTACAAACTTTGTAGTCAAATGAGAGGAGAACAACACACGCATTTTAGAAAGAGAAAGACGGATCCAGAACTGGAGTCGATTGATAATGTAAAACGTCAAGACCAAAGGAAAAATCGTTCTTAGTTCACAATTAGTATTTAGAATATGGAGGACACATTTTTGCGATACTGTTTTATGGTGATGGCTACCAAACTCTCGCTATTAGTTTTACAAAGACAACGAAACGTCTACCAGAAATTATAAGCTTTATAAGGCCACGAGGCAAAATTTTACAACATAAACCTCATTTCCGCTGAAGCTCCAATGGAGGAAATAGATGATACTGCGAAATGCGTATATGCGCTACTTAACAAAAGTTATGGGCGATTTCAGAATTATGATATTAAAATCATGCTTGGAGGAAAACACAGCCTAAGCGATACCACGTCTGGCAAAGGACTTCGCTGCGGAACGAAATGCCACTATAGCCTGCACACGGTTTCCTCACCCCGATATTCATAAGGAGAAATTAACAGAACATAACAGAATCCTGTCGAGACTATATTGGCAACGACAGAGAAAACTACCAACTACCCGACCTTAGTGAAGTAAGGAAAGCAATATTTAAACTTAAGCTTAACAAGGTTGCTGGAAATGACGCCATTCCCGCCAAGCTTTATAAAGCCAGAGGATATGATTTGGTAAGTAATATTCACCAACTCATTTGCAAAATTTGGTCGGAGTATCCCTGAAGAATCAACATCGTTTGACCGAACCATAAAAAATGAGAACCTCTGAACTGCGCCAACAACAGAGCCATGATTCTCCTCAACATCGCCTAAAAGATTCTATTTGCGTTAATATGTGAACGCCAGCCTGATCGGCCCTTATCAGTTTGACTTAAGGCCCAGGAAAGTCCACGACTGACCAAATCATCTCCTTTCTGACAAACTGGAAAAAAACCCAAGTAGTCCAAATCGATTCCCATCACCTGTTCATCAATTTCAAAGCCGGATATGGCAGCACTTATGGAGAAGTACTATACAGATCCATGTTTAGTTTTGGTATGCCGTCTGTGCAGGGTGACGATGGAGAATTTCCGCTACTCTACCAGGTTCGACCACGAACTCACCAAAACATTCGATAAAAAAAAAGCTTTGGGCAAGTCAACTTTAACATCTTTCTTGAGAAGATTGTGCAAAACTCCCGAGGCACTTTCTTCCCTCAGCACAACTACTAGTATCCCCTCAAGATATTGGCATCATTGGTCAAAAAGTTAGGTTTGAGAGTAAGACCTTGGTAAGACCAAGTACATATATGCGGTCAACACGAGATCGACGAATTGGACAGAACCTAACCATTGATAGATACAACTTTGAGGACCGCATCAAAAGCAGGTGAAGAAATGTAGTCAAACAGTTCTTCAGAATTCTTCGGTCCTGTCAGTGTTGATGGGTCCACAAATTATCCATTTGGACTTATAGAAGGAATGGATACCAATACTCCGATTCACAGAGTCTTCCCTTCCAAGCCATACATCGGACACAGTAGATGGTAAGAAGAAAATCAACCTCAACTAACTTGAAGTGCGCAACTTGAGGCAGTAATCTAAGGACTAACTGCAGCGCTATTTAAGTTGGTAGATATGTAATTAAATCCTTATTATAACAGCCCTGTTAAAGTGACTTTCAAAATAATGATGTTCCAAAATCCAAAAATAAGTACCTATATTTGTGTATACTTATTTTTTCTTGGGGTGGGTGTATCTACAAACTTGTGTTACACTGATAGGTTTTGTGTGTCTACTAATACTGTCCATTTCTTTAGAAATATTCACCAGATTTTCTGTGAAAGTGCTTACATCCGTGGAGCATTGCAAAATACGATTACAGTTTAATGCGATTACAAAGCACTTGCTCAAATGTAAACTTGTAGTCTGAACTCATTTCCGTTTCCTACAGTCATTTATTATCCCACCGTCACATTTCCTTTTCAAGATTCATATCATCCTGTGCAGATTATTGAAGAAAAATGTTTACCAACTACTAATGCTCTTCTTGATCACAATCTACCTTTCATCATCCACATCTGCCAATGATCTATTGTGTCAAATTGCTCCCTAATGACTGCATCTCGCACTTTAAATTCCCAACCAGTGCAAGATAATTAAATGCGCACATAAAATTGTTATTACCTCATTTCATGTACCTTGTGCCTTGTTTTTGTTTGCAACGACAGAACGTGCAAAAACTTTACGTTGCTCGTAAAAGTCCTCATAAAAATTAATTGTCACCAAATATTCCAATCTATCGCCTCCAGCATTCAATTGAATTCATTCAGCAAAACAAAAATCTCGTTTCACCAGTCCGTGCTCCGAGATATTGCGATTTATAATTGCTTCAGTAATCAACATTCAATTTTTTTTAATGCGTATATCCGTTCAATAGTAACCCAATCTGGAAAGTCAAATCGAGGTCAGTTTTGAAAGAATTTTATAGCCACCGGCGATGTTAATAACTTCAAATGAAATCCATGACCATGCTCATTACGTAATCCATTCCAGAAGAGATTGCATAAAAATATGCCTCCGCCGATATGCTTTTGAAACGTCAATTTGACGCAAGTGACATGGCAGAGGCAGAACATCAACTACAACTCGTTCTGCTGACATCGAATCCTCCTTGAAAAAAACAACAACAAACAGCGCATGCACTTAACTAAAAACCGCCACAAATTGAATAGCAAGACTGCGGTACTGGTTGCATATGTCAGTTGAAATCGTTAAAACCAAACGACATCGACGACTGCGCGGACAAAAAAAACTCCAAAGAAGCATGTGTCGCCAGTCTAGTTGCACTAAGTGACAAGCCCTTTTCGTGACAAGTGTACCTTGAAATGCGTCAACTCCTTTGCGTATTGATGATGTACAAAGATCTGCACAATGTCAATAGTGTGCTGGCCATATTGAAAGCAAACGATTATGTGCCGCCTAATTAGGAGTCCCGAGAAGGAAATTACAATCATCCAACCGCCATCATCAATTGCTATAAGAATTTATGGACTCTGAAGGTCGTGTTGCCGTATAAGTTCTGCAAAATAAAAATAAAACATCAGACAATCGTTTCCGGCGCGCACAAATTCAGACAATCGAACAATAAAACAAACGCTAACCATGAGAACACACTCTTGGCACCCGCACAATGTCATTCGGTGGATTAATATTCATAAACTGTCAGTTGAGTATCTGACACATCCAGACATTAAGGGAGTATTGAAAAAAAAAAATAAACACCAACTGCTAATTGTTATTATACCTCACCTTAGAAATTATGTGTAGCATTCGATAGAGCAGAATACTAGCGCGTCATGCATACATAAAATTGCAATGTGCGTTTTCAAGTTAAACCCTACCTTGGTTATGATTAATTTTGTCCGCTGGGGGGATACAGTGGAACGAAATCACGGAAATGTCGACTTGACATTGCTAATTTTAGCAAACAAATTGTTGAGTCAGAATTGGAGCCAGAATTAGGCTCGACAGGTAGAGGAAATGGAAAGTCTTACTAGATTTCTGAAACTTGATAAATGGGTTCTCTGTTCAGTTGGTGGAACTAGCAGTGTAGGTGTACCAAAGCATGAATTCAAGAAACAAAAAAATTGCAGCTTTTTCGACTTTTCGAACTTTATATTTTATTTACCATTATGGAATTTTCGAACTTTGTTTTTTTGTTTAATCTGAATGATGTGAAGTTTGTACATGGTACCTACGATCACAAGTCTTTTATAAAATTGTATTGTGTTAAGATCTTATATTTTTATTATTTTGTCCCGCTAAATTCGAACGAATCGCCCAAATTTTTTTCTATTTCACTTTTTGACTTTCAACTAGAATCTATTATAAACGGTGTGTGTCAATTGCGTTAACATTTTAGCCAGTATATTGATTGAGCGCTAAAATTTATTCAGTAGCTAGTTTTTGACATTCGTGTATTACTCATCATTACCAGTGTTCACATGTGGCGGAAAAACAGCACTTCGTTTATATCATTAAAGAAAGAGCAAAGTATTTTTGAATTTTTGAAAAAGAATGTTAACGAAAATATTATAGTTACATTTGTCTTGCTATATTTTGTATGAGGCTTAAATAAATATGACCAAAAATAACGCTATAGCATTTCTCTGTTTGCATTATGTATTGTGTTTCATTTTTTATTTTGCAAATAAAATACACACTACTACACTATCTCTAATGTTTTGATTTTAGATTCAAAGCAAATATAAAAATATTTTCACATCAAATTACTTTCTAAAGCATTGATTTCCCATGCGTTACCGGCAGCCGTTTTTTTTTTTTTAGCATTTTTAGTATTCGAAAATAGGTTTGGTAGTGCATTTTCTATCCCTGCTTAGGCTGTACGACTGGGTAATTATCCAGGCTTCACGAAATCTATATTAAATTAGGTGTTGTTGTATTTTACACGTAAATACTTTTCTATGGCTTACATAGCATACATAAGCAAAAAAACACATCCAAAGTAAAATGGATATCTTCAAGCAAGAACGCAAATAACAATAAACATATTATTTACTGACAATAACATATAATTGAGAGTTTTTTATGATATCTCTGATTTTTTTTATTACAAGAAAATGTAAAGCAACAAATTTAGTCGCAATTCTGTTGGAAAAGGATTGAAAACCACCTTTTATTATCTGTGCAATGATGAAAAAAAAATATCCAAACAAAATTAAAAACTGTTATTTTTAATATTTTTTTCAATATGAAGTAGCCTTCCTTTAAGTCGAACTTTCTCGTAGTTGAATTTCCCTCTAACTCGAATTTTAACGCCATATTTTGGCATTCCCCTCAATTTTCTATACAAAAACCATCCTTCAAGTCGAAATTTCCTCTAACTCGCATACATTCTTTCGATTCTTGGTCTATTTTCCATCCCTCTAACTCCATTTTTTTCTTTTTATTAATAAACATCAAGCACACACAGTGGCACTCTCTCGGTCGCTTCTGCTGCTGCTGTTCACTTGAAAACAGTTAGGTATCCAAGAGGTTTTCTTGCTTCATTGTGTGCATGTATTGGAATTCTACTATAAAAAGAGTAACATACGGACGTCTACAATCTGCAATTGAAATGACAGATGATGTACCTGATGAGATCCAACACTGCCTTTTTAAAATAAAATCGTTTTTTAAACGGGTGAACACTCCAACTACTGTAATTATTCAATCAAAAATTACCAATTTTTTAAGTAATTTTATTTGAACAATAGTTTGATCAGATACATATGTATTAATGACTTAATGAGTAATTAAAGCAAGAAGCTTTTCTTTATTTATTTAACTTATTTTTTTAATTTTTGAAAAATTATTTTTAAACACAATGAAGGTTTTAAAACCACAAAAAATTAGTTACTCTAACTCGATTTTTTCCAAAACTCCCTGTAACTCGAACTAATTTTGATAATTTTTTTTTTTGCAAAACTGTCAAAATGATGATTTAATTAACTGCGAAAAAATCATAAAACAAGATTGTAGCATTTTCGAATTATGACACCTCGATTTTGTTTGGTCTTAAGACGGCGATTATTGTGAAAAATGAAAAAAAATATATGTAGAGCATTTTAATTTGCTGTGCGAAAGGGATAATACTCTATCCCATTCCATCCTTAAATTAAATATCCCCAAAAAGGGAAGTGAAAAAAAACTTAATTTGGATGAAATATAGCAAATGACATTGTCTGAATATCTGGATTAGGCACCATATAAAATTCCTTGTCCTTTGGCAGAACGGGCGAATTTTATAAATATTTATTCATGCATTGACATTGACTGACAAATATACCCCTATGAGCAACGTCATAAGCTATAAAAACTGTTTTGATAAGGAAAATCCCAAAAATTATGTGTGGGTCAAAATGGTCTACAGACAAAATGCTGTAAAATGTCTGTAAGTATTTTCGAATTTCCTTAAGATTTTATCGAACAAAGTTGTTAACTGATAACAAAAAACCATATATGACGAAAATATTGATATTGAGTTTGTCTACATATCATGTCTAGACCCTTTTTTAAAAGTTTTAAAGTTTTGCCAAAAAAACAACGTTTTTTCTAAAAATATTGGGGCTTTAGAAGGCGCATTTAAAAAATATATAAACTTTTTCTGCTGAAAGCAACAAAGAGTTCGTGTTCCAAATTTCATCATTATAATTTTATATGTATGGACTACCAAAAACTGGTAACGTATGAACATGTATAAATCGACTGAACTAGCGATTCTAAGTCGATCCATATACTTTCCGATATAATGTATGTATGTATCAAAACGAATAAAACCCTATGGTATAGGTTATAAAAATGCCTGGCATGAATAGCTAAAACACGTCTTCAAACTTAGCCTCTCCATTCATTGTATGTGCGAAGTTATATTTTTTTAACATAATGAATGGGTTCTCCAGATTAACGACGATTGCAAACTAAACATTTGAGAAGCCTTTTCATGACAGTTTTAAACACTTGGACTTTTGCAAGAGGATGCAAAAACTTAGGTGTTGTTACTTCCGGGATTTGAACGCCCAAACCAAGTGGCTTTGTATATCTCAAGTAATTGGGATGCTTCTTCATTTGTGGTTAAATTACTTAGTATTCGTTTTTTCAGCTATTTAGATATTCTAAACTAAATGGAGGGCTCAGGTACGTTGTTTTCTAATCCGAGGACAACATGCCCTTGAACTACCTCGGTCTTTAGGTAACTGTCCCACTTGCGCACTAAGGTTCTCTTACTTTTGAGTGTCACCACAGATGAGGCCTTTTGCCAAACGGCTGGTTTCTTAGAGTAAAACTTGAAGAATCTGCGACCCGGAGCACCGGTGCGTCTATATTCCCTTTATACCTATAAATGTCATATCCATCTTAAACATCCAATGCGGTGTTTTTTCATTGGGAAGGTAGCTGTATATTTTGTTAATTTAATAGATGTTAATTTATTAATTAAGGTAAATATATGAATCTTCGTTTCTATATAGGGCTGTCGATTTTTGTGAATAATTTTTCTCTGAAAACGAACATTCATCCGCTGTTAAAACGGTCCAATCTTTGAGGCCATAAAGCACGTCTTTTTTGTAGTTCGAATAAGAGTTTCAGTTCTTAATCGACTTCTTTCCTCCAAAGAAACAGCGGTTGATAAGTGATGAGATAATTGAAATCGAAGCTTAGGTAAACAAAGTTGAGTCCCTTACTAACTTGAAGATGTAGCTGTCGATTATGTAAAGATCTAATCTATTCGTTGATGTTATATGAGTACTATCTTGATAGTATATATTTGAACAAAAACAATCTTGATGAAATCATATAACGATAGCCGTGTTCCACCCACTCAGAGATCTTCGAAACATCCGTCAGTTATACACCATTCCTCGCCAGAAGAACCAGAGATTTTTTATACCCTATCCCATAGGGGGGTATATTAGTTTTGATACTTAGTTTGTAACCTAGAGAAATAATTTTGCTACATATACCTCAAAGTATATGGATCGACTCAGAATCGCGAGCTGAGTCGAATTAGCCATGTCTGTCTGTCCGTCCGTCCGTCCGTCTGTCTGTTCGTCAGCGGTTTTTGGGCCTTAAATTTTGAGCTAGGATAATGAAATTTGGTATATAGGATCCTCGTCCTTGCCACCAGAACAAGTGTAAACATTTTTGAAATCCGCCCACTGCCACGCCCCCTTTTTAGGAAAACTTATTTTTTGGCCAAACCGTAAGGAATTTCAAAAAAGTGTCTGAGTAGCATATTTAGACAATCCTAATATCTATATTTCGTTCACACAAAGTTTTTTGCCACGCCCACTTTTTGGGGGCGTTTTTAGTAAAAAAACGCTTTTTGTCCAAATTTTAAAACTTTCGAAAAAAAATTTGATGCAAATACTTCCGAAATGGTAATATAAACATTTTGTCTATAGATCATTTTCACCTACGCCCACATTTTGGGGGCGTTTTCTTACAAAAACCATTTGTATACCCCATCCCAAGGCATTAGCAATAGAAATACGTTGTTTTTTGTCGAACCACACAAGATTTTGAGAAACTGTCTGAGCAATATATTGTGACAATGTCATTTTCTGTATTTCATCGCCATAAGGCCTATATTTTGAGGATATTAATTTAAAGGATGGGATGGGATAGGGTATTCAACGATCCGCATAGCGGATTGTAGCCTCTCATATGTTTTTATCTGTGACTAAAATTGTTTGCATTCACATCCTGACTCTTATTATTTTTGACGTACAAACAATTGGAATTTGTCATATTATATGCTGCAAAGTGAGGAAACTGTAAATTGTAGCTGGGGCTGCCAATGAAAATCTATATAGGATCCATAAGTGTCATACAAACAAAGTTCGTTGCCGAAATTGATAAAGCAATAAAGCAAGATTTTGGGCGGTATACCAAATATAGACGTGGGGGTTATAGATCGTCCCTATTCTATGTAATGGCACTATGATTAAGGTATTATCTGGAGAAGTGTGAAAAATTGTTTAGTTGGATACGTTTCTAGAATAAACCCTCACTGATAAGTGCACAAATTTTCATTTATTTACATACTACTGCATACAGTTTCTGGTGAGCGATGTAGAGGGTGCTTATATCTCTGTTACTGACGTAGTCGTAGTAATACCAAACTGGCTTTCATATCGTTATAAACTGACATCCGTTACCAAATACCCTGTAATGGGTGCAACTGATCTTTAATTTATTTTATTTTATTTATTTATTTATTTAAGGCTACCATTATTATTACAACTTACAGACTATATAACAATATAAAAAACTCTTAAAGTAAGAGAAAAAAAATATTTTTACAAAATTTATAATAAAATAATAAATTAAAAATCATGAAAAAAATCTTAATTTATTGCTTAGAAAAAAACACCGCGATTCGAAGCTTTTGTCAGTGCGGCAGCGTTGCTAAAGTCGAATTCGTACCATGAACCAATCATTTCAGAGCTTTTTTAAGTAGGTATATGTAAAAATATTAAACTTTACAACCCTGCAGCATATTTGCAGTTTTTATAGGAACGCAATAGACATAGATGCGATCATGTGTTTGTGTGATTTTTGTTTTTAAACACCGGTGATTTTCTTTGTATAGGTGTGCTTCTGTGATGTGATGCAAAGCCGCTTAATATATGAGCGGCAAGGCATACCTAATCCGCTTTTAGTACGGCATTATCATTTTCACCCTTTTTTGAATGACGTACTTCAACCCCAACAAGCACAAGGTGGTTATCGCATTCTCATGAAATTTAACTGGCATGGCATGTGTTTTCTGAGAACTTGCCGAAAATCTTCAAGAAGACCTTATGCATGTCAAATTCCTTCCCTGAGCGTGATGTGCTGCATTCACAACCAATATTCAAGTGTTCACTCCTCCGTATTCGCGATTTAGGAAACTGTTTCACTTAAGTAAATCAATGAACGCAGTCCTTTTCTGTTTGGTGGATTCCATCGATTCAGTACATACTCCTATGGGTGCAATCTAGTAGTTTAAATTGTCCGTCAAATATATTTAGCCGTTCCACTGTACGTCCGGCGCCTTTGCAGAAATATTAATAATATAATTTTAAGTTTGATCGATTTATGCGAATGCCTACACACTTGTGGAATTGATTTGCTAAAAACGAACCAAGTGCGTGACCAAAGCATTGGCAAAATCGAAAGTGCTGAAATATTTTGACTGAAAGTAAAAACACGTTTTCGCACAACGCAACTCAATGAGTTCTGTCCAATTAGTGCTTTCATTTTGCTATTAGCACTCGTGAATGATGGCTTCAGGAAATCTTGAATGCGTAACGCTAGCCAAAGGACCGACCGGTACACGGGTAAATGCCCTTATTTTTATGGCTAAATAGTAAATACTAATCTGGTCTAACCTAAATCGATGTGTGTAAAACATAAACAACTACTTGACTGCATAACAGCACGCAGGAGATGGCAAAACTTTCACTCTCTAGCTGATGCAACGAGGAGTGTTAAACTGGTCGGTTTGGTGTTATGGTTTTGATCACCGATCATCGATCTCCGGATGTTTTCATTCCAAATGGAGAAGTGAATAATGAAAAATGCGCTTGCAAACCAGTCCTTTTGTGAATGAAGTGCGCATGCGCGTTTGCCTGACGTGTTTGCGTTGATTTTTAGTTCGTTATTCTAGGCTTTGAAGTCATAGAGTCCACAGAGACAGGCTGAGACACGCAACAGACGGAAAAGAAATTAAAGCCAAGTCCATACTAGAGTTGATGCGGTATCTGCACATTTTTTGATTTGCGGAACAAATTTATGTGGCATTCCGATTACAGATGAAACGTAAAACGAACGTTTGTTGTGATGATTTATTTGTGGGAACGGAATTGGTGAAATAATTTAACTGGCCTTGAGTAGACTCCGACGAGACATTTTTGGATGTCTTATATTGAAACGAGCTTGACAAGTTGTGCAAGGTTGCGTTGATCAGAACCGGAACTGGTGCCAAGTGCATAACCTGTGGCACCAGATGCGCCAGATATTACAAAACTAACAGGCATTGCAATAAAAAGGAGCGTAAAATATTATATGACTTTCGAGCTTAGCTGGCAATCAGTCCGATTAATTATCTGTGAATGGTTGTTCCCATTTTTTTATACAGGAAATGTTCATTGGAATTGTACGGATTCGATTGTAATTGATGTAGCTGTTTGTAATTTCATGGGAATTCGTACATTTCCTTTATGGTTTCCGGGCGAATTCGATTTGACATGATCGCTCTTCAATAAACCTCGAGTTAACTCGAAAAATGGCTTCACTCAGAGCTAACCAAAGAACTTTAGTGGGTTAACTCAAAAATTGAACATATGGTTTAGCTGAGAGATAAGTCAGCACTGAAAAAAGGGGTCCAAGAGAAAAATAAAAAAATGTAGGAAGGATTTTAATAAAACGAACAGCTGGACTGATCGGATTTCCTAAAATGAAAGTCAAGCTCAATGCAATAAGAGACTGAAATGTGAAACGCAAATACTGAAGGATCTTCTGTGGTAAAAAAGACAAAAACATCCGATGCGTCTAGACCAAGCAAAATCCTTTCCCCTTGTTCAACTATTCCCAGCCATCTTAAGATAGTAGATGATAATCGATGATTTCTGGTGAAGAATCAATAAAACTCTCATTAAACACCCATTTCACAGGCATGTCTAAATTATCATGGCAAGAAGTCATTTGTCTATATAAAAAAAACTTTATTCTGCTATGAGAGTAGGTGGATTTTAAAATCTTTGCATCATCCTAGCTCAAAATAAAAGCCCTAAAAATCAATGAAAAACTTAGATGGATATGGCTAAATTGACTCAGCTTTCCTATTCTGAATCAATACAAAAAATAAAGATCTTTATCTTTATCAGACAAGAAATCCCTTACAAGAATATAAATCTAGATTTTCGGAGCATTTGGTGTTGATATCATAGTCAAGTCAAACCAAGTCAACAATTTTGTAGAACACCTTTGAAGAAAACTTTTTTCTGTCAAAGAATAAAGCAGGAACTCTCAAAGTTACCTGCCAAATATTTATATATAATCGTAAAAAAAATATTTCTAGATAAGTCCCATACTTAGTTTCAATACCAATACAAAAAGGTTGGTGGTTTTACTAAATAAAGACTTCACACTGCTCACACGGCATCCTGGTGGCCGCGAGAAACCTAGCACATCAGTTCTTCGACACTAGATGCTGGTGGTATGGTGTGAATCAAGAGGTTAAGGGATACGCGTTGCGCGAAGGCCTTGGCGGTCTCTGGCGATTGCAGTATTTCGACATTAAATTTTTCACAGTATTTCTGGTTTGTTGTGGCGTGGTGGATATCCGCATCCTTAACTTAGCTGCAACAAGGTAGTGATCCGAGTCGATGTTAGCTCCTCGGAATGTTCGGATATCCAAAATACTGGATGCCTGCCTCTTGTCTATCGCAATATGATCAATTTAGTTGACTGTTCGTTGATCTGGAGACCGCCATGTCCCCTTATGGATATCGAGGTGAGGAAACCGTGTGCTGGCTATAGTGGCATTTCGTTTCGTAGCGAAGTCAATTATCCTAAGTCCGTTACAAGACGTGTTGTCGTGTAGGCTTTATTTTTTGACAATACTGATAAAGATGTCTTCTCTTCCTACCTTTGCGTTAAAATCTCGAATCTCAGCAAGATTTTAACATCGTACTTTGGTAGTCGCTCATAGGTTTTGTCAAGGAGATCGTAGAAGCAATCCTTAGTTATATCATCTTTTTCCTCCGTCGGAGCATGAGCACATATAAGGCTTTTGTTGGCGAATTTGGCCTTGATGCGATTGTTACAATGCGTTCCTCTTGGAAACATAAGACTTCTTGCCGAAGTCTGGCACATATAACAAATCCGCATCCGAATAGTCGCTGTTTCTGCTCACTATAACACGGCCCATAGTAGATGTCACATATTTTCATCCTATTTTTGCCCGGCCCATCCCATCGTATTTCCTGGATGGCAGTAACGTCAGCTTTGTAGCAGTTTAGGCTTCCGCTATTTGTTCGCCTGCACCTCTCCTGTTTAATACTCTCACATTCCAGGTGCAGATTCGAACGTCGTTGTCCTTTTTTCGTTTAGTGGGGCGTCAAAGTCAAAGTTTAGGCTTCCGCTATTTGTTCGCCTGCACCTCTCCTGTTTAATACTCTCACATTCCAGGTGCAGATTCGAACGTCGTTGTCCTTTTTTCGTTTAGTGGGGCGTCAAAGTAATATCAGTCCTTTCCGAGGTTATTAGTTGCTTCGAAACAATGTTTTTTTTCCATGGATGGGTAGTTAACCAAAAGCATAACCCCAATCTGGAGGACCAATTCCAATTTATTAGATACCCCTAGGACATGGGGCCATCAGTATCCATTACCGGATTGAGCGCTGCCGTTGACCTTTCGGTTCATCCGCCACCATTTCTGTTCAAGGGGCCTGAATTACCCTTGAAATTCCTAGATAACATGTTGTCCGAATATGTCGAAGCAGTTTATCTAGGTTCGCCTGGGACGGCAGACCGGGTAATCATTCCGCGCCATTCCAACCAGGGTGATTATATTGTTGCTCTTTTACGTCTTGTTATCAACACTCGCACAGATAGACATGCCTTACCTCGGGTATATTCTGACCCCTAACCCGAACGGGGTATCGGAGATCAATTAACTATGAAATTTAAGATTTTCTTAATTTGTTTACAAAGTCCAATTGGAAAAAGTTTCGCTGCTTGAAATAATGAACTGGCTTCATTTCTTTAGTTAATTTTATCTCCATGTTAAAATCATTGTAAAAAAAGGTAATTTATTTATTATCTGGTAATAGTTTTTATATTTGCCCTGAAATTGCACCTTCTGATCATTGCTGGAAAGACTGAGTGATATACATTTCCGCAATTGAAATGAATTCGGTCCACAAACACTAGTACATTATCAAGGAAAACCACTGTGCTGTAAGGAGTACGATTTTGTAATATAACATGGGAGACACTCTTGGGAATATACACTAACCCCCCTATTAATAAAAAATCACTATCCGCTCCTTAACACACGAGTTATGTAGCTAACGGATAGTGAGCTTATCCGTTTGCTATCTTTTGTTATTAATAAATATGTTTTATATAAATGTTTGTTATCCGCTCTCTCTCATAAAAATCCCGACAGAGCATGGCTGCACTTTACTAAAAAGTATGTAAAAACATATGAGAGGCTACAATCCGCTGTGCGGATCGTTGAATACCCTATCCCATCCCATCCTTAAAATTAATATCTCCAAAAAGTGGGCTTTATTAGCCTATAATATAGAAAATGACATTGTCACAACAATATATTGCTCAAACAGTTTATCAGAATATTTTGTTGTTTGACAAAACACATCGTTTTCCTCCTGTATATGCTATGGGATAAGGTATACAAACGGTTTTTGTAAGAAAACGCACCCAAAATGTGGGCGTAGGTGAAAATGATCTATGGACAAAATGTTTATATTACCATTGCGGAAGTATTTGCATCAAAACTTTTCTCGAAAGTTTTAAAATTTGGACAAAAAACGTATTTTACTAAAAACGCCCCTAAAAAGTGGGCGTGGCAAAAAACTTTGTATGGACGAAATATAGATATTAGAATTGTCTAAATATGCTGCTCAGGCACTTTTTTGAAATTCCTTACGGTTTGGCTTAAAACTACGTTTTTCTAAAAAGGGGGCGTGGCAGTGGGCGGATTTCAAAAATGTTTACACTTGTTCTGCTTCGTCGGCCAGAGAGTCTATATACCAAATTTGAACACTCTAGCTCAAAATTTAAGGCCCAAAAATCGGTGACACACAGACGGACAGACAGACATGGCTTAATCGACTCAGATAGCGATTCTGAATCGATCCATATACTTTGAGGTATATGTATCGAAATTATTTCTCTATGTTACAAACTTAATGTCAAAACTAATATACCCCCCTATGGGATAGGGTATAAAAATACGATCCAGGTATACGTATGATAAAATAAAATAATAAGAAGTAGGATAATGTGAGTAATGTACATGTATGTGTAAAGTCAATGAAATCGTGAAAAATATTTTTGAATTAAAAAGCGAAACGTCATCTCACAAATATTAAAAGTTATCCGCTCCTTATACACGAAATTCGATGAGTTATGTTATCTGTTGTAGAAATGTTTTTTTAATAAGAATTACAAGTTAACCGATGTGTTAGTGTTAACTCACCTTGTTCGTTGTTTATTAATAGGGGGGTAAAGGAATTAATTAATTTGCAAATTATCCAAATCCTTCCTTCTACGATATATCGCCACTTGTTATATTTTGTAATTTTTTTTGTATCTATTACCATCAACTTCTATTACCAGATCTTCCATGCTTCTTCCGGCTGTTACAGCCAAAGTAAAAAAAGGAATGCGTCCAATACAATTCCACTCACACCTTTGCCAAATGTAAAAAAATCATTCATTACGCAAACTCATTATAAACTAACTTGGCATAACTCATAACTCAGGAAGAAATATTTAATGGCAGAAATGTTTGTTGTTTTGCATTTGATATAAGCTTTTCTTACGTGCATTTTTAAAATGCACTCTCACCACTCATGCTTTTTATATCAATGGGTTTTCATAACAAAAATAAAATCCGGTCTGCGCCCACCTATTAATTCGCTCATGTAAAAAATAAATAATTATGCCACCTCTGTTACCGTATTTGGCTACTTGATTTTACCTGGCAGCTTACCAATGGCAGCATGGCTTAGTTTAATTTTAAATCGTTGTAAACATCAATGGCATTAAAAATTGTGTAGGTATAAAAATGACAGGTATTAGGATGGATACGTTCCGAGAATGTTTACACGTTCCCACTCAGATGAGTAGGCAAGACCTTAAGTTGAACTACTCTGTCATCTAACGCTCTGTCAATTAACGTTAGCACACTAGAAATAATTCAGAGTAAAAACTAGCATTCCAATTAATTTAAATTTGGAATACGTTTGAAAAACAAAGCTAATTGACTGAACCGCTTTTTTTACAGCCAAGCTGAGAGGTGGTAAGCTCCTTGATAGTTTGATAGTACATTTGACAGTTGACAAATTGCTGACTTTAAAATTTAAGAAATTTTGATAAACAGAAAATAAATGAGGTTCCAATAATTACTTTGGGTGGGAAATTCATAATGATTTTTAAAAATGGAAAACAAGTGTTTACTTGACATATGTTTTTGTGAGTCAATTCTAAGATTACCACCAGGGAGCACATAAAAATTTTTTCCATTCGGCAATAACATTGATATTAGTTTGGTTAATAGGTGATTCTAACAATTTCCAACCAGGATATCACGACATAAGTTACTAAACACTACCAGATCTGTGACGCGGCCGGCCGGCGGCTGGTGTACTTAATAACGATCCAATAGGAGATACTTTACTTAATAGCATTATTTTTACAGTTATTATTTGTCAACTGGCTTGTCTATAAGAAACAAGGCTTAATAAATTTATTTTCAAAATCAGTACTCAGTTAGAAATCATTATAGAGTTCTTCGATCACATTTTGGTGGTTATAATCGTCCAACTATGTGAGTGAGCAGAAACTACTATTGGGATGTTGATTTGTTTTAAGTGCCAGACTTTGACAAGAAGTCGTATTTTTTCAAGACATTAGCGTACGCATTGTAACGATTCGCAGCAAGGCCGAATTCGCCAAACCTTAAACCTTTTATCCTCACGCTCCAATGGAGGAAAAAGATGATATAGCGAAAGGCTGCTTCTACGAGCCCCTTGGCAAACAAATCTTATGAGCGACTACCGAAGTACGATGTTAAAATCGTTCTGGGAGATTTTACCGCAAAGGTAGGAAGAGAAGATATCTTAAGCATTATTGTCGGAAAACAAGCTTACACGACAACACGTCAGGAAACGGAATTAGGCAAATTGACTTCGACGCGGAACTTTATATATACCTTCGCAGAACGCGTATCCCTTAACCACCATACCACCAGCATCAAATGTCGAAGAACAATGGTTTCTCGCGCCCACCAGCAAGAAACCCTTAATGAATAATGCCGACAAATGTTCGCAGCTAATAACGAGACCTACAAGGCTAAGCTTAATGTGAAGACGAGAACTTCCACTGAGCTCTTTTAAGAAAGAAAAACAAACAAGAAAAAGTTGGTATTGATTTAGAGAGGTGCCACTCCAGGAATAATGTTTGCAAGTTATACCAAAGAGTAAAATTTCAAAGTGGGATACAAAGCTCGAACAGAATCCACTCTAAATGAACAAGAAAATATCGCAGAACCACTTCTGCAGACTGTTAAACGGCGTTGACGTACAATATCCCACTGTCAGACCGAACGAACCATTCCATATTGGAGACGACAGCGAAAACTACCAACCACCCGACCTAAGTGAAGTGATGGTAGCAATATATAAACTCAAGCTTAATAAGGCCGCCGGAAATGACGGCCTTCCCATTGAGCTTTAAAGCCGGCGGAGATGACTTCGTAAGTAACATTCAAAAACTCATAATCCAAATCTGGTCGGATGAAAGTATGCCTGAAGAATGGTTTGCTCGCCAACTACAGAGACATAAGTCTAATCAACATCGCCTACAAAATTCGACGTTTACCAACAACCTGATATGCACTTATCAGTGTTGTTTTAAGCCAGAAAAGTCAACAACTGATAAAATCTTCACACTTCTAAGTTACTAGAAAAAAACCCAAGATGTCCAAATCGATAACCACCACATATCATACGATTTCAAAGCGCCATATGGCAGCATTTAAATAGATGTATATACTATACATGCCTCCAAATGGAGAAGGTTAACAAATTGCGTCATATCGAGGACGATAGGCCCTCTTACGACAAAAAAGATCAAACTATATTCTAAACAGAACCCGCCCAGATATCGCAAGAATTACGGCGATAGTCAACGGGGCACTGGCAAATTGGAGACCATGCGGCCAAACTTGGGATCCCATACAACTTTCAATGCCGCTGTTGCGGGAACGCAAATGATAGAGAAACCTTCTCCCATTTCATCTGCAAATATCCGGCACTAGCAAGATCCAGATTGCGTGTGTTAGACCAACCATTTTTCGACAACCTAAGCGACATCTCGCGTAAAAGGATACAACATCATATCCGTTTTCTAAACCTCACAGGCTGGATCTAGAGACCGCCTGTATCACATCCACAACAAAAGTCATAATAAAGGTCACACGAGTCGTGGTAACAAAAATGCACATTAGTGCTACCTGGGTTCATGTCGAACCGCCACTTTTACCTACCTACCTACCATACATTCCCAATTTTGGTATACTGCCCAAACTTGTCCGTCTTTGCAGATGACGATAGAGAATTCTCGCTCCTCCATTAGGGTCAGAAACGACCTTACCGACACAGTCGATAACAAAAAAAAATATTTAGGTAGCTTCTTTAACCTGATTCTTAAGAGGATTTTGCAGAACTCCCGAGCCAACAACAGAGGCACAATCTTCCGTACTACTACTAGTACCGACGATATTGACATCATTGGTCGGACTCAACGTGATGTCATAGCCACGTTTGATAGCATAGAGAAGGAAGCTGCAAAAATGGATAAAGCTGTAAATGAGGGTAAAACTAAGTAACGGGTGATTTTTTAGCTGGTTTGGTTTTGGCAACACTGGTTTTGACAGCTGACGTGTGTTTAGTACCTTGTGTCACTGTCAAACAGCTTCAGTTTGGTTTGCAATTTAACCATGGATCGTCTTACAAATGAACAACGCTTGCATTCGTGCTCGGTTCGAAATGTTCATCGCGCGCTGCTTCCATTTTATGATCGGCATTCTCGACCTTCTGAGCAGTCTGTTCGGAAGATTGTGACCAAATTTCGCACCAAATTTACTTTGTTGGACATTAAACCACCAACACGTTTACGTACTGTGCGGAGTGAAGAAAATATTGCGGCCGTATCAGCTAGTGTGACAGAAGACCGCGAAATGTCGATTCGGCGCCGTTCCCAGCAGTTAGGCCTTTGTTACAGCACTACGTGGAAAATTTTGCGGAAGGATTTGGGCGTAAAGCCTTTTAAGATACAGCTGGTGCAAGAACTAAAGCCAGCCGACCTACCACAACGCCGAATTTTTGGTGAATGGGCTCTTGGAAAGCTGGCCGAGGATCCGCTTTTTTATCGAAAAATTGTGTTCAGCGATGAGGCTCATTTTTGATTGAATGGGCACGTAAATAAGCAAAATTGCCGCATTTGGAGTGAAGATCAGCCAGAAGCATTGCAACAGCTACCAATGCATCCCGAAAAAGCCACTGTTTGGTGCGGTTTATGGGCCGGCGGCATTATTGGGCCATATTTCTTCAAAGATGATGCGAATCGCAGCGTTACTGTCAATGGTGAACGCTACCGAGCGATGATAACAAACTTTTTTTTGCCCGAAATGGAAGTTCTTGAATTTTTTCTCGAATTTTTTGTGTTTTTTTTTTAAAAGTTCTAAACCTCTTAAAAAATCACCCGTTATATGCCGTCAGTACAAAAGGCCACACAACATCTACGAATTTGACATAACCTCATCATTGACAGATAAACTATTGAAGTAGTACGGGAGTTGGTCTATACCTCGGCTCCGCTATTAACTCTGACAAAAACATTTTGTCAAAAATTAAACGAAGAATTACTCTTGGCAACCGCTGTTTCGCCGGGCTAAAAAGGATATACAGTGATATAGCCCTACTCGACGATCATAAACATGACCTTGATCATCCCAGTCCTGCTCTACGGCGCTGAAGCATCGTGGAGCTTATCAGAAGTGGATGAAGGAATTTTTGGTCGTTTTGAGAGAAAAATTCTTCGAAAAATCGTCTGCCCCGTTTGAATGGAGAAAAAAGATTCAACCAATAACGCGTTCAGCGATATTGTACGACACCATTACTTCGGCTCGCAGAGTCTTCGATTTCCAGCCAGACGTCGGAGGCAGTAGAAGAATATCTCGCCTTAAGTGGTGCACACACCTAGAAACCGACCTCAACCAACTTGAAGTGCGCAACTGGAGGCAGTTTGCTGAGGACCGGGCTTATGGAAGAGGCATCTTCCTTGAGGCCAGGTTCATTCTGAACTGTAGCCCCACTTAAGTACTATTCATAAAACCATGTCAAAATTCCGAACCAATTTTGCACTATTGGACATTCATCCAACAACCAGAGTGTCTAGTGTAATAATTACAATATTTCTGGAGTAGCAGATAGTATTCATGAAGACCGTGATCAATCATTTTTTTAAATGCGGAAGGAGCTAGTGTTACTGTCAGTGGATATCTCTACAGAGCAATGATCAATGCACGCTGAAAAGACACTGACCTTGCCATTCGTTTAAAAGTAACTCCAGCCTTGACCAAGGCCTAGGGACGAGGAACATTCTTGGATAAATGTCTATACGTGAACAAACAAATTTTGTTTGAGCAATGCAAATCCAAGGAAATCATCCCAATACCTTATAAAATAAAGCATCTGTTTTAAAATACCCACTAAATCCAAATACAACATGCTTTACTTAATTCCAAAAATATATCGCGCCTATTAAATTTTGATCTTAACAAACATTTTGCCCAAATCTTCAAATGGATAGTTGAATAGTTATGCCCCAGCTCGAAGAGTCTTCAATAATTTACCAAAAGGGTTCCACAGAAAAAGAAAGACTTCATCTCCTATTGCATATTCAATTAAAGTATAACCTTACCAAGCAATTTTAATCAGCTGCCTAACGAATTCTGCTGACTAATTAGTAGGTAAACGATGCTGATATAAACTTAATTATATATCTTACAATTAATTAATGAAAGATATAAATTTTATAATTCCTGGAGCAATGCACTCCATATGGCAATCGAGATCCGGTGGCAAACTCCCACTAAACTATTGAATCATAAGATACTAATTAGACCTTTGCTCATGTGTAGCTTTATTGACTCCCATTTCGGTAGAGCTGTCTCGGTTATTCATCATCATCAAGAGTTCGCCGCATTTTTATTTAGTAATCTTCGCCGAGTTTGTAAAGGTGTCTGACGTTCATTTTATAACCATCGCTTCTTTCAGCGGGTAATTCTTTTATTTGGTATCGAATATCAGACAACTTTCAAGTTTTGAAAGTTTGTCATAAGGATGTTGAAATAGTGTCAGGGTTCTTGAACGATTTCGCAAGTGACTCCGAATTGTGTGCGTAGTTTTGTGAGCAAATATACGCAAGTTGTTGATCTGTGTAGGAAATTGATACCCACCACTTATTCATCAATTTTTAAGCCTATTACGTTAGCATTTATAGAGACAAACTAAACAGAGCAATGTCTAGTTTTGGTATATCTCCCGAAAACGTCCGGCCGTGCAGGATAATGATGAAGAATGGTTGTGCAACTATTGGTCGGACTGAATGTGATGTCATAGGCACGTTTGCTAGTATAGAGAAGGAAGCAGCAAAAATATGCTGTCAACACGAAAGGACACACAATATCGAAGATATTGTACTACATTAGATACAACTTTGAGGTAATATTTGTCTACCTCCGATCCGCTATTAACTCTGACAACAACAACTCGTTAGAAATCAAGCGAAGAATTAATCTTGTGAACCTCTATTTCTTTTTGAAAATGCTTTAAAAAAAACTACTGAATATTTTCTCGAATTTCTATTTTTATTTGAAAGTACAATCCTTCCGGTTAATAATGGAAAATAATTTTATTAAAATTTCATATCTTAGATTTTTCCAATTTTTAAGCACATTATCGATTGTGTGCAGCTGTATTTCACCAATGGCTTCACGAATATTGTCCTTTAAAGCGTCAATTGTCTCTGGCTTGTCGGCGTAACACTTATCTTTTACGGCACCCCACAAATAATAGTCCAACGGTGTCAAATCGCAGCTCCGAGGTGGCCAAACGACATCAGCTCTGCGGCTGATAATGCGATCTTCAAAAACAGGGCGCAAAACATCCAGTGTAGCTTCGGCTGTGTGGCACGTAGCGCCGTCCTGTTGAAACCAAATGTTGCCAATATCCTCCTCTCCAATTTTTGTGAACAAAAATTCGTTCAACATGGCCCGATAACGATCGCCATTGACTGTAACGGCCACTCCTTGCTCATTTTCGAAGAAAAATGGACCAATTATGCCTCTGGGCCAAAATCCGTGACTCGTTTTCAGTGTATCGGCTATTCAATGTATGCGTGCGGGTTTTCTGTGCCCCAAATGCGACAATTTTGCTTGTTTACATAACCGCCAAGATCAAAATGAGCTTCATCTGAAAAGATGATTTTTTTAGCAAAATCGGCATCTTCTCTAAGTCGATCGCAGGCCCACTTAGCGAAGCGAAAACGCATTGGATGGTCAGCTGGCTTCAACTCCTGAACCAATTGGACTTTGTATGACGTCATACCAAGGTCTTTATGCAAAATTCGTCTCAATGATGTCTCGAAATGTTCAATTGTTGAGAACGACCGTGAATTGATGTTGATGGCGCTTCACGCACACTTTCTGCCACAGCAGAAATATTCTCGGGTGTACGCACTGTTTTTGGCTTTTCACGCTTTGGTTTATCGATGAGGATGCCAGTTTCTTTCACTTTTTTCACAAGATAACGAACATACGGAGCTGACGGTGCTTATCTTCTTCCAAAATCCGTACGCAATTTTCGCACACATTCTGCAACATTACCATGATTTTCAAAGTAATGTCGCAATTTTTCCCAGCGTTGTTCAAGCGTATACACAACCATATTCGTTCAGCGGAAGGATAAAACTAATTATCTGTCAAATCAGACATGAGCTAAGTGTTACCATTCACGAAATAAGCACTAGTTGAAAAAAAAACGTTAGATGGCGGACACGTTAGTATTTGTCTACCTCCGCTCCGCTATTAACTCTGACAACAGCGAAGAATTACTGTTGTGAACCCCTGTTTCTTAGAGCTAAGAATGCAATTTTTTAGTAAAGCCCACACTCGAAATACTAATGATATCCTATATATGACCCTGATCATCTTAGTCCTGCTCTACAACCATATCAAAAGCGGATGAAGAAACCATTGATGGTTTTAAGCGAACATTTTTTCAACTGGGGACGGAACCGTAGACATACATAGCTTGCTCAAGAAAGGACATTTTGAAGGACGCATTTTCGGAATGTATAATGTATCGTTTTGCTGATATGCAAAAGCAGGGATGTAAGACAAATTTAACAGCTTCACAATTCTGTCTTTGGATTTTTTTTATGTTACGGGTCCATGAGTATAAACCTTTCACATGGAAAATCCCCAAGTGGTATGAATCTAACAATGACTGGCCTACTTGATTACTTTTATCACCGAAAAATAAAGAAAAAAACTTAAAGGTCCAAATAAACATTTAAAAAAAATATGTTGTTTTCAAGATATGATAAAACAACATCGACTGCATTACTCTTATAAATTATTTAGAACTTGCCGAGAATGAAAGAGTAAAACCACCCAAGGTAAGCAGAATAAATTCCGGATTTGATGATTTGTTGGTGAAAAGAACTAAATCTGTTTTATTTTGGCTTCAGTCCAGCCTATATGATTTTGTTTCCTTCTGAAAATATGATCTGAAAAATTTCAGTAAAAAAAATCTCTCAGGTATTCAAATAACTTTGGGGCGTTAAAAAGGACATAAATTCTGTCCTAGCGGTCACTGACAATAACCGAACTACGGTCTGAGTACAACATTTTCTAAGGACGTACAAGTGAGTATACTGTTTGTTTGCAGCAAAGCAACAGTATTCTCATTTGTACACTCTCCTTCCAAAGGGCAATCAGTGTCACCTAACAGGAAGTCAATAAATTACAACAAAATGGGATCCAAACGACTAACTGTGGGTGTCTTTGCCGCAAAACTGTCATTCATCGAATTGTAATCCAACACAAAACTAGCAAATCCCACCACTCATTACACACAAAATACTCGAACTAGCACTTAAAAAAAATAAAAATGTTCGAATAACTACCTTTTTGCTATTTTAAACCATTATCTGATATAATCAGCAGTTAAACTCAATACCGCTCTGTGGGTTTCATCTGCGGTTCGCAGCATCACTGCTACTCTACACGCTTACGTTCAATTATCAGTACGTCTGTGGTCTGAGTATATATCTCTACCTCGCGATGTAATTAATTGGTTTGTAGATACATGAAATCGTAACTAACGTTGACACTAGATTGCAGTCATATTAGATCATCGCGCAGATGCAGATTCTATCTGTGCCTCCAATCCGAATGTTGCAAAAACAAGAAACACATGTCGGATTGTATTGCCCTACAGGTATGGATCGCCCCCTATCTATCTGGCAATTCATGTCGTATATCCATATCTTCGGGTATCTTTAAGTCCGCCTTGCGGTACCCACTCCATGTAGGTGTTATAAAATAATAAATAGGCCTGGCGATCAAGTAATTCGACCAATTTGGCGACTTGTCGTGTTATGCAATCAAAACTCTTCTCAGTGGTTTTTGTTTTCACTGTGCGGTCTCCCAATACAAAAAAAAACACTCAATATACAGTATCTGTTGGGAGCTTTGTTTGTACAATTTAGTGCCCGTGGAGCACGCAGTGCTCAAGAAGAAAATAATTTATTTTAATAACAAAATGGAAATCCAACAAAAAAAAGATACAATATCTATGGTGTGGCAATTCATGTACATTACACGCAATTTATCGAGTCAGCGATGCGCGCTAGAGTCAAACTCTACAACTTTGACTTCATCAAAAGGCTATGGCTAAATGTTGACTTTGAAGGAAAGAATTTGCACACAACGCAAACCTAATTCAATCGCATTAGCGCGCACTTTCAAATTGAACGATTGAATTAAAATTGTTGCGGCTACAGCGAGACCATTATTGAGCGCAGTCATGTTTGAATATTTTTCGTGTCTTCGATGGTTTTGTCTACCTTTCAGTTTCGAGGCTCTTGAAAATGATTTGGTAAACCCTTGACCTTGGTTGTGGTGGGTCTCTCTATTCCTCTATTGTTGTACTTTGTTTGTTATCAGTCAGTCAGCTTTTGATTTGAACAATAGCTGCAGCCTGCCTACCTACGGATTTATATATTTCTAAGGTTTTTCGAGTTTCAAGTTTCAACTTGACGTATGAGTAATCATTTTTTTGATTGTCCGCCTTCAATTATGAAAATTAGATACGGCTTTTGTGTTGTTCAAAGTGTTTGATGAAGTGGCGTCCATTTTGGATAATTTTCATTCATATCCAGTATTGACGCATATGTGCATTGGATCCGAATGGTGATGACTTTATGGCAAAGAGGTCACAAATGGGTTAACAAGTTAACAAACCATAAGAGACTCTTGAGTGACTGATCTGTAATTTGTTTTTGATTGGAGTTTCAGTTTTTTTGTTGTGCGCAGCTGAGAGAAAGGCGAAAATAGACTCAAGGTCGAGATGTGTGAAGTTGAAGAATCGTGCGGCTCAAGATGTTATGGTAATTTACTTTACTTTGATACCCATTTGTTTTTTCTGGTGTTCAAGTAGATTTTATTATTTATGGTAAGCTTTAGTTTAGTTTGAAGTGAACTTGAAATATTTAGATTGCTAGCGTTAGCTTATGCCCAAGTTTTTGAAGGATTATGGTGAGAACTGCGTTTTAAGTGCGATGCACTGAAATCTTTTTATATTTTACGAGTTTTGTGTTGAATAAAACTGAGCCATCGGAGTTTATCTCTCATTATTATAAAAAAATTGCAATGAATTTCTTTTAATATACAAATTTTGGACCCCCTTTGAGACTTGCATCACAGATCTGGAAAATCGAAAAATTTTGCCATATGAAAAAAAAACCCAAACAAATGGGTTTGAAGCTATAATGTCAACCTAGTATTGCGCCATGTAGATCAGTGATACTACATCAATCCATTTTTTTCTCGATTCTTATGTGAACCATTCCGAGTTTCCTAAAAAGAGGTATTAGTTACCTATGTTTATATTTACTAGGTCACCCAGGTTGTTATAGAAAAAGTAAGTTACAGACGAAAAATCTTCTGATTTTCTCTTCCTTTTTATGCAGACAGCTTCTACAGAAGTCATTGCTGACGAGCCCAACTAACAATTATTCTTCTATAGGGCACAAAAATGTAATTTCCACAAGCAATTATTTCTATAGGATGGTTGGGTGTTGTAGAACGAGGGTAGACTCTGATTGGCGTTAACTTGGCAATGCCCAGTGTTGCAACTCTGACTACACATCAAATGTGCTTATCTTTACCTCCAAGTGGTAACCATCGGGTACTGGTCTCATCCAACCGGATTTGACTTGCTAAACGATAAGTGCGAGTATTGATAACACGACGAAAAACAGCAACACTATAAACACCCTGGTGAGAATGGCACGGATGAATACCCGGCCTGCTGTCCCAGGCGAACCTAGATGAGCTGCTCTGACATATTCGGACAACAGGTTGTCTAGGAATTTCAAGGGTTAGTCAGGCCCCTTGAACAGAGATGGTGGCGGATGAACCGAAAGGCCAACGGCAGCGCTCAATCCCGTAGTGGATACTGATGGCCCCGTGTCCTAGGGGTATCTAATAAATTGGAACTGGCCCTCCAGGTTGGGGGTTGTGCTTTGGGTTAACTACCCACCCACAGAAAAAAAACATGGTTACGAAGCAACCAATAGCCTCGGAAAGGACTGATTTTATTGTTGACGACCCTGCTAAACGAAAAAAGGACAACGACGTTCGTATCTGCACCTGGAATGTGAGAACATTAAACAGGAGAGGTGCAGGCGAACAACTAGCGGAAGCCCTAAACTGCTACAAAGCAGACATTACTGCCATCCAGGAAATACGATCGGATGGGCCGGGCAAAAAGAGGATGAAAAACTGTGACATATACTACGGACCGTGTTGTAGTGAGCAGAAACAGCGACTATTCGGATGCGGATTTGTTATAAGTGCCAGACTTAGGCAAGAAGTCTTATGTTTCCAAGACATTAGCGAACGCATAGTAACAATCCGCATCAAGGCCAAATTCGCCAACAAAAGCCTTATATGCGCTCACGCTCCGACGGAAGAAAAAGATGATATAGCTAAGGATTGCTTCTACGAGCTCCTCGACAAAACCTATGAGCGACTACCGAAGTACGATGTTAAAATCGTGCTGGGAGATTTAAACGCAAAGGTAGGAAGAGAAGACATCTTTAGAAGTATTGTCGGAAAACATAGCCTACACGGCAACACGTCTGCTAACGGACTTAGGCTAATTGATTTCGCTACGGAACGAAATGCCACTATAGCCAGCACACGGTTTCTCACCTCGATATCCATAAGGGGACATGGCGGTCTCCAGATCAACGAACGGTCAACCAAATTGACCACATTGCGATAGATAAGAGCCACGCATCCAGTATTTTAGATGTCCGAACATTCCGAGGAGCTAACATCGACTCGGATCACTACCTTGTAGCAGCCAAGGTAAGAATGCGGATATCCACCACACCACAACAATCCAGAAATACTGTGAAAAAATTTAATGTCCGAAGACTGCAATCGCAAGAGACCGCCAAGACCTTCGCACAACGCGTATCCCTTAACCTCTCGATTAACACCATACCACCAGCATCGTATGTCGAAGAGCAATGGCAACGATGCCAACAGGCCATTAGATCAGCCGCAACTAATGTGCTAGGTTTCTCGCGGCCACCAGCAAGAAACCCCTGGTTTGATGAGGAATGCCGACAGATGCTCGCAGCCAAGAACGAGGCCTACAAGACTAAGCTGCAGGTGAAGACGAGAGCTGCCATTGAGCTCTATAGGCAAAGAAGAAGGGAAGAACATCGGCTTTTCAGCAAGAAGAAAAGAGAGCAAGAAAAGCGCGCGATCGAGGATATAGAGAGGTGCCACTCCAGGAACGATGTTCGCAAGTTTTACCAAAGTGTAAAACGTCAAAGCCAAGGATACAAGGCTCGAACAGAATCCTGTCGAGATGAACAAGGAAATATTGTAGTTGAGACACAGTCGATGCTGAGGATATGGAAGAACCACTTCTGCAGACTGTTAAACGGCGATGACGAACAACATTCCGCTGTCAGGCAGAACGAACCATTCAATATTGGCAACGACAGCGAAGACTGCCAACCACCCGACCTGAGTGAAGTGAGGATAGCAATATCTAAACTCAAGCTTAATAAGGCTGCCGGAAATGACGGCCTTCCCGCTGAGCTCTATAAGGCCGGCGGAGATGACTTGGTAAGTAACATCCACCAACTCATAAGCCAAATCTGGTCGGATGAAAATATGCCTGAAGAATGGAACCTCAGCATCGTTTGCCCGATCCACAAAAAAGGAGACCCTCTGAACTGCGCCAACTACAGAGGCATAAGTCTCCTCAACATCGCCTACAAGATCCTATCTGCCGTAATATGTGAACGCCTGAAACCGTTTACCAACAACCTGATTGGCCCTTATCAGTGTGGTTTTAGGCCAGGAAAGTCCACAACCGATCAAATTTTCACACTTCGGCAGATCCTGGAAAAAACTCAAGAAGTCCAAATCGATACCCACCACCTATTTATCGATTTCAAAGCCGCATATAACAGCATTTATAGAGACGAACTGTACAGAGCCATGTCTAGTTTTGGTATACCGCCCAAACTCGTCCGTTTGTGTAGGATGACGATAGAGAATTCTCCATCAGGGTCGGAAACGACCTCACCGACACATTCGATACCAAAAAAGGATTTAGGCAAGGCGATGCGCTGTCATGTGACTTCTTTAATCTGATTCTTGAGAGAATTGTGCAAAACTCCAAAGCCAACACCAGAGGCACAATTTTCCAAAAGTCGGTGCAACTACTAGCATACGCTGACGATATTGACATCATTGGTAGGACTCAACGTGATGTCATAGCCACGTTTGCTAGTATAGAGAAGGAAGCGGCGAAAATGGGTTTAGCAGTAAATGAGGGTAAGACTATGTATATGCTGTCATCACGAAAGGACTCACAACATCGACGAATTGGACAGAACGTCACCATTGACCGATATAACTTTGAGGTAGTACGGGACTTTGTCTACCTCGGCTCCGCTATTAGCTCTGACAACAACATCTCGTCAGAAATTAAACGAAGAATTACTCTTGCCAACCGCTGTTTCTTCGGGCTAAGAAGGCAATTTAGTAGTAAAGCCCTCACTCGAACTACTAAGGAAACCCTATATAAGACCCTGATCATCCCAGTCCTGCTCTACGGCGCTGAAGCATGGACCGTATCAAAAGCGGATGAAGAAATCCTTGGTAGATACGAGAGGAAAATTCTTCGAAAAATCTTCGGTCCCGTTTGCGTTGACGGGCTATGGAGACGAAGATTCAACCAAGAACTATACGAGCTGTACAGCGACATGCCCCTGGTCAAAAAACTCCGCATTGGACGTTTAAGATGGTTAGGACATGTAGAACGAATGGACACCAATACTCCGGCTCGCAGAGTCTTCGATTCCCAGCCATACGGCGGACGCAGTAGAGGAAGACCTCGCCTTAAGTGGCGCGCACAAGTGCAAACCGACCTCAACCAACTTGGAGTGCGAAACTGGAGGCAGTTAGCTAAGGACCGGGCTAATTGGAGAGGCATGTTGGTTGAGGCCCAGGTTCATTCCGGACTGTAGCGCCACTTAAGTAAGTAAGTAAGTAATTATTTCTATAGGCCTTATATATTACTTGTGCACGGAGGTTAAGCATTTTGGCAGTCGATTGATTGGCTAGAAGCTTGTATTAGACATTATGCGGAAAATTCACAAGCATAACCGTAATTGTGATAGTGAAACTTCTGTAAGGTTGTTTTTAAGCTTCCGGAGATGTGTGTACATTTACCATAAGTTAAGATGTTTCGGTAGAACTTCGCGCAAGTTCATCCGAAGCATAGCACGTATAGAGCTGACGAAAGAAGGCTTAAAAAAAGCTAAGGTTAAAAGATCAAAAAAGTTGAAAAGATCGGGAACTTACCGGAGAATGATTAAACACGATTCAACTACTTCGTTGTACTCACTAGTCTTTCATGTTCGAGAGTACAGCCTAGTGGATAGCGTGTTGGACTACCGTGCCAGTAAGATGAGAGTTTTTATATAATTAATTGCATTGAATTTCATACATTCATAATAACGAATTGGGTTTATAAGAGATTGAAATCGGAACTAATAGATTGAAATTGGAATTAATAAAAGTAAATAATAATAATAAGCAAATATGAAAACAAAAAGAAAATAAATAACAAATAATGTTATTTTTCAACTTCGAGAAGATTTGCAAATATTTTCGGAATGACTTTTTGCGAAGCCTATAATTAGCTTCTGTATGGCCTTTTAGATTTTTCTTTAAGGCTTATTAGGAGTATGTAAAGAAGTCTTATAGAAGTAAATAGCTTCCTAAAAGTGCGCCAAAGGTTTTTCCATAAGACTTCCTACAAGTAATATTGCTGCAGGGGAAATAGCTTCGATAGTGCTTTATCGAAGCGAAATTGTTATTATCCTCAGGGGACACCGATGATGGTACCTACTGATATATGATATTTTCAGCTAAATCAAACAACAACATATAACAACATTATACAGGAGTTGAGATTTATTGATTGCCACGTAAAGCAAGAATGCAATGCGACTGCATACCCCATTTCTGCTCGTTTGCCTATTTAAATACGTTATGTTTACGGCAACTTTTTTTTACGCTTTCCTGAATTTGAATAAATGGGTTTCCAGTTAAAGCATATGCAAATGTTAAGTTAAGGGCACGCAGAAATAATATCCGAGAAAACTAAAACAAAATGTTCTGCACCGCCATGTTCTTGCAATGACTAAAATGCCACTCTCCTTAAAAGTGGTCTTAGACGAAAGCGTGAAATAATCACGAGCTAAAAATACAGGCTTTACTTCTTCACGCAGAAGTAAGGTGGCTTTCTCGCTGCAAAACACTAGCGCGGCTTTTCGAAATGAGGGCTGAAGTCAAAACCTTTCTAATTAACGACAATTTTTTATTTGGGCCACAGGTTGTGTAATGAGCATTGGCTTTTGAAATCGGTGTATCTAGTTCATTAGTTTTCTGAAAATAAATTATTTGAGTGTATCACATCAGGGACAATAACTGCTTTCGATGCCAGTGATAAAGTAGAAGCATTTAAAAAGAAACCTAGACCGCTTCCCAATGGTCAACGAATGTAGAGAGCATATAGATTTGTACATTCCTGAATATTGAGTTTCATGTTCACCTGATAAGTTTGCTTTCACTGCTATTTTCCGGAAGAATACCACTCAAATATGTATTAAGGAAAATGTGTGGGTTGTAGACTCATACTCTGCCGCGTTGATAAAGCTAGCTTCTCTGACATCGTGTCAGTTTGAGTGCTTAATTTTTTTGACATCAGATTCTTCGATAAAGGCAAATTTTGAAACGAAGAAGTCTTTATCAGAATTCGGGTGTATGTTGAAGGACGAAATCAAATTGTTGTCAGGTAAAGCCGAAATAATGCTTCTGCCGTTTGCAACATTATACATGTGCGAATCAGGATTCTCCGCCTACGTTAGAACCAAAATCAAATAAAGATCCCGTCTCGATGCAGATGCAGATATTCAGTTGCAAGTGTCCCAAATTCAACCAGATTACCTACCAGCATTATGCACAACAAAACATACACATTATTCTCACTAGGAGAAATTTTCTGAGCTATTTATTGAAATATCACTATGTGTGTAATATTTTATAAATATTATTGCATTCTATATTTTCTTGAATTATCATTGTTTTTGTTTTTTTTTCATTGAAGTTACTTGTTTTTCTTGAATATAATAATATAAAAAGAAAACATTTATTGCATTTTCTACATACACGTAACTCCGAAAAATAGTTTAATATAGCAATGAAGTGCTCTGTGAGAAACTGAAAAGTGTTCCGCGGCTAAAAAAGATTGGGAATCGCTGGTTTAGTGAAAAAATGGATTTGCGCATAAAACCAATGTAACATAAATGATGCCTTCAAATAGCTTCAGTATGCAATAGAATTTAGCAAATAGGTAGGTGTAAGAAAATTTCGTTCCTAGGGCCTCTTTTATTTAAATTGGCAGCATACGGATTACATACAGACTTTCCAAATTCTGGAGTGTAAGGCACAATTCTTAAATCAAATTCTTAATTATTGCATCCACTTTATTTCAGGTTCACATTAATGTTATTTTTATGAACAATAAATAATCGGTATTTCAAGTTTTGTAGGTGATTGTGATGGAAATTGACACACGTATTAGTGCTTTTGTTTAACATCAGAAAAAAATGCGAATAAGTTATTTTTATAAACGAGAGCCTGAACTTCTTGGACTCTAATTCAAAGACGAGTAATCCGCCTTATAAATTATCTGTCTCTAATTTGTAATTGCCGAACTTTAGCTCTATTCAGAATTGTAGACCATCTGTGCCTTAAAGGTAATACATCTTATGTCAATTTTGTACACTTTTCAGGAGAGCAATTTTAAATTTTAAATGGTGCTCCGAAAAAAATTCGGAAATAGAAAATTCTTTCGAAAAAATATAGTAGCAATATATAAAAAAAAATTATTTTTAATAGATTGAAGGATTAGGTTAACAAATTTAAGGTTTTTTTAACATAAGTCGTTTTACTAAATAAAATATGAGAACATTTTGAATATTAAGTCACATAAGATATTTTGCCAATTAAACAACTAACTGTTTTGAAAACTTTAGTTGATCGACCTTGGAACCTTTTTTCGGGGTAAATAATTTTAGATATACAATTGTACAGTTTCTAACAGTTTCCGCAATACAGTAGATAAGCTGCTTTACGTTTGGAGATAATAAACTGTAAGACACTACGGGGATGGCTTAAGCTTTTTTATTAACATTTACAACTTCCCTATCTTTTTAATTTTTTCTACATGGATTCCCAACTAACAATTATTCCTCGATAAGGCAATAAAATTTAATTTCCACAAGCAATTATTTCTGTAGGCCTTATATAGTAGTTGTGCGCGGAGGTTGAGCATTTTTGCAGTCGATTGTTTGCGTAGAAGCCTATTTATTAAGAAAATTAAAAACTCACAAGCATTAATCTTCCGGATACGTTTGTAGTGTTCACTTATCATACGTTAAGATGTTCGGTAAAACTTCGCACGAAGTTAATCCAAAACATTGCATGTATAGAGCTAACGAATGAAGGCTTCAAAAGCAAAGGTTAAAAGATCGGCAAAAAGGTGAAAAGATTGGTAAAAGGTGAATAGATCGGAAAAAGGTGAAAAGATCGAGAACTTATCGGAGAATGAGTCAATACAATTCAAATACTTCGTTGTACTTACTCGTCTTTCATGTTCGGTTCCAGAGTACAGCCTAGTGGATTGCTTATTGGACTACCGTGCAAAAGAACGCGAGTTCGAATCCCAGTATAATAATAGTTTTTATATATTTAATTGCATTGAATGTCATAATTTCATAATAACGAATTGGGTTGTAATAAGAAGTCTTGCAAATATTTACGGAAAAACTTTTTGCGAAGCCTATATTTTTTTGTTATGTATATTAGAAGTATTTAAAGAAGTCTGATAGAAGTAAATAGCTACCTTAAAGTGCGCCAATGACTTTATACAGGTAATATTCCTGGAGGGGAAATAGCATCGGTAGTGCTTTATCGAAGAGAGTGGCTTAAGAAATAGAGAAAGGAGAATATATATTTTATTAACTTGAAATCGCTAAAACAACTTAAGTCGACGAAAACTCTCTCTGTCACAGAGCAAAAAAAAGGAACAAACCTGCAGGAGGAGACATATTTCCACCAGTTATAATTTTTGACAATATATAAGAGCAGAGTCAATAAACATTTGCAAACATCATCTCAGGATAGTATTTTAACAAGGTTCTCCTCACCTGAGAGAACTTTAAGTGGTGGAGTAAAAGAGGACCAAAACAGTGAAAGGTAATAGTGGGATAAAGAATCACTCATGAATTGCATTCAACCATCTCAATGATTGAAACGATAAAACTCGGCATATTAAAAGCAATTAGGAACATAGAGGAGCCCTTTCCTTAGTTGGGATTATTTGTTCTTTGTTCTATGCTGATGCAATAAAACTCTGGTCTTATCAATATCGCTTTTATTTACAGTTCTTAATTTATAAATAAAATTTTTATTACTTGCTTCATCCTCTTCAGCCCAATCAAGAACCATTGGCTAGGATATAGTGTCGCCATCTTGGTTGTGAAGCAAATGTCGCCATTTGTTATTTAAATGTGGTTTTCAACAATTTGTGTACAATTAAGAAGAGAATGATCTCATTCTTTCCTCTGTTCTTATTTTATTACATTTGTTACAAGTCAAATTAATCATTTAACCAAATATAATATCAAAACAAAATTCATCATCGGTTTAATTTTTTTTTTCCACCTGCTTACTCACCACAGTGTAGTGTTAAAATTTAGCCAACGGAAAAAAACAATTTATTGACTTTATTATGCATTCATAAGTCTGGATAAATTAAAACTTGCACTAGTTCTCTGTTAGAACAAATTAAAATTAACAGTTAAAATATGTATATATCCTTGCATGTAGTTTATTTGCACATGATTTAGATGAAACTGTAAACAAAATCCGCACTTTTGAAGAACAAATAAAAATTATTATGCTTGTATAAATTGTCATAATTTATCACTATAATTCAAAGGCTCTTTATAGAGCAGCATTTTTATTTATGGATCCACTTATTAAGTCAGGTCTGTTTAAGCACGTCGGTAAATGAATCAATTTACACCTTTTGCGCAGATTGCTTTTTGTAAGTGAACCTTAATCGTTTGATATAATGCATTTTCTTTGGGGCTGACAAGGCTGAATTTTATTTAAATTCTGAAACCAGTTACTTTTCAGCGACTATGTCATTCACAAATCCGTCTAGAATTATTAATGTTTTTTTGTGCATTTAAATGATTCACTTTTTGTCTTGAATTTGTAACATCGTTAACAAAATGTTTGACAAGAAACTAAAAACTTAGTTATGGCATCTAATTTTAAAACAACACATTCATTGCCTTGTTATTATGTCAAGTAGTCTATACATTTCAATTCATAAATAATCATCAGAATATAGGGATATGAAAATATACATTTTTATACTGATTTTTCAAAAAAAAAATGTCGTCAGTCTGTGCTGTAATATAGTGGCTCGAGTTGGAGATTTTTTACCAAATTCCTTTCTTTTTAGCGGCAGGTGATAAGAATGCTGACGAGGTGTCATTAGGATAAGCTAATGGTTCCGTGAAGAAGAGTGTCCTCTATCACAACACAGTTAGGTCCTCATAAGCTATTTTTTTATAATTGTAAGTGAAAGTCAGTTTTTACGTCTTCATTCTTCCCCAATGGATCATGTAGCTATATCTAGCCATCTCCAGGTTCTCAAAAACCTGTAATGAGAAGTTATTGGTATAAGCGACAAAAATCTGCGAAAAAGGAGGGTGTTTTTTCTTAGAGGTTTGATTTTTAAACACTGTTTCCATAGATTTCCAATTTGACAGTTTAAAGTTGATTTGTGGTTATTACGTTTTGCCATTTTTCGATGAATAGATTAACGCCAAATCAACGCGTGCAAATTGTGCAAACTGATTTTGAAAACCATGGTTCCGGTCGCCAAAGTTTTTGTGCGCTACGTCCATTTTACGGTCGACATAATCGTCCACCTCAGTAAGTTATTCGGAACACTATAAATAGTTTTCGCACCACTTAAACTCTAGTGGATAATACGCAACCCAAAGACGACAAATAGTGCGAACAGAAGAAGTTATCGCCGTTTGTAGCGCAGTGTTAAGGAGAATCCGAATATGTCGATTCGCCATCGTGCACAGCAATTGGAGATATGCCCCGCAATTTGGAGGATTTTACGGAAAGATCTTGGCTTTTAAGAAACAGGATATAGCATGGTTTATGACTTTTTCATTCCTCAGTTGAATGGCATTGAAGTAACAGAGCAAGATGGCGCAACATGCTACACGGCGCGGGAAACATTTGCTGAGAGCATAATTTCGTGTAATGGACCTGTGAACTGACCTCCACGATCCTGTGATCTCACACCTTTAGATTTCTTTTTTTTTTTTGGGGTATGAAGTCACTAGTCTAAGCCGATAAACCAGATACGTTTGACGATTTGGAAGTCATCAATTGACGTGTTATTCCTTATATACGGACCCAGTTGTTCGATAATGGCCAATGTCATATTAAAACACCAATGGGATAAAATTATGTATTAAATAAAAAAAATAAAATATTTTTTTATTTCATATTGACTTTGTATAGATACCTCTAAAAACAGACCCTTTACAATTGAAGTTCTTTTCTTATTTGTTTTGTCTCTCACTACGCAGAATTTGTAAAGTCAAGATGAAGGTCTAGTTACACGGGGTTTTTCAACAGGGACGCTACAAAAGTAGAGCGACATTTCATGATGGAAATATATACGAGCCAACAACGATTCGAATTTATTAAAATCTACTACCGAAATTCGGAGTCAGTGGCCTCAACGTAAAGAGCGATACGTCTAATTTATGGTCGTCATAATCGTCCTAGCAGATCAACAATTGAGCGTCTAGTGGAAAAATTTGAATCCACAGGCACAGTACTACAATTATTGAGCGTCTAGTGGGAAAATTTGAATCCACAGGCACAGTACAAAATGTTCCCGTGCCAGTGAGACAATGAAATGCCCGTAGTGTCGAGAATATTGCTGCCGCTAAGGCTTCAGTTGAAGGAAGCCCAAATGTGTCTCTCACACGTCGTTCTCAAGCGTTGGGCATCTCTATGACGTCGTTGTGGCGAATTTTGCGAAAAGATCTTGGCCTACATCCTTACAAGATTAAATTGAAGCAAGAACTTAAGCCGCCTGACCACCAGAACCGTCGTATGTTCGTGAATTGGACTGAGCAACAACTTGAAAATGATTCGGATTTTCATCGAAAAATCAGCGATGAGGCTCATTTCTGGCTGAATGGCTTCGTCAATTGTTATCCAAAACCGTTTTTGTTTTATTTAAAAAAAACTTTTGTAGCGCTCTTATTGAAAAACCCTTTATTAGACTAATTTGGTTTGATAGAAAATCTGCATTAATGAACGCGGATAATGCAGTTCTCTGTAAGTATGACGGTCTGTGACAGAAAAAGTGAGGAGTGTCATCATCATCAAAATTTAATTTTCCTTTATATTTAGTTTCGTAGAAGTCTACGGGCCAGTGAGTCCCCCAATCCGTTTAAATAGTAATATCCAACCCAAAAGTTTATTGGTTCGGTTCTTTTCGTATTCTGGCCTAAGCTTCTGTTACCAGGAACCTAGCAGAGTTCGACATGTACTGTCAAACTGAGATCAGCAGATATTGGTTTTATGAAAATTTATCGCTTGGATTTGCCATCATTGACACCATGAAGACAGCTTCTGCGATTACTAGCAACTCGGCTTAAAATACTCTTCGGTGATCAAGCTTCTTGATTGGTGTCACAATCATATCTCATCAAAAAAAAACAGGTGAACACCTGTCCGACTGCATTAAGTCGAAAATTGCGGTGCAATTTCTAAGGACATTCCAGAGAGACTCTTCAGACAATGTTGGCTGCTGATTCCTGCAGGAGACATAGTCATACATACCTACCTAATAGGTAGGTATACTCCCTTAGTACCACAAACTACAAAGTTGAAGCTGTTAATTGTTATAAAGAGGCTTCAGCTTGTGAGTTTTTTGATCTTGTAATGCTGAAGGCGACAGTCTTTACTCATAATTTGTCAAAATGTAGACTGTGATATTCCCAAATTCTGTGAACGGCATAGAAAATTTAAAACTCCGATTTTTTTGGAGTAAAATTGAAAATTCTTATGGTCCCATTAAAAAAACCCATAGCACGGTATTACCTTATATACTGCTAAAGCCATTTTTGAGAGCAAAGTCGCTGCTGACATCTCGTTGAGTCCGACAACGATGCAAGTATTGTCGGAGTATGCCGGAGGAATTTTACACAATCATCTCAAGAACGACATTAAAAAAAAAACAGTCATCTTGCTTAAATACTGCTAAATACGGCAACAAATGTTTCGACGAAGTCGTTACGGACCTTAATGGAGTAGCGGAAATGCTCTATCGTACGTACGGAAGACTTTGGGCGGTATACCAAAAACTAGAAATGGCTCGGTATATATTGGTTATATTTACAAATGTTTACGGCCCAAAAATCATTAACCTATTTATCGATTTTAAGGCCGATGGATATTGATTTGGGTTTTATGAAGGATCTGCCACCGTATGAACATTCAGTGGACTAAGGCCGATGTTGTTGGTGAACGGTACAGACATTCACATATTATGCATGCAGGATCTCGTAAGCGATGTTGACAAGAGTCTGTAATTGACGCAGTTCATAAGAGGCAATATGCACTGTTGAACGGGCAATCAATGCGGTTCCATTCTTCAGAAATTATTTAACACGACCAAATTTTTGAATGGTGCAGTTGCTTAAGACCAAATGAAATAGGGCTTTATCTGAACATGTGGTGCTTCTCTTCCTTTTTTTGTCTTCATCGCTAAGAGAACACGTCGGTAGTCATTGTCAAACAAGGAGTTTTTTTTTTTTTTTTTTTGATTTAATAGCATGTTGACAATGGTTTAATCAATTAAGTGATACGCATTTTACAATGCCAAAGTAGAAAATGTTTCGAATCGATATTAGGTGTTTAAGTCCTCAGATTATCTATATCCATAGGGGATATATTAGTTTTGATACATAGTTTTCCTACAAAAACCATTTGAATACTCTACCCCATAGCATATACAGAAGAAAAACTTTGTTGAACCATAAAATATTTTGATAAACTGTCTGAACAATATGTCGTGACAACGTCACTTTCTACATTCGCCATAGGGCCCACATTTCAGGGATATTTATTTCAACGATGGGATGGGATAGGGTATTCAACGATCTGCACAGCCTTCTCATATGTTTTTTGTACCCAGTATAGGGAAGCCGATTCCGAAAAGCAAATTTGAGAATTTCCTCATAACATTAGAAGGCTTGTCTGACTTCAGCTTCGCAAGAAGTGGGTCAATAAAAAACCTCCTCTCTCGTTAAAAATTCTACCCCGTAGCTAAATTTTAAGACCTTCAGTGACTAGGTCTTTAATAAATAAAGAATCGACTCTCATACTCTATCACTTAATCAAAACAACCACATCGCTGAAGAATCCATACTTTATTCAGCCTTGATAATTATACGCTCAACGAGTAGTCTCACATGTGCGATAAACCCAAGACGACCACTAGCCAAGTTTCCTTAAATGCAGACATTTCAAAATGTATCAACTATTGCAGTACTTGCAAAACGACTTCCAAAACCCCAAACCAAACTGCTTTGCCCATAAAGTGTCAAATTCATTTATGGCAATTTGTCTAGTCGCACCCAAGTCATACGTAGGTACATGCGCTAGGTAATCCGACTCTAATCCGAATTAATTTAAACTTCTCTAATGAAACTGAAGTACCAAGATCTTATACGACCCGAGAAGTGCTTATGTCATTGGGCGTCGCGTATCGTCGCGTCCAACTAACTAACTGACATAATTGAATGGACGATTAAATTCCAAATCTACCGGAAATAATCATAATCTCCTTAAAATCTTAACTTCGAGCCGCATCCACGCACCAACAATGAACTTAACAACCGACAAAATTAACACTTACTTTAGTCTTGACATCATCAACAATCAGCATGGCTGGGAGTTAACTGGCAGATTGTGTTGTTCTTCCCCACCCTCCGCATAGTGCAGAAATAGATATTCATAACCTTGAAGAAGTGTATAAGGTTCCTGGTGATCAGAGTAGGCACAGATTTGCGCCAATCTTTACTCGCGCACACAAAGCCATTTGTTTTTTTTTGTATCCAGAACGTGGGAAGGATACGAATATGAATTACACACCCACCTTAAAGGTGGGTATGTACACTTCAATTGAAACAATGTCTAGGCTAGAAGCATAATTATTCTCGTAACCGGTAAATTTTTGCACAAAGTGATTGACACCATGAGATTGGCACACCATCTGTGGGCGAAGTGTTAGTGTTTGTTTTGGTATTCTGTCAATAGAGGCGAAAATGAATGTTCAAACACTCCTTTTTGCTTCCGCGTGTCAAATCCTTTGCACAACGCTCAAATCATTGAATTTTCAACATAACAAAAAAACAACATGGCGGTTTTAATCTAACAAATTTCGAGTGTCCCTATTGAATACTACCCTCTACAAGTGCGAAGGGGCAAATTGCAGTCGAGGATTTATGATGAAAATTCTGGTGGAACACAACTTTTTTAATACCAACATCAAAATAGGATCACATTTTGTTCCTATTTATAATATATAGCTATGGAGTCGCAGACATAACACGCAAATGCCATTTGCAATTAACAATACCGAATAGGAAATATCGGTGTAGGGAGTTTTGTAGTTTCAACGTGAAGTGTTGGGGCTACGATAACCCTGTTTGACATTTCCATCGTCCACATTTGACAATGATAAATAAATAAAATAAAATCACAATTAAATGGCGATCATCGATTTGTGTGTAGGTACCAAATTCGACTCGATATATTGGAGATCGTTGATATATCTCGTGGAATTCGGGGTCCACAATTAGCTTACTTTATTAAATGAGTTACCAGTTAGCACATACCTATAGGTAATCGAGTTGCAACTGAACAACGTTGACATGTATTTTTAAAAAAGTTAGCTCACTCGATGTTTATCTACTTAGCTTGCAAACACATTCTTTTCAAAGGAACCTACAGACGTTATGTATATTTGGGATATTGATTTTTTTCGGATAAATTCATCCAAATCGTTAGCCAGTCATAACATCTACTTTAAGCTAGGTTGATTATATTTTTGGTAAATCAATTTTTTGGTTATGTCTACATTACATTTTTTGAAGTAAATTTTATTTTTTTAATTTGTGTTTTGGAAGCATTGAATTCTACTCTGTTGGATTTACCACATTTGATAATGCTGTCAAGGTCGGAATTCAATTAGCTTAACATATTTTGACGTTTTGAGTCCACATTCGAAGATGAGGGACGAGGACCTGAAAACGAATATGAGAAGCTGAGGGTACTGTGATCAGCAAAGGAATGAATTGGATTAGAAGTTGCAGACAGGTGATCTTTTAAAAAAAAATGAGAAAGAGAGTCGGAGACAAAACTGAGCCTTGAGAGACACCAGCATTTATTTGGTGAGTTGGAGACTTGAAGCCGTCCAAAACAGCCGTCCATTTTCGACAAAAGGGCTTGATGCCAAACCCTGTCAAATGCCTTTGAAATATCAAGTGCAACAATCTTGCTTTCACCACCATGATGGATTGATTGGTTCCACTCTTCGGTGAGATATGTCATCAAATCACCAGTATACCTGTTGGTACAAACAGACAGCTTTGGTTGAAAACTTTATCGTATATAGATTACATGTCAACTTTATACTAAAAATATTCATTGGCAAAGATCAAATAAAATACAACAACACATTTATATATCATTGTGGTAGGTTTACCAATTGTAAACCAATTGTAAACCTACCACAATGTACTCAATCGGTACTAATTTTTTAAGTTCTGTGTCATTTGCAACACTGCGACACTTTCTTTTAGGAGGTCTTTGAAACATAAGCAAACAAACATTCCCGAAACGCATGTAAGTAAACGCATCACGTTGTTTTCACACACCATTTGGTATTCTTAAAGGATGTGTTCGCTTCAAGAATCTTACATTTGCAATCATATTATAAAGAGATTTCATCAAAAACTGTCATATGAAACCAATTAAGTGTGCAAAGTTTCAATTTAATCTGTAGTTTTAAAGATTGCTTTACATACATACAAGTGAAGCTAATAAAAACGTGTCAAAAACCCCTTTTCATTTTCATGCTTTTCCTTAACTTTATAAGCTTAAATAAAAATGAGAAAAAAACAGAAATCGGTGATCTGGTTGTCATTTTCCCAACTAAATATTGTTCATTTTTATTTTTTGCAATCGAAAATTAATATTTTTTTAATTTTATCCAAAGCAAATTATTTCAGAAGACACATTTAGGAGCGTTTGCCTAATGGATGTGTTAACGGCAGCCATTTTGAGTACAATCGTTTTCGATAACAATTGAAATAAATAGATTTGATAGCACATTTTTCAGGCTAAGGGTGTAAGACTAGATAATTATCCAGACTTAACGAAATCTTTTGTACGGAAATTATTTTCCAAGCAAATAAACACCTAGTGTCAAATCCTATTTTGTGTTAAAAAAATTTAATAAACAATTCAATAACAATATTTTTTGACCAATATTGTGTAAATAACTTAAATGCCAAAAAGAAGTTAGTTAAATCAATAGTCTTGCATCATTCTAACTGGATCCAAAGGTAAACAGTAACTATAAATACCAATTGTCATCTTTCAAGGTCAACAAACTAAATGGCGGATATTTTAAACAGAAATTAAGCATACATTAAAAAAAGGCAAAAGTAAATAAATCAGAAATTCCCAAAGGAATTTCGAACCAATTATACAACACGTAACAGCACCCAGCACAATGAGAACCCTCTACAAGAGTTGATTGTCTTCTTGACAGCTATGCTGCGTCAAATCAATTTTGACTGATTATGTATTCAAATCAATGCGGAATCGAAGTTTGGTGTTAATGTTGACAACATTTGGCCAAAAATTAGGTTAGCGTGTCTTACGTATTCCCTCTTTTTTTTGTCTATTATCTAATGTCAATAGATTATCAACTAGTTGTCATCTCTGCTTCGTATATCGGTATCGCCAGCTAATTTAAATAACAAAATTCCATAATGAGTGAGCAGCGGTCATTAATTAATGCAACGCATAACAGTAATTTTGACACATAACGTATGTTTGAATGGAATTGGCCAAGGTCATTGCATGGGTATATTGCTGTTACATATACTCCGCTTTATAGGGTAAAACTTTATTGCTAATTACAGTGGCAGAGGTATTGTTAGATGCAAATTTTGACAGCGCCAGCGGTAGGTTCCCAGTCTCCATTGTTTTACTAAATGAGTGTGCGATATGACAAATGACGAGTGGGAGGTTATTATTAACACAACACCGTACAAGTGATACATGCGTGGGAAAGGGAGACCTTCAATCGGCTTGAATAACGAATGAGTTCAGATGTTGGTGTCAAGCGTGAAGAGTTTTTTTCGTAATTCTCTTAAGGCGTTTTTAATTTAATGATTCTGACGTTTGTTTATCACAACTAGGTGATGCGTAACAAATTTGGGATCACTGTTGTCAGTGACGTGACACCTTATAGGAATTTCCCATCGAATCATGACACTTGTTTGTTTGTAACTCAAGCCCAAACAACTCCATGCCACATCACAACTACATTTCAACTACAAGTTCAAAGCTTTTCGTGTTTATATTTGTGTAATCCTCATTTGATTACACTTCACTGAACCTAGGCTAACAAATCATTTCAACAAACATGACGTCTAATTTGTGAATCGGTGACAGTAAAACGCCGCCAAACTGGTCACCGCACAGCACGTGCAGTAAGCACTGTGCGCTCGCTTTTGGTTGGTAGCACTTCTACTTCCGACTTCCCGCCATCTGCAGCGGCGTGATGAGCCATCGTCAGGCATGCAATATACTGCGCTCGCAGTAAACTAAATTTGCGTGTTGTCACGACAAACACGACCGACAGACCGCAGTTCAAGATCGACTCGAGAAAAACAAGATTAAAAATTAAAATCGAGTTTCTCTTAAGTTATGATGCGATTATAGATTGTTTGCGAATGAAGACAGCAAATCTGATGCAGTGACTCAGAAAAAGGTTAATTGAGTCGCGGTATTGCTTTAAAATTATGTTCCATTTGATGCCAATTATCATTCAATGAACCAAAACAAAGAAATGACATTTAAGTTTCATTCTGAAAAAAAAAAATAAATAAGATTCTTGGCGCTATCGTAAGAAGGAGCAATATCGGTTGAAGCAATAAGTCGGTGAAGTAGGATTCAACACTTAATTCTACTGATTTCGAAAGACGAGACTATGTAAAGAATATTTTGAAGCAGATGCATCTTTTTGAATCATATTTATATATTAAAAATGAAACCCGTTTTCCGTTGTCACGACATAACATGAAAACGGCTTGACCGATTTGGCTGATTTTTTTTTTGTAGTTTTCTAATACTCTGTACAAGGTTCTTACGGAAAAAAATATTGAGAAAATCTCTCAGGTCAGTTTTGAGAAAATAAATACTACTAACACTAAAATACTATTACGGACCCTAAAACGAAACAGTACCCGGGCGAAGCCGGGCCGGGCAGCTAGTTTTTTATAAATTAATGGTTTTGCATTGAAAAACATCGATTTCCAAGAAATACTTTTGTACCATTAAACATTTAAAGGGTCCAGTCATATATATCATTGAAAAACCTCATTATAATTTTTCTTTTACTTCTTGCGGCTTTATTATTGATTGATTGATTTGTTATGGCAACAATTCACCAATGATTGAATATTGGTGAATTGTTGCCATAACAAATCTTATGAGTTTTAAAAAATTATTTTAATCTTTAATTAAAGTTTTCGCAAAAAAATAACTTTTTGTTTTTCAATGATCAAGATTTATTTTCCTAAAGAAATGTTTGTCATTCCACCCAAATTTCAATTCCATCATGTCTTGTGTTCCAATGAAGTAGTTGTTTCATGATAGCTATAACTTTACCATTACTTAGAAGGAATTGAGTACTTCACGATAATGTCGTGACAGCTGACCAAAATTGTTGGTACTAATTTATAACAATTTAACCTTAATTTTTGTTAAATATTAAATTAAATTCGAACTAAATGAAAAAACAATCCTTTCCAGTTACCAAATACCGTTATCCTCAAAATTTGGGTTACATTTTAACGAACATAGCAGCGCATTTGTTAGAGGATTACTCAGAAATTTTCTTCCGCTATCCCAGCTACATTAGCTAACATGTTTTTTTGAATAAGTGGAACAACATTCTCCGCAGAGGGCACATTTTTCTGTTAAAAACGATTTCCTTACTTCGCAGCTTATAATACGGATGAATTATTTTCGTAATACGTCAAAAATGACCATCTGTACTCTTTAAGAAATATGGGTGAGGAAATTAACCCAGACAAATTTTTGTCTCAGCTAATTGAAAATAGTCTGCGGGTTCTCAGATAAGGATTCGGGTTCCTCTTAAGGATTTTCCAAATATCTCGAATTTGAATAAATAATAGGTGTAGTAAAACGAAATCTATTATTGTTCCAATAGATGCTTTAGTACCATGTATCTCGCGTTGTCTACGCGCGAACGGACTGCACTAAATGTTGATAGAAAGATAATATTTTGTATTAAAATAAACTTTCCGGATAGTACTGTGATTGATAGCGAAAATACGCCGTATTTTATTTTCGATGAAGGCGAGAACAAAAGACAGGCGGCTGAAAATATACTAAATAATGTTTAGGTCTCCTCGATCCCGCTTCGGTGGCAATAACATCAAGGAAATCGTCGCATCAAACTGTTATTTAAGAACGTTTTCGAAGGACCAGATGCTAAACATTAGACATTGGAGCATTTGGCATAAAAAAGAACTCGATGTATGGAATTATGGATACCACACATGTCAACCGCATGAACTAAATTTCCGGCTGAATTCCAAATCGTTCAAAATGCTCATTGTGAATGCATACTGCTTTTCTGTTTCTGATGTCATTTTTCTAAATACCTTTGCGCTGATTTGAATTTGTTATGCATCACAATCATTCACGATGATCTTTTAGATTTTCTTTGCTCATTTGGTGCGTTCGCAAAATATTTTGGAAAAGTATACAGTAATCCGTACAGTTTGCGTTTTGAAACGCTTGATTATTCAGTTACGCAAAGGACTGTGACGCTGCAGAATCTCAACAAAAACGAACCGTTTCTGATGCGGATGTGGACTAGTGACAAAAGTGGACCACTTCCGACAACCTAAAAAAAAGGCCGCGATGGAATCGTGGTGAGCCGGTGCAGAAATTGGTCAAGCCAGGAAGGTTATGCCGTGTGTTTAGTAGTATTAGCTTAGTCAGACCAGTACTATAAACATCTGGACCATCTATTGAAAGCAATCACTCAGAAGTATACAGCTTTGACCAATTTGACATGAGTTGTCCTCCATCAGGACAACTAATATCGATAGTACTTGCGAGCTAGGTCCGGACTATAGCATTAAATGATTACCACCTGTTCGTGTTAACGTAAGCGACTGTGCTGGTAACAACTACGCCTCTAGACAGGCTTGTGAAAATCAATTGTCCAAGTTGTATGGAATATGGCTTCTATGACACAGAAATAATGAATTTACCCTTAAAATGGCAAATGGTTATCAGACGACTTATAGTTGAAAAGGGGGCGTGGCAGTGGGCGGATTTCAAATTTTTTTACACTTGTTCTGCTGGGAGCAACAAAGAGCACGTGTACCAAATTTCATCCTTCTAGCTCAAAATTTTCAACTGGTGACGTACGTACGGACGGACAGACATGGCTAAATCGACTCAGCTAGCGATTCTGAGCCGATCCATATACTTTGAGGTAAATTATTTCTATATGTTAAAAACTATGTATCAAAACTAATATACCACTATGGGATAGGGTATAATAATGGATAATGCTACACCTTTATAAAAAGTGTATTTATATTTCTTTTAGTTTTAAATGCATTCTTTCCGCATTTAGGTGCATACAAATCCACTTTCTACTGGCGAATAATCTACTGTAAAAATAGTGTATCAAATACCATCTTTAATATGAAGGCCAAATAAAAGTGGGCATGGTTAACATGTTTCTTTAAATGGAATTTAAAGAACCATATTCTATAATCAATTTTTTTTAGTTTCTTTGAACTTTTTCAGTAAACATTTTTTTTTATTTTTTTTACAGACAAAATGTTGATATAAATTTTGCTTTATCAAGCAATTTTTTTTATATATTTTAAACTTTAACCAGAATTTATACATTCAAACCAATTTTAGCAGATCCATCATCACGAAACAAATTTCTTCAAAGCTAGTTTTTACAAAAAAAATTTGTTGATCTCAATGACCTCCAAAGACGCTTGCGAAAAGCTGAGGGCAAATGCATACTTATGAGGATTTTCTTGCTACGAGTTCGTCAGCATCAGCACTAGGCTTAAGTGCTATTTTTAAATAAGAGTGGTTTTCTATCATCAAAGTGGAAAATTTACAACAGTTCTCAAAATCATTATTTTCTTGGTTTAAAAAAAGCATATCATGGGGCCTGCTACCAAAAAACTATCCACCCAAAGTTCCTCAGGACGCTATATCAATTGAACTGACCATGTTCCTTTCGTAGCGCAATTAATGTATGAACAAAAATTTGTATATAAAATTGATGAAAATAAAATATGTTTGCAGATTTTACCAAATAAATAAATCCTAAAAAACAAATTATTTCTCTATGTTACAAACTTAATGTCAAAACTAATATACCCCTATAAAAAATATAAAAATATAAAAATTTGAATACCTATGTCTAAAACCAATTTAAACATCACATGGGTTATAACAAAAGTTACAAAATTATTTTTGGGACACCAGGTTTGGCATACCCAGGGCTTAGCTTTTTCTCACAACCTAATATTTTATTTAGGCTGTGTGCGAATTGTATTAAAATGGGCGTTCAATTTTTTTCCAATTTTGACATTTATGAGGGGGTAAAAAACATGTTAGAAAAAGTTGTCGAAAAATTACACTGCACAGCTATGTTGAGGTTTTTTTTATAAAATGTATGCTATGGAATTTGAATCCACCAAACCGATAAAACTTTACTTCAGCCAATCTTCGATATTAGCCCGAGTGTGTTTCTGTAAAGGTTGGTCAAATCGTTCCAGCATTTGAGACAGACAGACATATAAATAGACGTAGGTAGGTACCTACCTACTTGAAACAAAATGGGTTAAGGTTCCCGGTTCGAGAAGGACTGATTTTTTGCAGTACTTACCTAAAATTCAACTAAACCTATAAAAATCGTTTTTTCCTAGCGAATAGGTTCTAGAAATAGGGGCCTGATTGAAGTCGAACTCCACAATTTTTATTTTGGGCATGTACCCATGTTGTATGTTTTGGTACAGATTCTAATCGAATTAAGCACGCTACGACTCAAATCTAATACCATAAAAGTGTGTTTGGATGAGGTTTCCAATATAATAAGTCAAATTTGGACTTAAAATATTTTTTTTTTAAACTTAGAATCGTTTATTTTATTGTACCTTTACATTTTGGAGAGGAAATTTGTTTCTATTTATTTTCAAATTTGGTAGGTAGTTGATTTGGAAAAAAATACTGAAAAAAAACTGATCGGGACACGTACCTTTCACCCCAATGACAACTATATGTAATTGCAAATATACCTATTTGCGATTGCAATATCTCTTACTTCCCCATTCTAAAACTGTTAATCAGTTCACAAACATTTCACTTTTATTTTAATTTGCAACATTCCGATATTTGCTTTATTCTTCAAGCCGACAACAGTTTAATGATCTTCGTTTAAAAATACAAATTTCTATATCCAACAACACAATACAACCAACCCGGTCTACTAAAATAGAAAAAAAAATTTCTTTTTTTTAAAGGGTGACTTCTTCCGTTTCAATGAACTCGAAAAATTCCAATTAAAATCGCGAACCACTAGAAAATGCCCACTACATGTACCAACAACACTACACGAAATTCCGATAATCTGCACTCTTCCATAAAATAATACAAACATTCCCAAAAACAACAAAAAACACTTCTTCAAGTTGATAGGTAGCTAGGTACTTACCCATAGCAAAAATGCAATCCAAATAGTGCGCTTCATTTCCGCAAACTTCTTCCTCGTCGCTTCCCTTTTGGCAAATAAAATTTATTCCAAACACAATTCGAAAACAAGAAATCAAAATACAAACAGCGAACTAAAATTCAATTCGTATCCTACTCTCTGTCTACAATCGAATAAAGTTCGTTCTCATTGCATCACAAAAATTCCACAGAATCATTCATAAACGCGACCAAAAAAGAACCATCTGCAACTAGTACGATTTCCCCAACACCGCGCACGCATTCACTCTTTTTTTTGCACCAAATCACTTCTTTCGAAAATAGTGGGAAAAAACAACGAGAAAATATTTTTTTTTTTGGAGGGAAACTCGCGAAAAGCGTTACAAAAAGATAAATCACCACCAAACAGCGCCAACTACATGCGAGGAACAACAACAAAGTGCACTCTCTGAAGTGCCCAAAGAATGCGAGCACACACGGAAAATAATTTTCAATCCGATCCTCAACTCAAAAAAAAAATCCGAAAAATACGAAAAAAAAACTTTCATTCGCAGTACGGTGCCGATGCCGAGTACAGAGTTTCCGATCGGAATGCAAAGTGAAGCACGGATTTTCCTCAAATCGAAACTATATCAAACTATGCGCACACACTCTCGTGTATCTATGTACCTCTGCGATCGTACAGATTGCGATTGCGATGGCGATGGCGATCGATCGACTCAACGGTGTAATTGCAGAAATAGTCACGTCTAACTTCGAAGCTGGCTAAATCGCCACTAAATCCCGGGTATACATTAAGCAACGTGAAAAGAGTTACACGACGAATTTCATCGCCAACAGCAGCGCAGCGCAACAGTAACCAGCAACTCAGCGATTCGGCGTCATCGTCTGATCGCGTCGGTTGGGTCGTTGTGTGTTCAGTTCGTCGTCGTCGCCGTTGATGTCGATTGAACCACAAAAACATATGCGAAACTTCTACTCCACGGCTGGCGAACGCCCGGCCAACGAGTATGAGTAGATCCAAAAGCTGTGGCAACTACGTGAAGCATCAGGGATGGTGGCAGCGATCGGCTTCCAATCGGGGCGGGCACGAGTGTGCGATTTTCGCCTCCGCCTTTGATTTTGTTTGCAGCGCGCAGCAGCAGCGGCGGCGGCGTATTTTCCCACCTGAACTGAATTGAAAATGAAAATGAGGAGGAAAAGCGTTGGAGCTTCAAGACGCCAGCACTCGTACAGTAGGTAGGCATACGATGGTAAGCTCCCGCAACCGGTAACAACTGACGAGAAGCAAATTGATGGCAGCCAACGCATGTAGGACATTATTTGCTAACCTATTGGCATGACAGGGGTATAGGGGGACCCCACACAACCTTGGAAAAGAAAACTTGTGAAAAATATTCGCCCTCCATCACGGCGCACAAAGACCGAACGATTGTAGGTGGTAGATGGTAAATGGTTGTTGATGGTAGATTGCTCGATGGTAGTGGCACAACCCATGTTTTTTCGATTCCATAATTAACTCACGCATATCGATAGATTTGCAGATACATTTTAAGTATCTTCTGGTGGTGGTGATTCAATTTAAGTGATCGCACGGAGTTTGATCGATTGCACGGCGGTTCCAAGTGAATAGCTCGCTATCGCTGGCTTCGATTGATTGCACGTAATTAGCCTTTTTTGCAAAGCACTTGTGCTCATCGCTGATGTTAATGATGCTTTCCGCGAATTTTGAGTTTTTGTGATTAATAATAAAATGGCTATGAACTTAAAACGTCTAAGCGGTGGGCAATAAATAAATAATCCTTAAATTAATGATGTGGCGCGGGTAATTGCTGTGAGAGTGCTAATATGATTAAGAAGACATCAAGTGGCCAGGGTTTTGTGGCACGATAATTCGCATTGGAGGTCGATAAGCATTTGAGTATCGGGTATAAGGGGTCATCTTATTAATCTTGTTCGCTGTGATTTTGATAAGGAGGAGAACTGGTTTTTAATCTGCAAATCCCTCGGAATAAACTAGTATTAGGGAGCATGTTAAAACATAGTTGGGGTGCTGATTGTTTTTCATATAATCAGAAACATCTGAGAAAAAGCCTTGATGTATGCACAGGTACTAAACGCTCCACGTAAAGCCTTATATTTTTTTTAATCAGTGTTCAGCTCTTGACTAGGCTGGGCATTTACATTTTTGATGGGCTAGAATTTCTCTCTTCTCTAACTCCATACAGCTGCAGCAGTTGTTGCAGTGGGTGGGCTACCACCCTGCCCACCTCCTTTCAGAATCTGCTTATTAGGTTTCGTATCCTTGTTAAATTTGTAACGTGGCCTCATATCTCTTATATGGCACACCTGGTTACGTTTCGGCATCTGTGTTCGAGTGCTTTATAAAAAAATTAGGTACTGCTACACTTTCGGTTTTTGAACAACATTCATGGTAATAAACACTGAAGCGTCGTTATAATGATTTTTTTTCAATTGTCCTTAATTGGGTGAAAATAATCAGAAAGCTTCTTAGCTCAGAAGAGACGAAGCATCACTCGCTAAGGCATTAGCTTGTTCGTTTTCGTTTATCGTGGCATGACACGGCTAGTTTGGATAACATCAACGCCGAAATAATGGGATTATAGCGGCTGGATTGTCAACAAAAAATACCGATATTTTGTCTGGGGGTGCGGTTGTTTTTGAAGTGTTTATGAAAAGTCATTTTGGGTATGAAAATATAATCGGTGGGACCATCGACCAACCCTCCTTGCATAGAATGATTTTATGTCCGAATAGATTAGTTATGTAAAAAACAACAGCATACAACCACTTATGTATCTATGTGTGTGTCCTTTTGTAGGTTGATGGGTCCAAAATGGATGGGGGAATTGGTGCAGTTGTTTACACAAAAACACTTATACTCAATAATCTCGTATGATTTGTTGATTATCGCGAGATGGTTGCCGGTGAATAAACATGTCGGTGTTGTTATGAGTGCGATTCGGACCCACACCTTCCACGCATTAGTTCATATAATCATCGTGCTACTGATACCGAAACCACCCAGTGATCGAGCTTCCAGATTCCTTAACATGTATAGCTAGACTTAGTAAAAAGATGAACTATGTATCTATGTGTGTGTCCTTTTGTAGGTTGATGGGTCCAAAATGGATGGGGGAATTGGTGCAGTTGTTTACACAAAAACACTTATACTCAATAATCTCGTATGATTTGTTGATTATCGCGAGATGGTTGCCGGTGAATAAACATGTCGGTGTTGTTATGAGTGCGATTCGGACCCACACCTTCCACGCATTAGTTCATATAATCATCGTGCTACTGATACCGAAACCACCCAGTGATCGAGCTTCCAGATTCCTTAACATGTATAGCTAGACTTAGTAAAAAGATGAACTATGAGAGCATCAGCATGGCATGATTTGATGGGACAAGTCATGCCAATGTTTGCAATGTTTCTTTGTACCGTCCTAATTTTTTCGATAATATAACGTTTTTTTTACAGAAAGCCACCAGATTAGTGTTCCATAATATGTTAGTATCACTCAAACTTAGTGTCATTCAGAGTGTCATCAGTCATTGGTTGTAGGCCAACCTTTTGTCGAGTTTTTACTACAAGCATAAAAGCTTTAAGATTTTATGGGTTTTGCCTCTCTGATAATGCGTCAAATAGGCATAGAAAGCTTTATATATTTTCTGGACTACTTGTTGGTTTTTGGATTGAATTTAGACGCTTTGAAGAACGGTGAAGAGCATTATTTATGTCACAGCAAGTTATGAGAGACAACTGCCTCGGATAATGAACTCCTATAATACAGCCAGACCTGAAATGACCGTTGACAACGACTTACTAGTATATACTTGAAAAGTTAAGCCCCTGTATACCCTAGATTATACAAATATTGCCCCGATTCAAAGACTTCATGCCCAAATCGGGAAAGAAAACATCTCCGCCGGGTTGATCGGAGACCACTGGCTTCGCTGATAATAGCTTCCGACTAGCTATTATCTGTGGAGCATGTATATTGTATAACTGTGATTAGCAGCACTATAGGTTTCCTCGCTTCAGTCGAACCTTCAACGCGAGGTACGCATCCAACACCCTTAATGTACATATACATTCTGAGGCCAACCAAATTCAGAGCTCAACTCTCCAAGGAGAAGAAGCTATAAATAGCTATAAAGCTATAAATAGCTTCTTCCCTGCGAGACCAATTTCCCAGGTCTCGCGATAAGAAAAAGAGCCGTCAATTTTACAAAAAAAAAAAAAAACGCTAAGCAACTGCTAGCTGCTTTCAAACTAGGAACGCACGCAATAGCTACTCAGTCACAGTACCATGCAGCATTTAGATATCCAATAACCATAAGGTAGAAATAGTTATAGTGCATGAAACCCATCTTTACCGTCCTTTCAACGATGTTTTAAAGCTACCTCCCAGTATTAAAATAGCTGAAGAACAACAAGACAGCTGCTTCTGATGGATAACCGAAATATTGGGATAAAGAGTAAATATAATTCATAAACGGACCATTCAGGTTTTCAAACTTAATTTGTGTGTGCGAACTTTAATCTTTAATGGGTATGTGCGAAGTTAAGTTTTACGTACACTTTAACGCCGATTTCGAGAGGTGATTTTGAGAACATTATCATGATAGTTGTATACTCTGGATGTTTGTCAGTTTTTGCAAGAGTTGCGGCTATAAAAAAAAGTGTTTACATTTGAGCCAGAAACAACACGCTAAGCCAACAGTGTGCCTGGTAGCGTACATGCACCAACCCATCAACAAAATCTGGATGGACGGAAGATGCGCGATGAAGACTGGTATATAAGCAGTATATCTCCTATTTATAAGAAGGCAATTCCATGTATACCATAGACATATTCCACATAACTTTCGCATATAACATCCTATCCTACCTATTGTGTGGAATTTTTAAGCCTTCCACACAGATAGGCCCGTACCTGTGTCTCTTTCGAAGATCGACCATAGATACAATTTTCAGACTAAGGCAAATTCAGAAAAAAAAAGATTTCAAGTCAGGATGCAATATCTTTTCATTGACTTTAAGGTGGTAAGATAGCTTCCATCGCCTGGAGCACTATACTGGAATTACGTAATTCCGGATTCTATCAAAATTGATGCAACTTTGTTGACAAGCGATCCAACGTTCAGTTTGGAAGCAACTCATCTGATCTTTTTAAACATGTTGCGGATTTCAACAAGGAGATGGGCTATCACGCGATTTATTCAATCTTGAGCTGGAACAGCCAGCGCGTAGGGCAGGACGGCACTACATCGACATCATTGGTCACTCACATCATGTCATTATAGAAGCATTTACTTACGAGCGGGACGATGAACGGAAGTAACGCGTCCTCGTCGATACTCCCTCTAACGAGGACAAGACAAAGTGTATATGCTATCAATAAATAAAGTAATATCTGCCCAAATTCTTTGGCCAAATATCACTGCTGATAGCAACAACTTGAGGTAGTTATAGACTACGTCTACCTTGGAGTCATTTCCAAAAATCCGAACGACACATAAGTGGGCGAAGACTGACACTAGCAAGCCAATGTTACTCTGGTTTAGTGAAACTAAAAATGTTTGTTTAAAAAAAAAAATATCTGGCAATAACGGCCCACACCTACCCTCAAACCGGCAGTCTTTCACAAGAGGTGGAGTAGAGAAAAAATTGCCTCTATCCTATACAAAACCGTGATCATCCATCATTTCGAAGGTTAGGACCCAATGGACACCAATACTTCGATTCCCAGCCAGACGTCGGAGGCAGTGGAGGAAAACCTCACCCAAGTAGAAACCGACCTCAACCAACTTAAAGTGTGCAACTGGAGGCTGTAAGCTAAGGACCCATACATTTGGTTCCAGATGACAAGGAAAGCAGATGCCAGGGTGAGGGTGTTTTACTGAACGACTGGAAGTCACATGTCCAAAAGCAAAGCAGATAGAAGTGGAGTGCCTTGTCTTAGGCAGATATCCTCAATGGATCGGGAGTCCGTTAAGTGACTAGAGACTGCGTTTTATGTTGCAGATCGATGTTTTTTTAATAACTTTAATAACTTTCATTGTTTGATTATATGGTCCTTAAAATTATGAATGGGATATGTATGGATTTTCGTAGACTTCTAATGTAACTTCAGAAATTTCGTTTCTAATGTTGTCCGTAAGTATTGAGATTGTGTTCTGTTGATGTACACCTTTTCCTTTAAGTACCCCATAGGAAAAATCGGTTAGCGTCGATATCACTACTTTTTGACAATATTCCGACTGGATTTCATTCATGTAAAAACAGCAACCAAATAAAATCGCACTGGAATACAAAACTCACTCTGCATGTAAGTGTCCAATACCATACCCATGAGCCATAAAATGTTGCGAGTAACAAGCAGAAGTTGACTTTTATTTTATGACCAGTTTAGAACCATCATCCTTTAGTTAATTTGGTCATCCATAACACGAGATTTGTAAAAAAAATTAGAACTGTCTACTGTCAAACAGATAACCAAACTCACATCTACCACTATATTCTCCTGCAAATCATCCTGCTACCGTCAAACAAAAGTGAAACACGTTCAAAGTTCAGTGCAATGTAGTTTCAGCCCCTCCATTTACAATGTTACACTGCTCATGTACCTCCTCGTAGAAAAGCGAACGGAATATGTGTCACTGGGGCATTTTTTGAAATCGAAATCTAAATTTACATAAAAAATAAGGAAATTGATTTATAATGGGTAGATGTTTTAGTTCCCACCTCTTTTGTTTGACCACAGTGCTGGTAGTCACTCACTTTACAATACGGAACGTGACTACTGCACCGGGCAATGGGAGAAGGGTGCGTTGATGGAATATCCAACACCTCATTATCGCTCTACATTGCCCGAAGACGCGCCAATGCGAGCGCGTTGAATGCGTTTTTTTTATTTTCCTCCATTTTTTTATTTTTCTCGGTTTTGTTACTTCTGCATGTAAACCACGCGGACTGCATTCGGTCATGTCGTTCTGTCAGTTTTCTCGCACCTTTGTCGAGCGATTTAGGTGGTGGATTACTTTTCGATTCGATTTTCAACCCGTGTGCCCGATGGGTATTTTAACGCCGTGCGCTCCGGACATGTTGCCCATTTTGAATTCCGTTGTCATCGATAACCGCGCATATAAATCACTATAACATGTCAGTCAATAGTGGAGCAGTGCAACGAGAGAGGTGATAACACGCCACAATATCATATATCAGATATGACATATCCATGGCAGGTTGTGAAATTTATTATCCGGCCGGTATTACCCAACGTGTGATGCCAACACTCGTATATCTAGATACATCTGATTGTAGAGAGTAAGAAGTTTTCTAAATTGAGTCAAAAATTTCCCAACTTGTCGTGATTCAATGCAGCTAAACAGCTTAACAGCTACTACCAACAAACGGCAAATAATTGGCACAATTTTTGCCAGCCTTACTTTGCATCGATAGTACGTGCGGTCCTCACGCATATTTAGCTACTTGTCAAGTTGAGCTTGTTGTTTGTCCGCGTCTATTGTTGGCGGTTGCGAACTTAATTTATTATACCAATCGGTCACGAATTCTGAATCGAGGCATTACACAATTATAAAATTATTAATTGAAGCTAAGCCCGCGCGACCATGCCCCGATGTGTCATTGTGACGCTGGAAACTTGCTCTGACTTGGTGCTTGGACGTACCTACTATAACGTGGAAGTTACATTGGTAGAATTTTTAATGAAACTGCGCGTGCAAGTATTCTCTCACGCACGTATGAAAAATGAAATTGTTGTGGAGCTTCTCTGCCTCAGCTAGTGCTACTGAATCACTGCTTTCCACAACGATTTATGAAAGTGATGGGAGTACCCTTTTAAGGAATGCTTTTATTATTACATAGCTTGGGTGTCCACACAAATGTATGGTGTTGGGGTTGGGGCATTGCTTTTGTTATGTAACCTCAGTAGTGGAATCGCTGAGAGGAGGTGTTCGAATCGAAAAATTTATGGGATTGACTGACATGACATGATTTTCCAGGTCGTTTACGAAAGGCTTTCAAAAAAGAGTTGTAGAGTTACGATGGCCGATGGGTTGATGTTGTTCAATGTTCAGGTCCGTTGAGGTGCCAATATATGAGCAATTGTAATCTGAAGTTTGTTCAAAAAAGGGGTTTTGAAAAATATGTACTGGTGCATGTTGCGAGAATTTAAGGAAAGGTGTGTGTAAAATATCCGAGGTTCGCCTGAAAGATGCCGCAGTGTCTTTTCATTGATTCAGAAATTATTATTTCGATCGGATGCCTTTACATAGTGAATAGAGTTATAGTTTAAATGGGAGTAGGAACATCAAATACTTCCAGACAATCAGTTAGGTTTTAAAGCGAGGCATCCCATTAATCATGCCGCGTCCGAACTGGTGTCTATTAATGTTGACGTTGAGAAGGTTTTCCTTACAATATGGTTAGATGGACTTTTCTGCATAGATGGACTTCTATGCTTATGGGAAAAAGGTTGCCGAATATGGCAAAGTATCTTCAAGTTGATAGTTGGATGTTGTTGAATGAGGATAAACTTGCCGAAGCCCAGTCATTATAACTTTGACTACACATCACTCGTGCTTTTTTTACCTACAAGTGGTAACCATCGGATACTGGTCTCATCTATCCGGATTCGACTTGCTAAACTAATAAGTGCGAGTGTTCATTACAAGACAAAAAACAGCAACACTATAAATAACAAGAATAGCACGGAATGAATACCCGGCCTGCTGTCCCAAGCGAACCAATTTGAACTACTTCGACATATTCGAAGAACAGGTTATCTAGGAATCTCAAGGGTAAGTCAGGCCCCTTGAACAGAGATGATAGCGGATAACCCGAAAGGCTGACGGCAGCGGTCAATCCTGTAGTGGATACTGATCGTCCCGTGCCCTGGGGGCATCTAATAAATTGGAACTGGCAATCCATGTTTGGGGTTGTGCTTTGTTTTAACTACCCATCCATGAAAAAAAAAACTATTGTTACGAACGAACGAGGTTCGTATCTGCACCTAGAATGAGAGAACAACTAGCGGAAGCTGTAAGCTGCTACAAAGCAGATATTACCGTCACCCAGGAAATATGATGGGATGGACCTGGCAAAAAAAATGAACACCTGAAACCGTTTACTAACAACATGATCAGTCCTTATCAGTATGGTTTAAGGCCACAACTGATCAAATCTTCATACTACGACAGATGCTGGAAAAAGGCAGCATACAAAATCATTTATAGAAACGAACTATACAGAACCAAGTCTAGTTTTGGTATGCCGCCCGGCGAGGCTAGAAATCATGGACTCTGCGAACCGAAGTATTGGTGCCCATTCGCTTTACGTGTCCTAGCCACCTTTAACGTCCAATGTTTTTTGACTAGGGGTATGTCGCTGTACAATTCGAACGGATCGTGGTTGAATCTTCGTCTGCATAGCGCGTTGAATCCGACCAATGATTTTAATATTGCCAGAGTATATTAGTAGTTGCACAGATTTATGGAAGATTGTGCCTTTGGTATTGACTCGGGAGTTTTGCACAATCTTCTCAAGAATGATGTTAAAGTAGTCACATGACAGCGCATCGCCTTGCCTTAATCCGACCCTGATGGAGCAGCGAGAATTCTCCATCGTCATCCTACACCAACGGACGAGTTTGGGCGGTATACCAAAACTAGACATGGCTCTGTGTAGTTAGTTCGTCCCGTGGTGGGTATCGATTTGGACTTCTTGGGTTTTTTCCTGGCCTAAAACCACACTGATAAGGGTCGATCAGGTTGTTGTTAAACGATTACAGGAGTACACATATTACGGCAGATAGGATCGTAGGCGATGTTGAGCAGACTTATGCCTTTGTAGTTGGTTAGTTAATGTAGTTCGGAGGGTGTCCTTTCTTGTGGAGCGGGTAAGCGATGCTAAGGTTTAATTCTTTGGTCATATTTTCATATTTGGACATATTTTGGCGCAACAGCTCGTTAGTACCCAGGGCCGAGCTTTTTCACAACCATTCATGTGTGCGTGTGTATACTTCTTGCACAATGGCGGGACCTCCTGTTTTATGTCGACTCCGAACGGCTAAATTGATATAAGCTTTTCTTGACAATTGATACTACTCGGATGATTTGTCAGATCATCACGAGAGGAGGGCCAGTGAAAAATCATTTAGGTGTTAACGCTGGGAATCGAACCCAGACCTTTTGCGCGGCAGTTCATCGCACTAACCATCGCGCCACTGGGCGCGAGTAATAATCTTACGCTTGAGCTCGTAGTAGTTACCAAAATACTCATAACCAAAGAGCATAATTTTGACGAGGGGAGATATGTGCTGGGATGGGATGCCTAGATCTAAAAAATTTTCTAATTCGCTGCTGTTCGGATCCTTCTGTTGATTCATTAAAACAAACTTCACAAATTTGTATGTAACATTAAGCTTAAATTGTAACAAACGCATTAATTGCCCCCGAGAAGTAATCCATATACCTACAAATTGTCAATTTTAAAGTCGCAGGCGTTGTTTAATCCATTTGTGCAGGACCACGATGAAAAATTGTTCGTTACTTTAGCAAGATCGGGAAGGACCACACTGTAGTATTCGATACTAAAAATTTTATGTATGATTTTATTATCCATATCAAAGAAGCACATCAACGGCGCTATACCATTAGCACACACCAACGATATTTAGTTTATAAATCGTAATCAACTTTATAACAGAGAAGGAAGCAGCTAAAATGGGTTTGGCTTCCCAGTGCGAATCGCAAAATGCAATACCAGACAACGGAAGATCGCCTGCTTCATAATGTCGATTATTATTAGTTGAGTATGCGGCGTTGATCCGTTCTTCTCAAATTCCCAATTTAGCTAATTGAGAAATAAAAAATTAATTTATCATGCCTCTGTAGCGCTCGCCATAGATAGTGACTCCTCGATAGGTTAGACCTGTTCCACGGTATACATCCATTTTGTAAAGAATTTCCACATCTTTAGTCACGATAGCGATATCCTTAGAAGGAACAGGTGGCCAGGAAAATGAACAGGTTGTGCAAAATTTAATCTCAAAAATCAGGAGAAGAAGATTTTCTTATATCAGAGTAAAGTATGCGTGTCAAACGAGGGCTTAGAAACCGTTGATAAAAATTCGTCGCATTATTCTTGGTTCCGATTGCTTCACGAGCGACATAGATTCAGTCAAGAAAAAAATACTACACATTGCTTAATAGGTAATAAACCACAGAACGTTTCTTTTATTCTTATAAATAATTTTATTGTGAACTACATTAAAATATTATTAAGGCTGGTATGCACCTCATACGAATAATAAACTACTCAAATTTATGAATTTCTAAGTTTCGTATAATTTTGCAAGTCTAGAATTTCGTTGATTTTATTCTGACATATATATTTTGCTAGTATTTTTCTCTCTCTTCCCTCTGTCTCTTATCTTTGTTAAGACTCATTCTATAAACTCCACTTAGATTAGTTGAGAACAAACTTTTTAGAATAGTAACTTCATATTTGTTGGTGAATACCAGCCTTAATGTATAAATTGTCTATTTTCTTAATTTATTTGATTTCAATAAAATTGTTCATACTCTGGTTAGCGCTTCTTTTTCGCAACCATAGTCCGTTCCATATTTTTCTCCCTGTTTACAGCGCTCGTCCATTCTTGAGAGCTTCCTTCAGAATCATCTAGTCCTTCTGGTAAATTAAAATGCACGCGCGATACTCGACGTTTGCGTAAAGTGTAATTCAATGAAGACTTAATTTTTCCACATATCCCTAAAAATTGAAGGCAATATTATTTCTTTCTTATGGCAAAAAAGGTATTATTTGGGCCTAAGCAATAAAGGTTTTTTTTCGACTTTAGGCATAATTCGGGTTTTGTTTAAAAGCTTTACCCGCCATTATGAATTTTGTTATACAGGTGGTACAGTTGTCACTTACTAGTTACTTAAAAGGGCACACACAACATACATGCTTGCATGCACAATAACAAATATGCTAAATGCAAATTGCGCAGTACGTGATTTCGACTGATTATGCTTGTCTAATGCCGATCATCATTACATTTGAAAATATGTTCTATTTCACTATTTTATTTTATTTTTTCGTGAATGGGTAATTTCGCTCAATAGTCTTGCATGTACTTACCTTACAAGAAAATAAGCATGCATCAATAGTTTTCATTCACCATCAGTGTAATGTTCATATTGGCACGTAGACACTCATGTCAAAGCCCAAATAATATACCACCCCATTTGCAAAAATGGGAGTTTTTTTCCAATATGTGCTGACTTTTACACCACCTATTATTCAAGTCGGAACTAAGCCGATTATTGCTAAGGCCTTTTTAGATCTTACATTTCAATTTCGGGATGACAAGAAGGGCTAATATGTACATCAGTAGCAAAAAGACAGTCCACATCAGCAATATCACATCCAAAGAGTTCGATTGAAATATATTTAGCTTTGATGCTGGCGATTTGAGATGATATGGATTCGGGTTGCGTAAGAGGTATTCCATCCACCAAACTGCTCGGTCTAACGGTTTCATTGGTTGATCTCGGAACTGTGCTGATCGCCTGCGAACATTTTCCGCCATTTTCGGATCTTCTGCAACTTTCTTAATAGTGTCACGTAAAATATCGGTCGTCATTGTTAAGAAATCAATTTTCTCTGCAACGCCAGCTAACATTGATTGACGTAGATTCTATAAAAAAAAAAGAAATAACGTTAATAAATCGTAAGCTACGAATGGATCATATGGCAAGGCCTAAGTACGATCGTCTGGCAGATTAGTGTGAATGGTCGTTAATCTATATATTTAAAAATGAAACCCGTTTTCCGCTGTCACGACATAACATGAAAACGGCTTGACCGATTTGGCTGATTTTTTTTTTGTAGTTTTCTAATACTCTGTACAAGGTTCTTACGGAAAAAAATATTGAGAAAATCTCTCAGGTCAGCTTTGAGAAAATAAATACTACTAACACTAAAATACTATTACGGACCCTAAAACGAAACAGTACCCGGGCGAAGCCGGGCCGGGCAGCTAGTAATTTATGATAGTCAAAATCGGATGTATGAAAATGTCCAAAACAATAGAAGTGATATAGAATTTTCATAAGCTATGACACAATTCCGTGTGGCTTACTTTTCTGCCATATATTTGATGCCCTGCCATCTAAAAGGCATTAAACTTGTGGCAAAATATGTGTCATATGATATGATTTACACACATAATAGGCATGTTTCCGAACTTTTGTTGTACAAATTTAAATAATATTTTTTTTTAGAGTGGGGGTAAATTTTCTCAAAAAAATAACAAATTTACGAAAAAGTACGGAAATGCATTTAAGTAAAAAACTGTAAAATTTTATATGTTGTTTACCTTTTTAAGGACAATGACATAAAACCATAAGTCAAAACAAACGAGCTATCGCTTTCAGATTCCGACCGACAGTTTTCTGATTGTTGACTGATTTTTGTGAAGAGCTATTTTTTTCATCTATTTTGCAAATGTTGTGCACAGGAAAGCCAAGAAGTAAAAAACAGTAAAAACCATATGAGAAGACTACAATCCGCTGTGTGAATCGTTGAATACCTTATCCCATTCCATCCCTTAATTAAAGATCCCCAAAAGGTGGGCGTGCTTAAAACTTGATCTAAAAAACGTGTTAAATAAATTAAAATTTAACAGAAAACCTGGTCCCGATGGTATTCCAGTGGTAATATTAAAAAATTGTTTATCGTCTTTTGTCGGTCCGTCAAAAAAATTATTTTACCAGAAGAATGGAAATATTCTTATATTACTCCAATCTTTAAAAACGGTTTAAGACAAAAAGTAGAAAACTATCGACCTTTATCGAACCATTCTGCAATTCCTAAATTGTTTGAAAGCATTGTTAAGAAGAAGATTTTCTTCGTAATTAAAGAGGTAATCTGGAATAATCAACATGGTTTTATTCGAGGTAGATCCTGTGCTACCAATTTAACTTTGTTAACTAATTATATATTTAACAGCTTTGAGGAACGATTACAGGTTGATATCCTCTACACTGACTTTACAAAAACCTTTGATAGAGTGCACCACACCCTACTTTTAGCAAAACTACAATCATTGCTCAATGCTTAAATGGTTTCATAATTATTTAACAAACAGAAAGCAAATGGTTAAGATCGATGGTTTTACTTCTCTCGCGAAATTGATGTAACATCCGGTGTCCTGCAAGGTAGCCATTTGGGCCCATTGCTTTTTACTTTCTTTTTAACTTTCTCTTACAAAGAGAAAGATATTGTTTTCGTGAAAATTTTCGACCTCGAGATTTTGATTGAATCTAACATTACGATGATAGCGGAGCCCAAAAAAGTGGTTTTTGGAATTCCGTCCGTCGGTCCGTCGTCCTAAACGGCTTGACCGATTGTCTTCAAATTTCGTATAAGTTTCTTTTGGTCATAATTCTAGGCCATTTTTTTTGTTTGCTTTTAGTCATGTTATTAACGGTACCTGCCATATAAACATTACACATAACCTCAATTTTCTCGAAAACGGCTCTAACGATTTTGATAAAACTTTATGTATACTATAAGCATATTAGTTCCAACAAAACTGTTCAGTTCAAACAAAACAAAACCCAGTTTTTTCGAGAAAATCCATATAACGGATTTTGTCATATAGGCCATATAAAGAAAATTGTTAATTTCTCGCAAACTACTATGTCAAATTGAATGAAATTTAATACATATACTACTATTAAAGTTTTAAACAATTCCACGTAATTAGTTTTAGCCCAACTATCACTAAACGGAATTTTCAGTTTTGGCCAATAACGAAAATAAATTATTATTCACAAAGACACCGATTCCTCAAATTTTGGAGTAAACGTTCGTACAATCACATTTCGACATTATTTGTATCATCTTAAGCATTAATAATCAAAATGCGTACCTACTATTTGAAAGTTGCGTACGACCCAGTCGTGCACCCACCACTCGTTTAATGAAGTTCATTATATTATTAAATTTTGCAACGGTTTAATTTTTGCGGACGATTTAAAATCATATTCTCGTATAAGTAACATAATATACTATATACGTTTTCCGTTAGATATAAGTAGTTTGTCGGCATGGTGTAATCATAACGCTATGGAGCTTAAAATCTCGAAATGTAAAATTTTACAGCATTCCGTATAAATGCACCTATAATAAATGATTATAAGGTATATGAACGATCTTAGACTATAGCGTACGGAAGAATTAAAGACCTCCGGGTCATATTTAACAAACAATTAAAATTTTCTTCGCATTATGATTACACTATTGCAAAATCAAACTCAATGTTAAAACTTAAAACTGTACTAGGTATGCATTCCGTTAATTATTTACGTTTCAAGAATTGCCTAGTTATGACAGAAGATGTGAACAAATTGGCTTGCAAACCTTAAGTTTCAGGCGTAAAGCATCTTATATTATGTTTGCTCGCGATATTCTGAATTATTTTTATTTTAGGGAGCGGAATTTTTTAATGGTACACTCATAAAACCAACTATGGCAGCATTGCAGCAATGAGCTTATTATTATTTTTATGGAAAACGTCAGCAAAAAGATTGTCTAAATATTATATTGCTCAGACACTTTTTAGTAGTAGTAGTAGTAAGTAGTAGTATGTATTAAGTATTCTAATCAATTTGTTGACTTACACGATGTTGATCGAGAAACAATGGAATTCCGATCATTGGAACTCCTCTCCATGTTGCCTCTTGAGAACTCAAGCCACCGCAATGTGTAACAAAAGCTTTTACCTTGGGATTAGCTAAAAAAGGAAATGAAATATATTTAATTTAAGGTATTTTATTGAATTTATTATAGGGGTCGTAAATTAATTTAACTTAAACGTAAATTTACTCGTTCTTACAACGAGTAGTCCACATTAAAAAAAAAACTCCTCCTTATTAAAGGGTAGCTTTGCTATGGCAAACATTAGATGTGATTGTGAATAATTTATGAAATATATATCTGACAAACTAGCGTTATATTTTTCAATTTGCATTAATGTATTTTTTTAACGTTTATTTATTCATAATTTCTTTAATACTAATTAATAGCCTAAATAAACTTAAAGACTAGACATTTTTAACTTTTGCCAAAGTAAAAGATCATTATGGTTCGCATTAGATGATATTATATAATTTGTTTGTTTAATTCAATATTAATATTTTTTGTGAATTTTTGTATTATTGTTACGTACTATATTTTTTTTGAAAATAGGAAAATGTGAATCAAAACCTATTAGAAGACAGTCGCAACTTTTTTTTATATAAAACTAAAACTTACAAGACTAACTTAACCTATCTAGGCCCTGTCATGTGGTGAACTGGTGGTTAATTCTCTCAGAAAATATTTTGTATCCATTTTAAGGAACAACAATAATGAACATGCCACTGAATGACACTTTAAAACCAGGAACGATATCAGGGCTGCCTAGAATGCTTATCTGTAGCTGTAGCTTTTAGCCGAGTGAGAAGTTAAAAAGAGGGCAATCCGTAAGCGCTACACAATCAGCCATATCAAGGTGTCCGTCGGTGACGAAAATTCTCCGATTTAGTACGATTCGGAGGATTTTTGTTTCGAGGTATTCTTCCGAAAAGCGAATAGCGTTGAACTCCGTTCATGAGCATTTTTTGTTCAATTTTTGACAGCTAAGTGGAATTATTTTTTCGATTTCCTTCGACACAAATTCTTCGCGGAATTTATTTACGAATTTTAGTGATTTGAAGCCGTTGCATTTGTCTAGTACTTTTTCCGATGACACATACCTCGTATGGAAGTTGAACATCCGACGAAGTATGCGTTGCGAAAAATTGTCGGCTCCGACGGATACCTCGATAGGGCTGAATATGTATCTCCAAATCTCCATCATATATCTGTAGCTTGAAGTTGAATGGGGGCAACGTTTGACACTTAAACATTTGCACGTTTTGGTTCTTATTTCAAATTTATCTAAGGCGACTAAGTTTTTTTTTATCGTGCATCAATTTGTCTTCTATTAAAGTTTTGCTTTGCGGGTTATTTGATTCATCTTCACTTGATTTACAATTATAACATTTTTCTTTATTTAATTGTTTTCTTTAAATAATTTAATCTGAGTTTTTTTTTTGCCATGGATTCTAAGCAGCTTTATTTAATTTCAAAAAAACTGATGAGAGGAATGAGAACTTGAAAAACATTGCTGCCAATTTCGAATGATGAAGATTTTTAAAGGAAACATTCAAAATAAATAAATTTGTTTTTTTTTAAAGACCGATTTTTAAAGCTCCATTTATTATTAGAAATATTTAAATGCATAATTTAATAACCCTTGCCAATTAAAAAAGTTGAAATTTATTTTACACTTATAGTGCTCGCTTTTCCAAATGTAGATCTGAGATGTAGATACACAAATGTTGACAGATTCAGATTTTGACAAGAAGTCTATAAACCAACGAGACTTGTATCTCTCTTTTGACAGCGATACAACATATAAGCTACAGACACGCATTCTAAAAGGCCCTTAGGCAAATCGAAAAAATATCGGCCGCCGCACAGTGGGCCACTTTTTTAAATTCCGTAGGAAATATCATATTTCGCATGTGCTTAAAAAAAAATAATTTATTTATCGGATTAGGAAATTTTGGAAGTTTCACAAGCCGAAATAAATTAAAATCGGTCGAAGGATTCGGCTGATACAAGTAGTAAAAATCAAGAAAAAAATGTTTTTTTTATGAACAATTTTAGAGTTCCGGCGTAAAATTTAAAAATTTTGGAATTTTTTTGAGCTTGTCAAAGGACACGACAAGAGGTACTCCACAAGGGGGGGTTATTTCTCCGCTTCTTTGGCTACTGGATGTCAACGAGGCATTGAAGAGACTGGAAATCATTGCTACAAAAACAGTGGCTTATGCAGACGATGTTGTTCTCATGGTATGTTGGAAATTCCCATCGACTCTAAGCGCAATCATGCAAACCTAGCCTAAATATATTCTGTAGATGGTCAGAACCATGCGGCCAGGGTGTTTATCCGAAGAAAACTGAATTAGTACTCTTCACTAACAAAATAGCAGTCCCAGAGTTTATGGCACCGACTTTGGGAGAGTCCAAGTGCCAAATACCTTAGGGTGATACTTGATAACAAGCTAAACTGGAACCTGAACATCAACAAAAGGGTTAAGAAAGCTAACATTACACTATATAGCTGCAATAGAATCTGTGGTAAGAAATAGGGCCCCTCCCCGAAGGTCAGCTGGCTATACACAGCTGTTGTCAGGCCAATCCTTACCTATAGTTGCCAAGTCTGGTGGAATTCCATGAAAAAGACTAAGCATTTGACCGAATTAACAAAAGTTCAAAGAACAGCATGCGTCCTCATAACAGGAGCCATGCGCACCAGTCCCACAGCAGACTTGGAAGTAGTTCTTAATCTTCCACCAATTGATATGATACAGCAGCGAAAAGCGCAGCTCGCCTCAAAGAAGTGGGTAAACTGTGTTTCAAACCCTTTGGTCACAGCACAATGTTAAAATTAGTATAGCATACGAGAATGGGATATCTGACTTCACCACCCCATATCTCGATTTATTAGCATATAATACTCAATCAGAATACCAAGTAGAGACGAATGGTCGTCGAATACTGTGCTATACAACACTGAAATATCAATATATAAAATGGAAAAAGGAGTGGGCCCTGGGGTCTACGTCTACTTCCTTCCTTCCTTCCTTCCTTCGACTACCAAACTCATGCAGTATATTCCAAGCAGAGATCCTAGCCATACCCGAAGCTGCCGAATCGGCTAGAGTATTGGACATATTACAAGAGGCTATCTCCATTTACGTAGATAGTCAAGCGGCCATAAAACCTCGGCAACCAACATAATAAAATCACGAATAGTTGGACGCTGCCGCACAGAGCTAAAGGCTCTTTGTAACCAGAATAAAGTCCAAATTATCTGAGTGCCAGAACAAAACAGGTTGACTAGGATCGTCCAGCTGCATCTCCTTATGCGACAGTAGGGTTAGACCCCCACTTGCTTCCAAAAAAAACAGGCAATAACTTGATATACGCAAAGTGCAACAAATTCTAGGTGGCAAAACATTAACACTTGCAAACACATGAACGACCTTTGGAAACAAGCGGTAGCAAATCAAACCAGCTTATAGCTCTAAACAGAGCTTTCATTTCTATAGCGGTAAGAGTGATAACAGGTCACAACCTATTGGGTAATCACTCCCATAGAATCGGATCAGCTGACTCACACCAACTATCGTCCGTTTTTGCTGCAATTCGGGATGGAGCAAGCATTTGTTTGAAGCGGAAGGAACAACGCAGATCACAACTTAAGTGTGACGCTCACGATTTTTTTTTGAACATTATTTACAGGTGCACATCTCTTAACAAAGGGTATCGCTATGGGCCCACGTAGACCTATGCTAGTTTGACGACTCACCTGAGTGTAAAAAGCCCATTAAACCTAGCCTACAAGAATGTACCAAATTTTTTTTTAATATTGTAAAAAAAATTTGGATAGCTGAGTTGAAAAAGAAAAAAAATTTGTTGAGTTGAGGTATTTTATTTTGAAAGGACTGATGGAACTGGTAGAAGTTTGCGTACGCCGCGCTATCGGAAGTATTTTAACAAGGTCGATACGAGTGAGAAAACGAAGAATAAGTTTGAGAGGCCGTTTACGTAGACTAATTTGAAAGACAGTTATTCGGCCCTAGCGAGGTATCCGTCGGAGCGGAAAATTCTCCGATTTTGTACGATTCCGATGATTTTTGCTTCGAGGTATTCTTCCGAAAAGCTGTTCGGAATATTTCTCCGACATTTCGTAACGCATCCCAGCGAATTGCGTTGAAGTGCATTCAGGTGCATTTTTTGTTCAATTTTTGACAGCTAAGTGCAATTCTTTTTCCGATTTCCTCCGACACAAATTCGTCGCGGAATTTGTTTACGAAGTGAAGTGGAGTGATAGAAAAATGTATGTAATTATATAAAACTATTTATTTAAGCAATTTTCGTACTAATGGTTTGAATTTATGTTTCCAGGGCGAGCTCAAAGGAAAAAACCACCCCTGAACAGTACGAGCTTCGTCGTCGCATTTGTGTAGTATTTCTTTCCGATGGCAAATACCTCGAATGGAATTTGAATCTCCGACGAATTATGCGTTGCGGAATCCGAAAGATACCTCGCTAGGGCAGATTAATGCCAAATATTATTTTTTTTTGCATTAATATAATCGTTAATATTGAAACTTAAAATTACAAATCAATTATAGTAACAAATTGATTACAAAAGAGTGGTCCAACAGTATTTTCTTAGCTACTTACCAAGAATATCCCTTTGGGGGAAAAATGTTTTCAGAAGAACATTTTTTGGCACGTTTCCTTTTATATATTTGCTATCGAATTTCCACATAAAGTTGTATTGGGGTAGTTGTGAGAGTGCACTTAGAATAACTTGAATCTGTTGATCAGTAAAATCCTCGCTCTTCATGTTCGTTCCAAAGGAGATGAACACCACACCCTTTCGGCTTTTGTTTATGAATTCTTCTAATTCCTTTGACAATGGTCTTCCGTCTAATATCTGCATTCCCCCAACTTCGATAACATTCGGTGGAAGTGGCTCTGCATAATCGATGGAAGGATGTGAGTTGACCAAGGATAAAGCTGTGTGTTTTTCCAAATCTCCAAGATAGGGCATGTCCTTTGTGAAATACGGCCTCATTATGGCATCTATCGTTGGCAGGTATATTAGACGACGATATCTAAATGAAGAACAAAGGGTTGATTAAAGCAAGGGTAAATTGTTTAGAACTTGGATTATGTTTGATGATGATTATAGCTTTTGAGAGTTTAAATTGAAAGTGGGCAAATCTTTTGGGGTGATAGGAAACCAGCGTAATTTTACGTATCGTAGTTTGTGTTGATCGGAGATCCTCTAAACGAAGGATAAAACACTTTTATCGTGAACTAATTCAAAAATCTCGCTTTATAAAAAGGACAGCTTGACACTTGGCATGTATACGGTAGGTAAAGAATGATGAATGTTGTTCACAGACGAAACTATTTTCACTGTAAATACCCTTTTCAATAAAATTTAGCATACGTTCAGTTATCAAAAAGGGCATTAGAACTTATTCGGAATGCCAAGGGTCTTACGATAACTTTACCAACATTCACATTGGCCACTAATTTTGTTTGCAAAAATGAATAATAATAGAGTTAAACGAAATATTTATGTCAAACATGTGTTTTAAAAGAGTTTGCGTGCACATATATAGAGAAATAGACAATGGATTCGTTGACAAATGGCAATTGGCTTTGCAAGGATCCATCCATTTTGTCTCTAAAACAAGGCTTTGTCAGATTAAGTCGCTCGAACATCTCCGGTCATGATGAAATGCAAATGACGGGCTTTTCAAATAAAGTTTTTATTATCCCTTCGGAAGAATTTCTAAATTGAAAGTCAGTTTCATTCAGAACTATGTTTGCTTTCTTGGTATTCATTGCGGAACCACCATTTTTGACAACTACGCATCGAATTTCTTCCGAAGTTGCGAAATCTTTTTAGAACGAAAGAAAGCATTTGTACAAAGGCGTTAGATTCCGCAACAATTCTTCGTTGGAAAACTTCGGAAGAAATTTAACACGTATAGTTGTTAAAATTATTGACTCAACGCATTTCACCACTGCGCGATCATGTGCAATAAATTTCCTCAAAAGATCTTTTCGAAAAACTAATTGGAACGTATACCTCGGTAGAAAATTAACTTCCAAACGGATTCCTGGGTACGGCTGAATTTTGTTTGCCCTTTAAGCAGCATATTCTCGCGTGTAAAGATGCAATAGTTAGGCTAATACGTTCTGTCATTCGTGATACAATCAATGTAGAAGTAGATACTCTCACACTTATGTGATTGAAAGTATAAAAATGCTATTACCCATTAAATGTGTGCTAGCGCTTATAATTTTTTTTGTAAATCTAAAAATATTCAGGGGTACTGAGTCATAAAAATACGTTTATAAATTCCAGCGAATTTTGTAGAAGTCAGCAACATTTTCAAACATCTTGAAGAGCGTAGGAAACAAAAAAAAATGTGAACCCTAGATCTGCAAACGGCAGTTTTCGTTCATCTTCCATTCCTTACAGAGCTGTGCTTATTAAAAACTAAATAAAAAGGCACTTTCAAAAAAAATATCTAAAACCATACTTACGCAGTGTCGGCCATAAACAGCAAGGTATTCACAAAGCGTTGCCAAAAGTTCATCTCTGTGCTGTACGTCGTCGAATGGTACGGTATGTAGGCTGGAAAGTAATGGTTCATCATTGCGTCTATGGTATTCGGTGGATTGTGGAATGCAGTCAGACCCACCAAAGGTGGATACTTGAACTTGTGTACAAATCCCAATAGATATGGCCCCAGCGTGTAATCATTTAAAATCAAATCAAACTGAAAGTCATCCGGATAATTGAGCAGTGTCTGAAATCCCTTGGACGCCACAATACCATTACATGTTCCCACTCCAAATTCATAGAATGGCATGATCATTTCAAATGGATTAAGACCAATTATCGAGGAAATGTCAAGCTTCTTTTCATTCTTATTTTCGTCATACATTGAATAGCCCTTCTCCAAATAAATATGATGCACATTAGCCGGTAGCTTTTCACTTGACTTTGGCTTGTCCACCGATAGAATGGTGACATTGTGACCCAACTCGGCCAACCGGTACAGAAGAACAGTATTCCTTTAAAGTACGTTTACATAAACAAAAGTGACGCAATGTAGATGTGAATTAATTAACCAGATTTGATTACTTGGCGATGTCATCCCCAGCAGTCCGAGAATATTAGCACCATTGATTAAAGGAATGCAATTGTTCAGTAGTAGGAGGAAAACACCCGAGAAAATGTAAAGTAACCTCAATACCATTTTGCTTTACTAACCAACAACGCACTTAAGAAACGAATAGAGCTAGTGATAAGATCTGTCTGTACGAACGGACTATCAAGAAGCAACTGAGTGGAGTGCATTGTTGACAGAATTGGCGAGCTAAAGCTGCTGCACCGTGATTCGTAATATGTCTCGAGGAAAATTATTTAAACATTGGAATGATCGGCATGATTGAAAATAAGTTAATTATTTATTAATACAGCGATAGGGATTGATGTCCGGCTTTATGCAATGGGTGAGGCCCTAAGGTGATAGCAAAATCAAGTAATCGTCTAAGTACTGATGTTTGTTTGTATGAAATATGTCTAAATATAGAGCTTGATTACACAAGAACTTATTCAAAGTAAACATGTTTGTAGGCTCTCAATCAGCATTGCCGCGAAGTTTTTGCAAGAGCCATTTGGTCCGATCGATGGCCCGCATCAATTCCGACAACCACACCTAGTCATGATCGTCCAAAATCTACGCAAGTACAATCCAAGTTATTTTCTTATATAATTTTGAACACCCTCACTACACAGAATATGTGCATCGTACACCTTCATAAACGTCAAAGAATCACCATAGTGACAAAACCATTTCAGATTTATTCAGCCCCTTTAAATGCAATATAAGTAAAATATTTCGCACAAAAACATTAATAAAATATTGAAAATTTTAAATACTTAAATATTTTTTAAACATAAATGTTTTGTCAAATTGCGATTGCTCTGCAGACGAAATAAAATGGCTGCTTAAACTCCCCGACGCTTACGTGTATCTGATGCTTATGAACAGAAGGTACTGTAGTTGAACTAACCTATGTTAGTTCTTAAGAGGGGGTTCACTAAAATTTCAATTTGTTAAACATAAAGCTATAATTTGTTATAAAAACCTATAGCTGCACTTTATAATTTTACATGTTAAGTTATCTTTGACAAATCGACGGTATTTTTTTAATTCATTGGAAGAGCAAGTTTCTTGTGATTAAAAAAAAATGAGATATAAAAATAATTTGATTTAAAAAAAAATAGTGTCAATAGTGAGTAAATAGTGTTCTTTCAACTGAATGTGTTATAAGAATTATAATATGTGTTTTTGTCATTCTCCAAAGGTAGATCGCCTTTCGGCAGGGCTGGGCAGAATAGTAAAAAGTATATTTTTTATTTTTCGTATAGCAATGGATCGTCGAAATACAAATCAGCATGCTTACATTTGGGTGTGAGAGGTAACCAAAAAATAACCAGATGAGTTGAAAGCTGGTGTAAGCATTATGTTAAAAATAAAAGTCTTGCAGTAAATGGTCACGGCTTTAGTGAGGAATAGTGTGCCGAAAACTCACTTTTTTCAAAATTGAGATAATCTATATAACCAGTGAATGCTAATTTCATTGCATAGTTCATTTCTATTTGATCACAAAAACGTTGGTCCATGACGTTTTGAGTGTGGCAACGCTGTTGCCAGACCATTTTAAAATTACCAAAAAAACTGTTTTCTTAATATATGACATAACCAAGTATTCATACCTTCTAAAGGTAGATACGCAATGCCTCATAAAAGATATGTAGGTCCAAGACGATTTGAAGGTGGACTACGCTCTCCCAGAAGTTTTCGAAATTCAAATAAATCGATTTTTAAAATAATTGTCATAACTAAAATTGAAGGACACCATGTCATAGATAATACTTCCCTGATTACATATTGGTGGGTCCAAGACCATTTTAAGGTGTAGTACGCTCGTTTGTTAAGGTACCCTTATTCTTTTCAGACGCAGTTTCTTCGGTCTAAGAACGCTAAGGAAATCCTCCTAAAACCAATATCACCTAATAGATCAGGGGCGACAATTTATCCTGATTATAATTGGGGTAAGACATCCATGTCACTGTTGAACCTGTTGAGGCACAATTGCAGCATATTAATCCGCCACCTATAAGAAAACCCGCCTAAGGAAAATCCAATCAATTAACCTTTTACTGGTTCGAATCTATTTAATTGAACTACATATAAGGATATCCAAACTTGTAAGGCAGACTCTGTTGACACGACAGATAGTATTAGTATACCCGGACAGAGTATAATTAATTTAGATGGTTTCTCTGAAATATCATATTATGCTCTCATCTTGATTTTTCTTAGACACCATATTGTAAAACTATTTAAGTCGGTTGGTAGTGAAATTAAATAATTTAGATCTGCTATACATTTCTTAACGGTCATATCATCAGCTTATATCAATATTTTGCTCTTTCGTATAGCATAAATAAAATAGGACCTAAATGACTTCCTTGAGGTACTCCAAATTAGGAAATAAAAGGGTTAGACGATCTCTCTTATATGAATTAGCAAATGTTCTTTATGTAAATTTAAACGGAAGAACCTGGGTTTTCCAGAAATAAGAAGAAACTTCAAGACAATCCGTTAATTTATACCTCAAAGCTTATACTGCAGGATAAAGAATCCTTTCTAGACTAGAGTTCAACAAAAAAACCAAAAGAATTTACACGACAGGATCGTGGTAAACGACGCCTAAACTAGTTCCAGTCTTTGATGTAACTTTTATTTTCCAAAACAAAATAAAAATATAGTTCATAGATATACAATTTTTATTAATTTTTTTCAACTTTCTCAATAGGTTTTACAATAATTTACAATTCATGTATCAGCACTCAATTGCTCTTCAATTTTTTTGAATTGCTGACCTTCTTTCCTTTTGTCATCCTCCATGTTAATAAAAGTAATTTAAACGTCAAATAAGTGACAATCACCAATACGCTCCATATAAGTAAAAGACAATCCAATGAATTCGCTTGGAAGATGTTCAACTTCTCCGCGGGCGATTTAAGATGATATGGATTCGGGTTTCGCAAGAGGTATTCAACCCACCATACAGCTGTGTCCAAGGCTTTTGCAGGTCTATCTTTATATTGGGCTGCTTTCGCTTTGACATTTGCCCGAATTTGAGGATTTTCGGCCACATGTTTGATGGCATCACGCAACTTGTCCGTAGTCATTGTGACAAAGTCAAGTTTGACAGCTGTGCCGGCTTGCATTGCTTGACGCAGATTCTATTCAAATAGATTAAAATGATTTTATTTAAAGAACTGTTTTAACATAAAGCTGAATGAGAGTCACAGAGATGACACTGGTATAACATATGCATATGCCTTAACTACAATGGCAATAAATGTAACATGAGAATACCTATATTGGATCTTTCCAAAGTAATATTTTCAGTTTTTACATCAAGTTAAACAAATTAACAATAGCAAAATAAATAAATATTGTGAATTAAATAAAACTATTAAGTCAGAATGAAACAGAGTTATTGGAAAGATACAATGTGAATAAAGTAATAGACTACTTACTCTATGCTGGTCCATAAAGACTGGAACACCGATCATGGGTACTCCCCGCCAAGTAGACTCCTGAGTACTTAAACCACCGCAGTGTGTCACGAATGCCTTAATGTTTGGATGGGCTGCAATAAAAAATATTTATTGGTAACAATATTTGTTTATTATTGGTGAACTTGTGAATCTTAAAAAAATATTTCCCAAAGGCCGATGACAAAAAACAGCAACAAATTAAGACAAAAGGCCATGTAAGCCAGCCCAATTCTTATATGCGCTCACGCTTTTAAGGAGGAATAATATGACATTGCGAAGGATTATTTCTATGAGCTCCTGGACAAAACATATGAACGACTACCGAAGTGTGGTGTTAAAATCGTGCTGGGAGGCTTTAATCAGAAGGAAGGAATAGAGGACATCGTTATCAGTATTGTCGGAATGGTGAGCCTACACGTCACCTCGTCTGGGAATGCACTTAGGCTAATAGACTTCGCTGCGAAACGAAATAATGCTATAGCCATCACATGGTTTCCTCACGTCCACAAGGTGAAATGGTAGTCTCCAGATCAACGAACGTTCAATCAAATTGATCACATTGCGATAGATAAGAGGCACGCATCCAGTATTTTGTATGTCCGAACACTCTGAGTGGCGCTAACACCAACTCGGGCCTGCTTGGACAAGGTAAAAATGCGGATATCCACCAAGTCACAACAAAAGCTAAATATTGTAAAAAAAATTAATGTCGAAAGGCTGCAATCGCAAAAGAACGCCGATTCCCTTAACATCTCGGTTAAGACTATACCACCAGCATCGAAGAACAATGGAGACGATGTCAACAAATAATTAGACCAGCCGCAACTAATGTGCTAAGTTTCTCATACCCACTAGCAAGAAATTCATGGTTTGATGAAAAATGCCAAAAAGCAAAGCTGCAGGTAAAGACGAGAGCTGCTATTGAGCTTTATAGGCAAAGAAGGAAGGAAGAACAAAAAAGAGCAAGAAAAGTGCGCGCCCGAAGACATAGAAAGTTGCTGGTCCGGTCATGATGTTCCTAAGTTTTATCAAAGTTTAAAATGATGCAGTTTGCCTGATCCACATGAATGGAGACCCTTCAAACTGCGCCAACTTCAGAGGCATAAGTCTTATTCAACATCGCATACATGATCTTATCTGCCTTAATATGTGAACTCCTAAAAACCGTTTACCAACAACCTGATCGCCCACTAGTAGCGTAGTTTAAGGCCAGGAAATTCAACAACTGATCACACTTCGGCTAATCGTGGAAATATCCAAGAAGTCCAAATCGATACCCAATACCTGTTAATCGATTTTTATGATATAGGTATACGACAACATTTTTAGAGATAAACCGCACAGAGCCATCTCTAGTTTGGTATACCTCGAAGTCAGCAACGACCTAACTGACACATTCGATACCCAAAACCAATTTTCATGTGACTCTATAACAAAATTTTTTGAAAGGATTATGTAAAACCCCCGAGCCAATATCAGAGGCACAATCTTTCATAAAACTGTGCAGCCACTAGCATATACGCCGACAATATTGGCATCATTTGTCAGGCTTTGGGGATGAAGATACAACACTATAAGAGCTGTACAGTGGCATTACCCTAGTCAAAAAAACTCCGCATTGGACGTTTTAGATGGCTAGTACAAGTAGAGCGAATGGACATCAATTCTCCGCCACGAATAGTCTTCGATTCCCAGTCAGCTGCCGAACGCAGAAGAGGCTGAACTTGCTTTAAGTGTTACACACAAGTAGAAACCGACTCCAACCAACTTGAAGTGCGCAACTGGACGCAGCTATCTAAGGGCTTATTGGAGAGGCATGTTGGTTGAGGCCGAGGTTCATTTCGGACTGTAGCGCCACTCAAGTAAGAAAGTTCCCGACACATAAATTGTACCCCACGACCTGGTATGTTGGCATCATGCATGCAGCTTATTGACAGCCATTGTGTACATCTCTGATTCATATTTTTATTAGATAAACTTGTTTTAAAATTAGCACCATCACCTAACTGATTAAGTTTATATTTGTACGATATAAAACTTACCAAGAATATCCCTTTGTGGAAAGAATGATCTAACAAGGACATTTGGCGGTAGTTCTTCCTTCAAGTATTTCACATCAAACTTCCACATAAAGTTGTACTCCGGTAATTGAGCCATTGCGCTTACAATTACGTGAACTTGTTCTTTACTAAAGTCTTCACTTTTCATATTTGTCCCAAAGGAGACAAATATCACACCGTTCTTTGTTTTGTTCATAAATTCGTCTAAGTCCTGTGGTAATGGCTTTGGATCAACTATTTGCATACCTCCGACTTCAATGACATTTTGAGGCAACGCCTCAACGTAGTTTGTAGCCGGATGAGAGTTAACCAGGGATATGGTAGTGTGTTTCTCTAAATCCCCTAGATATGGCATATCTTTGGGGAAATATTTACGAACCATAGCATCGAGTTTTGGTTTGTATATTAAACGACGATATCTGAAAAAAAAGACTTACGATTATTTGTTTGGATATTAAAATGACATCCTGTTACGGCAGCCTTCACCACTTCTGACAAAACAAAATATAAAAACCAAAAATTGACCACGGAAAGTTTATTCACAAATATATTTATTTGTCTTATAATTCTTATCACAGAGATATACTTCAAAATACACACATCCCATTCTTCTAACGACCTTACACGACTAATTTACCCGGCCCCCGCATGATCCTTACTCCTTTGTCCTAATGCTTCACTTTCCCAATCCATCGTTTTGCCGTCAGCATTTCGCATTTCCAATGACCACACTAAATGCATCCGAATGTCCGTCTACCTGCGAAAACAAAATAAATGTTTAATCCCACTAAACTTACTATAACACAACGGAGATTTCCAATTGTTAAAACTTTAGTTTGCACAATTAGAACATCTTCTTAACCTATAATTAACATTTTGTTTACTTACCAGCAAACCTCTTCCTAATTTTTCCTTGTTCCACGTCCCTCTCTCCACTTAAACGTCACAACAGAACGTCACCAAAAAACATTAAATTAATAAACGCGAATAAAACGAGTGGTGGGTGCATGACTGGGTCGTACGCAACTTTCTCTTTCAAAGCAAGTTGGGCGTTAGATGATTATTGACGCTAAAATAATATAATTTATGTCGAAATGTATTAATACGAATGTGTACTCCGTATTTTGAAGGAATCGATGTCAATGTGAACAATAATGATTTTCCGTTATTGGCCAAAACTGAAAATTCCGTTTAGTGATAGTTGAGCTAAAACTAATTATGTGGAATTGCTTCAAACTGTAATTGTAGTATGTATATTTAATTTCATTCAATTTGACATAATAGTTTGCGAGAAATTAACAATTTTCTTTATATGGCCTAAATGACAAAATCCGTTATATGGATTTTCTCAAAAAACTGGGTATGCAGTTTTGTTGGAACTAATATGGTTATAGTAACGGGTGATCCAAGTAGAGATACTTTTTTCAATAGCCTTTTTTGACAGATCACGTGTGAGTCGTGCCATGCTGTCATGTTATTATACCCTATCCCATAGGGGTGTATATTAGTTTTGATACATAGTTTGTAACATAGAGAAATAATTTTGCTACTAATACCTCAAAGTATATGGATCGACTCAGAATCGCTAGCTGAGTCGAATTAGCCATGTCTGTCTGTCCGTCCGTCCGTCCGTCCGTCCGTGTGTCCGTCCGTCCGTCTGTCTGTTCGTCACCGATTTTTGGGCCTTAAATTTTGAGCTAGGATAATGAAATTTGGTATATAGGATCCTTGTGCGAGTCACCAGAACAAGTGTAAAAATTTTTGAAATCCGCCCACTGCCACGCCCCTTTTTTAGAAAAACTTATTTTTTGGCCAAACCGTAAGGAATTTCAAAAAAGTGTCTGAGCGAGGGCTCAGTGGCGCGATGGTTAGTGCGATGAACTGCCGCGCAGAAGGTCTGGGTTCGATTCCCAGCCGTAGCAACACCTAAATGATTTTTCACTGGCCCTCCTCTCGTGATGATCTGACAAATCGTCCGAGTAGTATCAATTGTCAAGAATAGCTTATCTCAACTTAGCCGTTCGGAGTCGGCATAAAACAGGAGGTCCCGCCATCGTGCAAGAAGTACACACGCACACATGAATGGTTGTGAGAAAGCTAGGCCCTGGGTACTAACGAGCCTGTTGCGCCAAAAATTTGTATTTTTTTTTTGTCTGAGCAGAATATTTAGACAATCCTAATATCTATATTTCGTTCATACAAAGTTTTTTGCCACGCCCACTTTTTGGGGGCGTTTTTAGTAAAAAACGCTTTTTGTCCAAATTTTAAAACTTTCGAAAAAATTTTTGATGCAAATACTTCCGCAATGGTAATATAAACATTTTGTCTATAGATCATTTTCACCTACGCCCACATTTTGGGGGCGTTTTTTTACAAAAACCATTTGTGTACCCCATCCCAAGGCATTAGCAATAGAAATACGTTGTTTTTTGTCGAACCACAAAAGATTTTGAGAAACTGTCTGAGCAATATATTGTGACAATGTCATTTTCTGTATTTCATCGCCATAAAGCCTATATTTTGAGGATATTAATTTAAAGGATGGGATGGGATAGGGTATTCAACGATCCGCATAGCGGATTGTAGCCTCTCATATGTTTTTTGTTTTGTATTGTTTGGCATTTCATAATGGAAAGACTTACGCGTGAACAACGTTTACAAATTGTTCAACTTTATTATGAAAATTCACGTTCTGTGAGGAATGTGTTTCGTGCACTTCGCTCAACTTATGATCAACATAATCGGCCTACTGAGCGTACTATTCGCAACACCATCACCCATTTTGAGACCCAGCATTCATTATTGTATAATATTCGACCGAATAGACCACGTCCAGCACGCTGTGAGGAAAATATAGCGGCCGTAGCTGAGAGTGTACACGAAGACCGTAGAGAGTCGATTCGGCGCCGTTCGCAGCAACTCGGACCATGATAACCGACTATTTGATGCCTGAAATTGAAGCTCGTGATCTCGGCGACATTTGGTTTCAGAAAGACGGCGCCACTTCCCACACATCGCATCAATCAATGGACTTATTGAGAGAACATTTCGGTGAGCACATAATTTCACGTTTTGGGCCGGTCGATTGGCCACCAAGATCGTGTGATATCACACCTTTAGACTTTTCCTGTGGGGATATGTAAAGTCAAAAGCTTATGCCGACAAACCCGCTTCGATTCAGGCCTTGGAGGTAAACATCACGCGTGTCATTCGCCAGTTACCAGTCGAAATGCACGAACGAGTGATCGAAAATTGGACTCAACGGATGGACCATCTGCGACGTAGCAACGGCCAACATTTGATAGACATAGTCTTCAAAAAATAAATGCCAAAGAATGTTCTTTCAAATGATAATAAACATTCTCCATTAGATTTGAATTTTCTGTGTTTTTTTCTTTAAAAAAGTAGGGAACCTCGAAATGGATCACCCTTTATATTATATAAAGTTTAATCAAAATCGTTAGAGCCGTTTTCGAGAAAATTGAGGTTATGTGTAATTTTTATATGGCAGGTACCGTTATTAACATGGCTAAAAGCAAACAAAAAAATGGCCTAGAATTATGACCAAAACAAGCTTGGATACGAAGTTTGAAGAAAATCTGTCAAGCCGCTTAGGCTGGGGAGACCATTACGGACAGACGGATAGACGGACGGTATTCCAAATACCACTTTTTTAGGCTCCGCTATCATCGTAATGTTAGAATCAATCAAAATCTCGAGGTCGAAAATTTTCACGAAAACAATATCTTTCTCTTTGTAAGAGAAAGTTAAAAATTGTAAACAAAGATTTACTTACATCCAATTCGATGTAACCGCGATTCCCCCTTTTCCGTCTGTAATAATGATATATGTGACGTTTGTTTACATTTTTTTTGTTTTTTTGTCTCCCTTTGTGATCATATTCGCGAAAGATATTTCGGCGAATATGTAGGCTAATTTTTATGTAGGTACGTATGTATGTGCAATTGAAATTAGGTGTACTTTTTTGTAGGTTTGGTCGTCAATTCTTATTTATATTTATATTTTATATATTAATTTATTTGGTTATTTGTTAGACATGAATGTTTATTTATTTTATTGATGTTAGATGTTACCATTATACAAGTTGGCGCAAAAGTAATCCTCCTATCAGAAAATGCTATAAATTTTGCGATTGGCCCCTAATGTCAGTTCTGTTTTGACATTTGTGTAGTAAACACATGCGAAATACACGTTAATAAACAATGTTACGATACACTGCTCCAGAACGCGGAATATTGGTGACTATTTATTTGAGCAATAATCGGTCGGTGACTTTGGCACAACATGAATTTCGTCGCAGATTTCCTAGCCGTCCAACGCCTACTGGTGAAACACTGCGACGTTTAGCCGCTCGCCTCGAAGAGACTGGCACAACACGATATGCTGCCAGGCGTGGCAGACCCCGGAGTAGCCGTTCTGCAGAGAATATTGCTGCTGTAGCCGAAGATGTCATGGAAGCGCCGTCGACATCGACCAGACGACGTGCCACGCAAATGGGTATCAGTCGACGGTCTTTACAGCGAATTTTGGTACACGATTTGAAGATGTTTCCGTACAAAGTCCAGCCGGTGCATCAGCTGTTAGCTGCTGACCGCCAATCGCGTCTAACATACGCTCAAGCCATCCTTAATCACCACCAAGAGGAAGATGATTTTTCATCAAAAATAATCATGAGTGATGAAGCCCATTTCCATCTTAGCGGGTACGTAAATAAGCAAAATTTACGCTTCTGGGGCACTGAAAATCCGCGTGTAACGCTGAAGGAGTCATCGGACCTTTTTTCTTCGAAGACGTCGCGGGCCAAACGGTTACTGTGAATGGTGAGCGCTACAGAGCAATGATCAACGAGTTCTTTTTGCCGCAACTTGATGAATTGGGATTGGAAAACATGTGGTTCCAACAGGACGGTGCAACGGCACACACTGCACGTGCCACAACCGATATGCTGAGGGATGCATTTCCCGGGCGCCTAATCTCCCGTTTTGGCGATTTGCACTGGCCAGCAAGATCGCCTGATTTTACCGCTACAGACTTCTTTTTGTGGGGCTTTTTGAAGTCGCGGGTTTATGTCAACAAGCCTCAGGCTCTTGCAGCTCTTAAAGACAATATCCGTCAAGAATGTGAGGACCTATCGCCGGAAGCTTTGGCCAAAGTGATGGAAAATGCCATAAAAAGGGCTCAAATGACAATCAACTGTGGCGGCGGCCCTTTACATGACATCATATTCTCGACTTGATGTAAAAAAAATTTAAAAGACCAAGTAAAAATAATCCACAAGAAGAATCAAAGTTTTTCATTTTTTTTTTAATTACAGCCAAAAAACATCGGAAGGTTATTTTTGCGCCACCTGTTATATGTGGTCATTTAAAATCCTTTATTGTGAACTTCCCCGATACTAGAACAGGCGAATTGACATGAGTTTTGGGAAGAGAGAGGAAGATATAGGTGACAATAATTAGATTGTGTTACAAGAGAACACCAATACAAACAATAAGGGAAACGAAATATAGACGACAGCTGTTAATATTAACTGTTGACAATCTGGTCAGTGCCCTTTTCACAAAATAAAAAATTTTTGCGTATGAGAGCGATTGATAATACCATTTTTTTTTGTTAATTTTGGCTACAGTGTAGCATAAAAATACACCTCAAAATCATTTTTGGGTGAGTTTTTTTTTTGTGTTCGAATTTAAACAGTGGGTTATACGTTTTAATCAACTGTGGGATTTTTTTGGCGACGGTGTGTCAGTCTGACTTTTTTTTTTGGGGAGCATCTCTAGTGAAGGTGAAGTTTTGGAGATTTTGTGCAGAGGTGGGTGTATCATTGTTTTTTGGTAATCAATAATTAACCCCTCCATTTGTGTAGGTTCGAGGAAAGCAGAGTCTTCCGGAAAAATCGAGCCTCTGCTACCAATTTTGTGGGGATTTTTCCAACCCGTTCTGACTGCCGCCATATGGTGTCGTCAGCAACAAAGGATCCGTCGGTGGATACTGCATGAGGCAACTCTCTACCCAGCTTCAGCGGTGAAAGTTTCCACCCCCCAAAATGTACCTTAAAACGACACAAAAAGCGAAGAAAAAGCGAAGTGAGATAGTGAGTGCACCGTCACCATTTTTAAAACCCCAATCTCAACATTTTGAGCCAGAAAAGCTTACAAAAGTGAATTAGTTTATTAAAGTAGTTTAAGTAATTTTTTTTTAGTTTAGAGTTATTTTTAAATTTGAATTGTATCTAAGGTTAGGAAAAGTGAATTTCTGTAGTTAATAAGTTGTGCGCGTAATCCGATATTGGTAAATATCCTCAGGAGTCTTCCTTCAGTGCTGCCGGCAGAACTTCGGGGGACGGAAGAAGGATACGTAAGTAATAGTTTTTAAGATATTTATGAATTTTTAATATTTTTTTTAACCACAGAAATCCCTTCATTTAGATTTACTTTGTTTTCTTTTCTTTTCAAATTGATTTTAATATATATAATGTTTGTTCATTATTATTGCTCAATATGTGAATTTTGTTATATATGATGTGTGGCTAAGTCAAAATTCGTTGGTGGTGTGTGGGCGGTGGGCGGGCCGTCCATTGGTGAATAGACTATGACTTAACATGACGTACAACAGACGACGACACCACGTGACAGAGACTTACATTTTCATAATTTTTAAGACATTGTGACTGGGAGGTGATTAAGGGGCTATCTCTCATAAACGTGGCCAGAGGGATAGCCATAGGAAGTCTCTCGGGACTTGAAGGGTGGGAAGGCCAGACTTTGCCAATAACAACCGGCATGTTTTGGGATCGAGGCGAATCTATACTGCTGATGAACATTGGAAACAAGTTTTCCTAATCGTTTTTCAGTCGTATAGACATAGGTTTTTCGATAATTTCTTTTCAGCTTTTTCTCGAATCTTTCCTTTTCCTTTTAGAGTCGTCCGTCCGTGGTCAACATAGAGTAACTTTCTTCTTCTTCTTTTTTTTATTTTTTGTTTTGATTCCGGCACGAACAAAAATGTTTGTTGAGCTGGGATGTTTGGTGAGAGGGCAAGAACTACCACCGTCCGACGAGTTAAGCCGTGCAACCACAAGTGTGCCGTGCGCTTCTCTCCAACATCAAGGATGCCTCCGTGGACTACCTAGACTCACAGCAATCCTTTTTCTTATGTTAGGCAATTGTTAAGAAGTGTGGAGTGACATAGCCATATATAGAGCTAATAGACCCAAATGTGCTGGTTCAAACTTGTCGATTCTCAGCTAAATGGTAAATTCGGCATACATAAGTAGAGCTTCAACCAAAATGAAATTGGAAGAATCCGTCATTGGAGTAGTATGAATATATTTGTATAGTATGTATGAGATTCAATTAAAAAACCATTTGTTTTTTTTTTGACAAAATATGATCGTTAGGATCCATTGCCTAGTTTTCTCAACACAAGTAAAATTTTACGCGAGTCCAAATCACTGTGTTGTGATGAGGTATTTGTGACAATTAATACTATTTATACTCGAATTGGTGCTGTCACGATTGGTAATCGGAATTTTAGAGTGTGTTTAACTAATTTGCAATATAAACTGATATTAGACTACATCGATACCTCAATAAGCAATCTGCAAATACAAGCGTTGATATCAAGAAATGTATGCCTTAAGGCAGCAAAGGAAAAACTCTGAAGGATTCGTTAATGAAACGCGCCCAATATGTATCAAAAATCACCCTAGCTGCAAACACACAACTATTTACAACCCGAATAAACTAAAATTACAAAGTAAAGGTTAAAATATCAAGCTTACGCCGTATCGCACATGAAAACCAAAGTATTTTCCAGTCTTTGCCAAAAGTCCATTTCACTAGTATACACCATCGAATGATACGGCACATATGCAGGGAAGTAATGATTCGACATAGCGTCCATGGTATTTGGTGGATTGTGATACGCACTTATTCCCACCAATGGTGGATAGTTGAATTTGTGGATAAATCCTAAAAGATGAGGTCCCATAGTGTAATCATATACTATTAAATCGAACTTAAAGTCATCCGGATAGCTGAGAAGCGTCTGTAGACCTTTTGACTTTAAAATAACAGCCGCAACTATAAATTCGAAATCATAAAACATCGGAACCGCTTCAAATGGGCCAATACCAACGAATGTTTTGATGTCGAGTTTGTCATCGCCCTTATAAAATGAATAGCCCTCCTCCAAGTGAATGTAGTGCACATTTTTTGGGAGCTTTTCATTAGGCTTTGGTATATCCGGCGAAAGAACTGTGATATTGTGACCCAGTTCACCAAGCCGATGCATCAGAACACTATTCCTGTGTGAGTAGATATAGATAATGCAAAAGGACAACACTATAATAAGGAGTGTGTGCATACCAAATATGATGACTAGGGGATGGCATACCCATCAATCCCAAGATATTGGCCCCACCTACAACGGAAATCTCATTCTTCAAAAGAAGAACAAAAACCGCGATTATGTAAAACATTTTCGACAACACAATACTATGGAGATCTGTTTAAGTACAATATTGACACGCAACTAAATTTAAAATCACGAAATAAATTCTTAAATAGGCTGACCGATGTCAAGCCTTATCGAAGAGATTAATTGTTGATTCGTTAGATTGTATGAATATGTATGAATATCTGTACACAGTTGCACCAATATGTGCTATCGTTGCAATACATTTAATAGTCGACTTGGATGTGATAAAATTTGGTCAACAAAATACTGTTGAATAGGAACTTCATATTTATTTGGTATAGGTTATTAACACTATACTACTAAGATTACTTAAAACCTAAAAGAAGGCTACAATTCGCTGTGCGAATCGTTGAATACCCTATCCCATTCCATTCCTAAATTAAACAATACAAAAAGTGAGCTTGCTTAATACTGAATAGGGATGGAATATAGAAAATGACATCATGACCACATCTTATTCAGAAAGATTTCTTAAGGCCCGTTTGCTTATACGAAACTTAAGAGTTTATGTTCCACATAAACGCTTAGGTAATACATTACGCTTTGCACCAAACTCAAACCCAAACATAAAAGTCGTTAAGTAGAACAAAGTTTATGTTTTAGAATAAGTAGCACATAAATATTTAAGTATGACATAAGGGATGGAAGTACTCGCAAAAATTATTATTGAATATTCGGTATTATTAGTTTTCAACGCATTTAATATATAAAAGTAAATAAAAATGGATTTCGAAATGTAAAATTTTGGAAGTTGGAATTCCTCGTCAACTATACGAGAGAAATTAATATTTTTCTTCATTTGATGACCTCTCTTTTTACAAAAGATTTCGGTTAAAAAAAGAAATAACAATTGTGGTTTTAGCGAATATAGAAAGCTCATTGGAATGTCCATCAAACAAATACATCTAAATGAAATAAATTTGGCGTATTTAGAAACAACTCCATCGCACCTCTCAATCAACTTTTGGTTGTTTTGCGTTTTTTTTGCAACTGGAAATCATCTTCTTAGTAGATTTTGGAGGAATGCATGTCTTGAGTGTTTCAAGGATAGTTTTAAAATGAATGTTTTCTCAAATTTCTTTTTTTATTTGAAAGTACAATCCTTCCGGTTAATAATGGAAAATAAGTTCATTCAAATGACTGCCTCGGCTGGCCATGCAGTAGCCTACACGATCGGTCCAATTTTTAAGCACATTATCGATTGTGTGCAGCTGTATTTCACCAATGGCTTCACGAATATTGTCCTTTAAAGCGTCAATTGTCTCTGGCTTGTCGGCGTAACACTTATCTTTTACGGCACCCCACAATAATTATAGTCCAACGGTGTCAAATCGCAGCTCCGAGGTGGCCAAACGACATCAGCTCTGCGGCTGATAATTCGATCTTCAAGAACTGGGCGCAAAACATCGAGTGTAGCTTCGGCTGTGTGGCACGTAGCGCCGTCCTGTTGAAACCAAATGTTGCCAATAGCCTCCACTTCAATTTTTGTGAACAAAAATTCGTTCAACATGGCTCGATAACGGTCGCCATTGACTGTAACGGCCACTCCTTGCTCATTTTCGAAGAAAAATGGCCCATTATGCCTCTGGACCAAAATCCGCAACAAAGAGTGACTCGTTTTGGGTGTATCGGCTTTTCAATGTATGCGTGCGGGTTTTCTGTGCCCCAAATGCGACAATTTTGCTTGTTTACATACCCGCCAAGATCAAAATGAGCTTCATCTGAAAAGATGATTTTTTTGGCAAAATCGGCATCTTCTCTAAGTCGATCGCAGGCCCACTTAGCGAAGCGAAAATGCATTGGATGGTCTGTTGGCTTCAACTCCTGAAACAATTCGACTTTGTATGGCGTCATACCAAGGTCTTTATGCAAAATTCGTCCCAATGATGTCTCCGAAATGTTCAATTGTTGAGAACGACGGTGAATTGATGTTGATGGCGCTTCACGCACACTTTCTGCCACAGCAGCAATATTCTCGGGTGTACGCACTGTTTTTGGCTTTTCACGCTTTGGTTTATCGATGAGGATGCCAGTTTCTTTCACTTTTTTCACAAGATAACGAACATACGGTGCTGACGGTGCTTCTCTTCTTCCAAAATCCGTACGCAAATTTCGCACACATTCTGCAACATTCCCATGATTTTCAAAGTAATGTCGCAATATTTCCCAGCGTTGTTCAAGCGTATACCATATCCGTTCATCGGAAGGATAAAACTAACTATCTGTCGAATCAGATATGAGCTAAGTGTTAAGTAATAAGCACTAGTTAAAAAAACATATGAGAGGCTACAATTCGCTATGCGGATCGTTGAAAACCCTATCCCATTCCATCCTTTAAATTAATATCCTAAAAATATAGGTTTTATGGCGATGAAATACAGAAATTGACATTGTCACAATATATTGCTCAGACTGTTTATCACAATCTTTTGTGGTTCGACAAAAAACAACGTTTTTCTAGTGCATATGCCTTGGGGTAAGGCATACAAATGGTTTTTGTAAGAAAACGCACCCAAAAAGTGGGTGTAGGTGAAAATGATATAAAGACAAAATGTTTATTTTATCATTACGGAAGCATTTGCATCAAAAGTTTTTTTTCGATTTTTTTAAAATTTGACAAAAAGCGTTTTTTACTAGAAACGCCCCCAAAAAGTGGGCGTGACAAAAAACTTTGTATGGACGAAATATAGATATTAGGATTGTCTAAATATGTTGCTAGCACACTTTTTTGATATTCCTTACGGTTTGGCTTAAAGCTACGTTTTTTCTAAAAGGGGGCGTGGCAGTGGGCGGATTTTAAAAATGTTTACACTTGTTCTGGTGACTCGGCCATGGATCCGATATACCAAATTTCATTATCCTAGCTCAAAATTTAAGGCCCAAAAATGGGTGACGAACAGACAGACGGACGGACGGACGGACGGACAGACAGACAGACAGACAGACATGGCTAATTCGAATCAGCTAGCGGTTCTGAGTCGATCCATATACTTTGAGGTATATGTAGCTAAATTATTTCTCTATGTTACAAACTAAGTATCAAAACTAATATACCCCTATGGGATAGGGTATAAAAAAACGTTAGATGGCGGACCCGTTATATCTTATCCCACTAAAATTTTGATAGTAAATGCTTAACGGACACTTTTTTCCACTTCCAACGAAGCTGCTTTACCGCGACGATTGCAGCCGATCAATGTTTACATTTTGATCTTCGTGACGACGCGAACGGGTAAAGCATCCATGCGAAAATATCTTTGAAAAAAGAAACTTTAAAGTTATTATAACGCATGTTAGTTGAATATAAGATCACAAATAAGACCACTTTACGTTAGGGGAAGGACACATTATGTGTATTTTTTACTAAGTTTTATAGTTGTATTAGTAACGTGAATTCATTTGTTTTCATTTCGACTTGAACCGGGATAAAATATTAACAAATTAACTTTTGTATACGTATGGTAAAAATATCCAACTTACGCCGTATCGAAAATAAACACTAATGTATTTTCTAGTCTTTGCCAAAAGTTCATTTCACTGGTATGCAACATCGAATGGTACGGCACATATGCGGGGAAGTAATGATTCGACATTGTGTCAATTGTATTCGGTGGATTGTGAAACGCACTTATTCCCACCAACGGTGGATACTTGAACTTGTGGATAAATCCTAAAAGATGCGATCCCAGAGTGTAATCATGTACTACCAAATCGAACTTGAAGTCATCCGGATAATTAAGAAGGGTCTGTAGCCCTTTCGACTTGAAAATAGCATTAGAAGTTCTAAAAGCAAAATCATAGAACATTGGAACTGATTTCAATGGACCGATGCCGACGTATGTATTGATGTCGAGTTTCTCCTCGCCCTCATAGAATGAGTAGGCCTCCTCTAAATGAATGTAGTGTACATTGTGTGGAAGCTTTTCATTGGGCTTTGGTATTTCCGTGGATAGAATTGTAACATTGTGACCTAGTTCGCCTAGCCGGTGCATAAGAACACTATTCCTGTTTGGGGTTGTGGGAAATATAAAATTATTAAAGTAAATTAAATGGCAAACTTAGTACATACCAAATATGATGACTAGGTGATGGTATACCCATTAATCCCAAGATATTGGCTCCACTTACAACAGAGATCTCATTCTTCAATAGAAGAACAAAAACCGCGATTATATAAAACATTTTCGACAACACAATACTATGGAGATCTGTTTAACATTGACACACAACTAAATTTAAAACCTAAAATAGAGTCTTAAATAGGCTGACCGATGATAAGCCATATCGTAAAGTTCAATATTGTTGATTCATTAGATTGTATGTCATATGTAGATATGAACTATGCATTTGTTTACATTGAAATATCTCTACACAGGTACACCAATATGAGCTTTCGTTGACATAAATTTTATAATCGATTTGGATGTGATAAGATTTGGTTAAAAAAAAACTGTTGTAGTAGGAACTTCATATTATTTGGTATAGGATATTACCACGATAATACTAAGATTACTTAAAAACTATGTGCTATATGTGGGCGCATTCTTTAAAGTGAAAATTGTAATTAAACTTTTCCACTATGCAGGAGTATCTTTTCGACGCCAAGACTTTGATGCTTTATTATCCAAAAATGTTTTTTAATCAAAATCTTGCCATACATAAATGATTTTGGAATGCAGAATCCTGGTAAAAAAAAATAACCCAGGATTATCTTAAATACTATTACGGTCAAATTTACCACAGCAAGGCTCACTCTTTTATCCCCTTAAAACGTTCCCTCTCTTATTTGTAATGGCAAACCCAGAATTTGAAGGAATTGGTGGGCAGCTATGGTCCCATCAGCCAATGGTCCACGATCTTCAGTTCCTGAATATGCAACCAAAAACAGTTACAGCGAGTGAGTTTAATCAGGCAGACAAATTCGGCAACAACAAGATGATAAGATGCTTATGCTTGTAAACAATAAACACACACCATCAACGTGCTGCAATGTTTTCGCTTGGGTAAAGCTGATAAGCGATAACCATTCAGTGTCTGCAGCGGAGTCAATCTTTCTTTCTTTGACCGTGAAACCAGCAACAGCTTTAAAGATGGTATTTTGGTTGTGTAATAAAAATTAAATCTTTGCTTCGAGCTTGCTTCTTAAATTATATGTTTTTTTGGGACACAGTACTCGGGAGGTGCAGCCCCAGGGATAGTGGGATGACTCACGATGGAGCAACATAAACGTGCGACAGGCGGCATTTCACCCAACGAGGGAGCAACAGAGGAGCAGCATAGTCGAAGGGCAGACGGCCCAAAAGAGACCCCTCCGTCAAAGCCGCATCCCTAAAAACTATAATCGATGGCCAAGAGAAGACGGTCTGCTTCCCCCAACACTGGAGAATTGGAGGAGCAACCGAGGTGTTTAGGCGGAAGGCCATGTACAAGCACTCTTACTACACCAATATAACACAAACATTGATAACAAAAACGGACACCAAACTCGGATAAGAAAGACACAAGGTGCTGCTGCTGAAGCAATTCTGATGTAATAATATCCGCCAGCTGTCTAACCGTCCACCAGCGATGGAAGGGGGACAATGAAACGTGACCCGAGCATAAGAGGCATAAAGCAAAAGCCCCGAATCGAACCTAATAATAATTTAAAGATTACACCCGAAAGGAAATTCCTGAGCCCGAAATCTGCACGTGAAACCACCAACACAGTTCGCGGAAAATTAGTTTTTGACAGGTTACTTTATCCTACTTCTGAGAATGTGCGGTGTACTCCTTCTCACCCTACATATGTTTACCTTCGACTAATTAAGCTTTTGTAGTTCGGTCCTTTTTGGATTGGTCGCAGTCAATCAAACATAGGCAAATGGTTGATTGACAGAAAATAGTTGTCCAGGATTGACACCAGAGTTTTTTAGAAACTGTTTCCAAAAATTCCAATTGGAATGAGCGAGTGTGACGTGATAAATAAGTGACGCCGATAATTTAAAATGCACATTAAGTCATGTTAACGCGGGTATATCAAAAAGAGTAAGGGCTTCAATTAATATATACAAGTATCATTCAGGGCGCTACTTAAGAGCAATATGTTCACCAGAGAAAAGTTAAACAACAAAAATATACAAAAGTGTTATGAGTTATGAACTTATTGTATCATGGCTTTGGCAAATCAGCCTCCGGTAACTTAGTTTTATTTTTAGAGTGAAGGCAAATTTGTTTACATCATACCACCTCCTTCTTCTCTATTAATCACAAGAAAGGGAAGTCTTTAAATACTTTAATCATGTTTGGAGCTCTGCGTCTATTCAGAGACGAACGATCTGCCTTGAAGGTGGTTCATCTTTTCCTTCAGAATTACAACGTTAATTTCCACAAACATATTTAGGGGATATATCACTTTATTACAGATCTCACCAAGAGAGATGCTCAGAAGAACTTGTAGAAATCATCCCTAGACGAGTGACATCTGAGAAACTCACAAGACAGGCAGTTGCAGCACATAAATATACAGTCCAACTAGCAACGACACGAACAACACAATATAAAAACTAACATAAGACATATTTTTCCCAAACTGCACATTCTCCACAAATTTCAATACAGAATGAAGAAACATCTCCAGGCATCTCGGGACACTAATCTAATGTTATGGCTTAACTTAAATTAATCGGGATCTCCGAAAAAATCTGTTAGATAAACACGATTCCTAAATTTTGTTGGATGCATCTCCTCGGCCTTTCTGCTAAAAGAGTACTGTTTTGTATGTATCTAGTAGGAATATTATTATTATTATAAGCTCCAAAGTAAGGAACCTGTTGTTTGACATAATAAAGTTCCCCCCGTTGATAATATTGATCCACTTAATCAAGAAATTTATACCTTAAGCAACCAATGAAAATTCGTTAATGAAAGGCACCTAATATGTATCAAAAAAATCAACCTAGCTGCAAACACACAACTATTTACAACCCAAACTAACTAACATTGCAAAGTAAAGGTTATAATATCGAACTTACGCCGTATCGCACATGAACAATAAAGTATTTTCCAGTCTTTGCCAAAAGTCCATTTCACTAGTATACAACATCGAATGATACGGGACATACGCAGGGAAGTAATGATTCGACATAGCGTCCATGGTATTTGGTGGATTGTGATACGCACTTATTCCCACCAATGGTGGATAGTTGAATTTGTGGATAAATCCTAGAAGATGCGGTCCCATAGTGTAATCATATACTATCAAATCGAACTTAAAGTCATCCGGATAGTTGAGAAGTGTCTGTAGACCTTTTGACTTTAAAATAACAGCCGCAGCTATAAATCCGAAATCATAAGACATCGGAACCGCTTCAAATGGACCAATACCAACGAATGTTTTGATGTCGAGTTTGTCATCGCCCTTATAAAATGAATAGCCCTCCTCCAAGTGAATGTAGTGCACATTTTTTGGGAGCTTTTCATTAGGCTTTGGTATATCCGGCGAAAGAACTGTGATATTGTGACCCAGTTCACCAAGCCGATGCATCAGAATACTATTCCTGTTTGAATAAATTTAGATAATTCAAAAGGACAACATTATATTAAGAAGTGCGTGCATACCAAATGTGATGACTAGGGGATGGTATACCCATCAATCCCAAGATATTGGCCCCACTTACAACGTGAATCTCACTCTTCAAAAGAAGAACAAAAACCGCGATTATATAAAACATTTTCAACAACACAATACTATGGAGATCTGTTTAAGTACAACATTGACACGCAACTAAATTTAAAATCGCGAAATAAAGTCTTATATAGGCTGACCGATGTCAAGCCTTATCGAAGAGATTAATTGTTGATTCGTTAGATTGTAGGAATATGTAGTTATGAACTATGCAGTTGTTTACATAGAAATATCTGTAGACAGTTTCACCAATATGAGCTGCAGTTGCAATAAATTTAATAATCGACTTGGATGTGATAAGATTTGGTCAACAAAATATCGTTGAATAGGAACTTCATATTTATGTGGTATAGGTTATTTACACTACACTACTAAGATTACTTAAAAACTATAAGAAGGCTACAATTCGCTGTGCGAATGGTTGAATACCCTATCCAATTCCATTCCTAAATTAAACATCCCAAAAAGTGAGCGTGCTTAAAATTGAATAGGGGGAATATAGAAAATGACATCATGACCACATCTTATTAAGAACATTTTCTTAATCTCTTAAGGTTCGACCACAAAAATATGTTTTTCTATCGAGACATTTTTTGCAAAAGTTTTTTTAATGTATAACTAATATACCCCTTTGGGAAAGGGTATAAAAACGAGTGGTAGGTTCACGACTGTGTCGAACGCAACATTCTCTTTCAATGCGATGTAGGCGACAAACCAAATACCAACCATGCGAAAATTTGACAATTTTCATAATCTGGCCAAAATACACAAAAACATTCATTATATTAATTTATGTTAAAATTATAAAGATAATATAGAACTTTGCTTATAAGAACTTTTATTCCGGAATTTTAAGGAATCGGTGTCCATATGAATTAATATGATTTTCCGTTATTGGCCAAAGCTGAAAAATCCTTTAAGAACTATCTGGGCTAAAACTAATTATGTGCAGTTTTTACAAGAAATAATATTATATAACACAGATATTTAATTTAATTCAATTTGACCAAATAGCTTGCAAGAAACTGACAATTCCTTTTGTATGGCCTAAATCCAAAAATCCGTTATATAGATTTTCTCAAAAACAAACTGAGTATGCAATTTTGTTAGAACTTAAATAGATTCTTATAGTGCATGTTTAGATTAACCCAATCGTAAGAGCCATTTTCAAGTTATTTGACGTTATGTGTAATTTTTACATGGCAGTTACCGTTAGTAAAATGGCTAAAAGTAAAAAAAAAAAAAGACAAAAATCAGTAAAGTAGTTTTGGCTGGAGAAGCACGCACAGAGAAGTATCACTATGAAGATACCTGGCCAAAATTTAAAAATAGAAATTTCTTATTATCAAAGAAAAAAATCTGTACTTTGAAATGACATCTACATTTCTATATTTACTATTGATAGAGCACAATTTTACCTTGTTTATACCCTATCCCATAGGGGTATATTAGTTTTGATACTTAGTTTGTAACATAGAGAAATAATTTAGCTACATATACCTCAAAGTATATGGATCGACTCAGAATCGCTAGCTGAGTCGAATTAGCCATGTCTGTCTGTCCGTCCGTCCGTCTGTCTGTTCGTCACCGATTTTTGGGCCTTAAATTTTGAGCTCGGATAATGAAATTTGGTATATAGGATCCTTGGCCGAATCACCAGAACAAGTGTAAACATTTTTAAAATCCGCCCACTGCCACGCCCCCTTTTAGAAAAAACGTAGTTTTAAGCCAAACCGTAAGGAATTTCAAAAAAGTGTCTGAGCAGCACATTTACACAATCCTAATATCTATATTTCGTCCATACAAAGTTTTTTGCCACGCTCACTTTTTGGGGGCGTTTTTAGTAAAAAACGTTTTTTGTCCAAATTTTAAAACTTTCGAAAAAATGATGCAAATACTTCCGCAATGGTAATATAAACATTTTTTCCATAGATCATTTTTACCTACGCCCATATTTTGGGGGCGTTTTCTTACAAAAACCATTTGTATACCCCATCCCAAGGCATTAGCAATAGAAATACGTTGTTTTTTATCGAACCACAAAAGATTTTGAGAAACTGTCTGAGCAATATATTGTGACAATGTCATTTTCTGTTTTTCATCGCCATAAGGCCTATATTTTGAGGATATTAATTTAAAGGATGGGATGGGATAGGGTATTCAACAATCCGCATAGCGGATTGTAGCCTCTCATATGTTTTTAATTAGCGTTATTAAATATACGTGTTTTGTTAAAAATGCGTTTATATTGTAGGTGTTATCTATACCGTCCAGTTAACGCGACGTCAGATATTTATTTAAAGGTTTCCCAAAAAAACGTATGAGAGGCTACAATCCGCTATGCGGATCGTTGAATACCCTATCCCATCCCATCCTTTAAATAAATATCCTCAAAATATAGGCCTTATGGCGATGAAATACAGAAAATGACATTGTCACAATATATATATATATATACTTTGAGGTAGCTAGCGATTCTGAGTCGATCCATATACTTTGAGGTATATGTAGCAAAATTATTTCTCTATGTTACAAACTAAGTATCAAAACTAATATACCCCCCTATGGGATAGGGTATAAAAATCGATCGCATAATCGCGCCAAATGATTTGCTATCAAATTTAAATCGACCGTATTGGCAAAATTATCTTGCAAAAAATTGTAAAACTACCTTGGGAAATGTAGATAGAGAGGTAAAGAAGATCAATATACCAACTTAGAAATGAAAATTGTAAAACTACCTTGGGAAATGTAGATAGAGAGGTAAAGAAGATCAATATACCAACTTATAAATGAAAGTCCTTTATGGTGGGAAAATTTATATTTATAGATCAAGAACTCAACTTTAGCGAATCTGTTTCCCGAATTACTGGTGTAGACATTAATCTTCTTAGTTAATTTAGGGTAATATTGGAAGTCATGTCAAGTGGACATAACATTTACGAATAAAAATTCTCCAATTATACTACAGAAACTGCAAAACATTATGTTTAACTCTATGGTTGGTATCCAATGTCGCCAACAATAGAAAAAGTTTTAACTCATGGGGCCATAGCAGTAAGTTACACTATACTACCTATAGTATGTGCCAATAGGATGAGGCCATTGCGAATATTTCGTTACAGCAGTTCACATCAGCGACATTGTTTTTCAAAATTTTGTTAACGACGTTAAAAAGAGCATCGAAAAGATCTGTCTTCATTTAGTTTAAAAAAATTGGTTCCGGAAATACTCTGACAGCGACAGAAAAAGGAAAAATAGTGCTTTCTTACTCCTTGTCTCTCATGCCGAGAAATTGCAAAAAATCTTAATAGAAGTATAACTGTTGTAAACAGTTATCTTGTGGAAAATAAAAAAGGATGAACGGCAGAAGCAACGACATTTCGAGAAATGCGGTTAATTCTACGGCTGCCACAAATTCCATGCACTACAAAAAGGTTCAACAGCGGTATATCAGCAAGCATAGCAATGCTACGAAGCATAATACGAAAAAGTGGTACTATACAGAAAAGAAAAGTTAAAAAGAAACCTATTTTGAAGCAATGACACGAGGAGCATCGAACGAATTTTGCAGGAGATCATGTCGCTTATAGCTGTAAATGGAAACGCGTTGTCTTTTCGGATGGATTTTTTGAAGTACATTAAATGGCAAACTTAGTACATACCAAATATGATGACTAGGTGATGGTACACCCATCAATCCCAAGATATTGGCACCACTAACGACAGCAAACTCAGTTCTCAATAGTAGAAGGACAACCGCAATTATGTAAAACATCTTTAACCAAAAATTATAAAAGATGCACAGCTCACAAGTGTACAACCACTGACACGCAACTAAAGCAGATACTGTACATAAGGTACCTAATATGTAGTCATCCAATTGGCGATTAGTTGATTGTATGGATTAATTTAGCACGTAACCATGCAAGTGTATATTTGATTTGATAATAAAATTTAAGAACAGTAAACGACGCAGAGCCGACATTATTGCGACTGCAACTTTCTGTGATCTGATAGAGCATGATCAACAAAATACTGCTTCCATTCCCTATTCAATTGGGAGACTGGTTATAGCGTCTAATCATTTTTATTAGCATTTGACCCCGAGCTTTAGTACAAAGGCTTTCAAGTATTAATGTATAACTTAACCACAACGTCAAGATACATATTCAGTCACTTTGAGACATCAAACGTTTGCCCTAAACTGAAAAAATTATCGAGAACGGAAAGAGAACAAGAGGGACAAAATTCTATCAATAAATAACTTACTGAAATGAGATTGAATTCAGTGGGTTACCGCATTATTTAGGGTCGTTCATGAAAGGTCTTCGTAAAATTACAATCTTTCGCACGTAGTAAAATTACGACGTTGCATGAATACTTTTAATGTTTAATGCGAATTCCCGACGGCCACTTTACCGGATTCAAAGCGAAAATATCTTTGAATAAAGAAACTTTAAAGTTATTATAACACATGTTAGTTGAAGGTAAGATCACAAATTAGACCACTTTACGTAAGGGTAAGGACACATTATATGTTTTTTTTTACTAAATTTTATAGTTGTATTAGTAAGGTGAATTCATTTGTTTTCATTACGACTTGAACCGGGATAAAATATTAACAAATTAACTTTTGTATACGTATGGTAAAAATATCCAACTTACGCCGTATCGAAAATAAACACTAATGTATTTTCTAGTCTTTGCCAAAAGTTCATTTCACTGGTATGCAACATCGAATGGTACGGCACATATGCGGGGAAGTAATGATTCGACATTGTGTCAATTGTATTCGGTGGATTGTGAAACGCACTTATTCCCACCAACGGTGGATACTTGAACTTGTGGATAAATCCTAAAAGATGCGATCCCAGAGTGTAATCATGGACTACCAAATCGAACTTGAAGTCATCCGGATAATTAAGAAGGGTCTGTAGCCCTTTCGACTTGAAAAGAGCATTAGAAGTTTTAAAACCAAAATCATAGAACATTGGAACTGATTTCAATGGACCGATGCCGACGTATGTATTGATGTCGAGTTTCTCCTCGCCCTCATAGAATGAGTAGGCCTCCTCTAATTGAATGTAGTGTACATTGTGTGGAAGCTTTTCATTGGGCTTTGGTATATCCGTGGATAGAATTGTAACATTGTGACCTAGTTCGCCTAGCCGGTGCATTAGAATACTATTCCTGTTTGGGGTAGTGGGAAATATACAATTATTGAAGTAAATTAAATGGCAAACTTAGTACATACCAAATATGATGACTAGGTGATGGTACACCCATCAATCCCAAGATATTGGCACCACTAACGACAGCAAACTCAGTTCTCAATAGTAGAAGGACAACCGCAATTATGTAAAACATCTTTAACCAAAAATTATAAAAGATGCACAGCTCACAAGTGTACAACCACTGACACGCAACTAAAGTAGATACTGTGCATAAGGTACCTAATATGTAGTCATCCAATTGGCGATTAGTTGATTGTATGGAGCTTTTTGCATTAATTTAGCACGTAACCATGCAAGTGTATATTTGTCGCCGCGCCGCCATTATTGCGACTGCAACTGTCTGTTATCTGATAGAGCATGATCAACAAAATACTGCTTCCATTCCCTATTCAATTGGGAGACTGGTTGTAGCGTCTAATCATTTTTATTAGCATTAGACCCCGAGCTTTTGTACAAAGGCTTTCAAGTACTAATGTATAACTTAACCACAACGTCAAGATACATATACTGGAATCCATAGTGTTATCCATATGTGATGGTTGGAAATGACTAGAATCTCTTTGTTCAAAGCTACACAATTTAAATAAAATCATTTTGTGAAGCTTGAAATCTCCTTTCATTTCACTGATTTTCTTCGAATTTCAGGAATTAAGAGTTCTTATAAATGATTTTTTGAAGTTATCGTTTGTAACAAATAGCTAATGCTAAATAAAGAAATAGTATAAAAATAAACATAATTTAAAGTCGAGCACGTATAAAAAAGCTCATCTCTAATATCTATATAACGGGTGATTTTTTAGCTGGTTTGGTTTTGGCAACACTGGTTTTGACAGCTGACGTGTGTTTAGTACCTTGTGTCACTGTCAAACAGCTTCAGTTTGGTTTGCAATTTAACCATGGATCGTCTTACAAATGAACAACGCTTGCAAATTATTGAATTTTACCATCAAAATTCGTGCTCGGTTCGAAATGTTCATCGCGCGCTGCTTGCATTTTATGATCGGCATTCTCGACCTTCTGAGCAGTCTATTCGGAAGATTGTGACCAAATTTCGCACCAAATTTACTTTGTTAAACATTAAACCACCAACACGTTTACGTACTGTGCGTAGTAAAGAAAATATTGCGGCCGTATCAGCTAGTGTGACAGAAGACCGCGAAATGTCGATTCGGCGCCGTTCCCAGCAGTTAGGCCTTTGTTACAGCACTACGTGGAAAATTTTGCGGAAGGATTTGGGCGTAAAGCCTTTTAAGATATAGCTGGTGCAAGAACTAAAGCCAGCCGACCTACCACAACGCCGAATTTTTGGTGAATGGGCTCTTGGAAAGCTTGCCGAGGATCCGCTTTTTTATCGAAAAATTGTGTTCAGCGATGAGGCTCATTTTTGGTTGAATGGGTACGTAAATAAGCAAAATTGCCGCATTTGGAGTGAAGATCAGCCAGAAGCATTGCAACAGCTACCAATGCATCCCGAAAAAGCCACTGTTTGGTGCGGTTTATGGGCCGGCGGCATTATTGGGCCATATTTCTTCAAAGATGATGCGAATCGCAGCGTTACTGTCAATGGTGAACGCTACCGAGCGATGATAACAAACTTTTTTTTGCCCGAAATGGAAGTTCTTGACTTGCATGATATGTGGTTTCAACAAGACGGTGCCACATGCCACACAGCACGCGAAACAATGGCGCAATTGCGAGGCGAGTTTGGTGAACAGTTAATTTCACGTTTCGGGCCGGTCAATTGGCCGCCTAGATCGTGCGATTTGACACCATTAGATTATTTTTTGTGGGGGTATGTCAAGGCTAATGTCTATAGGGACAAGCCCGCTTCGATTGACGCACTGGAAGCCAACATCCATGCATTCATTCGTGAGATACCGGCCGATATGTGTGAAAGAGTATGCCAAAATTGGACTCAGTGGATGGGCTACCTGAGACGCAGCCGCGGTCAACATTTGCATGAAATTATCTTTAAACATTAAATTGCAAGGTTCAAACTATCGATTCAAATAAATATTTCATTCATTTTTTCGAATTTTTTGTGTTTTCTAAACCTCTTAAAAAATCACCCGTTAGCTATATCTAATATCTTTAGCTATAAAAATAAGTGCTATTAATAAATGTTTCTCGGTATTGTGAGATATTTGAAAAATTCGATGTTAAACGGGGAAGAGGGGAAAAGAAAACTTTTGCTTTTTAAAATCATTGCACAGCCTTTTTTTAATAATTTGGATCTAAAACCATTTTCCTACAAAGTCCTTAAGCTAAGTAATATTCGGCATTTTGTAATATCCGACATTATGTCTATTAAACCTGAGTTTATGTTACACACTATGTATAAACTATAATGTATCTAAACTAATATACCCCAATGGGATAAGTTATGTATGAACACGAGCGCTGAGTACCTATATCACTTTAAATTATTTTGATACAAAATTAAATACTGGTTTATTTATATACTCGATGTTTCATATCCCTTATATGTGAGGTATACCGTTGATATTTAGAATGCAACTAAAAACATACAAATGTTGTGCAACAGTCATTATAAAGACTCTTAATTATGAATTCGATAAAAATCAGTAAAGGCCCTTACTTACTTGACTTAGATGGCGCTACATTCCCGAATGAACCTGGTCATCAACTAACATACCTTTCCAATTGGCCCTAGCTCCATTTCCATTCGTTCTTCATGCCCTAGTCTTCTAAAACGTCCACTCCCAACCAGTTTATGTAAATGTACATATTGTTCTTGTTTTAATCTTCATATCCATAGTGTCCTAAACGACCATGGATTTCTTCACCCGCTTTTCAAACTATCCATGCACCAAGGCCTTAAGCGGGAGAGGGATGATCAGTGTCATAGTTGTTCGAGTGAGGGCTTTGTTACTTAGAGTTTATAGCGTATACGAAATAGACAAAGTCCTGTACTAGATCAAAGTTTTATTTGCAAATGTGACTTTTTTCCAATTTGTCGATGTTGTGTGACATTTCCTGTTGGTACTTACCCTCATTTACTCCTAAACACATTTTTGCCGCTTCCTTCTCTACAAAAGTGACACCAGGTTGAGTCTGACCAATGATGCCAATATCGTCGGCGTATGCTTGTATAGTTGCACCGATTTATGGAAGATTGTGCCTCTGCGGTGTTGACTCGAAAGTTTTTCAGAAGCATGTTAAAGAAATGACATAACAGTCCATCGACTTGCGTAAATCCGTTCTTGGTTTCGAATGTTTCGTTAATGTGGTTTCCGACGCTGATGGAGCAGCGAGAATTCTATATCGTAATCCGACACAGACGGACGAGTTTTGGTGGTATAACAAAAATAGACTCTGTATAGTTCGTATCTATAAATGCTATCGCATGCTATAGCTATAGCAGTTGTGAACTTTCATGGCCGAATACAATACTGATAAGACCCGATCAGTTTAATGGTTAACGGTTTCAGGCGTTTAATTTTCCCTCCTTCTTTGGCTATAAAGTCCAACATCGGCTTTCGTCTGTACTCGCAGATTTGGCCTCATTTTTCTCTGTGATCATCTGTCACAATTCTTCGTTAAACTAAGGGTATCTTGCTTGAGAAACCTAGTACATCAGCTTATTGACATCGTCGCCAATGGTATGGTGTTAATTAAGGGCCTTGGTGGTCTTTTACCATTGCAGTGTTTCTTTATTTTTCACAGTATTTCGCATTCGTTGTGACATGGTGATATCCGAATTATTACCTTGGAAAAACATCAAGGTAGTTGTCCGAGTCTATGTAAGGCCCCCGGAATGTTATAATATCCAAAAAACTGGATGCGTGCTTTTTGTTTAATAACTTTTAACTGTATGCTTATCCCAAGTATAAAGTTTACGTCAGTAAAAGGATTTCCCTTTAGCATTTGAAAGAAAATATTCATCACGTAATGGGCTTTACCTACTAAGCCGTCATAAGAAATTTTGCTGTTCGACTTAATGAGTACCTCTAATACAAGAGTTTACATTAGGACCGAAGGAATAAAATTCCAAATTGTGTACTTTAATAATGAATACATTTTTTTTAATAGATTTTTTATATTTTTGACGAAGGTAAAATCTTAACAATATGGTGGTATTCGATTACCATATCAATCTACGTAAAAAGTACTTTACGTGGATACCACAACTAGACTTGGCCTATCTAGTAGTTTTTTTGTAATAGAATATACGCGTGTGGCAGGTATCGTCCTAATGAAAGACCCAGTTAGTAGTGCCACATAACGGCGTTTGTTATTTAGTTAACCATAAGAGATTAAGATAAACTTCCAGAAAAAGATGTGGTGACAATGTCATTTTCTATATTTCATCCCCATTCGGTTTTAGGCACGTTTGGTAAAGCATTCAACATTCGTATTGTGGGGTTTTGGAATGAATCTCTATATTTCCTAGTACGTCCGAAGATATCGTTGAGAGTGAACTGATTATAGTGCGTACCGAATCAGTTGGCCAACGGTCGATTGCGCAGAGAGAGGATTTAAGGGAAATTTAAGATATTTTACAATAAATTTTAAGAGACCTGCGCAGTAGAATGCCCAACTGGTTTGGTTTGCACTAGTTTGCCAACGGTCGAATGCGCAGAGAGAGGATTTAAGAGCAATTTAAGATATTGTAAAATAAATTTTAAGAGACCTGCGCAGTCGATTGGCCAACTGATTTGGTACGGACTTTAGCATTAATGGCACGGCGAGTATCACGGTTGAATTGTTGCAGATGCGGAATGCATATCTGGCTATTTCATTTGAGCATTTGTTGTTACAATAGCGGTAATAGAGTGTAAAGCAGGAGACATTACTACGATGTTCGAGCGGAACTGTGGTGTTCGCTATGTTTGAGTCTCCTATCAATTTTATTTCACGCTATTGTATCCTTTCTAGTAGGTGCAAAGATTTTTTGGTCGAGTTGCTGTCCATAAATTCTATAAAATAAACCGTAGTGGATTATATGCCAACGGACATGGAACATTCGCCTTACTGTTGTTGAATTTGGTAGGCTACATCACAACGTATGTAAATGGCAAGACCACGATGAGAGAACAGTAATGGCACTAAGTTATATTCAGGTAGACTTAGTTCTGAAACATCAGAATTTACACCCACCTGTGTTTCAAAAAGTGCCAAAACAGCTGGTTTATATTTGGATATTTGGATGTATGCCGAAAATAGATTTGTACTTTCAGTCTTGCAGTGTTTAGGTTCACTCTTTATGTAAATAGGGAAACAGATTTAACTAACTTTTTCGACAGCTTTGTCATAAATTTTGTGCTTGGATTACGTGACAAAACGTAACTGATTTGAAAAATGTTCTTAGGAGCCAATAAACGTATTTTGATAGAATATGAGATTAAACTCTGATATTGTTAAATTCAATAGTATTAAATATATAAAAACATCTGAAATGTTGGAAATGGATTAACTTACGCTGTATCGTAAATAAACACCAAGGTGTTTTGCAATCTTTGCCAAAAGTCCATTTCACTAGTATACACAATCGAATGATACGGCACATATGCGGGGAAGTAATGATTCGACATTGCGTCGATTGTATTCGGTGGATTGTGAAACGCACTTACTCCCACCAATGGTGGATACTTGAACTTGTGCAGAAATCCTAATAGATACTGTCCTATCGTATAATCATTGATGATCAAATCAAATTTAAATTCATCCGGATAGTTGATAAGTGTCTGCAGACCTTTCGACTTTAAAGCAGCGGCACAGGACATTAGTCCAAAATCGCCAAACATTGGAACCACTTCGAAGGGACCGATTCCAATATATCCACTGAAGTCAAATTTCTTTTCGTTCTTATAGAACGAATAACCCTCTTCCAAATGAATGTAGTGAAGGTTTTTTGAGAGAAATTCATTTGACTTTGGTATATCCACTGAAAGTACGGTAACGTTGTGGCCAAGTTCTGCCAATCGGTGCATTAGAACACTGTTCCTGTTTTTGGAAGAGAAAATTAAATGTGAGAAAAAAATTAAGATCTGCAAGCTTACCAAATGTGATGACTAGGTGATGGTACACCCATTAATCCCAAGATATTGGCACCATTTACAACAAGAACCCCACCTTTCAGTAAAATAATAGAAGCAACGATTATAAACATTTTCGACAATTTAAAACCGCACTGATCTCTTCAAATGAAAGAGTGATACACGACTTAAGTTGATGAGGGGCAGTGCATTTTATTAGATTTGCATTTATGTATATATGTATGTATATAATTGATTTGATAATAAAACGAAAATATGAGCAATGTATGCCGATTGTCGAATTAGCGCCTGTATTCTGATAAAGCTAGGTCAATAAATTACTGATTAATAATTACATTAAAAACGATTTTAGGCTTGAGTTCACGATCGAATAAGTATATTGACCCGAGTTTGTATACCTGCCCTTTAAATCAAAAGTAATGCCAATGAACATTTCTAACAAAATTATTTATTTATTGAGTCGTTATTAAAAAATATTGACTCGAGAAAGCATGCTTTAGTGTTTTTCAGTTGAATATACGTTAAGTTAACATCGCCATTTTCATTGTTAGTCACAATTCAATGAAAGCAATATCAGCTGTCGAAATAAATAAAACTTACAGCCGTTATTCGAAGATTATTTTTTATGTCATATGATCAGCAGGTTTCCCCAGTTGTTGGAAAGTTGCTCGATACCCCAAAATTTACTTTTTTTTCAAATTCATTTTTATTTCAAATTAAACTTCGAACGCTAGACAAAAATTAATGAAAAACTAGCCTACTTATCTACTAACTTAACTAACATACTGGTCCTCTGCGGGAAACCTAAATTAAATAATAACAACTTAAAAACTAATGCCTTTCGGCCTAAAATCTAATTTAATTATTTTATTATATTTGTTTACCAAGAAACATTTTTTTAAAAAAAAAACTTGGTTTCATATCTTTTTTAATTTTATTTAAACTTACTTACTAATTTAAACTACTTATGACCAACTAAAACTACTGAGAAACTAATTAAAACTAACTAAAAATAACTTAAAAACTAGAACATCCACAGCGAGCATTTTTGTGTTTTTGTATATTTTTTTTTTGTATTTTTTTGTAATTTTTTTGTGCCACCATGACTGTTTTACCTAACATAAGCTTAAAACCTTAGAACTATGTAAGTCGGCCATACTTAATATAAAAGTCAACTATCTTTAACTAAACTTGTAGCCATCACAACAGGTTTTCCTGTTGCCATCTACTCCGACGGTCCCAATCAGATACACTCCTGCTGAACCGCAGGCGCTCTCCTCCAACCTGAGCGACTACGTCTCGGTCGTACAGGAGCCGCCTATCCACAGTTCGTCGGAAGACGTGGTAGATTAGCGGAACCGCCGATCTGTCCTGTATCAGCCCTCGACTATCCAAAAATAGGAAAGCTTCAGGCGGAATAAAGCCGAGCGCATTTTAAAAATATTCATCAATGGGGTAGAAGGCCCCAAAGATGAGACTTTTGCTCGAGGTCATCGCTCTTGCCGCGTGAAACCGACCACAAAATTTACTCTTTTTGATAATATTCATCCAAATCGAACCTGTACCGTGCATAGAGAAAAAGCCATCGCCGCGCCGCTGTGGCAAAAGGACCCCAATTTTATATCCGACGACGGTCTCAGCAACTCGATCGCTGCCCGTCCATTATTTGGAACATTTTAGGGCAAAATCTTGGTCTACATCCATATAAGATCTACCTAGTGCAAGAATTAAAGCCAACGGACCGTATTGCGTCGTGTGTTCGGTGAATGGGCTGAGAATCAACTGGAAGTTGAAGCAGATTTTGATCGTCAAATCATCTTCTGCGATGAGGCTCATTTCTGGCTTGACGGGTATGGAAACAAGCAGAATCGTCGTTTTTGAAGTAATCACGATCACTGTTGGTGCGGTTTACATGCCGAAGGCGTCATCGGCCTATTTGTCTTTAAATCCGAAACCGATGCCAACATTACCGTGAATGACGAACGCTACCGGCAAATGATTCGAGATTTTGTTTTTCTTCATGTCATTGAAACTTATGAGGAGGAGAAATGGTTCCAAAAAGATGCATCACGTCATACAGCGCGTGCGACCATAACTTTGTTGAGCCAAATGTTTGGTGACCAAATTATCTCAAGAAATGAACCTGTAAATTGGCCACCTCGATCGTGTCATTTGACACCTTTCGACTACTTGGGCATGTCAAATCTCTGGTTTATGCTGATAAACTAGAAACGATTGATCACTTGGAATTCAAGTTTCGACAAACTATTGACGAAAAAATACCGAAAAAGTGGTCCAAAATTGGACCGACAGGATGGCGTTCATAAGACGCAGTCTCGGAGGCCATATGCAAAAAATTAATTTTAAACATTAAATGCAATGAAATGTGTATACTGGTAAACCCAAAATTTTGTTCATTCCGTTTAATTTGTTGTGTTTTATTTTTAAAAGAAGTTCTATCTCTCTAAAAGAAAAACACCCTATATTAGCTACCATTAGTTTTTTTTTTTCAAAAATCCCTCTAGGAACTACCCCACGAACATCTTATATCAAATCTGAAGTAAATTCTTCCAGCCGTTAAGGCTTCAGTTGCGTTCACAAACCGACAGAATTAGGAGACCCACTTTTTGGACCACTCCATCATCGTAATGTTTGATTTTGTTAAAATCTTTAGATTAAGATTTATTAGTCGCAACTAATTCATGATACAAAAAAGATAAACCATATATAAAATTGTACATGCTTTGTTTTTGTATTAATATTCATGATAGATATTATTACATAATTCAATTAAAATGACTATTGAATTCGATTTTTTTTACGAAACCAATAATTGCGCTATTAGGAGTAAGTCAACATCACACGAGGATATCCTACATTTTCAGTACAACTGCCAACGACTCAATCAATTTAGAAAATAAATAAAAATTAAAAATATCAAAAATCCCCCTACATCCAATACAGCTATTACAGTGAATCTATAAAGTCTGTCCTTCCTGGTACAGGGAATACAGGGCATCACGTATTTACCTCAAAATTCTCCGTGCCAAAGTCGATCGAATACCGAATAGGAAATATCTGTAATAACAGATTTCGACTAACCATGGTACATAGAGGCCCGTCTTGGTACAGCTTATAAAGCTCCATGTTGTATCTTCTCCTCCATTCGCCTTCCTCGAATATAATATACTTATTTAGTGACACTACAGTCCGCAATAAACCTTGGCCTCAATCAAAACAACTCTCCAATCAGCCAAGTCCCCAGCTACGTGCCTCTTATTTTATATGCTAGTCCAAAATCGTTCGAAAAATGCTCCGCTTTCCTTTTATTACTGGGCACTCGGTGAAGTATAGTAGGAGTGGTAGGATTAGCTATTAGAAGACCAAAAATTTGCACTTTCGAGTTAAGAGTTTCGATCCCATTTGTTTCACAACGTGGGATTGATATTGACTACGACCAAAGATTATGAATTCTATACAGATGACGCACTCCATATAAGAAAATTGGTGGGTCGTGCTGGCACAGCCCGCCATATGTTTTTGTTCTTGTTTTTCATGTGTTTTCATGCACACCGCCCGCCCGTACCATGAAGCTACTGAGCAAAAGTTTCTGTTTTTTTGTTCTCAATGCGTCATCTGTATAGATTCCATAATCTTTGCTACGACTTAGATGAGCTCCATAAAATGCTTTACAATGGCACGATGAGAGCGACCAATGATATCGATATTGTCTGCGTATCCTAACAGCTGGACGGATTTTTTGAAGATAGTCTCCAGCCTCCCTACGCCCCATCTGTTCTAGTCGGAATCCGGTATGTACATGTTTAGAAAAGTTCAAATGAGCTGTTTTCTTACTGAACGTTGCATCGCGTGTCCTCCTGTGTTAGACCACACAGCTGTATCAGTTTTTATGGTATCCAGAACTACTTAAGGCGATGAAACGACAATATGTCTCGACTTAAAATTCGATTCGTTTTTCTTTTTGCAGGATGAACACGATTAGTCCGTTGAAGAAAGGCTTAAGACGTTCAGACGTTACGTTGGTGCAAGACATGGGATCGACTTTTATGTAGATAAGGCATATGGAGCTGATATTTCAGTCATCGGACAACTTCTCATCCTTCCAGACCTTGTTGATGGTTTGGTGCATGCATAGTTCTATGCATGTTTTCCTTACCGATTTTCGCATTGAAGCCCCCTAGTACGATTTTCACATCGTATTCCGATCAGTCTTCGTAGGCTCCATCGATTGAGCGTGTGCATATATAAGGCTAATATTTCAAAACGTTACTCTGATGTAACGTTGGTGCAAGACATGGGATCGACTTTTATGTAGATAAGACATCTGGAGCTGATATTTTAGTCATCGGACAACTTCTCATCCTTCCAGACCTTGTTGATGGTTTGGTGCATGCATAGTTCTATGTATTTGAAGGGTTCTGATGGACTAGCTGCCTTGTTGTTCGTTGGTTTTTTGATGGCTGTTCTAATTTTTTCAATACTGGGAGGGAGCGTTACCTCTTTGTTGACTGGAGGTGGGTCGGTTGCTATTTAGCTATTTGCTATTTTGTAGAGCTTGCGTTCCTACCTTAAAGCCATCTGTTTGGCTTTCTTGTAGACGGTGCCCCTCTGAATGTATGATGTACATCCTGGATGTTGTTGGCGGTTCGACCATCCACTAGTCAGGTTACTTTGTGAACTCGAAGTAGTGGAAAGTCACGAAGTCTGTAAGTTGTCAATTCGTGGAAACTGCGCTTTCCAACACGACGAAGATGTTTTCCTTACCGATTTTTGCATTGAAGCCCCCTAGTACGATTTTCACATCGTATTCCGATCAGTCTTCGTAGGCTGTATCGATTGAACGTTTGCATATATAAGGCTAATATTGCAAAACGTTACTCTGATGTAGATCTGAGCTAGGTGATCACTAACCGGCTAAAAGTCGATTATTCTTGACCATACCCTAAGCTGTTGTCTCTCTCAAAACCAGCAATTTTTTTGTAAGGAAGTATTGGCACAACCTCCAACCTTGAGGGCTAGTTCCAATTTATTAGATACCCCTAGGATACTGGGCCATCAGTATCCACTACGGGAATGAGCGTTGACATTGGCCTTTCAGCTCATCCGCCACCATCTTTGTTCGAAGGTCCTAATTAACCCTTGAAATTCCTAGAATGAGGAGGACCTCATGCTTGTTCATCCAAACTAGGACTGTAGACGCTATGTTCAAAGTACTAGGTACTTTGCGGTCTCAACGAGGAGGCTGATGGTCGGAGTTGAAATCGCTTGTTTTCTGCTTGATATAAACGCAGTGATAGCTAACAACTACTTTATGAACCTGATTACATGATTTGATAAGAGCTCACGCGGCAACAACGAAATGAATTTGGATAACTGTATAGACTACCCCTTGAAAATCGTCCGCTTTCGCATTTGTTTACTACTGTCTTAAGTGACTTGCATTATTTTACGAACAACTTCAATTAATTGATAAGTGTTCTCTTATCAATTAAATATTACATCATACAGATATATTAAATGCCTTCAGACTTAAGAATGAATCTGTAATGTAGAAATTTCATTGCAAACTACGTCGCATGTACTACTAAGTACTTAATCACAACGTCACAGGTGAAAAGGTGAACAAATCCACCCCAACATGCACTATATTTTTTTGGAAGAGGGTTACTCAATGATCTGAAGTTAGACCTTACAAACTACATTAGTTTGACAATCTTTGAATCGATTTCGATGTTCTATGATGCTGGTGTAAATATTCGTATTGGTTTATCAAGATCCAAAGGCTTTAAGGTGCTTCTAGACGATCCGAATAATTTTAAATTCGACTTCTTTTTTACCGACTATACATTCGGTCCGATACTTTTGGGATTTCTTTTCAAATTCCAATACCCACCAATTATTGGAATTAGTGCATTCCTGAACCCACACAATAATCGATGCTATATGTCGAATCATTATTTCCCGACCTATGTTCCATATCATTCGATGAATTACGCAACCGAAATGAATTTCTGGCAACGCATGGAGAACACCACAGCGTAAGTATTTGGTTAGGGTCACTTGTTCAAAGATATTTATTTAATTAACCAATGGTTGGCTGCCTAAAATCTAGCTCTACAAATGAGCTAACCACTGTGGTTAGTTGAATTTGCGTACGGTCAAGTTGCCCTTAGTAAATTATTTCGAAAAATATCCTTAGCGTTTGTCAATCTTAGATATCGTCGTTTGGTTTATCATCCAAAGATTGATGCTCTCACGAGACCATACTTCATGCAGATACTAAATCCAAAGCCATTGCCAATGAATTACGAAACATTTCTGAATAAAAGCAGGAATCGATTTATTTTGGTCTCATTTAGAACTAATATGAATTGTGTCAATTTTTACTAAAGGACCCATCAACTCTGCCAGCAACACAAGAAAATTCTCTAAATTTCTAAAACGCTGAGGTATCGAAAACACAATATCAGCAGGTTGGCGATTTTTTTTTCAAATGAAGTGTTGTACTATCAGATTGGATAAACTTCTGATTCAACGCTGAATGAAGCTATTTCACCCACCTTGTGCTTGTCCAACGCCAACATGATACCGATATGAGCTTGATTCCTTGTTGTAGGATACTTTAAGTGTAAACCGAATTTTAACAAAATATATTCCGCTATTGCTTTCCCGACGAGGAATTTTTCAATAAATTGAAAGTAATTCAAATCAGCAAATCGTTAGTAATTCTTGCTTTTATGAGCAAAGAACCTACTTGATGAATTTGAATTGCATGTTCTCCATCACTTTCGCACTTGTCACTTCACTATACATTTTTGACAGAAAATCAATAGCTTGTCACACTTGTTAATAAAATTGTATAATACATATAATATAAATTGTGTCATTTTTCCCTGTCCCAAAAAAATGTCACTACAGAGAATTCGTGACTCTCGAAAAAAATCCTTGTCAATTTTGATCCGAAATCTTTGTCACAAATTTTCGGACAATTCTACGAAATTCTCTGTGGATTTCCGGATTTCAGATTTAGTAAGATATCTTAAATGAAGCTCTGTTCTCGATCGGCATTGTCAAATTATTTATGGGAAAGGAATTTGACAATGATTGTCAAGTTGTCATTTTACAAATTGGCAGTATTTCGGCAGTAATTTCAAATTCGTGACTCTCGAAAAAAATCCTTGTCAATTTTGATCCGAAATCTTTGTCACAAATTTTCGGACAATTCTACGAAATTCTCTGTGGATTTCCGGATTTCAGATTTAGTAAGATATCTTAAATGAAGCTCTGTTCTCGATCGGCATTGTCAAATTATTTATGGGAAAGGAATTTGACAATGATTGTCAAGTTGTCATTTTACAAATTGGCAGTATTTCGGATTTCCGAACAAGCTATGTATAGGATATATGGGATAGGTTATAATAACTCAAACAAACCTATCGGGTAATTTGCTGATATAAAAATCACTTTCATGACAGGTCCAAGCTAAATTAGCTGTTGCACTCTTATCTGAGTATTCACGCGAAAGCTTTTCATGACAGGTCCAAGCTAAATTAGCTGTTGCACTCTTATCTGAGTATTCACGCGAAAGCTTTTACATTTGTTTCGTCAGTCATTTCCGATTTAAATTAAAGTTACAAAGTTATTCTTGCTTTTATACATAATATACGCGCGAATGTGTTCGTTTTATTTTAATGCAACTTACTCCCCATACAGGGGAATAATCCTAGCTGTTCCCTTAATTTGTGTGTCCGAAGTTATTATTTTTTTCAAAAAAGGAGAGGGCTTGCTGTTTAACGCCGAATACGAAAGTCAAATTTGTGAAACTTCTATTGACAGTGTTATTTTTAGATGTTTGTCAGACTTTAAGTGTTGTCACTTTCGGGATTTGAATTAGGGACCCCAAGTTAGGAGTCCAACGCACTAACCTTTAGGCAACTGCACCCACTTTTTATACCCTATCCCATCGCGGTATGTTTGTTTTGATAAATAATTAAAGTATATGGATTTAAATCAGAATCGATAGCTGAGTCGATTTAGCGATGTCTGTCTGTCCGTCCTTTCGCCCGTCTGTAGGTCACCGGTTTTTGGGCCTTAAATTTTGAGCTATGATGATGAAATTTGGTATATGCGATCTGTGTTGTTCGACCAACTGTACAAATTTTTCAAAATCCGCACACTTACATTTTAGAAAAACCTTATTTTTGGTCAAACGGCTAAAAAATTAAAAAAAAAAATCTGAACAAGATATTTAAACAATCTTAATATCTGTCTTTCGTTTATATAAATACTTCCGTAATGGCAATATAAACAATCCGTCCATAGATTATTTTTACCCACGCCCACTTTTTGTGGCGTTTTCTTATAAAAAAACATTTAGGGTATACAAATGTTTTTTTATAGGAAAACGCCACATAAAGTGCATATATGCAGGAGAAAAACGTTGTTTTTTGTCGAAACATAAATGATTTTAATAAAGTGTCTTTTTGGTCTCTTACCACCTCAAAGTTATAACTTTCAATTGTGACATTCATAATATTTGGCCTTGCCTCGTTTACTGTTAAACCTGCTTTCCCTGCCTGACATTTCGACATTTCGTAAGGTTCGTTCAAAAAATGTCAATATCGTCGGCGTTTGCTAGATGTTGCAGAAATATATGATAGATTGTGTGCGGTGTGTTACACATTCCTCACAAGAACAATATTGAAAAAATGACATTCAATGGCTTACCTTGTATAAATCCTTTCTTTGTCGTTGTTTAATTTCCTGGCTAAAACCATGCTAATATAGGGTCTGATCAAGCTGTCGATGAACGGGAATGATTTCAGGCGTTCATATGTTGTAGCAACCATGATCTAGTAAAGAATTTTGAGGAGACCTAAGTCCCTAAAATTGACGTTTAACAGTCTTCAGATGTTTATTTCCATATTCTCAGTAAAGACTGTGATCTATGACTTTTTCAAGTTTATCTGTGCAGCATTCTGTTCTGGCCTTGTATTTCTGACTTTTAATTTTACATTTTCTTAAATCTTGCGAACATCATTTCGTGTTTATTATTTTCTTGTTATTTCCACTTCCTCACTAAAATCCGCTGGTCCTTTGCCCAAAAAGCTCAACAGCATTCGTCTTCGCCAGCTACAACGTTGTAGGAATCAATCTTAGCTGTAAGCATTCATTGACATTAGATGCTGGTGGTATAGTATTAATAAAGCAAGGCTGGTCTCTTAAGTTTGCAGTCTTCCGATATTCTGATGTTTAGTATTTAAACATTCTTATAAAGTAGTGACCGAGTCGTTGTTAGCACAAAGGAATATTTGAAGTTCAAAACGCGGAATGCATGCCTCTTGTCTACCGCAATGTGATCAATTTAACTTACCATTTGTTGATCTGGATACCGTCATGCTGTTGGCATTTCGTTCAGCAGCGAAGACAATTAGCCTATGTCAGTAGCAGACGTAGTGTCGTGAAGGCTGTACTTTCGAAAATACTGATGTTCAGCATTTATAGAGACGAACAATTTAAAGTAAATCCTTTGCCATTTTGGGCGAAACATTTTTCGAAAAATCTTCGGTCTAATTTGCGTTGACGGGCTGTAAAGATTCATCTATACGAGGTTTACAGCGACATATCCCATGTCAAAAGACGTCGCATCGCGTCGGCCGCAATAAATTAAGACCTTACCTTAAGTGGCGCGCACAAGTAGAATCCGACATCAACCAACTTGGAGTGCGCAACTGAAGGCAGTAAGCTAAGGACCAGGCGAATTGGACAGGCATGTTGGTTGAGGCACTCTACTCTTTTACTTTCCTTTTACCGTTGATCTGATGTTTTAACTCTTGCTTAAGACTATTTATTTCTTTAAGCAATGTATCATTGAATTGCTTCAATCTATTCTTTCCTCGTAGACTTTTGAATATTTAGCCTCCGGTTTGTACTTGTTTTTCATCTGTTTTTCCAAACGGCTCTTCTTTGAGCAATAAATGGTCTCCCCCAGAATCCGTGGGACCGACCTTCGAAGCTGTTTAACTGGTATTAGATGAATAAGCTTTTTTTACAATATGAATATGCTTTTTAAAAACATCTGCAATACTTTGGTTCAGTTAGTTACTTCTGTAACTAACAAAACACATTCGAGTATTTGTATTGTAATGGTCTAAGTGTGCTGGCGAACTCGCTGGCAGCCACTCTAACCTAACCTTACCATGCAAGTAACAAACCATCTAAGTCGATTTTACAAATAAAGTTTGTGTACAGTATGAATGAATATTATATTAGCAATAACTGTTACTAATTATAATACTGTATTCACAATCAAATCGTTGATGAGCTAAGTCCTTACAAACTGATCTTACATGGCAAATAAATCTATTACATACGAAGTGCAGTCATATGAATTTGAAATTAAAGTTGACATTCAAATTATTCTCGTGCATGACAGTTTGTGAAATCATTCCAAACATTATATGCCATCATACTTAATAATGACACTGACGCTGTAATGTAGCAATCTCATTCCATAGTGCATCTTCTGTACTCGTACTCTATCAATTATTTTATCTGATTACTCAATCGTTTACTGCTATACTTAATCTAAACAATTCAAATACATTTTACCGCTACGCAAATAAATTGCAGCGGACATGCAACCGCATCAATAAATCGCAACGTATCTAAAATCAAGAATGCTACTTACTTGGTTTATTCACACAATTCAGTTAAAAGTTAGACGCGTGTTTGAAGACATCTAAAATGTTTCACTTGTTCGCTCTTTGTGTGATATTTTTGACGACCGAGTTGTCTCCTGCAAACGGTGCTAATATTTTAGGACTTATGGGCGTCCCATCTCCTAGTCATCACATTTGGTTAGTTTAAAGCCTATTGTCTGCACTCACTTTACATCTCTTCTCTACAGGAATAGTGTTCTCTTGCAAAGACTCGCAGAGCTTGGACATAATGTGACTGTGCTTTCGGTGGATCTTCCAAAATCACATGAAAAGATTTATCCCAACATGCACTACATTCACTTGGAAGAGGGCTACTCAATGTACGAGAACGACCTGAAATTTGACATTACAAGTTTTATTGGTTTGACACCCTTCGAATCAATTCCAATGTTTTACGATATCGGTGTGAAGACTTGTATTGGTTTGACCAGATCTAAAGGCTTTAGGAAGCTTCTAAACTATCCAGATAACTTTAAAGTCGACTTAATCTTCACCGATTACACACTGGGTCCGATGCTCTTGGGTTTTCTTCACAAATTTCAATACCCACCGATGATTGGATTGAGCGCTTTTCTCAACCCTCCAAATACCATCGACGCCATGTCGAATCATTATTTCCCGGCCTACGTTCCATACCATTCGACGAACTATACAGCTGAAATGAGTTTCTGGCAACGCATGGAGAATACGTTACTATTCATCGTTGACACTGCGTAAGTGATCGATTAGCAAAAAATCGTTCTTAAATATTCGAAGACTTTTTGGACCTTAGATACCGTCGCATTCTATATGCACCAAAGATTGATAACCTAATGAGGCCATACTTTGATAAGGATATGCCTTCACTGGATGAGCTAGCCAAACGGACTATCCTGTCGATGGTCAATACCCACCCAGCTATCACGTTTGTTGAACCGGTTCCACCGAATGTCATAGAAGTTGGAGGTATGCAGATACTAGACGCAAAGCCATTACCTCAGGATTATGTGGAATTTCTGAACAAGAGCAAGAATGGTGTTGTTTTGGTCTCTTTCGGAACTAATATGAAGAGTACCGACTTTACGGATAAGGAGATTCAAGTGATTTTTAATGCATTGTCTCAACTGCCTCAGTATGACTTTATTTGGAAGTTTGACGTTAAGTATTTAAAGCAGAAGGTGCCAGAACATATCATGACTAGGGTGTTCCTGCCTCAAAGCGACATTTTGGGTATGTATTTAAACTAGTTTTTTATTCCTTTTTCAGCGAAACCGAGATAATCTTCCAGGGCTTATTATTGGACATCATTGGATATTTTGGTTTCATTCAATTTCCAATGATAGCTTAACTGGAGCTTTAAATCAACATTCCGACAACATTTTATTCGAAATTTTCGAACTGTTGCAGTTTTTCATTTTTTTATATTCCAACCGAGATTCCAACAATCAACATTTTAAATATCAATCCTAGAATCGTAAAACAGGCAATAGGCATTGGTTTTCAATCAAACTAACAATGACACGACCAACACAGTACCAACCCTGTTTTTTGTTGTAGAACAGGGGAACGATGAAACGCACTACCAAGTACCAATAGACATGTTTGCAGCAAAAAGCAAGCAAGTCTCCAAAAATTTAAAGAGCTTGTACTTTAGAAACTTAAAGATTAGGCCTTCCATTCCTCACAAGACAGCTGTCTAAGAGAGTTTTACTTTTCTATGATTTTTAATCCAGTTGTTTTTTTTATATAAACTTTTCTCAGGTGGACGAACCTTAAACGCTCCAAGACCGCCCTGAGATGCCTGCAGATGTTGAATACGTTTTCTGAAAACTCGTTCTATTGTTTGCTGTAACAAAAATAATTTTGGTATTGCTTTGTTCATGTCGTTGTTAGTCGATGTTAAGCAGTGTGTCTGTGAAATGCACCGATATTAGGAATGATTTCTCTAAGCTCCTCCGAACATCTGTCATTATAATGTCTGTAAAAAAGCGACAGATTTCATACAAATCTTTGCTGTGCCAAATGTTGCAGCTTTAAAGTACAAATGCGGAAAATATCTCTTAACTCTGAAAATTTAACATTGTTTGGACGCTTCTGATTTGGCAATAGAGGTTATATGTTGTCGCCTTGATACATCTGACTCAATTGTGATTCTTAGATGCATGGATTCTTCTGATTTGAGGACTGTATTCTCCATTTCGATTTGCGCAATTGTGAACTTCTTCTTTCTTTTAAATGTTGTATACTGTGTTTTCTTTGGTGTTTTCCTTTTCCCATTGTATATTCTTTTGTAGGTCTTCATTTTAGAGCAGATTCACATCTCTGCTGGGGCGCAACAATACAGTTAATATGTGAGTTTGTGTTACTCACTATCAAAGTACAGTCATCTGCAAACTAAAAATCCTATTATGAGTTGTCCCAAAAAAATCATTTATGTGCAGCAGAAATTGGGTGGGTGAGAGAATTGATCATTGAGGTACCCCAGCGTTTATAGAAAATCTATCAGATCATATACCAGCAAATATCTGTCTTTAAGAAAGTTTGCCATCCAGACGCACAGTAATTGGGGATGTCCTTACTTTGTCAAGTTGACAAGCAACGCCCTATGCCAACTCTATTGAAAGTCAGGGCAACAGCCTTTGATTTTCAAGGATTTTCCATCGCATAGACGGGTTGCATAACTTAGCATCTATCCAGTTGAGCGCTTTTTTTCGGAACCCATATTGCCGATCGCTTATTAAATCATTCCTTTATAGGTTTTCGACAATCCCGGTGTCAGTTGTTTTTTCCAAGCAATGGGTCTGTCGTCTTCAGGCATGAAATTTCTTCTTTTTTGGGTATCGGTTTGATTTGTGTAATTTCCAGCAACTGTGGGAAAACTTGCTGATAATATGGCCTAGAAAATAATCTGCAAAGAACGGGTGCAAGTTCGGGTGCGCATTTTTTAATTACAAAAGGTAGAATTCCGTCAGGTCCAGTGGATTATTAGTTTTGTCTAAATTATTCAAGATGCGTCTTGTTTTTTAGGTCTTCATTTTAATTCAACCATCCTCGAGGGCTCAGTGGCGCGATGGTTAGTGCGATGAACTGCAGCGCGGAAGGTCTGGGTTCGATTCCCAGCAGTTGCAACACCTGATATGAAATGATATTTCACTGGCCCTCCTCTCGTGATAATCTGACAAATCATCAGTGTAGTATCAATTGTAAAGAATAGCTTATCTCAACTTAGCCGTTCGGAGTCGGCAAAAAACAAGAGGTCCCGCCATCGTGCAAGAAGTACACACGCACACATATGAATAGTTGTGAGAAAGCTAGGCCCTGGGTACTATACGAGCCTGTTGCGCCAAAAATTTTTATTTGTGTCCTCGAGGGAAGGTGCTCTATCGTTAGTAGAACGGCTTGTTCCGAGTTTAATGTTGAATTTCCTGAAAACATCCTAGCGAATAAGTCTACCTTTTCTTTTTGTAAGAACCTCAACACTTCTGAAGTAGAGTTTCTTATGGGTTGATAAACCCGTTGCTATATTGGATTGGATTCGTATTAACAGTCGCATGATTTCTTGTTATCTCCAGAGATAGGTACGCACTTGGCATTGGCTGTAGTGGACGTCTCCGATTGAAGGTGTCCAAAGTAAAATTTCCTCTTTGTGATTGACGATCGCTTAAGAACTTCTTTGGATATTAGTACTCGAAGTTTGGCAACAGCTAAGGTAGTGATTCAAGTGAATGGACATTCATTATGGTAGAGGAGTATCTTCCATCAATCGCAACATGGTCCAACATCTGGTGACCGCCATGTGTCCTTATGATTGTCGAAATGTGGTAATCGCGGCTCAGATGGTGTTAATTAGCCTTGTTGCGGATCGTCGTTATTCTATCGTCGACTTCGAAATAGCTCAGAACACTTTTCTTGAATCTTCCTCTGACAGCAAAACCGCATCCGAATCAGCGTAATTTTGTTTTCTCAGGCCCAGTCAGTCTTAGATTTGCGTAAGGCATAGCTGGAGTAATTCGACTTAGGTCAAATATGCCCCGTTTCGCTTGTTGCCGTTCTGAACTTAATTCCATTAGAGGGTCTTGTCTTTTTTGGCAATAAACTGAGACATTTGTTTTTCTTGTGTCATCCATATTCATATTGTGTCGCCCTATTCAAATGATTGCAAACGGTTTTTGTTCAATATTCAGCTCCTGATAAGTTTTTTATTACAAAATCTCATCGTTGTAGATTTTATGTCTAGATTACATTCGTAGGGTATACAATGCGAGATACAGGTTACTCTCTTTTTAATTAAAAAAATCCATGTCTTGAGAAGCTTCTTATAACAAGTGGTTAAATTTTATAAGGGCCGATGTTGAATGTGAACCACACCTAAACGTCAAGACTAATTCAATTTGAACCATAGAAAGATACACAATCGTGTAACGCGTTAAAGTTATTCAGGCTTATTATGAAAATGGGCGTTCAAATCAAAATGCATATCGTGCACTTCGTGATTTGTTCGGTCAATTTAATCGTCCAAATGTGCGTACAATCGGAAAAATCGTGCAAAAATTTGAGCAAACCGGGTCTGTAGGAGATGTGAACACCAGTGCATGCTCGTACAGATCGTACTGCGGAAAATATTGCTCAACTCGTGGTCGTGCCCAACAATTGCACCTCTCACGCTCGTCGTTGATGAACATTATGCATAATGACTTAAGAACCAAAGCCTCTTGACCATTTCAAACGTTGTCAATGGTCAGAATGGTGGCAAGAAATGACAACAGTGGATGATCAATTTTCGAAGAAAATCATCTTCACTGATGAGCACATTTTCACCTCAGTGGATTCGTCAATAAGCAGAATTGCCGCATTTGGGCGAATGCTAATCCAAGATTGGCTGTCGAAAACCCAATGCACTCACAAAGAGTGACTGTTTGGTGCGGTTTATGGGCTGGCGGCATCATCGGGCCATATTATTTCCAAAATGAGGCCGGTCAGGCAGTTACTGTGAATGGTGTTCGCTTTCGTGAGATGATAACAAACTTTTTATGGCCCGAATTGGAAGATATGGATGTGGACGATATGTGGTTTCAGCAGGACGGTGTCACTCGCCACACAGCTAACTAAACAATGGCTATTTTGCGCGAAAAATTCAATGGCCGTGTTATCTCACGTGGTGGCGATGTAAATTGGCCGCCAAAATCATGTGATTTGACACTGTTGGACTTCTTTTTTGGGGTTATTTGAAATAAAAGGTTACGCCGATAAGCCAGCAGCAATTCAAGAGCTAAAGGATGAGATAATTCGGCACATTAACGGCATAGAACCTCAATTATGCCTCAGCGTCATCGAAAATTTGGACCATCGGATGGAGGTGTGCCATGCCGCCGAGGTCGCGGCGGCCATTTGGCCGATATTTTGTTCCATACATAATTCAACCATACCAATGTTATCATAATAAAAAGAAATGACAATAATTTCCTAAATAATTTGTGTTTTATTCAAAATCAACATCGGCCCTTAAAATTTAACCACCCTTTATTTGTCGTTCGAAATCAGCGCTTAACAGGAAATCATCTTCTTTTGTGCTATATTTTTTGACTTCATCTGATTTGCTTTTTTCAATGGTAACTGCAAAATAGCCTCCAAAATAGCAGCAGTAGTTCTGCAACTAGTTTAATGACATGTTGAAAGTTTATCATCTCATAGCTATATATATCATTCTATTTATACTTTCCTTTCAGCTAACCCCAAGATCAAAGCCTTTGTTACACATTGCGGAGCTCTAAGCACTCATGAATCAATATGGCGTGGCGTACCAATGGTCGGTGTTCCATTGTACTTCGATCAACATAGGGTATGCCAATCAAAGATCACTTTTTTAAACACTCTTATTAGCATAATTTAATTTTTTCTTTCAGAACCTTCGACAGTCTGTCTTATCAGGTATAGCAGTTCAACTTGATTTCCGAACAATGACCACCGATCAACTGCGTGATGCTATCATAAAAGTCGTCGAAGATCCCCAGATGAGAGCAAAAGCCAAAGTAATTTCGTCGCAGTTCCGGGATCGACCAATGAAGGCTTTAGATACCGCAGTCTGGTGGTCCGAATATCTCTTACGAAACCCAAACCCCACACATCTAAAATCTCCTGCGTCGAAACTCAACATCTTTCAGGCCAATTCCTTAGATGTTCTCCTAGTCTTGTGGACATTTATCGTACTCCTGGCTTATCTAGCCATCAAACTCCTGTCAATGACTTGGCACAAGTTCAATGGACCTAAAACCGCCATCAGTGCATCCAAACCAAAGATGAACTAATATCTATTTACAGACGTTACGAAACTTATTTTTTATAAATATTCTCAACCGATTATAATAAACTATCGCGGATTATGAATAAAACAAATAAACAAACCTCTAAATCAATTCCAATCATCTTGGGAGAAATGGCATAGATGATGATAGGTTCGTGGTATGCCATAATGGCACTTGGCCGTAACAATGCGACGACGTTTGGGAGAAAGTTCGTTGACTTTCAATGGGAGACGTGAACTATGCATAACCCCGTTCGAAAATGGCACAATCGAATCAAAGAACCCTCTTATTGCAAGGGGCAATAAATTTCGACAGATGGGGTTATTGCGAAATTCTGAACATGGTCGATGATGACTTCACATGGAACCGTTAAAAGATTTATACACAAACTGATCTTTGGCCCGGACTGATGGGTGAACACACATAATTTCCAATCAAGTGTCAGAAGACGAATTATTGTGCTATTGACCCTTGTGCGGGGTCTTCTCTTCACTCCATCTTATGGCACTGTGGAGGAGTACAATGAGATCAGAAAAGAGTTTCTACCATTCCATCGTAAGGTAGGTCAGTCTCATCTCATGTCATAAATAGTTTCCAAATTGGATATTAGAAATGGAGAAACGATATATGTGTGGGAGATTGGCTTCTATCAATAAGTCTGCCAATTCTGGAGAAGTGTCACTATTTTGATCGAAATGTTGTTAATGTGAATGAGCATGTTTGTCAGTTGCGTGCTACTTTCACATACGTAGGTGGACATAGAAAATTGTTTTCAAGAACAGAGAACATCCAAAATATTATGATCATCCTTAATTGGTTTGGTAACAAAGTCTGAGGAGGTGTAGGTACTTTACATAGAACTATGGATAAGTAGAACATTGAAAATGATGTTGGTATTCCAATCAATATCTGTCAAAAAATATTGGTCAAAGTTTTAACTTTCTAGCACTGCGGACCTAACTAAAATCAATTCAAGACGCTTTCTGCCATGACAGCATTGCTTCGTTTATGGTAATTTGTATCGGCTTCTATTGTCGCATGACCTACTGTAACTATCCGGTTTTATGTCTGGGTAAGTATGTTTTTAGAAGTTCCAACACTTTTTTTTAAATTTACAAGAAAATGTTTTTTTGCAGATTAAAGACATAATTCCATTTTTGGGTATTTAAGTAATTGCTGACTGAAAAGTGGTGCGTGGGGGCTTACAAATGGCTCAGCAAATAAAGTCTGAATATCGTTGTGGGATATTCACAAAACGATATTAAAATTTATTGCCTCACATTTGCTAAATGAAGCAAAAAACCGATTGACAGCAGCACTAACTAAGACATCAGCAGCACACTTTTTCATATCCATGTTTCTTTCATTTTTAAAATCATAGAGGCCCATTAAAAAGGTTTGATATGAATATAAAGGAATAATTTTAGCAACGGATTTCATTTGCTTAACTTACAAAATTTTGTAATCAATTTGAGCTAAAATACCCGGCAATAAGCTTACTAGACACGAAAAAAGCATTGTCCACAAGCCTCGGAAAGGAACCATTTTATAGTTGGCGACTGAACGAAAGAAAGCACGACAACGATATTATCTTCACCTGGAACACTCAACAGAAAAGGTGCAGCCACACAACCATTGAATGCTCTACGCTGCTATAAAGTAGGCATTACTGCCATGCAGGAAATATAAGGTGGCACAAAAGAAAGTTCATATTTATTTATCTAAATACGTGAACGAATTCTAGGGGCGCGGGGCAATGTCAATCAGAAGCCTCGTTCTAGGAAATTCCAATTCAGTCGTTTTAAAACGTTTCTCGGGACCGGACCACGTATTGTGTATGGGAGAGTTTTACAGAAACGGTGATAAGAAAACATTTAAAAAGATTCTACTAATTTAACGAATACAAGACAAACACCGTCTCCATCTTTTCTATCTGTCTCTTTCTTAATCTTCTCTTGTCTCAACTACTGCGCAGGCGGATGGAAAACTTTCTCAAAGACAGATATTTGCAATTAGTTGTGTATGCCTGTTTCTCTGACAGGTTTTTTTTAAATTCTAGTGTACCTCAAGGATTAATTCTCTCACCCACTCTATCTCTTCTTGAGGACAACTAATACCAGCATTTTAAGTTTTGCAGATGATAGTACTCTTATAGCGAATGACTCAAACAATACGCATATTAACAGCAAAGTTGCAAAAAAATCTGCTCTATAAACGAAGACCTAAAAATATTACACAATGGGAAAAGGAAAACATAGATCAATCCAATTCAAAGTTCCGCAAATCGAAATGGAGAACACAGTCCTCAAATTAGAAGAGTCCATGCATCTGCTAAGAATAACAATTAAGTCAGATGTATCATGGCAACAACATATAACCTCTATTGCAAATAGATATTTTACACCAACCCAGCTTCTACTTCTCTATAAAGCTCAAGTATGACCAAATTCATGTTTGGGGGTTTGGCCTTATAGACGATTCTTCCTTTACTTCAAAGCTTCAACCTTTGGCACAGCGAAGACTTGTAGGAGCTAAGGACAGTTCGCAGGAGCTTAGAGAAATCAACCCTAGACTCGTTGCATTTCAACAACCGACAAGACACGTAGTTTCAGCTAAAAAAAACACAATGTCCATCTAACAACGACACTAACAACGCAATACGAAATTCTTTTTTGTTGTTACAGAACAAACAAACAATGAACTGCGTCCGACGATTGGTGAGTCGGGACTATCGATTCTCCTTCAATTATCTTTTGCAGATATTTTACCAGCATTTTTTCGAAGAACTTGGACAACATGAAAGTTCCGATGTTGGCGCTATTTTTTTATAAATTCATTTTTATTTTTCTTCAACTTAGAACTAACTTACATGCTAGACAAAAATCAATGAAAAACTAGCCTACTTATCTACTAACTTAACTAACTTACTGGTCCTCTGCGGGCACCCTAAATTAAATGTTAACAACTTAAAAACTTATGCCTTTCGGCCTTAAATCTAATTTAATAATTTTATTTTACTATCTATATCTTTTTTCTTGACCAAGAAACATTTTAAAAAAAAACTTGGTTTAGTATTTTTTTTTATTTAATTTAAACTTACTTACTAATTAAAACTACTTATGAACTAACTAAAACTACTTAGAAACTAATTAAAACTACCTAAAAATAACTTTAAAACAAGAACAGCCCCAGCAAGCATTTTGTATTTTTTTTTTTGTATTTTTTTGTGCCACCCCGACTGTTTTTTCTAACTAACCTTAGAATTACGTAAGTCGGCCATTCTTCACTTTAAAAGTCAACTATCTATAACTAACTTGTAGCCACCACAACAGGTTCTCCAGTTGCAACCTACTCCAACGGTCCCTATCGGACACACTCCTGCTGAACCGCAGGCGCTCTCCTCCGCCCTGAGCGACTACGTCTCGGTCGTACAGGCCATTCTTCACTTTAAAAGTCAACTATCTATAACTAACTTGTAGCCACCACAACAGGTTCTCCAGTTGCAACCTACTCCAACGGTCCCTATTGGACACACTCCTGCTGAACCGCAGGCGCTCTCCTCCGCCCTGAGCGACTACGTCTCGGTCGTACAGGAGCCCGATTGAGAATCTTTTCGAATACCTTGCTGATACTCAAAAGGAGAATTATCGACCGGAAATTTGCCGGATTGGAGTTGTCCTTTCCCTTTTTCGGGAGAGGATGAACCACCGCCGTCTTCCAACGCACTGGATAATATGCATTATTCAGCGCGTTGTTGAACAGCGTGGCGTAAATGTCCACAGCTTCAGGGGGTAAGTGTCGCAGTACAATGTTGGATATACCATCGACTCCCGCTGACTTCTTTTTCTTTATGGAATCGAAGATGGTCTGGCGCTCTATGAGGTTACTTCGGTAAGTGGCTTGCCAAGTTACCTCCGCGATCTTCGACATTATTGGCACATATGTTAACTTGAATGCAGCATTTATAATTTGCACTATTTTTTAACATTTCGTAAAAATTATTTAAACATTTTTCTATAATAACATCAAACCCTTGCTCATTTCGTTGAAAATATTTATATGCCTTCCTGAATTTCTCTGGCAAGTTCTTTATCTGTTACCGGCCGAATAGGTCTTTCTTCTTCGCAACTTACTACGATTCCTTGATATATCTTCGTAAGGTTTGAAGTTTGTGTTTGCTTTCTCTTGATTGCTTTCGGCCCAGTTACCTTTTCAGGTTTTTACTTGGGGAATGTGAGCATTGACCTGCTCTTTCTTGTTGTTGCCTTAAAACTACAAGATCGCTTAAACGATACATCTCATCCGAACTAAGCAAAATTAATTTTGTGAACCACTTAAAGAAAACACTTTATCTCGGTTTTTGTTTTCCAAAGTATTTGCTTGGACATTTTAAACAATAAATTGGGTACTGCTTCCTACGACGTATATTCCCATTCTCGATTAAAACAATAATTTACACCCCCTCGTGATCAGAGCTGTCCACCGCGATCCATATATCCAATAACCATACGACATAGTTGTGTCAAAATGTCCATATATCTCCCATGACCACTTGCCACAGTTGGAATATATCGTCACACCACATAGTGTAGGATAGTTTATCCATTCCTTACACGATAGCCCGCGATGATTGCTTCGAAAAAAAAGCCACAAAATGATACAGAATCGCAGTCCGCTGGCACCGCTGCATAGCACACGGATAGTGACCACAAAAATGCTTATGTCACAATGTTTGCGTGCTTGCGGCTGGTCTAGGCTACATTACTCGTACCATCTTATGTTACCTAGCTCATATCTATGTCTAGTGTGTATCTCACACCAAAAATATGTGAAACCATATTCGGCGATATTCTAACACCTACATTGCGTCACAAAACCAGAAGTGCGGCACCGATAGGCGTTTGGCCATACTCAACGGGCGAAAGGCAAGTGCTCTGCTTCCGATGACATGGAACACAATCCTTTTTCCGTCGCGTATACCAAATGGGCACTGTGAATGTTTGCTGTTTAAATCCCGTCCCAGGCGGATGTGGAACAATAAAAAATATCCAAATAATAAATTAATCATTTGCGTGGACACGCGGCGCACTGAGTATGTGCCAATGAATTGGTTGTGTAGATGCGCGTGGGCTAGGCGTCTTGGTTGGTGAACTTCTTGGGGGAAGCGTATAAAATTGATTCCACTTGTGTGTCGCTTTGTTTTTTATACCCTATCCCATAGGGGTATATTAGTTTTGATACATAGTTTGTAACATAGAGAAATAATTTAGCTACATATACCTCAAAGTATATGGATCGACTCAGAATCGATAGCTGAGTCGATTTAGCCATGTCTGTCCGTCCGTACGTCACCAGTTTTTGGGCCTTAAATTTTGAGCTAGAAAGATGAAATTTGGTACACGTACTCTTTGTTGCTCCCAGCAGAACAAGTGTACAAATTTTTGAAATCCGCCCACTGCCACGCCCCCTTTTTAGAAAAACGTATTAAACGTATAGTCTGAAGAATTTGTTGTCACCATGTCATTTTCCTTATTTTATCCACATCGTGTTTTTAGCCATGTGCACTTTTTGGGGATTTTAGTTTTACAGATAGGATGGGATAGGGTATTCAACGATCCGCACAGCGGATTGTAGCCTTCTCATATGTTTTTTATTACATTTCAATGGCGGCCCTGAAGAGCGATAACTCGTAGTTGAACTTTTCAGAGGAAAGTGACTCACTTAGCAGCCAATTAGTTTTATATTAATGACTGCATAAGCATGATCCGGTATTGTGGGTGATGGCGCCTAAGCGACACCCATCAAGTGGGACGAATACAACACTAACTCACCATGTGACTGGGTGTCGCCACATCCATCGACAATTGAGAAGTTAAGCTCTCACATCTATGGCAGAGCAAAATGTAATTAATGTCATGTTCGCTAGTTGTAAAGAAATGGCGACTGAACAACTTAACAGATTATATAGGGCATGTTGGCGGAGTAAGTTAGAAACCTCAAAACCGAAGCAGTCCGCTCTCCTGCTGATGCCGATCAAAGGCGTTAATGTATGTGACAGGCGGTAGGTACTATGTACTTCTGACACTCCACAACCGTTTGTCAGCACCGACTGTCGGCCGTATGAACTTTCATACTAGGTTTGGAGAATTTAGATTCCTAGAATGAGGTGTGATATAGTGATTCGAATGTGGGATGCTTTCAGATTAGTGAAATATCGATGAAAGGCTATGATAGAGACAAATGTGAATCGGTGGGAGTGCACACAAAATGAGCACAGTGATTAAAAGAATCGACTATTGAATTTTAGTCGTGGAGAATGTGTTATTTTCTGTTAATGTTGGGCCTTTTTTAGTGAAATTTATATATGTTAGACGTGATTTAGTTAACTACACAATATTAATAAAGATGTTTTCACTTCCCAGCTTATAATCACCCAGCACTTTATACCTACGGTGATCATTTTTATTTCTTTATGTTTTTATTAACTGTTAAATAATATCGCAAAAGGATGATTAATCCGTTAAAATTGTTTTGTACTGCTTTTTCCCTAAATGAAAACGTGGAGAAAAACATATATGAAGGCTACTATCTGTGCGAATCGTTTAATACCCTATCGCATCCCATCCTTAAGGTGGGGTCCGGCAATTCTACCCTATCAGCTGAACGGATTTAATTTGATATAGTACTAGCTTCCTTAGTCAGTGTCCAGATGGGTTTTTGGAATAGGGAAATTGGCCAAAATCATGTTTTTCTATCTGCAGCTGTATTTTTTCTTGGCATTAATAGGTCTGTTCCCGAACTTTTTCTGTAAAAATTAGTAAAATCTCAAATTTCTTGGAGTGGGGGTAAATTATCTCAGAAAGAGATAACATTACCAAAAAGTACGGGAACGCGTTTAAGTAAAAAACAGTAAAATTATATATTTTGTATGCCTTTTAAAGAACAAATGACATAAATCACCTGTCAAAACAACTGACAGTTTACTGATTTTTACCAACAGAAATTTCTACAGATTTTTATGGATGGGTAGTTTTTTGCTCTCTCGTGAGCTGTCTCTTTTACTTCTTTTTGCGTACGGGAACAGCAATAAGTAAAAATCAGTAAAAATCAGTAAGAAACAGTAAATAATATTCTGTACGGGAACAGACCTAATGCGAATAGTCGGAATGTGTTCGATGACGTTTAATTATGACTTAGCCTGAGATTTTTGACAAATACGCATCCAAATAATCGATGATTGCTCAGCTTTGGTCTTTCGCTAGCTTTTCTGTAAGTAAGGTTCTAACATTTTGTTGTTGTCTTTTTTTCGTTAAGCTCTAACAAGACCAACTGTTTCTGTCCTTTTTGATCATCTTTGTTGTTTCCAAATTTACAAATAAAGGTTTTCTACGAAAGTTAGCAGTTTCCACAAAGCGCAACCTCCAAGCTTTTCTCACAACCGTTAGCGTGTGCAAGTATACTTTTTGCACGAAGCAGGTACATTAACATTTTTGTTGAAAGTCGTCGTCAACACCCACATTTGTTTAATTTAAAAGTATCATTGTGAAAAATAATAATTTTTGAGAATTGAATAAATATCAAAAGCATCTACCCAATGCTTCTGAATTTTGTATTTATCAGTCCTTTTTGTCAGACTTATTTGAAAGCATCTAGAAATATATCAGAATATATCTTGCTTTTTAGGTCCGATCTGTAACCTAATGCATCCGATCAATCATGGAATGCTTATATCTAAAACCAAATTGGTGGTTGGATATTAGCGATTTCATCGATTATTTTATATAGAAGTATAATTAACATCTTTTCAATAGTTAAGACAACATAGGTAGTACCGATTTTGGCCGATAAAAAGTGACTTTAGGATGGTTTGCCCCGCTTCGGAATCATAATTACCTACGTCATTTTCCAGATGTAAATGCAATTATGGACTTATACTAAATGCGACAGTTAAAATCTAGGGCTTTTTTTCAATTTGGAGGCTTCTTTTATCTCTTGGGCAAGTTCTATCGCCATTTCTGCTTAAATGTGAAATCTTCTGTTGAGTTGGTGAAAGACGCCGCGACATAACCGAAAGACGTAACAAATTCTGTGTTTAGTATATTAAAAAAATATATATCAGCGCCATCTACAACTGAGATTTTCAAACATAAGTAAGTACACGAATCGTCAAAATTTCATAGGCGCTATTCGTATGGAAAAATAGCGCCAAATTAAAATTACATTTTTGTATTAAAATGATAATTTAATCGCTCAGCATTTCATATATTTAAAAAGTCCATTATTTATTCCATTAAATGCCACATCAACTTGTATATTGCCTAATAGTAAAATGTTTGGAAATACGCGTTTGGATTTTCGTCTTTAACACAGTTTTCTTATGGTAATCCTGTATAAATGAAAATTTCCCTTAATTATATAGCACTTAGGATATTCTTTTTTCCACATGTAGAGGCGCTTTTCAAACTTTTCCACACGTCAATTGACGACTGAAGGCTAGCATTTTGGTATACATTGTAATATTCCTTTTTTCTCTACTAGTCGCAAAAGTGGCGCTATTCGTATGAAAAAAAAGCGCCAAATTAAAATTACATTTTTATATTAAAATGATAATTTAATCGCTTAGCATTTCATATATTTAAAAAGTCCATTATTTATTCCATTAAATGCCATATCAACTTGTATATTGTCTAATAGTAAAATGTTTGGAAATACGCGTTTGGACTTTCGTCTTAAACACAGTTTTCTTATGGTAATCCTGTATAAATGAAAATTTCCCTTAATTCTATAGCACTTAGGATATTCTTTTTTTCACATGTAGAGGCGCTTTTCAAACTTTTCCACACGTCAATTGACGAGTGGAAAAGTTTGAAAAGCGCCTCTACTTGTAAAAAAAATAACATGTTAAGTGCTATAGAATTAAGGGAAATTTTCATTTATACAGGATTACCATAAGAAAACTGTGTTTAAGACGAAAATAAAAACGCGTATTTCCAAACATTATACTATTAGGCAATATACAAGTTGATATGGCATTTGATGGAATAAATAATGGACTTTTTAAATATATGAAATGTTGTGCGATTAGATTAACATTTTAATACAAAAATGTAATTTTAATTTGGCGCTATTTTTCCATACAAATAGCGCCACTTTTGCGACTAGTAGAGAAAAAAGGAATATTACAATATATACCAAAATGCTAGCAAATTTTTGATCGAGTCCATTTGAACTCTGCCCAAATTAAGGTGTAGTACAGTTCTTATCATTTATGAGTGGGACAAGAGCCAAAACGCATATACGGACAAAAAAAAGTTAAGGTAGGATGAATAATCTTTGACTAACTTATCCAACTACCACTGAAAAAGATCAGGAATTTCTAACCTTTAATAATCGTTAGCTAAAACTTAAATGTATCCTTTCAATCAATATCATCAAAACAAAAGCAACTCCACTACAATCACAGGTAAAAAATAACTGTGTAGATACATTGAAAACAATTATTTAAAACCATCATATACTTTTTGCAGCACTTTAAAAAATTAAATATGTTGCTGGTTAGTGTATTAAATTAATTAAAGCTTCTGAATTTCAAAATAAATTTATCCAAAAATGCTTTAATTTTAAATGAAAACTTTCGCAGGGAGTGAATTTTTAGTTTTCAATGACCGATATTAAATTGTATGATATGTGATCACTTCTTCATTTGTTCTAACCCGTTTTTATTCTTTCGTATGCTCCTCGCTAACCTCAAGCTTTGATCCTCACTGTGATGACTTTAATCCCAGAATTTTAAAATAATCCCAACGATGAAATAACCATCTTATCTTATAAAATTCCATTACAATCCCTGTTTTGTGTTTCAATGATAGCTATATAACCCCACCTGCAAATTATTTCTTTCATGGAATACCGAATACCGAACAACTAGTCGGTAGTTAATTGATAGCTAAAAGTTAGTGTAGGACTACAATTGTTTAGATTCTAAATAATCACATCAAATATCAACCATGGTAACAGTCTACCTAACTAATACAAGATCAACGCAATGCCAAAACTCTTACATAACAGCCAAACAATGGAACAAACTTGCAGAAAACGTATTTTCACCAATATAAAATGTAAAACAATTGAGGAACAGAGTCAATAGACCTCGAGGTGCTCTTCGAACGTTATGGGTTTGCATTACCAAAATGAAGTTAATATAACAAATCTAGGCCCTCTAAAAGAACATAATCCACAATGCATTCAAAACTAATGCAGATTGTCTACCTATTGATTTTGAATGCTGAATTGTGAAAATTTATTCATTTTTCTACATTTTAGCTCATGTTAAAACATTTCAAGAATGCTGTCATGCCTCTGACACAGAATATAAGAAACTTCTGGGATACAGTAAAGCTAGGTGGCTTGCGCTGATGCCGGCGCGGCGCTGGAAAGAATATTGCAAATGTGTCATAATTGAAAAAAAAAACTATTTTCTATGTATTTATAAGTGCCAAGTTATTTTAAAAGATTTTTTTTTAACAAACCTAGCTCAGATTTATGGTTATTTTTTATGCGCGGTCAGTCAGCTACATTTCAGCAAGCTGTGTTAAAGATCGTATCTGTAACGTATCTTTAACAGAGGTCGCGAATGAAATAAATCCCAACTAACAATTTCGCTTCGATAAAGCACTATCGAAGCTATTTCCCCTCCAGCAATATTACTCGTAGGAAGTCTTATGCAAAACTTTTAGGAAGCTATTTACTTCTATAATACTTCTAATAAGCCTTAAAGAAAAATCTTAGTTTGCTTATAAAAGGCCATACAGAAGCAAATTATAGGCTTAGCAAAAAGTCATTCCGAAAATATTTGCAAATCTTCTTGAAGTTGAAAAATAACATTTTTTTTTATTATTTTCTTTTTGTTTTCATATTTTCTTATTATTATTAAATATTTACTTCTATTAATTCCAATTTCAATCTCTTATAAACCCAATTCGATATTATGAATGCATTGAATTTCATATGCAATCAATTATATAAAAACTCTCATGTTACTGGGATTCGAACTCGGGTTCTCTCGCACGGTAGTCCAACACGCTATTCACTAGGCTGTACTCTCGAACATGAAAGATGAGTAAGTACAATTTTCAATTTCAATTTCAATTTTTATTCAACAAAAGCCTTGAGATTGTAATCTCATTTATGGCTATTAAAATTTACAATTTGATTAAACATTTGATATTCTATATTAAAGTACATGTCAAATTAAAAATTTAGTGTAATACATTATTATTCAAATTTAATTTCAGAAAATTACTATTTTGTTTATACAAAATTATAAAAAAAAAAATAAAACAAACAAATAAAAAATTCGTTAAAATGTACATTTTAATTAATGAAAACGGAGTGAAAACGCATAGCTACATCGGGATTCTTAAGGTGGTTTTTTAAAGAGCGAAGAAAATCGTTTAAATTACTCATACTTTTAATTTGATTAGGTAACATATTCCAAGTTCTGGTACATAAAGGGAAGAAAGATCTACGTGTTTGCAGTGTTGAAGTCCTGTATGTATTTAAATTAAATGTTCTTGACGATACAGATAAGTGAATTTTTTCATATAGATAGGAAGGGGTTCGACAATGTAACAGTGCATACATAAATTTACACATTTCGATAACAAACTGTGATATTATCGATACATCAAAAATGCAGTTAGATAAATACGATACATGATCGAATTTTCTTAAAGAATGAATAAAGCGAATACATGAATTATATGCTACGTTTAATTTTTGTTTGCTTATCGAGTCCATTCCAGCATACAAAGGGGCTCCGTATGTTATGATTGGTACTAACAATGTTTTAACCAGGGTTAGTCGTGTTGGTTTTGGTATATAATTTGAAATTCTCCATAGACGCCTAAGACCACCATAAAGTCCATTAATTATTTTATTCACATGGTCATTCCATGTTAATGTTTTATTAAATATGAAACCTAAATTTTTAACTTTAGATTTATATGGAATGACATGATTATCTAAAATAACTTCTGGGAAATATGATTCTTCCAAAGAGTTTTTGTATATTATTATACTTTGAGATTTTTTAGGGTTTACGTTTAACTTGTTATTTGTTGCCCATTCATTTATAGATTGTAAATCTTCGTTTATTCTATAAACTCCATCCTCAACAAGACCTAATGGGAAAGAGAAATAAATCTGCAAATCATCTGCGTAGAAATGATATGAGGAGTATTTGATTACATCAACAATGTCGTTAATAAACATACTGAATAGTATCGGACCAAATATTGATCCCTGTGCAACTCCGCTTTTTAAATCAACAAAATCCGAAGTAATGACATCAGATACAATAGCTTGCTTTCGGTTATTTAGAAAGCCATGAATTAGTTTCAGTGCAGATGAAGAAAAATCAAATTTGTGTTCCAATTTTCTAAGCAAAATTGTATGATCAACTGAACTGAAAGCATTAGTAAAATCAAGAAGATTCAAAATCGTGACTTTATCTTCATCTATTGCTATACGGATATCATCTCGAACTTTTAGGACTGCAGATACACAGCTGTGTTTTTTACGAAAACCTGATTGGAGTTGTGATAAGTAATTATATGTTTCCAAATAGTAACTTACCTGATTAAGCATTAATTTTTCCAAACCCTTGGATAGAAAAGGTAAAATGCTAATCGGTCGGTAGTTCGAAAAATCGTTTTTATTTGACATATTTTTCTCAAATGGTAAAATTTTTGCTATTTTCCACGTACTAGGAAATACGGATTTTGTTAAGCATTCGTTATAAATGTATGCAACAATTGGGATTATTGCAGGAAGTATTTGTTTGATAAATTTGGGTGATATGTTGTCTAGAGCTATTGCATTTGATTGTATAGAGCTTAGAGAAATAAAGCATTCGTTCATCGTTACGCAACTAAATGAAAAATTACCATTTGTGTTATTAAATGATTCTGCACATATAAACTCATTTGCATTTGAAAAGCTGAAATATCTATTCAATTTGTTGGCAAAATCCAAGTCATCGATTTTAGCAATATTTGATTTGCCATACGTGCCTATTTTTTTTAAATTGTTCCAAAGAATTTTTGTTGAGTTCTTGGAAGCATCTAATTGATTAGAGTAAAATGTTTTTTTGGCATTTTTTATGGCCTTAACCACCTTATTTCTACACGTTTTATAACGTTCCCAGTTACATAAATTCCTATGGGATTTGTAGACACTATATAAAAAATTTCGTTCACTTATTAGATCCGCTATGCTTTTAGTTAGCCATCGACATCTATTTTGAGGGATATATCTCTTTAAAGGGACATACTTATCAAATAAATATTTTATCATATTGTTTAAACAATCGACTTTAAAATCAATTGAATTATGATTTTTTAAAAACTGCCAGTCCATATTAGATAATTCACTAAAAAGATCATCAGAGTTTATATTTTTATAATCCCGATAGAAACAAAAATTATCATGGTTTACACATTCAACTTCTACATTTAAAATCAAATATGTTAAGTCATGGTCAGCAATCCCATGCATTTGATTGAAAAAAGAAACGTTATTTTTATTTGAAACTACAAACAAATCAATAGCTGTGGCATGTGTAGGAGCGAAACTTACGATTTGTAAACTATGAGAATCCAAAACGTTTTTTAGATATTTAGATAAACCAGTAGAACGACAAACATCAATATTAAAATCACCACACATTACAATGTTTTCATTAAATGCACTGTGCTTCAATAAAAATGTTTCGAATTCAACATGAGGAAATCTACCAGGATGTCTATAAACCTCATTAAGTAATATTTGTTCGCATGGAAGAGAGATCTCAATTAGCAAACATTGCATATAATTATGCTTCAAAAAATCTAAACAACGTGCGGGTATACCCGTGCGTACATAAATGATTACACCGCAAGAGCGAAGTAGTTGAATCGTATTGACTCATCTCCGGTAGGTTCCCGATCTTATCACCTTTTTTCCGATCTTTTAACCTTAGCTTTATTAAGCCTCCTTTCGTAAACTCTATACGTGATATGCTTGGCATTAACTTGTGCGAAGTTCTACCGAAACATCTTAACTTATGGTACATGTACACACATCTCCGGAAGCTTAAAAACAATATTACAGAAGTTTCGCTATCACAATTTCGGTAATGCTTGTGAATTTTCCTGCATAATGTCTTGAGCAAGCTTCTACCCAAACAATCGACTGCCAAAATACTCAACCTCCGCGAACAAGTACTATATAAGGCCTATGGAAATAAGTTCTTGTGGAAATTACATTTTTGTGCCTTATAGAAGAATAAATGTTAGTTGGGAGATTTTGCTAAAACTCAAGAATAATCTCCAATGACGACGCTTTTTGTGTGTGTCGGCGAAATTCATGGGAATGAAAGTCGTTGGGATGAACTTGTGCCCAGGCATTACCTGTATAATCGGCCATAGCGAGGTATCCGTCGGAGCGGAAAATTCTCCGATTTTGTATGATTCCGATGATTTTTGCTTCGAGGTATTCTTCCGAAAAGCTGTTCGGAATATTTCTCCGAAATTTTGTAACGCATCCCAGCGAAGTGCGTTCAGGTGCATTTTTCGTTAAATTTTTGACAGCTAAGTGCAATTCTTTTTCTGATTTCCTCCGACACAAATTCTTCGCGGAATTTGTTTACGAAGTGAAGTGGGGTAATAGAAAAATGTAAGTAATTATATAAAACTATATATTTAAGTAATTTTCATACTAATCGTTTAAATTTGTGTTTCAAAGGAAAAAAGGAAAAGGAAAACCACCCCTCAACAGTACGAGCTTCGTCGTCGCATTTGTGTAGTATTTCTTTCCGATGACACATACCTCGAATGGAATTTGAATCTCCGACGAAGTATGCGTTGCGGAAAATTTTCAGCTCCGACGGATACGGATACCTCGCTAGGGCAGAATATCTTAATTATTTTCAGCCTTATTCATAAATTCATTATAATAAGTGTATAAAGTTATACACTTCTTAAAATGCCTCTAAACGCAAAAACCTTATTCATAAAACTTATGCAACGTTAAATAGAAGCTGCATATCCTAAACGCGTCTGATGCCTGTATAAGGGTATTTAATTTTTTTATTTCTGTATACACAGGCGGCTGAGCATTAGGGTTACCAAAGGTTCAATAGTAAGTTGAAAAAAATCGTCCAGAGTATTTTTGTATTTAAGCAGTTCTGTGTCACTGTTTAATTTTTTCAAATGGTAACATAATTTTACCTACAGACTCAGCATTGTAAACGATGTTATTTAGTCAACATAAGTCACAAAAATGTTATATATCTGTAGAAAGAAAAGTTGTCACCATAAGTTTCGCAACCATACAAATTATTCCTTGGTAGCTCTGCCGAGCTTTTTGGGAATTTATTTGACACAAACCATGTATAACTGTTATGGGTGGGGAAATATATTTTGAATAAGAAATTGTGCGACCAGAATAAAGGCTGTATAAATACTTATACATTGTATAACTATACAACCGTTGAGATGAGTTTTTGTGAAATCCAATGAATAAGGAGTTTATTTCTAATTTTACCGGTCGTAACATATTCATATAGAAGTTCTATATATAATTAGTAGCGTAAACGATACTTCCCGAACACACTCGCCACTAAAGTTTCAACAAAAAGCTTTCAATACCTACAAGTGTCACTGTAAATCACTCAACAGAATCACCAACCAGCCGCTGTAATGTAATTTGTTGTTCGACTGTCAACCGCATCCGCATAGCAAAGCCGGATTTGTCGCCGTCATTCGTGTTGAAAAGTACAACGCCTTTAAATTTGTAATTTTATTCAAATATTCTCACAAAGAAAGTGTTTTAACTTGAATAATATTCATCAATCATGAGTGGCGGAAAACATTTGGGCAAAGGTAATAAAATCCACGTATCGGTATGAAGTAGAATATAACCTCAGAATATATGCTGAAGGGTTGCCTCTCACTAAAATCAATAAAACTATCACTATACTAGTTGTAACATTAAAATTTTAAGTGAAACCATACATAATGAATGACTCAGTGGTTTCAGGGAAAAACTCGACAACCTCAAGTAGTCAAGTACCACCATATGGCAAATAATCTGGATAATTCACATTCAACTTTGTGGACGCTTTTCTTTATTTTTGGATCTTGATGTCATAGGTTTGGTATTTATTCTTGTATTCTCTTTCATTTGGGATCCAATATCACTAGTGTTTATATATTCAATGACGGGCTATGTGAGGCTATGTGAAACAATAGATATAAATGCAAGTGGCTTTTTATTTTCTCTAGGTACTTTACATTGAAGGTCAGATCGATGCAGCCACGTCTTTGTTTTTTTTTTATAATAATTCCTCAACAAGTTAGCAAATTACATTACAATTTTTTTTCTGTGGTTGCAGATTGGTACATAAGTTAAGTATCTTCTCACGATGTTCGATTTAAATGTATTTATCGCTGTTTTGTGGTTTACATGCAAATGCATTGCATATCTATTGTCTGAATGGGTAGATACCTGCACAATTATTTTGAATGACGTAGGTTTATTGAAGACGTCATAGGAGATTACCCCTCCTTATGTTTCTTAATAAATTAATTAGCTTTAATAGTGTACGATACAGTTCTGATATTGAGGTAGGTTTGCTATCAATCGTGTGTAGTAATCTATGGCGTGCGATTATGCCAATCAACCTAAAAGCATGAAATACTTTGTTTTTGTATCAGATCGCATTACAAAAGTACAATCAGATTGGAAATCGATGTACCTACATATTAAAAGATCAGAACAAGAATAATCATATAAAGATAGCAAGACTTGGTCTTCTATTCTATTCTTTACCATCATTGCTGAATGGGATTCAATATTACTTAGGAGGGCTTTACTACTAAATTGCCTTCTTGGCCCTTTATTCTTTGTCTTCTTTCTGGTGAGATGTTGTGGTTAGAGTTAAAAGCCGACCGAGGCAGGCAAAGTCCCATACTACCTAAAAGCTATTTCTGTGACGTTTTGTCTAATTCATCGATGTTGTGTGTTCTTTCGGGTTGACGGAATATACTCGGTCTTACCCTCATTTACAGCCAGACCATTTTTTACCGCTTCATTGTCTATACTAGCAAACATGGCTGTGACATCACGTTGAGTCCGACCAATGATGTCAATATCGTCGGCATGCTAGTAGTTGCACTGATTTATAAAAAATTGTGCCACACATGGAGGAATATGGGCTGTATAACAAAACTGGACGCGCTGTATAACTTGTTTCTACAAGTGCTGTCGTATGCGGCTTTGAAATCGATGAACAGGTGGTGGGTATCGATTTGGTTTTCTTAGTTTTTTTTCAGAATCTGTCGAAGTGTGAAAATTTAATCAGTTGCGGACTTTTCTTGCCAAAACTGCACTGATAATGGCCAATTGTTGGTAAACGGTTTCAGGCGTTCATAATATATTACGGCAGATAGTATCTTGTAGGCGATGTTGAGGAGATTAATGCCTCTGTAGTTGTCGCAGTTCAGAGGATCTCCTCCTTTGTGGATCGTGCAAACTGGCAATTTCACTTATGAGTTGGTGAATCTTACTTACCAAATCAGCTCCTCCAGATTTGTAAGGCTCGGGGGAAGGCCGTTAAGCAAAGTTCAAATATTGCTATTCTCACTTTACTTAGTTTAATCTTTGTTGTCGTCGCCAGTATTGAATGATTCGTGCTGCCTGACAGCCGAAGATTGTACGTTATCACCGTTAAACAGTCTGGAGAAGTGTTTCTTCTTCTTCTCAGCATTGACTGCGTCTCAACTACGATATTTCCTTGTTTATCTCGACAGGATTCTGTACGCGCCTTGTATCCTGGCTTTGACGTTTCACACTTTGCAAAACTTACGATCATCTTTCCTGGAGTAGCACCCCTCTATATCCTCGATCGCTTTTCATTATGTTCTTCCCTCCTTTTCCCTCCTTTTTTGAAATGACAGCTCTCGCCTTAACCTGCAGCTTAGCGTCGTTTTTGGTTGCGACCGCTTGTCGGCAGTACATCAGTTGCGACTGTTCTAATGGCTTGTTAACATCGTTGCCATTGTTCTTCGACAGTAGATGCTGCTGGTATGGTATTAATCGAGAGGTCAGGTTAATGTCGTGTAGGCTATACTGCTAAAGATGTGTTCTCTTCCGTTATTTCTTGCCTAAGTCTGTCACTTTAAACAAATCCACATTCGAATAATCGCTGGTTCTGCTCACTATAGCACGGTCTGTAGTAGATGACACAGTTGTTCATCCTATTTTTGCCCGTTCTATCCAATCGTATTTCCTAAACAACAGTCTGTAACTGCCCGGCCCTATCAAACAAAAGGAAGCTCCATCTTGGAGCTTACTACCTTCAAAATCTCAGTGAAAAGTTTCCTCCGTTTCATTAACAGCTCATAATGGTTTTCTCACGGATAGTAAGGAGAATGGACAAGATATGTACACGTGGTATCACCATGGACCAAAAAATGGTCTAAGTGTGCTGGCGAACTCGCTGACAGCGCGCCAACTTGTTTAAACCTTATGTTCTGCTTTTTAGAAACTATGCGGCTAGTTTGCTATTTAAAGTGTTGATTGTTGTTAAATGTGGTATCAGTCGTCGGTTCCTTTCACTTATTTCCACTTCGACTTCATAGAGGAATTATGACTTATCAATACATTAGCCATAAACCGGGCCCATCACCCCCCTATCGCGTTCGAGAAGTTTATTCACATTTTATACATATAACCATTAAGCTTCATTATTGAGCTTAACTATCACACTGTAGCAGCTCCATGAGGGGTGCTAGAAAGAAACTATAGTTCCCTGTATGACAATGCGCTTGCCAAATTATAAATCATTACGCCATTGTTTTCCTCTTTCTTATCAAGTTCCTTTTTTTCTATTTTTAGGATCGACTGTCCCAACTATTCCCGACGATGGGAAATATCGCCTATACTCTATGCGCTTCTGTCCCTACGCTCACCGGGCTCACTTGGTGCTTGATGCTAAAAACATTCCATATCACACGATTTTCATTAATCTAACCGAAAAACCCGAATGGCTGGTCGAGAAGAACCCTATGGGCAAGGTACCAGCTCTCGAGCTTACCACCGAAGCTGGTAACCCCACAATCGTGGAATCCCTCATCATCTGTGAGTACTTGGATGAAAAGTATCCAAAAAATCCATTGCTGCCAAAGGATCCACTGAAGAAGGCCAACGATAAAATTCTTGTCGAGCGGTTCTCATCCGTAATTGGTGCCCTCTACAAAGTCATGATAAACGGGCCAGAAAACGCCCCTGGATCTCTCACAGACATCTCCCAAGGACTGGACATCTTCGAGAAAGAACTATCCGATCGGAAGACAACCTACTTTGGTGGTGATAAACCTGGCTGGGTTGACTACATGATTTGGCCATGGTGCGAACGTGCCGAAATGCTAAAATATCTACTTGGTGATAAGTACGAAATGGATCAAGAGAGATTCAAGAATTTGGTAAGTTCTATCGCAATGTCAAACCACACCGAATTTTTCTTGTATAAATTTTTTTTCCAGATCAAATGGCGCGAACTGATGATCAAAGATCCAGCTGTGAAGGGATCCTACTTGGACGGAGAGACTCATGCTAAATTTATTAAAACTCGACGCACCAACAATCCAGACTACGACATGCTCGTGTAAGCGAATTACTAATACATCACACATATTGTTAAGCTCACAGTGTAATACGAGAAAAATCAAAATTTGTGTCTACATATATGCATAAACTAATTCAATGTTGTATTTGTGTGTGTTTTCCCTTAAGATGTCTGTTTTAACTTAATTCAAATTTCAGAAGCACGACGAAACGGCAGAGAACTGTTTGAACGTAAGTCTCGGCGGTGATTCTCAGCTCAAGGTGAGATCGTTACTTTAAGCTGTGACAGTTTCGCGGTGTTTCTCTTCTACCAGTCGGTAACGAATTATGGTAAAACATTCTGACAAACTAAAATTTCATGCACAAACTATTTTTTAAGACATTTTACATTTATTATTGTATACATATCTATAAAAAATTTTGACCTACTATTTCTGAAAATATACGTGTGTTAATTGGAACAAAACTGATTCTTTCCTAAGCTCCTTCGACTGAACATCTACCTGCAGTTGGATGCTATAATTGATTCCTTCAATCACTATCATTAGATCAACATTTGTGTAACTGTTTTTACTACCGTAGAATAGGAAAACTTATTGTTTGTCATAGTTATAGTTCATTCTGTCATAGATGTCCGTTGTCCGGCATTGTTAATATTAGGCTATCAAGAGCAGATCACGTAGAATCCCCCAACTAAAATATATTACATCAAAAGAGTACCTATCAATAAACAAATATATCAAAAGTAACCGTTGTTTTATTTTTGAGACACAAGAAAGAAAAGGAGCGTTGTATCGCTATGTTTGTGATGTTTTAAAATTGGGTAAGTCATTCATACTATTGGGAAAAGACATTCCGAACAACCAACGTTGGGTTGAACCATATATTTGTGTGTCAGCGTATGTATAAATGCAGATATTTAGCATGCCACTACAAAAAGGAAATACTGGCGTCGACAGGTTGCAATTGCTAGATATAGTGCGTACCAAGTCAGTTGGCCAACGGTCGATTGCGCAGAGAGAGGATTTAAGGGAAATTTAAGATATTTTACAATACATTTTAAGAGACCTGCGCAGTAGAATGCCCAAGTGGATTGGTTTGCACTAGTTTGCCAACGGTCGAATGCGCAGAGAGAGGATTTAAGAGCAATATATTGCTATATTGCAATATATTGATATTGTAAAATAAATTTTAAGAGACCTGCGCAGTAGATTGGCCAACTGATTTGGTACGGACTATACCACCTAGACCTATACAGAACAGGAATTCCAAATTCTATAAACCATTTTGAGGCAAACAGCTAGGTTCTACGTTTCACTTTCACTCGAAATGAAATTGAAATCGGTCTAAAGGGAAATTTCGGGTATCAGCTAGGTTCCAGAAATCGAGTGAAATGAAAGTGAAATTACTTTTGTAAATCGAGTGAATTTGTTTTTGGTGTTCCACATTCCGACCGATTGCATAACTTCGAAAAGTTTTCGAAATCACTCGGTGAAATTAAAGATAGCTGATACTATCTGTCATATGGGACATTGCAAAATTATTTTTATTTTGATAAATTTGTTTGTTTACAAATTCTGCTTAATTTTTATAAAATAAATAATAAATTATAAAATATTGAGTGCTATATATTGTGGCGGTGTTGCAAGTTGAAAAACAAAAGTACGCAGAGGCAAAAAAAAGGTGTACGATAAGACCCCTTTATAATCCTTTAGAAATTGCAGATGCTGCATAACTAAAAGAAATAAATTTCAAATGAAAATTAAAAATTGTTATTTCATTTAGATTTATGTCATATTATTGACTTAATAAACATGCTTTCCAAATGTTGCTGCAAACTTTTGCGCCACACCTAAAACGATCATAGATTTTTTGTGTGATGCAGTTCGCCTCAGTTTTGCGTTTCCTTACCGAAAGAAGCTTTCTGAGATCAATTGGAAAAGATTCTGATGTTGCTTTGGGCCGTAGCGCTTTATCAAAGATATTGAAAAGAGTTCTCAATGTTTTGGAGAGCAAAATTTGTCCAAGATGATCAAACATTCCATGTCGGATGAAGAAAAACGGAAATCAAAACAACATTTCATGGACGAATTTCTTATTCCTGGGGTCATCGACATCGAAGGCAGGAAAGAATACTTCTCAGTTAATGCACTGATTGTGAGTAGGATCCAAAAATAGTATCTTTTCAAAAACAAAGCGTCCGCTGCAACTGGATCTCCTTTCATAAATCCTCTGACAAGATCTTTTTGCCTATCCATAAATTTAATAAAATTTGCCTCCTGGGAATTATTTTTGTGTTTACCTTTGGTAAAATACATTATCTTGTAGTATTCTATTCAAAATCTAAACAACATTACTACACTCAGATATTATTCATTTATATTTTCAATCACGTCAGCTCATTCCAACAATTTCACAGATACTAAAATGATCGAATTGAAATCACACACAAAACGATAAAACCGAATTGTGGAACATGGAAATTCATTTTTTTAACTTCGAAAAATGTGAAATTGAAATCGGTAAAAGTGAAATGTGGAACCCAAAATTTCATTTTAGAACGATTTCAATTTCATTTCGAGTGAAAGTGAAACGTAGAACCTAGCTGATAATCACTGCATGAACTGAGAAGTGTTTTTTCCTGCCGTCGATGTCGATGACCCCAAGAATACGAAATTCGTCATGAAATGTTGTTTTGATTTCCGTTTGTCTTCATCCGACATGGAATGTTGGATCAACTTGGGAAAAGTTTGTTCTCCAAAACATTGAGAACTCTTTTCAATATCTTTGGTACAGTGCTACGGCCCAAAGCAACATCAGAATCTTTTCCAATTAATATCAGAAAGCTTCTTTCGGCAAGGAAACGCAAAAAAAAATGTTGCAATGCCCCATACGACAGATTGTATCAGCTATCATATCACCGAGTGATTTCGAAAACTTTTCGAAGCTATGAAATCGGTCGGAATGTGGAACACCGAAAACAAATCCACTCGATTTACAAAAGTAATTTCACTTTCATTTCACTCGACTTCTGGAACCTAGCTGAAAAACGCTGCATGAATAAAGAACCGATGATGTTTCAAAGTTTGTATTAGTTGCTTTGGACGTGATGTTGAAATCATTTCCGGGAGGTAATTTCTCTTCTTAAATTTATCTGAAGAATATTTTTTTTGCTTTCAACTCCGGATGTTTCTGAACCAATTATTGTAAACGCTATTAGAGGCATAAGTTTACAGCTGCTATTCCCCTACTTTGTTGGTCGTATAAAAATACAAGGAGAGGCAATACAAAATTGTAGAACCAAGAAGATTCCACCCGGTTTTCATCGTCGATGAGTCTAATTCATGGGCCACAAAATGTACATTATAAACTCTACTAGAAATCTACTTATTTCTGGATGTAAGCCGCAAAAAAAAACAACGTAACGATTAGTACACGCATAGCGGCCACTACCAACAATCAGGGGCCATATTTTATAAAACGAATATCATTGAAATTCTGTTACTTAAACGCGTATCGCTCTATGTTCTACGCTACTCGTAATTTCTTCCGACTGTCGTATAGCTTTCGTTTTCGTTGAGCTGTCATAAATATTTATCGTTTTACACAATCGCACTTTGTCGTGAATCGTTAACTTCTGTATCGTTTACTTGCCGATCATTTCGTTTTATGAAATAGAGCCCCAGTACAATTGTTTGACTGGTTGGCTTATCAGATCAAAGAAAGATTGATCAGCTAAAGACAACTTAACAACTGAGGCCAACCGCACATTGGACGCGTTTTCGAACGAATTTGACTAGTGCAAACAGAACATGCATTTGGAATTTATATTTTTTGTCGACCATTCGTACGCTTCCTTTGGGCGGTATAGCAAAACTAGCAAGGCTCTGTATAGTTCGTCTCTATAAATGCTGTCGTATGCGGCTTTGAAATCGATGAATAGGTGGTGGGTATCTATTTGGACTTCTTGGGTTTTTTCCAGGACCTGCAGAAGTGTGAAGATCAATTGTGGACTTTCAAGGCCTAAAACCACACTGATAAGGGCCGTTCAGGTTGTTGGTAAACGGTTTCAGGCATTCACGTATTACTGGAGATAGGATTATGTATGCGATGTTGAGGAGACTTATGCCTCTGAAGTTGGCTTTGTTAAGAGGTCCCCTTTTATGTTAATCGGGCAAACTGATTTGCTTTTGTTAAACTCTTTCAAATACTTTTTACAAAAAAGCCAAGATTGAAATATGTCTAAATTCATATCCTAGAAGTGCTAAAGGTGCATTTTCAGGAATAGGTAAAATTGTTGCCAACTTCCATAAGTCAGGATATTTACTTGAATTCATGATAATATTGAAAATAAATGTCATATGATAATTTTGATAATTTTTCCACAATTGATGGTTATTTAGAGAATTATTAAGCTGATTTAAGTACGTTTGAAATTTTACAAAACGTATTTGAACGCAGTGGCCACACACAAAAATCGTCGTTGGAAGAAGTCAGCTTTCATACCTGGAAGGGACTCGGGGAAATGTGAAACAACCCCCTCATATTTTCGTGTCCCTGATACCGATATTGAGGTCTGCACTCGGTGAAGGCAAATTTCAAATGAGTATTTTTGCCGAAATGAAAAGGTTTGGAAGTGAAACGTTCATATCCATAACGAGAAATCAGTTTGAAATGCATTTTCGGTGGATTTTGGCTCACATAAAATCTTTGGAGATGACTGTCATTCCAATCAACGTATAGGCATTAATAGTGTTTCATCACCACAAAAAAAAAATAAGTTGGAGTGCAGGGCCCTCATTCCGTAAATTTATTATCGTTTGACGGTCCATCTTGCATCACGTAAGATTAATAGTCGTTTTTGATGTCGGCGATAGCACTTGCTTCACTTAAAACAATAATCGTCAAATCACAGACGATTATTAAGCGATTGCTCATGAGGTCTCAACTATCTTCTGAACGACAATCGTTTTCAAAGTTACCCATCAGATTTTAACTGGCTTCAAATCAAATGAATGATTTATGAATTTGTTCGGCCTGTATATTGCACCTAAAATAAGTCCACCCTCATTACCTGCCAAATGAACGGAAATATACTGTATACATACTACTTTCAGCATCAGATGAAAGCTTTAATTTGCATTTTATATTTTCTTAAATATAAATTGCTACTCTACAACTTTTTCTGTTTAATCGAAACATTTAAAGATGCTGTAAACTAATACTTTTTTATTACAGTAGGTTAGTTTAGTGCTTCGCGTTCGTTTTCCTGGTATCTTTCAGTCGGATTTCTATAGATATTTGATCTTTTCTTTTATGCTTATTACTTAATTCTATCCCCTTCCTATTTAGAGTCGTTTATATCCGTATGTAGGTCAATTTAAAGTTTTTCTCTTCTCTTTTGTTATTTTATAATTCAGCACGAGATAAAAATGTTTGTTGAGCTGGGATGTTAAGTGAAGGGGTGAGAACTACCCCCGTCCGACGAGTGTAGCCGAGAAACCACAAGCGTGCTGCACCCTTCTCACCTGCATCAAAGTAGCGCCCGTAGCTTACCTAGACTCGCAGCAATGGAAATAAACCAATAAATTCTTTAATGCGATTCACAAGGAATCACCTACTATGAGTTGTTGCCATACGAGAATACTCTTAGTTCGGATTGTACTGTCAAGTGTCAACATTTGGACCATCTACGTCTGCAGAAAGCATTCGCCCAAGAACGGTCGATTTGAAATGAATTGTGTTCCATCACTACAATGCCAGGCAACACACATCGATAGTGACTTGCCAGAAACTCCAGGAGCAACCTTCAGAATGACATTAAGTTTTCGAATAAAACGGCACTTTTTTTACATAAATCGAATCATTTTAATTATCAATTTCTATTTACTAAACCTTACTGCATGTTTACTATAACAGAAAGGGATTTTGTAGTACCTATTATTTTTATTCTTCTAAGTTTAATTGTTACACCCTTATACACAAATTTGGACTCTTTAAAATGCCTCTTGACACAAATCCTTATTCATAAAACTGTTACAAGACTGAATTGTGCCTATATAAAAGTGTCCGTTTGTTTTTTAATCGCTGAGTTTCAGTGTTACCAATGACACAATAGCTAAATGTAATGGATTTACCTCTTTCTGATTCTTTTTTGGCACTAACCCTGTATACCCATTATGGGTGGGGAAATATTTTATGAATAAGAATTCATGCGACCCTGAAACGAGCTAACATAAATACTTATGTATTATATAACCATTAAGATATGTTTTACAGAAACAGTAAATTTATTCAAACAACATTATCCCACAATATTTGGTAGGATAACCCAACTATATGGTAATTGGCTGTCAAAATGCCGAATTGAAGCAAACAACTATTATAGCTGATTTGACGAAAGAGACAACTACTACCCCAATTGACATATTATTCACAAACGTGGATAGATGTTTAATAAATGTTACATACGCAATATGGATCGTGACTTGCTCAACTTAAGAGTGAGAGTTAATTTTTAATATATAAAAATATTTACAATATAATTTATGCCTTGTCATAGTGGCTAGTTAATAAATATCCCGACATCAGTCCTAGGGTCAAAATAAAGCCCTGTATCTGCAAAAATGCTCTGGCTCTGACTGAAATAAAATATGATATAACAGATCACTAAAGAGTTTTTCTACGAGATCATGTATTATATACCAAAACATAAACCACTCCAACGTCGCCTACAGTTTCCTATCTGTTAAAATGTGTGAACGCCTGAAACTGTTCAGTAACAAGATTGGCTCTTATTAGTATAGTTTAGGCCCAATCTTGTCTAGAACTGATCGAATCTACATAATTTGACAGAACAATTACTCGTTCTTGTCGTCATTTCTACGGACTATGAAGGCAGTTTCACTTCGAGATCACTCAATGATTTTCCTATGTATATCCGCTTAGTTTTTTTTTTGACTTAGTGGAAAATATTCTCAGAAGTAGATGAAAACTTTTTCAGCCAAACAACAGTTCCCGTACTTTGCATCTATAAAAGTTTTAAATTCCCTTCATGTAGCCATGCAAATTAACTAGTACATTTTTATCAAAAAGGGTGAGAAGACGAATCCAACAAATTTTAGTCACCTTAAGTGGCGCCCAAAAGTAAAAATCGAAATCAATCTATAAACTAAAGACCAGCCTAATTGAAGTGTTATATTGATTGTGAGGCTCAGGTTCAACCCGAACGGTATTGCCCTCTAAGTATCCAATATTATATATGGACAACCCCAAAAAAGTAGGCTTGGTTTATATGTTTCTTGAGAAAATATTTTGAGGACAGTATGAACAAAATGTGTTGACTTTATCCAAAAACGGTTGAGTTTTAGGAAAAATATCATCAACAAATTGGCTTTGTATAGCTAAAAATTGAAGATTTAAAAATAACTAAGATTCTGTTATACAATGAGACATGGAAAATATAAATATGCCCCCACTAGATAGAATCTTTTGATAGAAAGAGCAAATCGCTTCTTCAATGAAAAATGATAATGATATGCTGGTGAAGTGATATGCTTTGCTGACGGTACCGGCCCTCAAAATATAGCCTAATTCTGTGAAATTAAATAATTCTTATTAAAAATCATAGGTACGAGCTACCATGTTTAAAGGAATACTGCTGGAGAACCCCAAGGTTCCACTATCAAGACTTTATTTGTTTAAATCTATACGTTGGCAACTTTAAGATAATAAAATATGCAGCTATTTGAATTAAGAAAAAGTTTTTAATTTTTTTTAAATGGAATTTTAAAATAAAGAAATTGTAGTGTATATATTTACAATAAAGTTTCACGTTGTGTATATTGATACAAGTCGTTCCAATACTTTTCGTCTGCACACTATTTCGTTGCTCATGTGATTGTATAACTCCACTATTATTCTTCATGCGTCGCAGATTTGTGCGTTCTATCACTCTAGTTCCACATTTTAAACGGATCTATTGGCTTACGAATTCATTACGATGAAGGTTTTGACTGTTGAAATGTAGGATAACAGTTTAATGGGTCGTCAAAAAGTATGCTGGTACTTACGCTTTAAATAGTCCACCTGAATGGTGTCTTCTGCTGTATCTTACCACCTCAGTTTCGGGCTTCTGTTGGGATGTACTGCGTAGGCTGTTGATCATGGCCAGCTCGGATTCGGTGTGCTGAGTGTTTATGTGGCGTACCCATTCAGCTGGCGTGGTAAAGGACCTTGAAATGGCATAGGCTTGTAAAATTTCAAAACCTGTGTGTTCGCATTTTTTTGACTTACATTGCGCAAAGATCACAGATTAGGGTTACATGGGCACCAGCATTATCATGGGGCTGTGGAAGAGGGTCACATTAATTACACGATTGGTGAATGGCAACTTGAACCTACCGACGCTCGCCGCCGTTTCTTTGGCACATAGGACACCTTGGAAGATGACTGATTAAAGGAAGAAGCAGTATCGGTATCGTTTTCCTGTTCGGGTTTTTCCATGTGACTCTCAATGTGCCGTACCCAAGCTTTTGGTTCGTCGAAGCCTTTTTTACAAATATCGCAAATTAGCCTTGTGTAGGGCATGTGTTCCGTGTGATCTAGTGGTGGTTCACTGCATTCCTCATCCCCACTAGTGGGCGCTTCTATTTTGATGGGAGGTGGAACTGATTCGCGTTGTCCTTTAAGTTTGAGAACTATCTTCGGAATGCCCACGGGTGTGGTGACATCATTGCAAGTTACTTGATCTACATAATAGTCGGAAGGTTCTTCTTTTATCTGGAAGTTGTTGATTTGGTCATCGGGTGACGGACGATTCACAGAGCTAGTTGGGTCGATGGGCAAGCTTATACGTCGGTAGGGTATCTCATGTTGTATGGAAGGTTTCTCTTCAATTGATTGGCTGCTGTGATGTAGATCTGATCTCATTGTCAGTTTGGGTTGCGGTGCTGAAACTATTGCTGGACCGCATTCTGTATCACTCGGTTCAGTGCACCCGGCACAACCACTTTCCCTGCAAGATGCGCGCACTATTTGCGGGCACAATGGACTACTTTCTGGGTAAGAATATTTTCCTTCATCAGGATCAGGATCGATAGCTACTTCTTTGTTCACAGTGATTCCACCGCCTAAAGCGCTACAATTCGAAATTCGAAGTGGACCCATCTGCGGCGGCTTTGGTGACTTCACTATCACCGGGCTTTCTTCTGGAAGTACAGAGGCACCCAAACCATGCAGTTCACTGGCAAAACGTATGTTATTACTGCCATCGAGATGCTTTGGATACGACTTTTGGCTTTCATTTGTTGCGTCAGAATTGTTGGGTGATGCTCGGCAAAGACCGCGTATTTTTAGCAACTCACCACCCCGAAGGACTGCGCCAAGAATATCATTGGGGACTGTTGCTTCACCGCTGTACATATACTGCACCAAGATCTGAATGGTACGATGAGTTAGGTCTGGTGGAAGCACAATGTTGAATACTCCGGACGACGTTGTTGTTGGTAGAGTTGAATCGAATATTGAAGCAAAAAACTGTGGAAGCTATGAAAAAGAATATTTGATTGTGTGTTTAGTTGCATACCTGGCTAGATGTGCTGAGTATGAATTTGTGCGCTAAGATACCAATCCTCGGGAACCCAGATTCAGGGCTACTGCTGTATAACATGACATCCGCAAATTTGTCATTTCTAAATGTTTTAGGATAGGTATTAGTCTAGAATTAGATATTTCGCGTAGGTACTTACCTAAACAATGTTGCAATGGACGAATTTAAATGGGATAGATGGGATTCCCACTTCAAGTGGTAATTTTCAACAGTCATGACTGATGTTATTTAGAAGCAATCTGCATTTAAAGTCTAAAAATAAACAAAGACAATGAGGTATAGATTTCAAAATCATCAAATATAAACAACCAAACAATAGAAGCCACAAAGAATAATAAAATAAAAATAAAAAATAAAAATATAAGAAGTGCTTAATATCGAATATCAAAAGAGAATTCTCTCATTTGAACGAAAACGAAAAGTACCAATACGGTTTCGCAAAGAAAATCAAAAACGTCAAATTTTGAAGTATGTTGATTGAGACGACAAACAAAAACAACCCTCCACATAAGTGTTTTGCCTATAAAACCTTCGAAGATTTATTACAGGAACTTAAATATTACAAAAAAATCTACAAAACACAAATATTTCCATGTATGTTTGGAATAAAAGTAAGTAGGTCTTAGGTCTGTTCATGGTACTTTATCAGTAAAAATTAGTAAATTCTCAAATTTCTTGGAGTTGGGATAATTTATCTCAGAAAGAGACAAAATTACCAAAAAGTACGGGAACACGTTTATGTAAAAAACAGTAAAATTATATAAGGTCTGTTCCCGTACTTTTTCAGTAAAAATTAGTAAATTCTCAAATTTCTTGGAGTGGGGGTAAATTATCTCAGAAAGGGACAAAATTACCAAAAAGTACGGGAACGCGTTTAAGTAAAAAACAGTAAAATTATATATTTTGTATGCCTTTTAAAGAACAAATGACATAAATCACCCATCAAAAAAAGCGAGTTGTCACTTTTAGATACCAACTGATAGTTTACTGATATTTACCAACAGAAATTTTTGCAGTAAATTTTTTTTTACAGATTTTTATGGAGGGGTAGTTTTTTGCTCTCTCGTGAGCTGTCTCCTTTACTTATTTTTGCGTACCGGAACGGCAATAAGTAAAAATCAGTAAGAACCAGTAAATATTATTTTGTACGGGAACAGACCTATAGTTTGTATGCCTTTTAAAGAACAAATGACATAAATCACCTGTCAAAACAAGCGAGTTGTCACTTTAAGATACCAACTGACAGCTTACTGATTTTTACCAAAAGACATTTCTGCAGTAAATTTTTTTACAGATTTTTATGGAGGGGTAGTTTTTTGCTCTCTCGTGAGCTGTCTCTTTTAAGGCCTGCTCAGAATGCATATCTGTAGCTGGTATCTGTAGCTGAGTGAAAGTTAAAAACAAGGCAACCCGTAAGCTCTTTCACAATGTGTATCTCCCGTGAATCTGTAGCTTGAAGTTGAATGGGGTTCAACTTCACGCTTCAGATTCACGTTTGACGTTTCACTCAGCTTCAGATACCAGCTACAGATATGCATTCTGAGCAGGCCTTTACTTATTTTTGCGTACGGGAACGGCAATATCTAAGTAAAAATCAGTAAGAATCAGTAAACATTATTTTGTAAGGGAACAGACCTTTTATTTTGTTGAGCTGTCATATTTTGGGCAGTTTTCATTTTCTCAACAGTCTAAATTCTGCCAGTAGAAAACTAAGAAAACAATTAGAGAAGCTAATTTTTTTCTTTTTTCATCTTTTTAATCAAATTCGTCCAGTTTCGTTAATCTTTTATTACTTCCAAAGGAGCGATCTCATTCGCCTTTCACATGAAAGTTTGACGGCAAACTTTTGTAGCAAAAAGTAAAACTAAGGACTACTTCTACTAGCTCCTTGACAAAACCTATGAGTACGATATTAAAATCGTGCTGCGAGATTTTAATGCAAAGGTAGGAAGAGAAGACATCTTTAGCAGTATTGTCGGAAAATATAGCCTACACGACAACACGTCTCGTAACGGACTTAGGCTAATTGACTACGCTACGGAACGAAATGCCACTATAGCCAGCACACGGTTTCCTCACCTCGATATCCATAAGGGGACATGGCGGTCTCGAGATCAACGAACAGTCAACCAAATTGATCACATTGCGATAGATAAGAGACACGCAGTATTTTGGATATCCGAACATTCCGAGGGGCTAACATAGACTCGGACCACTACCTTGTTGCAGCCAAGGTAAGGATGCGGATATCCACCACGCCACAACAAACCAGAAATACTGTAGAAAAAATTAATGTCGAAAGACTGCAATCGCAAGAGACCGCCAAGGCCTTCGCGCAACGCGTATACCTTAACCTCTCGATTCACCAAAAAATAGCAACGATGCCACAAGCCATTAGATCAGCCGCAACTGATGTGCGGCCACCAGAAAGAAACCCCTGGTTTAATGAGGAATGCCGACAGATGCTCGCAGCCAAGAATGAGGCCTACAAGGCTAAGCTGCAGGTGGAGACGAGAGTTGCCATATAGGCAAAGAAGAAGGAAAGAACACCGGCTTTTCAGAAAGAAGACAAAAGAGCAAGAAAAGCGCGCCATCAAGGATATAGAGAGGTACCACTCCAGGAACGATGTTCGCAAGTTTTACCAAAGTGTAAGACTTGAAAGCCAAGGATACAAGGCTCGAACAGAATCCTATCGAGATGAACAAGGAAATATCGTAGTTGAGGATATGGAAGAACCACTTCTACAGACTGTTTAACGGCGATGACGAACAACATTCCGCTGTCAGGCAGAACGAACGATTTAGTATTGGCAACGGCACCGAAAACTGCCAACCACCCGACCTAAGTGAAGTGAGGATAGCAATATCTAAATTCAAGCTTAATAAGGCCGCCGGAAATGACGGCCTTCCCGCTGAGCTTTATAAAGCTGGTGGAGGTGACTTGGTAAGTAACATCCACCAACTCATAAGCCAAATCTGGTCGGATGAAAGTATGCCTGGAGAATGGATCCTCAGCATCGTTTGCCCGATCCACAAAAAAGGAGACCCTCTGAACTTTGCCAACTACAGAGGAAGCGGCAAAAATGGGTTTAGCAGTAAATGAGGGTAAGACTAAGTATATGCTGTCAACACGAAAGGACACACAACGTTGACGAATTGGACAGAACGTCGCCATTGACAGATATAACTTTAAGGTAGTACGGGACTTTGTCTACCTCGGCTCCGCTATTAACTCTGACAACAAAATCTCGTCAGAAATCAAACGAAGAATTACTCTTGCCAACCGCTGTTTCTTCGGGCTAAGAAGGCAATTAAGTAGTGAAGCCCGCACTACTAAGGAGATCCTATATAACACCCTGATAATCCCAGTCCTGCTCTACGGCGCTGAAGCATGGACCGTATCAAAAGCGGATGAAGAAATCCTTGGTCGATTCGAGAGAAAAATTCTTCGAAAAATCTTCGGTCCCGTTTGCGTGGACTATGGAGACGAAGATTCAACCAAGCACTATACGAACTGTACAGCGACATACCCCTGGTCAAAAAAAACTCCACATTGGACGTTTAAGATGGCTCTGACATGTAGAACGAATGGACAAAATCTGTAAAAAAAATAAATAGAAGAAGTAAAATGAATATTGTATGGAAAAATCCCAAACGTTAGTGATTTTTTGGTACCTATAAAAATTAACTTTTTAAAATATGCAATATTTTTATTGAACAAAATTCTTTATTATGTATTTCGAGAGGTAGAAAAAGCAGGACCACAATCAGAATCCTAGAAACTACCTTACTAAGATTCCTTTATGAATACCATCGTGACTAATTAATTTAAATAGTAGATAATTAATACTGAAGTGTATAACAAATTTTATTGGGAAAATGTATTTAATCAACTCTTCTCCTTTTCGAATAGTGCCTTAATAAATACTCAATTGCACTTACCGCTAGGGGTACGGGGATGAGAACCATCCCCTATGATTGCATTTATAAAGTAAAGTTCCACTCGAACTATTAGTACATAGACAAAATGCAGTTAATTCTAAGAAATAGGTACTTATTTCAACTAGCATACTTATAGGATGACAGGAATAATAATATCCTGGAAGTTGCTAATTCTTTTAATATTTCAAAGAAACTCAACAGATATTGTTCCAAATGAAATGATAACATTCAATCTCACAATGCGCGCTGTGTTTTTGTGTACTTCATACGCGCACACTTGGTTTACACAAATCCACCCAAAATCAATGAAAGCCATTAGAAATCTATATCTAACACAAACAACATACATTATCAAGGACCAAATTCGGATCGATAAATCGATACAAACACGACGTCTGGTACCGATGAGTAACACATCTCTGTGGGAGTTAACTTTATGGTGATGTAGTTTTAATGGGGTGGGGAGTACACAAAAGGAAAAACGTTTATATGCTTGGATCGGTACATATAAACAAAATTGAATTTTTATTTTTGAATTAATAGTTTATATATTATTTGCGCGCCAAACTAATCGAGCAGAAACAATCAACCACATATACGACTCCAGAGTGTTTGGGAAGGAATCTATATATGATTTATTGTTCATGTGGCTTGTACAATCTTTGAGATTGTTATAAATTAATACTACGCACGTTCAGGGCTAGGACATCTACCCATATAGGACAATATTGTAGCTATTTACCTTTTTGTCAATATCTCTGCCCAAAGCGTTGTTTCCCTGTTTGCCTCCTTTACACATATGTTGGGAAAAACTGTTTATACCGCGGATAATACTAGCACTGTGTCGTTTTCTTAAATCTATTTGCACTCACGGTCGATGATATAATCAATATTTATGATGGTGAGAGCGTTTCATTTGCGAAATTTTCTAAAAGAAATCACTACCAACAACAACAACCAAGCGACAACAAAAAAAGGATTCAGAAAACGAGAACTAAAGATGAAGCATTCGCGCCTTTTCGACACCGCAGTTCAAGTACACACCCTTAGATTTTGTAGTTTGCTTAGGTCGTCTGTCACCGACGAAGACACCACTGGAAGCCAATTTAATTCTTTCTTATGACGTGACACTAAAACGACAATATCCCGTTCAATTCGAAAACAACCCTTGGAGCAACACTTCCGTACGACTGCGAAGCCAATCGTGCAATGAGTTGCATCGAATTCTCGGACGAGACCGTGTATTGTAAATCGAACTCGAATGGAATGGTATGGTGCTAGGGGTGTGAATGAATAGAGTTGTTGTTGGCAAAACACTATAAAACGGACGGAAATTGCTTAAGGGTGGTAGATGAAGGCACAAAGGCACCCAGCATCAGTTTGCTGTGTGGGTAGGACTGTAGGTACATATTGGTATCTGGCAGGACGTCTCTCTTACTTATCGATCGATATGAGTGCGCGAGGGCGGATATCGATTTATATTTTATGGTTTTCTGGTGTTTACACCAAAGTCAAGCGATTAACATCGGGAGATAGATGTGAGTATAGTGTTTGCAGCAGTTTGCAATGCGAAAAGGATAAAGAATCGAGTTGTTCGCCTTTTAATTGATTTTTAAGTTTGGATGGAAATTACTCTATTCGAATGAATCGATTTCGTATGTAAATTTCTTTTTCCTTTGTTTAAAATTTACGTTTTTATTTTTAAGACTTAATGTGGGGAATTATATCTAATTTGGATACATTATAGTCTTGACAATATTTATCACAAGGGTTTTGGAAGACCTTATAAAAATCGTCAAAGTATTTTCTTTTATATTTTTTTTTTTTTTTATTTTTGAATAATTTTGGAGTTTAGACATTCTGTGAACATAAGATCAAATTCTGAAAGTAACGGCCCATACAGGGCAAAAACCTAGATTCTCCCTTCATTTCTGTGTGCAAAGTTATAATTTTTGCCACAAAGAAGAGGACCTCCTGTTTAACGCCGAACCCGAACGGCAGTGGCTATAAGTGGTTAATGCTTGGCCACTGTCAGTGGTGTAGCTACCGCAGGGCTAAAAGGGGCAGACTACTGACTTGCAAACTATAAATTGAACTAGTGAAAATTTTTCCTACATTCGGATTATAAATAAACCAGATTCCAGGAACGCAACTTATTTGAAGAAATACAGGTGAACAACAACAAGTCTTGAACATCCTTGTTTGAAACTTGCGGGAAACTGTGGGAATGTGGATTACGATAAATCTGGAGAGTCGAATCCGGAAAACGACGAATACGGAACAAACGATTTTAAATAGTTAAGTTGTTAAGTTAAGTTAGCTACGCCACTGCAATGGACCCACCTAGTTGATTGTAACGATATCTTATTTTTTAACATTGTATTGTTTTCATGAAAATGTTCGACCTCGAGATTTTAATTGATTCTAACATTACGATACAAGCGGAACCCAAAAAAGTGGTTTTTGTATTACCGTCCGTCGGTCCGTCTGTCCATAATGGTATTTCCAACCTGAACGGCTTGAGCAATTCTTTTCAAACTTTGTATCCAAGTTTATTTTGGTCATAACTTTAGGCCAATTTTTTTTTGTTTAGCCATTTTATTAACGGTATCCGTCATGTAAAAATTACACATTACATCTATTTTGATTAAACACTATACATAATATTTATAACAGATTTTTGGACTTAGGCCATGTAAGGAAAATACCTATTCAATTTCTTGCGGAATTTAATATCTATGTTACTAAATATCATCGTTTGTACCAATTCCAAGTAACCATTTCTGACCCAAATGGTTCTTAATAGATTTTTTGGCCAATAACGAAAAATTATTATTAATAATTAAATAAATACACCTTGACATTATTTATATACATGGTGGGCAATCTAGTCATAGGTTATTTTGACACTGACAGCTGTTTCCCGCTCGAAATCATGATAGAAAGTCAGTAGGTCTGTTCCCGTACCTTTTCAGTAAACATTAGTAAATTCCCAAATTTCTTGGAGTGGGGGTAAATTATCTCAGAGAGACAAAATTACCAAAAAGTACGGGAACGCGTTTAAGAAAAAAAACCGTAAAATTATATATTTTGTATGCCTTTTAAAGAACAAATGACATAAATCACCTGTCAAAACAAGCGAATTGTCACTTTTAGATACCAACTGATAGTTTACTGATATTTACCAACAGAAATTTCTGCAGTAAATTTTTTTTTACAGATTTTTATGGAGGGGTAGTTTTTTGCTCTCTCGTCAGCTGTCTCTTTTACTTATTTTTGCGTACGGGAACGGCAATAAGTAAAAATCAGTAAGAATCAGTAAATATTATTTTGTACAGGAACAGACCTAGTATCATACCTCCACGGATCGAAATTAGTCGCTTTACGCTTACTGTGTGTTATTTGAAAAGAAGTTTTGGAAGTTTTATAAGTTTGTAGAAAAAGTTCGTGAGACTGGTATGCTAGTGACTCATGGTCCCCTTCATTGTACGGTGCGCAAAGACGAGACTCAATTCACGAACATCAACTCGCCATCGATCTCAACTACTCGAAATTTCACGCACAAACCTGAGGAGAATTCTGTACAAAGTACTCCAATTATTCGCTTGTAAGTTCCAATTGACTCAGCAATTAAAAGCGCCCGGATTGTGGAGTGGTGGAACCCCTGGACCATTTTACTTCGAAAAAGAGGCTGGGAACAACGTTTCGGTCAACGGTGGGCGTTACAGAGCCATGTTAACCGATTTTTTTTTTCCTGAAATTGAAGAAATGCCATTCAGACCATCCCACAATTGATCTTTTGCTCACCAAATTTCAAAATCGTGTTATCAGCCGTCTTGGCGATGTCAATTGGCCGCCTCGGAGCTGCGATTTACCCCTTTGGAGTTTTTTTTTGTGGGGAACCGTGAAGGACCAATATTATGCTAACAATCCGAATACTATTAACAAGGTCTAGAAAAATGGAAGTGGCAGAATGCGCTACTGCGAAGCCAGCCGAGGCAGCCACTTTAACGAAGTTGTATTCCATAATTAATGGGAATGTTTAATCTTACTAACAAAGCCATAATTCATGGAAAAAAGAAATAGTTTTGTTTATTTTGTTGCATTTAAAAAAAAAAACATATGAGAAGGCTACAATCCGCTGTGCGGATCGTTGAATACCCTATCCCATCCTATCCATAAAACTAAAATCCCCAAAAAAGGGGACATGGCTAAAAACACGATGTGGATAAATAGAAAAAATGATATAGTGACAACAAATTCTTCAGACTGCTTACAAAACACTTTAACGGTTCTACAAAAGACAAGGTTTTTTCTTGCATATGTTATGGGGTAGTGTATAAAAATGGTTTTTATATAAAAACGCCCCCAAAAAGTGGGCGTGGGTTAAAATGGTATATAGAAGAAATGTTCATATTAATAATGTTAATGATTCTGCATCAAAATTTTTTTCGAAAAATTTAAAATTTGACCGAAAACAGCTTTTTATTGAAAACGCCCCCAAAAAGTGGGCGTGGCAAAAAACTTTATATGGACGAAATATAGATATTAATATTGTCTAAATATGTTGTTCAGAAACTTTTTTAAAATTCCTTACGGTTTGGTCAAAAACTGAGTTTTTCTTAAAAGGGGGCGTGGCAGTGGGCGGATTTCAAAAATTTTTACACTTGTTCTGTAGCCAGAGACGAGGATCCTATATACCAAATTTCATTATCCTAGCTCAAAATTTAAGGCCTAAAAATCGGTGACGTACAGACGGACGGACGGACGGACGGACGGACAGACAGACATGGCTTAATCGACTCAGCTAGCGATTCTGAGTCGATCCATATACTTTGAGGTATATGTAGCAGAATTATTTCTCTATGTTACAAACTAAGTATCAAAACTAATATACCCCTATGGGATAGGGTATAATAATAATTGTATTTGGCCCATTTTTTTTTATACCCTATCCCATAGGGGTATATTAGTTTTGATACTTAGTTTGTAACATAGAGAAATAATTTAGCTACATATACCTCAAAGTATATGGATCGACTCAGAATCGCTAGCTGAGTCGAATTAGCCATGTCCGTCCGTCCGTCCGTCCGTCTGTCTGTTCGTCACCGATTTTTGGGCCTTAAATTTTGAGCTAGGAAAATGAAATTTGGTATATAGGATCCTTGGCCGAGTCACCAGAACAAGTGTAAAAATTTTTAAAATCCGCCCACTGCCACGCCCCCTTTTGGAAAAAACGTAGTTTTAAGCCAAACCGTAAGGAATTTCAAAAAAGTGTGTTAGCAACATATTTAGACAATCCTAATATCTATATTTCGTCCACACAAAGTTTTTTGCCACGCCCACTTTTTGGGGGCGTTTTTAGTAAAAAAACGTTTTTTGTCCAAATTTTAAAACTTTCGAAAAAAATTTTGATGCAAATACTTCCGCAATGGTAATATAAACATTTTGTCAATAGATCATTTTCACCTACGCCCACATTTTGGGGGCGCTTTCTTACAAAAACCATTTGTATACCCCTCCCAAGGCATTAGCAATAGAAATACGTTGTTTTTTGTCGAACAACAAAAGATTTTGAGAAACTGTCTGAGCAATATATTGTGACAATGTCATTTTCTGTTTTTCATTGCCATAAGGCCTATATTTTGAGGATATTAATTTAAAGGATGGGATGGGATAGGGTATTCAACGATCCGCATAGCGGATTGTAGCCTCTCATATGTTTTTTTTTTTATTTTTAACATCAACACCCAAAATGTATATTATGAATTAATATATTGCAATATATGGCCAAACTATGAAAATCGTCAAATTCTCGCATGATTTGTATTTGAATTAACGCCCGACTCGCTCTGAAAGAGAAAGTTGAGTACGACCCAGTCGAGCACCTACCACTGGTTTTTGGTCGCATTCCGAAACTAATATTTAGTAAGTTCTCTTGGAATAAATTGGTCAATTGGCCAACAGAGATTCATCAGATATTGTATACTAAACTGAGTTCCGTAAAGGGTTTATTGATAAACAAAAAAGACAAAAGTGATAATGTCATCACAATTTTTTTTAATTTCTCGTTTGAAAATGGACTTAAGTTATAAGCCTCTGCAGTTGAGCCGTGTCTTACTTCGAAATCAAATATGGGTCTGTTCGGGTACTTTTGTGTGAATACAAAATAAAACTCTCATATCTCCAATATCGAGAGGGAATTCACTCATTTCAACGAGAAGTTCCCGTACACTTTTGGGAAGAAAAAACACCAATACCAATCGATTAAAACTCTATCCCATTCCAACGATAAATTTAAAATCCAAAAAATTAGGTGTTGCTAAAATGTTTATGGATGAACTATAGAAAATATAGCTTTTCCTGAAAATTCATTTTCCTTGTCGTTTGAGCAAAACCGCCGTTTTTCGACTGAATTCATTAACAAAAATATTTATACCTGTTCTGAATTCATGAACAAAGAGTTTAGATATTATATACCAAATTTCATTATCCTAGCCTAACATTTTCTGACTGACAAATATACTCATATGATCTTTGTCATAAAGTAAAGCATATGGTATAAAATTGGTTTTTTATAGGTATAGGTATACGCCCCAAAAAAGTAGGCGTAAATTTAAATAATCTATAGACGAAATGTCCATAGCAGTATTATGGAATATGTTCATCAATTTTTTTTTTTCAATTTTCCTTTAAGTTTTATTTGATATAGGGTGTAATGTAAAACGTCAAAATTTGAACTATTATGAATGAAACGACCAACAAAAAGTATTTCTACACTTCAGTGTTTTGCCTATCAAACATTTTAAGATTAATATAAGGAACTGAAATATTAAACCAAATCTAAAAAAATGCACCATCAACCCGAAAGCACGAATGGGTCGTACGTAACTTTCTCTTCGACTAAGAGGCTGGATGAAGACTTCCTTGGTCGATTCGAGAGAAAAATTCTTCGAAAAATCTTCGGTCCCGTTTGCGTTGACGGGCTATGGAGACGAAGATTCAATTCAGGGGTATGTCGCTGTACAGAGACAAAAAAACTCCGCATTGGACGTTTAAGATGGCTAGGACATGTAGAACGAATGGACACCAATACTCCGGCTCGCAGAGTCTTCGATTCCCAGCCAGACGTCGGACGCAGTAAACGCACAAATAAATATAATTCGACCTCAACCAACTTGGATTGCGCAACTGGAGGCAGTTAGCTAAGGACCGCGGTAATTGGATAGGCATGTTGGTTGAGGCCCAGGTTCATCCAGGACTGTAGCGCCACTTAAGTAAGTAAGAGGCTAAGCGTAACATTAAGAAGAATATGTCGATCGATAATCGACACTCGCAATATTGGACAATATGTCTGAATATTTCTATATTACGGAATGGTAATGTAAATTTCAAACTATTTACCTAACCATTCCTTAAGATTTTACGTTTCACATCACCTTACATTAGTTTTCAGTTGTAATTTGAAAACTGGAACACGGTCAATAACTTTGTTTGTCAACAACTACTGTTAACAAAATGAAAACGATAATCACTCAGACCGTAGTCGATACCTCATGAGCAATCGCTCAATAATCGTCTGCGAAGCGTATATCGCCGACAGCAAAAACGACTTTTGATCTTACGTGATGCAAGATTTACCGTCGAAATGTTATCGTCAAACGATAATCACTTTACTGAATGAGAGCCCAGGGGCTCTATTTCATAAAACGAAACGAACGGCAAGTAAACGATAAAGAAGTAAACGATAGTCACGATAAGTGCGATCGTGTAAAACGAAAAAGGCGTAAGAAAAGTGTTGCCAAATGAAAACGAAAAAAAACATATATTTTTGAAGCGCAACCAACTTCAATCCTATTTAGGACTGTCAAAAATTGAATAACGTAAACAAAAAGTCGTGAAATCGGGAATAATTAAATTCTGTAAAAATGTTTTTTCATTGCGATTTATTTTTGGATAGTGATGATTGCCTGGCTATTTGGCAAATAGTTTTTGGCGAGATCTGGATTGAGTTCCATGAACGCAGTGAGCAAATCCATTTGCTTTGTTTGTGTTGGTGGCCTATTAAATTTATAAATTATAAAATTTTTTTCTATTTGTTTTTGCTTACATTTTAACAGCTGAGGACAATCACTTGCAGACAAAACAATACGAAAACGAAAGCTATACGACTGCCAAATGTCAGTCGTAAGAAATAACGAGTATCGTAAAGCCTAGATCGATACTCGTTTTATGTAATCAAATTTCAACGAGAACGAAGTGATTTCAACGATATTCGTACGATACTCGTTTTATGTAATCGTATTTCAACGAGAACGAAGTGATTTCAACGATATTCGTTTTATAAAATATAGCCCCAGTTTACCGGATTATAGGGTACAGGATATTTTTTTTACAGAAGGGTTGTCTACTGAATTGTTTTTTATCCCGTGAAACAGCGACAGGAGTGGCTCTTTTACATTTCTAGCGGCATGACCCTGCAGAAATTGATAGCGATACCACAAATTCTTTTAACATTTTTTTGTGTCTCCGGATAAGTAAGCAGTTGGTCGTTGTTGGCTGTCCATTGCCATTCTTCGTTTTACCAGCTGTTGTTCTTTATAAACGCGCAAAAAAGATCATAGTTAGTCAAAATTCAACGCAGTGGTTTGCCATGCATATTTATTTTTGGATCCTCATTTTTATGTAATGCGAACCTATTTATGTATAATTTTATATAACGCTTGTACAGCGCCCCAAGTAGCTTCTAAATGTTTGCAAAAACTACTTTCATATTTTATTCAGGCCTATCGCGAAAAAAAATTTCCTCGCAAAATGTTCCCATTCAGCAATCTGATGTACATTGCTGACAAGGGAATTAAAAAAACACTGGCACAAGGAGAGATATTAAAAAAATTTGATTTATTTGCAATGCACTACTCTATCTTTGATACAAAAGTAAGTCTATTCACAATCGGCCTTCGACCGTTTGGCATCTGTTTCGACATCTTCCTCAATTGACCGCTTTTCAGCAGATCTACCCTCTTCCTCGTCCTTTTCATTCTTCACTTTGTCTTCTGCTGTTTCTTCTATTTTCTTCTCCTCCTCGACGCAGTTCTTGTCTTCGAATTTCTTCATCTCAGCCCGTCCTATTTCAGCTTGATTCGTCGCCGATGTATCTGACTTGAGAATTTCCCTCAAAAACATTGTCGCATACACCGAGGCAGGTAAACAAAAGTCTAACACTAGCGCGGTAAATTGTCCCTCACCCTCCGCAGGTGTTTCATTAGTCTCACTCGATTTCTCAAAATGTGAGGGAATTATATCCTCCTCAGGAGTGTTGTACTTCTTGAAATACCACGTCATGTTTTGTGGCTGTATCAAGAGTTTTCTATATGCTCCACCTAATGAAAAAGTTTTTACACCGTGCTTCAGTTTTTCGGAGCTAAGATTGTCCTCTGCCAATATGTCTTCATACCACTGAGCTACCTCATTGGCCGGGTATGTAATGTCATGGCCTGGTTGTGGCAGAACAATGTCAAATATTGTGTACTTTCCGCTGGCAATGTCTTCCTCGGTTAGTGCTTTAACTTTTTGTTTGAAAACAGATTCGTCCTGCTTTGGTGCTGTGTCCTCAGTTGTAACTGGGGTATCTTCTGTTTCATCGACTGCGTTAAGAACGTCCTCATCCAAGGTGGCATCATCCAGTTCGTCTTGATTGCGATAGACTAGGTCACCAACAATCAGCTTCAGACCGTGCTCTTTGATTCTTCTTGATGCTACGCGGTTAAAAATCATGCTTTGATATGCGTGTGTGTACAGAAGGAGCATATTTCTTGGAATCTACAAAGCAAGAGTGTTAAGACATAACATTTTTTTAAGAATAAATTCCTACCTTTCTCAACGCATTGGCGTAGTCCTTTTCTCCAAACTGTGCCAAGCCGTCCAAGAGCTTCTTTTCAATAAACCTATCATTAAGGAACATTTCTGCGGCAGCCTTTGAGTCCCGATCCTTCCACCATGCTTCTCTTATTTTCCGCATGAATGGGATGTCATTATCGCGGGGTTTTAGTATCAGCTCACACGCCTACAAAATTCGCTTAAATCAATGAAACATGCCTTTATGTTATAGGTATTACCGCTTTGTAGTCGCTTTTTAAGAGTGCTATCCCTATAAGATACGTGGGAATGGCAGCGTTGTTTCCAAACCGTTGCAGACCATAGTAGTTGATAAAACCGTATTCCTTGACGCTCTGTAAGGATTTCTCGATTTCTTCCCGATCACCATCGATATGACGCAAAGCTATTCGGAATCTATAAATAGGCCATTATTGATATTTAGAAATCAAAGAACTGCAAACAAACCTGTTCCCCTTGAGATCCCCTAATCGGAGAACACTATCGTGGAAGGTAAAATTTCCAATTTTAACCGAGTGTAGACGTTGCACAGCCCGAACTATTTGGTCAGGGTGCCTTTTCTTAACACAGAACTTTTGGGTCGTCTTACCACGCTTATCCTTTGTGCCACAGTAGTTGATCTGTGATGGTTTTGTCCTGTTAGGGAATTACAATATTAGCACAACACGGATAGAAATATTTTGTGTACCTTACTTTACAGAATTGGCAATAATAACTGCCACCTCGGATGTGTCCATATTTTCCTTGTATACCAGAAAGTGAACATACTCTCCAGGATGAAGCCATTGACTACGCCTATTCCCTTCTTAAAACAAAAAAAATCTTTAATTTATTTTTTAAACTAAGAGCAGCTATTTCAACTTACTTCTATCCGCCTTGGTAACACGAATTGTCTTCTTGCCGTCACTGTCTAATGTCGTGCTGTTACACTGCGTCTCATATAACTTCTTGATCACCTTATGAACTGTAGTCCTCTTGTCTTTGTCCAAGTTAGTGGCATCCATTTCAAATGGTTCTGTGCGGTCACCATTGGCGATTTCTCCGATTTCCTTCCACATGTCTTCGGTGAAAACATCCGCAATGTCATCCTTAGCAGCCTTTAGCTCTTCTGGTGTAATGCCTAAATGAAATTCAATGAAATAATTTTCATAATTTTCGTACAGTTGACACTAACTATAATCAGGATCCTTTGCTCTCGGAATAGTATAATCATTCAGATGCAAAACAGTCCCATTCAAGTCGATTTCATTCACATGGAAATCAGAGAATCTTGCCTTTAAGACGCCGGTGAAACCCTTGCCGGTACTAACGAATTCAGTGATACCCACTTGATTCTCCTTTAGGGTGACTTTTTGGAATTGTTGGGGCCTGGAATTAAATGCATTTAGGAAAACCGACACAAGAGTAATAATTCGATCGTACTTATCGCTTCGATTAAAGTTTTTAGGTGGACCAGATCTTTTCCAGCCATCTTGATTTCTTGGACTTTTACCACGGAAATTCTTGAAATGTTGTCCTCGAGAATTATTGCCACCACGTTTAAATTTATTAAAATCCTTGCCCATTTTCACGATCAGAAAAGATTGTTTGAAATATTTCGATTGACGTGAACAGAAATGCCGACAGATGACAGATGTGTGGGGAGTTTCTGCACCATGCGTGTTTTGTTTTGGAACATATTGTGAATGGACCATTATAGGGTGCAGGTAACTGGTAGAATTGAAAGTTGTTACAAAGTGCCAGCCTATAAGTTTATTTGAATAAAAGCCATGTCCAACAGGGCAGCTACAGCCTTGTTCATAAGCTCATTATTAGGAGTGTGTAATGTTACGTACTCCTTAATATGCCTCTAAACGCAAAAATCTTATTCATAAAACTTATACAAAATTGAAAAGAGGCTGCATTACCTAAACGTGTTTGGTGATTAATTATAGTGTCTGTATAAGGTTGTTTTTGTTTTTTTGTTTCACTGTTTAATTTATTAAATACTTCTTCTTACATCAATATTGTTGACGATGTTATTGAGTCAACATAAGTTACTCAATAATTTTTTAAAAGTGTATATAAGTGTGGAATACAATTGTTATATAAGCGACGATTTTTCTAATTTTCCCCTTGTCACGGTTATTGTCCACGGTGAAAATGTATCCATTTGGGGCTCATCTTGGAAAAAAAAACCATTTACGTTAATGCAAAAGATGTCTAATGAAGTATAGATGTCGTTAGTTCTACGTTTAGTCATGGTGTAAACAGAAATTTTCTGAGACAAAAATATTTAGTGCCGGCCCAAATATAGTCAACGGTCTAAACATAGCAATGGATTTCCTTCTTTTCGGTACTTTATTTGACAGAAACCCTGTATAAACATTATGGATTGGGAAATATTTTATGAATTAAAATGCGTGCGACCCTGAATAAAGGCTGAATAAATACTTATGCACTGTATATAAGTTTACAACAGTTTAGATGTTTTTTTTTACTGAATTCTAATGAATAAGGCTAAGATAGTATGTAAGCTAGTAGTGAGGAAACGAATATGTTTCATTTATAAATAATGCGATACATTCAGAAAAGTAAATGTTGATAATTGAAAAACAAATAGATATCTTTAATTAAAAATTTAAATATTTTTGGATAAACTTCTTTTAAAATCATAAAGCTTTCTTTTAACATCTACTCGCAAATGATGACATTGTAATGCAATAATAAACGCAATTTAAAATAAAACGAGAAGAATTTATTTCATGTGCCAAATACACATTGACATTCTATTACTCTCAACAAAACCTAGTTTACTTGACTAATTCAATGACTATGTTGAGTTTGGATATGGTATTTATTCAGTTTCGTTTTTATTTCGAATTTTGTTTGTATATCCCGAGTGATTTGCTGAACTGACTGAGGTACTGGCACTACCTACCGCTGGTTATGTGTTCAGTGTGTTTATGTGATAAAAAATGTTTTATTAATGTGTTGCTCTTTCTAAGCCTAACTGACCGAAACCAACTCAATTAAAAAGGTTTAAGTGTAACCTGAATATCAACACGAGTTGACAGATCAATACTTTATATGATTTCTTGACATTTTTTTAGACTACGATATTGGATTCCTTGCGCTGCAAGTATGAGAATAATAGATTCAAAAATCTACAACCCCACATCCTCACCATTAAAGTGTATAATTTTATATGGTCGTGACGTGCTGAGTTCTGCGTTTTATATTTCTATTTTTTTGCATTGTTATGGCATTATAAACAAAAATGTGCTCCAAATTTCGACTGATTTATTTTAGATAAGTGTTGAATACATCCAATTATAATTCAGTGGAATTATTAAATGTCTCCCTGAATGCTTTCATTTGACCATTCAAATTAACATCAGTGAAACGTCATTAAATCTGATATAAACAAAATATTTTTTTTTTGTAAATTTTTAATCCTGGATAAAAAACCATCCAAACCAATGGTTTATATTCATTTCCCATCTCATTTAACCGAAGAGGAGCATATGCTTCAAGCGAAGTATCAAAAACTCAAAAAGAAGGTAAACCACTCATAACGCATATCTCTTCTTATTAGAAAAAAACAACTATATCTCATATTTCTTAGAAAAAAGCCCTCCAAGCTCTCAAGGCACCAAAACAAGAGCCGGAGAAGCCACTTACTTTGAAGCGACCAACCGATGCTAGAGATGCCCGCGAAGTCGCTAGAAAACTCATTAAGAGTGGCGCAATTCCAGCGATACAGAAACAGCAAACCAAACAGGACCAGACGTCTTTCAAGCGACCCAAAGGTTAGAATAATTATAAATTATCAAAATCTGTCTAAACACCCATCGTATATTTGCAGGTCAGGAAAGAAAGCGTGTTATTCCCGAAGCAAGTGTTTCCTCCTACCAACCATTCTCATCAACACAGAATGACGTTGCTCAGGAGAACATAAGCGAGATCATCAAAGAAGAACCACGAATGCAGGATTTATATCAAAAATTCGCTACAGAACGTGACCGCGAAGAACGTGGTCTTAACGAGAAAGGTCTAGACACTACCCAGACTGATAAACCGCGCGCAGGACACACGATTTTTGTGTCTGGCAACAAAGTAACTGAAGAGTTCTTGAAGAAGAATTTTAACGATTTTGGGACGATTGTTAATGTGTCCATGGAAATCGAAAAGGGGTAAGTAGATTGCAGTATTATCAACCAAAATTATAATCATTTGTGGTTTCAGACGCGGTTTTGTAACCTTTTCAAAGCCAGAATCAGCTGATCGGGCGATTGCCGAAATGCACAGCAAAAATATTGCTGGCATTAACTTACAAGTGCAACTGGCTAGACGGCAACCACAAATTGAACCAATTAACGATGCATCATCATCAGCCGTATGGTCTACAATTGGTAAGTGTTTTAATATATATACCCACGCCAGAGCAGCCTTAGTATAATTATCTTAAAATAAATTGTCATGGAGACAAAGCAGCTTTTCATCCTCTTCGATCCTGGACAGTTGTGGGTAGCATATACTTTGTCTTGTCAAGACCAACGCGTCAATTTATGAATTGACGGCACGATGTGAGCGACCAATGATGGCGACATCGTCTGCGTACCATAGTAGCTGCACGGATTTGTTAAAGATAGTGCCTTCCGTATTTACTTCTGCCATTCGCACTATCTGTTCCAGCACAGGAAGAAATCGCATGAAAGCGCATCTCCTTGTAGGTATTCGGTACATGTTTGGAAAAGTTCAGATGAGTTGTTTCCAAACTGAACTTTGCATCCAAATCCGCTATCGCTTTATAAAGCTCTAGGCTGTGGATGCTGTCATACGCGGCCTTCAAGTCGAAAGATGCTGTGTCATTACTGGACATATGGAGCTGATATTCCAGTTATCGGGAATGTTCTCATTCATCCAAACTCTGTTGATGGTTTGGTGCATGCACGTTTCTATGGCAACACCTCCGTATTTAAAGGGTTCTGCTGTTAATTAATCGGAACCGTCAGCCTTGTTGTACAAACAGTTATTTTTTTATGTCTGTATTAACTTCTTCAATACTTGGAGGGAGCGTTACCTCTTCGTTGGCTGGAGGTGGGTCGGTTTCTTACTCTATCACTCTCTCGAAATTATTTCCATTAAGCAGCTGCTGGAAATGCTGCCTGAATACATCTACAATTCCCTGTGCGTTAGTGACTATGTTGCCATTTTTATTTCATGCAACCTGCGAGCCAGCTGCCAGTTGTTTGGCTTTGAAGAATCATTGGATGTTCTCTTGTCGCAAGACTCTTCGATTCCCCTAAGTTGGGAGGCTGCGTGTTCTCTTTTTTCCCAATCAGAATTTTCTTCTCTTCCCTTCTTCTAGTTCGATACACTTCCCGCGCGGTGCATATTTTGCGTTGTAGCGCCTTAATATGTGCCTATGACATCTATTTTTGGTAATTCCAAATACCACTATCATATTTTCAAAGGGTGGCTGGTAGCCACTGGCGGTTTTGGCTACTTTTTTGATAGTATTGCGACTCTGTATCCACTGGGTGCTTATATTGGTAGTTATGTCTCGAACTCAGTTTGTAGACTCTGAAATTGGCTACAAGAAGAAAATGGTCAAGAGCCGACCCCTCTAAAAGTGTACACCCAGGATGTTAGATGCATGCAGCTCATCTATGAGCATATTGTCGATTTGGTGCGCGGTTTGACCATCTGGAAATTTCCAAATTGTTTTGTACACTCAAAGTCATGGAATTGTAATGTTACTGATCACATAATTACATGCAGCTGCGAAGTCTCTTAATCGGAAGTCATTATCTTATTCACCCGCCGAAGAAGTTTTCCCTACCAATTTTCACATCGCTTTTCGCACAGCGTCCGTCCAGAAGATCGTAAAATTCCTCCTTGATATTTTCTTCAGGCTCATCGGTAGAAGCGAGCTCGGATCATTGAGGCGATCATTAACCGACTTAAAGTCTATTACTCTTGACCTAAGTTGGTTCCCCACAACGAATCAGCATCTTAGTATGTGCAGTCTTTGTTGACAGCTGCGTTCCTGATCATGTCCACAGTTATTTTTTGAATCGCGGAAGGGAGTTGAAATTATTGAATACCACACAATCAAACAGCGTGTGTACGTTCCAGGTAAATACTGGTAACAGTAAGTCGTTATCTGTGTTCGTTTCGGGTCTGTTTGGCATTTGTGGGGATCCGTTATCCGAGACTGTGTCTCTCACATAACTATTTTTTTACGGGCCGTCGGGAAGGAAGTAAACCCGACCTTTTGTCCTAATATGTTGAAGCAGCTCATGTAGGTTGCTTACTATGCCTAGCCTAACTGGAATTGTAGACACCACCGTTGACTCTATCTTAGGAATTATTTCGCTGCAGTCATGGAAACAATTGTTGCGAAGCAACTAATAGCCTCGGAAAGGACTGACTTTACTGTTGACGACCATGCTAAACGAAAAAGATCGCCAAGTCACTTCCAGAACGCGTATCCCTTAACTTCTCGATTAACAACATACCACCAGCAACTTATGTCGAAAATCAATGGCGACGATGTAAACAAGCCATTACATCAGCCGCAACTGATGTGCTGACTGATGCTTGCAGCCAAGAACGAAGTCTAGAAGGCTAAGCTGCAGGTGAAGACGAGAGCTGCCATTAGGCTTTTTAGGCAAAGAAGAAGGAAAGAACATACATTACAAAAGAAAGAAAAGCTCGCGATCGAAGACTTAGAGAAGTGCCACTCCAAGAAAGATGTTCATAAGATTTACCAAAGCGTAAAATTTCAAAGCCGGGGATACAAGGCGCGAATAGAATTCTGTCCAGGTGAAAAAGGAACAATCGTACTGAAAGTTAGTCGATGCTGAGAATATTGAAGATCCACTTCTGCAGACCGCTAAAGGAGATGACGAACATTCTTCCGCTGTCAGGCAGAACGAACCATTTGCGACGGCACTTTACTTAGGTGGGGATAGCAGTATCTAAACGTAAGCTAAAATAGGCTGCCGGAAATGACGGCATTCCCGCCGAAATTTAAAAAGATAGTGGATATGATTTGGTAAAAAACATGCACCCGCTCATATGCAAAATTTGGTCGCGCCTGAAGAATGGAACGTCAACATCGTTGGACCGATCCACAAAAAAGGAGACCTTCGGAATCGCGTCAACTACAGAAGCAAAAGTAGCCTTAACATCGTATACAAGATCCTATCTACCATCATTTCTGGACGCATGAAACCATTCACAAATAACCTGAAAGTCCACAACTGATCAAATCTTCACACTTCGGCAGATCGTGGAAAAAACCCAAGAAGTCCAAATCGATACCCACCACCTATTCATCGATTTCAAAGCTGCATACGACAGCATTTATAGAAACGAACTATACAGAGCCATGTCTAGTTTTGGTATACCGCCCAAACTCGTCCGTCTGTGCAGGATGACGATGGAGAACTCTCGCTGCTCCATCAGGGTCGGCAATAACATCACCTAAACATTCGATGACAAAAAGGATTCCAGCAATGTCTTTTACATCTTTCATGAGAGGATTGTGCAAAAGTTCCGAGCCTACACCAGAGGCACAATCTTCTATAAATAGGTGCAGTTACTAGCATGCCCCGACGATACTGACATCATGGTCGTACCGTGCGAGATTACACAGCCACGTTTGCTAGTATAGAGAAGGAAGCGATTTAACTTTGAGGTTGTACAAGACTTTCTCTGCCTTGGCTCCGCCATTACCTTTGACAACAACATCGTCAGAAATAAAACGAAGAATTACTCTTTCCAACCGCTGTTTCTTCGGACTAAGGAGACAATTTAGTAGTAAAGCCCTCTATTGAACTGCTAAGGAGATCCTATACAGGACTCTGATCATTCCAGCGCTGAAACATGGACCGTATCAAAAGCAAATAAAGAAATCCTTGGTCGTGTTGAGCGAAAAATTCTTCAAAAAATCGTCTGTCCCGTTCGCGTTGACAAGCTATGGAGTCTAAGATTCAATCAAGAGCTTTATTGGGCTGATTGGAAAGGCATGTTGGTTGAGGTCAAGGTTCATTCCGGACTGTAGCGCCAGTTAAGTAAGTAAGTAGACAATGCATATCGAAACCGCATTAAAATCTTTTTAAATTTCGCCAACCTCAAAGTCATTTAATGCCATCATGCATCCTATTCTCAAATGATTAATAAAATCATCCAACTAAAGCAAATCAATATAAATTCATCCTCTGCTCCCTTAGACCTTTACTTTTATTTATTTTTTTTTCCAGCTGCCAGCAAGTCGCAGAAAGGAAGCCACAAAGATCGGCGCGGATTGGTTCAATACGATGAAGACTTCCTACTCTAGCACGTATTCCCTGTAAAAATGAAAAAAATAAAAAAGTCCAACCCATCTTGAAAATCCAATTTTTATATTTTATAAATTAAATCCATATTTCTGGTTTTTGATATTTTATGCATCTAGGTTAAAACAACGTAACAACTTGCCCTCTTGATAATAAAATATGTCTTCGGAAAGACCTGATATAAATAAATAGTTTTGTTTATTGATGTAGTGTATTGAAGTTCGTAGCAAAAAAACAGAGAAAAAAAGCAATTTCCTCAATGGAAGAAGGATGTCCTTCGACGGATCCCGCAATCCGATGATGCGGGGTAGTTTTCTTGTTTTTTTTTTACCAAAGAAAGAAAGTAAACAAATGCAGTAAGGCCGAGAAAGTGTTTTGAGGTACTGTCCCTAAAGTGATCTCTACGACAGTCGTCCATCGTTTCCCGGCGGATTAAAGTAGTCCCAATGATGATGGTGGATATTTTTGCCAGACAAAAGGTAAAGCAAAAGGGTTAGTGTCATGACTATGAATAGCACTACCACTGTAGATATGTTCCTTGGTTGCGGTTGATCCTGTTTGTTGTCGTTGTTTGGACGCACGGCGTTTGTGAGTTGATTGATTACATTCGTCAGGGGTAGACTACAGGCGGAGATAAATTGTCGACCGGCTTGAGATACGGTTTGGGGTTCTGGACGGGCACTTCGGCTGCGATGGCGTTGGTTATCCTCCTCCGATGAGGAATCACGTCGGCGATGATGGCGACGGCGTCTGTAAACTGGGGGTGTTGGTTCGCCAGTGTCTTCATTGGGGATTCTGGGATTGTAGAATCCAATGGGATGAACGTAGTCTGCTGGAAGAGCGCCGCCTCTTGGGAGAGTTGGCATTTCATTTGCACGCATGTACTCCGAGGGGTAGATGAGGTTCTCCCGTTGTGGGGGAGGTGGCCGAATAGGTGGTTGGTCGGAGTGTCTTCTCGGTAGTGGAGGTGCTGGGATGGAATCGTCGTCAGTTTGAGTTTTTGCTTCTGAGATTGTTTGTGTAGCAGCTTGCGAGTGTTCACGTGAGGAGCTGCGAACTCGTTCTACAATATTTTCTATAAAACCGGGCGGTAATTCAATATTATTCACTACAAGATTGCCAGATCTACACTCTAGCTCATCAGCTTGGATGTGGGTTCCGTGTAAGTGTGATACCATAACATGACCTGCCTGTAGAGCATGTACTCGAAGACGTTCGACTTCCAAATCGGCTAAGGCAAGATGGCTTGGTATAACTCCAGTAAAGGGTGTTGATGTGGGCTGTTGCTCTGTTGCCACGGGGAGTAGGTCAGTTGGATCTTCTGCAAGTGCCGCCCCAGAAGAACGTTTTCTTCTTGGTGCCATTGGTGGTGGAATCGAAGGCTCTTCATCTGGCTGAGGCTGTGGTTGTTCGTAGAGCAGAGGTTCTTTCTGTGACTGGATTGGTTCTTGTTCTTGTGACATCAAGGGTTCATTTTGGTGATCTGAAACCACCCCTTCTACAGGTGGAGGCAGTGGAGAAACGGATACCGTTGAAGATGGTGGAGGAGTGACCTCCTTTTCCTCACTTATATCGGACTTCAGTTCATACGAGTCTTCGACTTTTAGACTTTGGATTTTCTCGTCATCAGAACTCTCATGCAATCTCTGTTGTTCCTTATTCATGTAGTCTAATAACCGCTGCTTCAGTTCCTCTTTTTCTTGTAATATCCTTTGGTTTTCCTCCTCTTCCAACAATCGTTGAGTTCGTTCTTCCTCTTCGTGCTGCAATGTACGTTCTCGCTCCAACTCGTCTAGCCTTCGTTCCTCTTCTTCTTGCAATCTCATTTCATTTCGAATCCTCTCGAGTAATCTTTGTTCCTCTTCCTCTTCATCGAGTAATCTTTGCACAAGCAACCGCTCTTCTTCCAATCTCTGCTCTTCCTCATCGTGTTGCTGACTTTCAGCATCCGTACTACGAGTGTAGGATTCCTCTACTTCGCCAATATTCTCATTTTCTTCGTCAGATCGATGACCAGTTTCTTCATCCCTATTCCGACTTTCAGCATCCGATTTGCTGTGTGATCCGTCATACAGCCCCTCCCTTCGGAGTAGCTCTTCTTCCAGATCCAAATCGTCAATCGGTTGCACTATCAGAGAGGCTTCCAAAACGGTTTGTCCATTCGCATTAGGCACTGGCGTGGGAACACGCTTCTCAATCAGAATGGCAGATGGCGTTTGTGGCCTACTTAGCGACTTGGCTTGTGACGATGCTCTTGATTTCTCCGAGGCACTCCTCTGACTGGCTTCTCTAAACCGCTGAATACCCCTCATGAGAACCTCTTCCTCAATCTGCTTGGCCCTCTCCAAGTCAGCCTCCTCTTCCTCTTTTAGAATCTCATCCAGCGTCTTTGTGCGCCTAGGTTCTATAATTTTCATATCATCCGTAATTTCAAATTCTTCGCAGACGAAATCATCTGGCAGTGGATCTGTCTGCGTAGACACTTCCACCTCCTTGTCTAAGCTCTGTTGCAAATTGTAGTCATCGCTGCTGTGCTCGTGAAAATCATCGAAGATAATCCTTTCGCCGCCCCCGTCGCGGTCGTCTTGATCATCTCGACTATCGAATTCATCATCGTCTTCGCCATGCCTGTCCTTTTGGGTGTGCCTCTTTTCTCGAGGAGGACGAGGTGGCGCCGGCAATGGTCGGTACTTCATTCTGTTAATAATATCACCTGATTGTAGATTCCTTGGAGACTCTGTTCGGTCATCTAGTTCTGGTACTTCGTAGTCGTTGAAGTCTTCACTTCCAAAATCCCTAACAAGGTGGGGGAGAGCTAGATAAGTATTTGATATTCGATTTAGAGTGGAGTTTGTGTGGTGCAAGGTGACTGTAGGTAACTATTGCGTGCCATGCCAATAGGTAATGATGAGAGCAAACCAAAAAATAAAAGTGAGAGAAGCAAACAATTGGAAAATGATGCAGTGCAGATGAATGGAAGCGGGATAATTCAAGCCTTATGATTCTTTATATTTACTGAACAGATTTTTATTATATGCCATGATATGGACTTAGTCATTATACCCTGGCAAATCCAGGAGAAGACATATGAAATCTAAAAAAATAATATGAGGAGAAGAGATATATAGAGCCATGTCTAGTTCAAATTCATAGAATGCCGATGATCGAACAAGAATTAAGGCCAAGATTCTTGTAGGTCTTAACAAGAGGTTACAAAGAACATCCACGATCCGTCGCCTATTGATCATAAGAGTGGAAGCATGGACTACAATCAGAAGGTGATCGTTTCGAGGAAACATCTTCGATCTCAAGTGGTTTGTGGGACTTAGAGGAGAATACTCCACGAAGAACCTTTTCGAAGTAGCAGAGGATGCCAGTTCTTGTAGTGTGGATCGCTCCTGCAAAGTCTCGCACCCAGATGATAGACCCGGTAAATGAGGGGCTCTTAAGTTGCGCGACCAAGTAGAAAACGACTGGACCAACTGAAAAAGTATGTACTTTAAGACCCCGAACTGTAGCGTAAAAAAAAATTGGCGCCATTGGAATAGGACATACAAATCGCACAGACGGATGCAAAACTCCGATTTTTTTATTTAGCGGCATGGCGCTTTTTTTTTGTCGCTGGTTTAGATATGTGATCTTATGATTCCGTTGACCATTTACCTGGCGAATGGTAATACAAATCTGAGGCCCTTGTATTGGTTGAGACCTGAACTTTTAACAACGGCTAATCAGGATAGCCGATAAGTGATATGTTGGACGTGGTTAATTTAAAACCTAAGGCTTTCCTCTAACACTCATTTCTTAAACGTTTTTTTTTTTTTCGAATTGTGCACCTGGCATAGTTAGGGCATAAAAAGACGTACACACATGCCCCATTATCTATATGGTCACACGTCCATTGTTATAAGCAAGCGAGAAAACTTGATTATTTTTAGTTACCAACAAAAATACGAAAGCCAAATGTCAGTCATAAGAAAAAACGAGTGTTAAAAAAGATTGTCGTTTTACGAAGTCGCATTAAAATGATAACGAGTTAAAGCGATAATCGTCTTAAGTAACATAGCTCCAGATATTGGATTTCTAAAAATTTCCGATACACTATGGAGCTTTATCGCACCATCATCAAACAGGTATCCAAATCCACTCAAGGATACCAACCCAAAAGATGACTATAGTTTGGAGGTGCTTACAGTCCCAGAAAGACGAGAATTTCTGTGAAAGTGTTAGAGACGAGATTCCGATCTTTCCGATGAGCAAAAAGCTACTACATGCATTGCAGCAGATTTCTCCAGCAGCACGTAACAAATACGGCAAAAATTGGCCCATGGGAATCATTTTTACTCTAAATTTCAAATGTAAAATATAAAGTGGTCTATAATGCAGCCAATGTTGTCCTTTGGCGCTATCCTAGTTTCAAAACAAACGAAAGAGTGGTTGCATAGTTTGTTTTCGACAGGCTAAATTTTAGTCTCTCCTTCCGACTTTCTGATCATTATAGCGTGTTCCAGGCAGAACTTATGGCGATCAAAAGATCTTATCTTGTCTGAAAGAGATTGTAATGTCTGTCCAGTATATTAGCATTTACTCGGACAGCCGAGCGGCTTTCCATTCACTGGAATTGGTATCATCTTTTCAAGAAATTGCAGAACAATTTAACAGTCACCATTGTTTAGTTCCTGGGATATTCTAGGGAATAATTTGAAGGCTTATGAACTCGGCAGACTTGGAACTACAATATCAGACCTACGCGAAAATAGTACACTTGGTATTCCTCTGCAAATTTATTTAAGTCCATCTAGCCTTGCATTACGTGCAAGTTCGCCAAACAGATTTCACCAAAGCAAGGTCTATAAAGGGTTTAGAAATTGATGTGGCGCACGGTGACAACGTCTAATGAGCCTACAACATTAAAAGTCTGTGAATTGTCTTAAACGGAAGTTATTTCTAATTTTGTTTTTACCCAACCTTAGGATGTTTTTAAATGATTATATAGGGGTAACCCCAAAGATCCACATGATATGTATGTCAATAGATCGAATTCGGTTTAAGTGTGTTAGCGAACTGGTGCCATCCACTTTAAATTAACCTACCTTACGGTTTCGAGTGGAAGACAATCAGCAAAAAAGCGGAGCAAATTTAAGGCATTTTCAAATGAATATTAGGTCCGACCATTTGATCCCAGTCCCAGTTCAAGACGGCAATGAATCAAGACGGAAGCTACACAATTTTGGCGCAACTGCCTAGCTCGAATGCTGAATCCCAAAGGCTGAGTTGACATAAGCTTTTCTTGACAATAATAACTACTCCGATGATTTGTCAGATCATTGCGAAAGAGGGGGCAGTGAAAAATCATTTAGGTGTTGATACGGCTGGGAATCGAACCCAGACAATTTGCGCGATTTTTCCACCACGGAAGTGGCAAGCGTTCTTAATTTTATTGGGAGCTCGGGGTGGTTTCAAATGTAGATAGGGGAAAACTCCCAAGGTCGACCAAATTTGCTCTTAGCGCGGCAGCCACTTTATACTATCCTACCCAGGAAAATTTCTTCGTCAAATGTTTGCTACAATCTTCGAATCTCAGCCCCGGGTTCAAGTCGACTTCCGTTTTAGTCATTACTCTGCTGATAGCAGAGCACCAATACTCTAGCTCGCAGAGTCTTCGATTTCCAGCCAAACGTTGGATCCTGTAGAGAAAGACCTCGCCTTAAGTGGCGCAGACAAGTAGAAACTTACCTCAACCAACTTGGAGTGTTCAATTAGAGGCAGTTAGCTAAAGACCGGCTTATTGGAGAGGCATGTTGGTTGAGGCCCAGGTTCATCCGGACTTTAGCGCCACTTAAGTTAGTACGTAAGTATACAAGAGCTCTTGACTAAATAGAAAGATGCATGTCCGGGATAGACAAGAATGGAGGTCGTCCACCTTGTACCACCACCTGAATGGGAGGCCTCTAAATAATTTAGTTTATAAAGATGGATCCAAAAAAACGTTTGAATTGAATCATGATTGGATCATATTTCTTTTAAAGCCCATACCTTCGAAAACGCTAGTTAGTAAAAACATATAGCCCTTTTTTGGTGTTAATCACTTGACATAAGTAATTAAAAATCTTCGTCGTGATACTTTTTATTAGGCATTAAGTCTATGCTCGTACATTTTATATTTGGGGTAAATTTTCTCAGAAAGAGACAATTTTTTTCTTTTAAAGGACAAACGACATAAAACATATGTCAAAACAAACGTGTTGTCATCTTCAAAAACCAACTGACAGTTTACTGATTTTTGCCAACAGAAATTTGCAGTAAATATGTTTACTGATTTTCGTGTAGGGGTAGTTTCTGTCTTTGTAATATGCTGTCTCTTTTACTAATCTTTGCGTACGTGAACGACAATAAGTAAAAAACAGTAAAAATCAATAAATATAATGAAATTAATAATTTTACTATTACCTACGTAGTTAAATCTTTTTTATTGTGCACAATACTGAGCTCCATTTTGAAAAAAATATTAAGGCCTAAATGTCAGAATGAATCCTTGTTTTAAGCTATAAGTACACATTCCAAACAACATAAAAAATAGTTCGTGCGCGAATATCCCATGATGCGACACCATTTTCTTAACATTTAATGAATTTTGTGCTATTTACCCATAAACCCCAATAAACAGCGTTAATAGTACAAAAGCCGTGATATGATAAATTATAAACCAACCATGATTAAACATATAAAAACAAATAAAAAAAGATGCAAAATAAAACAAAAAACAAAACAATAACCATTTATATTAATTTAAAAGAAATACAACCTTTATTAAATTTTAATAATTATGTATTCTCTTACATTTGGTAAACATTAGTAACAACTAAAAGATACTAGCGCAATTAGCTAAGCACAACTACTAAACTTAAAAAATTAAATTTATCTTAAAAAGAAAAAAAATCGAAATCCTTTTTTTTTTTTAAGTTACAATTAGTTTCGAGAGGTTCCAGCTCTATGCCAATTTTGCAAGGACAAAAGTAAATAAATAGGAAACAACTACAACGGTCACAAAACCATATATGTCTGTATATATAAGTCTTCTGTTCATAAGGCTCTTCCACAAAAATAAAAGCAAACCAAACATATAAATTAGAATAAAATTAAATGAATAAATAAATTAAATGATAGTTTAGTACGTTTTTTTTTGAATACTTCCAGAGTGCAATCTATGTATGGAAGTGTTTGTGTGTTTCTTGTTTCGTATACAAGACTTTGTGTTTTTGTGTGTGTTCTTACTTTTGAGAATCTGCTCCCAAGCTCAGAGCAGACCTTCGCCTTGGTGGTGTTGGTCTTCCAACTGTGCTGTAGTTCCTCGCAGACGACTGTTGCTCTGGAACTGAGGGTGAGCCTTTGCGCATGTGTGGCATCGTCGCAAAACGTTCTCCAGGCGAACGGGAGAACTTTTTGCGTCTGGCAGGCGGTGTCGGCTTGGGTATGTTTTCCTTACGGACCACGGCATATCTTAAATAGGAATGATAATTATTAAAAAAAGATTCCAATTAAAGTATCTTATATTACCCATCGTTTTCCGACATTTCAATGATGTATTTTTCGTGGAGTTCCTCGTCGTCAAGGTCGGGATAGTCTCGCATTGCCATGGAGTCAGCTCCGTGTGATGTGCGATCATCCTCATCGGCACCTAGACGTGAGAGGGATCTAGACTTTTGGGGAGGTGTCGACGAGTCTGTGTAGTTCTCTGCAGTGGCTAGAGGTATTTTGTATTCGTGCTCTGTGCGATAGACGATAACCTAGAATGGGAGTACATCTCAGATACAAACAAAAAATATCTAAGAATTTATACATCAACTTACTTCCTCTGGTTTGTTGTCTTCCCTCAAGTAGCTATTTGAGACGGATCTGCCACCGAATCCATTCACATACGAGTCCTTATCAACGGAATCTCTCAATTGCTTGCGACGACGCCTGGGCGCTTGTGGCACGGGCATTGGCGATTCATTGAGCATGTTCTCTTTCTCTTCGTCGTACTCGTGATGAATAACTCTGTTCCCACGATCTGTATAGTCCTCTTCATCGAATTGAACGGACGGTGTCCCCCCGATGGAGATGTCCTGGCTGTTCTTAAAGCGGCTTTTACGCAAGGGACGTGATGGTGCTGCTTGCTTCAGGTATTCACTACCAGCTTGTGACAATGAAATGTCATCAGCGAACTCGTCGATTTGAGAGGCATTCTCCGAGTCATTGTGACGCTGACGCTGTTGATGGCTCAAACGTCTCGGCTTTGGTGGCGGAACATCATACCCGTAGTCCATGCGATCAATGCTACCGTTTACACTACCCGACTGATATCCGATACATTCCAAAGCATTTGGTGAGTTCGAGAAGGCTGCCTCCATCGTTGGATCAAGGAAACGTTGATTAATGATGTTGAATTCCTGCGAAAGACCCTTCTTTCTTAAGAAAAATTCATCGTCGTCGATTTCCTCGAAGACCATCTTTTTGGAACTAGCTGTCGATTGGGTATCCTGATTGGATATCTTCTCACTCAGATACTTAAAATGTTGTTCTGCCTCTAGTTCGGCTTTGCGAAGAATCTGGATTTTCTGAGCCTCCTTTTCTGTCCAGCCGATGTCCCTACCCTCCTCCGACACTAAATCAGAATCCTGATGGATCATAGGCCGACGTTTGAATTCCTTTTCACGTGTCTTTGAAATTTCATGGATGACTCTGTTCTCCTCATCGTAATCGGCGAACTGTTTCTGCTCAACAACTCCAAGCATGGCAAGTTCTGCTTCTTCCTTGGCATTTTCGTCAAGCACATCTTTCATGCGACGCTCCATGGATGACTCTCGATCGAATGAACTCTCCTGCTCACTGCCATAGCGGCGATATCGCGAACCCTCACTATCATTGTAGCTAACGTCTGAGAATTTGTCAGCCCACCTAGATCGAACCGGTCCTGGTCCTCGATCACCCTGTGGTGTACTTGAAGACTCGGCTGAGGGCTGAGTTTCCGTACTTAGAACCAGGCTAGGCTCATCCATAGTGCTATCGGTTTCCTGGGGCTTGCTCTTTTTTCTAAATGCACGTGGATATGTGCCGAAACTAAAGTCGAACTTTGGTTTCTTGGGAGATACGGCAGTATTAGGTGATGTAGATTCGGGAGTTGTACCTGAAACGGTTGTTTCATCGACGTCTGTTGATTCCTTAAATGATTTACTGCGGCTCAATTTCAGAGACGAAAACTTGTCGGGTAGCTTAAACTTAGACATGTCGGGTTTGCTAAATTTGGTGAACTCTGGTCGCTTAAAGCCAGACAAATCGGGTCGCTTAATCTCGGGCATTTTCATTTTTGAAAACTCCGGAGCCTTAAAGCGTTTTCGGTCTTTCGCTTTTGGACTTCCCGATGGCACTTTCTTTGGACTGCGGAATTTCGTCTTAATCTTTCCGGCTTGATTTTTAAGACCTGCTTGCATTTTACGAGTTCTATCTTGCGCACTGGCCATAAAGCTTTTTTTGCGACTATCCTTAGCTGGCTCATCCTCTAAGGCACTGGAGTCTACCTGATTTATTTCGATATCAAGTTGAGATGTAGTGGCAGCAGAGGTGAAATAACGGTCTTCGAGGTCTTTTTGCATATCTTCCGCTTCTTTGAGTTCATCCGATGTAACCGATGGCGATGCTGCCTCGGTCGTGGGTTGTGATATTTCGAATTTGGGTATTTCATGAGTTGGTGGGGCTGGTGATGGTTCTTTCGTATGCACAGATTCGACAGTTGGCTTACTTTCGGTTTTAGATGCTGGTTCTCCAATAGGTTCGTATTCATGATCGCTAAAATGAAAATGTTTCAAGAATGTAATTAGTTATAATATAAACAGAAATATCAGCTTAAATCAAATGGATGTGTGATATAGGACATTAAATATACAGAGATATGCCTTAATGTTTATAAATAGTTTATTAGGAACATTACCATTGAATAGAACAAAAGCATAATGATTAGCATGGAATTTGGACTATGAAAACAAATACTTATTTGATCTCCAGTGAAATCATCACAACAACATTCATTCACATGAGCTAAGGCCACACGGCAAAAATCCTCATTTGAAGGAAGTCAGTTTTTAACCTGGAACGCGATATTGCCCATTTCAAGTGAGAATAGGAGAACTGTCAGATCATGTGCCATACGCAAAAAAAGTACCTACAAAGAATAAAACTCTTGAAAACCAAGTTACCCCTCCTTAAAAATCAGAAAAACAAAATACTACAAAATGTTCTGTTAGTAAGAATCATTAAATTGTTGGTGTGTGACTGTTTTTTTTTTCGACATGTATCTTCTCGCATTTGTTCTTTAATTCACAGATTAAACGAATAATTTAACTGCATTTTTTTTAATTTACTTATTTGCATTCCCGTAGTTTTAAGTAAGTTTAATTAAAATTTTTTTTCCCATGATCACACCGAAAATTTTATTGAAAAAAAAAAACAAATTGCTTCTAATATCCACTAATTTTATGTTCTAACGCGACTTCCTCTTGTTCCTAGCATTACTACGAGAACGTGCACGAGAAGGACTTGTACTGCGATTGGGAGCTCTGCGCCTTGATGCTTTGCTGGCATGTCTGTTTGCGGTTGCCCTCCGACTTGTTGATGGAGCTACCATCTCATCCATCTTAAACACACGTGGCATTCGTTCCGCATTACCCTTAACTCGTAAAATTCCCAAATCCTTAAATTTTTTCTGAGACAATTTACGATTTACCATACACTAAGAAATTTGAGAGTTCAGTAATTTTGACTGCACATGTACGGAAACACATTTTCTGTTCGGTTTTGTTCAAATAGCATAACTATGGCCGTGTTCCAGATTTTAGATTTCGACTGCAAAATGAGGTCAGGCGCTGTGGAACGCAAAATCTAAATGAATGGCAAGGTAAACTATGCCAACCATTTTTGCGAAAAGATCTTTCACTTTCACAGGAATAAAGAATTTCATTGATATCCAAAAAAAAAAAAAAAAACCCTTATTTTGCAATGTCGTTATTTAATGTTATCTATTCAGAATAATTATTCTTTATCAAAGAAGAATTAACTTTAATAAATGCATAATATTTGGTAATGCTACTGAAATCAAAAACATCTTCATGACAGGTCGACGCAAAATCAGCTGTTTCACTTATAGGTATCTGATAGCGTTTTCGAATGGGATACAAAAAGCACTCTTTTTATACTCTAGAGTACTTTTTTTTTTACTCTAGATCTATTTTTTCGTTTTCGATTGGGATACAAAAAGCACTTTTTTTTACTCTAGAGTACTTTTGAAGAATCTGGATTCCAAGTCAGATTTACACCAACATGCACCAACACAAAAACATTTAACATCTGACTTAATATGTCAATTTGAAGTTTGCATTTCGCAGTTTGATGATTAAAAAATGATTTCCGGGGGAAACTATAATTAGAAATTAATATATTTTTGGATAATCATGCTTTGTTTTCACACCAACTGAGTTGAGTTTATAAAAAAGCCGCAATGAGTAAAAGAAAATTTCAAATGATGGTTTACATTGATAGCTAATAGCTATAATTGCGGCCTAAAGATAAACAATAAGCTGTCAAATGGCACACTAACACACACACAAAACCAGAGTAACCTCTTTAATGTTCGATTGGGACGGGTAAAATCTGAAATCTGAGAGTAAATCTAAAAATCCCAATCGAAAACGCTATGAGTGTCCATGCGTAATTTTCAACTTGTTTCGCCAGTCATTTCCCCTCCAATGTCACGTGACTATAATGGTCGATTGACCAATGAGACCATGTAGTCGACAAAGTTAACTTGGTAAAACTAAAACCCGGGACGCGACCAAAGATTGAAATGAATATGCATGACTTCGTCATTAACTGACACTTATAATAAATTTGTATTGTTTTAAATGTTTGGTCATTGAAATAACATAGGAAGGTAAGGAACGAGTAAACAAAAAAAAGTAAATCAAAGAAAAGTATTGCCACATCATATGATTATGGGGAACACATTACTAAAATGAATATAAAGGGACCCGGGACGAGATCAAAGATTGAAATAAATATGCATGACTTCGTCATTAACTGACACTTATAATGAATTCGTATTGTTTTAAATGTTTGGTCATTGAAATAACATAGGAAGGTAAGGAACGAGTAAACAAAAAAAAGTAAATCAAAGAAAAGTATTGACACATCATATGATTATGGGGAACACATTACTAAAATGAATATAAAGGGTCCTTGAAAATGCTATAAAAAAAAACTACTGAATATTTTCTCAAATTTCTTTTTTTATTTGAAAGTACAATCCTTCCGGTTAATAATGGAAAATAATTTCATTCAAATGGCTGCTTCGTCTGGCCATGCATTAGCCTACACGATCCGTCCAATTTTTAAGCACATTATCGATTGTGTGCAGCTGTATTTCACCAATGGCTTCACGAATATTGTCCTTTAAAGCGTCAATTGTCTCTGTCTCAATTCAATGTATGCGTGCGGGTTTTCTGTGCCCCAAATGCGACAATTTTGCTTGTTTACATATCCGCCAAGATCAAAATGAGCTTCATCTGAAAAGATGATTTTTTTTTGGCAAAATTGGCATCTTCTCTAAGTCGATCGCAGGCCCGCTTAGCGAAGCGAAAACGCATTGGATGGTCAGTTGGCTTCAACTCCTGAACCAATTGGACTTTGTATGGCGTCATACCAAGGTCTTTATGCAAAATTCGTCTCAATGATGTCTCCAAAATGTTCAATTGTTGAGAACGACGGTGAAATGATGTTGATGGCGCTTCACGTACACTTTCTGCCACAGCAGCAATATTCTCGGGTATACGCTTTTCACGCTTTGGTGTATCGATGAGGATGCCAGTTTCTTTCACTTTTTCACAAGATAACGAACATACGGAGCTGACGGTGCTTCTCTTCTTCCAAAATCCGTACGCACACATTCTGCAACATTACCATGATTTTCAAAGTAATGTCGCAATATTTCCCAGCGTTGTTCAAGCGTATATACAACCATATTCGTTCAGCGGAAGGATAAAACTAATTATCTGTCAAATCAGACATGAGCTAAGTGTTACCATTGACGTAATAGCAGAAAATGGAAAACAATCATCTAGTTTGGAATGGAGCTTAAAGTCCTACAAAAACAATCTTTACAAATAAAATGGTTCATTAGTCAATTAGTCAATTGAAAGACATGGAAGTAGATGTCTTAAATCCACAGTGGCATTTGTCAAAGTTGTATTTGCAATAACCTGGGCCCTCATTCCGTAAAGTGATTATCGTTTAACGATAACATTTCGACGGTACATCTTGCATCACGTAATATCAATAGCCGTTTTTGCTGTCGGTGATATCACTTTACTCGCTTCACTTAAAGCAATATTCGTCAAATCACAGACGATGGCTCATGAGGTCTCGACTATTGTCTGAGTGATAATCGTTTTCAAAGTTACGAAATGACCCTCCTGACAAACGATTTTTTGTCTACGTGGATATGTACAGTAGCGTTGGTGGTTATTGACAAACCCAAAAACTGTCAACTGTTTTAAAGGAACGCTTTCGCAATGAAAATTCTAAATTACGCATTTTGCAGGTTTCTGCAAATCATCACCAGCAAAAATCCCCGCTGATGAAAATAGCGAAAAAATAAACAAAACTAATTTCTTCGTTCATATTTTAACAAGTTTCTCCGTAGGAGAATGGCTTTGCAAATTTTCACATTCAAGTTTATTTAAATTAACTATTGAACGTAAGTGAACGTATCATCTGGCAGATTATATCTTTAAGTGCTGCAGTATGAACAAAAACTCATAAAAACACCCTTTGTATGTTTCAGATTAGTATCGATTGCTAAGCCGATATGTATTCTTGAGTATGTATAACAAGATGACCGGCGTAAAAAGAACGAATGCACATATTATGATTGAAAAAATATATTGCAGTGTAAAAGTAATCTTCAGAGATGCAGACATTTACAATCTTCGAATTATCGGAGAAAGTTTGTTAGATTTTTTTTTAATTTGAAAGCCGATAACGAAAATATGTAGAATTACAGTAGAATAATATAGGCTGTATTTCCCATGGATTTTCATCAATATTTGAGCAATCAATCTACATATTAATTGATAGCCCGAGACATATCTTTAAAGGCATTTGTTCCTTAACTGATATATACAGTTCTATATATCAATACCCCAGGAAACTGGTGAAATTTCAAATAAAAAATATTATATCTATGCTGGCATGCATTATAGCAACATCATAATGATTTTTTTAATTTAAATTTAAATTAATTTAAAAAATGAATAAATGTTTGCGAAACAAAAAAGATGTGCTTTATGGCGTGGATCGAGCAATCTCAACACATGCTATATAATAATGTATATTATATATCTAAAATAACATGTGTACTTATGAATGTACGTCCGTTTCACATTTTTTAAATCCTTTTCTCTTTTTTAAACATTTCTATTTTTTTTCGTTTTTTTAACACATAGATAAATATAAAACAAATTTAAATTAAATAAATATGCACATGTGTTGGGGATGATGTAGCTTTTCATCTTCGCGGAAACAGTCAACAAATACTCCTGGGATATTGCAAAATTGGAAATAAATTAATTTAAATTGACAGTTCTTTTTGTATTCGTGGGATGATATTTTTACAATTTAAAAATGTTATTTGCTTCTCAACTATATAATTTGGTAGATTTAATTTTTGTTTATATATTTAAAATAAGAAAAACATTTCAACACCAATGTGAACCTATATTAACGAATAAAGCCACATAAAGCGCCACAAACCTAGCTTCTCCATTATGTATCGGAAGGTATATTTTAGCCACAGAAAATGAGACACCCAGTTTAACACCGTTTTTTCTCTTGGGTGTTTGTCAGATATTCACAAAATGTGAAATCAGAGATCCCTGTATGGCGTTGAACAAACAGGTGACTTCATAATCATCTTTGTAAACTTACAATATTTAGAAATGGCAAACTTATGACATTGCATGAATAATACAAATACAAATACAAATTTTTGGCGCAACAGGCTCGTTAGTACCCAGGGCCTAGCTTTCTCACAACCATTCATGTGTGCGTGTGTACTTCTTGCACGATGGCGGGTCCTCCTGTTTTATGCCGACTCCGAACGGCTAAGTTGAGATAAGCTATTCTTGACAATTGATACTTCTCGGATGATTTGTCAGATCATCACGAGAGGAGGGCCAGTGAAAAATCATTTAGGTGTTGCTACGGCTGGGAATCGAACCCAGACCTCCTGCGCGGCAGTTCATCGCACTAACCATCGCGCCACTGAGCCCACCATTGCATGAATAATACATAACTTATATCTGGTCACTGTTAGTTTGAGGTGGTTCTAAAGTAAAGTCATAATGTAAATTTGCCATAATTTTTGCAAATTGCGCCAAATTTAATCGTTGAGAACAAGCAATGGAGTGATACACATTTGCAGAACAAGCAAAAGCATACATTTGAACTTGAAGCTTGGATGTGAAACTTTGAAAACCGATCGCGTACCTGGAAAACTGTAGAAAATGAGTGAAGAAAACATTTCGTTAATTTTTCGTTATTTTCTTTGCGCACATTTCGGTAGTAAATTTAATGAGAAGTTTCGTTTCGATTTTGAAAGAAAGCAATAAAATAATTAATTGTTTTGTTCCAAATATAATTGCGTATGTTTTGTAAATATTTGAGTTGGTAAAAATAATCTTCGAAGGTTTTGTAGGCAAAACAATAAAGTGGAGGAATAATTTTAGTTTGTCGACTTTTTCATAATACTTGAAACTTTGATGTTATTCATTTTTCTTTTCAAATCTACGGATAGTTTTCACTTTTCGTTTGACAGTTTTCATTTTTCTTCACACAAAAGTACCCGTGCGAACCTCATACGACCAATATATCTGTTTCAACTTTCAACTATCATAAATTTACGGTAGAAACAGAAATATGTTGTTTTTATTTCCAACAGTCCAGCAGTGTATTCACAATTAGGCGTGTTATTACTTTTGTCTCACTTGTGATAAGCTCGAAGTTTTTGACTGTTTTGAAATTCGAAAAATTGTTTGAAGAAGTAGTGGGACGGACATTGATGCCATTTTAGATATCTGCTCCAAAGACAATTCCTTAAAATGTCGAACTCACGCCTGTCTGACAACACTATCAAAGCAATGCGACTATAAAAAAAGCTTAACAACATTTTTTTTCTAAATAGTCATTTTTTTAAATTTACAGATCGTTATTTACATATAATAAAAATGGGAAATTGGGATGAAGAAGCAATTGTATTTGTTTGAAATACTACTTGAAAAGTTGGTTATATTAATCATTGGAAAATTCTGTCATATATTACCACACTACCACAGTGGGGGATGGACCATTCTTGAGGTTGGGGTTGATCATACAAAAGACTAGTGACAGATTAGAACAAACAAATACATGAACACACATTATTGGAACGAATCTGTTTCATTTGGATGAAATTGAAAATATTACTTTAAAAAAATGAATCATGATCATTGAAAAACAAAAAGTTGTTTTCTACGAAAGTATAAAATTGAAAAAGTTTTGAATAAATTTGCTTTAAAGTTCATAAGCTTCATTTTAATACCAAGTCGACAGTGATTCAATTCATAAAAAATCCGCAAAAACTATAAGAAAATTTCCAATGATGCTTTTCAATGAAACCAATAACTAAACCCTATTTGCATAAAGATTTGACGTGAAAACGTCTATTTTCTCGTTAGTTTTCGAATACTCAGTTGTCGTTTCGGTGTGAAAACCTTATTCCACAATTCATTTTAACAATAAAAGTCTTATCAAATTAACCTTACATTGCCAGATAGCCTACATGTATTTCGATACATTTGTTTCAACGTGAGTCTCGAAAAGTTTGCGTTATCTAGGAAATTTTACATTTTTTCGCCAATCGAGTCATTTCAAACAAACTCGAGATTTCAGGACAAATGCACGACATTTTGTCATACAATGAAAAAAAAAAATGAATGCCTTCATTAAAAAAAAAAACAATCTGTTCAAATAAGTGAAGGGAATAGTGAATAAAGAGACATAGAGAGACTCAATCGACCCCATTATTGAAATGGGAAAAAGGGTTTCATGAAATAACGCATTGCGGCTCGGTGGGAATGTACTACAACAAGGACTTATGTAGAGAATTATTTTAATTGTTCGTCTCTTTGATTATGGTTTTGACGTCTTGCGAAACCGTACTCAATATTATTATTGTTAAATGACAGAATTTGTTCTTGATTTTGGAAATCTGACAGTTTTCATTTGTTTTCCACCATCACGGACGAACCTAGTAAGGAAGTAAAAGTTAAGTAGACCATTAAAAGGCATTTACTTTTTACATTTATTTATTTACATTTATTGTACAATAAGAAATACTTTCTTTTTGATTGCACAGTTTACAAAGATTATTTTGAACACATTTTAAATAGAACTAACAATTATGATATTATATACAAAATTAACAGAAAAGAACAATTCAAATTAAAAGAAGAACAAAATAAAAAATAAAAATACTACGATAAACACCTCTTAAGGAATTTGTAATTGTCTCCTTTGGGATCAGTTATAACAGTAGGAAAGCTATAAATCTGCTTATGTTTGCGTCTTCTTAAATTGCATATAGAAAAGAGTTTGCTGAACAAAAACATAAGCTTCCTAGTACCATTTTTACGTCGCGATGTTGCTTCAAAACTATTTGAGGTCAAAATCTCCTTGTACTTACAAGAGCTAATAAAAGAACGCATACCCCAGATTTGAAAAAAACGAGAACTAATTTCTAAATTCTAGATTGTATGGGATAAATCTTACATCACCCTACCCCATGCGCATTTAACTTAAGACAGTCCTCCTATCCTAGCCGTGGCCATTTTTTTTTACTTTTACTTAGCTATTTGGGTGCTTGTTTATATTTAGAAGTTCAGGTTTGGTGAACTTTTTCCCCACAAAAGTTTTATCTCAAGTGCATATCTACCGCACTTTCTGTGCAATGCATCTGAGCAAAAACCATCTTAAGCGACACAAATTTACGAAAGATAAAAATAAAATTGATTCCCATTTACTCGCGGTACTTATGAGATGAAAACAAGATTTTTGTTTTTGTTTATTTTTAAGTTCTATTTTATATTTTTGCTGAAACGGCTATAAAACGTTTATTTACTTACGGTTAAAAGTATTTAATTTTTTTCGGATTTGATTTTTTATGTGTATGGTTGCGAGTATTTTTTTTTTTGGAAATTTGTGTGAACGGGTATGATGATTCGGCTGGGGTGTTGGGGGATCTTACCGAGAAAAATATGTCCTTTCAAGCCATGGGCCTTTGTCTAAGTGACTGTTGGACGAGACCATTTTCTCGTGTTGACCTAACCGCGAATCGCGATCACCAAAGTTGAAACTGACAGTTTTTGTCATCGATCGTGTACTGACACTGAGAGTGTCGATTTCGGAAGAGCGATCAAGTGCGGCGGCACGATCTTGTGATTGAGTGCGATCAACGGAGTGTACTTTGCGTTGGAATAGCTTGGATTGGGCTATGCGTTGTTCGGACGGTGCTTTGATGAGATTCGTTCTGGAAGCTTGGGAATAGTTGGAGTGTTCTTTTTGTTCCAGATGAAAGAATTCTGGTGACGTCATTTCGGTGTCATAAAAGTCGGCTGGGACAGCAATAGGAACAGAAATGAGCTTCCTGTTGCTACCAAATTTTGCGGCTGGTTGAGGTTGAGGGATGTGTTCATGAGAGGCATATCGTCTGGTGGTTCTTAGATCTGCTTGACTTGCCGACATATATTGAGCGCGATCACCAGCTTGTAGTTGCATTTGACTTGATTGGGCACTGGGGACAACCACTGGTGCAAATGGTTCGTGATCGCCATAGAGGTCTGTTAGCTCTGATATTCGATCTTGAGTGAGTCCTAGCTGCTCTGTACTGGCATAGGGGCGGGTTTGCCTGACAGGTGAGGATGACTTTGGAGGGTGACTGGAGTACTGGTCCATTTCGTCAACTTTAAGTGAAAATGTTTCAGTCACTTTGATGGTGTGTAGCTTTTCTTCGGGCCCTTTTCTGATTGATGCATTGGTCAGGTGTGTTCCTTCGACCACTGTCATTGCGGTTGCATGTTGTGCATGATTGTCTCGCTTAAATACTGACATGATGCGTGAAGGCGTCGGTGAGGGTTCAGGTTTTAGCTGTTTTCCAGGCGACGGTGTCCGTTCTCGACCAATATGGAGATGTTGTGCTATTGTAAGCTTTTGTTTTTCTGGTTGAGGCAACTGATTATTTTGAGGTGGCATAGTATGCTGTTCGGGAGTTTTTGAGTGAAACATCGACATGAATTTAGAGGAATAGGACTGTTTTTCTTCGTGAGGCTTATTAACGTTTTGAGTTATTACTGGTGTAGGAGATGATGCTCGTTGGAAGGGCGTTGTTGCTCTTTGCAAACTTGTTGGAGCTGGTGAAGGTGCTCTTCCAAAAGATTGATTTACACTCATTGGGCTGGGAGAAGATGCCCTTTGATACGGCTGATTTGTATCCATATACTGTACTCCAGGCGTTTCTTTTTGGATGGTTTGATTTTTGCCCATTGGAGCCGGAGACGATGCTCTTTGGAAAGCCTGACTAATGCTAGTTGGACCAGGAGAGACAGCCCTTCGGTTAGTTTGATTTGTATCCATGTGATATTCGTCAGACTGTCTTTGATGTATTCCTGCTGGAGCAGGAGAAGATGCTCTCTGAATGGACCTACTTGTGTCCATTTGTTGTATGCCAGTTGGTGGCGGAGATTTTCCTCTTTGAAATGATGTGTCTGCGGGAGTTGGAGATGATGCTCTTTGATAGGATTGTGCTTCATTAATGCTTTTGGCCGGTGGAGAGGATGCTCTCTGAAAAGATTGAGATCCAGATGCACCGGAACCATACTGCATAAATTGTCTGGCATCGGTATGTTGGCTTTCGTTTGATGGCTGAGAGGATGCTCTTTGAAAAGACTGAGAAAACGATGTACCTGAAGAATATTTTTGGCTCATGTTTGGTGGAGGAGATGTTGCTCTCTGAAATGATTGCGATGCAGATGTAGCTGAACTATATTGTTGGCTCATGTCTGGTGCTGGAGACGACGCTCTCTGAAAAGACTGCGATCCCGATGGGCCAGCGATTCCAATGGGCTGCGTGAATTGTCTCACATCTGTATACTGATTTTCACTAGGTGGTGGAGATGATACTCTTTGTGGGGATCCATATTGCATAAACTGTCTTCCATCCATTGATTGTGCTCCGTTAGGAGCTGGGGATGTTGTTCTTTGGAAAGATTGGTGCACCGACTGACTGAAACTATTATACTGCCCTTCCATTGGTTCCTGAGAGTATGCTCTTTGAAATGATTGTGTACCAGTTGGTGGTAGTCCGTATTGTCTTCCATTTATCGCCGGTGATGTTCCTCTTTGAAAGGATTGGCCACCACCTGTTGGTGACCCCCTTTGCATGAAATGTTTTTTAGAGTAATCTGGAGATATGTCCCTATCGTGGGCGTGCTGTCTTTTTAATTGAGATGCTGATGTCTTGTCATCTGCCAGAATTTCTTCAATTGAACGTAATTCTAGTTGAGGTGCGAAATCGCTGATCTCAATTCGTGTCTCGTTTTCCACGACTGGCGATAAATCGGGTACATTCTCTTCGAGGGGTGGTGACATCCTATCTATCCTTATGTTGTCTTTCACATCAACCACTGCCTCGATAATATCTATATCCATTGGTTCGTCCTTAGATCTTCCCGAATTATGTTTTTCTGTATATTGTGAGACATCAATTGGCTTATTTTGTGGCAATATTCTGCCGTGCTCTCTTGAAAGGTTCTCTTTATTCACCTCCTTCCAACGAGGCCTACTCTTACGATCGTAGGTGGAAAAATCTGGCGGCCCAGTGCTGCCAGGTGCTCCCGGTATTGGAGTCGGAGCGACTATATTGAATTTCGGAATTCCCTGCATATGAGGTGTGGGAATATTAAGGTCTGCCACAAACAGGTCTGCACGTGAAGGTGATCTTGATATTCGTCGCAATGATATTCCGCTCCGGATCGATACCGCATCAGGATCGCGTCCACCAAAACTGCCACTAGATATCCCTCCAATTGACATCTGACGTCCGCGAAAGCCTGTCATCATCCCACTACCCATCTCTGGCTCCTTTGCATCTGAGATGCTTCTCACAACTAATCCCCGACCATCCAAACCCTGCATTCGACCGCCAAAGCTTCCCGTCGACATTCTGTCAAACTCAGGCGGCCTGCCACTGCCCATCACGTTAAAACTCCTAGTCGACACATTGTCGAAATGCCCATGATCTCCATGATCGATATCGCTATGAAATCCAAGCTTTGAGTTCGGACGTGATTCAACCGGATTGACCTTATCCGGCAACAAGGACTCACATTGAAAATACTGACATGCGCAACGCACATCCAACAATGCACCACTAGCACTCTCATTTCGCGACACAAAGTGCTTCTTCTCAACGGGCAATGCGCCCACGGACGCCGAACGACGGTTATTCATGGCGGATCTATCACGTAACACACACACGCTCACTTGTCACACAAAAACACTATAAAAAACGATTAATATTTCTTTTTGATAAATATTTTCAAACAGGGAACACAAAATAAAATTACAATTTATTTCGAGGGTTTATTTTTAAAAATATTTTTTCTTTGTAAATTTTTTTTGTCACCCCCTCTTTTTTTCGCGACGATGAAGGAAAATTACTTTTGCTATTTATTAATATTCACAGCTCACACAGATTTATAAAAAAAGAAAAACGAAAACAAAAACAGAAATATCCTTCAAAACTCTAAAATGGCAATTAATCTCTCGGTAAACAAAAAACGTACTTTAACTTAACAAAAAAATAAAAAAAAATAAAACCGTTTCGTTTTTGTATTTTTTTTAGATCGCGTCCGTGCCATTTTACACATTCATGTCTGCATCGATGGCGGTTTTCTTGAAAACTAAAAAAATTCTGTCAGGGTGTTCAATTTTAGCAACAATCTCTTTTTTGAAAACATGCATATAGAAATATTTCTAAGCAGAGATGTTTTTCAAAAAAATTTCCTCAAAGAGACTAGAGAGCGAGAGAGCTAGCCAAAAAATTGTATTTTTAAATTTATTTAAAATTTTAATTTTTAATTTGCAAGGAAACAAAAAAAGTTTTGTTTTGTGCGATATGAAGCAGTTTGATGCCTTCTGTGAATATAGCGACGAGGAAATGCGCTATTTTTGGATTTCCTACATTTTGGGGTTTTTCAACACTGTTTACGATATTTATACAGACATGTCTTTATTATTCTACTCAATGGTGATTGTATATTCGCTTTATGTGACAAATTGCAGGCGCTGAAATGGCGAACACGGGCTGGTTAATCGAATTTTCATGTCAGCTGCAATGAGCTGTCACATAAATTGGACAGTTTTTTAAGTGGAACATTTATGTTGAGTGTTTTAGGGACAGTCACATATATTTTAATGAGAACATTGCTTTTCAAAGCGAATTATGAGATGCGTATCTGCAGTTGACATATATGTATTATCACCCATCACCTTATCTTACCTTTTTTTCACGGTTTAGTACAATTTTAGATTTGTGTGATTAGGAAAAGATGAAAGTTAATATTAACAAATTGTGTGTAGGTTTCTGGAAGTGAGGGTTGGTTAGGAAATTATTATTATAAATTCTATAAAATTGGAATATTACAATATACAAGTAAATTTCTATTTTTATTTATTGTCCCAAATAGTTTCAGCAATAAAACTAAGAACATACATGTAACATACATACATACACACACTTAACTTTAGAAAAATAAAAACATGTGATAAATGATTCGCTCAAGAGCTTTTCAATCATCGCTTTTACTTTTTCTTTGTTTTTTAAAATATTTTTAGACAGAATGTCGTACATCAAGTGAGTGTATTTTATTTTGTTGGAATTTATTGTATATATACACAAATATATTGGGCGTACAAATATATTGGATTTCAAGTGCACTGTCGTTTGCTGCATTAACTGACAACGAGAATGTGTATAACATTAGGTCTGTACAAATAGTTTTAACTGATTTTTACTATTTTTTTACTTAAAACCGTCTGCAGTAAAAATCATTAAAATTATATTATCAGCAAAATTTTTTTATAGCGTAAAAAACAAAGTGGTCGGTATTAGTTTCGAAACCATAAAAATTACTTATTGGTAACTCTGTCGATCTGTGGAAAAGCTGATTGTAATAGATTTTCAATTTTTTTGGTGATTTGTGACAAGAATTTGACAATTTGTGCGGTCCTGAATGGAGGCTGCATAAATACTTATGCACTGTATAAGTGTTTTTAAGCGGATTCTAAAATTAATCACATATCTACACAGCATTTGCAACAATTGTCAATTTTATTTATTTTAGAGCAATTTATAATACAATTATGTTTCTGTCTACGTCGATGTGAACATCACTGTGTAATTTATTCAATTTAAGAATTAAAATTAATAACTAAAAACAAAGTAATTCTAGTACGATTTTCTTTTAGATGAACTGTCATATATCAATTTTTTTATAGGAAAACCATAATCACATACAGTAGGGGTATTCATGTAACGTCGGAAAGTTGTCGTAAACGTTAAGGGTATTCATGAAATGTCGTAATTACGTGCGAATGATTGTAATTTAAGGCAACGTTTTATAAACGACCCTAAAACTGCACCACTAAATAATGCGGTAACCCACTGAATTCAATCTCGTTTTAGTAATTTATTTATTGATAGAATGTTCTCCGTTCTCGATAATTTTTTTTTAGTTTAGCGAATACGTTTGACGTGTGAAAGTGACTGATTAATAGTCAAAATAGCATTTTTAAAGTTTACAAAATTTACCATCTCAGTTTACGCACCCAATTCCTGTGAGAAAATTCCGATATTGTTAGAAAAGATTTCCCATAAAAATTTTGATAGTTCATTTATCACGTCGTAATTTTATCACGTTTACAACGTTCACGACGACTTTTCGCATGAATACCCCTAACGTTAACGCCGATTTTCCAACGTTGCATGAATACCCCTGTTGTAAACATGATAAAATAACGACTGATAGCGGTGGTAGCGCTGAAGCCTATACGTTTACTAATGAGTGCGGGATTCATGTTTCAAATTCCGAAAGTAAGAACACCCACACTTTTTTCTCTCTCTTCGAAAAGTCTGACAAACATCCGAGAGTATAACACTGCCATGTCAAGCTTCTAAAATGTTCCGTCGGATTCAGCGTTAAACAGAAGATCCTCATCTTTGTTGCAAAAATTATAACTTCGCACGCACAAAGGAAGGGAGAAGCATGGTGTTAGCCCCTTTATTACTGAATTACTATTTTCAAAAAAAAAAAAAAAAATAATAAATAATAAATAATTATTCGCGTTTGCCCATACATTGCCTTGATATCACATTTGTTATGATTTTTTATATAAAGTTTTCAAAACAAACATCCCTTCATTGGAAGTTTTTGGAAGTGGGGTAAATTCTCTCAGAAATGGACAAAATTACGAAAAAGTACGTGAACGCGTTAAATTAAAATACAGAAATATTATTCATTTCAAGAACAAATAATACAAAACACAGGTTTTGAGCTTTGTGTTTGTCACTTTCAAATACCAACTGATTTTTAACAACAGAAAGTATTTTACTGATTTTTGTGTCTCCAAGTTCTTTCTTTTACTAATTTCTGCGTAAGGGAACCGAAAAAAAGTAAAAAAAAAACAGTAACATTCAGTAAGAATCGGTAAAAATAATATTGAACGGGAACAGACCTCTTATATAGGATATAGTTCAATTCATCGAAAGCGGAATGATTTACATCGAAATTGAGTAGAGAGGCATACTGACATGAAGAAAATTCGGCATGAATAGCTGTGTATAAAGCCAGCTCCTGTCTGATCAAAGGTGCATACGCAAGTTCGCATGTTCAAAATGCTTAGACCAGAAAAAAAAGATATCACTGGCAAGGTGTTCAAAAATAAAAACACCCCACTCTTAAGAAATGCCATTGCCGGCCCGAGGATGAAGTGAAGAATCTAAATAATAAGCCTCACAAAGTAATCTCTGTTAGCAGTCTATTTATGTTTTAACTTTAAAGGTTTCGTTGATTTATTTTATCATTTCCGCTAAGATGCAATCGGGGTTTTTCATAAAATGTGTGTTCGATTTTTTTGCTCTTCCAAAACTGTTACATTTCAGAATAATCGAGTTCCACTTGCTGACCCCTTAGAGACTTTTCTCCGCAGCGTGCGATTTTCTGATAAAGTGGAAAAACTTCTCAGCAGAAACAGACTTTATATGTGAAATGACAATTTTCTAACTTCACAGTTCACAGCACATAATAGTTTTCTTTTTTAATGATATGAACTAAACAGAACAACTTAGAACTTAGTAAACCCTTTCAGAAGAGAAAGGTACAGATAAATTAAAACCTCAAAAATAATCAGCTGTGCCCTTTTAGCAGAAAGGATGAGGAGATAAATCCAACAAATTGAAAAAAAAGTCTTCAATTAATCAAAGGATGGATGTTAACATTTGAATATATCAGACATTAGAATCTTTCTATACACATATGTATGTTCTTAGTTTTAATTTCCTTGCATAGAAAAAAAACAAACAAACCTTTGTACAACCTTATAAAAATAAAATTAAAAGAAACTATAAATGCAATCGGCATCTTACCTTATATTGGACCAGCGCTTTGGCCCCAATCCACTCAATCCCTCTGGCAATTCAATGTCCTCCCGATGTGGTTCGGCTTCATCTTCGACATGTGAAAAAGTAACCTTCTTATCAGAAGGCGATGGTGATGCTTCCTTCTTCAAAGCAGGCTTCAATTCAATATCATTCCATGGGATGTGCTTAGATGTGTCCTTAGCAACATCATCGGCTATTTCGGACTCAACTTCGAGTACAGCTTCAAGTTTTTCTCCTTCAGGTTTTTCCGTTGTCACACCATCATCACTCTCTTCTGCCAATGATGGTAGGGGCGGTTTTCTTTCCTCCTCCGATGAAGCTGAATCAATCGACGAAATAGGTGCTAATCGTGATCGCTCGATTTCTTCTTCACTACTGCCCATTCGTTCTAATGGCATCGCTGTCTTGGTCGCTTCGACATCTTTTAACGTTGATGAGTCTTGTTCGGACAGAGATTGTTTCAATGCTTGAACCGTGGCGACTTCAAGGATGTTGTTCAGTTCATCGGTAACAACATCTTCAGTTGCATCTTCGATGTCTTCGTATACATGCTCTCGGCGAAGTCGAGCAGTTTTCTTCGGTGGAGGCTCTACAAAAACAGGATCGGATTTGAGTTCCTCCTCGAGAATCTCCGATACTGTCGGCTCTGGAGTCTCCTCCCTGCCAGATGTAAGTTCTGGAATTGTTTCTGGAATCTCAATTATCTCATCTGGAACAAGAACTGTTGATTCCGATTCAGTTGATGCTGCCTGTTCGAGGAGTTCGAGGTGATCTTTTCGTTTGCGACTTGGTGATTCATCGAGTTCAACAATCTCGAGAACATCATCACTGTCCTGCTTTTCAATAAATTTGGGTATCTCACTGCGTTCCGCTTTTGGGGAGGTTTTCAGCTTGATGATCTTCTGTTCCTCCTCAAGGGGGATCTTTTCGTCTTTCTTTAGCGAAATCTTTTTGATATTTTGAAAGTTTTTCTTCTGCCGATCGGCCATGCTCCTGAGCTTCTTCATGATGGGGAAACACTTGGCTTTGTTATGTTCCGGTTTTATGGGACGAATTGTTCTCCGTCTGATGTCTTCCTCAGATTTGTGATTCAAAGTTAAAGCCGATGTACTTGCACCTGTCGAGGTGTCAGGCAATGATTTGGTATCGATTTCTTTTTTTGGACTGCGTTTCTTAAGGATACCGCGAATTTTCCCCAACTTTGAAGCTCTCTTCTCGACTGTGAGTACCGAATCGGATACACATGAAATGCACTCACTTCGTGCGTCTTCCTGCTCCTCTTCCTCCTGTTCGTCTCTTTCGTCGTCAGTTGTGGGATTGTCTTCAATGTCAGATAGTTCTTGTATGTAACGCTCTGTTTCTTTGATCGAAACCTGATCGTCAATACGAACTTTCTTGTTGGACTTTGGTGATTCAGACGCAAAGCGCAATTCCTGTGATTTGCGAAGCAAAAGTACTATTTCTGGTTCTTCTTCCGGTCCAAGGGGTCGCTTATATAGATGCGTCCACGGGTAACCTCCCTAGAAATAAAATGTTAATTAGAAGAGTTCGAATTATTTGAAAATCTTAAATTTTACTCTATTCTTGGCTCTCTTTAGGTCCTCCCAACGATACGTCTCAGGTGGTACCGGCGGCTTGTCACTGTGCGTTATTAAGTACTGCCTCAGGGATTGATAATACTCCCGTTTGGCTAAGGATGCAACCTTATTCGAATCAGTCTCGGGCGATATTTGTGGCAATGAGTCTAAAAATGCTTGCCTCTGTTCTTCTTCAAGAGCTGTCTGGGGTAGGGGTAGCCCATTAATGTCTAATGCAGGTTCGCTTGAAGTTTGTTCCTCACTTTTTGAGATGTCACCGCTCAAGCTAGTTTTTGAGCTGGTGGTGAGATGAGTTGTAAGTTCGGAAAGTTTTTCATCAATCTCATGTGTCAGTGAAGCTGAGTTCTTTTCTCCAGCAGCGCTTTGTTCGGGGTCCTTTAGTGAGGACTCAGTCTTGGGTTCTTCGTTGGTTGATTTTTCGAGTGTATCTTTGTTTTTCTCAGCGACAGGCTTGATGCTCACGTTTAGTTGTGCGATAGTTACTTCTGGCTCCGGCTCTTCTGTTGTGTCATGAATTAGCTTGATAATAACCTCCTCACTTGTCGGATTTTGTGGAGATTTTGGAACAGAGTTAGTATCCTCGGTAAATTGTGCATTAACAACCGACAAATCTATGTCTATCTTTGTGTTATTTGATTTTTCCCTTTTGTCATGGATATCTTCATTTGATTGTGCGCTATGTTTTTCTTCTCTTATCAGATCATCGGACGTCACGTGATCTAAACTTTCCTCGACTTTAACTTCAGATTTTTCAACATGTTCCAGTAGATCTACGCGTTTGACATTAGCTTCTATATGCTCAAAAGGTTTTACTCGCTGCAAAGACGGTTCGGTGTCAACTTTGATATGATCAATAGGTCTCACTTGATCTGGACTTTGTTCAATTTTAACTTTAGGCTCCACTTGATCTAGAACCGGTGCTTTAGTATGTTCCCCAGATGGCATTCGCTTTAAACACGGTTTGAGCTTAACATCGATTTGATCAAAAGGTCCCACTTGATCTTCGATTGTAACATTCCTCTTTTCAATAGGTTCCACTTGATCTATAAATTGACTGATCTCAACTTTAACTTGCTGAACAGCTTCCACTTGATCAACAACAGGTTCCAACCGCTGTGTAGTCGACTTGATCTCAACGTCAACCTGATCAAGAGATTCCGTTTGATCTACACCCTGTTTGATATCAACTCGGGCGTGTACCAAACCATCCACAGTATCTGTGGGATCAGCGATGAACTGTATATTTATTTGTGATTTATTTGAGCTTCCGCTTGAAGTCAAACTTTCAATTTCAAAGTCAGGTTCCACACTATTTCCTTCAAAGTCACTTTGAAGATTACTATCGCCAATTTGGTAATCTTCAACGCCACTGTCTTGTGTAAGGTCACTTTGCGCGTCTAAATCAGTCGTCTGTTCGGTTTCATTTGAGCCTCTGATTTCGGCATCAAATTGTTCGATTTCGGCTTGCCCACACTGCCTTTCTGGCTCTGTAACACTCGTCTCAATCGACTGAAAAATCTTCGGCGTTGCCGGTTCAACTTCAATCACCGTCCCCAAAGGATCCGTGTCGATCTTTGAAGTTCTATGTATTGTTTCCCCCTCAGCTGGAGGCAGTTCCTTAATATCTACACCACAAACTTCGCTATCCTCACTTACTGAGAAATTATTTACAGTTTCGATTAGATGAGATTCAAAATCCAAAACATGGCCATCATCTACAATAAATTGACTTCGTTGTGGTTCGTTCCATGCAGCCTGTTCCCCACTACCCGAACTCCTACTGACTAGATTATCACGTTCTTTATCGTCGCTTCTGGGGCGTTTAAGTTCTGCTTCCAATGTGGAAGTGACCTTTATCGTATTTACAATATCACAACTGCTTCGATCTTCCTTTGTCGGCTGCTCGCTTCCCGTTGCCGTCTGGTTTTCGTCATCTGTATTTACGATGCCCCTGTTAAGTACTTCGAGAATAGTTGGTTGCTCGTTATCTCCGACTCCCGGCAAAGACACTATGGAAATGTTCGAAAAAAGACAAAAAAAAAACATAAAATTAGTTCGAAAAAAATTATTCCACTCAAGGTTTTCGCAATAATGTCGGGGATTACATAAGTACGACAGCAGACTCGAAAAAGCAAAAGTGTTCATATGAGAGACGACATAAAACAATTTGTTGATCTAGTTAGCCAAAAATGTTGTACACGATTTTTATTTCCCCGTTCAGATCATCACTACATGTAGATGCAAAAATAAACGATTTTTTCTTCAAAATGGATGAATGAATGAGTACAGAAATGTGAAAGTTTAGTCCTAGGTACATATAATAAATACATTTGAATTGTCAAGTACCTCAGATGGATTATTGAATTATTTACGTCAATTATCACCTGTTTAAGACACTCACGTCACAACACAAATATTCTTAAAACTGAGTTTGCTGGTGTTTTTCCTTTCCTCTTCCTGGATCTTGAGATTTTTCTTTGGACTCTTCTGTTTTTTTTTGGAAAATCGTCGCTGTCCAACCGTTGAATACCGTCTAGGCAAACTGAGGGAAGATTTCATCTTGAAATCTCTACAGAGAAATACAGTCTACAAAAGCTTTTATCCCATTTGAAAAAAAGAAGAATAAGTAAAATTCGCCATTTTTTGAGTTGGCACATTTTTCCTTTAGAGAGCTGCTCAGTGAGAGTTATTTGCTTTTGGAAAACCAAACAAATATAAATCGTCTGCGCAACTTGAAAAAGTTTATTTGTATATTCAGTGGTTTCCTCTTTATCTGTTATGCTTTCTCTCTTTTTCTTATACGCCCGACTATTTTTAGGTCTTAAAGTTGAGTATGGTTTCTTGCTTTCGTCTAGGTGGACTGTGGTTTTGTTTTTTTACGAACGATCGTCGTTTGTATGCATAATTTCGGTGTTTTCAACCTATTACTTTTGGGTAAGGTTATTTTTAAAAGAAGAGTGAAGAAACTGAATTTTAAATAGGGCCAAGGGATAGGTCAGAATATTTTGAAGCTTTTTTTTTGGCGAACATTAATTATAATGTAGTGGCAAGGTAACAGGTTGTTTTTTTTTTGTTTTAATTTAAACGTGTACGTTGGAAACGTCTTTTTGGAGGAGAGACATTTTTAAGACTGCGCCATGCGATGTGACACGTAGTAGGAGGGAGTTGTTTGTGCTGTCATTGGGCTATTTTCAGTTTAAATACATGTTTTTGTCCGAATTATGAGATAATAATTGTTTTCTAACGCATAGAGGCTACTTGGGTGATTTGAGCTGACTGAAATGTTCATAATTGTAATTGATGGAAAACTTATTTTAGACGGGCACGTGTGAAAAAAATTCTGACATTTATTATGAATAGGCTAAGTGAATATTCAAAAAATACCATTTTGAACCTAAAAATAATGATTATTTGGAATAAAAAGTTTATAATGGTAATATCGGCAGAAATAATGATCACCTTTGATGAGGAAGAAATAGAGTGATAGGAAACCTTTTTGAATGTAGTGCAGACTTACTCCATGGGTGGTGTCCGAACTAACTTCGGGGAGTCACTGTTTTTTGTGTTCGTTAAATACAGTATTGAAACAGTTTTTCAAATTTCTTTAAACGTTGTTCGAAACTATATGTTGATGTAAGCAAACATATTTTCACTTGTTTCTCCTAGAGCAAGTATTGAAATGAAATCTGCATTAACAACCCATAAAAGGTTTCAAACTTAGCTTCTCCCTTCATTTGTGTGTGCGAAGTTATTATTTTTGGTTATTTTTCGAATCCGAAAGCCAAATTTGAAAAGCTTCTCATGATAGTGTTACTCTTAAATGTTTGTCAGACTTTCGGGAATCGAACCCCGAGAGACCCCGCGCTTTAGTAGTTCAACGCACTAACCATAGAACAAGTATTGGTTTAAGAAAAATAAAACGAACTCCAGATTCAAATTAAACCTAACATTACGATGATGAAGAAGGCGATTCTGCCGGCTGTCGACCTGTGCACGCAACTAGAGGCTAAACTGCTAGACGGACTAACCTAAAATTTGGTATAAAGTGTTCTTAAGTAAATACCCAATTTGTTTTTTAGAGTTGACATTTTAGCCCCGAAGCAAACGATACTCCCCATATTTGGTAATATTGAAATTTCTCAAAAATGGGTTTGATTAAACATTTTTTTTTTACAAATTTTCGGTGTAACACGCCCTTTAGTCCAGGGCATAGATTTTTCTCACTTCCATTTATGTGTGCGAACGGCTGAGTTGAGATAAGCTAATCTTTACAATTGATACTACTCTGATGATTTTTCAGATCATCTCGAGAGGAGGCCATTGACAAACATTTAGGTGTTGCTACGGCTAAGAATCGAAGCTAGAACTTCTGCGCGGACTGGAAAATCTTCAATTCTGTAATTCAGGAACGACACTCACATCTTATTAAAAGGTCAACATATTGCGATATATTGGCCACCGAGATCATGTAATTTAATCCCTTCACACTTTTGTATGTTTTTTTTATTTTGGAAAATGTAATCACTAAAAAGCAAAAGAGCAATATAGGTCAGACCACAAACACAAAATTCGAACTGAGATTGAGGCGTTAAAAATCTAATAAAGTACAAACTAATTTTTGACGCAATATGCTCATTACAAATTAGTAAGGTACCAGCATTTTTTTTTTGAAGCCATTCATGTATGATTGTAGGCCAAAATAAGTCATCGATTATTTTTACCTTCGAGGAAGGCCTCTAAATAAAGCCAAGGTAAATATTTTCTTTAACGATTTTGTGTTCCATTCATAATCGTCATACACACTTTTAGAATCTGTGTGTTTATTTTTAATAAAATCTGGACTTTCAGTTGGCTTGTCCGCTAAAACTTCTAAAACCAAATTACCTGCTCATTCTTCTTCTATTTAAATATATTATTCGTAAATAAATGTTATTACTTGAAGGATGCTTTAGCTTGGGTCATGGTAATATGATGGAATTTTCGATATTCATGTCGATATTACAGATTATACAAACTGATATTTTATAAACATTTTTTTATATATCTACAGTTTTTTTATTTATACAGTTTTCACACCGAACCAAAACTGATTTTTCGCAATATTTAGAAACATTCAGCGAAACCAAACGGTTTTCTACAATACGACATAATTAAATTTTTTTAAGTTACCTTAATGACAAGCAATTCGTAATTATGCCTTAAAGTCTTGGGTCGAATTACCAAATCAGTTATCGATTGAGTGAAATTAATACGTTATCGAATGATCGAGCAACTACATTGGGATGATCACATACGAATGGTCACGTAACGAATGCACATTTAAAATTGTACCAATTGTACTAGTAAAGTTCTGCTACATTGATGTTTATTGGCTGACAAATGTCAAATGTAGGTATTGTTTTTCTGTGAATGTTATAAAAATAAATTGTTGTATTATAGATTTCTTAAATTTTAAATGGAGTATTGGAGACATTGTGGACATTGAACGAAAACGTTATGCAATCATTTATTTTTACAAATGAAATTTTAACTTTCTTGAATCCTATTTTATATCTTAAACTTATTAAACTTAAAATATCTTGAAAAAATATCTTACATTTTTTCTCACATCCACTCAACATCACAAACCCTACCGTACGAAAATAAAATCGATCACAGAATACCAAAATTAGATACTTGAATCTCGAATCTCGTAAGCGATCATATCAAATCAACATTTATCAGTCACGTATGACTCGAAAACTGTTGTCGTAATTCGGCAAAATTAAATGGGTACATAATGCTGTATGAATCGTCAAACAAAACCTGTTCGATGTGAAAGTGTCGTAGTTTCCGAAAACTATTTTTTGTTGAAAACTAATTTTTTGGTTGTGTGAAAACAGTATATATCATATTATATTTACATTTTTTTGTCTAGTAGATGATCGTAGAATATATATACTTATATATAAATACTTTAAAATATTTATTAACAACAGCTTTGTTTTAAAAACCCATTGAAGTTTATTGCACCGAAATATGATTTAAAACATGTGTGGCATTGCAATCATATTTCACAGCATATAACCGTTTTATGGTTAAATGTGTGAAATTAATTATTTTCCAGGTAAATGTCATTTTGTAGATATCGTAAATGCAGTACTAATCTTTCAAATGACCAGTTAATTTTAACCGAGAACAAAGTGGAAACAATTACCGCTGCGATAAGATTAAATTATTGGCTGGCTGTTAAGTGTCACATCACCAAATGCAACAAAATGAGTATTATTCAACAATTTCAATGTTTTTTTTATTTTTTTTTAAATATTAGTTAATTGTAAAAATTTATCAGCAGTACTTTGAAACAATAATTAATTGTTTCGCTTTATTATGTTTTATACAAATTGCTAAACAGTGACTGCATTTAATCATTACCAGTGCTGATAAATATTAGATAAAAGTATTTTATTTTATAATATGACGCGTATGCCAATCAAAATAAGTTTTGTATTTGTATTTGTATATCTGTTCCAATTATATTTAGATTTTGTGCACATGTTAAACATCAATTATTTGCAATTATATTTTCTGCAGACACACGTCATTGCTGTGATCCATTAATACTGATTTTAGAAATCGAATAAAAGTGATAAGCAACAATTTACGTAGTGCTCTCAATAGTGAACAATTATAAAAGGCACCGCAACGTTCACTAACCATTCAATTGAAAATATCATGGCTTACCACAGAAAAGCCAAAGGTGAGGACTTAACTGCACTAATCGAAGTTATTTCTCAATTCTAATAGTTTTTAACTCTTCAAGGCTTAATAATGACAGGCAATTCTGCAAACCGATATAAATTATTCCAAGACAACTTTAAGCTGGAATGATTATCAATGCTGAACTTGTTCGCTTGAAATGATTTGCATTGAAATGAATTTCATAGAAAAAAAGACATTCTTTAAAAGTTGTTCAAATGCTCGTTATCCTAAAATATAACTTCTAAAACTTTCTTCATTAAATCAAAATTTCCTATTGCAATCTACATATTAATCGTTGGCACACCTAATTTATCACTCTCTTGAATAACATTTAATATCCTAAAGTCTTGTATTAAAACGGAAATCCTCTACATATACGGACACTTATATTGTTTCTGAATGTCACTTATTTGTAAATTTAACTGTAATATCGATATTTGCTACATTTAAACAAAATGTATTTCACTCTATATCCTCTATATCTCTATGAGTAAGACGAGGCATTGGATACTGTTCTCATTGGAAGTTCAGTTCTAAACCAAAACCGAACAATTTACAATACCTCTGTTTCGTACATATCTGTGATAGTTTCTGCGTCGGATCAGATCTCATTATTGTTTTTCAAAAAAACTTTCAAAACTGTTTTTGAAAAATCCCGATTTTTAATTATTAATGGCTAAGATTAATGGCGAAGACGACTTCAATTACAATTACTATGTAGGTACTCCCTTTATCCAAAAAAAAGCAAGTTGTGTTTCTATCTTTTTAAAAGCTTTATTATTTTAATAAAAAAAAAACTGAAGGACAGTACAAAATGATGAAAAAAGTTTAAGTAAAACTGACGTATTCACATTGAAACCGTCTTACAGGCATCATTTGTTGAAGCGAACACATCCCACAGAACAAATGGCAAAGAAATGTATATTTTTTCGCTTTCCAGTTTTTTTCTCATATTTGCGACAAATTTAATTAGAAAGCTAAATTTTTTTGAATTAACCTTAAAGTCTTCAACAGGGTATTCCTGAATATTTCTTTAAGGCTGATTAAACAATAAAAATGGGTGCATAAATCCGTATGAACGAAGTGAATCAATTAATTTTCGAAAACTCTGTTTTCGGTTCATGTGAAAGCCGTAAAAAATGCATTAGCTTCGTTTCTATACAAAACAGAACAGAACTGGTCAAGAAGCTACTGTGGTCCAATATTCAATTTTAAGCCGCTGTAACTGAATGAAATAATGGAAGAAGAATTAGCTAATTGGTATATAATTTAGCAAATAGTAAATTTATTTATAAAACATATGAGAGGCTACAATCCGCTATGCGGATCGTTGAAAACCTTATCCCATCACATCCTTAAAATTAATATCCTAAAAATATAGGTTTTATGGCGATGAAATACAGAAAATGACATTGTCACAATATATTGCTCAGACTGTTTATCAAAATCTTTTGTGGTTCGACAAAAAACAACGTTTTTCTATTGCATATGCCTTGGACTAAGGCATACAAATGGTTTTTGTAAGAAAACGTACCCAAAAAGTGGGTGTAGGTGAAAATGATATATAGACAAAATGTTTATTTTATCATTACGGAAGCATTTGCATCAAAATTTTTTTCGATTTTTTTTTAAATTTCGACAAAAAGCGTTTTTTACTAAAAACGCCCCCAAAAAGTGGGCGTGGCAAAAAACTTTGTATGTACAAAATATAGATATTAGGATTGTCTAAATATGTTGCTAACACACTTTTTTGAAATTCCTTACGGTTTGGCTTAAAACTACGTTTTTCTAAAAAGGGGCGTGGCAGTGGGCGGATTTTAAAATTTTTTACACTTGTTCTGGTGACTCGGCCAAGGATCCTATATACCAAATTTTATTATCCTAGCTCAAAATTTAAGGCCCAAAAATCGGTGACGGACGGACGGACAGACAGACATGGCTAATTCGACTCAGCTAGCGAGTCGATCCATATACTTTGAGGTATATGTGGCTAAATTATTTCTCTATGTTACAAACTAAGTATCAAAACTAATATACCCCTATGGGATAGGGTATAAAAAACGATTTCAAGGGTACCGTTTTATAGGAAATTAGAGTTTTATAAAATTTGCATGGTTCAAATTTTAATTTTGTAAAACAAAATAGTTTATAAAACTGCTAAAAATGATTTCTATCGGGTAATAGTGGCTGATTGTAAATAATACTTACAGCCCGGGCATAAGATATCTAAGATTATGTTGGAAGTTCTTTAAGACAGCATGTGGCTAAATAAATTAAGAAAATTATCTTTCCGTAATGTATCAATGGAGATACAGGGGTCAGCAATTTTTTATTTCATTCGTATTATTGTGTTTTATTAGACTTATGGAGTTTGTGCGGATAAATAAAAAGGAAGTTTGATTTTGTTTTACAATTTTAGAACAGTCATATCACGAAACACTATAAAAGGGAAAATTCTATCTATGAAGTCGATCACAACGAATTGCAACTGAAATTGCTAAAACGGGTATTGTAATATTCACGCGAAATAACCAATTTGAAATGCTAACAAACGAAAATTAAGCCAAGTAAAACTTTCCTTCACAGATTATAACCTAAAGAACTAGATACTCATAATAAATAATTTGCCATTAAACTCTCATAAAGTTTTAGTTGTCGACACGCAGTGTGGACTAAAACCACCCGAAGCGTTCACAGCAGTACAGGTAACCACCCAACTGTGACTTGTGGAAATCTTTCTTTCAAGATCATTGATCACAGTATTATGGCAAATACAAGTGAATCTGCTCTACATAACCAAGTTCAATATTTTTTATTTTAATAAACAGAAGAAAACTAATAATGAACTGTGTAACATGAGAAACAATCATTCAAACCACTCTGACGTATACGTAACATTTATTGCTCGTAGTATATTTATGATTATTTAATGTGCAGCAGGTCAAATGGCCAAATCAGTCATTCATTTAAATTGTATAGTTTGTGTTTTTATCTGTCGACTCCCCGTTCATTACACAAACTGACAGAGAACACGTTATCGCAAAATAAATCGAGTGTATGCCGCCTTCATGCTGGACAATATTTATTTACGTGTTCAGAACAACTAATGACAGCCTACAAACTGATAACGTGTTCGTAGTTATGTAAACATAAATACACCGCTCCGCACTTACCATAGTTTGCCAAGATACTCAAAAATAAGTAAATCATGTTTAAAATTAATTTCAGGTACACACATAACTAAACAAAAATAGTAATTAATTTAATTTTGTCTTCTTTTTTTCCTTCTTGAAGGCCAGGGTGCGAAAGTCTAATTAAATTGCTGTACTAGCAAAAATAAAATAAAATTTAAAGTACTACTACTACTAGGTACTTTTCGCATGTTGACCGAGTAATCGCGACTTGAATACTGTCCGGACCGAAGACGAAGCTCTCGGAAAAGCCTCACGCTCGTTATACTCTTTTGCCAGTCAAGCGAAGGTGCTGTGCGACATGCTTGATTTCAGTTTTGGTGATATATGCGCAAAAATAAAAAAAAAAAATCGTTTCATGTACCTACACCGCAGCACCGCACATGATTAGGTTTATTATGGAATACAACCGCCACACAAATTCATCAAAAAGATTGACGCTAGTGGTGAAAGCTTTCTACTGCCGCCTGTCAATAAATGATCTCATTCGAATTTTGTGTCAAAAATAACTGCTTGCCAAAAATATAGACTTCTCTTTATGTCAGCGATCTTTGATCTTGTTCGTTGTTCGTTGCTGGTTGCTGCCATGGATATGGCGGTACAACTTTTAGAGGAGCTTTAATTGATTCTGATTTATTACATAACCCCACTTTGTCACATGACACAAGTACACACAAATTACATTCATTGAGAGATGAAAAAAAAAGGTTCAAACTTACACAGAGAAAAAGCTGAGTTACACAAAAGCACCACGGCGGCGGCGGTGCTGCACTGTTACACAGTTATTACACTTTCGTTGCACTCGAATGGGAATAAGTTGAGAGGTCTTGGACATTTAGCCAAACTGGATATTATTGCACTTTGAATTCTGCGCAACCTAGATACAAGTAATTGCATTCAGATGCATTGGTTGCCCCCGAAAACTAGTTCGTATATTTGTACGATTCTTTTTTTTGTTTCTATTTAAACATTTAGATTAGAATGTTTCCTTTTGGTGTTGTTCTGATGTAATGTGTGCCATTTACCCAATCACTAGTCGCTTTGCTTGGTATATTTAGATACTGACCGGTAAAATATAATTGCGCTAATTACATATGAAAACATGAACGAGCTGTATAGATACATTCCTGCTAGGTTTCGACTGCGGACCTGTATGGAAGTCCTACCCTGGCGCGGCAAAACGAATACTGAGCATACAATTCTGAGATATCATACCGCATCTGCGGAACAATGATCTTTGGGCAAAATGCGGTACTCTGCTCTGCGGTGCGGTGTTCTATCGTCACTTGGTACACGTTTGAAAGTATTCAACAAAAAACACAACACACGTGATTTATTATAATTAACTTTTATCATCACGAATTATCGTTAATAGTTTGTTGTTGTTGTTTTTGTTTTGTTTATGCTTAGCGATGAGGGATTACATGTGTTCTCGAGTGATTTTGTATAGGGTGCTTGAAGAGGGCGATTGTTTGAATGATGATGTTGTACTAGTACTTGTATAATGATTGACCACTTAGCCTCTTCTGTAGTTTATTTTTTAAGTATCAATGTTTTAATATGAACTAGATATATAATTTTACTTAAAAGGTAGCTAATTCATTTTTTTTATTTATGGTGTCATAGGTTTTAAATCATGCCTTAAGTAAATATTTTTCTAAAATGTTGGTGTTTTATATAGGGTGAGTTTTATGTTCCAGGTAGATTTTATTTGAATGTGATTTTTGGGTGAATACAATTTGTCAATTGGCTTTTTAAGGCGTAGAAAGTGTAATCGATAACAATTCATTATAGAGCATCTATAGCAATAACAACGTGCTGAAATTATTAAAACATTTTATTTTAGTAATGGTTCAATTGTAAACACGCAGAGAAAATTACGTGAATTTTTTTTGGTGTCAGTTGTTTAGACTTGGCTGGCTTTGTTAAAAAAAAACAGAACAGTCGCACTGATACACCAAAGACCACTCCACCCTCATAGAGTAACTATATGGTGTGAGACTTGGGCCAGGGGCGTCATTGGGCCATATTTATTTATTTGAAGAGATAATTCTGTAACAGTTACATATGGCCGCTATCGGGACATGTTCGTAAAATTCCTTGTTCCCAAATTGGATCAATTAGTCTTACAGAATATGTGTTTCTAACAAGATGGTACCACATCACACACAGCTCATGCTACGATGCCAATTTTACGAGCAATTTTTTTCCGGCCGAATAATGTCAAAAAGTGGTGACAACGAATGGCCCCACCAAACCCGTGATTTATCGTCTCCCGATTTCTCGTTATGAAAGTACATCAACAAACCATTCACAACTTTAGGAAAACATTAGAAACAAAAATGCTGTATTTAGATCAGAAGATAATTAAGCAAAATGTGCTTCAAGAGCTTGCCTTCGCACCACTTGAACGACATCATATTCCATACATAATTTAAAAGAGCTGTAAAGTATCCACTTTTCTGCATAAATGTTTTCATGCATCATATTGTCAATCTCTGTCTGCTTTTTTTCTATTAGATCCTGAATATCCCCTTCCTTAAGAATAATTACGATGGTGTTGAGTTTACAGTCTTGCATTTGCATTGCAAGTAAACTCAGCTGGAATTTATTTTGATGGCAGCATAGGAACGCGTTCCATCCTGTCCACATATGTAGCATTTTCCACGTGGTCGATGAACGCAATCAAAGTCGAACTCCTAGAGACGTAGCCACTATCTTGCAGTAGCGATGGTGTTGCGGTCCGTAATAACTCGGAAATGAGTATGAACCTTTCCAACGTATCCACGATCGCTAAAACGTGGAGCTCGCGACTAGAATATTAACTTTCCGCATCGCTGCATTGTCTACTATAGTAGGATACTGACTTGTAACAATTTTACCTTAATGTTGCAATAGGATCCCTGACAATCCTATTGAACTAGCATCGGTATGTATTTCGTGACGCTTATTTATATCGAACAAAGGAAAAACCGGTTTGTTGGTGATAGCAACCTTAAACATTTCAAACGGTTCATATTGCTCACTTTGCCAAACTTTGTCCTTCTTCAATAATTTCTTAAGTGGTAGAACGATTTGACTATAGATGTATAGACATTTTATAAAAAAATCCCGTGACGCTCCTCGATGCATTTTGTCATTCTCTCTCTCTGGGCGTATGCTATCAGAGCTAAACACGTGTCCAAGAAAATTAAAAATCGTTGCCAAAAAGACACATTTAGTTGATCTCTGCATCAATCGAGCTTCCCTTACAGCCTCTAGAAACTCCTGTAGCACTGATATTCCTTCTTCGATATACATAATTCACTATGCGCTTGCGATGTTTTAGCCGCTTGTTTTTTTTTGTATTATTATCTCCTGTCAATAAATTGAAGCGTTTGTTAATCCAAAAGTTATAACATTATGGTCATATAATCCATCTTTCAAAAGCTGTGAATTGATTGCATTCGTCCTTTATCGAAATCTGTTAATAACCTTCAATCATGTCTAATGTAGTAAATACTTTGTAGCCAGTCAATCGATATATCTACTCTTCCACCACCGTGTTGGGAAAATGTTTCATTACCGTCACTGAATTTAGTCCACGGATATCCCCACCAATAATATGGAATACTATTTCATGTTCAAGCTGATTATCCACAATTTCTCACAACTTCTCCCTCATAGAGAATGACACTTGATAACGTTTGCCTACTATTGGCTTATCCGTTATGACATTTATCTCCATTATAGTTTGTTTACAGCACCCTATACGAGATACATCTTCAGCAAAACAATCAGTTTGCTATAAGATCTTCTACAGTGTTCCGTTGGATTTCATTCAGCTGCATATCAATCTTGAACTCTTCCGCTGTACTTGTTTGCACCTGCTTCCAAGTCTGCTCTTTGATTTATCAGGCATAAGACTTCACGTCCTAAAAGAATTGCTTGTCCTAAAAATTTGTTTCGAACAACCTGGAATATCACTTTGATTTTAATCTCTTCCATGCTCACGTTAACATTAATAGTCGTTTGGACTCAACGATTGATCCTCCAAATCCTTTGAATCGCTTTACACATTCTTCGTAATATTCAATCAGACATCTGCCACGTTTTCTCTGCAGGTGAATCTTTGGTGAATCCAGAAAGAAATACCGACCACGAACGAAATACGGGTTGCGCGCCCATCCAGTCCCTTGCAATGTCTTTTAACTTGTGTTGCTCCACATATAGAGACTTTGCAATTGCCCTGCTTCGCTTTGTTGGATCGAAATCTGGTAGGGCTCCGATTACTTCGGATCCCAAAACGTCGTAATGTACTGTGGTAAGTATCATACCTAGCATTGGATCTTCAATGGCTTCTGACACGTGTGTAGTCCTATCTGTTTGGTTTATTGTCGTCAGCATTGTTGTTGTGCTCGGCATTCTTTGGGCTGTCGTGACATGTGCAATACGTTTAATGCCCACAGTCATTTCATCCACCTTTTTTGCCAAACTCTCAACCACGCTCTTTAAATCCTCCATTAGGCTTGCCACGTTTATGCGCCTTATTGCCGGAAGTTGGCAAATCCCGATTGTACAAAAGAATATTTGATTGTTCTACTTTTAGAACGTCCAACTTAATCATTGTAACGTTTTCCATAGATGATTTACTTTTTCCTCAAATCAACTGCGTTTTACCTATTTCGAGATACGTCCAGTGTATCGTTGTCTCGTTCGGTATTCGTTGAAAATCGTTTCCTTGTAGTTTCGTTGTGCTTTTTGTTTTTGCTTGAATGTGTTGGTCACGTATGACATACCATTTTCGATGTATGATGCTACTCGTTGCACCTATACGCATCTTTTCGTCGGTTGTAGGTATCGTTTAGTCTCGTTCTTAGATACTCGTTGCACCGTATTGCTGTATCTTTGATATATGTATGAATCATTGGCTTTCAAGTGTACATATTTTAATTCTTTTCAATTGATATCTCGCTTCTGATTACAATTTATTATGTTAAAGAAGTATAGAAAAGGTAATAAAGATACAAAGGTTAAGGATGACAAAGCAAACGATCTGTACTTAATCAGCGACCACGAACAATTCTCATAATGTGGTTAGTGTTGCCGCTGACGGACATATATTAATCAATCAACAAAATATAAATTTTAAAATTGTATTTCATTTAAATGTTATTAAATAAAAACATCGACCTGGAACATAAAACCACCCTGTATTACAACAAACATATTTAAATACATATCAAATTAAGTGTATTTGTCAACAAAAAATGGCGAACTTTCCCATTAAATGCCCTTCACTTAATTGTGTTTTGTATTTTTATTCCACTGACATTTTTTGAATTTGTTTGCATATATTTATCACCGTTTAAATGCAACTGATTAAAAAAATAAATACAATTGGGCACCACTTTGTAATTGTGTAAATGATACCGAACAATGTGGATCAAGCAATTCCCCATTGTTATGAAGAGGTGTGTTTATGGTAGAAAAATCTCCTGAGTAAGATATTCTATCTGACCTACTCATCAAGACTCTTTCCGAGTAGATAGAAAACTGCATTTGTTGTCCCTTCAGTTAACGACCAATTACACTTACGTCTTTTCTTTCTTAGGTTATAGAAACACCTTTAAATCGTGAGCTTATGAGCTTATTTTCGCAGCAACTTCTAATCCCATTCATTCCATCACTGACGACAGTACTCTCAGCTTCTCATATTAGTTTTCTGGTCTCAGTCACTCGTCTTCAGACGTATACTCTAAACCTTAACTGAAAAGATTGGCTAATATGCAGATGTCATAAGCTATAGCATATGCTATAAAAAAAAACTTTTTATAGGAAAACGCCCCCAAAAAGTGTGCGTGGGTTAAAATGGTCTAAAGACAAAATTTTAAATTCTGACTTGGCTAAGCAGTAATATACACATCGACCTAAAAGATCTTTTGTGCTTGCTGGCAGATGTTTGTTAGGTTAGTAGCGCTTCTACTTTCCTAATGTAGCTGATAATACTTTCAGGCGAAGATTTCCTCAGTTCTTCGGGACTTAAAAATTCTCTGAAGAAAGATTCCCTTCTCATACCGTAAAGGGCCGGGCATTCACATATGATATGCTCGGCTGTTTCGTCTTCTTCTAGACATAGTCTGCACTTCGGTGAGTCGACTAGATGCATTTTATTTAGGTGATATCGCAGACCGTGATGACCAGATGACCTACTAAGTTTTTGATATCGTGCATGCGAAGATTTAGTATCTTATTGGCATCTGATTTGAAGGGCTGAATAGCTCTTTTGGCCTGTCTTAGGCCTGGGATGTTTCCCCAGCATGAAAAACATTTATTTTGTTCCCAGTTTTGTATGACCAGATTTATGACTGATTTGGGGATTGCACAGAAGGGTTCAGGTCCAATGAAGGAGGTTTCTTAACCTTTTCTGGCTAGTTCATCAGCTTTTTCGTTACCTTCAATTCCCTTATGTCTGGGGACCGACCATAGTCTGGTTTTGTTCCTAGAACTGAGTGTTTGGAGGGAGTTGAAGCAGTGTAGTACTGATTTGGAGTCAATAATGTGTGAGCCAAGGGCTTTTATAGCTGCTTGACTGTCCGTGAATATATGGATGTTTGCGCCTTTACTACCTGTGTTGTGTATTAGGTTTGCGCATTCTTTTATGGCATGGAGCTCAGCTTGGAATACACTAGGGTTTTTTTTTTCCCATAGGTATTGAGATGTTTCTATTTGGTCCATGTATGCCAGCTCCTACCCCTGAGTCCATTTTAGAACCATCCGTATAACACTTTAGGCCGTTTACGCAGTTTGGTGGGTAAAATGTTTTTATTAATTTAACACCCCCAAAAAGTCGTCGTGGCAAAAAAAAACTATGGGCGAAATCTAGATATTGGGATTGGTTATATATCATGTTCAGTTAATTTTACAAAATTCCTTGCAGTTTGTACAAAATCAACGTTTTTCTGAAAAGTTGGCAGCAGTGGCCGGACGGACGAACCGACGGACAGACACGGCTAAATCGACTGTGCTTGCGATTCTGAGTCAACCCATATACTTAACTCTTTGTCTATCGAAATTACTTTTCTATGTTACAAACTATGTAATAAAACTAATATACCCCTATGGGACAGAGTATAAATATGTAAGATACTAGCACCCGTGCTCTTCGCTGAGTTTTTTTGATGATGATTATTAAAATGATGAATTCCCTTTCTGATGCATACAAAATAACCTAATAACCTGCTGTGTTTTTTTTAATTAATTGGTGAGGAGAATAATCCAACTAATTTTAGTCTCAGCATATTGTAAAAAATCTTCGAGTTTTCACGTTGGGAATCCTGTTTTACTTATGGATTTTTGAAATATCTCTTGTCACATATCTAATCTTTTGTCCATAGATATGATAAAGTTTGTACTTTTATTTAACTTGAAAATCGATAACTGAACCTTATTGTCATACTCACATGACGTATCATTCATCCCCTGGGTAAAGGCCTTTTGGTTAAGCCGGTGTGATAAACATTTCTGCTAAAATCAGATGAAAAATGTCAAATCACCCAATTAAAATGTACAGCAAAGATTTTTTTAGTGGTTTGACATTATTTGGATGTTTTTTTTTTGCATTTTGGGTCATTTATGAATTCTGACGCAATGCCCGCACCTTTTTGGGCGCTTTGGCATTTTTGTTTTTAATTTTAGGTAATCTTTGACATCTTTAAAATTTAGGCAATTTGGTTTTGGGTGATATTATAGGAAATGTGTTAGGTGTTGTGATTACATAGAGCCACAATTGATAGGTAAGTCTCATATCTTAGTTGCAATACAAATAGAACAACAGTGGTGGTTTTAGTGAGTCGATGGGTCTCATTATGGCTATAGAAATTGCCTCTAAACCTGCGAAAAAAAAACTTTTAACAAACAGATTTAATCTTAAATTTACAGCGTCAGTCTTCATTTTTAATGTACGGAAAAGATATGTCCATTCAACAATTCTCAAATTCTTAAAAAATTATGAATCTTTATAGATAGCTTGAGAAATAATAATTTAAGAAGTAATCTAGAGTCCAACACCATTGTCCAAGTACCATTAACGCAGTCCTCGCGTTGAAATTAGATGATATACGTTTCGTCTTTAATTCTGGGCGTGCGTTGATTCATAGTAGACAACAGTCTCTGATTTTATTTTCATTTAATGTCTAGGTACTTGAAAGAATGTAGTTTCTTCATTGTCCACTTTCAAGAGCTTGTCCATTTTAAATTTATAGTCTAAAGATTTTTTTAAATGCACATGCTCTTGAATGTGAACAAAACCTTATTCTGATTTAATCCATTACTGACGGAACTTCTTGTAAAGCTGAAGTGCTTTACAAGAAGTTTATGTTCTACAAACAATAAGACATCAGGTAGAAGTTCCAAATTGAAGTTAAAGATGATCTATACACATTAAAAGCACTTGATTGCTTAAGAATTAAAAGGTTCAGATCGTCACGAGCAGGCTGATTAACACATCCTACGTTTTCTACCTATTTTTGATGATCTTGCTCGAACGGATTTTGGTTTGTGCAGTGTTATGGAGGTTTCTTCAGGATTGACCCATTTTCGAATGAGAGATATGCTTAACGCATTATTCAGTTGTGAAAACAACGAATATTGCAGAATCTTCTACCTACCGTCGTTGAATACCCGTTTTTGTAACACTCTCGTACGAGAAACGCTTTAAAACAAATAATTTTCCTAGAGCTAGGCTAATGAATCCTAGGCTCGTTAAAACCAAACATATCTATAGTAGTTATAGTATCATCTTCGCGTTTCCTACGTATGAGTTGAAATGAGAAAAAACCTCCAATCGGTGGATATGGCAGCGCTTTCAGAGTTGTTAATTCAAGAATTGAAAATCCGAATGCCTTATATTTAAAAAAAATAAACCGAAAATCAAAATTGCTACATATTTTCTACCGATTTTTTAACGGATATTTTTGACCTGATTCGTTGACAGTTTATGAAAACAATTTTCTATTCAGGCTGAGGTCATAAGACTGGTTAGATATCCAGATAGTGTCGTTGTATTTTGTGAATTATTTGTTATGCCCATATGATGTGTGTCATAATATAGAATTACTTTTAAAAATGCCGGCAATGGTCTGAGGCTTGCAGGTGTGCACATTTATTTTCAAATAACAAAATAATTCAAAGACAAAATAACCTTACAAAGTAAAGTACAAAGCGGTCAAAACTGGAGATCTAGGTGGACACATAGCCATTTTTTGACAGCATATGCGCTTAGGGAACTTTCGTTGCAGAAACTGAATTATTTGATTTGCGGTGTGGCAATGCTCACATTCTTGTTGATACCAGTAACCGTCCAGACATTTTTTTTTACATAATTGTATGCGAAATAATAAGCCAACATCCACGGATATCAAATCCCATCGACTGTTTCGCCTTCTCTAAAGAATAATGGCCGAATGTTGGTTTTGGCGCAAACAGTCACTTTTTGGTCATGCAATGGTGTTTTATGGATCTTGTGTGGATTTTCCGTTCCCCAAATGCGGCAATTTTGATTGTTAACAGCACCAAAAAGTCTAAATGGGATTCTTTGGTCATAATTTGCTTCCAAATAAGCGCGATGACGATACGACATACTCAATCAGTTTCATTGTAACTGGGTATTGATGAACGGCCTGTCGACGATCTCCCACTATCCCGTGCTCAAAAAAATTCGACACCAAACGAAGAATAATGTTATCAGACGGCTCAATATATTTTCGACGATCTGTGCGCCGATTTAACACAACAAAACGACTTTTTTCAATGCACATAATTAATTTCGGTGCATTGTTTCGGTGTGAAGCGATTCACGGCTAAAATTGCGCCGTTTCAAAAACATGTCTACGCAAGCCAATCGGTTGAAAGATATCAAAATGATATTTTCTTACATACCGACATAAATGATAAATGATAATGCGGATTGATTTATCTTTTGACTTATAAAAGAATAATAATAAAAAAAATGGTTCAAGATATCCAACATACTCATGGTGCAAATTAACATAAAGTTACACTTTATCGTTATTTTTCAAATGTAAACAAAGAATCATTGGTAACATTTTTATATAATTTTAAAAATAAATCGCAATCCTAAAGATCCGAATAATAAAAATGATAAACTTCATGGAATAAAACTCGAGTAGAAAAGAATGGAATAGAATTTCGCAAATCGTGTTGAGTTAAAATTCTCTAAACAAGACGTCCTGTCTACAAAGAACTGTTGACAACGGCGCCTCTGTTGATTATCTGCGTTCAGGTCATCAGTGCATGGTTAGACGTTTTATTCATGACAAAAAAGAACACATGTGTTTTTTATACAGATACGTTGATTGACAACAATTGGCGCCTATATAATGGGGTATTGGTAGACTGCCAGAAAAGAAAGTATTTTATATAAATAAAGCCATTTTCGAAACGATATAACCACCAGAAATCTCAAATATGTTTTTTACAGTCGAACTAAAAAATATTTAAAGATGCAAATATCTAAGGTTTTATGATTAACATTCTAATATATATTTAAACACATCCCTCATAAATTTCAGATTTTACGTAATTTAAATTCACTGTCAAATTTAATATCCCATGCATAATATATGTTAAACGATATTCTTAAAAAGAAACAAAATGTTCACACATTTCCGATAATAAAATGAGGACTTAGCATTTCATCTAAGTGTAAACAATTGATTGAAATATGATAAAATAAATATACACCTGATAAGCAACAAATATGAAATAAAACATCATGATTCATGCGTGCACAAAAAAACTAGTTTTGATGTGAAAATTTTGGCAAACGTCCTTTCTAATAATTATTCATTCAGTTAAACCTCCATCAACAGTACGATAATTACATGTTTCCTTTAAATATTTGGTTTCTGTCTAATTTATGCAGTCCTTAGCACTCTTCAAGTCTAATTTTCTACATAAATTATAATTAATTCTACGTGCAGCCAAAAACACTGACCTCGTAGATAGATACTATATTCCCAGATGAGTCCGCACCCACCCACCTAAAATATAACTCGCTCAACGAACTAATTTCGTACACAAAATGTGTGGAAAAATGGATTTTTCATTGCGAAAAAAAGATGAAAACCACGAACGACATAAAATGTCACACACCCAAAGAAATATTCCCCCATGGATTTTTCAAATAAAAAATTTGCTTTATTATTTTTTTACACAAAAAAAATAATTCAAATGGATGTACAAAAATACACAGAATAAATGTATATCGAATGAAGATGATTATGATTTTCCATATGAATATAATGACAAACCACCATTAAAACGAGGGTATACAAGGCAGGCAAGATTTTGTCTGTTTTGAAATAGGGCTAACAAATTTATTACCCATTACTGGAGCCATACAAGCCAAAAATCTTGTCAAGGAGGTGCCCACCGATAGAAAACCTGAAAAGTCTTAAAAAAAATGCATATAGATAGAATTTTGTAAAAAAAAAAAATCAGCATCATCTTCCAAAGTTCAAGCGCTGAAATAGCGCGTAGTACTTTAGCGGATAATCGCTCACTCAAATCAAGATAAGTTCACAAGGTTTCGCAATTCAATATGCTGGATTTATTTTTCCAAAGGTATCGACTTTTTTTATTCATACTATTATCCCGTGACTTGGTGGTAGATATTTCACAAATAACAATTATCTTTTCTTTAAAACGAACAGCAAGTATCTACTCTTTGCTAATTGGAGAAAAAAGTATCTACAGTGTAAATATACCATTTCAGGTGTCTAACAGAGGAAGTTATTTTATCTCATCATATTTACAATTGTTTTGTGTTAAACATTACCGATTACGTCGTCTGATAAGTATTCACATGAGATTACCAACCTATTGCCAGTTGATTGCCTCATTTTGTAAATATTGATAAATAATGTATGTAGCTAAATATTTCTAAAATTTTAAGACACAATTGAATACCTTCTTCGAAATCGTCGTCACTGTGTAGGTTATCCATTTTGCGAGTATCCTGGAGTTCGTACTGATTTATGCTGTTGCACTTCCTTTGAAATTGAAAACTTCTCGTTTATAAATCGGGGAAAAAATATTCTCTTATAATGTGTAATTGTGTGCTTTTCAAAATTTGTCACATTTATTATTAAACAGAGGCATCACTTGCACACAAATAATAATCATTTTCCGCGCACTTGTTTATATTTATATATTCTGCTTGCACTTTTTGTTGTTGTTGTTGTTGCCTCCTTCTCTCGTAAATTAATATTTTCCCATATACTTTTTATTTTTTTGAAGAATTTTTCACCTTAACAGCATTTGGAGGACCATTCACTAAAACTCTACTCGTCGGAATCGTATTCGTTCTATCACTGAGGTTGGCGATACGTTTCGCGTTCGTGGCCCAAGTTAGTAGCTTTGGATTTGGGGGGGTATGGTCTATAGTGTGTATTAGTGTCGTGCCGGTGTGTCGCCGTGAGTAAAATGCTTTTTATTAGTACCTCACAATATAGACGAATGGCTAGCGATGAATATATCAACGCGCGATAAATTCTGCTTGGGATTGGATCTTTTCGCCGCGCAGTCAACTGAATAATCAGTATTTTTAAGAGATAGGAACAGACTGAAGACCAGGCGATATACTTTGCAGTTTTATCCCATTTTTACTTTTGGAAAAAGACGAAAGATACACGTACTACACGAGTATGTGCTGATCAGAGCATCAGGGTTGCGCTTGATCGTCGTAGGATGGGGATATGTGCGTTTGTCGCTGTTTGTGTTTATTTTATTTATTTATTTCTCGATTTATTTTTATTGTAATATTATTTACTTAATTATAGATTTTCTTAAATTAACTTGATTTCTTTTTTTATTGCATTGTTTGTGTCTGTGCAACATGATCAGATGGAAGAGAAGTTATTTGCAACAAAACACGACAGAGGATGTGCACATAAATTTGAAAGTGGCTGATAGCACAAGCATTTCCTGTTCGTTGATGTCTTTTTTATATTTTTTTTTGTTTGAACACAGTTGCCAACACAGTTTGGGCTGTGACAATTTGATAGGAAGAAGCGAATGGTTCGCATTCTTGGGTGGAGGACTGATGTTTGTTTAACAAATGCAACTCGTTGATGTGCTATTTTTTTATTAGTGAAATCTAGTTGTTTTATTTGGGACTACTGGTTTTTATGGCTGGGAGCATAGAACTACAGAAAATCACAATTGAGTGCACGTATTTGAATGCATTTATTTTAATTATGTCTGTTACTCAAATTTAAAGAAAAACGGGATTTAGACTCTGCGAAAGCATTTGCTTAATATAATATATTTAAGAAAATGAACGAAGAAGAGTTAAGATTCGTCCCTTTTTTTGACGCAGATTATTGACTGATGGGACTTAGCGCTGCAGCTCAAAAAAAATGACAGTGTCAACTTTTACTTTGATAAACCCAACCTATTTGGATAGTAAAATACGTTATTCGACAAAAAACGACGTTTTTCTAATAAAGTGACATTGGCCAGATTTTTTTTACACTTGTTCAGTTGAAAGCAACAAAAACTGATTTACAAAAGTTCCTTTTGTGATTGTCGATCAATAATCGACTCGATATTTGTTGGTCGTTTCGGTTGATTTTGGTACTGTCAAAGCCAATCAACAGAGGTTGATATTCGATGTTTTCCTTTATTCTAGGAGAAATCAAATACTCATAAATTATGTGCCACTGAAAATATAAGAACTCTAAATACTGAATTTGAAGAAAATAAGTAAAGGCGAGTAAGAAAATAATGCTTTTCGGTAAGTGGTCAAAACTAATTATGAAGCATTGTTACAAACATTAATAGTAATTCCGATAGCCAATTTTATTTAACTAAACCATATAATTTGCAACTCATGTCCATCAGATTGACGGACAGAATAGCTACACCCATATTTTCAGAATCCTCCATCATCGTTTTGTTAGGTTTTGACTTAAATCACGAGTTCGATTTTTTTTTTAACAAATGCTTGGACCGAATAAAAATAATTGTCAGAATAGCATAAAATAGGAAGTGGGTAAACTTTAATGTTGCAATAGTAAGTACATATATATAATGGACTCCTGATTTAGAGATTATTAATGCTTATCTATGGAGGTTTAACAGTTTCCCCCCTTATAATTCTGTGTGCAGGTCCCTACTTCAAATCCTGAAACTAACAACTCCTAAGTTTTTTCACTGTCCAATCGCAAAAGTTTGAAACAACATCAAACCTATTACATATATATACATATTCGGAATCGGCGGAAGATCCTATTCATTGTGCACTAAAATGGAGACAGCGCCAACTAGAGATGTATATCCTCAAAATCGCCTACAAGAACATATCTTCTGTAATATGGGAACGCCTAAACCGCTTACCAACAACCTGATCGGCCCTTATCAGTGTGGTTTTGATCAAATGATCAAATCTTCACACTTCGGCAGGTTCTGGAAAAAAAAAACTCAAGAAGTCCATGCCTATACCTATGCATCAATTTCAAAGCCGGATACGACATCCTTTATAGACACAAAGTATACAGAGCCATATATATTTTTGAGTATACCAAACTCGTCCATCTGTGTAGAATGACGATGGAGAATTGTTGTTGCTTCATCAGCGTCGACAACGACCACATCGAAACATTCAATACCAAGAAAGGATTCAGACAAGCAGAACCACTGTCATGTGACTTTTTTAACATAATTCTTGAGAGGCACTAGAGGCACAATCTGTACAACTACTAACATACGCCGACGATATTAAAATCATTAGTCGGACTCAAAGTGATGCCACAGCCACGTTTATACTTGTAAAGAATCGGAAGCGAAAAAAAAAATAAGTATACCAGTAAATGAGGGTAAGAACAAGTACATGCTGTCAACACGAAAGGACACACAATCGACGAATTGGACAGATACAACTTTGAGGTAGTACTGGACTTTGTCTACCTCGGCTCAGCTATCAAATCTGACAACAACATCTCGTCAGAAATAAAAAAGAAGAATTACTCTTGCTGTTTCTCCTTGCTAAAAATGCAATATAGTAGTAAATCCCTCATTTGAACTACTAAAGAGATCCTATATAAGACTCTGATCATCTCAGTATCCCAGTAGACCGTATCAAACGCGGATGAAATCCTTGATCGTTTATAGCAACAGTTTGTGTTGACGGGCTATGAAGACAAAGATACAATAAAGAATTTTACGAGCTGTGCAGTGACATAGGCCTGGTCAAAACGCTCTCCATTTGACCTTTGGATGACTAGGACATGGATATGTTGCAGAATATTCGATTCTTTACCAGATGTCGGACGAAGTAGAGGAAGACCTAGCATTAACTTGCGCGCACAAGTAACTGGTGATCCAAGTAGAGATACTTTTTTCAATATCCTTTTTTGACAGATCACGTGTGAGTCGTGTCATGCTGTCATGTTATTTTTGTTTAGTATTGTTTGGCATTTCATAATGGAAAGACTTACGCATGAACAACGTTTACAAATTGTTCAACTTTATTATGAAAATTCACGTTCTGTGAGGAATGTGTTTCGTGCACTTCGCTCAACTTATGGTCAACATAATCGGCCTACTGAGCGTACTATTCGCAACACCATCACCCATTTTGAGACCCATCATTCATTATTGGATAATATTCGACCGAATAGACCACGTCCAGCACGCTGTGAAGAAAATATAGCGGCCGTAGCTGAGAGTGTACACGAAGACCGTATAGAGTCGATTCGGCGCCGTTCGCAGCAACTCGGACTGACGTATGGAACGACTTGGCGCATTTTACGTAAAGATCTTAAATTGAAAGCGTACAAAATACAGCTTGTGCAACAACTGAAGCCGCTCGACCTTCCCAAGCGACATCGCTTCGCTCTATGGGCTCTTGAAAAGTTCCAAGAAGATCCGACGTTTTCGAGGCAAATTTTGTTTAGCGATGAGGCCCATTTCTGGCTCAATGGGTATGTAAACAAACAAAATTGCCGCATTTGGGACGAAGAGCAACCTGAAGAGATTGAAGAACTGCCACTTCATCCAGAAAAAACAACGGTTTGGTGTGGTTTGTGGGCCGGTGGAATCATCGGTCCATATTTCTTTAAAAATTATGCCGGTGCGAACGTAACCGTCAATGGCGACCGTTATCGTGCCATGATAACCGACTATTTGATGCCTGAAATTGAAGCTCGTGATCTCGGTGACATTTGGTTTCAGCAAGACGGCGCCACTTCCAACACATCGCATCAATCAATGGACTTATTGAGAGAACATTTCGGTGAGCACATAATTTCACGTTTTGGGCCGGTCGATTGGTCACCAAGATCGTGTGATATCACACCGTTAGATTTTTTCCTGTGGGGAAATGTAAAGTCAAAAGCTTATGCCGACAAACCCGCTTCGATTCAGGCCTTGGAGGAAAACATCACGCGTGTCATTCGCCAGTTACCAGTGAAATGCTCGAACGAGTGATCGAAAATTGGACTCAACGGATGGACCATCTGCGACGTAGCAACGGCCAACATTTGATAGACATAATCTTCAAAAAATAAATGCCAAAGAATGTTCTTTCAAATGATAATAAACATTCTCCATTAAATTTGAATTTTCTGTGTTTATTTCTTTAAAAAAGTAGGAAACCTCGAAATGGATCACCCTTTAGAAACCGACACAAAAATAAAGAGTTACATAGTTTTTGACATAGAGAACCGCTAGCTGAGTCGATCTAACCATGTCTGTCTGTCCGTCCGTCCGCGTTGTTTTTGATTTGTAAGCATAAATATCTTAGCTTTCGAATGAGTAAATAGTTGTTTTAATCTGAAGCTGTTATCTCATAATTCCAGTTGCCAGTTGATAAACACCATATTTGTCGATTTTACGAAACGGGATATCCTTTATGAACAAAAAATGAAACACATTTTTTTTTTTTAAATTATTTGTAATGCCAAGTATCCATCAATTAAACTTTCGAATGAGTTTTCATCCGTTTTTTTTAATTGTAAGATGTACTCCATATAGGAAAAAAACATTAAACATTTTTTTAAATCAATTTTATTGGTGTGTTTGTTTGAAAATAACATCCATGACATTGTTAACTATTATTGAAGGATTTCACGAATGAGAGATAGGTAACGTTTCGCGATTCCAGAAATCGATCGGATCCAATAAAGTATTTCTTTCATCCAAATCAGCATCACAGCCGTCATGGGTATATTCGAAAAAAACAAACATACAGAAAGGCCTTTGTGTGTTAAATAAAAATTCTCAAAATGTAGACATGGTTCAAAATGTTCTGCAGAGGAAATATCCATAACAACATTGTTCAAGAGTTTTGTTTGAAATTTGTTTCGATTTTTTTTTAACTTTTACCAAAAATCGTATAACGTATATAGCTTAAAATTATAAATTGACTAAATGAATATAATAATATTGTCCATATATTTTGATCCAAACTTTGTTTTCGAATTTCTCTAAAAATTTACCAAAAAATGTTTTTTAGGCCTTAACAATCTATTGGATTTTTTAAAAATACTTTACGGTTATGGAAATTATAAACCAAATATCATTATCTTATCTATTAATTTATACATCGGAGGGATGTATACAGACAGATACAGACGGAGGGATTATTTTTTATTATTATTTTTCTATGTTACAAACTACACATTTATCCAAACTTATATAATACCTATACAAATATTTATGTTTTAACTAAAAACAGCTAAATAGCGCTAGTAAATTTAAAATCTGACTAATATCAACCAGAAAATTTGCAGTAATATTCGCACGACGTTAACATCCAAATAAATGAGTTCCCGATAATGGCGAAAACAGTCTAGTAACATTGACAGACTATATCCCGTCAAAGAGTATAGAACTACATAGAGTTTGCATCTCATACAACGAAAATTTACTATGTGGGGTACTGATATTGATACCCCAGTGTGCACATTGCCATGCCAGCATCAAGCAAAAGCATAGCAGATGCATACGTAAGACGAAAATTTCCCTTCGCACTTACCGCCCGCGTCTGAAACAGCATCAACATTTTTAGCTGTGATGCGTACTCTATAGCTATATACCTCTTTGATCCCGGTCACCCGAATGACACAAATATATCATCATCCAGGTTGCCATCTATCATTCGAATGACAGGTCATTATAAAGATCTACCAGTACGGGACAAATACTGACATCGTTATGATAACCGATTTGGATGATCACTTAATGGTAGGACTAGTTTCATTTTCATTATTGTATGAAAGTGACATTTTCCTAGCAGTCCATATTTATAATATAATAACAATTACAACGTTTTATCTAATTGACAGATTGGTAAAAATATTATTAAAATTATTTTCGACATTTTTGTAAAAAGTTTATATTATATACTGAATACTGAACGCTTGCATCAAGCCAATAAGCGTGTTCCACTTACGGATCCCTCCGATATTTGCGATATTTCAGTACATCGACAAATTTTGCTCTACTGAATAAATAATCTCAGCTGAGGAAGAAGAGGAGAATCAGACCATAAGTTGAACACGCCTTATATATGATGTGATAATTAAAAAGTAGATGTCGGTCAATTACAAAATAAGAAGTAGTGCGAACCTGTCAAATACGCATAATCCCAAACTATCAAAATGGTATTTGACAATATTTATTTTCTTAACGGTTAACTACATAAAATCATGTTTCATTGTGCTAAATTACCTTCAATTTGGAGAACTTATTTCTTTTTAGTCATTGCAATGAACTAAATATTTTTCAGTATTATGCTCAACAAATCATTCGATTAGTATCAATTATCAGGAATAGTTTATCTTTAGTCAGATGTAAGCATCCGACACAAATTGTAGGTCCCCCAGGAATGGTCGTTAAAAAAAAAAAACATTTTAAATATCTGTCGTTGAAAACATCATGAAAACAATTAGAAAACCGAATTTGATGTTTGGGTACATTCCAATAAATGTTAGTTAAATTTCATGTGAATATATTTTTGATATTTATATACATTCATTGTATGAATTCATTAAGTCATCATTCCATCTATAGATTCCACAATATTTCTTATTAGTTGATAATTGTACTCCAAAACGAATTAAGAAGCTTCCGTCATACAATGTATATACATATTGGATGTAGTGGAAAACAACCCCAAGTCAATAAATACTGATATCATATAGTAACATTTCCATTTACGTATGTATGTACATTCACATTAATAGTAAAAGTATAATGATCCTTCATTCAAAAAAGTACCCAACCTTAGCGTGACAAATAAAATATTGGTATAGGTTGATATAATTACATTGCTAAAAAATAACAGAAAAAAAATCGGTCAAATAGGTTGCTATATCAATGACATAGTTCCCTCTAAACAGGCTAATAAAAGTACAAATCACGAACTGTACCCTCACTGACATTCATTGGTCTAACAACTTTAGAAAGTTCCATATAAGCTTTCTGATTGATTTTTAATGATTATATACATAAGCACGCCAGTATAAACAAACAGAAAAATGCAATAATAAAATAGTAAACAAAAAATACATTTAATATAAATTAACACACAATGGCTGGCAACCCTACTTGTATGTGCATTCGATTCCCATTGCACTATCCAATACTTACAAAAACTCAATAAATAACTAGTACATCAATCTGTGCGGTATGTTGCCCCCTCACAAACTGAATTTACTATATATTCACACTCTTGCTTGTAATGTCAAGATTATTTTAAAATTAGATAAACTCAATTGAACGAGACTCTTCGAACGTAATAATATGTAGATATTGGACGTATCCAATAGATACAAATTCAACACACAAAAAAAGAAAAACAATCAGACTTTGACCGGAAGAAAATTGTGTAGGACACTTACAGTATGTTAAGTATTTCGTAGCGAAAATTCCTTACCGCCAGAAACACCAAAAAGGTACCTATCATTTATTTTTTTCTTATACAATTAAAAACAACACGCAACTGAGAAATGGCTTTTAGTGCGCGTCCTTTCGTTCGTTCCCTTCATATCTCTTGAATAGCTGAAGATAAAAAGGAACTGAAAAAAACTCTAGCAACTTTGTCACGAGAACTTAGTTAGATGAAGGCGAGTGTCCTTTTCTGTCATGTCAAGTGATAACTACAGCCTTTTGTTAATGCTATTGATTTTTGGACGCCCCTATACGAAAAAAACTGACAAATAACAAATTATGAACTCAATAAGAACCGAACAGCTATAGCACAATTGATTGTTTTTAGTCATTTAAAAGTATAACTCACAGCGTTGATTGATTGACTTCAGAAAACCATTAATTATGAAAGTAGCATATCTTATTTATTCAAATCGAAAACTTACTTGTTACACGACGAAATTTCACCGATAAATAAGAAAATAATTCACCAAACATTTTTTTTACAAAGCACTTTTATTTTGGAATTTACTTCAAATAGGCACCCTCAAAATGATGTGCCATATTCCGGTTTTACCGAATTAATGAGTCCCACACGCCAGAGGAAGAACACAATAAAAAAATTGAAAATGCATCCTCTCCAGGATGACACCAGCACTCTACGTCAGTAAAAGTGAATATAAACAGTGAAAAATCGAGGGTGTTTAGGGGAAAATGTAATTCCGTGCGTAGGTTGTGCTTTTCATATGATTTTTTTTTCAGACATGCGCCTAATATCCTTAAAGGATATTCGATTAAGAGAGCCTATTGAAGTGCATCTTTTCTGCAGTTTTTAATGGCAGTTATATTAAATTTGATTATCTTTGAACGATTTTGTTCATGCACTTCCAGTGCAATATATTTTTCATTAAATTAAATTTAAATATTTTCAATCTTTTTAATGGATAACGTTTAAAAACTGTCAATATAACGACAATATTTTCAAAATGTCACCTCACTTTCCGTCTAACATCCCTGCAAGAAGTTTGCCTGAGAAATCTATTACAATTCTTTTCCGGCTACTCTTTTGACGTTTAGTGATTAGATAATTTTTTTTTTTGTGAACTTGTGCCATTTTTCTGCAATCACAGTGTTGATTAAATTTAAAATTGCATTTGTAGGATTATTTTGAAGAATTATTTTAAAAAAAAATATGGCTGCACGTCTTAGTTCTAATATTCTTGGTAAATTGGTGTCGAAAAATGGACTGCAAGGTGTATTGGCGCAAAGATCAATGACGTATTATCCCGTCAACGATAAAGTCTATGGATTGGACGAGGATAAGCAAAAGGTGAGTTAGTAACTTGCTAAATTATGTTCTATTTTCTATGAGTATGGAGGTGCGTCGGAGGTTTTAGGCAACGAAGCAACGAAGGGTATCTATAAGTAAGTTGAGTTGAGCTGTATCAGTTGTATATTACTATTACCTTGCTATATATATATATATATATAGCCTTGCTATATATAGCCTTGCTATATTTCTTTTTTGATTAAAGCTCAATAACACTCTTGAGTCTAAAAGTAAAAGTAAATTGAAAGCTCAATCTCCTCAAAATGTTATCAGCGCTATTTTGAATGTTATTACTTGCTTATTACTTTGCGATTGAAATACCTGATTCTATAAAGGTATTTATCTAAGTTTGACCTCATTCTATATCGTCAAATTGCCAAGCATATTAATTGGGCTCGATTTTCTATTGTTTTTATTTTTTTAATCAAATTCTCCCTAGAATTAAATAGCCTTGTATATACCTGATTGTACGCGTCTATTGTAAGACCGATACTGACGTAATGGAATAGTTATCTAAGGTTTTAAGATAGTGCAAGATCATCCCAGGTACTGAATTAACTTCGAGTTAACTCGAAATGCATGCTTTATTATCATTTTAAACTGAAGTAAACCCCAGTGTTAACTCTACATTATATTATGTAGTTTGGTGCATCAATCCTGGGTTATCAGTGCCCCAATAACGACTATTCGGTTTAACAACAAAGCCAGCCAATATAACATGTGGTTTGTCGCTCATAACGAATTTTTGCCATAAATGGTGGTCGTCTATAGCAAGGTGTAAAACTCGCCCATGGAGATCCTACAACAGTCGTTTGAGTGTAGGCCTAGCCTTTCTGCGTAGCTGCCTATTAAACAGTATCCAGTGATGGCACATGGTGGCGCTAATGTATGGTCTATCGAGCGAAATCAGTCAGTCTGAGATTTGATTTACTGTTAGCATGTTGCGCTAGTAAGCTTTTGCATGTAGCGATAAGAATACCTAGTGCACCCGTGTCGGGTACAACTGGTAATTTAATCCCACGTCTGGCGAGTCCATCAGCCTTAACAGTTTCCTGGAATGTCACTATGCCCAGGCACCCATCATAGGTGAATGTTAGACATTCTCTTCCAGCCAAGATAAGGCTTCTGCAATGCAATGTTCAGGAAGACTGAATGATAGGCTGAGATTTAGCCTGTCGGAAAAGACACCAGCAACCACTCCGTTATTTGTTTTGGAGCCATAGGTAAAAAAATAGATCGAGTAATTTTGCACAGGTTTGTTACTTTCCCATGACGATATGTCTGGGCCCTGGAAACTTACAAAGATTTTATGTAAATAAGAGATATATCGGCCCAAGCTGACTGTTTTCGTCCTTCATATTCAACTTTTTGCTTGCAAAAAACGACTTTACTTCGAACGCAGTATGGTGCGTTATCCTTTTGAATAATTTAAGCCAAAGGCTAAAAAACACGTTTAACTTAGAAACAGCTTACTCGAATATTCCTATGTAAAATTTTTTTTTTTCGTGGGCAGGTTGAAATCTTCCAGCCCATGTTCATATCGGACCTTAGTGCCACTTAGGTAAGTAAGTAAAGAGGAAATCTTCGATAGTGTGGTGTGAACTTTTTACTCACTTAAACCACCACCCTCTTTGTATATGTATATCTATACATGGCTATAGTATAAAATAAAGTTCCAAAACGTGTATGAATGCGCTAATCTCGAGAACTGATGAACGGATTTCGATTTCACTGTTCTGATCTTCATTTCCCTGGGAATGCTAGAGTGTATTCAAAATTGCTTTATCAGTAACAGGAGCTAAGCATTCGAGGTCTAAGTGGCAGAAATTAAATGTTTCGTCATTAAAATTGTACCCGGGCGAAGTCGGGCCGGGTTGCTAGTATACAAATATTTTCCTCCTCAATTCCTTATCCTAGAATGTGCCACCATAAGTTGGTCCCCAGTTCCACTCCGATTGCAACGACTCTTCTGCAGAACTTTTAAATTTAGTGTCACCGTGTCAGTGTCATAGCTTATAGCATAATCATGTGGATTTTCTCGGGTGACTACCCAGCATATTGCTTAGACCTTTTTCGCGTTTGAGTCAGTGCTGGAATAAAAGTTTGATCGTCGGTTGGTTTGCGACTTAACCCTTGGACTTACACAACACAACTCATGTTAGGCTTTTCGTTTAGCTGGTATAACGAGAGCGAAAATCTTAACCCTCCCTACCATAGCAGTCATACCTCCCCAGCGTTGATGAAATAATAATTCCAAAACTATTTCTTACTACAGCTCAGGGAAACAGCATTCAACTTTTTCCAAAAAGAATTGGCTCCCTTTGCGCAGGAGATTGATAAAAATGACAACTTCAAGTGAGTTTTATTTATTTCTTACCACGAATACAGAGTCTAACGTTATTGATTTCTTTAGAGATCTTCGCGCATTCTGGCAGAAAATGGGAGCCTTGGGCTTTCACGGAATCACTGCTGAACCTGAATTCGGTGGCACTGGTGGCTCATACCTCGATCACTGCATTGTTATGGAGGAAATCTCAAGGTAATTGATCAAAACTCTTGGCTAGTATATTCCCACATGAATTCACTTTAAAGATTTACCCATAATTAACCTCATATATTGCATCTCTAATATTCGGATCAAATGTAAGATTTCGTGTTTGTTTTCGAATGATTTACGGTAATTAAATGGCTTTTTATTCGCCTTTAGAGCTGCTGGTGGCGTTGCTTTGTCTTATGGAGCACATTCCAATCTTTGCATCAATCAGCTTACTAAGAACGGAACAACCGAACAAAAGGAGAAATATTTGCCAAAGCTCTGCAGTGGCGAATACATCGGAGGACTAGCAATGTCTGAGCCTGGCTCAGGTAGTGATGTGGTCTCAATGAAGCTGCGTGCCGAGAAGAAGGGTGACTATTACGTGCTGAATGGTACCAAGTTCTGGATTACCAACGGATCGGATGCCGATGTTTTGATTGTTTACGCGAAAACCGGAAGTGGTAAGGACATTTCTAATAAAACGTTTAGAAAGACGTGATAAAATTCTTTCACTCTGTAGGTACCGACAAACATTCCATAACGGCATTTATTGTTGAAACCGCTTGGGAGGGCTTTAGTGTTGCACAAAAGTTGGATAAACTGGGCATGCGTGGTAGCAGTACCTGTGAATTGGTATTTCAAGATTTGAAGGTACCCGCCAAGAATGTGCTTGGAGCCGTCGACAAGGGTGTCTACGTGCTGATGTCTGGCTTGGACTTTGAACGTCTTGTATTAGCCGCTGGACCAGTCGGTCTTATGCAAGCTGCATGTGATATATCATTCGACTATGCACACACCCGTAAACAAAAGAATCAACTTATTGGAGAATTCCAATTGATGCAAGGAAAGATGGCCGATATGTACACCACTCTGAGCGCGTGTCGATCATACTTGTATAGCGTCGCCAGGGCCACAGATTTGGGACATAAGAGTGCTAAAGACTGTGCTGGTGTTATTTTGTACTGCGCTGAGAAGGCGACTCAAGTAGCTTTGGAATCTATTCAGATTTTGGGAGGAAATGGTTATATCAACGAGTATCCGACCGGAAGAATCATGAGAGACGCTAAACTTTATGAAATCGGAGCTGGAACTTCGGAAATTAGACGTTGGTTGATTGGCAGAGAACTGAATAAGGAATATGCCTAAACGGAATTGAGCTCATAGAACTATTTGCGTTTCTTATATATTTTTTAAGTAACATTGTGTGGACCAGTAAAGTGCATTTATCTACATCTATAAGGATAGGTTCATAATTTGTTAACAAAATATATTTTCTAAACTTTTAAAACTTTTACAATGCTTACAAATGTTGTGGTTTATTTTTATGTTAGGAAATCAATCTACCTTGGTGGCGATCGTATCTAGATCTATCACTTGCTATTCCAAAGCCATTCGACAGGGTTTGGAATAAAGCCCTTTTCTCGAAAATGCATTCCACTTTGGTGACATATGATGTCAAATCATTAGTAGACCTCTTGCTAAGATAAACCGTGTTGTCGGTCAATAAGAATATTACGTGGTGGTTCAATGTAATTCATAAGCTGGTGGCTTATCAGTGATTCCGTGACCTTACAAAAACGTGACAACTGAAATGTCATTGTAAAAAGCTTTGGGATAGATGATGTCGAATTCATATTTTTTTTTATAAACCATCAAAATTGTTTACTACCTTCGGCAGATCCTGGAAAACCGTTAGAAGTCCAAATCGATACCCGCCCCCTATTCATCGATTTCAAAGACGCAGACGTCAGCATTTATAGAGACGAACTATACAGAGCCATGTCTAGTTTTGGTATATCGCCCAAACTCGTCCGTTTGTGCAGGATGATGATGGATAATTCTCGCTGGTCGGAAACGACCTCATCGACACATTCGATACCAAAAAAGGATTTAGGTAAGTCGATGCACTGTCGGACTTCTTAAATCTGATTCTTGAGGGAATTGTGCAAAAATCCCGGCAAACACCAGGGGCACAGTCTTCCATAAATCGTGATATCATAGCCACGTTTGCTTTCATCCGCTTTTGATACGTTCCATGCTTTAGCGCCGTAGGGCAGGACTGGGATGATCAGGGTCTTATACAGGATCTCCTTAGTAATTCGAGTGAAGGCTTTACTACTAAATTGCCTTCTTAGCCCGAAGAAACAGCGGTTGGCAAGAGTAATTCTTCGTTTAGTTTCTGACGAGATGTTGTTGTCAGAGTTAATAGCGGAGCCGAGGTAGACAAAGTCCCGTACTACATCAAAGTTATATCTTTTTTATGGTGACGTTCTGTCCAATTCGTCGATGTTGTGAGTCCTTTCGTGTTGACAGCAATTACTCAGACTTACCCTCATTTACTGCTAAACCCATTTTTGCCTGTGTCTTCTCTATACTAGCAAACGTGGCTATGACATCACGTTGAGTCCTACCAATGATTATGAATTCTATACAGATGACGCACTCCATATAAGAAAAATTGTTCTATGTTTTTATTCTTGTTTTTCATGTGTTTTCATGCACACCGCCCACCAGTACCATGAAGCTACTGAGCAAAAGTTTCTGTTTTTGTTCTAAATGCGTCATCTGTATAGAATTCATAATCTTTGGCCCTACCAATGATGTCAATATCGTCGGCGAATGCTAGTAGTTGCCCTGTTTTTTGGAAAATTGTGCCTCTAATGGCGACATTGGGAGTTTTGCACAATCCTCTCAAGAATCAAATTAAAGAAGTCACGTGACAGCGCATCGCCTTGCCTAAATCCTTTTTTGGTATCGAATGTGTCGGTGAGGTCGTTTCCGACCCTGATGGAGCAGCGAGAATTCTCCATCGTCATTCTACACAAACGGACGAGTTTGGGCGATATACCAAAACTAGACATGGCTCTGTATAGTTCGTCTCTATAAATGCTGGCGTATGCCGATAAATAGGTGGTGGGTATCGATTCGGACACTTCTACCGAAGTGTGAAAATTTGATTGGTTGTGGACTTTCCTGGCCTAAAACCACAATGATAAGGGCCGATCTGGTTGTTGGTAAACGGTTTCAGGCGTTCACATATTACGGCAGATATGATCTTGTGGGCGATCTTTAGGAGACTTGTGCCTCTGTAGTTGGCTCAGTTTAGAGGGTCTCGAGGGCAAACGATGCTGAGGTTCCATTCTTCAGGCATACTTTCATCCGACCAAATGTGGCTTTTGAGTTGGTAGATGTTACTTACCAAGTCATCATCGCCAGCTTTATAAGCTCACCGGAAGGCCGTCATTTCCGGCGGGCTTATTAAGCTTGAGTTTAGATATTGCTATCCTCACTTCACTTAGGTCGGGTGGTTGGTAGTTTTCGCTGCCGTTGCCAATATTAAATGGTTCGTTCTGCCTGACAACGATATTATGTTCGTCATCACCGTTTAACAGTCTGCAGAAGTGGTTCTTCCATATCCTCAGCATCAACTGTGTCTCAACTATGATATTTCCTTGTTCATCTCGTCAAGATTCTATTCGAGCCTTGTACGTTTAAAGGCTGAACTATAATAGAAGCTGGTTGCGGACGACCACTTCCGCAACTGTGCGAACACATGCAATTTGTATTGTACGACAATAATAGCTTTTCGCTTCGATTCGTTTCAGTTTCACTAACGAAAAAGCGAATTGATTCGCTCTTTCTCTTTCTTTTGTTCTTTCATACACAAATTTTACATTGCATTTCAACAGCTGTGTACATTTAAATTTGTAAGTTCCTAAGCAACGAAATTTTGTTTTTATTGTTTGCAATTTCATTCTCAAAAGTCTATTATGGGCAACTTGAGTAATTGAGAGTACTGAAGAAAACTTAACTTAGAATTTTGACATTAGCTTCCGATTACTTCCGCCTATTATAGTTCAGCCTTAACACTTTGGTAAAACTTGTGAACATCGTTCCTGGAGTGGCACCTCTCGATATCCTCGATTGCGCGCTTTTCTTTTTCTTCTTTCTGAAAAGCTTGATTGATGTTAGCAAAATCCAATCTCTGCTAACAAATCCGCATAATAGTCGCTGTTTCGACTCACTACAGTACGGAAAATTGTTTGCTTTCGCATCCTATTGTATTTCCTGGATGGCAGAAATGTCTGCTCAGGGATTACACTAGTTGTTCCGCAACTGTTCTGCAATATACTGAGACTACACTTTGCTTTGGAAAATGGTATAAATAAACGCCAAACTTTGGTTAGATAAAATTTTATTTATTTTTCAGAAAAAATAAAAATATATATACGTGTATATAAATTATATATGTACATACAATTAAAAAAAATAAAATACATGTTAATTCTCTGCTTTATTGCAAATTATTTCTCATCATTATTATATTAAAAAAAAAACACTAAAAGCTTTTTTTTGGTTAATTTCCCCTAATAAAATAAAATTCTCGTAAACAAATTGTGTTTGTAAAAGAAAGAGAAACAACTAAAATACATCAATGCTTGGCAACATGTTGGCAAATCAATTTCATACGTCCGATTACATCCTAGTTTTGTGGTAGACGAAAACATAAAATAAATTCAAAATTTGGTAAAATCTCTTTTTTTGTGTTTGTGTGTGTTACAAATATATTTTTTTTTTGGTTTTATTATTCAAAGCACTTGTGGTGGAAGATTGTTTCTTTTTTTGTGGTGAATCTAGATTTTAGTCTACAAATGGTGGTAGTAAAGTAAAAAAAAAGATTTTGTAAGCACGCAGTTATGTTGTTAAAACAAAGAAGAGAAGGGGGCTAGTTGTCTGGCACTTGGTGAATATATTTTTCTTTTCTTTATTAGTTATGGTTAAAAGCTAAATGGTTTATATATTATTTATGTTTATATACTTTTTTTTAATTATAAAAAACGTTTTGAAAAATTTGTTTTTAAAGAAAACCTTGCTCTACTATTCTAATCTAAAACTGTGCTGTTCGGTCTTCTTTTCGGACCGCGACTCTGTGGTTGTGGTAAAGGTTTTTCGTTCCATTACACGCTGGGTCATTGAGGAGAGACGTTGGGATCCTTCATCGACAAGAGAGATCTTACCGCCATCGGAATTCAATGTGATTTGTGATAGACCCGCTTCCAATGGTTGGACATCGCTATTTTCTTCGTATTTTCTTGTTTCGTACCTGTGTGGCGGAATACATCGTTAGAAGGGAATGAGGAGAAATGCATTGAGTTGTGAACTTACCTTGAAGTATAACCCTCGTACTTCTGACCGGGATTGTATGCACCAGTTATTTGTACAACACCACCCTGTCCGAAGGTCTTATCGTGCAGGTCCTTGACGCACGCCTCCAGATTACTGGCGGGCTTCTTTGGCGAAGGCGGTGGTGGTGGCATTTTATCAACGTAGGTGTTCTTTATTGTCGACGCAGATGTTAGGGTTTCAAAAGACTGATTATTAATTGGCGAAGATGCACTGACTGGTGAGGCAATTCGCGCTCCCGGATAGGGTCGCGGAATTGCGTTAGCTGTTAGCTTGGGATTAGGCCTGTATGTGGTTGTGTTACTGGTGATGGTAGCTGATTGTAGGGGCGGTGGTGGGGGTGGGAAGTTTTCACTTTGGTTAAATGTGGGTGATACCGCTTCCGGATGGTGGAAGTGCTGAGGGGTTTGTTGGAAAGTGTAGTGAGATTTGGCGGTTTGATAGTAGCTCGGAGATGATGGTGCATCAGTATACCCTGACCGGTTAAGTGTCTGTTAGATTTGAATTAAACAAAATTACGTGAGTTTAGTGAGTTGATTAGAAATAGCAAGTTTCAAGTTCTTACATTGTTTTGACTCTGCAAGGTACCGTATGTCGCCGTATGGTATTCCGAGTCACTCTCGTCGGTGGTGAAACCTAGATTGTTCTTTCGAGACCTCGCTTGTCGAATGCGTACCAATTTGGTGCGTGCTTCTTCGAGTTGCTTCTCCATACGAAGAACGTCCGAACGGGCGTTGATTTCCTGTGCCATTCCATCGACCATACTCGTGTTGATTTTCAGTGTGTGCTCTTCCTCGGCGTCGAGACCTTGTTGTGCTGCACGTACCAGATTGTCGGTGGATTTGATTACTGCATTGCCAGCCGCTTGTAACCGCCTGCCAGCTTCTGAATTTGGATTCGATTTGACCTTGCAAGCAATAAGCAGTTGAGCAGTGGATGCCGCAACTTGTTTCGCCGTTGAAATGAGCATAACTTCAGTACCCACACCGCGAACCAAGTTCTGAGCGGCCTCCACCAAACTGTGGGTTGCAGCGGCTACCAAACGCGCCGCCGAAATTAAACCCTCAGACCATTGTCCGTCGTCCGATGAGGTCAGTGGAGTGCGTGCCACCTTACCCTGATCGATGAGCTCCCTCTGAGCTGCATTGGCTGCGCGCACCAAGGCAGACGATGCTGCCATGATACCCTTTGCCGCTTCCAGAATCATCTCGTCGAATTTCATGTTCTCGTCGAGTTCCAACTGCAAAAACATACAGAAACAGAGACAATTAGTGATGTCCCAAACTGAGGGGTTGTTGTTAAATGAAAGCAAGGGTAATTTACATGTTAAAGGTTATGTTACAGGCATGTTTTGGTTAGAAAAGCAGAAGAAGGTTAATAATCACAGTAATAATATGTTTGATTCCTGGGTGAATATGTTAATTACAACCAAGAATATCAAACATATCTGACTGGAACTATTTGTGTTAAAGCATTCCATCATATAGCGCTGTTAATTTGTTTTATATATAGCACCCATCACCACATTGACTTGAATTAAATTTGTTATGAGACACATTCACCACATTATACATTTTTTTTTTAAACAAGTTAATCCCCACTTTGGCTTACCTTAACATCAGGCTGTCGTCGAGGTCTCAAACTGGCCAGTTTCTTCGCTGCAGCATCAATAGAGGCTGCTGCACCGAGCAACTCATTCTCGGCGATTACAGTCGGATCTTCAGGGTCAATCCAATCGGAGCCCTTTAGCAACCTTGCCATTGCAACTAGATCAGTTACACACTTGGCTACACGACGAGACAAATGCATTCGCTCGTCAGCTGAGCAGTTACGAAGAATTCCATTTAGCAGCTCCCTATATGAATCTCCTACCGCTGCGCCAGCTTCCAGTGTCCTAACACGCAACTCACTAGTTTCAGCGCAATTCCATGCGACCGTACGACAAACCAACAGCATTTCCGATATCGCTCGTCGTCCCAGATTTGCAGCGGCAACAATGTCCACTTGGAGATTGGATGCTCCGGCGGCAACTGCCTTCGCTGTTGCCAAAGTGACATTCTTTGTCACACGAATTAAGTCTTCCGGCGAGCACTGTGGTGTTCCTGGTGGTGGTGGTGCTTGCATTGCCTACAACGAGAAGAGAGGTGGTCAATTAATTTGTTTATTATTTGGGTAGCAAATACTTACTCGAATCTCCTGTGAAATGGCTTCAGTAGTGGCTTCCATTGCACGGGTGCCGCGGGTGTGTTCATCTTCGACAGCTTTCACTGTCTTTAGCAGTGAGGATACATTTAAAACCATTACCTAGGGAGATTATGCAGAAATAGAGGGTAAGACGATGGGATACAGATTTTGTTTTCATTGATAGGTTTGAAAGTGAGTGATGATTGCTTTTTTTTACATTTTATTTTATTTTTTGCTTGAAGTGATAATTGTACAATTTTTCTTTTTTATTTTAGAGGAGAGATTTGAAAAAAAAAAACTGGTTATGGCACTTGCAAGTAATATTGTGAATACTGAAGATAATATTTATGAATGAGTGGGAATAATGATTGTTACAGAATAATACGTACGTTTGCTTAATACTTTGAGAAGTAGGTGCAATGAGGGGACGGTGATTTTAATTTTATTTTTAATTTTAATGATGAAAGCATTTCCCACGATATGTTGCATACAGATTTGGTAGAGGAGTTGGTAAATCTAATTTTGTTGAATGATCTCTTTAAATTGATTGGTGGGCGAGTGAGGAGTAACAAGAAATCTCGTTCAGTAATTGAAAGCAATACCATGACACGTTATTTTCTGTCGCTGTATACTCGTGAATCGATTTGTTCTATTTTGATGTGCAATTGGGAATGTTGTCGGAGGTGAATTTAGCATTGAAGACCGATTAAACCCTACGTTTTTTTTTTGAAACTGTGCCCACTGTAATTGATTTACAAAAGGTCAGATGAAATTAAGGTGGAAAGGGGTCCAATCAACCGAGTATACGAACTCAGACAGATCAGTCAAATTTAATTATTTATTAAACCGAATGCTAATATTTGTTAAAGTTTTTAAATCAATTCTAAACCACAGTCACAAAAGTCTACATAAAAGACACAATTCTCCACAGATGACTAATGAAACCAGCGGTCTTCGAAAGCATGTACACATAGACAACCATTTAGGTACGCTTGTAAATGAAAATACAAAGATACATAGTGTTAAGAACAACGGACAACATCGACGTCTTGTGATTCAGATCTATTCATCCAACAATCTGGTAAAAGCAAAAACACTTTCAGCATGTGGCAGATCGAAATAGAAATGAGTTGGAGAGATCATTTGATCCCACAAACTGTATCTTAGTAGAAATCATTAAATACCACTTCAAATGAAAGAAGTTGCAGTAATGACCTAGGACCTTTGGAAAAACTGAATTTTTGTCATTCATAGCTTATTCGAACTAACTTCTTTGAATGATTGAGGTGATTGAAACTTTTTTGACATGCATAAAAGTGCAAGTGCAAAGTTACTCATTAGTAAAATATGATTGAAGAAATGCTCCATTAATAACAAGATCATATCAGCCCTATCGAGGTAACTGCTAATCTTAAAGGAATTGAAAGTCACCTAGGAATCAGTCGGTAGTAAATGATTGTCGATAAATGTACCTCATACACACTTGCTATTCGTTATCATTTCAAAGAGGAGCTCTGATTGGACGTGACAAGGAACCCCAGAGGAATCGAATGGAATTGAAGAATATCCCGATCAAAGTTAAGCCAGCAAACTTTTTGTTTGCTGTCGCAGCTGAAACTATCACCCCAATCTGTATGTTTGGTAGTATGATAAGATTACACAATTTTCGAATTGATATACAAAGCTGCTGCTAACAGAAAAGGACGACACGAGCACGAAGATTATGCTAATCAAAACCCTCGTCCTTATTTGTGAGTGCTAAGAGTTATGGGGCAACGTAGATAGATAGATTGCATGATTTTAGCGTCTTTAATGTGACAGCAGCACACCAACTCGAAGAATTTACAATTCAAGGAAAATGTGCAAAGATAAAGGCGTAAAGAAAGCCCGACCAGTTTGACAAGGGCATAGAAATAACGGGATAAGCCGTCTTAGAGAATATTCAGAGATTAGCTTGCGTAGGCCTGTGGGTGTTCGCCAATTCATCAATAAAATAGGACCTAATAGTGAAAGATATGACTTTATGTGCTCTGATGTCTATGTGTGTATTTCTCCCAATATTCGAAATGTTGATGCTAGTATTCGATTAGTCTAGAAACAGTAGCTAAACAGACTTTCAAAACACACTATAAAACCACTTGTTTTATGTCCCAAAGAAGATCAGCTTGTGGGTATATCAAAGAGCCCCATAGACTTCTCCGTATTCGCCAGCTCATCGAATCGTCGACAGCCCAATAAACCTGTGCTATCAATATTCCAATAGTGCAGATCGGTCTTCACCAATGATACAAACATATAGACTATTAAAACCCACAGGATATGGGTTTAATTTATCCAGTTTTACTTACTAATGGCCACTTGCACGAACGCATTTATTAAACTAACGAGTAGTAGCCCAACTTTCCAGACATTTTCTGGTGAAATTCGTTCGTGCAAGTGGCCCTAATTGATCCATTTTCTAGACAGCAATAGTTTACACATAACATACTCTCCAAAGCTCTGCCAAATTTACAACAACAAACGGTGGGAAATGCATTTATACAAAAAGCTAAATATTATTTCAACAAACCATGACAACCAGAAACAGATATCACCTACTTCCCTCACAAATGCAACAAGTTACAAGCTAAACACAACTTAATACTACCATGTAGATGTAAATGATTAAATCTAAAAAAAAATTATATATATACGCGCATAATTAAATTGCATAGAGAGTATAAAAGTAAGCCAATGTATTTATTCTTTTATCTATATTATTAGAGAGTGGTCATATTTTAAAATCCATTGATGCACGCTTGCTACTTGTTAGTGCCAGATAGGCACACATCCCTAAGCATCTGTTTGGAAAGGAAAACAAGAGAACAAATTTTACTTTATTTACTGTCGTAGATATCTGGATATCTTTGGAGTTCGATTCAATTGACAAGGAGAGAAAGAAAAAGAGAGAGGATAGCAAGAAAAGGAGTGAAGGCAAAGTAAGATTTAGATTTACAGGACAGCCAGCGACACCAGGGATGCGATATAAAGTGCAATCTTTAGTATTAATAAAAAAAAATAACAACATACTGTAGGATTCATCTTTGGTCCTCTCGTTATGTTTGGGTTAGAGGAATTGTTTTACCAGTTCTGCGAGTTTTACAAATTAATAAAAATACATAAACATACGTTTTTGGTTCTACGCTAGAGTAGGTGTAGAGGAAATGTACAGGTTTACAACATCGATAGCAAAAAGTCCGGGGATGCATCTTAATAACAATATGAATACGAGTAAATAGGCGAGCAAAGCTTGTATGTTTGGCTTTTTAACAGTTTTGTATGCTTAGGGGCTATGAAAAGTGTGTTGGATTAGGTGGTATGTGTGTACATTTAGCGGTTGTTTAGTGTGGAGTGTGTGACCATCAGCTCTTGTAATTAGCGCGTTTGTTTGATTATAAGTGCCATATCCATTACAAAGTAAGTTAAAACGAGAGAGCGGTCTGTTCATGACGAAGAACACCACTACCATTACATCAGTTATGATACTCTATGTTCACGAACAGACCAAATGTCCTTAGGTTTGTAATACTCTCGGTGTCCTCTCCACTTGTGTGGGGGACATGTGTTAAAGAAGCGATAATACAAATTATTAATAAACTTTTGATTGATTTACTCGCTTGCAACAAGAGGGTGAAAAGCGATGCGTAAAGTACAAGTCCGAGATGGACAAATATACTATCCACACTATACTTGCCGCAACTGCCACAGTCGAGCAAATCCCACTTGGTTATGAATTAAAAAACCAATTACCATATAAAATATTTATCTGTTGTGTTATAATGACTTTCAACATTGTTATATGTATATGATTTTTTTTTTTTGATTTCGTGAAACAACATCTATGATAAGAAGAAGCAACAAATTTCAACTGATACTCCAATGACTGAATGGAATGAATGGACTAAATAAAGATGAATAAGCCTCGCTTACCTTGGCGCTTTCTTTGAGTCCCTCCATTGTTGGATCGTGAATTGGTTTGCCAGAAGCCAATTTCGTTGCATTGATCAGGTCGCCCAAAGCTGAGGCGACATCCTTAACAGCATTGATTACCATTACCTGTGAGTCGGGTTGAGCAGCTCCTAGCGAGCATGCCCCACGTTTAACTGCTTCCGCTAATTGTACTGCAAAGAGAATAAGCCACGTCACTTCAAACGACCGAACTACCTACTGAAGTCAACTTACAAATAGTGGTAACAGCATTTTGTGCAGCGGAAGCGAGTTGATCTTGTGTGCCAGCAGCACCAGCCACAAGTACCTTGGTGTCCTCGACTAGAGCCTTGGCAGTTTGAAGAATATGTTCACGGTGATCGGCAAAAGCGCCATCCCCATCCGATTGGAGGGTACCCGCAGTGGCGAACATAATTGTCGTGTCCAAGTCACCGATTATTCCCGACACGGTATGTGCAGCATTTATACACGCCTGTGTACCTCTGGAGCCGGCCTGTAGAGCAGCCAAAACCTGAGCTACCTTCTCGGAAACATCACGTGCATTGCGGGAAATATCATTTTGACCGGATGGATCGTTGGGGCGTACCCCGGCAGTGGATTGAATAATTTGGCTAACCGAACGTCCCAAGTCGATGACGGTTGATCGAATTCGCACTGCGACCTCAGGGGAAGTGGTGGTTGTCGATGCACCTACAGAGTCTTGCGTTATCTGAGTGTAGTGCTGTGCCATGTCGACACCTAGTGGGGGCAGTTTGCTTGGATCGAAACCGGCCTTTGCATTCATTTCGTTGGCAAGGCGAGCGATCTCCTTGGCGCTCTGCACCATTCTAGTTTGATAGTCGACAAACGAATCGCTAAATGAGGCGTTAAGTAGGCTCTGTCTCTTATCGGTGAGACGAGTTATAGCCCGATTGACTTGCTCCATTAGACCGGTGACTACGCCACTCTCAGCGGAAATCTTCTCCACAGTCTGGGCGAGTTCTTGGATTGCCTCTTGGGTGCTCTCAATTGATTCGTCCAAACGGGGGTGGGCATGTGTGGCACGAGGATTTCCAGCCGACTCTTTCGCAGCCTGTACCAACTGAGTTGCGCTCTCTACAACAGATTTGGTTTGGTTGATTAGACTCATCTGCTGACTTGAATGCACGATGTGTGTGCAAGCGCCGATGGCGCCGTTTACCATTGGCACTACATAGCGAGAGATTTCTCCAACAGCGTGGCCGAGCTTCTCAGCGTTGTTCTTACCAGCCATGCGAATTGGTTCCAATTTGTCACGTAATTCGGCGGCTGCGTTCAAAGTTTGACTGCTGAAGCCCTGCAGATTGTTGTCACGCCGCTGGGCAAGGCCTTGGGCATTGACCGCCAACCCACAGCTGTCCAATTCGCGGGTACAAGTTCCGAGAGTGTGCAACACTTGATCGCATTGCGCCTGACCAGGGGCCTTATCACGAATGTTGTCTACTAGTCGTTTGACACTCTCAGACACCTTAGTGCTGTGCATTGAGAGTTGCTGCCATACTGGTGGATCATCTGGGGTGAGAGCCAACGATTTGGCTGCCTTAACCATTTCGACAACACCATCGATGACTCCACGTCCGGCATTCAAAACTGGTTCCTGAGCCTTGCGTCCTTCTGCTGAAATCTTAGCTGGCACAGGAACAAATTCTGGACTCGAAGCGTACTGACGCACAGCCTTCACCGCGTCCAACAACGGTTCGACAAAACGTTGTCTTGACGGCACCGTGTGATCGTCTTCGATTCCCTTGACTTCCTCAACCAAATTTGATGTAGCGCCGGCGACATGCTTGGCTCCGACAATGAATTCATTCTTCGCCACGGGATTGTTGGTGTTCATGCTGGCCTGACGGCAAATTGAGCACAAGTAGCTGGTGTGCTTGGCTACTCCGGTAAGAGCGGAGATCTTTTGCTGCTTCGTTGACTTTGGACTGCTTACGATATCACAGAACTGAACGATTCCTTGGTAGGCCCAGTTCAGCTGAGCCTGATCGATTATTCCTGGACGTCCAGCGACACTGCTTGGATGGGAAACTCCAATCAGATATGCTGCCTGCGCTGATGACTCAATCAAACCGTGAATAGACTCGGACACGTTGTTGACCGACGAGCCGAACTCGACGTGATTCGATTGCTTGGCGTTGTTGATCATCTCCGAGATGGCATACCCGAGGTTCCTGGACTTTCCGGTCGCTGTTTCAACACATTCAAAGTACCCCTGATCGGTTATAGCTTCATGTGGATACTCCAGGAGAACCCTCAAAGATTCAATATTGCGCATCGCATTGTCGCATTCCTTTTGTCCGGGAGCGGATGATGTGCTGACATCCACTAACTGGTTGATGCTCTCCATGACACTCCTGGCAGCGGCGTTCAGCAGATTCTTTGAGTTAGGCTGACCTGGATCAGCGGCTATTGTTTTGGCAGATGACAGCAGCGAACACGATTGTGTGGACACGTGACGCAAGCAATCCATCATCTGGGAGCGTACAGCATCGTCTGGTGTCTGTCCAGCCATTTCCATTGCCACCGACAGAAGATCTTTGTAGTTGTTGGCGAACACCTGGCTTGTACTGGCCAACTGAGCTGGACTGGCATACGAATGGACGATTTGGCCACCGGAGGAGCTAAGACGTTCAGCGACATGTTTCAATTCGGTCTGGAGCTGATTGTAGTTGCGGGTCGAAGGGGGGAACTCGTTCATTGAGAGAATCTCACTCAGTTCACTAACGTTCTTAAGGGCGTTGTCGACCTCCCTTTGTCCGGGAATGCAATCGAGCGTCTTTGACAACGCTCCGGTGACTTCGCGTCCAGCTTGGGTGAGCGCGCCAGGCTCTCCAATGTTCTGCAACGTCTTTTGGGCTTCTTCGATAAGACGGACCGAGTTGAGGACAACTTCATCAGCTGAATCGATGACGACCGGGTTGTTTGTGGTGGCAGCGACTCCATGAACACTCTTGGTAAAGTCACCCAAGGCCAGAGCGGTATCACGACCAGCAACGCCGGCATACATCCGTTGACCATGTGAAACTGCAGAAAGAAGTTGACTCAAAGCTATTCCAACGTTTTTAGCCGATTTGCTCAACTGTTGGGCCGTGTTTTCCACTGTCTCACCTGGCAATGGGCGAAGGGAGCCAGTCTGAGCTGCTTGTCTTGTGTCGTCCAAAACATTTCGCAAGTTCTTAACTGCCTCAAGTGCCGATTCAAGTTCCTGGCCACCGCAGGCTTCACGTGCGCGCTGAGCAGCTGAATTCAACTCGTGTACAGTTTGTCCCAAATGCAAGGCGCTCTTTGAAAGTTGCTGTGCCGATGGGATATCGTTGACTGTCGGCTGTAAGGCACGTGCCGAACTGGACAGTTGAATAGCTGGTTCAATGAACTGCTCTGCTGCTTCTATCAGGTTCAACTGGGCATTAGCGTCATCCGGACTGGTTCTGGTAGTTTTCACCGACGTGACCAACCTCGGGATAGTATCGGCCGCTCGCTTACAATCCAACAACAACGACTGTTTTGTTTGTTGGTCATCGCTGTGCTGGACGGCGTTTTGTGCAGCTGAGATGCACTGTGTTGCAGCGGTAGCTGCCTGCTTTGAACAATAGTCAAGTCGATTGATTAGACCGCGCTTCATAGCCGGCGTATTAGCCTTTGTGGTGGTGATCTCACGAAGTTCTTCTGCTGCCCGTCTCAAATTGTCTTGATTGTCCGAATCGTGTGGGTTTCCAGCGCATAAACGAGCTGCTTCCACTAGTTTTGCTGTGGCGTCAGCCAACTGCTTGGCTGCTGACAGCAAACGTCTTTGCAGTTCAGAGTCATGTTGCTGTTCTGCCTCGCCTTTGATGCTCTGAATGAGTTGAGCTGTTGCTTGTCCCAGAACCTTTGCATGGCGAACCATCTCTTGAGGGTCGGTGGAGGACACAAGAATATCTGTTCCAATGATGACACTCTCTACCGGGGTCATTTCCTGCGATAATCGGTTGGCATGCTCCCGAGCACTCAGCTTGACGTGGTCCAAGAGATCGGCCAAGCTACGGGATACATCCCTGGCAGCGTTTAACAGATCTCCCTTCAGCTTTTGATCGTCTGTCGCTTCGTTGCAGACCTCACACAAGTTATTCACTGCCTTGGCTACATTTCTCGCTGCCAATTCAAGTTGTTCGCGACAATCGGCATTGTGCAACGTGGGAGCGATAACCTTAGTGCAAGCGACCAGTTGACTTGTGGCCAACGCGCACTGACTAGCCGCTCCGATGACCTTATTTCTTGTCTCCTCATCCTCACAGTTTGATGCAATTGATTTGGCACGCATCACTAGTGCAGCAGTGGTGTTTGCCACCGCTTTGGCCAAAGCCAATAGCATGTCCTGTAAGTCAGTATCTTCAGGGGGTTCCTCCTCGATTGTGCTTAGCACATGAGTTGTAGCCTCCCCTACGCGACTGGCAGCATTTATCAAATTCTGTGGAGGTTCCTTGTTCTCCGGTTCAGCCGCCTTCAACAAATCACTGAATGCAGTGCACAGGTTACGTGCAGCCTCCAAAAGACGATCGCCACCGCTATCATCTTCCATCAGTGCAGCAATCAAGCGAACTTCTTTTGTCACCTCAGGGATGGTTTGAGCAATCTGTGACACAGATGCTGATATCGCCTCGGTGTCAACCTCATCTGGTTGCGTCGCGGTGATAATTTGCGCAGTGGCAGCACTCATTGTAGACATGTGACTGGTAACGGCTTGCTTCGAGGTGTCAAGCGTATTCTCACGCCATTCGATTGACCGCTTGTCGGTACCCAACTCTTGGATAGACGCCTACAGATCATAAGTCATTTAGTAAATCTATCTGCCTACCGTCTTTAATTAGCACTTACCTTTGTCTTGAGGTCTTCATCGGCTCGGGATAGAATATCTTGACCGGCGGTGATATATGTCAGCAGAGCTCGCTGAGGTTCCGTCAGATTCACCGAACTGATTCGAATTTCTTTTGTCTGCAAGAAGGTAAGATATGCAAAATGTAATGGACTGCCTTAGTGAGACGACTTGTAAGATAAACCCCTTAAAGGACCAAGAGTTTGTTTAACAAAACAGAAAACGAAATTCAAAGAACAAAGGAAAATCAACTGAAGATGTGGATAATTGGTAAAACAATGGTCGTTAAAGGGTTTTCAATTACTGGATACGAGGCCAGAGCAGCAATGAAGAAAAATTAATTCAAAAGTTCATGTTAGCCGCTGAATTGCATCAAGATTCAAAAAATTTGTATTCAGCAAGTGTGTGTTCATGTGCAAATGTAGGATGTGCTCGATTATATTGCAAAATAAATGTCTAAACAATGCAAACAACTACTACAATGTGCAGGTTGGTATATGCGTTGATGTGTCGATGGAAATATTTTGAAATTCACAAATGTAGATGAGCCAATGGTGTTCACAAGTTGTGGTAGTGAATAGAAGCATCTAGTTGTGGATGTGTTTTGTTGTCTGAAGCTTTGCTGAATGGGTACTCAGCGCTTTAATTTTTCTTTTAGACCAAATTAATTTTTTGCCATTTTTAATGAATTTTTCGATTCAACAGAACTTTGTGGATGGGGAATTTTGTAAATAAGGCACGGTTCGGGACCATGTGCCTGGAAGCGACTCAAATCAATAACTACTGTGATAATATTGCTTTGTGGTCTATAAGCGAATCAACCGAGGATCCAGTTAAGTGCAGGGGTTATGATCCTTCAATCCAGATCATAACCCCATCCATTAACTAGGAAAGTAAGAACTACATAGCATCTATCTCTTGCTACTTTCCACCGACAACATAGTACAAGTAAAACAAAATAAACTAAATATACATAGACTAGAGAAATAAAAAGAATTAAACTCACCGTTGGCGGCTGATGAGCAAGATTAACCTGCCCAACAAATGCACCATATTGCATGGATTGCATTTCACCTTGTGTATATGGCTTTTCGCCTGCGGTTTATTCGGTGAAGAAGATTACATTTCAATCAAAAACATACAAAATATAGTTGGAAACAAAAAATAAAAAAAGAGAAAAAAATATCAAATTAAAGCAAACTAAATATACAACAAAATAAAAACAGAAAAACGTAAAAAAGCTCGATATTTACAACCTCAGATAGCTGACAAGTGAATACATACCGTCATAGGCTCGCATTACGCCCGGTTGAGCCAACGACTCTGTGTTGACCTTGCCCACGCGGCTCGTTTCGTGTTGAAGGAATGTTGCCCTAAAAAGAACACCCAACAAAAAGTTTTTTTTTTTATGATCCACCTCTAAACTTGTTTAATTTGAAACTCACTTTGATGGAGCGACAGATTCTTCCACCATGGTTGACCCCTCATCACCCTCGATGCCGAAATGATCCTTTGTCTGTTTCTTCTTGAGGATGATGTCAATATAGCCAGCAATGAGTTGAACTATCTGTTCGGCTTCAGTTGTTTGCACTGAGTAATACTGATTAGCGTAATCACCAAAATCAAGGGTGAACGTATTGGGGGAAGCACCCCATCTACGAACGGTTGTCAGTGGCCAGGTAACCAAAATCTCTTTTGTTCGCTCATCCAAACGAAGTACCGAATCCTTGGTAACGCCAAGTAGACGTGGCACAAGTTTATTCTTGCCATTCATCTTTTCTTTGACCAAGAAGAATGTGACACCGTAGGTGGGCAGTTCACGTGCAGTCTTGGTGTACAAAACTTTGGCATCGATTTCGGACAAATCGACATGGTTGCGATGTTCGGCAAAAACTTTCTTTTCAATACCTTTAACACGAACATATGACTGTGGCAGGAAGTCTTTCAAACTGAAATGGAAGAAGGGATTTTTGTTGTTAAAAAAAGGGTCACAATGGAATGGGGATTTAATGGAGAGATCGAATTGCTAAGCTGTTACAACAGAGGCATCTAAATTTCAGTACTCACTCCAAGAATCCTGGTTTGTGTTTCGATTCGTTGTGTGGCCCGAACTGGATGTGGACTTGAATTCCAGCAAATTCACAAGCTGTTGAAAAATAAACTCATTAATGTTGAGCTATTAACACACTCCCACCTCCCCTCTTTGCATACCTTTATCTTGTGTAACTGGATGTGTCCCATCTAGAATGGCATCTCTTGCTTGCACGTACAACAAATTCAACTGCACGGGATCCCTCGAATCGATGTTCTGATCGGAGAAGAAAAACTTTCGACGCAGTAGCACTGTTTCCGATTCATCGATGCCTTGCTCTCGAAGAGTTTTTCCAACATCAACCCAATTGACTTTTTTACAAAAAATAAAACATTATGACAATCTCTTCAGAAGGTTGCAAATCTCAAATCCAAACTCACTTTCATCATCAGTTTTGAGTTTCTTGCGCAAACTCTCCATCTTGGCATCGCGATCCTTTTCGGTGAATTTTCTCTTCAACGTGAGCGTTCCGAATTTGTTGTCGGGTAGATTTTCATTTTGTGATTCAGACTCTTCGCGCACCAGACCGTACTCCTCGTGATTGGTTATACCGATTTTCGTGCAGATAACAACCATCAACTGGGACACGGGCTGCGAGTCGTCCACAAGAATTGTCTTAACAGCACCATCCAACATTCGGACGCGTAGAGTTCGCAATTTACGGCGATACTCGAGCACGTCGAGATTGTGCAAGATGTAATAACCTAGGGTGCGTCCAGCTTCCAACCATACACCCTGTTGGTTTTGTTCGTCCGATAAAAATAATCCATATTCGCTTGCTGTAAAGAGATGTTATTGAGTGTGTAAAGGTCAAAATTGAGTCTTATTCAGGTGTTTTGAGATTTGAGCGAGAGTAAGGACATTTTGGTTACTTTTGGGCCGTTTAATGTGCTCATTCACTGTCGTTCTGGATTGGATGTAAATGGTCAAAGAGTTAGAGGAAAGCAAGTGATTTTAGGCACTTCTTTCAATAGGAATTTTCTTATTCAAGTGGGTAGGTCTTTATATGTTGCCTGAAGATAGATAACATTGAATTATTGAAAATTTCATCTGGAAACACGGGTTTGTTGGTGCAGTGGTTCAAATGATAGTGCGTTGATCTACTGAGCATGAAATCCCTGTTTTGATCCCATCAGTAACAACACCCTACTTTGTACATCGGTTTACATCTTCTGAATTTCTTACAAACATCCACATTTGTATGGATGTGACAAGCTTTCGAAATTTTTATGTTTGGAATCAGTCATTTGAGCTTTTCCATTTTTTTTCTAAGTTTTGCAAAAGACTTAACACTTTTACAAACAAATCCAAAAAACCTAGGTTTGGGACGTTTTATGAACCGTGTAGCAATGTTTTTCGTTTTTTTTCTAAGTTTTGCCAGCGACTTGACCAGTTAGAGAAACAAAAAGAACTGATGGATGAAATACTTTACTGTTTGACAAATTTAAACTCACTTTGCACAAAAATATGATAACCAACTAAGACTTCGATCAAAACCGATATCTGGATTTTACTTTCTTTTTAAGAGGCAACCTTGCTTGACGAAAGCCGAGACCGAACTGAATGTTTGATTGCCAAAATCTACAATCGTTGACTATATTCAAGCGCGGAGGATGCGCAGATGAGGTTTATTGCCACCTCATTCCAAGGGGTGGGTTTTTTTTTCAGGAGCAGAAAACATGTGCGCAAGCTCTGTTCTAAGGATAGAGAAAGGTTAGTTATCAGTCAAACATTGGTTTTATATTTGTTATCACATGTATCCTAGCATAAGCATAGTGGTTGTGACTTAACGGAGATGAGGAGGAGAGATTATTGAGGGTTAGCAAACATCAACAATTTTTTTAGGAATCTTTATAAAATGTGAAATAGTTTAAACACATACCAATAGATGTCGTTGTTTAAATTGCAACGTGTTGACATCTTACTTGACTTAAGAGCAAACTCAGGCTCAACGCGAATGATACATTACCAAATATTAAAAACAAATAAAGAGACTCTTTCGAGGACTAATATACCAAGTAACTCGGTATGTCTGATAAATAAAACCAAATAGTTTCACCATAGTTCAATAGATGGCGCTGTTTTTCTTTCAACGATTACAAGGCAAAAGTAAATTATTAAAACATTAAGAACAAATATACAAACGCATTCGGGACCTATCTTCCAAAAAAGTTTGTGGGTATGATAACTTAAGCAAACAAATTCAACTGGAGCTCAATAGATGGCGCTGCTAATCTTTCAACGTATTGATTACAAAAGAAGGGTAAGTTATTCAAACATTTATAAGAAATAAATAAACTTATTCGATAACTATCTACTAATGATTTTCAAGGGTCTGATAAATAAACCAAAATAGTTTAATCAGAATTAAATAGATGGCGTTGTTCACAGTTGATTATTTTGATTATCTACACACTTAGCAAACATTTGTAAACAGAATCAAACGAGTGTTTTGTAAAAATGAACATTGGCAAAACTTAAGGTGACTTGGACCCACTTATAGGGACTTCCTGTTTGATTTGATGCAGTTTAGCATCGGTTAGTTGAATCAATACGTTGGTGCAAGTTTTGCCAAAGACTTTTTAACAACAAATTTAAAAACAGAAGATTTACCAGCGACTTGGCGACCATACAACGAATGGAATCAATATTTTACTTTTTGATAAATTTACACTCACTTTTTGTCCACAAAAATGTGATAACCAACTAAGCCTTAAATTGACACTGCGATCTGAGTTTATTTTATTTTTAAGAGGCAACCTCGCTTTACGAAAGCCAGGGACAGACTGGATATTTGACTGTCAGTATCTTCAATTCTTATAAACACTTTGTTTAGCAACGAGAATTGACCAAGGTCTGGCGCAGAGATAACAGTAGTTTAAGTGGAGTTTAATAGATGGCGTTGTATCACAAGTTTTGCCAAAGACTTTTTACCAATAAATTTCAAAACAGAAGTTTGGTCAGAGACTTGTTGTAATGTTTTGTTTTTTTCTATGTTTTGCAAACTATTTGACAAGTCAGAGAAACAAATACAACGAATGGAATCAATACTTCACTGTTCGATAAATTTACAATCACTTTTTGTCCACAAAAATATGATAACCAGATCGAGATCTGAATTTATTTTCTGTAAGAGGCAACCTCGCTTGACGAAAGCCGAGGACAAACTAAATGTTTAATTGCTAAAATCTTCTATTCTTATAAACACTTTTTGTTTAACAACTTTAAGCGTCATATACAAAGAGATTGACCAAAGTCTGGCGCAGAGATAGTAGTTCAAGTCGCGTTTAATAGATGGCGTTGTATCACAAAACTATCTTTGTTGCCACTTGAATGAAGTGCTAGTTCATAAGATTTTTATTAACAAATATAGTTTGATAGAAGACGAAGAAAACCAATACAACTGGCCAACAGATGGCGCTGTTAAGCATCCATCTGTTTTTATATAACTGTTATGTTTATAAACTTGGATATATTTGATTTGGAGAGACAGTCCACAACTACATTAGGATTTTTTGCAAAAAAAATCGGAATTGATAGATTATTACAGATGCTTTCAAAAAGATGAGTTATATGATAAGGAAATGCCATGATGAGGTGGGGATGTAGAATTAAAAGACTTCTCCAGTATATGAAGATTTTCGAGTTCAAGTCACTCATGTTGAACCAAAAGCAAACGCAAACATTAAAGGATTTATTCACTAACATGAAAGAGCCAAAGTGACACAATCACGTTCAATATAACGATTTATGTACTTACAAACAGATGGTAAACAATTAGATTAGGGAAATACTACGTTAAATATAGAAAGCCCAATTGTAGTGCATACATGATGAAACTTAGTCTATAGAATTAGGGACTTTAGAATTGCTGATGAAATAAAAACACAAACTAGCAAACGTTTAAAGGCTACACAAATCCATCGCAACTAAATGGCTCTTAAATCTGACCCCACTTCAACGCTTCCGTCTCTCGGTTTCGATAGGATTAACTCTTCACTTTCACAGATTAAAGTCGATTAAACCATCTCATTTCTCATGACACTTCTTTTCACCATCACTTCGGCCAAAACCCCCGACTTAACGAAAAAAATCCCACACAATCACTAACAAACTTAACTTCAAAGACGACCAAATATTACACAAAGGCATAGTCCTTACTCTCTCGCCCTCTCTTATTCTGGATTGGTTTAATACTTACGCTGTCCTTGTACAGCATCGGCAAATTTATCACGAATTATTTTACATGCATCAAATACTGTCGTATTTGGCTGGAATTGTATGGTCTTTGTTACGCGGCCTCCTTCGAGACTTATGCGTAAAGACAGCGTCGACATTGTTTATATATCTGAAAGGCACTGCAAATAGAAAAAAAAAGAACAACGTTTTAGATTATGAAAACAAAATCAAAATTTAAAATTATGCTCGATAGATATTTTCACAGTCAGACACAAACACACCCAGAGAGTAAGGGAATAGAAACCCACCCTTTTTTGTATAATGCCCTGTGTCAATATTGAATAAGAAAAAGATTCGAAAAATCCCAACACCACCCTTAGGTACACACACACATATACAGGGTATATCGTTGTAAGTGGTTTCGGTTTGGATATCACTCGTATTCTTTAAATCAGAGACACAAATGCACATACAATAGGTTGATGGTACTCCCTAATTGATTTTTTTTGTATGCTCCTGCTTTTGCCATCTTTAACTAGAAAAACAACAACAAAACGAAGACCGGAGGCAAACCCAATCGATAGAGTAAATTGAAGATGTTAAAAGCTGTTTGAATGGACAGAGGACTAGGATGAATGGGGAAAAAACCTTTTTGTAAACAAACAATGAGGGAGTACAATAAGGACTTCGAGGATGCTGGCCATATCGAATATCAAAAATTGTTATTCATTCACTTTTTGTTGATGATGGACAAGTTTTAGTCCTCGACACTCACTTTTTTTTTCTTTTTCACAAAAACTAGGATAACATATTCACTGAGAGTTTTTTTTGGGGTTTGTTTGGTTTTCAAGAGACAACCACGCTTAACGAAATCCGAGGACGAACTGAATGCTTAGTTGCTGAAATCTACAATCGTTGAGATGAGATACAAGCTGTGGATGCTGCGCAAGAATCAGGATCCTTTTCTATTCAGAGGGGTGGTTGTCCTGTGCGCCGGAAATATTTTCCTATAAAGGGGCGAGTTTTACAATACCTCTATTAAGGGGTAGTTTCGGCAAATCTATGCCTCGGAGAGAGCATGCGCGAAATTAGAAAAAAAATCCCACAGGAGTTTCGTTCAAAAAAGGGGATGATTTGGATTAGAAATCTCCGTCTGCAAGAGGAGAAGCCTAATCTGCAAACAGGGAAACGATCAAACCGAGCAGTGTTATAATGTAAATGCATGGAAAGAAAGCTCTTTGCTGGATGCAGACATAAAAAATCGAGCATTTAAGTGGTGGGTGATATCAAGGACACCCACTCTCTGGCTCTCTGAGTCGAGGTGATAGTCACTTGGCGCCACATAAAAGATTATGTATTACCAACCGTTCGTATGGCGCCCGACAATGTGGTGCCAAGGATTCGATAGGGTTTTGTTTTTGTTGTTCTCGTCACACAAAGTGTCTTTTGGAATTCAATGGTTTTGTTCATCATGGACCCTTGTCTTGCCGCCCACTGGTTGTGCAAAATGTGAGAATGGTTCATTTACGTTTCATTTTTGTTCTTTGTAGGTCATGACAAATAGGGCTTTAACAAGCTGGAATGGGGTAGTAATGGTGGTGGGTGTTACACTGTAGGGGTTACACTACTCTCATTATAATCATCGATGGTAATTTGGTTGTTGTTAAGTGAGTTTTTTTATGGGTTCATTGTAGAGGGATGATCAAATCGAATCCGATGAACACTTATAAAAACAGCGCAATTCTTGCAAGTGTACATCGAATCGAATGTCTAGCTATGCAGCCCGTTTCCCTCATTTACCGTCTACCCCATAATTAATTGAAAAATGACTCCAGATAGTTAAAAACAAATCTCCATGATGGCAATAAAAATTAGAGAGACTCCCGCTGATTGATTAATGTCACCGCTTGCCGACAATGTATATTAGCTTAAAATGACTTGACTAATTTTATTTGCCGATTACATTAGGGCCAAACAAGCCCATCATTATTTCAAAGTTAATGTGCGCTCGGAGACGAAATTAATCGACTTAATAAGAAAACGCGGCTGTGATAACAATAAGAAGACAGATTCCCCCATGCCATGCGAGTTAGCATGCTGCAGTCGCGGCGCCTTTCCCCCAATCCTCAGCGACTACTGAACGAAACCATATAACCACATACTGGGAAGCTAATGGAGTTTTCTTTTATTATCTAGCTTGTTAGAGTGTCGGGCGGAATTTTGTTAGATTTTCGAGAGAATTTTTGGTGGATTGGGAGGCGGAGGGTAGGTAAGACATCGTGACGAGTGTCATTAGTTTGGAGCGTTGAGGGATTTACATTTTTAAGTTGTGGCAATCGAGAATATGAATTAGTTAGTTAATCTCTGACTCGTCAGAGGGTTTTGGTTTTTAAGACCTTGGGATGGGTTTCTGATTGATTTATGTTTTAAAAGCATAATCTAGCTGAAGTTTGCTATACCGTGTGTGGCCGGAAAATATGCCCGAATGTAGGCAAACTAATTGTATTTATTTGTTTTGTGTAACAAAGCACGATTTGAGGTTTTGTATATATAGCGCAAGAGACAATCATTTTGCTGACAATAAACGTTGGAGACCATCTCCATGAATGAAGTAAATTTGACAAACAAGATTTAACTCAGAAATTAAAATACAAGATTGTTAAGATTTATACTATATGTCCGGACAGTTTCCATACATTTTTTTTACATAAATACACGCACAATACATTAGTGCCGAGGATTTCATAATCGCAAAGCGATATGAAATTAATTAATAAATTTAATGAAAATAGTTCGGACACCAACCATAAAGTTGAAAAAAAAAATACACTTGTACAGATGACTTTAGGACCAATGATCTTTAAAGATCATCTGTGTAGATATATAATAAACCGCCAAGTGTTATGGATTGTGATTGTGAAATAATCAACTGTGACCTTACAAAGCCAGACATGATAGGTAGAAATAAGAATGGGGATATCGACCTTCGTTGGTGCAGTCACAGTGCAATAATAATGGCAGTTCACAAATAAATATTTATATCCAATATCGATAATGACAACATTTCACAATAGAGAATATGATTGGGAAAGCATAGCTATTTTGATTTTGTCCATTATTGCTCACTTATTACATTAATAAATTCAAGGAACTTAGATTTTTATGGATTACTAGCACCCTTGGATTAGCTTAATATAGTTCAGGATATGATTAATTGTACGATCAAATGACCATATGAACATTGATATAAATCAACTACGACAATAATCCAATTTGGTTGTGCCGAAGATAATTGTGTACAGTTTTAAAATTAGTTAGAAATGACTATCCTTTTGTTTTGGCTTTAAATATTTTAGTGCCAATCAAGCACACGAAAAAATAGTTTTCCAAACTTGAATATGGCTTTTAAATATTAAACACAAAAACGAGAATTAATTTTGTGTGATCTGTATCTATATTTTCAAATACCATTCAACAAGTGTTTCCTCTTAAATCATAAAAGAAATCCACTACTGTATTGGAATTTTAAAATCAACTTTAAACTCAAAGTCAGAATTAAGAATAAATGGTATAAGAGAACATTTCCATTTGGTTAACTTACTTTTTTTAACAAAAACAATTTCCTACAACTTCATAGGAATAACGACTAAGGCACTTGTTTGACAACGAAAAAAAAAAAACAATTTACATTGCTAACAATTGTGTATATAACAATGTATTCTTATTAACAATTAACAAAAATATATTTCTTTGTTAAGAAACAAAAAAATATGTTAGGCACTGGGTGATGACGACGACACGTTGTTTAAAAATAAATATATAAAATATATTTAACAAGTCCAAACAGAAACTTAACTACTTTGAGGCACAATTGTGAATTAAAACATTTTTAAAACAACTTGTTATTTTAAAACGTTCTTAGAGTCGTTTTTACTAAGGCACTTTTAAACTGAAAGCTAGATTTTCGAATAATTCACTAAGGCACTTGTTTGAAAAAATGAAAAACATAATTTAAATCAAAAACTTGGTAACTTTATAAAACAGAAAACTATTTACAAAATATCACAAAATGTTTGTTTAACAAAAATAAACTTAATTTTGTGTGTTCTAGGCAAGGAAGGATCCAGGAGTAGATGTCCTTCCTGATCTGTGGTTAGGCCTAGAATGATTCACTAAATGTATGACATCCAAGTTGTGTGATTTCATTTTCATCCCGGTCACAGTTCGACCATGCTTCGAACATAAAAATCTATCGCCATTCCTCTCTGTTCTACACGCATAATCCTTGTTCTAAATATGCGCTGCTATACCGCGTAGTGTGACAAAATATTTGCAGACTCGGTGGTTGTGAGAAGGTGGATGGGGAGAAGGATAGTGTACAAAAAAATAACAAACCCTTCTCTCTTCTTGAATAAGAGAAAAAGAGAGAGAGACGAATCGTCGAAAGTGGGAATGAGTTCAAATCTATTATACGAGGCAAGAATACCACCCACCCCTGTGGGCAGCAGGCAGCAGCACAAACATAATATTCTGTAGAGTTAGAATGTTAGCAGCGGGACCATTATGTAGTGGAAGTGGTAATAGTAGCTGATATTGATAACCCATGCAGATTTTTTCTGTTCCCGATGTTATTTAGAACTTCTTAGGAATAGAAAGAAGCGGTCTACGTTACCCTTACATGCTGTGATTTTCTTTTTTTATCATTTACATTGATCACAGATTGAAAAAATATAATCCCATACTGTGAAAAGTATGTGTTTCGTAGTTGTATATACTTTTACAATCTATGTAAACTTAGCCAAAGTCAAAAGAGCTACAAATTTCCAAAAAAAAGTGTCCCCTTAGTCAACTGTTTTGGTCACATATATACCGGAGAAGACTAATGTCATAAACGACATCAGCTTTAACTACTCCTACTATTTCCCAAAAGGATGAATGGTGCAAGCAAAAACTACGAAATAACAGAAAGAGAAAAGCTAACGTATGTATGTGATGTTAAATCAAAGGAAAATCTACTTTTTCCTACGCTGGATATAAGGGGTTTTTTGTTGGCGCTGTTTCCATCTGTAGGATGCTGGGTGTAAAAAAAAAAAAGAACACATCAAGGCGCGCCATAGCATCTTAATTGTCGCGACATCCTGGCGCCACTTGTTTCTGAGTATGAATATTTGTTATAGAGACACCAATACAAGCAAACTTTCATGCATATCCATGAAAGGATGGTAAAAGCTTAGCTTTCTATTAGAAGAGGTGGTCGCCCCTATCAATTTATAAGGTAGGGGGATACACAAACAAATCTTCGAGTTCAAAAGGAAACAGCCAATAATATCGCAAAAACATGTTCAAATTAAATTTAATTGTTCGTTTGAATTTTATTTTGTGGTGAAATACTGTGTGCGGACATACCTTTGAGTAGGGACAGATTAGGACCTTAGCGTTCGTATGTGTGTTTCGTTCGTTTCAATATCCAATTCTATAATGAAAGAGAGGGTAAGGTTGGATTAAGTTTTTTTTTAAGTGGACATGAATGGTTTTAGATGGAAGGAATGTTTGTGTTCTTAAAGTAAATGACAGATCAATTTAAAAGAAATAATTACTCTTCCAAGGACATATATTTTAATTCAATCCAAAAATAAAAAAAAAATAAATCAATGTTTCCATCAATCGCAGATTGCTAGACGTTACCGAACTATAAGGCACTGCAAATTATTTGAAATAATGTTACCCAAAAAAAAAGGAAGATCAACCAGAGCCCTATTTTATAATCATTTAATGGTGAAAATTATACAAATTTGTCTGACAAGTTTTTATTTCATAACATATGACAGGTGACGAAATTGTTTATAAAATACAACGCCATTGTCAGATTATGACAAATTTTTCATTGCCATATCTTATATGCCAGCGCGCAAAAAAAATATCTAGGCCTCAAACCTTACGCCTCCCTTTATTTTTTTAACGCCAAATCCAATCGGCAAATTTGAAAAGTTTCTAGTGACAGTGTCAGATTTTTGGAAGAGTTGGAGCAGTGAAAAAATTTAGGTGTTGTCACTTTAGAGATTTGTAGCAGGGACCCCTCGCTTAGTTATCCAACGCAATAACCACAACATAAAAAAAACTCCAAATTCGAACAGCACACACATGTGGCATTAATTGATTTCTCGCTGGTCCTCCTCTCGTAATGATCTGACAAATCATCCTAGTAGTGTGAATTGTCAAGAAAAGTTTATCTCAACTTAGCTGTTCAGCATAAAACAGTAGGTCGCGCCATCGTAGTACATGGGTACATGTGTACTAACGAGCCTGTTGCGCCAAAAATTTATATTTTTATTTTTTATCCATTGCCAACTATATAAATGGTTCTGAGCTCCACTTCCAAACCAGTTGATGTTGGGTTTTAACATCAAGGGCATGATATCTTCTTGTGGAATGGTTTAAGTGTCCTCCGGATTTTATCGAAATATAGTTCGCTGTTGCTTTAAGGACGCGAATTACTTCACTAAATTAAAAGTAACTCAAAGCAACAAAATCAAAAATCAAAATGAATGAAATGAGAATTTGAATTTCATGTCACTTGACCCTTGGCTGTTATTGAGTAGTATGAATATCATAATGTCTTCAATGCTTAAATGGTTTCATAATTATTTGACAAACAGAAAGCAAATGGTAAAATTCGATGATTATACTTCTTGCTAAATCGATGTAACATCTGGTGTCCCACAAAGTAACCATTTAGTACCGTTGCTTTTAATTTTGTTTTTATATGTCGATCATTATAATTCTTAATTTTGCAAAGTTTAACTTTTGCGGATGATTTAAAATAGTTTTCTCTTAGAAGTAATATTCCGTATATATGTATCTATAATAAATTATTATTATATCAACGGTCAAAGACTTCATTACGTATGAAGAATTGTCTAACTATGATAAAAGATGTGAACAAATAGGAATGCAAACCTGAAATTTTAGGAGTAGCATTTTGTATTTGTTTGTTTTCGGGTTGTGGGAGTCATGGGTCCATATGGCGCCGATATCACACAAAAATCTATTAATATCTGAAATGAAAGCCCGTGTTGTCGACGACATTTCTTAACAACAATTTTCGATAACAATCGCAATAAATGGGTTTGATAGTACATTTTCCATCCAGGATAATGACTGAAACATGTTGAACACACCATAATTAACGTCAAAGTTAGGAATTGTTCCAAATTTGCTGTTGCCTCCAAAGTAGTTAATGTGTAATGTGTACCATACGAAATACGGCGGTTTTAAACATTGAGCTGGTAATATTAATTCGTGAATGTCTAGAATAAGGACATACAACTGTATTGTTATCCGTGCTCATCGAAATCTATACGTTTTGCTGCATTTAAAGCCTATAGAGCCTATAGAACGCACGTAACATCGTGAAATTTTTTAATTATTTGACAACAAACCATTCCCAAGCGATGAAATCAAAAAAAAATCCCTTCCTTTATGATATCTAAAAAAAATCAAACATATCAAATCCTGGCAAGGGTTGTTTGCTCTTTGGCACGTGGTTACGCCCGAACAACCGCACACAATATACACACAATACCTTCGTTAAGATGTATATCTTCAAAGTAAAGCCAATTATTTGCAAATCTCATAACTACCTCTATTCAGAAGAAAGCAATCGTCACGACTGTCTTCTATTTCATTAAAATGTATCTCAATCTCAGAGATAAAAGATAATACACTTTACTTGGTTTCTTTATTAATTTGCATTCTTCCATTGCGATTGTTGCCCATTTGAATAAAAATGCAAACAATTGACTTAGTACTTAACATACGCAGTACTAGATTCAATTTCAAATGCATATCACTTACATCAACGAGTAGAGTATCTATGTAAACTATTTGCATCAAAGCTTTGAATGACTTTTTTTCTTTGGAAAACTGTGTGTTTCAGAGAGTTGTTAGAAAGGAGCTTCCAAGGAGAAGAGCATTTAGCTGAAGCAATGTCAAGTGAAAAAGGAATTGGCACCGATTTCTTTTGATCGACCGGGTTTGGTCACATACGTGTGTACGATGTATCTAGGAGGGATGTGTGTGTATGCACAATAAGGTCTTCTGTAAATTGTGTCTATGAATATACGTAGGAACCCGTCTGTCTGGCGCCATAAAATGTGTTGGGGAATTATGCGTTGAGCCTATTTTCAGTGTTTTCTTTGTACATTATAGGTAATGCTAGAAATATTGGCAGTTTAAGAGATTTTAAATACATGTTATATAATGGGATATTTAATATTGAACCCCGATTAAGTAAAGATCAGGTGCACGTATTTTTCATTTCTCCAGTTGATTTTTATGTTGTCTTTAATTTAAAGCTAACATTTATTTATTGCATTCCCATGGAGTTAAATAAATGTATGTATGCAATATGACTTCTTTTTTGAATGTTTGTATTTATCACCCATCCCTACACTACATTATGCCATAAATCTTCAAATGTCGCCAGCACTTTCTCCACAGTTTTAAATTTCGTTCGCTAGTCCATGAGGGAGCTGATAAAGGAACACATGGCCAAGGAACCCATCTTACAGAAACACTGTCAGGATAGTCAAACGATAAAAGAAGCTGGACCCACAGACCAACACGAAAAATCAAAATCACAAAAGAAGAGTAGAGATCATTCTTGACATGACAGACAAACCTCCTCAAGAATACTAGAAGAAAAGACAACCGAGGTGTCAAGTGAGTGCACCCGATATCTTAACGGAAATTAATTCAAACCCATACCGATTGAAGAAATCTGCAATGGGCTATTTAACAAATCTTTTATTTGACTACAAAGGCCACTAGCGGTTACTTTATTGGCACATGTTTGTCAAAGCTGAGTGAAATCATCCATAGATTGGATTGCAACACATATAAACACAATCTTACTACACAACCCAATTCAAAAACTCTTTTTGCTTAAAAAAAAGGCAATCAATGGACCGAAATTTAAAGAGAAAATTCTCCTCACTTAAGACGAACATATACAAAAACTTAAAAACACTGACGGAATCACAAGAATTTGTCGCCAATACACCATGGACGAACGCTGACTATCTAAAGAAAGACAGCAGGGGGAGAATAAATTATAAAAAAAAAAAATATCAGCGGGAAAATTAAAAAGCTCGGACCATCCAATACTGATCATGACCCTGATCAAGATAATATACAGGTTTATGTACAGCGGTTGTTTTTTATAATAACCAATGCTCTTTAAAGATCATTTTTAAAAATGAATACAGATGACAGAAACATGTATATCGGACGTAATGGAGGCGATAGACAGTGCTATTAGTCGAAATTTGTTGGTATGATGATGTCAATAACTTAATTTCTTGACACACAACCAGAGAACTGCATGCGGTCATGTTTTTATATCTTGCGATAGACTCAGAAAAAAGCGGTGCAGGTGTATACCGCCATCGCAAGCTATGCGATAGTTGCGTTGAGAATATGTTCAACAAAGGAGTCAATGAGTGTATGGCTCTCTCGCATACTCGAGTGTTAAGCACCACCGCTTCTGAATGCTGCCGGCTCGCCTCGGTGTCAATTGCGGTATATGCGGTGTTTCTGCAAACACCGCAATTAATTCATGGAATATTCTACCAAACGCAAAATAAGAGGTATTTTAGTTTTGTTTTTACTTTTTTTTTTGAATGAAACATAAAACATTGTAAATGAACAAAATTAGTTATTATACGTTATAACAATAGAGCCTTACGAAGAGCAATCATTGCACTGCGGTGGCGGTTAACACATGTATCGCTTATTATAAATACTCACACTTATTTTACGCAAACACCGCTTTGACATAATAAAGAGTTACTTATACTCAGAGTATATGAGTAAGAGAGAGTGTGTAACACCGCAATAGCGTTCGTGTTTTGAGTCAATGCGGTGGCGATAGTTTTTGTTTGCGATATTTTTGAGACTGAGTCATTTAAAAACCGAGTATACATGCGATGTATTGGAGAGTGCGGTGTATCGGTGCAGATCTCTGCACACAACATGACAGGTCTAAGAAGACAAACGAATTTGAATGTTGCATATCTACATCCTGCACAATGGCGGGACCTCCACTTTTATATCGAATCCGAACGGATACGTTAAGATAAGCTTTTGCTGCTAAAGCTGGTAATTGAACACAGACTAGGTTACAACAATTGAATCTACCAGATGTCGAAGTGGACACACCATACTTCCAATATAATTGTCGCAGTCCCTGTATACTAAGATTTAGGGCTCAAGGGGCGAAGGCTCAAAATAATTCTTTCAGGATTTAGAGTTTTAGACAAACTAAGCTGAAAGAACTTAAATTTATTTTATAGCATCATTCATCTGGGTGATTTAGAGAACCGATTAATAAGGGGTTCACAGACCTCAATGGCATTAAAACGGATCTACACAGGTTTAAATGAAAGTAGAGGAAGTTCGTCCTCTCTATGTCAACAAATGAAACCTCGCCTACCTTATAGAAACCTGTGCAACTACTATCACAAAATCAATCAGATGTCACCTATACGTTTTTACTAAAGGCAAGGAAAGGGCTATGAAGGGTTCGGTTTTGAAGATCAAACTAAGTATATGTCGGCAGGAAGAAGGGCACAAATCACCAATAGTTATAGTAAATAATATAAGGAACCTTTTGACAAAACACATCTGGTTAGAAAATAAACGAAGAAAAATACTCTTGACAATCGCCGTCACTTTAAGCCAAAACGTAAATCGAGCGATAAAGCCTTTAGATCCTGTCAAAAAGCCAGATTGCTTTAATATAACGCGTAGTAGTTTCGTGGTCAAATTTCTTTAAAAAAAAAATTCTTAACGTTTGCGTTGCCGTATTTTGGATGCCATAATTTACTTTACTTTACTTTACGAGCTTTAAGGCGACATAGACATAGTCAAGAAACTACGCATTTAGAGTTTATTGATTGCTAGGAGATATGGACCGATAGTACTAAGAATCTTTGGTTTAATATCCAGAAGGTCGGAGCAGTAAAAGAAGATCTCGCCTTAAGTGCCGCAGACAAATAAAAAACGAACTCAGAATACCCAACTGGAGGGAGACACTTAGTCCAGGATAAAGATAACTAGAAAGGTATTTTAAGAGTCAGGTTTGCTCGGACTGAATTAGTAGGGACATTAGGCAGATTTAGTTAATTTTATAGAAAACGAAAACGTGTACAATCTATTCAGATAAAGATCTCAGAGACTCGAAATTATTTAAAATATTTAGTTTAACTGTTTTAAGAACAAAAATGTTTGTAAGATAGTGACCAAAACATTTTTATTTGTTTGGGGGAAAATGAAACTAAACTGCTGACAACTGAGCTGTTTCAGATTCGATACATTTCGATAACTTTTTGACAGCAAAGTTGATAACATGAGTGTTACCGTATTGAATCACCACCCACTCATGGGATAAAATTTAATCCTATGCACTGAAAAACTGCTTCATGAGTTAACTCTAGATTAAATTTAATCCAGGGTTAGTTGACTCTGGGTTAACCTAGAGTTAACTCAGCACTGAAAAACCGGACCTAAGTAGCCTATATTGAACATGAATAGTATATTTTCGTAATCGGAGAGAATGGCATATAATTCAACATAATATTCTGGTGGCTGAAAATTGCTTATGGACCAACATCCACATAAACTAGAAACAACAATAGACGTGTTCCACTTACTGATCCCTCCGAGATCACTGTAAGTGGAGCACGCCTAACGATTCTGCTTTATTTTCCGCACCAACCATAAAGATAAATTCGACATTCCTTCCACGGCAATAATGATTTAATGTAAGAATACACCACAAATTTTCAAATTTAAATTCAACACACTTTTTTAAAATCTTTAAACGTATTTCCTCTTTTAAAAGAAGAAAAAACATGCATACATAATTGTTAAGAAGTTTTGCAAACATTAATCAAATGAAAAACTTTAAAAAACCGATGAGTTATCGAAACCGAACCGGTAGGAAAAAATTCGAAATCATATTCATCACCAATAATTTCAATTTACCGCCAACTATCTCGAGTAGCGAGACCACTACACAGTTTGCGAAACAACAACTAACCGACAGCGAAAGCTTCAAGGTCAGGAACTGATAGCGAGATTAAACACATGGCGCACTACTACACAGGAAAATTTAAAATCAAGATCTAACGAGGGCACATCTGCTGCTGACACAGGTGCAACCCGGTAGTGCTACGTATATTCTAGTAATTGCTTGTCATTCTTTTAGAAGGAATTGTCTGATGTTTATACTGTCGATATTGGCGGGGTAATTTGAAATACCTTAAGCAAAGGTCAGAAACTATTAGCCTGGTGAACTCGTAGTTGTAAAATTTTGGTGATTTATATGTGGACACAGTTAAGACCAAACCTCAACTGATTACGAAATTCAGGACATTTAGGAAGTAATTCTAAAAAAAATTTTAAATTATGTTAGGGGAGCTGTAAGGTTGAGAAGGTCATTTGGTAAATCGCGTGAAGAAAATCACGGAAATGTGCCAAGAGGGTGACATCATACACCCAGAACAAACGACCACATAACAAAGTATTTGACTTTCTGCTGCGTAGATATAAATGAGAAAAATAGTAGCTTATCGATTTTTTTTTTACATAAAAATTAATTAATATACATATAAGTGATGTTAGTAGAAAGAGAATGCGGGAATTGACAAAAATAAAACACTTTGCAAATGTTGGTGTTGATAGAGATATATTTCACAGACTGCAGCCGGTCTATGTGGATACCAACGCCTTAATCAACCAAATATCTCACCAAAGATTCTTAAATATTTCAGAAATGCTAATTTTTATGTGAACACTTGAAAAAGTTCTTGTAACAATATGAAGCCTCTCTACTTTGAAAAAAGTTATTTTTTAATGATGATGAAACAACATTTCATAAACGTTTTTAAAAAAATATATTTTTTCCTATTTTTAAAAGGAAATTATAGCTTTCATTCTTCATTTATTCTGGCCAAACTGGCGCTCGAGAAGTATATAGAAGCGCGTCCTAAAGATGTAGTCGAGTGCAGTTTCGAGAAAGAGCAATGTACGTTTTCGATCTGACAGAAGCACAATAGACGCGTATTAAGTATTAAGTATTGGGAGTACGAAAAACCTGTAATTCTGAGATCGTCTCCTCAAGGTAATCTATTCAGTATAGTGCAGGAGTATGGTAATAATAATTATCTCTAGCGAGAACCATTTAATATCTACGCAAAAAATTAAAAATTGTTGTTCGGCGTGGCGAGAAATGTTAGAAAACATTAGCCATTTAGCTTTTACAGATGAATTGGTAATACTTTGGTCTTCCAATACCAATGCACACTCGAAACTCCTAATAAGTCCAACTGACTTAGTTTTGACAAAATGTAAACCATTTCATTGGCAACAGCCAAAATAATTTATTTTTTGAATATTAGTTGAGTAAACTGCGGAAGAAGATTACATTTTCAAAGTTCTTTGATAAATTGGTCATCCAGTATGCTCATGTTGATTTCGGAGACGTGCTATGGAAGGCATATCATCTGGTAAGCGTCTCCTATAATAAGAGTAGGCCCGAACCGAAACTGATGCTGAGTAATGATTTGATGTAGATCTAACACATATAATAAACAACATAAGCACATATTCTAAAGTCAGAACCGAACCCAGACCTTCTGCATGGCAGTTCATCGCACTAACCATCGCGCCACTGGGCCGGTCATTGCAAATCTGAACCGAAGCCCGATCTTGTTGTCGCGGCACAATCGATGGCTTTTATACTGCAAGCGGTAGATAGACGAATGCTTGTTATGAATATTTTGACCTATGCGTCTGAAACCTTTTTTTATCAAATCCGTACTGGTAGTGTAATTTGTACTGGTAGTGTAATTTGACAACATATTTGGGATCCATGAGAAGCCACTATGTTCCGTTTATTATAGTTTAAGAAAAACTCAATTGTCGTTGATGTGCAGATTTTTGATACCTTTGGAAACTTGGAACCAGTCTGAGGAGGTTTAATTTAACCTAGTGGCATTAAATGTTTTTGATTCGAGTAGGTTGTCGAAGAAAATTTACCGAGTAAGCGTCGTCTGGTCATTGAACAGCCCACTGCCCTTCTCTTCCAAACTTGCAAATTGGATTTTATGGGGGAAATCATTAACCAATGGGGCAGTGTTATTAAGTGATCGCTAAACAGGAGACACCTCTTTCAGAATGTACAAAAAGGCCGTGTGATTTATGTCAGTTTTAGTTGAGCTGCAGATCTATAGAATATTAACCGAACAGCTGTGTTCAGTTATTGCCAAACCATTTTTAAACTATCGGCAATGACCTTATCGATAGAAATTAGATTTTTGTTAGTTTTAAGAATGACGCTCATTAAAGGTATGTTCTAGTTTCTAACAGGTGTAGCTTCAGTAGTCTGTATCTCTACCTCTAGAAATATGGGATGTCGTACTAAAAAACTTCTCTTACAGTTTTGTCATTAGTTTGTTAGGCATTTGAAAAAAAAACTGCGGGTTGATGAGAGATATGAGAGATCTTCTAACGGGTGGTTAAATTTTCTGCATTTTCTGCATTTCATTTGACATTTCTCAATTCCAGACTAACTCAATTTGAACCATGGAAAGATACACAATCGAGCAACGCGTTAAAGTTATTCAGGCTTATTATGAAAATGGGCGTTCAAATAAAAATGCATATAGTGCACTTCGTGATTTTTTCGGTCAGTCCAATCGTCCACTGCAGAAAATATTGCTGCTGTTGGCGATAGTGTGGCTGAAGAGCCGTCCACCTCAACTCGTCGTCGTGCCCAACAATTGCACCTCTCACGTTCGTAGTTGATGAACATTATGCATAAAGACTTGCATTTACACGCTTACAAGTTGCAATTGACTCAAAAACTAAAGCCTCTTGACTATTTCAAGCGTCGTCAATGGTCAGAATGGTGGCAAGAAAGGCAACAGTGGATGATCAATTTTCGATGAAAATCATCTTCAGTGATGAAGCACATTTTCACCTCAGTGGATTCGTCAATAAGCAGAATTGCCGCATTTGGGCGAATGATAATCCAAGAGTGATTGTCGAAAAACCAATGCACCCACAAAGAGTGACTGTTTGGTGCGGTTTATGGGCTGGTGGCATCATCGGGCCGTATTTTTTCCAAAATGCGGCCGGTCAGGCAGTTACTGTGAATGGTGTTCGCTATCGTGAGATGATAACGAAGTTTTTATGGCCCGAATTGGAAGATATGGATGTGGACGATATGTGGTTTCAACAGGTCAGTGCCACTTGACACACAGCTAACGAAACAATGGTTTTTTTCGCGACAAATTCAATGGCCGTGTTATCTGACGTGGTGGCGATGTCAATTGGCCGCCAAGAACATGTTATTTGACACCGTTGGACTTCTTTCTTTGGGGTTATTTGAAAGAAAAGATGTACATCGATAAGCCAGCAACAATTCAAGAGCTAAAGGATGAGATAATTCGGCACATTAACGGCATAGAACCTCAATTATGCCTTAGCGTCCATCGGATGGAGGTGTGCCGCCAAGGTCGCGGCGGCCATTTGGCCGATATTTTGTTCCATACATAATTGAACCATACCAATATTATCATAATAAAAAAGAAATGACAATAATTTCCTAAATGTTGTTTTATTCAAAATTAACATCGGCCCTTAAAATTTAACCATATATGAGAGAGCCGTAAAATGACGACCTTCAAAATGACAACAATTTATCGAACAAAACGGCGCACATTTGACATAAATGGGATCATTCTACCCTATGCGGTAAGAAAAAAATGGAAAAATGGATTTCTTCTTATATAATATAATACCTTCGGTAAACAGCTTTCGTGGTTTACCCCTTTCTTGGTCAGTGGCCATGTTAGTAATCGCAATTTTTCTATTTTTTGTCATTTCGTCTGACGTTTTCTTTGCTTCACGACATAAATGTTTGTTAAGCATGGATATTAGATTGAGTTGAATTGTCCCAAAAAGATCAATGATGGGCCTTGATTTACATAGATCAAGTTGTAGTGTTTACTGATAAATGGCATTACATTTTCACCCGCATTTCCCGGTAACAACATCAGAACTTGTTCTTCTTGTACCTCCTAGATAGACGATGATCCAACAAAAAAACGTTATAAAGCTGATATACAATATTTTTTGTAACGGGTATAATTCTTGATGGCAGACACATCAACCATGTCAGCGATCTTGTTAAACAAATATTTGGCTCATCACGGGATTATTTACAATTTCGATCACACAACTCCATCCTCCTCACACTGTGGAAGGGATTGTGACAAAGCAAAATAGTTCGAACTTCTCTATTCGATGACGCATTGTTTACACCGGATGCTCAACGGGTAACAGTCCATAATTCCAAGAATAGAAAACGCTATATATAGACCAGATTATTTTATCAAATTCAATGCTGGAAGCGATTCCTAGTGCGTCATGAATCAACTCAGCTGACAGTGTGGTTTGATGTAAATTATTTGAAACACATCAACACCAGAAGGTGTTGGGGAACTTTGATTCATTACCATCCCAGAGGTTTCTCACATATTATCAAACCATTGGGTCTTATGACACACGATTCAAATACAAAATGCAAATTTGACTAACAACTAAATTTATATCAAGTTACGTCTTACTTTTCAACAAAAAACCGCGCACAAACTGGCAAATGTACACAATCAAGCATTTCACAAAAAAAATCGAAAGTTTACAAAACTATCTTAACGATGACTAATCAGGCGAATACCTATGAATCTGCTATTTTTAAAGCTCTTGGCATCAAATCGACTGCACGTGAGATTAATCTTGCAATTTTACCTTCAAATACGTTTTTTATATTGCAATCAAAAATTGAATAAATTATATTTTAAAAACTTATAGATTCATGACTGCCTCACGGAAACTACATTGATAAGGCGCCAACAATATGTTGGATCAAAGAGATAAATAATTCACACATTTGACAGTCTATAATAAATTACTTTACTATTATAAGTGTACCTCTGGTTTTGTTGCCAAAATCCACACCAAGTCAATCGTCAAACGAATGAATCACTCAGTCCAATCATTCGTCGGTGTTTTTTTTTTCGACAACGCCATGGCATAGGTATAGCATTTGTTTACCTTGGTGTCTATTTTGGTCGGTGGGTGTATGGTTGGACTATATGGAAATTTTGATGTTTTCATTTTGATACTGTTTCTTGTTCTTTGGTGCCATCAGAAAATCATCGTCCACCGAGGAAAAAAAACAACAAAATACGTAATCCTATGAGTGAAACCGACATAGATACATTCGGATCATCTAGGACATAAATACAACTGGCATACGATTAGTCAGTCAGCGTACAGGCGTGTGTGTACCTATGTATTATGAATAAAAAAATAAAATGTTTTAAAAAAATCGCGAGAAAAAAAAATTAAATTCAAAGACGTGCTCTCGACGCGGCACTCAACTGCTCTTCTCTGACGTAATTGAATTAAATTAAATGGAAGCAGCAGCACTGACGACGACATCGGACACAGGGGCGATAAAAAAAAAAGTATCATGATGACCGAGACCCAAGTATTTCCCTTCTTACACTGACTATGGGAATTAGAGGAATGAGTGAATAGAGATTCCACTTTATTAACAAATCGGCGCGGTTTTGAGCCAAGAAAGGGCATCGATAGTAGATCCAATTTTACTGATTTAGTGATGGCAATCATAATGAGTCTGTAATAATTTTTTTTTTCGTATTTTGTCCTGCTTTTAGCCTAATCTATGTTAGCTGCTTCATTTTTGCGAAGTGCTAAGTTGCCTATTCTTAGTCCTATAGTTGACACTTTTTATCACTAAACATTCGAAGAGGGTGCATTATTTGCAATATTGTTTCTTCAGCACATCTGGACATTTGGTAACGAGTTAAACAACATATTAACATGCGCGGGAAACACGTACACAACAAAATATCACACTATAAGCCCATGCGTCCAAAATGAGCTACGCACCTCGATCAACAATTCTACATTTGTAAAATTATATTAAGTAGGATTTTAATAATTGGTCCGCATTTCAAGCGAATAGAATCCAAAAGACACGCCGCCAAAAAAAGGACATTTTTCTTTAAAAGTGATCCTTATGATGCTCACACTTTTAAAGTATCAGGAACCAGGAAAATTTGTATGTGCAAAAAATGAATGCCAAAATATGTACATATGTATATGTATGTAAATATGTACATATACTGTGTTGTCTGTTTGGTCGACTGCTGGTATTCGAGTCTTTTTAACTTTTTCGCACATGAACATTTTGGAACATGTCCCACGATTTTGTCTGTCGATCTTCATTTCATTTCTTTCTTCAAACATCGCATTTACAGCACTTTTGTCTATTTTTTAACGGTACTCATATAACGGTTTCAAATAACATCGATTTACTAGAAAACGATTTTGATTTGAATCGGGTTTCCTACGTGTGGTAGGTTTTCTATAGAGATTTTTTTTTCGAATTGGGGTGCTGCGCATTCAAAGAAAGATAGAGTTTGGACTGTGTTTTTTCGTCAGTAAAAATCATCGCCATTTCAATGATCAAAGGAGTCCGGTATCGTGCCATGTTTGACGTTTATTTTGTCCACAATTGTATGGCATTTGCATCAGTGATATGTGGTTGGAACATAATGGTACCAGATGCAACACAGCTGCTCAAACAATTGATCTATTCAAGTGAATGTTTAGTAATCATATAATCTCGAGATATACAAATAAATAAATAATCTGTATATATGTATATAAATAACAAGAAAATAAGTTCTGGTTTTTCTTGCAACTCAGAAGTAATATTACATGTTGCCGCATTAATATGATATCTCGAACAACAACCACCATTAGAGATCTTCACTCAAAAAAATTAACTCAAGAATCGTATTGTCAACCTTAACGAAGATCAATATTACTTGATCTTACTTACTCGCAACGCAACTCCTTTAGACCCGAATTTCAAGTCAAACTTCCTGGGAACGATTCAGGCTAAGAAAGCCCTCCAAAGAATTTTGTTGGAAAATTTACAAACACGTTCTGAAAATTCTTCACTTAGCAAGTAAAATAAAATGGGTGAAGGTGATATTCATGGTACCCTATTCGGCAATTTGCCGGATAACGGATACTAACCGGACATCCGTTACTGTAACATCTCTACTAAAAAGTCACAGAATAAACTCCCGTCGAGATATTCAATTTCTACACATTTTTAGTCAATTATCATGTCGGTAGTTGAGTTTTATTTTTGGATATTTTATGCACGGTTTATAGGCCATGCGTTGTCAAAATAATGTTGGGTCAAATTCTCCTCTTTGCTCTGAGATTTTGCTTAAGTAATTGTGCGTACAACCATTATGTGTATTGCCTTATTTTATGAACATACTTGTAGCTATAACATTTCGTACCATTCTAATCTTTTAGAAAATCTCACCACACTGTCTACTAAAGTGGCAACGCTGCTCGGGAGCCCTGTACGAATAATGAATTCAAGTTTTTATTGTGTACTATGACTAACGTCTGGCTTAGTGGAATTTCTCTTAATCATCAACTCTCTACATGTGAGCTTAAGACAGCTGAGTTGTAAGATCCCTTCTAGATTGTTTTAATTGAAATTATGCCGCAAATATATCAAATCGCCTCAATTAGAAAAACAGGTTGCTTGTAAGACCATTCGAACGGATGCACAGCCCACGGATCAATTCGAAACAAGAAAAACTACACACGATTGAAGAACGACCAAATTGGTTTTCGAAATTGACCCACCCACTTGTGTTCCACAAAACAGCGAAATAAATTCATAAAACAACAACAACCGTACGTTGATGTAAATCAAATTCCAACCGAAAAGTAATTATTTGCAGCACCGCAGCGGTGTCATTCAATCGAGTTCAGCGGGACAATTTATGCGAATGCTATATGAATTTTAAACAACAACAAACTATGTATGCACATACCAGGGTGGAGACTTTTATTTCAATTCAGCAGATGCGCTGGTATGCTGGAAGTTTAACAAACAACACACATTCCACACCACTTATGCACCAATTAAGGAATTTTATTTCTCGAAAACGTTGCTTCGTTCTTCTTTTTTTTTTTTGATGAAAATAAAATCAATAAATTAATTTTTCTTTGCACTATCACAGTTGAGGATGATTTTTCTCTTCGTCAGAAATTCCATTCCAATACAGCACAAGCACACCCTTGATTTTTTCAAATTTTCACGCCTGCGTCTGGAAAATCACATTCACTACTTTCCCGATTGTTTACTATCGCGAGACACTGAAAAGGGATATTTCTTGAATTTCTTTTTGTAAACAATTTTTTTTCCAGGAGAGAAGAATCCTGTGGTCTAATTAAAGCGTTTTCTTATAACAAATCGTTACATACAAGCACACACGACAAGGGGAAGTCTCTGAATCGACTAAAAAATTGTTCACTCACTTTTTCGAAAAACTAATAAAAACCGAACGCAAATTTGTGCGGTGGCGGCACACAGCACCAGCGGTGAGTGTAGGTTCTTGTTTGAGACGAAAGACGATGTAGAAAAAAATAACAAAAACACTATACTCGTTTGAAAACAGAAAATTTTAATGAATATGTTTGGCTGGCGTGTTTTGAGAAACTTTCATCATCATTATATTCGGTTGGAGTGTGTAGAGCGCTGAGCGAAATGGCTAGCGAATAGCACAGCGAGTGCTAACTGGGCAGACTGAGAGAGACCCATTGGAGTGGTCGAAGCAAGTTTTATTTTTTATTTTTATTCTTCCTTCAGTTGTCATTGTTTGGAGTTTGCAAAAAAAAAAAGCTTGTAGTGCTGAGTTTATGGAAAATTGTCACGATAAGCACGTATTTATATTTCAATTACGGCGATGATTTGAGGTTTGAAGAGCGAGTGCGAATACAGTGAGTGAAGTCACTGATGGTACACATGCGATTACTGGTGGCCTTTGCAATGTGTAGGCGACAAAATGGGAGTACATGCCCACATTGTCAAGCAATTTAAAAGTATTTAGCAGTAGAATGCAATCAGGTTGGCCAGACAGTGTGCTAAAACCTGCTTAACCCGAACACAACTTTTTCTACCTAATAGCTCAATTCCACTTGCGAATCCCTTTGACATCTCTAAAAAAAAATATATAAGTGGAACGTGATTTCTCACCTGAGGAACCAGAGACTTTTATCAATTTACTGAGACTCCCCAGTCCCCACCAATTCTGCTCATTTGTTGGCTATTTCTGACGTTTTATGGAGAGAATTTGTCATAAATAGTTCTGTTCCTGTACTTTTGCAGAAAAAATTAGTAAGTTCTCAAATTGTTTGCAGTTTATCTCAGAAATTAAAAAAAAGTACGTTAACGGATTTAAATAAATTACGATTTTCGTTCCTTTTTTTTATAAAACTAGTGACATACAATATACAGATGTCAAAACAAACTATTTGGCGCGTTCAGACACCAACTGACAGTTTACTGATTCTTAAGAAACGAAATTTCTGTAGCACATTTTTTCTACTTTTTATGAAGGAAACATTTTTAGCTTTCTAATAAGCTCTATGTGTGGTTGGATGTTGTAGAACTAGGGCGAGCCCTGAGAGACGTTAACTTGCCAATGCCAGTCGTTGTTACTTTGATTACATATCATCATCGGATAATGTTCTCATTCAACCGGATTTGACTTGCTTAACTTATAAATGTAAGTGTTGAAAACAAAACGAAAGACAGCAACGCTATAATAAGCCTGTTCAGAATGACTGACATGGAATACCCGACCAGCTGTCATCAGGTGAGCACTTGGAGATGAGCCTCGATGTTGGGGGTAGTGCTTCGCATTAACTATACAAAATCAGAGAGCCTCAGAAAGGACTATATATAAACGATAAAAGGATAACGACATTTGTATCTGCACCTGAAATGAGCGCACATTTGAAAAGAGGTGCTGCCAAACAACTAGCAGAAGCCCTAAGCTGCTACGAAGAAGATATCCGGGATGGGCCGGGAAAAAGGAGGATGGAAATCTATGACATTTACTACGGTCAGTGGTATAGTGAGCAGAAAGAGCCACTATTCGGATGTTAATTTGTTATAATTGCCAGAATTCCATTGCCGCAAGCTCGTAGAGTGCTTTAATGCTTTCAATGGCAACTTTTACGGATTGATCGCCTTTTTTGTCCTCGAGCATATCAACCACCATTTTGATTAGGTCCTGTGGAATAGAGTAGGATTCGTTGATTGTTCGCTCGCCATGGTGATTGGCAAGGGAGATTCCCGACTGTCTGTGGTCGAGTGCGGTTCTGTTGTCGCTTCGCTAAGTGACTTGATCGTCCTCGAGCTCTCCTGGAAGGGATTCTCTTCGAAAGGCTGAAGGGAATCCCTTCCAGGAGAGCAACAAATAACAACGTTCTGTTTGTTATTTAGTGGTGTCATTGCAATTTGGTTTCGAATGTGTGAGTGAGGCCATGCGAGGATTGACACAACAATTTCAGCGAAACATTCTTCGAAAAATCTTTGGTCCCGTTCGCGTTCGGGCTATTGATACAAAGATTTAACCACGAACTATACGAGCTGAACAGCGACATAGACCCGCTCAAAATACTCCGCATTGGACGTTTAAGATGACTAGGACATGTGAGCAAATGAATACTAATACTTCGCCTTAAGTGGTGCGCACAAACAGAAATCGACCTCAATCAACTTGAAGTGCGCAACTGAAGGTAGTTAGCTATGGACCGGGCTAATTGGAGAGACATGTTGGTTGAGGTTAATTCCAGACTGTAGCGCCACTTTAGTATGTAAGCTAGCTATGGTCAATGTAGATGTTGAGGGCTACAGATCAATTAATTTCTCAATTGGTTGAAGTGGGACTGGTGAACATGTGGTTCCAACAGAAGTAGAGACGACCTCAACTAATTTGAAGTGCGAAACTGTAGTTAGATACCCAAAAACAGAGCTTATTAAAGAGGAATGTTGAGGTCTATGTTTACATCGGACTGTAGCGCCACTTATATAAACAAGTTAACTAATATTGTATGCGTTCATGTAAATAAGCTACAAATTCTTGGAGCTCTCAAAGTGAGCATCTATCAAAAAGTAGGGAACCTATTGCCAAAAAATAATGGAAAATGATATAAAAAGAGCCCAAATGATAATCAACAATGGCGGCTGAAACTTTAACGATATCACTTTAAAACCATGATGGAATAGATAAAAAACAGATAAAAAATCTATTTAGAGCCTTGGAAAATAGAATCTTATTCTGCCCTATCATGGTATCCGTTCCGAAAGAAAAATTCCCGATTTTGTTGAATCGTTCCGATCAATTGTTCGGAACATTTTTCCGACAAAACGTAACTCACATTGACAGTCTACGTTTCATTGCGATGGGTTGCATTTTTTGCATCTGTTTTTGACAGTTAACCGTCGATTTCTCTTCGATTGTCTCCGACATCTTTTCGTCACGGAAATATTTTTAAGTGAACAGAAGTAAGCAAATAAATTATTTTATTTAAGTTTTTGTTGATTTTTTGTCGAAAACTGGTGTAGCTTAGCATTTCACCAAAAGGACACCAGAAGAGGTTGCTGATTTTTGCTGATGTCAAATGAATGCGTTGATGCACCTTCGGAAAACGGATACAATGAATGTAAATTCAGTCTCCGATTGAATTTGCCCTGCGTAGAAAATTACTCTCTGAACGGATACCACGATAGCGCCGATAATGTAGTTTTCTAAAAAAAAAAATACTAGCGTCCACGTTCTTAATAAAGATGGCATGGGATAAGGTATTAGACCATACAAGTTTTTTATACCCATCCCATAGGGTTATATTAGTTTTGTAACATAGAGAAATAATTTAGCTACATATACCTCAAAGTATAGCCATGTCTGTCTGTCCGTCCGTCCGTCTGTAGGTCACAGGTTTTTGGGCCTTACATTTTTAGCTGGGATGATGAAATTTGGTATATGTGGTCCTTGTACGTGCTGTTCGAACAAGTGTAAAAATTTTCAAAATTCGCCCACTCCAACGCCCACTTTTTAAGAAAACCTTGGTTTTAGTCTGACGGTTAAGTATTTTAAAAAAGTGTCTGAAGAGCATATTTAGGCAAACTCAATTCTATATATTTTAACAAACGGCTGATTACGGCCAAAACAATGTGGGTACTGATAATGTTAAGAACCTTCATTGCGTTTTCGTAGGACTTTCAAATAGAATACAACTCAAGTTGTTTGTTTTTATAAAAAAGCCTGTTCAAAAAATCAGAAACAAAACATAGTTGGTGTACGGTTGAAATGTTTCAACGAATTTTTTTGATCTACATTCGAAACTAGAAATATACAGAACCTAAATTATTTCTGTAGGAGCTCCGTAGACAGACAGCTGGTATCACGTTACACACTGCCTGTCCTGTTACTTTTTTATAAGGTCGACTTAATCACAACTTAATATAAATGACCTATTATCGCCATAAAAGGTTGTTCCCCTGACAGAGAAGCTTCTAACACTTCGACTTTATGCATACAACGCTATCATGAAATTTGATTAATTTCCGCGACAGTATGTCTTGTTTTTTTTTTTTGTATATCACAAAGAGATGAAGAAACAATAAAACAAAGCAAACAAGATTGATACCACATCGATTAAGACACATATACTTTCGTGATGTTTATTGGAAAGTCTGTAATTTGAAATTTTGAAATTATTTTAATTGCTTTGTGTCATAGTGAAGGTAGTGCCTTGTTTTTGTAACACGTAAAGAGAATCATATATATAGCCTTAACCTAGCAGTCGAAAAAATCTAAAGTTTGAATTTTAATCGGTCCGTGGAATGGCGAGATTTAAAAAGTTCAAAAAAAACATTCTCATGATAATTGGCAAATAAAAAAAATTGTGGCTGAGACGTTACCCTTACAATAAATAAAATGACGCAAATTTGCCTTCAGCGAATTGGCCATAAGTTTCCCAGTACGGCACATAATAATTATTGTGAGTCTAGGTTGCCCACGGAGGAATCCCGGGTGCTGAAGAGAACGGCACGGCACGTTTGCTATTGCTCAGCTTAATTCATCACGACGATTCGGAGGGGGATAGTTCTTGCCTTCTCACCAAAAGCCCCAGATCAACAAACATTTTTGTTTGTGGCAGAATAAAATAAAAATAAAAAAGAAGAAAGTTACTCTACGTTGACCACGGACGAACGCTAAAAGAAAAACGATAGATTCTAGAAACAGCTAAGAAGTGATCAAAAAAACTTTTTTCTAATGTTTCTTAGCAGTATAGATTCATCCCAATCCCAGTTGCTATTGGCCAATGCTGGCCTTCAAACTCTTCATGTCCCTATACACTTTCTTCCTAATTAACTATTAATCTGGGAGAGAAATGAGCCCCTTGTTCACATCCCACTCACATTTTAATTTCTGAAAATTAAGAAAGTAAGTTCATATCGAGTCCCACCGTCGGTCGATTGTGTTACTTCATGGTGTATTTCATAATTTATATTGCATATTGCATGCACCCATACTTTCTATCTTGCATTTTCTTAGACCAATTGGAATTTCTTTAGATGACTGGTTCGTTGTTGATTCATTTTTGTTCTCTATCTCTACATCAATTGCATTTGTGATTGATTAGTACATTGCCCAGTATGAGAGTAGATTTGCTCTTTTAGTGCTTTACGTTCGCCGTACCCTTAGGAAGGCTAAACACATTGCTAAGTAGAAAAGTTTCCAATTAGAAAACCGAATCCTGTATTCTCAATGAGCATTAAAGGAAAGGATTAATATTGTATTATTGCTTTGAGAAGGATCAGCTTTACGATAGCTTGTTCGATCTGTTATCAGGAAGGTCTAACTTGGTATCCAAGTCAAGTCTGAAAGAAGAAATCCTTGGTCGTTTTGAGCGGAAAATTGTTCGGTCCCGTTTGCGTTGACTGACTATGGATACGAAGATGCAACCACAAACTTTACGAGCTATCTGCATTGGATGTTGAGGAATTGGTTGAGCTGGAGATCACTATGCCTCTCTTCGTGGCTATTAAGGTGAAAAGGTCGTGCGCTGGATATATTTTGGTACCATCATAGTCGGTTAGCCTAGTTCATTGCCAGGTGTGGTGCTGTGTAGAATATGTTTTCCAACAAAATACAGCTTAAGACCTAATGTTATCTTACCGTTAAAATTACCCAGCAAGACCGTACGTCGATAGTTGCACAAACATTTTTCCAAGAGCTTGTGTAAACAGTATTTCATTTTCAATTTAATCAAAATAATGTGAGAGGACGAGATCCGCAAGAAAGCATGACAATAAATAATTAACATGAATCTGATTAGAAAAACAGTTAATTAGAAATATTCCATAGAAAATGGAATAATATCGTTGGAAAAAATATATGAGGTATGAGGTTTAAAATGCCTTAATCTTGGACTTCTCCTAATGGCCTTCCAAGTCCTGCACGAGAAGCTTATTAGTCGAAAAAAAAATGTACTGCACATTGAGATTAGCTATCGCATTTGTTTTCTTTTTTAACTGCAAACTTATATGGTGTGTAAGCATCAGCGTGTAAGCTATGAATCATGAAGCAGTGCTTGAAAAAAAATTGTTAATTAGCTTGAAAGAAAACAAAATGTGACGCATATGTATATGAAGGGAATCCATGAATGACTTCATATTCGCACAAAGCCATGAATGCACAAAAAACCGACTTGCAAAACTTAGCGAAGATAATCGCTTAAAGTACGTAAGTTTGATCATAAATTGTTGCCTCCGAAAGATGAACATGGATGGATGTCATTCAAGCATATTGTATACCATACATTTGTTGAAACCCAGCGTTGAGTTAGGTTTGTATTCAAATAATTTTAATGATATCAAGATAGCTAATTCCCCTCTTGGCAAATACCTTTAAAGCACATACTATGTACTAACCAACCTCAACAAGATTACTGACGAAAGTAAATTTGCATTATTTTTTTAAACCCATGCATAACAAATAATAAAAATCTGCAAATAAACAAAAATCCACATGTGCTAATAAAATATTCACTCACTGTATCTCTCATGTCGAATGGCAAGAGTATATTTTCCCTGAATGAATGATGGATGTTTGTGTGCTAAATAAAAGTAAACATTGCGATATTTTATCTTTAAAGAAGAAACCCAACATAAAGACCTCAGTTATATGATTAGAGAAGTCTTAACGTCTCCAATACATATAAATAGAGCACTTCAGATTAGGTGAAGTCATTTGATATGAAATCAATAGAGAGGCGGAAATCAAATCTAGCCGCGCTATGGGTACACAAAGATCTGACTCCCTAAAAATAAAATTATGAGGTAATGTTTGTTCACTACACGCAATGCAAAAAATGAAATGAAAAATCTCATGATTAATACGCGAGCCAGCGTGTATGACCTAACTTTTTGTTTCACCCACAAAGTTGTGGAAAACATATACATATTACTAGGTTTCGCAGATCTTGTCTGGTATTCATGACCACACCAAACTAAACAACTGGAACATAATCGCCAGGGAGATGGAGAAGCAGCAGCACTTGTAGTATCACTGTTGTTCTTCTGCCATTCCAAACTCGTTAAGATTAAGTCTAGTTCAAATATTGCACAGCTTATTTATGGAGTGGCGAAAGATAAAGAATTCTTGTTTATACTGGCGACGAAGCCAGCTACACATAGGAAGAAAATATCGTCCCTTATATGGAATAAATTTCCGGTTCAATTGGAATGTATGTCACTTAAGTGGCAACAAATTGTCCATCAAATAACTCAATTCATGGTCAAATGTTTGCGACACCAAATCGAAGAGTTAATTCGTGTGCGAACAGTCGTAAATACACTAAATTTGCACTGAAATTTGATTTTCCAATATCGGCTCTGGCCAAAGATGGCGGAGTGTGGGTAGAATTCATATGGCAGATGATGGTTTTAAACGCAAAGAAAACACTTGAACAATTGTTTTGGCAGGGAATTTCATATAACACTAATTTGGCACACGATTAATTGTTATTACTTACGGATATTTGTTTTTAAATGTTTAGGGGAAACGTGAAAAATAAACTAAAAAAATAAACACTTATTTGACGCACTCGTCATTTGATGAAAAAAAATACATACGCCCTGAGATATGTCATCGATTGAGATGACTGAGTTGACACCTATTGGGGAATCTGGGAACTACACTAGGAGGTGTTTGGAAATGGTAGGGTGATGTATGTATAGCTGTGTCTTGAATCGAGAATTACCTACAAAAAATAGTGGTTATTAAGAATCAATATTTTTTAACTAATGGCGTTTTCCATTGGGAAATCTTGATTTTGATCTAAAATTTGATCTTTTTGAGTGTCAATGGAACACGATTCAGATTTATTTTTTTGTATTGGTGTCATTTCGTGTATGTGAAGTTAGCGTCGGTGTAGCTGCCAACATTAAAAACATAACAAACATTTTTTTTCAATCAATTTAATAGTTCACGTATAACTTTCTTTTCTGTGTCCATTATTAATATCTAAACCCAAAGCACTCTTGTTTTTCACAACCGAAGTAAACATTCAAAATGAAAATCACTCTTGTCAAACTGACAGCTATCATTTGTATTGGTATTGGTAAATCTGCCGAAAAATTCAGATTTGCAAAATTGAACTCTGATCAAAAAAAAAATCAATTTTTTCGCCCAATGGAACACAACAACTGTCAAAATCGGTCTTCAGATCAAAAAAAAAAAATTGATTTTTTTCCCAATGGAAAACGCCATAAAATTGTGTAATTGGGTGCTGACATATACGCAAATATTTCTTATGAGAAAAACTGTTATATTAGTTATTGATTAGCTAATCAGCGTTTATTAATAAGAGGGTAATCATTTTCAATTTTCAAACCTAATTGCTTTTTTTTTCGCGTTCCTATTTTATGAATGTCATATTGTCAGGTATATTATTTACTTATATAAGTAAAAGGTACATTAATTAAATAATATGTTTAGGGAGACAATATATTAATATTTTGTATTCTTGCGATCATTTCTACGTCAAAAGCAACGCACTAGATCTAGTAAAATCCTCCTTTTTCTCCCACTCCCACCTAATTCTGTAACTATTATAAGTGTCAAAAATATAGTTTACTCACAAACCAAAAAAGGACTAACAGCGTTTCCGATTAGAACTAACACGGGCAATTTTTTTCCCCTAAATCAAGTGAATATTAGATATCTTTTCTGGATTTTTTAACTATTGTTATGTTCGAGTGCGCAAAAAAATATATAAAATCGTAGAGCATTTCTGAAACCCCAATCGAAAATGCTTGCAAAGTATTCAAAAGTAATTAATTGTTTGTTAACTTATTATTACAATAAATAAAATCCCAAATATGCTTGAAAAAAAACAAAAACGAATACATTTTAGCTTAGCTACTCAGCGTTTATTAATAATAAATATTTTTTTTTGTGATGAAGTCCAAAATCTCAAAAAGAAGTATGGTGTTACTCGATTAATATAGTGGTGTGGGACTCGAACACCACTAAAAGTAAAAGCTGATATTAAACTGTCTTCTTCTTTCGGAATATCGCGAGTATACTTCCCCAATGATATAGACATGAAAGTCACGCTTATGTTAGTCTTTATTCCACCAGAGGCATTCGTTTATATCGTATCGACTCGATAGGGTTAGTGCACGACTGGGTCATGCGTAACTTTCCCTTTTACTGGTAGGCGTAAGTTCAAATACCAAGCATGCGATAATTTGACGATTTTAATAGAACATACAAAGTTCTTCCGAATGAACTGGTTCTTAGTTTAATCATTTGTGCCAAACTTTGTCAAAGTCGTGAGATACGTAAAGAAAAGCGGTGGCTTTTTAATTTCATTTGTTATTCTATACCTAAATATGGTCAATTTTTGAATGCTTGTTTCTATCACTGGCTTTAAGCGGTTCGAATTTTTGTTAAATCTCCGATATTATTATAGGATGAAGTAATATTGGGTTATATACTATTTGTTATAGAAGATGTCCTCGGCTTTGGAACCATTATAACTTCTGCGACGCCTGTGACTTATCTAAAATTTTCTTGTAGTTATTTTCTTTTGTAGTTAAATCCTATACAGGAGCCTTATTTTTGTTTAGTTAAGGCAAGGCTTTTTTCGGATGTTGTCAAGATTTGTACTTTATCCATCATATTCCTCTGGTAACACCTTCTCAATATTTTTCTTCCACTTTTTTTTTATTTTCGGTGCCTGTTGTGTATGAGGTTTTTTATGCCTTTTAAAGCTTTCCAAAGGAAATAATAATATAATTTCATAATATTTAATGTGTTGTTGGAAGTGTTTCAAATTTAATGCGATCTATGGGATTCATATAGAGATAGAGGGTTACGCGTATATCAATTTGACATTAAATAATCTAAAATAAACAATTTTTACTTGCTTCATAAGAATTGCCAATTGATGTATGCCTTCTTTTCAACATTTAAACTGTGAGCGCAATATAAACATGTCGAAATTTTTTCCATACGTGAGTAGTTAACTGAAACTATAAAACATGGGTCCGATAGTAATATCTTATCGGCGAAGTAGCCTTAATAAGGTGTTTCCGAAGTTTATCGGAGTAACTGGAACTGTCGAAGCCACCACTGATTTCTTTGGAACTGCAGCTGCTGCTCTTTGGGTATTAAAGTGCTATTAAAGTGGTATTGATAGTGCTATACCACCCCACACAACATATGTAAATATAACCAACGATTCGCAAAAACCATTCACATCATATACAAATATCGCTCAACCACCTAGCACAGCTGATGATAACAAATGAAACCTAAACAAATTACAAAAGTGCAAAGCAAAACAAAAAGACAATCGTCAACATTAGTTTCATCTATTGCTGCAGCACAATTTGTATTTTTACACTTGTCGTTTTAACATATAAAAACTAAGCCAGCTGATATTTGTAAATGTGTTTCTAAATGATTAATTATTAACACCAATTTAATCGAGTGTGTTGGTTTATTTAAAAAAAACATTAATGTTGAAAGGGAATATTCCTATATTAATTTTAAGCTTGGTATTCCACCTCCCCATGTTAATTCTACGCTTGAAAAAAAAATTCTGGCCGGATGGTGTTGGTGTGAAGCTTTTTAAGTCGAACACAAAAAACTACCAACAACGCCCGCAACGCAATCGCTTGAGAGCCGGTCAACGGCAAAAATAGATCGGTGCCGAGCACAAAAATTACAAAATTCATGGAGGGGTAGTTTTTTGCTCTCTCGGGATCTGTCTCTTTTACTTATTTTTGCGTATTGGAACGGCAATAAGTAAAAATCAGTAAAAATCAGTAAGAATCAGTAAATATTATCTTGTACAGGAACAGACCTATTTATTATCAAAACTGTGGCAGCATGCGTTCTGTTGAACGTTTGAGAGAAGTATTTTATTTCTTCTTCTGATACATATTATCACGTTATTCTTTTGGTGGAAACATGGTTAACCGATCATTTTTTTGATATGGAACTGTTTACATCAGAATACACTGTGTTTCGCAAGGACAGATCCGCTGCAACTGGTATGCGGCGGGGAGGTGGCGTTTTAATAGCTGTAAGAAATGATCTTTTGTCAAGAGAAGTGCAATTATTAAACAGCACAAATTATTTAGTGGAGGAAATATCTTTTTTTAGTCGGTGGAGCTGGACTGAATAACGAAACATTTTTTTGCCTTAGCTATATTCGCAAACCAAATTTAGAAGTTTATAAACTTCATATGCAGAATATAGAACATCTTCTTTCAAATCTAAAATCTTATCAACATCCCTGTACTGAAGGCACTTTTAATTTAAATATTATTCACTGGCGCAAGGATGAAGAAACAAAAACCCTTATTCCACAAAATGTTACCAGCTCATGTGAAATCGCTGTTGTCGATTCACTTTACGCCCATGAGTTGTTTCAACTTGATTTAATTGAAAATCAATTTAACAATGTTTTAGATTTGGTATTTGTTAACAACAATGTAAAATACACATGCCCCATGGAAGTTCTAACTCCATTTTTGCCTAATACCATTTATCATAAAGCACATGCATTTTCGCTTAGTTTTTATACTTTTTCACCTCAAACTAGTTCGCCACAAAATTCTTTTAACTTTTTAAAATCTAATTTTTCATCTCTAAATTCATACTTCTTATCCGTAGATTGGAATAATGAATTAAACACTCCTGATTTGAATCTCATGTTTACCCGTTTTATAAATATATTAAAACCTTGGTTTAATAAAAGGCTAACCAACTTAAAAAATGTAAAAAAAAAAAACATTTAAAAAGAGCAATAATTCTGGGGACCGTGATTATTTCCTTCGGCTGCGAAAAGAATATGATTTTATGCACCGATTTTTATACAAGCAATATATTTTATCTGTTGAGTCAAACATAAAGCACAACAGCCGATCGTTTTGGTGCTTTATAAACTCTAAACGAAAAGATAATGGAATTCAAACCCTTTTGGAATTCAATGGGACTAATTCAACAGATGAAATTTCTACATGCGAGTTATTTGCAGCGTGTCTTTGTAGAACGAAATGAATCTACCGACATTAATTATTCCGAAAAAGATCCTATTGCTGACATTGGATCAATTTATTTAACAGAAATTGACATAATAAAGGGAATTAAAACCCTCGAAAGTAAATGCAGTTTTGGGGTTGATAGTTAAAGACAAAATTTACTTTTACGTCCAAAATGGTATTAGTCATCTTCAACATGGGTTTGTTACTGGTAGATCTATACGACCACTAATCTAACACTGTTTACTAAATATACCCTTGAGAGTCTTGAGGCCGGTACACAAATTGATGTTATTTATACTGATTTCTCTAAAGCATTTGATAAGTTGGATCACAAAAAACTTGTGGAAAAATTGAATGCATTAGTTATTCACTCAAGACTCAATAAGTGGTTGTCCTCTTATTTGGCAATTCGAAAACAAATAGTCAAACTGGGTAATTCAACATTTCTACCCTTCAGTGTAAACAGTGGTGTACCTCAAGGAAGTCATTTGGGTCCTCTTCTCTTTATTTTGTTCACTAATGACATACCTTCTTTCATTAAACATTCGAAATGCTTAGGATATACCCATGATTCAAAGCTTTACACTCAAATAAAATCTGTTAGCGACTGTGAAAATCTTCAATCTGATTTTCAAAATTTATTTCGCTGGTGTAATAAAAATTCTTTAACTTTGAACGTAGAAAAGTGCAAAACGTTTATAGCTTCACGGCAGCTAGATGATATTATGTTCACTTACGCAAGCAATGAAACTGTTTTAGAACGAGTTAATGAAATAACCGATCTCGGCATTCGATTTGATAAAAAATTTACATTTACTTCACATTACGATGTAACAATATCGAGGGCAAATTCATTATTAGGTTTTTTGAAAAGAAATTCCTTTGATTTCAAAGACCCTTATACATTAAAATCAATTTATTGTTCTCTAGTTAGATCGATTATGGAATATGCTTCGGTTGTTTGGTCTCCTTACCATCAAACGCATATAGATAGAATCGAGCGGGTACAGAAAAACTTTACCAGGTAGGTATGCTATCAAAAAATTAAACTGGTATGAGAATAACCTGATTATAAAGCTCGATGCTTATTACTGGGCTTGCAAACTCTTTCTACTCGAAGGAAGCTAACGGGCGTTATGTTCATTAGGGATATTGTATGTTCTCGGATAAATTCATCCAAATTGCTAGCTTGTCTTAATATTTATGCACCTGTGAGACACCTTCGCCCAAAAGATATGTTCATAGCAAATAGGCACAGAACAGCTTATTGCCAAAATTACCAATATCAAGATGCATCACATATTTCAACGAAATGTGCAGTTCTGACGAATGCGAATTTTCAAAAAGTAGATTAGCATTTAAAAAAAGATCTTTCCATATCTTTTCACTAACTTAACAATTTCACATCCCAAATACTAACAATCCTTCGCTAAGTCTATATTCTTAGAAAAGGTTTTTATTTTTTTTTATTTTTTCTCTATGATTATAGAGTTTTTATTATATATATTTTTTTCTTCACTTTGAAGTTTTTTTTTTAAGTTTAATTAATCTTTTTTCCAGGATTAAACTATTTTTATTATTAAGTCAAAATAATCTGTTAATATATACGAATTGGTAGATCAAATAAATAAATAAAGAGTGCATTCGTAGAAACAACAGTATCATAATAGGATAATTAATTATGACGCAGAAGTCAACTAACTTTGTTATTATTCTAATTTATATCAATAATTTTTTTATAAATACCAATTATCTGTTTTATATCTTTATAAGGTTTTAGCACAGCGCAAATATACATATGAGGAAAAAAATGAGAGACAGCAAAGAAGTTGGGTGTAGTTGAGACTTATTCCATGGGTTAGCTAACGTTTGGTCATAATCCATTTCATTTGGAAATTCATCAGCTCTATTATCTCTTGTCTAAATTTATAGAATCGTTTCCCCCGCTAAACCTTTCTCAAAGTTACATGCGTATATAGACTTTTAAAAATTGCATTTCGAAACAAAATATCCAGAAGTACTTTCAGGTTATCTCATGCTGTTATAAAGATTTATTTTTCATTAATCCAGAAATTGTGTATCTGCACCCTTTCGTAAAACTCTTGAAATCAGTTTTTTGTCCATTCCCATGGTTCCATTATTGCACAAAAAAAACGAATTGCTAAAGTTTATTTATGCCTCACAACAGCAATACATTATTCCCACAGAAATAAAAATAAATGTTGCAAGGGTGCACTGCACGTCTACATCTATCTATTTTGCTACAAAAATTTGCCTTTTCCTGTCAAAATAAAAAAAAACATCATCATCATCATCATTTCCTGTGAAGCCATTCCCCGATAAAATCATTGAAAAGTTTGTCGATGTCCTAAGAAAAACATGCATCAAGCTGAGCAAGGCACAGCAAAAAGAAACCCTTACAATAAATCATGCAATAATAGTCATTGGTCCATATCAGCCGCACGATGTTCGTTGTTTTTGAGAATCCCTGATTTTCGATAGCCGAAGCCGAAAAACTGTTACTCATACCGTCTGCCGGAAGTAATGGTTACATCCATGCATCGGAAGTCAAGATATCCTTACAAAGTGAATTGAATTAATATCAATAGATAGCCCGTCGTCATCCGCATCCGCACTATCGACATCGATACGCTCTCGATTCACCCTCGACACGGGGTGAAACCTAATTTCGATAAAATTGTAAATCAGCCACTATCCCTTCCAAATCGTACAACTATTGACAGTTGACTCTTTGCCGATCAACCCATTGTCCTTAACATATATGTAAGCACATCAGTTCGGGATGGTACAGTAGAGAATTGCGTTAGTTCCGGTTTTTGCACGCTACACTATAATTCTGGTTTGGGATGGAAAGATTTATTGCGAACGAGTACTTCCCAGGACTTCTTTGAATTTTCAACTTAAGACACTCTGGCGGCCGACACTCGAAGTGACCACTCATCCTAATGATGACAATGGGATTATTTATGAACAAAACTACTACTGTGAACAGGTTTTATGAAATCCAGCCCTCGAAGAACATGAATAGTAAGCTCAAAATTATTATAATTGATGTTCTTTCCGGTCCAGCGTTAATTTATTGTTTCTAGTAATGAACCCTTGCGAGGAGTTCTATTGCAACGCCCGCGTCATGTCAGCATGCCATATCTTCCGCATGCCCGGTTAAGTCACATTGCCTTAGAGATTTAATTTGACAAAAAAGCACTTGACAATATACAATATCGTTGGTCATAAAAACGAACATTAAATAGCGGCTCGTCATCGGAATAATCCGCATCTTGAATTTCTGGGGTTGAAACCACAATCATGTTGATATCTTACTCTTTTAGATTTCCGGCGCAGAGAATTTGAAAAATGCCACATAAATTGGCGCACGAAACTGTTGTGAGGATGCACATGGATCGGTTTGAAAAACTGAAATTATTATGCAGCGTCACTCGACAACCTCGGACCATTAACCATAAAACGGTTAAGGGTGGCATTTTAACGACATCGAGTACTGTCTACAAAGAGCCGTATCGTTAATGGTCACAAAATTTCAACACAACACTTGTTTTGGGATTTTTAATTGAAGACAATTTCATTAACAAAACTATAAAAACGAGAGGAAGATGCACGAATGATAAATGAAGAGGGTGCAAAACGGTTCGCGTAACAAGAGAACTTAATCGCCGGGGTGGGCAAGTATTCAGTCTGTAAACATTTTTAAATCGTCTAGGGGTGAAGGAGTATACTTTACATTGCACAATTGGGGATTTTGGAAATTATAATAATCGGCGGTGGTAGGGTCGAGGGCAATATTTGAAACATGTTCAAAAAAAATCAAATATGTTCCAAAAAAAAACGGCACAATGCAGGCGATTTGTTGAACAAGGTTTCAGGCAGTTATGCCTTCTTGAAATTAAGACTTATGCTATGATTTTTTATAAGTATGTTCTATTTCATCAAAGTATTCAAATTAAGAATTTGCTATTAAATTGCGCTGCTAGAACTGAAAAAAGAAGATACCTACTCTTGTACTCTCGTCGGATTATTATACACAACCTTTCACAAGGTAATCGCCCCGATAATGTGTATCATTCTAATGAATAAGGATGATTATCTATAGAAGACATTTTAATATAATTTAATGTGTGCTGTATATAAACATTGAATAATTTTTATTATTATCCACCGATTGATTTGGACGACGCCGACGTACACTGGGGATTTTGCGGAAAAAATCGAAAATCCAAAATTCTACGAAAAAAACAAAAATTTAGAAATAAATTGCAAAACAAAATCTGAATCCAAATCAAAAAAGAATATAACTGAAATCGGACTTATAGTTTCTTTTAAATAGCTTTGTGAAGGGACTATTTGTTTAATTGGCTATTGAAAACTACAACTGGTGGCCAAATCTGAGCTGTAATTTTGACTCGAAATATTAAATAGCATAAATGAAAAACAAAAACTCCAAACTTGCACACTTGAAATCCTACACACTTGTTCGTAATTTTTTTTTTAGTGTATACGATTTTCGCTTGTAGCTTGTTCAATTTTTACGATAGAGACAAATAATTTTTAATAAAGTTCTAGCAAATTTTAACTTTTTTCTCTTAAACCTATAGTTTAGGAGTTACAGTTGATTTACTGTTCAGCAAGTCCCATTTTATATATTGGTCAACACTTTTTTCTTTTCTAACTAAAAAAAACATGTCCTAGTTATCGTTATCAGTCAACAATACATTGTAGAAAAAAATAGAAACGATATGTTTATAAGGGTATTCATGCAACGTCGTAATTTTATTATGTGCGAAAGGTTATAATTTTACGACGACGTTTCATGAACGACCCTAAAACTACACTACTAAATAATACGGTAACCCACTGAATTCAATCTCATTTAAGTAATTTATTTATTGATAGAATTTTGTTCTTATTGATCTCTTTCCGTTCTCGATAATTTGTTTCAGTTTAGCGCATGTGTTTGATGTGTGAAAGTAACTGATTAAATGTCAAAATAGCATTTCATAAGTTTACAACGTTTACCACATCAGTTAACGCACCCAATTCCTGTGAGAAAATTCCGATATTGTTAGAAAAGATTTCCCATACAAATTTTGACAGTTCATTTATCACGTCGTAATTTTACGACGACTTTCCGACGTTGCATGAATACCCATTATATGTTTTTTCGCAAATCTACTACAAAACATATGAAAAGATACAACGAACCCAAAATATTTTATGCTTCGACAAAAAAAAACAACATTTTTCTTTGCACATGTCTTGCGGTAAGAAATGGTTATTTCGTGGGTTACTATCAAAGTAATCAAATTAAGAATTTGAACATATTAATTTTATTAATATTTTTACATCAACATTTTGTTAAAATTTGACAGAAATCAGTTTTTTTTTTTACAGAAAACGCCCCCAAGAAGTAGGCGTGGCGAACGAAATGTATATATTTTTTAATATTGTCCAAATATTTTGTTCAGACACTTTTTCAAAATTCTTAACCGTTTGCCAAAAATAACGTTTGGGCGGTGGGTGGAAATGAATTGAAATAATTTCTTACCACTTAAGTTGTCATCCCTGGAAATTTCATCGAAATCGATTGAGTGGCTTAGTTTTTATTGAGTTTTTTCCGCACTCTAATACAAATTTCCCCAGTGTGCGACGTGCCTACTCAAGTCGTCCACGCGTCGCTTGGAATACGGCAAAACAGTCGCACGAATGATGACCAACGAGGCCTATTTAAGACTCTCTGGCTCCGTTAACAAGCAAAATTGCCGCATTTGCACCATTGCATGACCAAAAAGCGAATGTTTAGGCCGGCGTTTGTGCCAAAACCACCATTGGGACAGTTTTCTTCAGAAAAGGCGAAATAGTCGTGATTTTTCTCAGGATCCGCCGATGTATAAATTATGGTGAAAGATTTCAGACGCTCACATAAGTATAATAGCAGACAGGATTTAAATGTAAATGATTTTGATGAGACTATTCTACGGTTTTATTCTTCGGGCATGCGTTTTCACAAACAAAGTCATCTCCCGCGGCTTCAGTAAGAAGACCTTAATTTGTGTCCGTCCTTTTAATCTTTAGTTTGGATATTGCTATCTGTGCAATTTCGGCTGCGTCAATATTAAATGGATCGTCTTCCATGACACTTGAAGATTGATCCCCATACACATTGACATTTACCATTTTGTTAAAAACTCTAATGACCGGTTTCACAGATAAGCAAAACGCAGTGCTTAAGTTTGGGCTTAAGTTTTTCGGGTTTCATAGTAACTTAAAAATGTGTGATTTAGCCAAGCCAAGTATAACAAGTAATTGTATATGGTTCGTAGGTAATTTATTAGTTACGCGCCTACAACTATACACCAAACAGGAATATTCTGCGAATATGACACAGGTACTCCCCGAATTTAGTTCGGACATCACCCATGGAGTAAGTCTCTACTACATCCAACGTCCAACAAAATTTTGCCCTGACAGAAGTTAAGCCAACACTTAAGCCACTAAAATCGGGGGCTTAAGTGTTATCAACACTTAAGTGTGGTTACCTCTTAGGCCGGCACCGTGAAACACAAAGTTATGTTAAACCGTAGGTTAAGCTAAACGTGAAGCTTAAGCTCTCACTGTGAAACTGGGCATAAACATTACTCTGGGAGTGGCATTTTGTGAACGTCGTCGAAACATTGCATTTCTGCTTACTGCAACTACTGCAACACAGACCGTTGTAAATGTCGCAGTTTTTCATCATCATTTTGAATATCGCATTGTATTTGTATTCAGGCCCATCAGGGGCTATTTCCGTACTAGACTGTGACACATCATATATAAAGTACCTAACCGTTTAAAGAAGAAGCCGCCTGGCATTGAGCTTTTCGCATAATAATTAACCGAAGAAATTTCATTTCGTCAGCTTGTACTAAACATCACTATCCAAATCTTAACTTCATAAAAACACTGAATTCAAGAACGATTACCTAGCTTTGCCACCAAATTCAGCAATCCTAAATAAAATTAGCCAAACTATAACAAAACGTCGTAAATAAGATCTCAAGATATATAAATTTATTGACCTGTTTGGATAGAACTCCACTAGCATGTAGAATACACTGATCAGGATTTCTGGAAACCACCATTGCTTTCTGTTTGTTCAAGTTTCCAAGTTTTGTCAGAGTTAACCCCAGAAACTCGAGACTGCATGTTCATGGCATTAACAAAACAACTTAGACTGCTTTGTTCTCTTTTCTCAATTACCACTCTTAAAGTAATTAACTGGCCATTTATGCTTCTGCCCTGCCAAAAACCGAATACCTCCTCCCACGATCTGCACTCAACTATATTAGGTACGCTTTCAGGACCTTAGCTTAATCGTTTCTGGAGAGACTTGAAAACGAGACTACCCCATGTCAATACATACGTAACAATCCGGACATAGATCAGGACATATAAATCTATATCTTCTCTTCTAGAGAGGGTAATATTTCAGCTGCATAATCTGAATCCTAATTTTGACCTAAATCGTTATAGATTAAGCTGCCAAAAATGACGGTCTTGCTGCCGAAGCAGCATATACCAACTAATTAGTAAAAATTGGTCGGATGAAAGTATGCTTTCATATGAATGGAACCTCAGCAGAGGCACAAGTCGCCTATAAGATCCTATCTACCGTTATATGTGACCGACTGAAATCATTTACCAACTACCTGATTGGTCCTTATCAGGGTGTTTTTTAGGACAGAAAAGTCAACAGCTGATCAAATCTTGACACTAAGGCAGATCCTAGAAAAAGCCCAAGAAGTCCAAACCGATACCCAATACCTGTTCAATGATTTCAAAGCCGCATGCGACAGCAATTATAGAGACGGTACTATACAGACCCATGTCTAGTTTCGGTATACTGCCAAAACTCGTCCGCCTGTGCAGGATGACGATGGAGAATCAGCGCTTCTCCATCAAAGCCCAGGTTCATTCCGGACTGTAGCGTCACTTAAACAAAAAAAACCGTATGGTTTCACCAAAAACGACGTTTTTCTGAAAGTGAAATTGAACGTAAACAGTGGATGGATTTTGAAAATATGTAAACTTGCTCTGCTTTGTCGAGCAGATAGTTTTTTCCACATTTCATCAGGTGATGGTGAGGGATACTTCCCCCTATTCTTCCTCGCAGCTTCTACAGAAGTCATTGATAAAGAGTCCTAGTCTTTTCGCGTGTATGCTTATAGGACAGTGTCCTGTAAGGTCATCGATTTTGGTGATGATGTTTGATCAGTTCAGCATTGTCAAGCTGATGGAGCCCCTCTGATTATAGTTTTGTCAGAGTTGCCTAGATATTTGACACGTTGCGCTGTGCGTTTATCCATCTGCGTTTTCTTTCTTGATAGCATCCAGTTTGATATGCAATTCACATGTAGCGAGGGACATACCTAACATATCTGCTGGCATGGCGGTAGAATGTCAATGGTAGTGCACTGTCTGCCAAGGTCATCCGCCTTACAGTTCCCTCGAATGTCTCTGTGGCCCTGCACCCAGAAGATGTCAATGGAAAAATACTATGCCATCTCATTAAGAGATAGTCGGCATTTGTGCGCTAATTTCGATTTGAACGAGATAGATTCCAGGGATTTGATTGCTGCTTGGCTGTAACTAATAATTATTAACATACAAATATATCCGACAGGCCCCAAGACCAAGTAATACTCTGTTAGTATTCCAACTCACTAACCACTAAACTTTTCGTTAAAATTCCACAGTTTAAAGCTATAAACTTTTTTTAATGGCACTTGTTCATTAAACAACTGCCTACAAAATTAAATTTGCAAAACAGCTCTTAGCGTTATGTTGTCATTCATACATTTTCAAACTCATCCTCTCATAATGTGAACTCACATATGAATAAATATCAAATGCATACCATTACTCGCCACAATAGAACACAATACACCATAACCCCTCATTGCGTATTTTCGAAAAAAAAAACTCCGCCTGGATATGACAAAAAATATGAGCCTGTCAAATGGGCAAAGCCCTCCCCAAGATGAACACACATCTCATCAATATACCGCACTGCAGACCAACCCAAAGTGAGCAATCACAAAAATTGTCATTTATTTTAGGGACAGATCTTTTAGCACAGCAAACATGCAAACACATTAAAACTCCGCGTTCTGTACTATCTCTCACCCCTGCTATAAATCTATTCTAACTTTTGGAAACCCATGCCGAAATTGTTTTTGTTTGGGGTTTCTGGTCTATCTCTTAGCCATGGCGAATCCTCGATGGTGGTTGTTATAGTTGGTGTTGCTGTTCTTGTTGTTGTTGGTTATCGTCCTCTCTGTTGTCGTTAAAGTTCAATCAACCATGTTCCAATTCAATCATATAGGATTTTTTTTTCAACACTCATGTATGAGTATTAGTTGGGACGATGTTGCTAAACTACGCATTACCCTAAAGACGCCCTCGATGCGATAATTTATTACCACTTTAACTATTTAGGCGACGAATTGTGTTTTGTGTATCTACTGTCATCCTTGGTTAATGTGCACTCTGCTCATTGTTCACCCCAAAATACTGTTCAACTTCGACTTCATTAATTCAGGCGGAACTGCTTCACAGAAAAAAATTAAATCGTATATTTATGTATCTACATCCTTTGTAAAGGATTTCAAGATAAATTCGCAGCGATAAGTGCGGTGCAATGAGAAAAAATTAAAAACAAATAAATATTCTGTCGTCCCAATGTGTCAGCAGAGCGGCGTATCAAGATGACGTAGATCTTGATAAGAAGGACAATTTGAAACTCAATTGAGTCTGAACACAAAGGATAAATAATGTTTTGACGTATTATATTGTCGGCACATGTACGAGATATTATCCTCATGGCGTGTATAATTCCTTCAGATTTCTATCGGGAATGTGGAAGGTCTATTAAGCTTTTAAAATCCAGAATCGTAGCTATGAATGAATTTGTTGGGAATCGGAGTTTACATTATTGTAATAAGTTGGATTTGGCTAACCCAACCAAATTGGTAACTCCACCAACGATCAAGTAAGTTCGTTGGTGGAGTTGCCAATTTGGTAATTATTTCCAGAAATAATACACTCTTTTCAATTTCGTATATTACAACTTGGTGGTATATAAGTCGGTGCAGTGGCCTAGTGGCCTAGCCCAAGTATTCTGGTTCAAATCCCGAAAGTTATCTAAGTTGTTTCACTGCTCCACCTCTTACGAAAGTCTGACAAACATCCAAAAATAACAATGTCATGGGAAGCTTCTCCAATTTGTCATTCGGATTCGGGGTTAAACAGGAGGGACTGTTCTTTGTGCAAAAATAATAACTTAGCACACACAAATAAAGGGAGAAGCTAGGTTTGAGGCCCTGTTGGTTGTAAATGACAAATTTTTTTCCTGAGATGAGAGCAACCTACGATGTATATATCGTCTAAAAATCCCAATAGCTAGACGTATACATTGCCTTCTGTGCTTACACCTGCTGTACGCTCTACACCTGTTCCAGTATGAGATTGAAAAAAATCGCATTTAAGTGCATCTTGCATATATCCGGTACAAGTTTGGAAACATTCAGATAAGCTGCTTCCAAATGAAAGGATGAATCGGCATACTCCAGTGAATAGCGATACAGATGTATCCAATTTGATTGAATATCGAAATTGTTGTGTATACCTACTATCATACGGAGCCTTAAAGTATAAATGAATATATAAAAGGTCTCAACCTAAAATTCGTTGGTATCCAGGGCTTGTCTTAGAGTGAAAATCTGGTTTATGGTTGATCTTACGGGACGGAAGCCACACGGCAATATGTGTATTGTTTCCAGAAAATCCTGAAAATTAAACACTTTTTTTTTTAATTCCCCAACTCTTTCGAAAGTCTGACAAACATCAAAAAGTAACACTGTCATAAGAATCTTCTCAAATTTGCCGTTCTGATTCGGCGTGGCAAAAATAATAACTTCGCATACAAAAATTAAGGCAAAAGCTTTTTTATTTATTTATTTAATTGTTTTTTTATCTATATATTTATTTATTTATTTATTTACTTTGTTTTTTGATTGTATTTGTATTTATTTATTTATTAACTTTCTGTTTTGACTTATATTGAAGGTTTTTGTCGTGTTTCCTTCAAAATTCCTATTCTACTCTAGTTAATATTTTTATTTTTTCAATTTTGTAATAACTTCTCAGAAGAAAGATATATTCTGAACATATCAAATCTCTGTAATTAATATTATATTGTGCAATAACAAAGCCATTGTAAAATTATAACGAAATAAAGCTTTCTATCTAAGGCAAAAGCTAGGTTTCAACAGCTGGCTTCAGATGTTCATACAGTAAGTTGGATAGGATTTGTTTTAGGAAGTTAAGTAGTGATTATGCCGTTGTAAAGGGTCTTCCAAAAGGGACTCCTGAACTTTGACAATTGATTACGGCCATATTGTTGAAACTACATCTGTCAAATTGGCTGTAATCTTTTCGGTTTATTTTGCCGAATCACCACGGACGGGCGTGGCGTTCAACAATACATACCTACTTTCAAATGATAAAATTGTTTTATCAAAATGGGTAGTTCGCCACAATCGTCCTACCAAAAGGACCATTCACAGTGTGGTGATTATTTTAGTCCACTGGTTCAGTAGACGATAAACCAACACCCGTAAGTCGAAGCCAGAAACGCCAGATCTGCGGATCTGTGTATACATAGAAGAAGTCCACTGAGTTAGCAACTAGCAGCTGGATTATCAGAGCTGGCTAGCTTTTATACTAGCAAGTATTGGTTTCGTAAACAAAATTTAACTCGAGATTTTAATCAAACCTATCATAACGATGATGGAGCTGTTCAGTGAGTCCAGCAGTTCTGTCTGTCTGTCAGTGTGCCATTGCAACTGGAGGGTAAATAACAGCACGGATTTACTTCATATTTGATATAATAGCAGAGGAGTTTTTGAAAATGGCATAATAGGGCCAAAACTAATAGTACCTACTATATAATGGTTTAGGTAAAACCGAAATTTCTAGATGTAAAAAACTTGTAAACATTCGTTAGTCTTGATATTTTTAACAATGCCTTAATACCAGTTTTAGCCTAAAAGTATCTTAACTGAATTTTCAATTTTGGCCGATAACGAAGAATCACAATTTTCTGCCACATCTACGCTTTCACAGAGTTCCTTCAAATTCAACAGATGTTATACTTACATACTTATGTGGCGATACATTCTGGAATAAAAAGGGGCCCCAACCAACATGACACTCCTATTTTTACGTTATCTAGCTAACTGTTTCCAGCTGCCAAGCTCACGTTGATTGAGGTTGGTTTCTACCTCGACGGTGGCCGATGTCTGGGTCGATCGAAGACTCTGCGAGCCGGAGTATTGGTGTCCATTCTCTCCACTGCATATCCTAGCCATTTCAAACGCTCAATGCTTAGTTTTTTGACGAGGGGTATGTCGCTGTATAGCTCGTTGGTTGAATTTGTTTGAATTTGAATATGTGTCCTTTTTCGTCGACAGTATAGATATAGTTGATCTTACCCTCATTTAGAGCTAAACCCATACATGCCCGTTCCTTCTCTATGCTGGGTATGACATCGATTTATGGAAGACTGTGCCTCTGGTGTTGGCTCCGGAGTTTTTCCTAAATCATTTTTTGGTATCGAATGTATCGGTGATGTGGTTGTCGACACTTATGGAGCAGCGAGAATTCTCCATCGTAATCCTGCACAGATTGGCGAATTTGGACGGTATACCAAAATTAGGCGGCTTTTCAATCGATGAATAGATGATGGGTATCGATTCTGAGTTCTAGCGTTTTTTAGAGGATCTGCTGATGTTGTAGGATTTCCTGTCCTAAAACCACACTGAAAAGACACACTTGCTGGTAGCAGCTGATGTAAGGGCTTGTTAAAATGTTCGCCTTCGGCATCAGGTGATGTTGGAATGGTGCTAATCGCATGGTAAATGGATATGCGTTCTACAAAGAACTTGCGATTGTTCAGTATTTTGCGTTTGTTGTGGAATGGATATCCGAATTCTTACCTTGGCTGTAATAAGGTAGTCTATGTAAACCAAATGTTCAGAAATCCAAAATACTGGATGTGGGCCTTTTGTCAATTTCATTTGAAGGGAGGAAATCGTGTGCTATCAAACTCAATTAGCCTAAGTCCGTTGACAGACGTGGTGTCGTGTAGGCTGTGTTTTGTATTAATAGAAAGATGGGTGCGGAGCTTATATTATTTTTGTATATATGGTTTGTGTTGGCAAATTCGGCCAGCTTCATTTTTTTAGATACCCAGAGGACACAGTATCCACTACGGGATTTAACACTGTCGTTGGCATTTCGCCAATTTCACAACCATCTCTGTTCTAAGAGCTTTACTAAATCTTGAGATTCCTAAATGACCTGTTGTCCGAATATGTCAAAGCAGTTCAAATAGGTTGCTTACTTTGTCCATCCTAACATAGACTATAGACGCCATCGTTGATTCCATATTGGGAATTCTTCGCTACCGTCTTGGAAAAGGAATATGTGCCTTAGTCTGATGACACATTTTCCATTCCCGCTGCCGCTCTCATCTGCTAATATAAGTTACCAGTCATTTGAAAAAGACGGACAAATCGGTGAATTGGAAACAGGTACTATTTTTGGATCTAGTTCAGCTGTTTTGTAATTTAAAAGAAATATAACCACGGTTCTTATGTATGCACTAGTTGAAGCTATTAATTACCCTGGAAGACCATCATACATAATTTAAGCTCTGGTCAAAGTCACACTTCCGCAGATCCTTAAAAAAAATAGGTGTTCAAATCTATATCCATCATAATTCCTCGTTTTTAAAACCGCACTATTCTGTGCCAGCAAAAACAGTTTTTCATCAAAATGTAGCAAAAATATAATTTATCTTTAGTCTTCTTATTGTTCAGAAACCGTGAATAGCTTCAATTTCTAAGACTGCCGAGAAATAAAATAAAAACCAAACAAAAAAAAATCCCGCAAACAAAATTTTCGACATACCATTAATCATCAACATAAAAATGTTCATGAATTATTGTCTTAACATTCTTGTATACATTCGCGTAAACAGGATAAGGATAAATACATCACTATATTTGAGGGTCGAATACAGACTGGCGATGCAAACCCCTGTGTTATTTTATTTCTTCCCCAAATAAACCCGAACCGCAATAACATAAATACTGTTTTGTAAAAGGATATCTCTACAAATGGCTATAGGACTGACTTTAGTCAATTCAAGTGAAAGATTAAGTTTGCAAAATTGTTGTCATCCAATCCGACAATCGTCCTCACATGTCTATAACTTATTTAAGGCTGTCACGAATTATTGAATAAAACAAAATCTCCATGCCCGGCGTAATGATACGCAAAATGTTTTATCCTCGTGTGCTGAATGTGAACATTTGCAAATATGACCGTTTTGCAAGGATATTAATATAAATTGGAATTTATGATGCAATTCGAATTATTTAATGTATCACCCTTGTTCGTTCGGCGGAAAGTGTTAAGCGTGTTAGAGGGTACAAATTACCACCACCATTTATTAATTTAATCAGTTAATGCATTTTGCCCGCTTGCACACAATGTCAACATGTTTGTCAGATACTTTGGTTTCATGATATTCGCAATTTTACCGATACATTAAGAGGAGTAGGATATTTGTTATTAATCTAATGGTGTTTAGCTAATGGACATGAGGTGGATTAAGATGAACAGACATTTAGGCGTTTGGTGTTCTTTGCAGTAGTAAAATCTGTGATCGATTGGCAATTTAACCTTAGAGGAAACAACTGTTAGATTTTAGCAAGTGCAAAATTTAGATTACAGACACAAATTCTTTGGCAAATAGATGTAGGTACGAACTACGAAAGTGCATTGCAAATGTCACGATTTATATGTCACGAAAGAGAATTGCAAAACCTTGGCAATGACTAATGCAAAGGGAAACCTTTCATACCAATCATTTGTAACTTCGTGTGGTACAACTCTAGGACATATGTGCGTTTAATTGTAAATGAGTATCAGTGCCAACTTTTCTTGGAAGCTTTTTTAAATGTTACGTAAGCAGCTGTCTTCTCTCTATTTACTTGGGGAATTATTTTATATGTCACGAACTTAAAAGGAAATTATTTAGATGGATTTTTTGAGGATTAATGTTCGATTTAAAAAAAAAATATTATTTTCAAGCATGTAATTGCGCTCGAACACAATTACGCCATTATAGTGGATGTAGATAGCTGGGGCTCATTCCGTAACTATGAAAACGATTATCGAATTATAAATGCAGGAATTTAAACGTTATAATGGTCTGTACAAATTAAAATCGTATAAAAAGGCTAGAAAGCTTTAAAAATTATGAAATATGCTTTATAGTCGTCTTACCAACATCCAAATTGATGCAAGACGAGACTTCATGAGCAATCGCTCAATTATCGTCTGTGGTTTTACGATTTTTGTTTTCGGTGAAGCAAATAAAGTGCATGACATATCGCCAACAGCAAGAACGATTATTGATCTTACGTGATGCAAGACTACCATCGAAACGTTATTGTCAAACGATAATAACTTTACTGAATTTATGAAGAAGTAAGTAAGAATTTCTGTATATCATAGATGCAATGTAACATTTGGCAATAATGACATTTTGACAGAAATTTAACAAAGAATTATTCTTTTAAAATTCCAATCGCTCTTATGTTCTAAGCAGAGCTGCCATGCTAGTTTTTTTTCTCCAAACAAGGAATTTGTATAATATCGTAATAACGTCGTAATTTCACTACGTGCGAAATACTGGGAGTTTACGATGAACGTTTCATTAGCGCCCCTAAAACTGTTTGCGTAAATGACGTAGTAAATCAATCAGCAGTATGCTAAACGTCATATGTCAAATAATTTACATTTGTTTAATTTGTAAACATTTTTTATTACCTACACGGATATAAAGCAATGCTAAAAATAAACAACAAAAGGGAGTTTTTAAAATATTACGAACAAGTAATTTTAAGTGATTTATTTACCATAGAGGTTTTTGGAGGTAGTGATAGTACATATGTCCATCTTTTAATCAACTTTAAGTTACATTTCTAAATTGCAATATCCTTTATCTACTTATATAAATCACAAGAGAAATTGCGGGAACTATTAGAGGAATTTGTTCTTACACATCAATGCTGGTAGCTGAGTATTCGCGGTATGAAGTTCCATTTGTCTACTATCTATTCCAAAAGCATGACATTTTTTGATAAATGTTTTCCCTCATTTGGATAATTCGGATAATTTTCCGCAACGCAGACTTAGTCGGAGGTTCAAAATCCATTCGAGGTATGTGTCATCGGCAAAAATGCGAAGGCTTCACTTCACTACAATTCGTAAATAAATTCCACGAAGAATTTGTGTCGGAGGACATCGGAAAAATGCACTTGAACGCAATTCTCCGGGATGCGTTACAAGATGTCGGAGAAATATTCCGAACAGCTTTTCGGAAGAAAACCTACCTCGAAGCGAAAATCCTCCCAATCGTACAAAATCTGATAATTTTCCGCTCCGACGGATACCTAGGGCTGATTTACATGTTTTGTGGTTTCTAGATTATCAGCGCAAGCATTTTCAAGCGATCCTAAAGTTTTTTTTTCCGTTGGTAGGAAAAATCATCGAAAGACATTGCAGAGGTTTTATCGCGAGGGAACCTTCTGCAATAGTGAGGGACTTTAACCCGATCTAAAAAACCTCCCGAAGACTGACTTTTGTATGTCTTCAAGGAATCGCACCTAGTCGTAAGACTAATCAGCAATTTATTTTTCATATGTATTATATTTTAGAAAAATATAAAATTTAAAAGAAATTCCGACGTTGGTCGGATTTCTATGTGTTTTGTTTGAGAATGTACTTTAGTCTCAGTATTTTTATTTTTTTATATAAATATATATCTTAAGCTACATAGATCCAGGGGTTTAACCCGTACCCGTCTTAATCTCCTGACTATATTGTCGGTTCTTAAAAGCTGTGCTATTTCTAAATTAAAGTCTATCTCTGTGTCTTAGAGCTACTTTTTTAGCTTTATCTTCAACCATTTCAATATATAGATCTCTATGTAGATCGGTGTTACGTATGTACCATGGTGCGTTAACTATGCTCCGTAGTACTTTGTTTTGGAAGGTTTGTATTCTTAGTAAGTTTGTCTTGCATGTGCATGCCCACAGCTGGAGCGCATAGGTCCATACTGGTTTAAGAATTTGCTTATATAGCAATAATTTATTGTAATTGGATAAGGATGAGTATCTCCCAATAAGCCAATACATTTTACTGTAGCGGATGTTTAACTCTTCCCTATTTTTCTTTACATGTGCTTTCCAGCGCAGATTGGCGTCTGGAGTCATCCCTAAATATTTAGCTGTATTTGAATATTCCACTACATTACTATTTATGTATACTGGAATGTGTGGTACATTTTTTAACGTAAAATGTATATGAACTGACTTCAGGTAATTTAATCTGATCTGCCAATTTTTAGTCCATTCTGAGATAATGTTTACTGCCTTTTGTAGCTTTTTTGTAGCTATTTCGACAGTTTCTCCTACAGAAAGTATAACAGTATTTAATTAAATCGAACCCTGGGGCCTTTTTTATGTAGAAGACTTTTAAAGTCATTTTTCTGTATTCTATAGCTAGGGGAACAGTATACTGATGCAACTGATAACTACCCACCTCAAGTTAAGAAAGGTGTTTTTATATTGGCCAGATGCTACAGAGCGAAAAAAAAACATTGCTTCGGATATTGGACTTGTTGCCACACTGCATCGCCTAAGTGGATGGGACCAAAATCAAATTAGCTGAAAAACCATCACAAAATCATGAAGCAAATTTTTTTCTCGGAAGCATAGATATATACTCTCTTAAAGTTCAGGCTGCCTGCGACAACTTATTGTGAATCCGACATCTGGTTTTGGGATATCCTGGTAGTGTTCATGACGCACGATAATTTGTCTAAAAACTAAGAACATTTTTTACGGGAGCAAAACAGTTATAACTCCCTTTAGAGAAAATTCTGTAGAAATGAGTACTGAAAAACGAAATCAATTTAACAAATCAATTTAACTGCGTTAAAATTGAACACTGTTTTGGTATTTTTTTAGAGTGGTCGTAGACTCGTAGAATTTTAATTTTATACGTTTCTCTTTCGCATAAAGCTGTCAGAAACGAAAAATCTTTACTATATTTACTATATAAAGTCAGAAACGAAAAATCTTTAATATTGAAGAGAAAGCTGGTTTCATTTTTAGATTGGAAGCTGGAGAGCAAAATAAAGACCTTGCAAAAGAATTTTGCGTTTCACACTCCACTATATCTACAATTTTAAAAGATAAGGAAAAAAATTACAAAACAATTTGAGGAAGCAAAACTGAATGTAAAAAAAGTAAAGAATTCATTGCACACTGACGTTGAAAAGGCTCTGCTCATATGGTTCAAGGCACAGAGGAGTTCCGGTATACCCATCAGTGGAACAATTTTGCAAGCAAGAAATGGGGAAGAACGACTTCTCGTGTTCGTCAGGATGGATACAGAGTTTTCAACGTCAACGTCATGGAATTGTTATTGGCAAAATAGTGGGAGAGACCAAAAGTGTTCCTAAAGGTGCAGTAGACAATTACTGTACAGGTAGGAGCAAATATGACCGGTATAATAAAGGAGAAGCTTCTTGTTGTGGGAAAATCAAGAAACCCAAGATGTTTTAAGAATGTAAAAAAGATTCTAGTAGAATATGAGAGCAATAAGAAAGCCTTGATGATATCATCAATTTTTGAAAAATACCTACGAAACTGGGACCGCCGTCTAAAAAAATATCTTATTACTCGTGGATAATTATCCTGCACATCCAGCAGTGGAGGGCTTGCAAGTCATACGACTTGAATTCCTACCATCAAACACTACTTCGGTGCTCCAACCAACGGACCAAGGAATAATAAGGTCCCTAAAAGCCCACTACAGAAAGCTCCAAGTGCTAGAGCTTATCAAAAATATTGAACATAGACGCGACATAAATTTACTGGAAGCGATTTTACTCATTTCAAAAGCTTGGGAAAGGGTCACTAGTTCAATCATTGCAAACAGGAGAAGATTTTGAGGAAGAGGATGAATGGCCCTAAATCAGTGGATTTAAAATTCGTTATCTGTTGAAAATGCACTCCCATGAGTTGAGTTACTGCAAGTTTAGGAGCAACTTTTAACTACTCCGCCATTGACTGATGAAGAAATGGTTGATTTAGTTCAAAATGATACATATCAAGAAAGCGACGAAGATTTAAATTTAATTTTGTCTTTTGTGATAAGACTGTGGGAGTTACTGCCCAATAGATTAGTTCTATTGATATCGTCTTGGAAAGCTTCCTGGGAGCTACCTGTTATAAATGGACATCCATTAGTAGCTCTGTTGCCATCTGTTTTTTTTTTTTTTTTGAGAAAGTTGGGAATAGTTTGTCTAGTGGTTAGGATTTTCGGAGTCTAGACGCGACGGATGTCTCTATTCTATTTTATCACATTTTATCAAGAGTCTCCAGAATTTGCGTTTGGATTTCCTTAGTTCATTTTCATCTGTTGGCAGGGTCTCTATTTAGGAGATCCAGTCAGTGGCCTCGTTCGAGCTTTTGGCTTTATTAAATAGTTTTCTGCATTTCTGTCTAAGCATTCCTAGATTTTCAGATCACCGTGGAGGTTTTTATTTGTTAATAAACAAGAGGATGACAGGGATTCGTTAAAGGCGAATGTTAGCTGCTCAACCAGTTTGTCAAGCTCCTGGGTGCTTCTAAGGGGCCTGGGGGATACTAGCCTTTCATAATTTTCCTGTATTTAGGCCAATTGGTTTTTCAAAGATTTCGAAAAATCGGTTTGCTCGGGATATGATCAACCAGACCGAATTGGATGTATCTGTGGTCGAAAAAGGAGTGTTCACTAGATACCTTCCAATATTTGATCATGAAATGGATGTTGTTTGAGACAAGCATGATATCAAACACTTTTTGTGTGTTACTAGTGATGAACGTTGATCCTTACCAATATTGCCTTCTATTTACGTTAAAAGTTTTGCAGTCCTTGGGAGTTCTGCCCCAAATGATCACTTTTATAATTTATAATGATTTGTGACAACTTAGTATTGTTTTTGTCACAAAGTACATATTTATTGATAAAGCCCCTGATTTTTTTTTATTAATTTCAATTTTCAAGAAATCTGAAAAGTACCCCCCCTTTTCTATAAACCAAGTAAGGATCACAAACTCATTTATTGAACTATCCGAACTGAGCTACCTAAAACCAACCCGATTTTGGATAGGCTAATAAATACGTTGATTGAAATAATTAAACTAAACACCGAATATCAGAAAATGAGGTAAAAATATAGCAAAGCTGACCTAAAAACTGCTTCATTGATAAATTGAACACAACTTTTCAAAAGCCATTAATTGAAAATGACCTTTGTAGAGGTTGCGTGAATGAAAAAAATAAATAAAAATCTTCTTTCTGTGCCACATCACAAGCTTCAGTCAAATGGAAAAAGTTTGCGAACTCCTTATGCAGTCAAGGAATTTCGAATGAAGATTGAGTCTGTGTGTTTACTGTTTTTTGTACAATTGCAACTAGTTCCTCCACCTTATAATGTATTCTTAGCTGCCTGAAATATCAGTGTGAAATTAATAGTCCCATCAGAATCGTTTATCAAAACTGGCTAGAGCAAAGGCCTTCATTAAAGAAACCTCTCCAGACGCAGCGAAAGAAATCAAAGGTGGGTTGTTCGAAGTAAAAACATACATGAGCTTGTCTAAAATATTCGGACAACAGGCCTTATAAGATAATGACCTGTCGTAATGAACCTGTCACAAACGCATGTCTTTCTTTTAACCAATATGCAAATGCAATCGACCTTAATTTGAGCATAAATGCTTTTAAGATTAAGATTTTCGAAGCAATTAAATAATAAAGATTATGTATTACTTAATCTTATCTATATATATAAAAATGGAACTTGGTTTGTTCGGATGCTTAAAACTCGAAAACGACTGGACCAAATTGGATACTTCCTTCTGCGGATTTGTTCGTAATTGCTCCGCGAAGGTTTAGGAAAAAAGAAAAATTGAAAAATTCTCAACAGGTGGCGCTGTAGGCGGTCATTCAATTTGATAATGGCAAAACAACGTTTGACGGGCCAGCTTGTTTTATATATAATATTACTATATCATTCTAGTCTAAGAAAGTAAAATGTACTTATAGATGAAATAAATAAATAAATAAATAAATAAATTTTAGGGGTTAATCAGGCCCTTGAAAGGTTATGGCGGATGAGTCAAAAGGCCAACAAATTGGTGCAGGTCACAGAAATGTAATTGTTTATTTTTTTGACTTACCTTTTTTAAGCGGAATGTCAACTTTGTCAACCCAGGATGTCAGTTTATCTTGTAATGTATGATTCGCGTACGGCTTTGGTTTGCCTGTTCCACAATAGCAACAATATTACTCAGATCATAACTTCGTCGATAAATATCGACAAAAAGGAAAAGGAGTCAACGGAGTCCCTTACATTACATACAGAAAGATCTATCATAGGTTCGGTTACTGAGAAAGCCCCATCAGAGCCTTACAGACAACCTTATCGCCCAAGATCTTTGCAGAAGCGACTGGAAATGCGGTAAAAAGTGTACAAATGGTCATAATCAATGACGGCGCCCATTTGTAAAGACATTGCAAAGCAAGATCAGGTGGGGCAGGTTTTGTCATTTTGAGATACAACGCACTAACCGCTTTTAGGATTGTACTAACAAATAGTCGTTCCTTACTCGTGGCTTTGGTATGCACCAAATAATAAAGACATCTAGATGAAGCCATGTAAGGCAGTGCTATAAACATTAAATGCAAAGGACTGCAATAAATATGTACCTTAAACTGATTATATTCAATAAATTAAAATTTAACAAAACACGCTCGGTAAATTCAAATCATAAGTAAGCTAATAGCAATAACCATCCACTTAAAGTAAATTTTCATCTTTTCATGGTTACATTACAGTTTCACCTAGGTTTAGCAAAGACAAAATAATAAAATCATTTATTTCCGATTGAAATTAAATCGCAATACCTATCAATTACGATTTATCTATATATTTAACATCGAAGTGGTTATCTATTCAATTTGATTGTTTCTCTCAGCACTTAACCTCAGCGTCAAAGTATCAGCTTCCAAAAAAAAACTATCAGGATACCCTTAGATTGACCTTTCGAAATCAATAAGAACAAAACATAATATTCCAACTACACCCACCAACAGTAACACGTTACTTTTTTTAAATCCTTCCTCCATTGCGACGATTCCTTCCATTTCACCCATACCATAAATGGAGCCATTTTGGATACGAAAAAGCCCCCGATTGGTTGGTTTCTCTCCACACAGCAGCAACCATATCGGTCTGGCGATAAAAATATCCTTTTTGCGGAAAGCCCTACTGCTATACATAAGAAGGATGACTATACTCACCAGATACACAGTTGTGTATATGTCAGCAAATCCTGAGTATATAAACAAGCCACCCAGATTGGGCGATGGGGGACCACAACGTCGACGAATCATATATTTTGGCAAGCTTATGCGACAAGTCGGCGCCATACATCCCATATTCGGTTGTTGTCTTTTACACTATTCGGTAGTCATGATCTAGATAAAGTGGTTATAAAAATGCAGATGTATAGCTCTGCAGATAAATTTTATGGGGAAGAAATTCTGAATAGATGCTCCATGGCTGAGTAATGGCACTTTCAAACTTTCTTTTTATTATTTTATTTACTCTTTTATCCTGTTATTCCTGCTGCTTTCGTTCTTTTCTTATACTATCGTTCGGTGGATATAGGGAGGAGGCAAGCATATTCAAAGTGGCAGGAGAAAACAATAATAAAAAGACGCGAACAAATTTTATACTGTAAAACTGCTCAAGCAAGGAAACGCGTACCGGCCCGAAGATACATACATATATAAACACATCTTGGCATAAACAGGACTATGGTTTATATGCGAATCGAAAGTTATAAATATGTATTTGAAGAAAGTTCACAGGATTTAATTATCTTAAGTTTGAATGGACATGGCATGAATTGAAAGATTCTACTGAATAATCTAAGATGGAGTAATAACGACGTTTTACCAAAAGTTATGTTTAGTTTATATCAGCAAGCTTACGTTGGAAATGCCCTCCTTTATTGGGCGCCATTTTATAAATGAATTTTTAGTACGTTTCGCTTGATTTAAGCCCAGGAAAAGTAACGATACATTTAAATGTTCCCACTTCGTGAAATCAATTTATTCCAAAGGGTTATATTCTGATCCCTTCCTGGGCCGCAGTCAATCAGTCATTTTATCTCTTAAAACTTCCTCGTGATTGGATGTCGGGACCTTTAATACCGGAGGTGTTAACGTAAGGCTAATCCTTGAATGACGTTATGATCATTTACGTTGACATGTCTGCGGCCGAACACTTACGTTATTGTGATCTCATTGTGATACCATTATTATGTCCTTTTTTTCCTCTATGAGTGAGTTAGCTATATTCAGCCATCACGATATCTTCAGACACTTGTAAAGGGTAGGTAATGGAATTTTGAAAGTTCTTTGATATCTTGCAAATAGTCGCTTTCAAGTGTGAAGATGAAAGTGAGGTATGCCCTCGTAAGTCACCGCCACCGCTTAAAACGTCGTTATTCTATAGATTCAGTTTCATTGTGTGGTTTCTTACTTGATTATTATCAATGAATTCCCCTACTAACTTAGACAATGTGGTTCCATCATACCGGTAATGGTTTGTGGTTTCGGTTCTTCTCATATCTTTGGCCAAAGCTTCTGCGATAAGTCATAGGAAGTCATTGAATTCCGGGTAGGTATCTATTTCAGATCAATTTCTTACCAGTCCGTCGGCCGCCATCTCGGCTATATTCCTGTCACCAGGAGCTCATTAGATATTGACATTATTGATTATTCTGTCAAGAGTCTGGATTTTATTTCTGTTGAAAATACAGTAAGTCTGTTCCCCACAAAATAATATTTACTGATTCTTACTGATTTTTACTGCGGAACATTATTTGCATGCAAAACTTGCGTACGGGAACGGTTTTAAGTAAAAATCAGTAAGAATCAGTTAATATTATTTTGCAAGGGAACAGACCTAGTTTTTATGGATACTTGTCTGTCAAAGAATTAAATTGATCACGTTGCGATAGACAAGAGGCACGAATGTAGTAATTTGGATCTCCGATTTATCCGAGAAACATTGACATGGACTACCACTTTGTTTTACAGATTTTTATGGAGGGGTATTTTTTACTCTCTCATTAGCTATGTTTTTTACAAATGTTAGCATAGGGGAACGACAATCAGTAAAATTCTGTAGGAATCAGTAAAAATAATTTTGTACGGGAACAGACCAATAGGATTTAGAAAGGTGACGAGGAATGTGCAAAGCTCCCGAGTCTTGTAACGGTTTTTTTAGAGGTTGGTTTTTCGAATAGAGATAAAACTGACATTTTGTGGTCAAATCGGGCAACTCTAATGTCATTAATGTTCAGTTGGATTTGATATTTCATCATGAACAGGTTGACAAATGAACAACGCTTGCAAATCGTGCAAATTTATTTCAGTTCAGTTCGCGAAGTTTACCGCAAGCTCCGTTCATTTTATGTTCGACAAAATAGTCCATCAACGCAATTAATTCGGTTAACCATGTATCGTTTTCGAAGTATGTTTACTATATGTGATAATACGCATCCACGTCGAACAGTGCGCACCGAAGAAACAATTACCGCTGTAGAGCAAAGTGTTGAAGAGGACCCGAATGAATAGATTCGCCACCGTGCACTGCACCGTGCAGTAATTGGAGCTTTGTTCATCAACTTTATGAAAGATTTTGCGCAAAGAAAGAAGATAATCCACATAAGACCCTTGAGACTTCATTACATCCACAAAAACTGACTGTTTGGCGTGCTCTATGGGCTGGGTTAATCATTGGGTAAAACTTCTTCCGAAATGTTGCTGGAGAGTCAGTTACCGTTAATGGAGACCGGTATAAAGCCATGATAACCGACTATTTTGTTCCCGAATCGGATGGCATGAATGTGGATGAGATGTGGTTCCAAAAAGACGTCGCTACATGCCACATGTTGAAGGAAACATTCGATGAGCGCATAAATTCGCGGAATGGACCTGTCAATTGGCCACCAAGATCGTGTGATTTGTCACCATTGGATTGTTTTCTTTGGGGATATGTGAAGTCGCTCGTCTGATTGAGTAAGTCGCTCGTCTGATTGAGCATATGAATGAAACCTAGTCCCATGTTTTTCTCTAACTACCTATGCATATTCCTGCTTAATGTTTCATTATCGTATGGAACGCACTCTATAAATGTCTGAATCCTTTCTGCAAAAATACTTAATACAAAAAGTATTCGGTTCGGCAGAGACACATCATCATTTTCATGCACTTAAAGGTTGCTTATGATACCTTTCACTACCTGGCCTGCAGCTCTATAGAGCGATGACTTTATCCGGGGTTCCGTTAAACTTGGGTCAGCAGTGTCGCCTAGATATAGATTTGTTTTCTCCTCCTTTCTATCTTTCACCATGGCCTTTATTCTATTTTTGAAATGAAAAACTGCAACACTGAACCCTGGTAGAATTTCCTAAGAAACTTGGATTTTCGATAATTACCTTTTTCGGACTCAAAATGTAAATCTTAACAGTTTGCTAGAAACAGGTTAAACATAGCTGGAAATAGAATTGCTTTTATCACCCTAACGAATAAGCTTACTTATTAAGTGTTGCTACAGTCTGGGATGACCTCAGCCATCCTGTCTCTCCAATTAATCCGGGTTTAACCATACACCCTCCAGTTGTGAACTTTCAAGTTGGTAAGGCTCGGTTGCTACTTGCGGGCGCCACTTAAGGCGAAGACTTCCTCTACCGCGTCAACCATCTGACTGGGAATCGAATACTTTGCTGGTTAGAGTATTGGTATACATTCGATATACCTTTGTTAAAAGTTCAGTGCGTTTGTTTGTGTTGTGTTTTTTGTGAACAGATTTAAATCGCTGTACGGCTCATACATTAAGTGACTATATCTTCACCTCCATTTTCCAAGCGGGAATGACGATTTTTCGAAGAATTCTTCGCTCATACTTTTTTGATACGGCACATGCTTCCGCGCCGTTCACCAGCACTTGGGTGATCGATAGGGATATGTTGTGTGTCCCTTCCTGTTGACGGAATATACTTGATATTGACCACGTTTACTTCTAAGCACATTTTAGCAACTTGTTTGGTTCGACCATGGATGTCAGTATCATAAATAAGTCACATGAGAATGCATAACCTTGTCTTAGTCCTTTTTTTGTATCGTATGTTTTAATTGTCAGATTTGTATTGCTATAATAATTGCGGATCCCTACTTTTTCGTATAGCTCTATAGCCGTTACCATGCTGCTGGACTATCCGCAGTTTTATCTGCGCAATTGCTGCTTTTTTATTGTTAACTTACCAAAATATAACTGATACCAACTACTTTTTCAAAAATACTATAGTTACCTGCTTGAAATCAACATGAAAATACTGGGACAGTTGTATTTGTACTTTGATAAATTTTCTAAACAACACAAGAAAAACTTGATGCTAATTTTAATTGTAAGTTGTTATGAAATAAAAAGTAAGATGTTCAATAGCATTAAAATTTTTTTTTTCTAATCAAATTTAATTTATACAGCTTTCTTTTATTTGAAGTGATTTAGACCGGTTTAAAAATTATCTTTGACGATATGACGAAAAAGGTCCTTTGTGTATAAAAAAATATGATGTGCCTTCTAGGGTTTAATGCTGCGATTCGAAGATTCTCTTAGCTGGAGCATTATTGTTTATTTGGTCGATGTGGCCGAGCAAATAACGTTCACCGGTCCGACATAAAAATATATTTCAGCATAGTTTCGTCCTCGTCTACCATTTGAAGCAGCTTCTGGCAAAATTTCAATCGGGTCAGCAGGTCGACTGGGTTCAATTTGCTAGTAATCTAAACCTTGTAGGCAAATAAATTCAAGTCATCAAAGACAATTTTCTGGCCTTCGTGCGATTGTCCCACGCTCGGAATTTTTTTATTATGGTCCTTTTGCTAGGAGGCCCAGTGTTGCCAGAACTACGGATTTGTCCCTAGTCTAGGGAAAAAAAAAACAGCGCAATTTCGGACATTCTAGGGACTAGGGAATTTCTAGGGGAAAGTAGCAACCCAAATTAATTTTATATTTTCCGTTAAATATTAATAATATTTGTCTACCATTCAAAATTAAAATTTTCGTATTTAAATATACAATCAATAACACTTCCGATTAATTTTCGCATTACGTATAATGTGATCTCAGCCCAAACCAATTGCCAACTACAAACTCTGCCATCTGTACCAAGTAACAGTGCAAACGCACATTCCATTTGATTCTTGCTCTTTTCGGTCGTTTTTGTCAAAATTTTGTTTACACTAGGGATTTCTAGTGATTTTTTGACAACACTGGCTGCCGCCAAACCTGCCCCGAAATTGTCTTTAGTTCGGATTCCAGTGCATCATGATAATGGATCACAACCTAAGGGCCCAGTTAAAGCTATCATTGAAAAACATCATTGGAAATTTTCTGTTACTTCTTGCGGTTTTTTTTATAAGTTCAATCATTGGCGAGTTGGTTTCAAAACAAAGCTTATGAATTTTAGAACATGATTATCCAAACATTTTTTATATTTTTAATTGTAGTTATCGCAGAAAATCACTTTTTATTTTTCACTGATCATGATATATTTCTGTGAAGTAATGTTTATCGTTGCACCGAAATGAAACGAAATTTTCATACGATTCCCAAAGGCAGCTATGGAGGTAAAATTTCAATTCCTCATGTTTTGTGTTCCAATGAAGTTGTTCAATGATAGCTATAACTGGGCCCTAAATGCGGGTTTCTTCATTCCAATAATCCATTTTTTTTTATTTTTAAATAACGCCCTGCAAACTATTCAGAAAAAAAGTTAGATCAAGTTAAATTCTACCGAAGATTTCAATTTCGTCGGCGTAATAAAATCGGTGCAACTACTAGGCCATATTTTTGGAAGATTGTGCGTCTGGTGTTTACTCGAGAGTTTTGCACAATCCTCTCAAGAATCAAATTGAAGAAGTCACTTGATGGCGCATCGCCTTGCCTAAATCCTTTTTTGGTATCAAATGTGTCTGTGATGTCGTTTCCGACCCTGATGGAGCAGCGAGAATTCTACATCATCATCCTACACAAACAGACGAGTTTGGGCGGTATACCAAAACATAGTTCGTCTCTATAAATGCTGTCGTATGCTTTGAAATCGACAAATAAGTGGTGGGTATCGTTTTGGACTTCTTGGGTTTTCCAGCATCTGCCGAAGTGTGAAAATTTGATTGGTTGTGGACTTTCCTGGCCTAAAACCACACTGATAAGGGCCGATCAGGTAGAAGAAGGTCTGTTCCCGTACTTTTGCAGTAAAAATTAGTAAATTCTCAAATTTCTTGGAGTTGGGGTAAATTATCTCAGAAAGAGACAAAATTACCAAAAAGTGCGGGAACGCGTTTAAGTAAAAAACAGTAAAATTATATATTTTGTATGTCTTTGAAAGAACAAATGACACCAAACACCTGTCAAAACAACCGAGTTGTCACTTTTAGATACCAACTGACAATTTACTGTTTTTTACCAACAGAAATTTCTGCAATAAATTTTTTTACAGATTTTTATGGAGGGGTATTTTTTTGCTGTCTCTCTTTTACTTATTTTTGCGTACGGAAACGGCAATAAGTAAAAATCAGTAAGAATCAGTAAATATTATTTTGTACGGGAACAGACCTAGAATCTTGTAGGCGATGTTATGCCTATGTAGTTGGTGCAGTTCAGAGGTTCTCCTTTTTTGTGGATCAAACGATGTTGAGGTTCCATTCTTCAGGCATACTTTGATCCGACCAGATTTGGCTTATAAGTTAGTGGATGTTACTTACCAAGTCAGCTCCGACAGCTTTATAAAGATGTTGCTATCCTCACTTCACTAAGGTCGGGTGGTTGGCAGTTTTCTCTGTCGTTGATAATATTGAATGGTTCGTTCTGCCTGACAGCGGAATGTTGTTCGTCATCGCCATTTAACAGTATGCTGATCGAGCATTATATCCTTGGCCTTAACGTTTTACACTTTTTACAGCTCTCGTCTTCACCTCCAGCTTAGCCTTGTAGGCCTCTTTCTTGGCTGCGAGCAGCTGTCGGCATTCCTCATCAAACCAGGGGTTTCTTGCTGGTGGCCGCAAGAAACCAAGCACATCAGTTGCGGCTGATCTAATGGCATCGTTGCGATTGTTCTTCGACATTAGATGCTGGTGGTATGGTGTGAATCGATAGGTTAAGGGATACGCGTTGCGCAAAGGCCTTGGCGGTCTCTTGCGATTGCAGTCTTTCGACATTAAATTTTTTCACAGTATTTCCGGTTTGTTGTGGCGTGGTGGATATCTGCATCCTTACCTTGGCTGAAAGAAGGTCAATTGACTGCAACTGATCTTGGCTGCAACAAGATCAATTTGGTTGACTGGTTGACTGCTCGTTGATCTGGAGACCGCCATGTCCCCGTATGGATATCGAGATGAGTAAACTGTGTGCTGGCTATAGTGGCATTTCGTTCCGTAGCGAAGTCAATTAGCCTAAGTCCGTTACCAGACGTGTTGTCTGTTGGCTATATTTTCCGACAATACCTACTGCTAAGATGTCTTCTCTTCCCACCTTTGCGTTAAAATCTCCCAGCACTATTTTAACATCGAACTTTGGTAGTCGCTCATAGGTTTTGTCAAAGAGTTCGTAGAAGCAATCCTTAGTTATATCATCTTTTTCCTCCGTCGGAGCGTGAGTGCATATAATGCTTATGTTGGCGAATTTGGCCTTGATGCGGATTGTTTTAATGCGTTCGCTAATGGCTCGGAAACAAAAGACTTCTTGCCTAAGTCTGGCACTTATAACAAATCCGCATCTGAATAGTCGCTGTTTCTGCTCACTATAACACCGTCCATAGTAGATGTCACAGTTTTTCATCCTCTTTTTTGCCTGGCCCATCCCATCGTATTTCCTAGATGGCAGTAATGTCTGCTTTGTAGCAGTTTAGGGCTTCCACTAGTTGGTTGCCTGCACCTCTCCTGTTAAATTTTCTCACATTCCAGGTGCAGATACGAACGTCGTTGTCCTTTTTTCGTTTTGCAAGGTCGTCAACAATAGTATCAGTTCAAGAATATTGGTTGTTTGGTAACAATGGTTTTTTCCATGGGAGGGTACTTAACCCAACGCACAACCCCCAACTTGTAGGGCCACTTCCAATTTATTAGATACCCCTAGGCCGTTGACCTTTCGTTTCATCCGCCACCATCTCTGTTCAATGGGCCTGACTTACCCTTGTGATTCCTAGGTAACCTGTTGTCCCAATATGTCGAAGCAGATCATCAAGGTTCGCCTGGAACGACAGGCTGGGTATTCATTCCGCGCTATTCTGACCAGGGTGGTTATAGTGTTGCTGTTTTACGTCTTGTTATCAACACTCGCACTTATCGTTTAGCAAGTCAAATCCGGTTGGATGAGATCAGTACCCGATGGTTACCAATTGGATGTACAAAATAAGCACATTTGATGTGTAGTCAGAGTTGCAACCACTGGGCATTGTCAAGTTAAAGCCAATCAAAGTCTACCCTCGTTCTACAACACCCAGCATACGTACCGAGCATTATAAAGCCGGTGGAGATGATTTTGTAAGTAAAATTCACTAACTCATGTGCAAAATTTGGTCGGATAAAAGTATGCCGGAAAAATGGAACCTCAGCAGCGTTGGCCGATCCACAAAAAATGCGCCAACTACAGAGGCCAATAACATCGCCTACAAGCTCCTATCTGCCATAATATGTGAACGGCTGAAACCGTTTACCAACAACCTGATCGATCCTTATCAGTGCGGTCTTAGGCCACAACTGATCAAAGTTAGACAACTTAAAGTTAGATAAGGTCCGGGCTAATTGAAGAGGCATGTCATTCCGGACTGTTATGCGACTTAAGTAAGCAAGTAAGAATTTAGCACGTCTTAATATAATTTTACAACAGTTTCTAGCCCGCCTGTGAAGACTACGATTTTGTTCACAAGGTTTTTGTCGCCATTCGGAAAGTCTCTTTCTTTTTCGGAGTCCAGTCGCACAAGTTAGATTAAACCAATGTTCATCTTTTGGTTTATGCTAATGATTTTAAAGGTCAGTAAAAGCCCTACATGACGAAACAGATCTGAAGAAAATTGGAGCGCGATAAGAACAGAAGGAGATTCCCAGCTACAAGCATGGGATTTCCAATTAGGTTCACGCATCCAAAATCTCATGTGCTCATATGTAGTTCACCTTAGGTCATCAATTTGATGATGCCCGCAATTGTAATTGATTATATTTAACTTTATCTGTTATACCATGCCATACCTATCTCAGGCATTGGACACAGAGTAAGGTCTGCTACGTGACGATGTTTATATAAATGGTTCCACTCATTGTCTTCAAATTGAGATACTCAATTGACCTATAGCATTAGGAAATCATCTTATCTGTTGAAGATGGGAAAACTATTGGAACTCATCATATCACAACCGAATTGAAGCACTCCAGAGTTCAGCAACTTAGCGAAAGTTTGTTCAATAGAGTAATCGTCACATCGCCCAATGGATTCAAATGATAAATAGAAAACTAATTTATATCACACAGCACAGTACCTAGTAACTGCCACCGTATTCGCACTTACGTGAAAATTTATTCAGTCACTCTCTCTATACCAGACCCGCAATTAAAAACCACTTGTGTTTGTAAAAAAATTGTTTTTTTTTTTCATATCGAATAACAAAAGAAATTATAAATTAAATTAGGAAGTATAAAAAGAAAAAGAGTTGATCATGATTTAGCATTTAAATTAACAATAGTATTTCTTATAGAAAAAAAGAAAAGAAGAGAATAAATAAGTGTGTTCTCATACAATTTTCAAATATTCAAATCACATCGACTGTTGTATATTTAAGTCCTAAGATTACTATTTTTTTTGTTTTCTATAAAATGACAGCTAATTACAATTGTTTTACAAAAAGAAAAAAAAAAGAAAAGGAAAAGTACTACGTAGAGATAGGAAAGAAACGGCGTAGGTTCAGGTGTACATCTATGGAATGCACTGCACACGTTTACAGTTTGAACTTAGATTGAGTTGACCTACTCGTTGACTCCCGTTTTATGTCCCAACTTGACTTATACTTAAATGTTTTCGGATTTGTGTCTCCAAAGTGGGGTCTTGCTTTTTGTCTACAGGTTTGCTGCATGATTATAGAAAAAAAATCGTGTAAACCAGCAAGATCCCGTCAATTAGTTTGGCCTAGTAGAATTTTTTCGCCTGAGCTTCACTCCGACTTCTGTAAAAGAAACTGTGTGATATGAATGATCCAACGAACCACCATGCATGTACTTACTTGAAGATATTGTATAGGAATACCAGCAACAGTTGGACAGCGGTCACGCTGAGGAAAAGTGTCACGCCGATACAATTCCCAGTTGGGCACGCTGTTTGTGGCAATGCATTTGGGGTGCTTAATCTGTAATGGAACTCTTTATCCATCCAGTTCAGAACTCAATCGTTTGTTACTTACTTTTGACCAAGATGACCCATTCCTTGTTTTACTTGGTTTAGACCATCACGCATCTCCGACACCACTGATTGAATGTCATAGCCAGAGGCACTCTGGATTGAGGCGGTTGGTGCTCTAGCTTGATTTGTGATAATCGTATCCGCTCGCGAGTTAATTTCTCCAACGAGGGCGCGCATCTCCCTAACTGTATTGACAAGCATATTCTGGTTGTTCAAAATCATGTCCACCTCTGTGCGGGTAATCGAAGAACCAGCTGGCATCGCCATTTGGGGTGGTTGTTGACCAGCTGGGAACTGTTGTTGTCCAGCAGCAGGCACTTGTGGTACACTTAGGCCACGTGAAACCAATGAAAGAGTGTTCTCTTGCCTTCCAATGACTTCGTCCATTTTCCTCGACAATTCACGAAGAGTTTCTCCAATTTGACTCTGTCCCTGCCAGATCTGACGTAACTCACGTTGATTCTCCGATTCGTAGAACTCTTCCCATTCCTCATCGTGCTTAGGCTAGAAAACAAACAAATCATTAGTATGGTTCAATCATTGACGAGAGTAACTTTGCTCACCTCATCTGGATGATCCTTGCGATATTCCTGCTTCTGCTTTTCCAACTTGTCTTGATACTCGTTGAATTCTTGTGTTAGCTTTTCAGAACCCTCAGCTTGTCCGGTGGGCTGAACAAACTGACCAGGCGCATGCAACGAAGTTGTCAAGAAGTGGAAGACATCATGATCATCGGCCAGACCACCAGTTGCTGCGGAAACACCAAAGTATCCGTTCTTTGGAAGCTGCACTCCATCAGCGCGCAAACACATCTCATAATCGTCGTTGTTGTTCGTCATGCCGTTGTGGAAGAGCACAGTCAAAACGTTGTTGTAGTATTCAATACGAGCACGTGTGGGGAAAGGCTTGTTCCTAAAGTCACGCAGACAACCGGACAATAGCTGTGTTGTGCCATCATTTTGATGGTCAAACTGCTTTGTCCCATCGTTCACCACAGCCATGATATAGGGATTGTTGTGCTTGTTATCATTGTCGAACGAATCAAAAAACAAACCAAGGCCATTCCAGCGGTCTGATGAGCCAAACACCTGACCGTTATAGTCGCCCTTCTCCTGCGAATACCAGAAGGCCAAACCATCGGCGCCAATACGTCCACGACCGGTTACCCGGAAGACTATTTCCACATCCCACCAGTCAAAATTGGTTTTTGACTTTGTCCAAATCGCACCCTTTTGTGAGCGCAATGAAGGCGCTACACGTACACTTTCTGCACTAGCTATGGCATCTGAAATTGCATAAAGTAAAAAGATGTGTTAATTCTGATCGGGATTTCCCTATGCGAGACACAAATCAAGTTTTCGATAGAAAAAATCGTACGCGTGTCAATATTTTTAAAAAGATACGCAACATCTTTCCAACCCTTTCGCACTTATTACACAGACCACTGGTTTGAGAGAGATGCAGCGCCTTCTGACGTGTTACTTACTTCCACCGTACTCCCAGAAAGGAACAGTTCCATCTTTTTGGGCTAAATACGGAGGTTTAAATGAATATTTGTATTCAAAACGACGATGCACTCCTGTTGGTGAATTATTCACGTTTCCCGATACATTTTTTTGTGAGAAAATTACTAAAATTAGAGAAAATAATAAAAAACTAGAGGAACGTATCGTCAACCCGGTGACAGCCATTTTTTGACAGCGTTTAATGTAATTGAGCCGAAGTTGGTTGCGATTAGACATTGTAAATTTATCAACTTAGTTTTGACATTAACCACAATACGTCTAAGCTATTTATTGTATTGACTGACATCTGTTGGCAAATATGGTAAAAATATATTAAAATATATGCAAAATAAATTTGGTTTACCAATTCGTTACTACAATTTCGAAAAAAAATGTGGAGATCCTTCGCAATTACGATTTAAACAGTTTTGTGTCAGAAAAATGAAAAACAAAATGAACAGAAATTATATTTACTATAATGAAATTATATTTATTATAAATGAAATTTCCTTCCAAACTTAACTATATTTTGTTCATTACTATTCAATTTTAAGTTTACTGGGTCTAAAATAAAAGACAACCTAAGTCCTTAGCAATGACATATTTTATGTATGCTACCAAAGAGTATAGAACTATGTACATAGAGTGCGCATCTCATAAAACGAAAATTTACTATGTATGGTACTGATATTGATACCCCAGTGTACACATTGCCATGCCAGCATCAAGCAACAGGGGCCCTACCAGAGATCAGGTAACGATCTCTGGGCCCTATCCTGTATTTCGATTCGAAAGTTAAATCATTCGGAAACGGAAAATTGGCACTTAGTAATACGAAATTGGGAATTAAATTTCCGAATCTCTTCGGTAATTTTTTTTATACTCGAAATTCGAGAAGTTGTGTTTGTCGTAAAATGTAAGTTATTTATTTAATTTTTCAGTGCTCACAGAAAAGGAATAAAGTTCAAGGATGAATATAACATGAATAATTACTTTCTGTCCTTAATTTGTCATTTAGAGGAATTCTAACAAAAACGTGAGCACGAAGCAAAATCAATTTGAGATCTTGGTAGATTCCACGATCACTCATCCAGATTTGGCCAAAGGATATGTAAAAACTGCTGATGGCAGAAAAACTTCGGCCAATCTTTGGAAGCGGGTAGCCACGGATCTAAACACCGCGGGACCACCAATGTGAGATGCTGTATCTTGGAAAAAAGTAAATCCACTATTATGATTTTTTAGCTGATTTTAATTGTGTTAAAATTACATTTTTAACAAGGATTCGTTTATATTTTTTAGGTTTGGGCTAGACCACAAAACCTATATCAAAGGAAAGCTAAGGAAAAATAGAGAAAGCATTTCAGGGACCGGAGGTGGCCCATCAAAACGCTGCCCAATAACACCTCTGGATGAAAAAGTCATTGAGTTGCTGGACATTCAAGAGGCCGTAGGTGGAAGTGGATGACATCTATACTTCCATTACAAAAGAAGCTAACGTGCGAGCTTGACAAGAAAACAATGAGGTCAATACTTCTTCATGCTCCCGTATTAAAACAACACTGAAGACAAAAGAACACCTCCTTCAAAGACAGGTTGACAACCAAGCCGAATACCATGCAAAGCACTTTAGTGTTTAAAGCGAGATTAATGGTAATGTGAAAAGTATTGCTAGGAATAAAAGAAAACAATTTGAATTGGACGAAAAAAAAATATATTCTTGAAAAACAAAATTTTTATTTTACTATGAAAAATGAAATTGAAAAAACAACCAACTAAACATCACAAAAATTGAAATAAAAAAAGAATTTTGCAAATGCAAACAGTGCAAGAAGACTGATTTATGTGAAAAACAAAATATTATCATAAGTACCTATAATATGACGATTTTGCATTTGATGACAAAAAATGCTGCATATTAATCAAAAGACTATTAGTTAAATAATATGTACCAAATTTTGTTTTCCTCTTTTATTACGTTTATTATTTAAGTGTTGTTTTTTTTTATAGAAGTGAATTAAAATATTTTTTATGTTATGAAATTATTTTTTAACTGATCCCTAATCTTCTTTTCAATGTTTGAAAAGTGATTGGATTTCGAAATGTCATGGTTATCAACAGTATAAGATGAAGCATCTTTTTCGGTTGGAATGTTTGTAGGGGTCTCAACATTATGTATTAAACATATACCTATTGTGCAGTGCACAACGCACGTTTAAAATTTGAACGACTTTTTCAGGAGCATAATGAAGTCCCCTTGCTGCAAGGAGGCAACGAAATCGTCATATCAAATGGCACTACAAACTTCTGCAATGCAACTTGACATTGTCTGCTGTGCTACACCAATGTGTCGGTTTTGGCCAATTTGGTGTTGGTAGCCGCCTTGACCCAGGAACTTTAGCGTTGATCCTAACTTTATAATTATTGGAATGGATGTTGATCTTATTGCGTGATCTTAACATACATGAACGCTTCTTTTGAAAGCCGATAATTTTGAACAAAGCTGTTGAAAATAATAAGTTTGTTATAAAATATTGTATTCTTTACTTTGGAAATTACTTTACCTTTTATCACTTATTTTTTATATTATAATAATATAATAATAAACTATATTATATTTATCCCTTAAAATTCTTCTTTCTATCCTTTCTTCGTTAGCAGGTTCTTCATCCAACCACAGTGCTACTGAGTCCATTAATGGTTTATGCTATTTTTTGAAACGATAGTCAATAATCTTTATTTACACTTTGTTTACAATTGTTTTTTGACAATTCCCATATTAGTATCGCGACTCTCGAAAAAAAATGTCCGAGTATGTGTGAGTATCGCGACTCTCCAACAAAATGTCCGAAAGTTGGAAATATTTATTTGGTAGCATTTTTATTCGTTTCGAAAGTAGTACACAGTGCCAATTCAAATTCGATTCCAAAAAACAATTTCGAATGATTTTAACTTTCGAATCAAAATACAGGGTAGAGCCCCAGCATAACAGATGCATACGAACGACGAAAATTCCCCTTCGCACTTACCGCCCGCGTCGCTTCATCATTTTTAGCTGTGATGAGAGTACGCTTTATACTACTTCTTTGATGCTACCAAGAAAAATGTCATTGACCCATGGTTTAGATTAGGGAGTATAAAACTTAACTTTCCTGGTATGCTGATTGTTCGAAGAACTTTGCTATCGACAATTTGAATTTGACTTTGTGTATTTTTTCTAATTTACACTAGTGCATTCTGCGATTATCGTATATCTGTCACTTTTCAGTGAATTACCGCCGGGTATAACATTTGTATTGGTAAAACCAGGTAAAAGTCCAGCGCCACTTGATAGTTACACATATACCTACTCACAAAACTAACACTATTAAAGAAGTAAAACCCCGGGTCAAATCTTACTTTACGTAAAAAGCTAAAGTAATTCCAAGTCATTTGTAGTATTTGTACTCCGTGTGAAATCTTACTTCGTCTGGTAGCGAAGTCTCACCAAAACACGCTTAATAAAAAAATTGTTGTCTCAGTAGGTCGAATGGGTGCGTATTTTAAACATTCTTGGCGCAACTGCGCAAAATAGGAGCTTCAAAAGTCTTTGTAGAATTAATTCGGTCCAAGTAGATTGGATAACCGTTCGCTTTCTCCAAGATAATGAGGATTTTCGGGCAGGGAAAATAAATATTTTAACCAGATTTTAAGATTTGTTGGAGATCCGGAATTTCAAATTGGCATAGCGGAAGATTTTGGTATAAGCCAATCCAGCGTTTCCAGAATACTTAGTAAAGTTGCGGTAAAAATATTGGCCAATACTGGATCAATTTTCCTATGATCGTTTTTGGTCAGTTAAAACAAAGTACACCAAAAGTAATTTTGGCCTGCTTTGGTTTGCATAACATATCAAAAAAATTCTTTGAGGAAAAAAGTAACAATAATTTTGATGAAGGACAAACAGCACCAAGCGAACAAGCCACTTTCAACAGTTCTACAAGAGCTATGCCGTGTTAACGGAACTAGGAAAAAGATAAAGGAATCATATCGAATTATTTTGTTTAGCCAACGTAATATTTAATGTTTTTTTATACTTTCAAATGCATTCGAAATAGTTAGTAGCTTAAAACTTAAATTCAATAGGTTTGGAACGGTACTTCACTTGTCCTAAATTTCCGACCGAAAGTAAAATTTTCCGAAAACAAATATTTGGTACTCTGTATTTCAAATGCGGAATAAAGATCTACCACTTCCGATAAGTTGATCCGAAAGCGGAATTTTGGTACCTGGCACCACGTTTTCTAATTTCAAAAGCATTTGAATACGGACATTTTTTTCAACTACAAAATGCAAGTTAAGTGATATTTTTAAATCAGTGGAAAATACAATTTAAACAAAAAAAATTTAAATTTACAGGAAATCTTTAACCAAACGTTTTTATACAAAACAAAAACAATTCGAGATTTTGGTGCACTTCATGTGTGCACATCCAGATTTGGCCAAATGACACATAAAAACCGTTGATGCGAATCAAATCATTTGTGGAAAAGGCTATAGTAGTAGTATAGTAGTAATCATGTTCAATTTGTTGCTGAGGATAGTCTCCTTGTGCTAAAACTTTAGAGTAAGAGCTTCTATTAAAATTGGCGGAACTACAGTTGAGTTGATCTCGTATGTAATTTAAAACATACAAAAAAGCATCCCTCTTCCGACTTTCACCTACCAATATATATATTTGTCTGTTTATTTGACAGTTCTCGAAAGAAATAAATCGAGAATCGACGAAAATAATCCGTAAGTAGGCAAAAGCATCTAGTTTTTACATTTCGAGTACAGAGTACCTATTCAAAAGTGGGCACGAGTACGATTAGTTTGGCGCCAAAAATTAATAACGGTTTTTAGTAGAGGGGTCAAAAACAAGATTTTTTTTTATTGCGAAAGGGGAGGCTATCTCCCACCGTTTGGGAGGGAGGGACAATTTCATAAAAAAAGTACTTAAACTGAAAAAAAAATATATATTAGAAAATAACGGTAATACTTACAATTAAGTAGTTCACCTTTTTTAAACCCAATACTTTTTTTCTTTTAGCTAATTTTAAAATCAAAAAAATCTATGCATAGTTTTTTTTTTTAAAAAAAACTGGTTTTAAACTTAAAATTTAGGAAAAAAGAGATAAAAAAGTTGTAAGTGTAATTTTTCATAAGTTAACTGGGACGCGTAATGCGTCCACCTCGTGGTTCATTTTGGGTAACGCAAAATGATTTGCTGTTCTTTACTTACAAAGATGAACGTTAATCTTCTAAACGAGATACCAAAAAACAAAAATCACACAAAAATAGTTTTAGTAATTTTCAATTTTCTCAAAAACATGAAGATATAAAACCATTGTTTGCATTTTTTATGTCAACATTTTGAGGGGCGAGATAGACCCCCTCCCATAGTAAAATTGTTTTTGACCCTTCTACAAAACACCGTCATCAATTATTGGCACCAAACTTTATTATGAATAGGATTGACGTTTGGAACAAAATACAGAGCAGGGCCCAGATCAACCAAATGCTTCAGGTTTTTTTTTTTTTTTTTGCTAAGAACTTGATTTGGCTTAAGCAAAACTAGTCTTTGGATGAATAGGTTTTTCCTCTGTTTCATAGAGCATCGCCTTGCTTCCTCTTTCGTGTCGAACCAATCACTCCTCTTTTTCCTTTAGCAAAAGAAGTCTGAGTCGACACAATATGATTGAATTTGGCAAATCTACTAACTCATCTTTGTATCCACAAAGTATTATTAGAAAATCAAAATAGAAAAAATAATTTTGGGTACTCAATTTTCTTACAACGTCTTCAACATTGGTACTTGATAATGAAGATTATTAAATTATTTACCCATATGTATTTCTTCAAACTTTATGTCGAACCAATAGAACGCAAATTGCTGTTCTCTTCAATTCGAAAACGGTTTACAAAGCTGAAAATAAAATCACTCAATTCACTAAGGTGAGCCATAAAACACCGGATTTCAACTAGTTAATAGTATTTGCAACCTGTGACATTGATTTAAACTTAGCTAACAGGTATGTTTTGATTTAACGATACAAATAACGTACAAAATGCTATGAGTTTTTGTTTACCAACTTTACACTTAAGACATATCTATTAATTCGTTTATTATCTCTGATGATCTTTGTTTATAAAATGTGTATTTTTATGTTTCATTTGTTACTTTCTTAGTTTCTAAAGACTGACACACGAGTGCACAAGTTCGACATCGCCTTGTTTTGTTAAAAAAAAAACCTTTAAGATAATCACAATTGTAGTAAAAACTCTCTTATCTCCTACGTATTAGTTTATAATGAAAAAAATAGTTAAATATATTAAGAAAATACTCCTTTCTTTTAAAAAGTACAAACTGTATCTAGTTTCACTAGTGAGGATTTACATTTTTTTTTCAGATATATATCTATATAAATATATGTTTATTATTACATCAGGATATTAATATTTATTTTTGTCTCTTTTCACATATTATGGAAGATACATAAAATACTAGACCATGATCGAAATATTAGGTAGTGTCATGTGAAAAAAAGGTATTTCTGTTCTTGATATATCAGGATTAATACAACTTTAGGACATATTCAGTACAAAACTATTCTGAAATTAACTACAAACAGACGAACAAAAATGCATAACAAAAAAAAACAAAACAAAACACATAAATGTAAAAAGAAATCTCTCATGTTCTTTATTTCATCCAACATATCTTAAAAACTACATCAATCTACGTGTAAGCTTATAAATTATCAAATAAAAAAATGCTCTTCAAAATAATTGAAGTGCAGCTGCCCCATGGATATATAATACAATAAGCAAGGGAAAAACAATGAAAACAAAAAAAAATATTCAAATTTGTAACAATTTGTACAGACTAAGTAAAGAGGCTTATTCTATTCGCCATTATTGAGAATACATTTTTTATCCTACAGACTAAAAAATAAAATGCATTTGTATTATGAAAAATAAAACAAAAGGATAAGTACCATTAGAGTGTGTGTCAGTGGTTGTATTTACAAATTTAGAATGGAAGCGGTATCCTTGTGAATTCCTGTAGTTAATCCCTTTGAATATATTTCTTTTTCGGTTAAGTACAGGCCTATTAAGAGTTCTCTCCGCTAATTCAATTAAGACATTTCATTATATTTCGCACGGCAGGTTGCTTTGCAAGATCATCACGTTGTAGAAGGGATACCATCATCGGATACTTGCAAAAGAGACTGTGTTAAGCTTATATATATATGTATACTTATAATCAAAATGTGTTTCTTTGTGTGTACATCGAATTGATGGATTTTCTTATTTGCCTTTCGTATCCTTATTCTATGATTAAGTAGACAAAACACATGCATACATTCTCTTCATTTGATTCTCTTTCATTTTGACTTAAATTGTATGCCTAATGATTGTGACCAGCTTCAGCGCCGGGACTGGGCGAGAAAAGTGTCATTAGGCGGTTTTCATTCACAGCGATGAGCAACATCAATAACACACCTGTGGACATTCCAAATATTTGCAATACAAATTGGTCTAGGGATTTGTGAGCCGCTGATAATTCAGGCATCTAGAAAGAGAGAGATTCCATTTTATAAGGAGAAAATAATTAGGTATTTACTGATCTTACCATATCAACCAACGCAATGTAGATGAAGAGGCCAGCAGCGGCAGCAAACATCCATTGGGCCACTTCATGCGACTGTCCAAATACTATTCCAAATATCATTCCAATAAAACTTAAGACGCCTGTTAGGAGATTATAGTACACGGCCGATTTGACAGACATCCCCGCTTTTATTAATATGGCAAAGTCACCCAACTCGTGGGGTAATTCGTGGCAGAATACAGCTAACGACGTGGAACATCCACCGGCAATGTTTTCAGCGAATGCGGCACCTGTAGTTAAATATAAAGATTTGTTAGATTGTTGACTTTTAGGCACTTTACATTGATTAAAGATAATCTATCATAATCGGGAAAGGTACTACGGTTAGCACACATAAATTTTATATTGGTTAGGCAATGTACGCGTGATGGTTGGATGTTGTAGGACGGGGACAAACTCCGATTGGCTTTAACTTGCCTTATTGGATAATATTCGAACGAATAGACCACGTCCAGTACGCTGTGAAGAAAATATAGCGGCCGTAGCTGAGAGTGTACACGAAGACCGTGGAGAGTCGATTCGGCGCCGTTCGCAGCAACTCGGACCATGATAACCGACTATTTGATGCCTGAAATTGAAGCTCGTGATCTCGGCGACATTTGGTTTCAGCAAGACGGCGCCACTTCCCACACATCGCATCAATCAATGGACTTATTGAGAGAACATTTCGGTGAGCACATAATTTCACGTTTTGGGCCGGTCGATTGGCCACCAAGATCGTGTTATATCACACCGTTAGACTTTTTCCTGTGGGGATATGTAAAGTCAAAAGCTTATGCCGACTAACGTTAGACTTTTTCCTGTGGGGATATGTAAAGTCAAAAGCTTATGCCGACTAACCCGCTTCGATTCAGGCCTTGGAGGAAAACATCACGCGTGTCATTCGCCAGTTACCAGTCGAAATGCTCCAACGAGTGATCGAAAATTGGACTCAAAGGATGGACCATCTGCGACGTAGCAACGGCCAACATTTGATAGACACAATCTTCAAAAAATAAATGCCAAAGAATGTTCTTTCAAATGATAATAAACATTCTCCATTAAATTTGAATTTTCTGTGTTTTTTTCTTTAAAAAAGTAGGGAACCTCGAAATGGATCACCCTTTAGGTTTGACTACACATCAATCATGTTTATTTTACCTCCAAGTGGTAACCATATGATACTATTCTGGTTTGCCTTGCTAAACTAAAAAGCGCGAGTGTTGCTAACAACACGAACAATAGCAACATTATAAACAGCCTGGCCAGAATGCTTGGCATGGAATATCCGGCCTGATGTCTTCAGGCGAACCTAGATAAGCTTCTTCGACATGGAAAAAAGTATTGTTAAGAAGCAACCAAAAACCTCGAAAATGACTGGTTTTACTGTTGTCGACCCTGTTAAGCAAAAAATGGACAACGACGTTCGTATCTGCACCTGGAATGTGAGAAAATTAACGGGAGAGGTGCAGGCGAACAAGCTAAGCTGCTACAAAATAGACATTACTGTCTATCCAGGAAATACGATGTGATGGGCCGGCCAAAAAGAGGATGAAAAACTGTGACATAAGTGACTTAGGCAAGATGTCTTATGTTTTGAAGACATTAACTAACGCATTGTATCAAGTCGCATCAAGGCAAAATTCGCCAAACTAAAGCCTTATATGCGGTCACGCCCCGACGGAGACGTTCTTCTACGACTCATTGACTTATGAGCGACTTCTGAAGTACGATGTTAAAATCGGTGCTAGGAGATTTTAGGACATCTTTAGCAGTATTGTCGGAAAACACAGCCTACACGACAATATTCCGAGGGGCTAACATCGACTCGGACCACTACCGAGAGGACCATTTTAGCGAGATTGTGTTTGCATGGAGTTCCAGTGAGTTCATAGCCGACTGGTTTCATAAGAAAAATCTAATATCTTTTACAGATATTGCATTCTCCTTCAGCATTTTGGTTTTCAGAAAGTTTAAATGAAACACAACACATCACAATCAGTATCTCAATCAGTAGCCTAGCTCTAGGGAATATTCTAGGTTTTCGAGACTTAACATCATCAAGAACGCTAGAAAACGTGGAGAGTGTTAATTAATATGTTCGTGAATATCCGAAACTTTCGATTCACAAGCGGCCAAGTGTTTTAAATGTACATATATCAATGCCACAGAGTTCGTGAAATTTTGCCTGGCACATTAATATCCATGAGGGGTGGTCTCTACGCAGTCCTAATGTAACCTATTTGTACTTTTTCTTGTGGGGTTATCTCAAATCGAAAGTTTACGCCAATAAACCAACCATCCTGGCTAATTTGAATGAATATATTCGTGACGAAATGGCAGCCGTCACGGACCGCCTGCTGACACGTCATAATAATTTTTACTGTTGGATTAATGAGTGTCGCGAACGCGAGGGTTTAACCTTGGACGAAATTATTTTGAAGAAATAAATTTCAAAATTGGGTACTTGAATAGTTAACAAACCTTTTTGCAATAGACAGCTCAATTTTTAATTCACTAAATATAAACATTATATTGAGACAACTGTTATAAATAAAGATTCGACGTTTGTAGACTTGAAAACAGAACAGAGATGAAAAGCAAAGGAAGTAAAACATTAAAGTACATGAATCAAAGATATGATCCTTGGAATTCCTCGAGGGAAAATTCCAAACGACAATAATTCATCAATAACTTTGCCAAGAAGCTTAGCAGTACACAACTCAATAAAGACGCACGATATAGCAATATAAATAGCTTGCTATATCGTGCGACTCGTAAAATTATACTTTTATATGCGAAACGATAATCGTTAAAAAATGTTACTGTTTGCGTAGCTCTTGTGATTATTAAAATATGCGTGTTCTCTTTGGCGGTTAGGATGTTACTCCAAATTATTCAAAGTATATAAATTGTCCACGTGAACCCAACGCTAAATATTACAACCCCTACACTTGTCTGCAACTCGACTGATACCTATTCGTCTTTTTGTTTGATGTTTATTTTATGATGCCGTTGAACTTTAATGGAACAATCCTGATCACACAAATGCGTACGGAACTCCATCTGAGAATCACGATTTTACCGTGTTCAAAGAAGTGCCTAGTCGCCAACAGTTTGATATTGTCGATGCAAAAAGATGAACTCCTGGACTTCTTTGTATCAATGGCGGGAAAGGATGGTATCCCACATGTCGCATTGAGACACATACCAATAGAAGCAGTCGATATCTTCACCATTTTGTTGAAAAATGTACATTACCCGGTGCACTGGAAAACGGAGGTGGTACATCCTATTACTAAAAAAGGACAAGGACAACAAACTCTGCTAATCTCCGGTTAATAAGCTTCCTGCCGAATAAGCTCTGTTTGGTTTGAGCGAAGCATGACATTATTCATGGCGCGAGTAAATTAAAAAAAACGTTGGCGGGTGCCTGTCGGATTGACAGCAAAAATGTTTTCGGCACCGTATGGTTAGAGGTACTTCTTAACCAGATTGGGTATGCTTAAACCCATGTTCTTTACGATTTATGCATTGATTATGGGAAAGAAGTTCGTAGTCAAATGTGGGAACGTAACGCCAAGTAAAGTATTTTAAATTGACAACAGTTTACTACAGGTGGCGGTTGACTTCCCGCTATTGTTTAAGTTTGTGATGAAACAGCGGTTGGCAAGAGTAATTCTTCGTTTAATTTCTGACAAGATGTTGTTGTCAGAGTTAATAGCGGAGCCGAGGTAGACAAAATCCCGTACTACATCAGTGTTATATCTGTCAACGGTGACGTTCTGTCCAGTTCGTCGATGTTGTATGTCCTTTCGTGTTGATAGCATATACTAAGTCTTACCCTCATTTACTGCTAAACCCATTTTTGCCACTTCCTTCTCTATACTAGCAGACGTGGCCATGACATAACGTTGAGTCCTACAATATACCAACGATCGTTGGCATACGCTATTAGTTGCACCGATTTTTGGAGATTGTGAGACTGGTCTTGGCTCTGGTGTTTTGCACAATCCTCTCAAGAATCAAGTTATGACAAGAATGACAGCGCATAGCCCTGCCTAAATCCTTTTTTTTTGGTATCATTTGTGTCGGTGAGGTCGATTCATGCCCTGATAGAGCAGAGAGAATTCTCATCATACTACACAGACGGATGAGTTTGGGCGGTATACCAAAACTAGACGTGGCTCTATATAGTTCGTCTCTATAAATGCTGACGTATGCGGCTTTGAAATCGATTGATTGAAGTGGTGAGTATCAATTTGGACGTCTTGGGTTTTTCCAGGATCTGCAGAAGTGTGAAGATTTGATCGGTTGTGGACTTTCCTGACCTAAACCACACTAAAAAGCGCCGATCGGGTTGTTGGTAAACGGTGTCAGGCGTTTTCATATTACGGCAGATATGAACTTGTAGGCGATGTTGAAGAGAGATGTGCCTGTGTAGTTGGTGTAGTTCAGAGGGTCTCTTTTTTATGGATCTTAGGGTCTCTGGCGATACCAGAAAAAAAAATGGGAAAAATTGGCCATCATTGGACAGCATGCACAACCGTTATCGTTATCGGTGAGAAGTCGTGTTTAACCAGAATCCGTGGGCGAATAATGGGGAAAGTGACTTAGCGCTTTTCAGGTCTTTGCGGACTAGTAGTCTTCTCCTTAGTTCTACGGTAGATAGGATAGATTAAGGTATTTTGTTGGTTTTGCAGAGACTCTTGGCCTGCCATCATAGAACACTGTCGAAAGCCGAAATATCTATGCAGATGGCATATGGCAACGAGTGCTTGCTTAAGTTTTTAGTTTTGAACTATACATACAAAAATAATTTATATATAATAACCGAAAAGAATTCCAAACTCTCACACTTTCCTTGAAAATCCAATTCACAGAGTTGTACCCCAAAGGCTGGCATTTGAATCCATCCAATTGATAAGAAACTATGAGCACACTTACCCTTCATTTGGGTAAAAATAAAAGTTTATAGCGCTTCAAGGTTACATATGTGCCACATGTAGAAAATAAAATGTGAACTACAACAACCGTTTGAATGGGGTGCGTAATATAATGTAAGAGTACATAATCGTCACGATAACGAACAAGGCGTAAACTGATGTTGATTTCCTTTTTTTAACTGAAACTACGAGATTAGCGTTGAGCGGGAAACGTGTTAATTCACAAAAACCAACCGAGCAAGTATCTAAAAATGAATTCACTTACCAATTGCCATTCCATCAGTAAAGTTATGCAAACCGTCGCCCATAATAATCATCCATGCGACGGCACTCAACGATTCAGGTGGCGAATGCACATGACCATGCTTGTGCGAGTGCCCGTGGTGCGATGATTCATGCTCTCTAAGTATCACAGTAACCGTATCATTGCGCACCAGCGGCTTATCTTTACCACAACTGCCACCAGTTGTTCCATCCGCAAGCGATTGATCGTCCAGATTCGTTGATATTGTATTGCTATCGGGAATTCGGTGGTTCATATCCGAAATGGGAGTGTAATTCTGTGACAAAAGACTCTGGGCAGTCTCATTCACATCGCCAGTATCTCTACTACTGCTGTTGTTCTTATCAGTGGCAGTGTCATTGCCCTCAGGATTGGGCAGATGCAGCCAAACATCATTTTTTGTGTCCATTGCAATCTCATCGTAACAATATGGATAGGAACTGTACTTTGACTTACACAATTTGTCACCAGCCACTGAATTATTAATTGACGAATCCGGATCGCGGACAACTTTTGCCCGAGATGTTTGCTTCTCTTTCTTGGCTTTTCGTTTGCGCCACTCCGATATCATTGTAAGCCCGTGCTCGGTGATATAGAAGAATATAATGCCACCCATGCACGTCAGACCTTTGTATACCATATTCGACTCGGATTGCCCTGCAAGAGACTAATAATGGAATGCTATTAACAATGGTATTTCAAAGTGTTTGTGTGGTTTCTTACGTGTGGTAACAAATGCAAGAGCGCATCACCTGTCATGGTGCCCACAGCCAACGACACTAGGTACTGTATGATGTGTTTGTAGTACCTCGAGTCCATAAACGGTATGATCGCGACTCCAATCAAGCCCAACAAGCCACATGCCAGCACTGAGATAAAGGCATATGTCCACACTGAAATAAGGGAGGCTGTAGATTAAAATATGAATAGGCGATTTTTGTGTCCTAGCTTACCTAGAATTATCTCATTTTCTTCGACTTCCATGGTGTGGCTTTGATCCACATCGAAAAGAAGTGTACTATTCAGACAACCACTTCTCTCTATCGTCACGGGGGAGGCCAACTGGTACAGCAGGATAGGACACAGATTCATCAAGTCATCCGAGTTGATAAAGTCTTGAATTGGGTCTTCGCAGGGTGTAGTTTTTGAATTTGAACACTTGGAGATTGACTTTTTGTGATGATCTTCATGGTTGTCGTGCTTTATACTGGCCAGCACTTGATGATCTGTTGCACACTAGAACAGAAAAACAACTTTCTAATACAATGTGTCGGTTTATGTGTAATCATCAACTCACTGTTTCATTTGACGCCTTTTCCTCGACCATTTTGTATAGTCCGAGCCGGCGCAACATCCTCTCAAACTCCCTCACATTGATAGTCCCATCGCCCTGACCATACTCTGTAAATATTCGCTGCACGAAATCATCTGTAATTTCTGGTTTCTCTGCTGATTCTAGCGCTTTGGTGGTATGATGTCCCGCATGACGTTTACTCCTCCTCTCAACCTGTGTACTAACGCTTTTTCTACGCCGCTTTGATTTATCATGCAGCGTATTTCCATCCAGCAAGTAGTTGTCGTGTGTTTGGAAATCTGCGACGTTCGCGTAGTCATTCGTTATGTCGCTTCTTTGGAAGACTCTCGCATTTAGCTGAAGATTTTTGGTGACTGATAGTAACGGATCAATGTGTTCTTCGCATGGTAAGTGATCTGCGCATAGCAGACACACAACACACACAGCCATTATATGACGAGCCATTGTTTGAGTCGTCACTTAGTTAAAGCATACAATTTTGTGCGATAATCAACTGCTAGTCCTCTATACAAGCGCGTCTCTAATTGCACATCCTACAGAGATGTCCAATTACAATCTGGTCGTGTGTCCTCTCATTCAGTGTGCCATGAGATGATGATCTAACTGTGACGAGATAAGAAGAAAGAGAACATAAATTTATAGAAATTGATAAATCAATCATTTGATATGTGTAGTGTCGTTTGTCGTTGTGTATCTGTTTGTTGTTAATTGGTTTATAAAACAGGAAAAGTATAGTATTGTCGTTTACTCAAGTCACGAGAGAAGAGTGCGTCGTTACCAATTGAATCGAATCCCAATCTCGAAGAAGGGGATACCCATTACAGCACATACATACACAACATCTCGGAAAAAGTTATTAAGAGAAACGATTTTTTTTTATTTATCAAATAAAATAAATAACACAAACTTTTGAAAAGAGTCCAATTTAATTTTTAAATAAAGCACCATTATTAACATTTAAATTATTTTTTTTAATGTGAACGTACACATTATGTAGGTAGAAATGCAGACTACAGGCCAAGGCCAATTGTGGAGAAAGTTGTGAGACGCGAGGAAAACTGCAACCAAAACGAAACATACTATCAGCCAGTTTTATGATCAAAATTAAATTTATATCTTATGACGTCTTCTGGTGGAATGTGGAGCTAAAAATAAATATATAGCTCAAGGTTGGGAACCTGTTAGCATTTTCACACTAAATGCTATAGCGAGTGAAACAAATATAAAACTGTGCTAATCACCAAAGGGGATCAGACGAATATTTAGCCTAAATCTAATTATAAGGCCTAATTATAAGTCTATAAAAACTCAACGACTTGTTAATTATTTATATGGGTGTCACCTAGATTTTCAATTCCAAAAGCTGAGCTATGATTAGCTATGTAACCCATTTATGGACATCTTCAATGAAACAACATAGAGAAGCGAGAGCGGCGGCATTAGCTATCGATATTACCAAGATGTTTAATCAAGTTGGTAGGCAACAGCATACTTGCTTTCCCAAATTCTCTGTGGCTTAATGAAATAATTGTTGACGGTCATATTTAGATAGATCTGCTATAAACCCTGTGCTGACTCAAGGTTCCATTCCCCCATCTGTTTTCTTTTGCTCCAAATTAATATCTTTTAGGGGCAACAAGCAATCATTATTTTAGTCTTGCAGATAAATAACTATGCACTAATAATTAACACAAACAACACACCTATTAGCGTCAATTTTGCCCATTACAAAGATGTATACAAATTGAGTCAATAAATGCTGAGCGACGAAAAATTATACAGTTATATAATATTTATACAGTGAAAAGAAAAACCAGTACATAGTCTTCTCAATAAAAATAAAAGTCCGGCACAACTCGGACAAACTTCCCCAGAAATTAAGAAAAGTTTTGTGATTTATATATAGTTTGGTGTTATACCGCCATTATAATTTGTAGGGAAAAATTTTAAGTGTAATTTTTAATAAATACTGACCCTAAATGTCAATTGATAAAAATCGCTAAGATCGAATTCGGTCCTTTATTTGAGTAATTTTTCATAAATTAGAAACATATGTAATCGTAATTATATCAGCCACACGTTATCGGAATAGTTTTTACAAAAAAGGAATTCACGAAATTTGATAAAAATTCTTTGTTTCATTTTCGAGAAATCATAAAATTTATGAATCACCGTTATAATCATTTTTAGGGAAAACTGTGTATGCAGAACTCTCGCAGAAATCTACACCATCTAAATTTGAAAATAGTTAGAGCCGTTTTTTAGAAAATCTACATTTAAAAAAAAAATTGCAACAAAAAGTACCGTTAGTTAACGGCTTTCGAAATGTTTAAGTATTCAGTCATATTTCGACTATTCATATTATACTACATACCAATTTTCATTGAAAACAACGAGGTCCTTCGCATGAGAAGTGTGTCATTTTCAAAACTACCGCTATGTGCATTTTTGACGAAAAACTGATTATACCATCATATTCGAAATACTTGTTAAAACTTAGTTCTTATTTTTTTAGGGTCGTTATAGAGAAAAACATGTTTAAAGAAAACCGTTATATGGGGGTGAAATTCATATTAGTGCTAGAACAACACAAATTTCCGTCAAATCGCAGAATAGTTTAGGCTTCAGTATCAATAACAGACTCCAGATCACATATCTTAGTTTCGTTTTAGACCTTAAAGATATTTTATTCAAGTCCAGCTCCTTCTAATCTATAACGTTTACAAGTTCTCATGTGTGTAGCTTGGCGTCATACATAATGCGGGTCTTAAGATTTTTCATCGAACGTGGGACAGTTGGTTGCAACTATTATCACCAAAACTATACAGTTCGCATGCATTAAGCAATTGGTTCTGTAGTTGCTGCCATACATATCTCTCAATGCTTCAAGACAAAAAAATATATCTGTCTTCCGCTTATATCGGCATACAATTCAGCACACATATTTGAATTTGTTTCCTTAAGAGGTTAAAATTACAAGCAAACTATAAACCGATATAGCTTTTACAAATGATCCCATGAATAGCGAAACCATGCTCAACTATTATTTAGCGTTATCAGTAATTCTTTTTCCCAAGGAAATTAATCTGATTTACATTGCTGAATGCGAAAAATTCCTTGGGAAAAAGAATTCCCGTTAACCCTAATTATGTCAGACTTCAGATACGTCTGGAATATGGAAAAAAATACAATGAAATGTCCGGTATTAACGGCCTATCTATACTGGATCGTCAAGCCTAGCATCTCTCGTTATTAGTGAGTGTGAAGTTATATTTTGCATAAAAAATGGGACCTCCTGGTTTACACTAATTCAGAACGGCAAATTTGAGAAACTTTGCGCGACAGTTTTGTGCTCTCGAATGTTTGTCAGACTTTGGCAAGAAAAAAGGTGTTGCCACTTTTCTGATGTGAACAGCACACTTAGGACCGGATTTTCAGAGCGAGATCGTCCTAGTTTCGGGATTAAACTCGAGTTAGCTCTAGAAAGTAGTTTTTCAGTCAATTTGAATCCAGAGTTAACTTCGAGTTAACCCACCAAGTTTGGTGAGTTCACCCTGGGATTAAATGATCAGATGTTTTTAAATTAAAATTTCCAGAAAATAAATACGTATATACGCATTTTTATTTGTTTGGGAGAAGGAAACCAAACAGCTGATCACCGAGCTATCGCATATCTTATACATTTTGATCACTTTTTGACAGCAAAATGGATAAATCATGCTACTAAATGAAATCACCACACACGGAATCCAGCACTAATTAAATTTATTCCGGGGTGAGTTAACTCTGGATTAACTCTGAGTTAACTCAGCACTGAAAAGCTGGGCCTTCGTAGTCTAACGCACTACCACATTACCCCGAGATTATGTTTGAGACCCAGCTTGATTCAAAGTGTCGTGTGCACTTTTTCTTAAAAATTGCTTAAAATGTAAAATACATTTTTATTTCTAGAACTACGCCGAAGAGCACTCTTTTTACCTCTGTGTAATACCAACAAGATGAGACAAGTTTCCACATAACCAGGACTGTAATGGCAAATTGCGGAGACATTTTCTCGATAAAATCAATTTACATTTTTTTAACTATTCGGTCTCCACACCTATGATGTTGGCTTGTTGTGTTATTGCAAACACAACGTTTACAAAAAGAACCCATCACATTTAAATGATTTAAAACAATCGATTCGATCAATCATTGATCCATTGAAGTGATTCACACTTTAATTCTTCAGGCTGCTATGAACCTTTTTATGATAATATGGAGTAAAATGGCCTCCATTATCATCATCATTTCTTAAAACCAAACAAATTAATTAACTTTAAATTAAATAATTATATGAATTACAACAAAAAGTTATTTGACTGTCTCAATAAATCCAAATTGATCAACCACTCTACATAAAGAAAACGGCGCGGCGGGTAGAGGAAACAAAGATCTTGGCAACAAGGAATGTTAGTTTGTATTTCCTATGTTTCCTATGTTATTATCTGTATGTTATACGGTTGATAAGTTCATGAAAACAGATTTTAATTTCCAATATCGTCTTTTCAAATTGATAAAGTAACATTATACATTGTTTCCAACCCCTTCTCAAGTATCTATCGATGCTCAATTGTATATAATCCAATTATTGCGAGGCTAAATGTAAACACCTTGTTTGCAATTACTTTCATACAGACATTATCCTAAACTAAATAAGTACGTGTCATACATAATTTAGTCGAGTATATTTCCCATCATATGTTTATCAAGTTCATTAGGAGGCTTCCTATTTGGCAACTTACTCAACTCACGCATAGATAATACATTAATGGCTCTGTCGTGTTGGAATAGCCATATATTGTAAATCAATCATTTTTATCAAAAACTATTTTTATAACGATAAAAATACACAATCAAGGGCATGATGAATAATAATAAAAAAAAATTATGTTTTGTGTTGATTTACTTCTATAGATTCTGATATTTAACTTTTCATTGGTGAAGACTCGTTGTGTTGTCTCTAGGCTTAATTAAGAAAAACTAGAACAGAACTGGACAGAAGAACTTAAGAAATTTAAAACTGTCAGAACTGAAAAGAACAGAAATCTGACAATAGAATATATTCACGATTGTGCTCCTTCTCAAAAAATTGGGAGAAACATGTTTTACATTGTGAAACTTATGAAATGAAAGTAGAACAGATTTTGTTCTCAGGAAATGCAAGGGTCCTATGCTTTTCTGTACTTTTTGTAACCCAATTGCAGACAGTATGAAAAAATATACTGAATGATGAAGAATATAAAAGGAAAATGAAAGTCTAATCTACTGCTGTTCAGACATTCACCCTGACTAGATGTTAAGGATCTACAATCGAAAAGCATTGGGGTATCAAGATGATCGAAGAGGTCTCCATAACAACGTGGCATACAATACACACAAGCCTCCCTCCCTATAATAAGTGAAGGGTTACTGGTGTCACTTTTAATCAAATCTATTGATTACTAAGATGTTTTTTTAAGTGGATTGATAACAGCAAACAAAAAACGGTTATAATTGGGTCAGGTGGTACAAAACCAAATATTTGTTAAGACATATATGTATCTCTATATAAACATTTACTGTACGTTTGCAAATGCTTTTTTAACTTTTAAAAAACTTATTAACTAATATTTGCACCATATGTTCCTTAGGAGTAAGGTTGACATGTACATATATCGAATTATATTATGTTATGTCATTTCATATTATATAACAAATGTACATAGATTAGAATGGTGAAAAATGATATATGTGTTGCTACGTGTTTAAATATATTTGTTGATCTATTTGCTGCATACACAACCGATATTTGAATTGACGCCCACATTTTGGAGGCGTTTTCTAAAAGTAACGGTTAGTTTGAAATAAAATACAGCTCGCCTAAGAATTGAAGATGACTGACTTTGATTTACATTTTAATTTCGGTTTAAGGGCATTGGAACAGCTTCAAATTGATCCATGTTTTGTTTATCGAAAAATAGTTTTTAGCGACGAAGCTCATTTTTTTGTTAAACGATAAACAGCCAGAAGCAATTCAACAGCTACCAATGGAACCCCAAAAATGCACTGTTTGGTGCAGTTTATGGGCAAGTGGCATCATCGGACCGTATTTCTTTAAAAATGCGAAAGGAGAGCGTGTTACTGTCAACGGATATCGCAACAGAGCAAGATCAATGCATTTTTGTTGTCGAAAATTCAAGATATTGGTGTAGCTGATTTGTGGTTTCAACAGGATGGCGCTTTACAGCTAACGAAGCAATTGCTTTATTGAGGTAAAATTTTGATGAAAACATCATTCCAAGAAATTGTCCTGTCAATTTTGCCAGCAATATCTTATGATTTGATACTATTGGATTACTTTCTATTGGTATATATGAAATATCTTACTTTAAGCATTAGATTTAAAGTCAAAATCGAGATCGAGTGAGAGTTCTGTTCGTAACGAGAAATGGGGATTACTTTCTGGTAGTTAAGAACGAACAGTTAAGAATATTGGTATCTAACCGACAGACGGTCTGTATCTACCTTTTGACCAAGAGAGAAGATACAAGCTACATACAAGCTTAGTGAGCTGTTCCAAGATACGGTACACCTCGACATTGCCTTCTAGGAGACAAAACGAAATCGAACTTCCGTGCAACGTGCCAAGAGATAGTAGAAGATGAAAGTCTGGCTCTTGTCTGGCAAAACCGCCAAAAGTTCCGGTAACCCGTTATGTAAAACAAGGAAAAAAATTTAAAATAATGATGAACATGAATGAATGATGCCATGAATTTTTTTAAAATAAAAATCTCAGAAACGGCTCTAACGATTTTGACAAAATTTAAAAATTGAATTTATAGTTTGTTGTAGTCTCTTTCATAAGCGGTTATTCACCAAAAAAAAAAACGATAATTTGAAAATTAACGGATTTGTCAAGAATGGTAACAATAGTTTAGAAAACATTTAACACCGTCTTACCCTTTCGATTTATTCAATATTGACAGTTTTTCACTACGATCATAACTAGATTCGTCATACACAATTCTTTACCGCGTCGAATATTTATTCTCTCGTTGACGCACTTCAAATCCCACGTTACCTTTCTCAAACTAATTTGCTAGTCTATTACACCGATTGATTTTATATAACAAAACACAACAGAGTTCAAGTTCAATTACATCGAGTCTCTACAAAAGCATTCTATTACTCAGTGGGCGGATTGTTTGATTGCACTGCTCAATGTTCCCTCATTTAAATAGCAACAATAAATTAAAGACATCATAAAGGTAAACATTACATTTGTATTCAGCGACGTACCTTAGGGAGTATTTAGTTCGTTCTTCAACAAGTGTCACCGCATTCGGATTTGAAGTCACAATTTAAAAATACTTTTAACACACTCTCGTAATCAATCAAACCGAAATCAAATTAGTAAGCAATCAGCTTGGCTTATACGCAATAACTGATTTTATTTTCAAGTTCATCACTTGGTAATTCAACTATGTACAGCAATTATGCAATATTATGCTAATCCAACAATGTCAATGCTAAGCTACTGCCGACAAGAACTAAGGGTATACAGAGCCCTTCTTGAGAAGACTAGTGCAGTTGTTACGTTATATGTGGATGTGGGAAATTTATTGACAAAACTTTTCATGGGGTCTACCCCAAACCAATGCCAGTTGGCCTATCGTTGGACGAATAACGGCTTTGCCAAGGACGAAAATGTAATAATTAAGTGGATTAGCATGTAGGCACGAACTGATATCGACAAAATATTGCTTAGAGACTTCCTCAATCAGGCCACACGCACTGCTGAAATTATTAGGAGCCCGTTCAACTAAAAGAGCGTACGTAAGACAGAGGAAAGAAATATTCGCGGCAAACACAACAAAGTACAATGGTATGGACTCACTTGGGTAATAATAAATTAAAATAAATTGACCAATAACTGGATGGATTTTAATTAAACTTTGATTTGGTAAAAGTAATAAACTAAATTACAGTCTCGACGCTGACGTCTGCCGTTCGAAAATCAATTGGCATAGACGGATACAAATTCGCAGCAATTAATGTGGCGAGTTTTTGATTCGCTTAAACCTTTACTTGCATCGTATTACAAACACAAACGACTCTAAACGTGAACTTTATATATATTTTCTTTTCTTTATCTGAATGGAATTTGAATCCTTTGCACGCGACACATTCCGCTCTGCTAAATAATTAGATACAAGCGCAATTCGATAGACAGTGTTAAATTTATATGATATCGCCGAGAACCCATCATGCTTGGGTGGGTGAACTCTGCTAACACACACCATTTAAGTTAGCCGAGTGGGTATCAAATATAAATATACAAATATAAGACTTATTTGACACTAACACGATGCAAAAGCCTACGATTGTTACGAGACTTTTATGGTATCGAGGGTACTGAGAAATCTATTTCCGTGGTTAAGAGTTGAAACGCTGGTTTTATGTATGGAAAAAACTTCTCTATGAGCCGAGATGAAAGACAGACTGGCATTTTGGCGAATCGATCTTTTGAATTTATGTAACAAATAATTGTGTATGACTTTGGTTACTGTGCTAATAAGTATTTAAGAGATACACAGGATCTATCAGTGGGGTTGATTCTATATAATATTCAGGTTAGGTTTATTGAGTGATATGTTCGAATTGGTCTGCGCAGATCTTAAGCGAGCATATACACGACTGTGTTAAAAAAAAAAACTTCGAAACCGGCGTTAAATGTCTCGTTAATGGCCAATATTAATTTGCTGAACGCAGTTGCTCTTCTTATTTCGCGTTATATTAGTGTAATCTGACTCTCATATGATTTCGAAATTGTAAGACCGTCCTGTGACGAGAAATATTAACGCACAAATAGGTTTTCAGATTTGGTTTTCTTTTTATTTTGAAACTTATTGGCGAAATGGCTTACTTTATTATACGCGTGTAATGTAATGTAATAACACTTAACCGATTTTTTGCCTGCAATTTGTTGTTCGTTTGTTTAACAAATAAAACCGCTGCGTCTATTATGTCCGACCTTTGTGTAACCTATTGAAATGAGCGATTTTGTACGAAGTCTGTTGACATTCAGGTTTAAAATTTTACCAGGGGCGGTATTTATCTGGAAGATTTGCTAATTAAATAAATATTCTTCTTCATTTTAAGCCATTGCCCATTACCTGTTAAATAAATGAAGATGACGACTTTCAATTGTGTAGATATAAAATAACTTCTTAAAGAATAAAAAGACTATCCTTGTTTAAGGCGGCGTCACACACGCAGGCATAACTGTCAGGTATTTAATTTCTTAAGCTGTCAGTCAAAATTATCGACATACGCAAACTACAAATAAGCCTGTGATCAGCCGCAACTGATGTTGTTGAGGTTTGTCAAACCCACTAGCAAGAAACTCCTGGTTTAATGAAGGATGCTTGCAGCCAAAAACGAGGCATATAATTAAAGCTGCAGGTGAAGACGAGAGCTCTATAGGCGGCAAAGATGAAGGGAAGAACACCGGCTTTTCAGACTAAAATAAGAAAGAAGAAAAGCGCGCGATCTAAGACTTACAAAGGTGCCATTCCAGAAAAGGTGTTCGTAAGTTTTACCAACGTTTAAAACGTCAAAGCTAGAGATACAAGACTGGACAGAGAGGACAGAATCATATAGAGATGAACAAGGTATGATCGTAGTTGAGATACATTCGATGCTGTGGATATGGAAGAACCACTTCTGCAGACTGTAAAAAGGAGATGAAAAATCTCCCGCTGTGAGAACGAAACATTCAATTTTGGCGACGAAGCGAAAACTACCAACCCCCCGACTTGTTAATAAGTTTGCCGGAAATGACGGTCTTCTTGCCGAGCGTTATAGGGCAAGGCCGTCCGCACAGTCATATCATTTCTTTAACATTATTCTTGAAAAGAATGTAGAAAATTCCTGAGCCAAGACCAGAGACACAATCTTCCATAAATCGGTGCAACTTCGCATACGACGATATTGACATCACTGGTCGGACTCAACGTAAAGTCGTAGCCACGTTTGTGTTTGTTAGTAAAAAAAAAGAAAGCGGCAAAAATGGGTTTAGCGTCCGTAAATTAAGGTAAGATGATGTACATATATGCTGTCAACGCGATACAGAACATACCACATTGGACAGAACGTCACCATTGACAGATATAATTTTGAGGTAGTGCGGGACTTTGTATACCTAGGCTCCTGTATCAATTCTGACAACAACATCTGGTCAGAATTAAAACGACGACCTATGGAGACGAAGATTAAAACACCAACTAGCTGTACAGCGACATAGACCTGGTAAAAAAAACTCCCCATTAAATGTTTAAGATGGCTAGTACATGTTAAGCGAATGGACACTAATACTTCGGCTCGAAGTGGCGTGCTGAAGTACATAGATCTCAAACAACTTGAAATGAGCAACTAGAGGCAGTTAGCTAAGGACCGGACTAATTGGAGCGCCACTTAAGTAAGTAAGCAAACTTATTTCTGTCAATATTCCTTAGGAAAAACGGAGTACAGTAGTGGCCTTGTCGCCTTCCTTCTATAAAGACTGTTTTAAATGATTGATGGATCATATTCCGAGGCCAAGATCAAATACATTGTACCAACAAAGAAAACAGAAATCATTTGTGAATTGGACATAACATCTTAATTGAGAGGGTTTTTGTTATTACCCCCAATCATCCAAACTAATTTTAGATCATGATCGCGATATAGATAATAAGCACGTTCATGCAGGTACGATTGTTTTTCATACAAACCAATAACCTTTAAAAATCATCTGGATAAAATTAAAATCGCCTATAAATTCTGACAACATATGGTCAGAAAGATAACCCTTTAACCTATGCACTTTAACCTATGTACCTTCAGGTTTAGAGGTTCTATATGAAAAGATAAAAAATTACCCACTTTACTGTATCAAAAGATCCCTTTTAATAATAAATATTTCTATTTAAAATATTACAAACGATTTCGAATAACTTCTCAGCTTAAAATGTCCTTCCGAGAAGTGGACAAAATCGATATAAGGCATTTTATTTTATGGCGCAGATCTATTAAGAAACTATTTTTGTATGATTAACCATGAACTAAATGAATACATAAATAAATAGTAAACACCTATCTAACCTATCTAAAAGATTTCAATACCCAGCTGAAGCCGGAAAGGCCGTTGAACAGACAGAAACTGTCAAAGTTTGAAGAGATATAAACAAAACAAAAGCAGTCATAGTAGAATTTTCAAACACAAACTGCAAGTAGAAGCCAACAATATCTAGCTACAAAATGCCTCTTCCCACCTAATTTGATATACAAATGGAATCTGCTACCGAAACACCAACAGACAGTAATAAAATGCATTACGAGGAGCCCCTAATTATTAGCATTTTGATTGTCGTGTCAATGCAAATTCAACAGCACACAGCACGTTTTCCCACCTACACTTGGAAGGCGTTATTTTTAGTCAATATTACCATAAACATTTGATGGTGGTGCGTTATCTAAAAATACTTGTGCTGATGTATATAAAATAGGTCATTCAGTTATTTAACATGATATCGCACCGCAGTCGCCACTTATTTATGTTAATGATACACCATTGATTCAACGCGCTATTTTTTGCACCGTGACAACAACTATGCCGGCAATCACACTAAAGAATTTCGCTTGAAACCTCGTGTTAAACTGTTCCTTATAATTATGTTTACAAAACAACCATTGTCGTTGGAAATAAATCAATTCACCGTCGATTGTAAATAATTTCTCTAGTATTTCAAAACAACTTCATCCGTATTTGGGGAATTAATTATATTTCTTCATGCGGAATGCATTTTTTTTCTCACCCTCCTTTCCACAAATGTCAAAAAAAGAGACCCTTTTGTGGAACGTATGTTTGCAGCCGCTTTTTGCACAACCCGATGTGTATTTTTTTTTCATTTATAGATGCACAAGAAATCAGGTCTCATTAGCCTTATATGTAGAAATAAAACCAAAAAAATACCTACATGAGAGTGTAATTTGTATTACCTTTTTTTCTGTCCAATCAACAATGCTAACAGTCCTCCAAAAATGTGTGCTCCAAATTTTCAATGTCTGACTATGCCCATAAAAAGAACTTGTGACACACACGACGATTTGTACATAACAGGCACGCACTTGCAAAAAAGGCTCAATTCTGGGTTTTTACACGCACGCGGCTACAATTTTACATAGAATCCCCGAATGGATATCGAATTTTATTAATTTAATTTTAAAACCGGTGTAGATGATTTGTGAATGGCCATATCCTCGATTTGATACCCAATTATGTGAACCGAATTGACGAGATGTGAAGTTAGAAAAAATTATGTGAAGACATACATCTATTCATATTCAGCGTGAAACTCGACTGTCAAAAAAGTGACGAACGGAAGGGGCGCCAACCTGTGGAACCTATGTTGACAAATGAGCATTCAGCGGGCTGAATAGCTGCAATGTGCAAATTTTCGATGAGTGTATTCAGTGCAGAATTTTTTTAATGGTTGCCGTCTTTTGAAATTTATTATATAAAAGTTAAACTTTATTTTGATGCGAAAGAACTCGAATCCAAAAAAGCGATTCTTCTTGCGTTTGGTGAAGAAGGACCACATGATAATTTTAAAGCATCGTTTAAGGTCGTTGCACTTGAATTTAATAGGTGAACAATTGAAAAATCAGAACTAAACATGCATCTCTTTACTCTTGTCTTTTACAACATAAATTTATGAAGGTAAAACTAAACTTACGGATGTCAATTGAATAGATTACTTCTGGAAACTATATCCCTCACAAGTGCGTTACCCGGAGTTTAGATTAAGGAATATAAAACTTATTACTTCTTGAATGGTGTTAGTTTTGTGAGTATATGTGTTACTTTCAAGTGGCGGTGGGTTCTAACTGCGCTCATGAGAATAGAAATACCCGGCGGTAATTCACTGAAAAGGACAGATATACGATAATGCACTAGTGTGAAAGAAAAAACATACCCAAAGTCAAATTCACACTCATAGGAGTTGTCGACTTCGAAAGCAAAGTATTTAGAACAATCAGGCTGCTACAGAACACTAACACATATAAATACCATGAAAGTTAAATTTAATACTCTTAAATATAAACCCCGTTTAAAACGTCAAAACAATATTTAGGAAAACAATGGCTACGTTTGCATCGTGGACATTTTGTGTACATTTTGTCATTTTGTCTCAACGGTGAAAATAAATCGAACAAGAACTAAATTGCCTAGGTCAATCAACCAATTATATGAATAACTTTTTATTCTACCTTCCGTTAGATGTCATCATGAATTCAACTGAAGTGTTATAATAGTGAGGTTTTTTCTACTTTTACCCAGAGTTACATCAAATATAGCTTATAACTGGGGCTGATATTGTCTACATAAACACTAAATATTTCTAATGGTATAGATGTCGTTAGTTCTGCACTATTTTGTATTTTTGCGGTGTAAACAGGAAAGTCTGAAATTAAAATAACCAACGATTTATTTTATATGGCAGGAGTACTGGTTTATGCCTTAAAACATAAAAATATAAGTTGTGAAAATATATATATATAATTTTTTTACAATACTAACACTCAATTTTAAAACTCAATAAAACCAAATTGGTAAGTTTTCGTATAGTAAAGATTATTAAATTCCACTTTTCTCAAACAAAAAACCTTTTAAAATTGTTATTTAGGCAATATAATATATAAAATGTTCAAACAACCTCCTGACTCCCGCCAATAAATTTTACTTCATACAACTTTTATTAACGTTGTGAAAAAGATGTCATGGCAGTTTCCCTTGATACAAAATATGTTATCGAAACAGTGTTAAGAACTGTACATTTTACCAATTCTTAGGCCGTGCGTGCCAATTGCGTTAAAATGGGGGTTAAATTTTATCCACCGGATTATTTTTGACGTTTCTGCTGGGGTAACAAAAATTTGATTTTTGGTACTTTGTCATTTCGCGGCTGCTTGTACTGTGTAGTTTTGATAATTGTTTGTGAGTAGGTATTTAATAAAAATGGAAACTGAAAATAACAAAAGGAAAAAACCAAAAATTAGATACAAATAAATAAATTTCTTATAGAATTTATTGCTGGAACTTAATGCCTGAAAAGTCTCAATTATTGAGAATAAATGTATTGTCACTAACACAAATCGACTTAACCTACCTACTCTACTTTAAACAAAAATCCCAACTGACGTAAATTTTCCGCCAAATTTCAATTTGATTCCACGTTAATTCACCTACTTCGGTGAATTAGTTAGTCTTTTGTTAATCAACTTCAAATTTGGGTAATAATTAAGATTTCTCATTTAATACTTAATACGACTGTTAGAATTTATTTTAATAAAATAAAATGCGACTTATTTAACAAGAAATTTATAATTGTTATATCAAAATCCGTTTGTATCTTACGCGATAGGGTTGTTCATGAGACTATCTCCCTCCCAAAGTGCGTTGTCTCTTTCTTTAAAACGTCAGGAGGAAAACAATGTGATATTTTATATGGCGGGAGTGCTGTTTTATGGGGTTATTGCATTAAAAACATAAAAATATAAGTAATTTACTGTGAAACACAAATTATTAACTTATACAAATACAAAGTGAGTGTGTTAAATCATAAAATTGATATAAAAAGAGTGGAATTCATGACCAGTATCATTGCAAAGTGTGAATATAAATGCAATTTCTAAGAGAAAAAGTATTCTGTGCAAAAACAAACAACAATAAAAGCCAAGTGGTTCTTAAAGATTTAACAATTTAACATTCATTTACATGAGTTTAGTCAAAATTATTTGTACTTTTTAGTGGTTTTCAATTCAATTTTCAATTTGATTTATAATTTTTCTGTTTTGTTCTGTCACTTCTCTTTGCGCGAAATTGTCAAAATTTGTTTTCATACAGATGCTGTCAGTTTGTCTTTTGTCATTTGACACTGACGTTGTCGTGATCAACTCTATTAGGTCTGTTCCCATACTTTGGAAGAAAAAAATTAGTAAATTCTAAAATTACTTGGAGTGGGGGTAAATTATCTCAGAAAGAGACAAAATTACCAAAAAGTACGGGAACGCGTTTAAGTAAAAAAAACAGTAAAATTATATATTTTGTATGCCTTTTAGAGAACAAATGACATAAAACACCTGTCAAAACAAGCTAGTTGTCACTTTTAGATACCAACTGACAGTTAACTGATTTTTACCAATAGAAATTTCTGCAGTAATTTTTTTTACAGATTTTTATGGAGGGTAGTTTTTTGCTCTCTCGTGAGCTCAGTCTTTTATTTATTTTTGCGTACGGGAACGGCAATAAGTAAAAATCAGTAAGAATCAGTATATATTATTTTGTACGGGAACAGAGCTATTGTGCCAATTTCCAACCATATAACCTGTTATTTTAGAAGGTAATGGCAAAAAAGTAATTGCATGGCAGTAATGATTCGGAAGAATTTTTATTTATTGACACAATATATTTGTCTCAATATTTTTTACTATTCATAAATACACGATTATCAATGTCAACTCTATTAATTTAATAGCTTTATAATATAAAATCACTTATTTGCTTTTTCCAATTTCGAATCCACCTACTGTTCATTGCACTGCATATATTTATTCCATTCCAATATTTCCGTTAAATAAGCTAGTACTTTACAGTGCACGCATTCCGCACATACCCCTTAATCAATATTGTTTATGAATATTCTAAGGGGCACACTAGATCATATTCAAGTTTTATTACATTACAACACCAATAGCTTTCAGAGACTAGATTCGCCCAAAAAAGACATATTGTCCATTTTTATAACATCTTAATTTAGTTGATAGACATTATTCCTGTTTCTTAAATTTTGAGATGTTACAAACCATACAATCCTGAAAATTGAGGACTTAGTTCTCAAAACGTATTCACAAAGATGAATTAAGTGATTTAATAGCGTTCTTAGATCTTGCAAGCACATTTTTAAACCTTTTTGACAAAAAATTATGGAATTGTAAAACGCACGATCAACCAGAGACGGTATAGTAATAAAATCGCATTGTACTGACAGATATTGCTATTCTGTAAATCCAAGTTCATCCATGCATTAACACAATTTCAATAAAACTTCTTATCTCTGCTGACACTTACTGTAAAAATAAACTATGTATGTACAACAGGAAGTTTAGTTCGTTGACCTGAGTTTTCGTATTTTTACTTCACTTTACTTGATACGATAGAAAACAACGTGCATTTTTTAAACAATTCTCAAAAATGTAATGCAATCTAAGGTCCAACCGAAAATTAACTTAAGAAAATCACTTTTCACGCCGCAAAATTTCATTCGTTTTTGCGTGCGCCAATGTCGAATTTAACTTGTGTAAGCCGAATGCCATCTAAAACTGAGCCTCAACGCAAATATTCGGCAATGCTTCTGTGTCCGTTATTGTAACTTACCTCATTGCAAATCAATTAAAATTCAAATCGCGAATGATACGTTTTTAATCCCAAAGCTTTATGTACGTACAAGTACACTAAACTGCGGAAAGCATTATCAAGTGAAAGTTATCATTCAGCTGACATTTTGTTATGCCTTTATAATAAAAAAAATAAAATAATGTAGTTCAAGGCCTCCGACAAGTAAAATCAAAACGTCATAAATAAAAAGTTAACATCATGTGGAGTTTTGTTTATTATAATGTAACGCAACGGATCATTTGGGGGATGGTTAGTACGTTCGAAGTCTTCAGTTAAGCGATGCAGTAGTCTTGGCACTCTCGTGGCGTATAGCGTTTATCAAGTCATAGTTAACCAAAAACACAAAACGAAGGCCAGAGATCTAAAAAAACAAACTTTATTGTTAGCCAGGAAACGGACTAAACTCGCCAGACATACCTCAACAACGCAATTGTTGGCTAATCGAGTCTTGTTGCCACAGAGCAGTGGAACTCCGTCGATAAAAATTGGCCGCTTGCCCTCATTGGAAATGAAAAAGTCGCCGTTGCTGCGTAGCTTGATTGTGCCCTGCTTGCGTGACACCTTGCAAGCTGGCCCTTCTAGTGATAAGTCTACATCGACCACTACCTCTTTGGCGTCACGTCCAAAAGTAATCTCCTTGGAACGCATAAGGTAGCGAACTAAACGACCGCGTAGTACGGCCAGAGTTTGACCGTCAAACTCTGGCGTAACGCCAGCTCCCGGTAGAGAGTCCACCAGCACATTCCATCGACCCAATTCGTTTTCAAGCTGGCGGATTTCACGTTTGTTGCGGCGGTCTGCTAGTGCTAATTCAATCTCAATAGCATCATCTTTATTGTCCACAAGCTCAGTGTCCATGATAAGATCTTCTGCATCGGAGAAACTTAGTGGCTGGTCGTCGCTTAAGAGAGGCTTCACAACCTGGTCGGGTAGTAGTTGATACTGTTTCATCAGTTGCCAGTGATTTTGAAGAGTCTTGGCAGTTCTCGCAGAATAGAAGAGAGAAGCATTCTTCTCCAGAAGCTCTTGAAAAGTTTCCAGTTTTGGATTTTCTGTCTAAAGTGGAGAAACCAAAAAAAGTCAGTTAACCAAGGGGCACAGACCACTTACACTTTTCACTGTTCCCAAAAGCTCCTCTTCTTGGACTGTATACAAAGCTCGACTCTGGACACTTTCCACCAACTCTGGGTGAAGGTTTCTCATTGCTGCTACAGCGATTCTAGAAATGGGTTCTTCATACAGAAGGGTGTACCATCGCGCCTGCATTTCCTGCAATGTGAACTTGCAAGAGAACTTTGTGCCTCGATGAACAGTACGTAGGTCATTGGTTTGTTGAATTCCTATAATCAGCGCCAAATCGTCAATAGGTTTCCATCTACCCAAGTCCTTTGTGGCAATCTGGTTTGGTGGTCGACCAGGTTTCTTTGATTTCCTTCCTGCTTTCAACGCTTTGCGCTTCTCCGCACTTTGCTGAGCGGTCAATGACATTAACGCTGGAGTTGGTATGTTCTGTGTGTTCACTGAAACTATATGCGGAGGAGTAGCACTACTTGGAGTTTGCACCACCGCTGTAGCAGACGGAGCCTCTAAATTGGCAACGGTTGTCACGTAAGATTGCGATTGTGTTCTAGGCCGTCCCAGGCGACTCTGTTGCGATTGCGGAAATCCTATGCTATATTCTACTATTTCGTCGTCGAATCGTTTTCGTTTTATCGAACGAGATGAACTAAAAAGTGGAAAAGAAGAAATTGTTTGTAAAAATCGAAAGCACACACAATGCTGGTGAAGACAAAACAAACCTGCGACGTTTTTGATCGTTTTGAATCTCAATTGGCAGATTTTGTATAGAAGACGTAAACACTGTAGTTATTTCAGACTTAGTAGGCTCACTAGATGTTTCCATATTTTTGTTGGGTGTCTTTAATGAAAACTTTAATGAAATTTGAAATATTTCGCAGCGTACGAAATATATTCCAAATGTCAAATGGATGGGATGCGACGATGCGTCATTAGTTAAACAATTAGATGGGCTTTTGGGAGGTGTCAAATGTAATGGTACGTAAATGCTAGTGCGTAGCCCACATTGAGGCCATTTGGGAGACCAACAATATTTATAGATATGTTTTGTTAATGCTTGGCTAAACGTTTAGTGGAATGAAAGTTATTTCCAATGGGCCTCCGCACATGAGATGAATATTTTGGTGTGAAACCGGTTTTATGGGCGAGGGGACTGAGGTATACGGAGAGAAAATGGTTGAAAATCTTCAACCGAGTTTTTGCGGTGGAACAAGGTTGAAAACCAATACAAACACATTTTTCAACATTTTAGGTCTGACATTTTTTTTATGTCATTCGGCTCTCATACGCGTTTTGTGAGTCGAGCAGTCAACATCAATTGTAATTACATATACTCTCACACAAACCTAAGACTTTGCGAATTGTCAAAAGTACTCAAGGCAAATGTCAATTTCTATAGAATTACTAACACAACGAAAAGGGGTTCATGTATACAATTTGTTCTGCCGGCATATTCATCTCGTGTGCGCTTGAAGTATGGTGTGAAACCAGTTTCACACCAGAGTTAAACTCATCTCATGTGCGGAGGCCCAATGAGACTGGTTGATTTTATGTGAGCCAAAAAGAGAAGGGAAGATAGCACCGAGAATCCATTTCAATTGGAATTCCCGGTATGGGTTTCACTTCCGAACTATGTCTTATTTTGGCAAAAATCATGATTGGAAATTTGCTTTGCTGAGTGCAGGCCCAAATATCGGAACCAGAGTCACGAAAATGTGATAGGGCTGTTTATACCCTATCCCATAGGGGTATATTAGTTTTGATACATAGTTTGTAACATAGAGAAATAATTTAGCTACATATACCTCAAAGTATATGGATCGACTCAGAATCGATAGCTGAGTCGATTTAGCCATGTCTGTCCGTCCGTCCGTACGTCACCAGTTTTTGGGCCTTAAATTTTGAGCTAGAAGGATGAAATTTGGTACACGTGCTCTTTGTTGCTCCCAGCAGAACAAGTGTTAAAATTTTTGAAATCCGCCCACTGCCACGCCCCCTTTTTAGAAAAACGTATTTTTTGGCCAAACCATAAGGAATTTTGAAAAACTTTCTGAACAACATATTTAGACAATCTGAATATCTGTATTTCTTTCATATAAAGTTAAAGTTAAAGCTACTCCCACTTTTTGGGGGCGTTTTTAATAAAAAACGTTTTTCGGTCAAATTTCAAAATTTTCGAAAAAACTTTTGATGCAGAATCATTAGTAGTATAAATATGAACATTTCGTCCATAGACTATTTCAACCCACCCCCACTTTTTGGGGGCGTTTTTATATAAAAACCATTTTTATACACTACCCCATAACATATGCAGGAGAAAACCTTGTCTTTTGTAGAACCGTCAAAGTTTTTTGTAAACAGTCTGAACAATTTGTTGTCACCATGTAATTTTCTTTATTTTATCCACATCGTGTTTTTAGCCATGTCCACTTTTTGGGGATTTTAGTTTTACAGATAGGATGGGATAGGGTATTCAACGATCCGCACAGTGGATTGTAGCCTTCTCATATGTTTAAGATTTCCACTTGTTCCAGCTGCAAAATCTGAATTCATTCCAATGATGTTTTTTTTTTGTTTGTGGCCACGTCGTTCATGGGAATGAAAGTCGTTGGGTCGCATTTTCCATCCAGTAACAAAATATACATATTATATTTGATCTTATTTTGCATGATTGCTTATCGAAAAATATCAATTGTCGATGGCTAATAGCAAAGAGACTAATAGATACGCAATATATGGGTCTTAAGTAGGAAAATATTAACTAACAGAGTGTGGCCATATTACTAACGGTTGTTTCTTCTTGTTTTTTGGAGCCCATATGAAATATTAAAAAACAAGCAACATAAAATTAGTATCTTTATTATAAGCTATTAGGACTCAGTTATAGCTATCATTGAACAACTTCATTGGAACACAAAACATGATGGAATTGAAATTTTTCCCCCATAGATACCTATAGGATTAATTGGAAAATTCCGTTTCATATCGGTGGAACGACAAACATTACTTCACAGAAATAAATCATGATCAGTAAAAAATAAAAAGTGATTTTCTGAGATAACTACAATTTAAAATTAAAATATGTTTGGATAATCATGTTCTAAAATTCATAAGCTTTGTTTTGACACCAACTCACCAATGATTGAATTTATAAAAAAAAAACGCAAGAAGTAAAAGATAATTTCCAATGATGTTTTTCAATGATAGCTATAACTGGGCCCTTATTGCACCGGCTAAACTCACCCACACAACAACCCTGCGCATGTACACACCTCGATGACAGTACCACACAGAAATGTCCAAGTGAAAAATAAAAGCAAAAAAGTTTTGTGCTCGTACATTTGTGACGAAAAAAATTAAGCTCTTTAAACACAACACCTAATTCTTTGTTTTATTGGGGAAGTGACGCTCTAAATATTAGCCAGAGAGAACGCGATCACAACAAAACAGCCCAGCCATCACAAATGAGGTGAGTCGCCCTTGTTTTTTCCCCGTACAAATCGAACGGCAAATATTTAACAACAAAATCGATCGAAATGTTCGCCTCATTTAGCCAAAACTTTGAGGAAAGTCCAATTTCGGACAATAAAATGGACATATCAGATGCCACGACATCTCAGGAGTCTGCTGGAGTTTCCCCAATTAATGACCACATAACATCTGATAGCTTATTAACGCGAGATCTCAACGAAACCGAAACTCAAATGAGTATTGTCCAACTGCACGACCAGACAACACTACCTAGGTCACTTCTGACAACCACAGACGTACACGAGAATGGTTTCTTAGACAACGACACCTTAGTACCGAATGTATTGCGTTTGGGACAACATCCCTACCCACAGCTTAAGAACAATAGTCCACTACGAAGTGAACTAACACTGGCCAATAGTCACCCGCTGATGTCACCAACTGCTACAGATTCTGACTCAGAGAACAGCCATTATCAGAGCAGAAAGAAGAATTTCAACTTCCCCGATGTGGTGCCCGAAAGTGAACAGAAAATTAGTGTCACAACGCCAAACAAAAGAATCACCGCTAACAGCGTCTCTCTAATAGAGGCGAAGAACTCGTTTAACACAAATCACTCGTTCAGCAACCTAAGTCCGAAAAATCGAATAAAGGTATCATCGCTGCGTGCCCCCAGTCCGGATGTAATAAGCAGTGAATCTGAGGCAGACATTTCCCAGTTTCAAGCCGCAGTAGAATCAAATTATCAGTCCGTAGCTTTAATAGCCAACACTCCGAACCGTGCCCTGCCGAAACCACTTAGTACTCGCAAGGTTAACATTTCATCGCCTGAGCATAGACTTTCGGACGACATGTCTTCGCTGGACTCAATCTCGAATCATAGTTTCGACGACGATGATGATATCGAACACAATCTGGCTTCCCTGAGTCCTTCGAGTTCGCTGATTGACGGTCTGAACGACGATAGGGATGATGACTTTCCAGAGTTGGATACCCCAACAAACCTCCAGCCCACAGATCCGATTCCGATTTACTCAGCCGAAGATGAACGGCGTGACTCGCGAAACTGGCAAAAAATAACGCTGCCGGATGGACGTACAAGAGAGATAGACATGAAGGTGATTGAGCCGTATAAACGGGTGCTCTCGCATGGAGGCTACCTGAAAGCTGGTGGACACAATGCGATCGTCATGTTCTGTGCCTGCCATTTGCCAGATAGGTCTCGTGCAGACTACCACTATGTGATGGACAATTTGTTCCTGTATGTGGTGAAAACCCTGGAGCAGCTCGTGACGGAAGACTACGTACTGATTTACTTGCACGGTGGTTCAAGTCGTCGCAATGTTCCTCCTTTTCCATGGCTCAAGAAGTATGTAGATGGGTATTCCTATTTATTCAGCTTTCCTAATAAAAACGGTTTCATTTAAGGTGTTATCAGCTTTTAGACAGACGATTGAGGAAGAGCTTGAAGAACTTGTATTTGGTGCATCCCACGTTTTGGCTAAAATCGATCGTGTGGATGTCAAGGCCATTTGTGAGGTGAGTGTGTTAAATTGCTAGTCCGATTGTTTATTTCTAATTTTCTTTTTGTTAGTTCGAAATTTTGGCGAAAACTCGTCTATGTGCAATCACTGAACGAGCTTAGCTCTTTGGTGGCTGTAGAAAAGGCCGCTATACCGGAAAAGGTCAAGCAATACGATGCAAAGTGTATATAAAAATCAAAACCAACAAACTTGCCCAACAACACGGCACAATCTTATGGACCAGGGTGTAAGTTTTATTGATCGGAACCATGACTATCCGACTAAACATTTGCAAACCGACAAAAATATGTTGCGCTAAGAAAATCTCTGCAACCACCTTATATTGAGAGCGTAGCGTATTTATTTGTTGTATTAAGTATTATTTCCAAATTACTGCTAAACAAGAAAACAACAAAATTCCTAAACGAAATTTCAAGATCTCATTTTTTTTCCCGTGTGTGCGTTTTAGTTAGACCCTAAGCTTAGGCATCGTAATAATATATTTTTTTTTATTTATAACTTCTGTACTCATTTTTGTATACTCAATTTTATTATTCTTGTGATATTGATGATCTTTGTATAAATGTTATGATACTGCGCAACAGTTTGCGTTTTAACCGAATTTATAAAATGTTGCGTGCGCCCATTCTCACATTGCGATATTATTGGTGTTTTTCAAAAGCATTCCTAATTAATTTTATTTAACTGACTTCATATAAGCAACTACATGTAATATTGTTAATACATTCACAAACTAAAACAAAATGAAAAAATAGAAAACATCGAATATTATGTAGATTTTATATCGACACAAGTAAAAATTCATGTACTACGCGCTAGGCTTTTTCATGAACGTTTAAACAATAGTTGTAGTCTATATCATCTTGTAAAAGTTTTATATTTTTGCGAAGTGTTCTATAGCAGGGAACTCTGTAAAAGGTGGACCTAGGCAGCAGTGATTGGCTGAGGTATTCTTTGCATCATCACCAGCATTAAGTACTTGTGGTGTTGCAACCTAGCCATGTTCTTGTTAACTCCTCAATTCGTGGTGACAAACTTGACAAATAAATATTCATCATATATAAACATGCACCAACCATCCAAAGTCATTCATAAATAAAATCATTTCTATACTTTTAAGTTCACCTCTCAGAGTTCTCAACACTCGCTTTTGTATTTATTTATCTAAATAAAAAGAGCGCAAACAATGGCTATGTATCGCTTTGTGTTAAGTGGAACAAAGAAAAAGCTTGTAAAATATTTTATTATTCATTGTGTAATAGCAAATGAAATGCATAAGCATTATATACGAAAACAAATATTTAAAGAAAGCAAAAAAATCACCACCAAAAACGTTTGATCTGTGTGTATAGCAATATATTTATATATAAAAACGATATGTACAATGTTAGGCAATGTTAATTGTAAAAACAAATAAAATGGATTTCAGAATTTACCCAGGTGTGGTGAAGACTGAATCGTAAATGTATTTGTTTATTAATTGCTTTGTAAAAATAGATCGGGCAAGGATAGAGGCTCACTTATGACGAACGTTGGTTTCACTCGTTTGCCAGTATTCAGGGAAGAAGTTACAAACCGCATAGTTATTGTTTAGTGGTTTGAACTGCAGGTAAAAGTGCACCAATACATTTGGAAAATGATTTGGGATCACTAACTTATCCGCTAAATTTGGTCGGATGAAAGTGTGCCTGATACCAAAGAGGATAGAACTACGTAGAGTACGGATCACAACTAAAAATTTTGTAGCCATTTCAGGCGCGGGCGGTAAGTGCGAAGGGGAATTTTCGTCGTTCTTATATCGTATGCATCGGCTTGATGCTGTGGTAGCAATGTAAACACTGGGGTATCAATATCAGTACCCCACATAGTAAATTTTAGTTATATGAGATACGCACTATGTAGTTTAATACTCTTTGCTGATACATAAGAAAGCACGCCACTTTCTGCGTGGTGGCAATATGTGCAACGAGGTCGAACTCTGATCGGTGTTAACTTTCCAACGCCCAGTCGTTGTTACTTTGACTACACATCAATTGTTGGTAAAATCAGGTGGATGTAAAATAAGCATAAGAATACGCCTTGAGAAAACCATTCTGAGCTGTTAATGAAACGGAGGAGAGTTTTTACCTCCGTTTTTGTCATATTGCTGAGGTTTTGAAAGTAGTAAGCTCCAAGATGCAGCTTTCATTTGTTTGAAGTATTGTTTCTTCTTCCTCTTCCTCAAAGTCGTTTGAGGAGGCCTAGCCTTTCTGAGTGCCTGCCTATCAAACAGTGTCCAGTGATGCCACCTATGGTGGTTTATCGAGCAAAATCAGTCTCTTGGATCTTCTTAAATCCAGCTTTGACCAAATTTGTTAAGTGATTTGACACGTCGTGCTCCATCTAAGATTTGATTTGCTGTTAGCATGCAGCGCTAGTAACAACAGGTAATTTAGTAACATGTCTGGCGAATTCATCAGCCTTACGTTTCCTGGCACCCATCATAGGTGAATGTTAAAACTGCTTTGACATCTCTTGCAGAAATGAGCGGCAATCTAGGGTTCTCTTCGAATTTCTTGAGATTGATTCCAAGGAAATCCGTGGAATCAACAAATGGCCGCTTGGCTGTCCGAGAAAATGCTAATATCATCCTTGGCAGATATTACATTCTCTTTCAGCCAAGATAAGGCTTCTTCGATCGCTGCAATGATCAGGAAGACGGCAAGATATGCTGAGATTTAGATTGTCGGAGAAGACACCAGCACCTACTTCGTCATTTGTTTTGGAGCCATCGAGTCATTTTGCACAGTTTCGTTACTTTCCCATGACCCGGTCAAAATGACTGGGCGGATGGACTGCTGTCCCCAGGTGAACAAAGTACAGCTTGTTACGAAACAACAAACAGCCTCGGAAAGGAATTATTTGATTGCTGACGAATATGCTAAACGAAAAAAGGTAAACGCTCGTAACTGCATCTTAAATGTGGGAACATTAAGTAGAAGAGCTGCAGCCGCACAATTATTGGAACCCCTTATTGCTGCTAAGCAGGCATTACTATGGTCATCCAGTAAATACGGATATGAATTTTATGCGCTCACGCTCCAATGGAGGAAAAAGTTGATATTGCGAACGACTGCTTCTACTAGCTCCTTTAGCAGTATTTTCGAAAAACACAGCCTACCCTTCAATATAGCAATGTCTAAACTTAAGCTCAACAAGGCTGATGAAAATGAAGGCCTATGAGCTATATAAAATTGGTGGAAATGATTTGGTAAGCAATATACATGAACTCATTAGCAAAAGTTGGTCGGATTAAAATGCCTAAAGAATAAAATCAATCGTTGAGCCGACCCACAAAGAAAAAAACCATCTGAACTGCTTTAACTACAGAGGCATAAGTCTCATCAATATCGCCTTCAAAATCTGATCGACCATTATGGTTGTGGTTTTAGACCAGAGAATTCCATTACTAATCAAATTATCACATTTCCGACAAGGTAAGGCATTGTCGTGCGACTTCTTAAACATTAAGGATTGGGCCAAACTCCCGAGCCAATACCTAACGTAGAATCTTCAATATATCGGTGCAACTACCAGCATACGCCGACGATATATCATTGGTCAAACTCAAGGTGATGTTATAGCCACGTTTGCTTATATTGAGAAGGAAGGAATGGGTTTAGTTGCATATGGGGGTAAGGCTAAGTATATGCTGTCAAAACGAAAGGACACACAACATCGACGAATTGGACAGAAAGTCACCATGGGCAGATATAACTTTGAGATAATACGGGACTTTGTCTACCTTTGCTCCACTAATAACTATGACAAGAACATCTCCTGAGAAATAAAACGAAGAAGAAGGCGATTTTGTTTGCGTTGACGGGCTATGGAGACGAATAATCAACCAAGAACTTTACGATCTCGTCAAAAAACTCAGCATTCGACTTTTAAGAAGACTGGAACAGGTAGATCGAATGGAAACCAACACTCCGACTCGCAGTGTCTTCGATTCACAGCCAGACGTGGAGACGTCGTCTAAGTTGCGCGCACAATTAGAAAACGACATCAACCAACTTAAATTGAAAGGGATGCAGTTAGCTACGACCGGTCTAATTGGACAGTGATGTTGGTTAAGATCCATGTTTATTCCGAACTGTAGACCCAGAGGGCTCAGTGGCGCGATGGTTAGTGCGATGAACTGCCGCGCAGGAGGTCTGGGTTCGATTCCCAGCCGTAGCAACACCTAAATGATTTTTCACTGGCCCTCCTCTCGTGATGATCTGACAAATCATCCGAGTAGTATCAATTGTCAAGAATAGCTTATCTCAACTTAGCCGTTCGGAGTCGGCATAAAACAGGAGGTCCCGCCATCGTGCAAGAAGTACACACGCACACATGAATGGTTGTGAGAAAGCTAGGCCCTGGGTACTAACGAGCCTGTTGCGCCAAAAATTTGTATTTTTTTTTTTGTAGATCCACATAAGAAACAAGAGATACTGAGAGTAGCATGTGCTAGATGCCGCATATGGGTTGATTTGCTCACTTTAGCAAGCAGGTTTCAGATAGGCTGCCCAGTTCCATAAATGTTTGGCATTACCCTTATGATTCTGGAGTATGTTCGATTGCCTTTTTATCTCTGAATTTAAACCAGTACCCCTACGTTTGGACTTCGACTTGTTTTCCACTTTTATTCGCTTTTTGGGGTGGTATTGAGAATCGACTCTGTTGTATGGTACGCCGTAGGTACTAGTCAGGTGCGCCAAAAACTGGTATTTATAGTTCCAAACCTGATGAACTGAGATACAGCTTTAAAAATTTGATGATGTTGTTACCGGTCGATGATCTTCAACTCTCTTGCTTGGATATGCTTACTGATGCTACATAGATGTAGTCTCAAAATTGAATCCTGTTAAGGCCTTCAATTATTAAAAAAAGGTTACTTTTCCTTAATTTTTCCAAGCACTTTTATTTTGTACCTAGATCGGATCGGTGGATAGCGGTCAACTTGACGATCTTGGTAAAAGTACCAGTCTATGTCGATTCGATTGCCGCATGAATTTCAGAAAGGAAGCGTGAATGCTTTTTATTTATTTAACAAGGTCCTCCAACAGCTGTAATCATAAAATATTAGCACCCTCAACAATAAAATAATACGCTTTGTCATAAAACTTTTATTTTTATTTTTTCTAAATAAAAATTAAATAAAATAGAAAAATAATCACGAAACAGAACTTGTACTTTAAACTTGATCACAGAGCTGTCGAGGGCTCAATTGTCATCGAGCAACTCACGGTTAAGTTATTTTTTTGTTTTGTTTTATTAAACTTAGTAAAATTGTTTTAGCAAATATTATGAAAATGGTATAAATGCAGGTAACTCTCCCAACTGAGGACGTCTTCTCTTTGGTACATTACTCTCACGAGTCACCTCTCCATCATTATCATCGCTATCACTGTCTTCATCATCACACTGACTTTGATTTGGTTCTGAAACTTTTATTTTCTCACCTAATTTACTGGAATCCGTGACAAAGTATCTTGTACGCACACAGGGATCCTCTGCTTCCACAACAGGTACATGGTCACAAGTGGCAGCTTCAACGGCGATGCCTTTCTTCGAATGGGTTTCGCTCCTTGTCTTTAGATGTTTCCTACAATAGGGGCACTTTACCTTTTTGCATATACCTACGGTCTCCATGTCCGGGCACACAAATTCGTGTCGTTTGGTACACTTATCACAAGCAAAACGAAAAAGAATTTTAATGTCAACACTATAGTAGACTGTAAATGGAACAATTTACCTCTTGTGCTAGTTTGCAGAAGCCTTTAAGGAAGTCGGCGCAGATTTCTGCCTTGGCACTGAGTTTTTTGTGCAAATAGGGACAGTCTTCGCGCACACAACATCCTTGAAGGAAAAACTTGCACACGGGCATCTTGGACAAAGAGATGTTGTGCGATAGTAGGCAGGAGGTATTCATACATTCTCCTCGAAGGAATCTATAGAACAGACAACAGACATACATGAACTCGTGATACTACGAAATCTCCACTCACCTTTGACAAATGGCGACATGCTTTTTATCATGGACCTTCATGCATTTGCCGCTCTCAAATGCGGCACACTTGCCCACAAGTCGATATATCGGGCAGGGGATGTTCATTTTGACAAATCTTCTTGATAACAAGTTGATACTCTTCTGCTTGGCACTGCTGACATGGTTTCGCGTCAAGTGAGTATCTGTGCGAACGAGAACATTCTTCGAGTTGGCCACGTAAGTGAGACCACCAATGTCGATACGACGAAGGGATTTTTCACCGGGAGACGGTTTTGTATTGGTCACACGGGTTAGATTGTAACCAGTCTTGTCGAGGAGATATTTTGTGCCTCGTACAAAGATGCCTCTTTCACCGGTTGCTTTTTTTGGAATCGACAAGCTCTTAACTTGAGCCATTTTCTTAACATCGTTACGTTCTAGTTTGTTCCTGGTGGACTTGTATAAGACCCCGTTTATGTTAAGAAGCTGTAGTTGCCTATTTTTGGACGAAATGGATGCTTTTTTGAAGAAAAGCTTTGAAAAAGTCAAAGCATCGGAATTTCTAAAAAAAAAAAAACACACAAAAATATATAAATCTCCTTACAAACCTTTCTTTAGCTTACATACCTCTTAACGAATCTAGATACTGTCCTTTTGGATTCTGAATTTCTTCGCAATGCATACCTGCCAGTGAATGAAGTTTTCCTCGTCCTTATTGGATTTCTTTCTGTGAACACTCTCCGATCGACTTTATATTTGGCTCTTGCCGCACTAGGAACAACGTAGTCCTGTATATTTGGCGGCTTACTTACTGTTGTTCGGATAAGTTTGCGCAGACCAACTTTGATAAGCGAACCCGATGCTATCGTTGGTTGTTGTGGCGTTACTTTAGTTGGGACTGCTACAACTGCTGGTGGTGGTGGCGCATTCATTGGTATTCTTACAATTTTCGTCCTAGACTTTGATATGATTTTATTGGGTAGTAGGGGGACATCTACTTTCGGAGCAACTGTTGCTTTTGTTTGTACAGGTACTGGTTGAAGGGGTAGTACTACGGGAGGGGCCGTTTGGATAGGTGTTTTTAGTAGAAAGTTTGGATTTACATGAATTGAGGGATTCTTTTGTGCTAGCAGAAACTTTGGATTAATGTGCGTTGTAGGGAGCTTATTAAAATTCGGGTTTATAAAAATCGTCCTTGAAGATGGCATATTGTCGACTGGAAACATTGTTTTTTTTTTCCTTAAAATTATTTCTTCTTTAGGTGGGCTCAATGGCAATTAGGTCACTTATTTTGTACGTAGAAAGACACTCTGAGTAAATTTTAGATATGTGAAAGTGATAAAATAAGTATGAAAATAAATTAAGGAACAAAACAATGGACACCCACGGAGAAAAAATATTACAATAACTACTGGAAAAAGTTAGCACAATTTGACATTTGATTTATTGACGCAGTTAGCTTAGATATAAACCGGATGTGACGTCATTGATAAAGAATACTAGAAATGGGGGTGTTCGTTAAATACTATTCTGAGAAAAGAAAATAGTAAAATACATGTAGGGGTATTCGTATTTATAAACGACGTGGTAAAATTAAGACAAATTTGTATGGGAAATCCTTTCAACAATATCGGAAATTTCGCACATGAATTGGATGTATAAACTGAGATGGTATACGTTGTAAACTTTTGAAATGATATTTTGACATTTAATCAATGACTTTCACAAATCAAGCGTGTGCGCATACTGAAAAAAAAAATAAGAGAACGAAACGATTCTACCAATAAAAATATTTCTAAAATGAGATTGAATTAAGTGGGTTACCGCATTATTTAGTGGTGCAGTTTTAGGGCCGTTCATCAAACGTCGTCATAAAATTACAATCTTTCGCACGTACTAAAATACGAAGTTGGATGAATTCCCTTATTGATTTCCTTATCCATAAAGGGTCAACTATAATAGAAGATGGTTCTATACGACCAGTTTCTTAACTGTCTCGAACACTATTTATATTGTTTTATTACACTATTACTCACTTATGAAAAAGTGAAAGTGTTCACAAAAGCCTATCATGATCAACTTAAGCAAACTAAACGAAGTATTTTGACATTAGCTTCCAATTGCTTTAGACTATTATGATTCAGGCTTTAGTTCCTCTGGCTACACGTTCATCCCAACGACTTTCAATCTTTCATTCCGACGAATCCCGTGGCAACACACACAAAAGTGTTAGTTAGTTTTTATATTATTGTATCTCTAGTACCGATAATGAGGTCTGCAACTCGATGGACCAAATTTTTGAATGACCAAAAATTCTCAATATTATAAATGGTTTAGAAAAGAAACGTTTATGCCCATAGAAAATGGCATTATAGAAATATCATGTTAATAAGCTTCTTCAAATTTCCTTATGAGTAGACCAACAACAACCTGAGACAAAACTGAGGAATGACATTCATGTAAATCTTGAGAGATAGTGGAAGGTGAAAAAAACAACAACACGCCTGGAATGACATTCATGAGTGATCATAAAAAAAAACTAGCCTTCAACTAACATGCCTCTCCAAGTTTCTATCTACATGTCTCGAGTCAAGCACTTCAAGTTGGTTGAGGTGGATTTCTACTTACTCGACGTACGTTTATCAAAAGTTGTTGTCAGAGTTAGAAGCGGTGCCTGACTCTGCTCTTGAACTACACTAGTCGGCATAAGTATTTTGACGAAACCTTTTTGTGACTATTGAGACTAACTTTGCTTGGTATCGTTAAAACAACGGTGCAAAAATGATGCGCGAAACAAAGAATCTATTTTTAGCTCTATGCATGCCAAGTTTTGTATTGTTTACCTTTTGCATTCTCTTTCTGCTGATAAGAACGCATGCAGACAAAGAATTTTTACGTGGCATAAGTATTTTGACGGAAACTTTGTGTAAATATTTTAACAGTTTTGAGCACGTGATAACCAAAAAACTTGTGTAGTTAACTTTAATTTAAATTAAACGTTGATAACAAAATAAAAATTTATTAAAATTTATTAAAAACCATGGGTAAAACGGCTGAGTTGAGTTTGGTTGTCAGATCTTCTATGGTAGCGAAGTTTAACGCTGGAACGGCAGTAAAAGACATAGCAAGTGAGTTTAATGTGTCGCGTCAAACTGTGCACTATCAATCAATAAGTTTAAGAAGCATAATGACATCACAAACCTAATGAGATCAGGTGCTAAGCGCAAAACAACGCCCACTGAAGACCGAACCCTTCTACGGGAATTTAAAAGAAATATATTCCTGAAGCCTCAAACTGCTGCAAATCAATGGAATTTGACGGCAACGAATCCAATCAGTGAGCGCACTGTCCGACGACGTTTAATGGAAGGAGATTTTAAAACATTTAAAGCTAAGGACGTGCGGTACACATCAAAGGTAAACAAGCTTAAAAGACTGTCTTTCGCAAAGGAACATCTGCACAAGCCAAAGGAGTACTGGAGAAGCGTTCTATGGACAGATGAAAGCTCCTTTGAGTATAACTCATCAAAAAACAAATTTTACGTAAGATTGCCAAAGGTAGAAAGGCAGAAAAGACGCTCCGTTTGTCAAAAAGTGAGCCATGGTGGAGGCTCTGTCATGTTCTGGGGATGTGTTGCGTATAATGGCCTGGGTGAATTGGTTCCTATCACCGGCTCGATGAACCAAGGTCAATATTTAAGAACCCTAAATGATAATGCCTTTCCTTCCGGAGGTAGGCTTATTGGTGAATCATTTATCCTGCAACAGGACAATGCCCCATGCCACAAAGCCCGGATGATACCTAAATTTTTGAAGGATGTTGGTGTTGCCACTTTGGACTGGCCACCTCAAAGTCCAGATTTAAATATAATAGAAAACGTCTGGTCTCTTTTGAAACGCAAAAGAACAGTTACTTTAAATAAAACCAGAGAGGAGACGATTTCTGAGGTCACTTCCCTTTGGGAAGAGATATCTCCAGAGATTCTTCAAAATTTAGTAGATTCAGTACCGAGACGCCTTCAAAAAGTTATTGAAGCCAAAGGAGGTTATATATTTTACTAAATTCTTCTTTATTTATTAACTTTTGTTAAGTTTAAAATGTTTTTTCTTAGAGTTATATACTTGTCATAATACTTATGCCAACACACAAAATTACAAATTAATTTATATCTTTTTTGACTTCTATGAAAAAATATTTGTTTGCCTATTTTTAAGTTTGTATTAGTTATATATAAAAATGAAAAAAATAAACATGAATTCTTGTCAAGCCATTTAGAAGTTAAACTCAAAAATGCACGATTTTTATTTCGTCAAAATACTTATGCCGACTAGTGTATATCTTATGGAAGTTCGTTATACATTTTTGCTTGTTATGTATCAAACAAAAATTTGGTATTGCATTGTTCGTGTTGATGTTAGATGGATAATATGTCTGTGAGATAAAGCTACATGTCTTGTCGGTCCTTGAAATGCAACGAGTCTAGAATTAATTTCTCTAAACACCATTTTTGGTATCGAACGTTTTGGAGAGGTCATTGCCTACCTATCATGGACGGTACGATGTGTAAAGACTCATACTACATCGCGGTATACCGCAATACCGTAGTACGGCTATACAATTTTGAAACGCAGAATATTGAGTGGATTGTTTTGAGGAGTTGATTAAATTGAAGTTGAAAATTCACCCCATTTTTGGCGTCGATATATGCACAATAATATCAACCTCAAAATGGAAACATGGGTGCACTTTATAGTCAAGACTTCAAAGGTAAGTTTTGTCCTTAGACGGTTTAAGTTATGCTTGAGTTTTTCTAACGAAAAGAATGTATGGTTTTTTCTTTGGTGATGTTGGACGGGTTCAGTGGCGCGATGGTTAGTGCGATGAACTGCTGCGCAGACGGTCTGGGTTCGATTCCCAGCCGTAGCAACACCCAAATGATTTTTCATTTTCTGACAAATCATCCGAGTAGCACCAATTGTGGAAAAAAGCTCATCTCAACATAGCCATCCGGATTCGGCATTAAACAGGAGATCTCGCTATCGTGCGAGAAGTACACATGCACACATGAATGGTTATGAGAAAGTTAGGCCCTTGGTACTTACGAGTCTGTTGCGAAAAAAAAATTGTATGTATTTTTATTTGATGTTGATTTACGCAGTTTAGATTAACCTGGAATGATGCAGAATTCTGTCATAAGTTTGGTTTTGATATTAGTGCTGGTGTTGGTTATAGTTTTAGTTTCTCTTGCATGTTGTTCACCTTGAAATGGGAAACGCTTTTATTACCTCCGGAATTCTTTATTCCAGGAGGTATTCCTTGTTGGATCAGCCCACCTGCCAAACTCCGAAACGCAATAACAACTACTACACGAGGCGTAAAGCATCATTTTTTTTAAATGGACAACAGGCCAGTTATTTTTATTAACAGGAATATTTCGGTTTAATAGGGATTTTCATGGCTAACAAAGGTTTCATGAGCGTCCCAAGAAATGCGTGCATAAATGATGTGGTAAACCACTCTATTCAATCTTATTTTACTCATTTTTTAGAAATAGGAATTTGTCGTGTTTTTTCCTTCGGTTTCCCATAATTTGCTCAATATACCTCATATGTTTGACTTGTTTATTTAAACGATCAATGTCACAAACATACGAAGTTTAGTATCTCAGGTTACAGATTCAATTCATGTGCTCAATTTCCGATATTGTTATAAGCAAAGACGATTCACTGAATTCAATCTCATTTTAGTAGTTTATTTATTGATAAAATTTTGTTCTTATTGTTCTCTTTCCATTCTCGATTATTTTTTTCAGTTTAGGGCATACGTTTGATATGTGAAAGTGACTGATCAAATGTCGACATAGCATTTCAAAAGTTTACAACGTTTACCACCTCAGTTTACGCACACAATTCCTGTGAAAAAATTCCGATATTGTTAGAAAAGATTTCCAATACAAATTTTGACAGTTCATTTATCACGTTTACAACGTTTACGACGACTTTCCAACGTTGCATGAATACCCCTACTATTATTACAAGAAATATTAAAATTTACAAATTTCATCATATCACGAAAATATTTTGGGACATAAATACATTTCCAATTTCTGAACGCACTTTATCAGAATTCCTGAACACTTCATTTCCTCCACATTGTCCCAAAGTCTAGCAGTTACCGCCATCTTCTCTACCATATTAACTGTCACTCACACAACAGCGATTCTTTCTTTCCGGTAAGCCATGGTAAGGAAAAGTTATAATTTTCCCTGGTTCATAAATATCTTCAAATAAAATGGAAAATTCATCTAGAAGGTTAAAAAATTAAATTCCTTTTTGCAATAAATTCATTTAAAACGACGTAGTTGTGCGGAAATTCATGTAATTTAACTTTAAATTGATACAAAGAAAAATGTAAAACCACCGTCAGCACATGGTGGCGTGCAAAGTTGACATTTTGTGTTCAATCCAATGTGGTGCATCAAAGCTAAAAAAAACCTGATTTAATGTGCTTCTGACATGAATTTTCCATACAAAAAATACATCTACATTTAGTTTAAAATGTGTATTGACTAACAAATTGTGTTTTGATTTACAGCCGTTCCAAAGATTCGTACAAACAGGCCGAATTGCCAAGTGCTCAGCAGGCCCCCTCAAGGGACGCCTTATAACTATTGTCGATGTTATCGACCAAAATAGGGTAAGTAAAATGTACCAAGTCTAGTGTGGTGTTTAAAGAAAAAAAAAAACATCACCATGATGAATACGTTTTCTTGATAGGAATTGCCGACTGATACACATATGAAGCTAAATACTCGTTTATTTCTGAATTGATGAATCAATTGGAAGTGACTTGAGTGGCCTTCAAATCACGCAGTTTGATTAATCGAGACTTTCTGTTTATAGGTACTTGTCGATGGTCCATTGACTGGCGTGCCCCGTCAAGAATACAGGTTGAGCAACCTGCACTTGACTAAATACCGCATCAAGTTCCCATTCACAGCCCCAACCAGGATTGTCCGCAAGGCTTGGGTTGATAATGACTTGAAGGCCAAGTGGAAGTCGACCGCATGGTCCACCAAGGCCCAAAACATTTGCAAGGTGAGTTCTAATCGACGAGTTGGATCTGTTTTTTTTTCAAGTTTTGCACGTGATGAATACGTTTCTTGATAGGAAATGCCGGCTGATACACATATGAAGCTAATCGTCCTTACTGACAAGCAACTGCAATTTCCTATTCCAATTATGTGTCGAATTGAAATTTATGTTTAGTTTTTTGTTTTTATTTACAGCGCACCCGTTTGAATGATTTCGATAGGTTCAAGTTGAGGTATGCTAAGCGCCAGAGGAACAAGCTCCTCACCATCGCATTCAACACCTTGAAGAAGAGGACAAAGAGCGACGGAACCACACGTGTCTTGAAGAAGGACAGACGCGAGAGGATTCTCAAGTTGAAGGCTGAGAAGGCTGGAGTCAAGAAGTAAACTAGTTTTTGTCACCCTCTTTTGTAAAGCGCAGTTAAAATAAATTTTACAACTAAGAACGTAAATATTATTTTCTTTTTGATTTAAGAAATCGTTGGAAAGCGATTTTAGGTCAAAAAACGCATGGGCTGTCTGTAGCTTTATTATAAAAGGCAACGGAACGGGTCTTTAATTTACGTGCTTTGGACAATGTAGTTTGGTTGTTGAAACATTAAATCATAAAGCGTCACATGCAAGTTATCTAATAAACATTCCACAGTTTGATCCACTAAAGAGAGACAATCCACACCTAGGCATATGTCTATTCGACATCACCTACAAGATCCTGCAGTAATGTGTAAACGGCCACTATCGGTGTTGTTTAAGGTCACAACTGGACAGATCTTTGCGCTTCGTCAGATAATGAAAAAAAGATGTCCAAATCAATACCAATCTCGTACATAGGGTTTATAGGGACGAACTAGGTGCATTGTGTTTTTATGTCAAAATCGGCAACGGCAATATTTAAGACATTGTCATGTGACTGGTTGGAGACAACGCCTCAGTCAACAGATGGGTTTAGATAGTATATCAATAGATAAATGTCCTGTTTTGGTGGACAGCTTGTTCTTCCGAATGGTTCAATGATGATAACATAAAAAAAAGCTAAAAACTTTAAAAAAAATATCAGCAACTACCATCTGCTGATTGGTGAATTTTGTTCGATTGTTACGCACAACTTCAGAAACAATTTTGTGATCAACCTTATTCCAACATGGCAACCGGTAGAAATGGGTCAGTCAGACAATCATTTACAAACTGGATATAAAAATCGATGCTCTCATACACCAACTAGGTACTTGCAGTTCGCACATGCGGTAAAAATCTACATTGCCTCGATAGACAATAACGGTACTTGGTAAAAGACACTAATGACCAGTTTTCCAGTGCGATATCATATTGGAATGTGTAGCTGCTTGGCCTTACAAGCCTACAAGAGTTGTTTGTACTCAACAAACACAAAAAACTGAAGGGAATACGGGAAAATTTGAATTTTAATGCACAATTCGTTCTATTAAGACGTTAAATATTTTCTTTTGGTACTAAGTATTTTTTTTATTAATTTACAAGAAAACTAAAAACAAAAAGCACCTTCGCCCTTTAACCAAAATGCCTACTGCTTGCCATATATTATTAGCCAATTATTTGGATGATTGTAGCCCAGAAGAATAGGCAGATGCAAGAACAAACTCATGTGCTCTTCTTTAACTGACAGCGATACCTGCACCCACTTTCTCAGCCATTCGATCATCTCTTCATTGCTCAGGTTGATTGGATTGAGTCCTCTTATGAAGCAGGCATAGCGAATCGATTCCTGTGGCATGTTGTGTACACCACCTTCACGCATTATGGCCAGGTCCATGAAGTGAACAATAAACGCGTGTTCGGCCAAACGATGTCGTCTGAAGAATGCACCCGGTAAACCATGCATCTGGGTAAGTAGTTTCTGTAAACATAACGACATGTTAACCATTATAAAGGTGTGTCAACGTTTCGGTTACTTACGATATGTTTCGAGCTTAGGGAATTGAAGTTATATGGCGGAGTCGCAAAAATATCTTTCAGTTGTAAAAGTTGATCCACATTCGGATGAAAACCACTTCCAAGAAGACCTAGAATTACTTTCAACTCTTCGTGATGTTCGTGTTTTTTGGAGCTTTTTAACTTTGACTGAAGACATCGAAGTACAGGTCTATTGTAGCTTAGTCTTTCGGAAAGTTTTATCTGCTGGAATTCAGAGCGCTGCTGAAGTGTCCAGAAATGCGAGCTCAGAAATGTCTTTGGGTACATGTAGCTATAAATTGAGTGCATATGTATTACATGATAACTTTATGTTTCCCACTTACGCAAGGGGAAAAACAGCATAGCCCACCATTGGAAGTGATGAGAGTACTATTGTCGGTGCCACTTTGACCATGTCCCTAGGCATTTGCATGTACAATTCTAGTTCTTTACGATTAAGCGCTTTGGGACCTTTGGGAGAGTCATTCGCTATACGGGATATTTTTAGATATCGTTTCATGTCGGCAAAGAATTCCTTGACACCATCGAAAAAGACACGATACACTTTTACGGCGGATGGAAAGTTCTTCTCCAGCACTGTGTCGTAGTTCTTGACATAGTCGAACAATCGAAAGAACATGTATCCCTTGACATTTTTGCGTACTGCTTCTGGGGAAAGCTTAACATTTAGTTTGGGTTTCGGCGGTGGGTTGGCATTGCTGTAAAAGAGAATAATTTGGTATTTTGTCATTTCCAGAGATTTTCCATACTAACCTTGAACAATGCCGAACAAGTTGTAGTGTAGGGGGAACGATAAATCGGGATTCAGAAACGCACGTTATACGTGCGAATCGTAGAGCCAATGTCATATTACGCAAGGCTAAAACCCATAAATACGACTTTTTTTTACTGCTGCACTCGCTGCAGTCGGCGACTTGACTTTTGCTTGGTCATATAAAAGTTGATATATCGTTACAAATTGTTATTTTCTTCATAGTGAACTACGTAGTTGGAGCTCGAAGAAAGGGATGGCATGCGACAGCTGTGCATTGAATTTGTGTGTGTACGAAAAGGATGTCGGTAAATTTACATTGATTTTTATACGTCACTATGTCGTTTTTCGTGTCCACTTTAGAAATTCATCGCGATAACACTTGACAGCAGATATGTCAGGCATGTCAAAATCATCTGCTTGGACTTTGTTTATCATCGGCGGATAAGATTATAATTTCCGGTTTGTGTTTAGATTTTGAAAAAATAAATAGGAAAATATTTTAATTTTTAACTGAGTGAATTTCGTACAAATACAAATAGATAATTGATTTTGTAAAAGCCGGTTCCAGAGTTTATTGTTGGGTAGGTTAGAACATTATGAAGGGTGTGGTATGATTGGAAATAGAACATTCTTACAGCACGGTGACATTAAGCTAATGGTGTTTTCGATTCAATCACTGCTCCTGAGTCCTGAGAGCAATTAATACTATTAAATCAACATCCAAAAGGCATTCGAAACTGTAATCAGAGAGAGCGGGAAAAGCATTATAGTCGCAGTGTTTTATTAAAATCGTCAAAATATTCAATGCAGTTCAATTCTATTCAACCATGTTAAAAATCAGAGATCAAGTAAGGAATCTACTTGACCTCTGCTAAAAATACTATTTAGTTATATCATGTTATTCAGTCAACTAATAACTAACTAATTTTGGCACTTTTGATTGGTTTAAGGTAGCATTGGGGAGAAAGTGGTTTATGATTTATACCCTATCCCATATATTAGTTTTGACATTAAGGCCGTGTGCCAATTGCGTTAAAAAAGGGGTTAAATTTTATCCACCGGCTAATTTTTGACATTTTTGCTGTGGTAAACAAAATTTGGCTTTTAACTGTGTCAGTTGGATTAAATGGGATATTATTCCTATACCATTTTAGTAACCATCCCTTTTACAAAACCCAATTTTAGTTTATGTTACAACTTTGTTAACATTTTCTGATATGAAATACACATTTTTTGCTTTTTTATTAAAATCTGAATGATGTGATATTTTCCCACACATGAAATTAGCCACTGGTTAAAATTTCAACGCAATTGGCATACGGCCGAAGTTTGTAACATAGAAAAATAATTTTGCTAGATATACTTCAAAGTATATGGATCGACTCACCGATTTTTGGGCCTTAAATTTAGTGTATGGACTTTAAAATCCGCCCACTGCCACGCTCCCTTTTCAGAAAATTAAGAATTTTGAAAAAGTGTCTTAAAAGGATAAAAGGATCTGATGTTACTTAAATACCGGATTTAATCGATTTTTTTCATTGTAAAAGGTCTGCCACCCAATCGAATCAAAGTTGAAGAATGCTTTGATCTTTTCTCAGATCATTTTCCGGTCATTCATGTAATTGAGAAAGCTTTCGAAGAAAAGAAAATTTGCTCATCCATATTTCTTGACGTGTCTCAAGCTTTTTACAAGGTTTGGCATAGAAGACTACAATTAAGAAAATTTCTGCCTGAACAATTATAGAAAATCCTCGTGTGGTATGTTATGCATAGACTCTTCCTTCTAAAACTTGGAAACGGATATTCAGAGTTTAAAGAAATAATGGCAGGAGTACCCGAAGAAAGCGTCCTTCGACCACTCTTGTACCTCCTATTTACTTTTTTAATGAATGGACAAAATCCTGGCGGATTGCACTTAACGAGAGCCAATCGATTAATGTAGATTTTTCTTCCCATTTGCAAATGAAGCGAAATATCTCGTAATGACACTCAATGCAAAATTAAAGTTAATTAAAGCTTTTTTTCATCAACTTCAGATATTTAAGCCTGGTTTTTCAGTGTTTATTTAACTCTGAGTTAACCCAGAGTCAACTAACCCTGGATTCAATTTAGTATAGAATAAATTATAAACCAGTCCTTCAGTGCAGCCTTAATTAAAATAATTTCGAGTCGCTGAAATCTGAACCTTTATATATCGTATATGTTTAAAAAAATTTAATTTTTGAAAATTAATAAAATTTTCACATAAATAGAATTGAAAATAATAATTCCATCGAGCGAATCATCTATCAAAATATCTTAAAATTTAATCCAGGATTACCTCGAAGTTAACTTTCGATAAGAGTTCTCTATTATACGGATTTATATTTTAGTTTTAATTTCAAAAAACGTGCGTATAAATCCGTATTAATTATACGGAATCCGTGTACACGTGAATGATAAGTATACGTTCAAAATCGTTAAGATAAGTATACATCCAAAATCGTTACGTAAGTTTAATCACTAGACTAGGATGATCTCGCACTGAAAAAACGGGCCTCAATCAATCATTGTACATTAGCGGGAACTACTATTTTATGCAAAATATTAACGGTTGAGTTGAGAAAAGTTGTTCAAATATTGCATTTGTCATATGTTGCCACTGTTATATATATAAAATTTATCTGGATGGTTAAAGTATACTTAATAATGTTAGGACATCTTTATAACTATACTTACTAATCACTACCGTTACACGAAATTACCGCGTTCATTTTGCAATTTCAATATTATTTTAAAATACTTGCAAGTATCTAAGATCTGTCATGTTTAAGCAGCAAAACGAAGTCCGCACACTTTTAAACATCTATGTGTTATACATTCATTAAATAAATAACATAATTAATTCAAAATAAAAGCTTTATCTTAGTCTTAAGTTTACTTTTAAGGTAGCCTTTGAATGCAATCATTTATCAATACTCTTTTCATTCACAGAAACTAAACTAGTACCCAAACAGACTTACACAACCTAAGTCAATCAATTATGATAACATAAATGGCTTATCTTTTAATTTATTAATTGTATATTTAAACAAATATTTGTCCAATCAAACTTCTACCCAAAAAATGTGTTATTCGACCATTTGATTCCTTTTGAGCAAGACTTTGATTTGATTTATTAATAACGGAATAGTGAAACAATTAAAAAAAATCAGTTATCCTGGATATCCTTTAAATAAACAGTAATTGATGGTCAATGCTGTTTATCAAAACAAAAATGCAATCCATCTGGTATATCTACACAATAGTATAGAAAAGAGAAAATTGAAAATAAAAAAAAACTTCTATTATTATGGGAGACTGGGAGAGAGAGTCTTTCACATCATACGCAGGCCAAAACCGTCCCCAATGACTCTCTACGCGCATAACACGAATCATGTCATGTCAAGTCATGGAAAAGCACCTCGGGAAAAATGCTCACCATCCGGAACGCTCAGTTTATTCCGAGGTCTTGAACGCTTAACATACCGGGTGTACCGGACATATCGATAGATTTAACATTTTCGTATAATTTGCAACAATCACCTTGTGTCTAATAGTATGTTTCCGGCTACCAATCTATGAGATAGTCAAACGAAATTCTACTCGCATCCTTCGAAATTTTCTGGATTGTTTATCCTTGATAGTGTAAAATTAAAAAAAAAAATTGTTACATTTATCTCGCTTTGTAATATAGTTTCACTTTTGTGTTGTCAACCAGGAAGTGCATGCATAGAGATTGTGTACATCTTCTCTGTATAGTGATAATATCCTTGAATCAGTTTTTTTTCGATGTCGTTGTTTCTTAAATATATCCTTCTAAGTGTCGTTTCTAACACTTCAAGGTGTTGAAACAAAAGTAAGAGTGAACCATCTTGGTTATTGTGTGTGGAAAAAGAAAACAAAAAGAGAAAGAGCAGAAATGTATACATTTACATTGCAAGGATACTACTGAAAAAAATATCCAGAACACAAAATAATTACTAGTACACCCGTGTAATCTTGCAATGAGTTGAGTATACGGGTATGCAAATGCAAACTTAAAAAAAATAAGCGGAAACATAACATAAAACAAAAACAGAAAGAGTCATCAAGCGATTCAGCGCCGCTCTTCTAGGTCTGGTCCGAACCCGTTGGCTTTATATCGCCCTGAAGATGTTTCAAAAGCACAAATGCTACGATGAGAGAGCCTTGCATCGTCCCTGATTCGGATTCCCTACTCCATGCAGCTGCCAGCGATTAGAGCATGTCATGTGTATGTGGTGTGCTTTGCATCTAACCTTCTTCGGATACACAACATTTCAAGGATACACAGACAAGAGCAAAAATATTTGTTTGACTGCCCGCAGTTTTTGTCGCTCTTAAACCTTTTTATCTCTACTTCAGAGTAACGCCGAGTTGATGCTGAATCCTATGTATAAAATGTGTGTTTGCGTGACTGCTTGATGAGATGTTGTTTACTCGGAAGCAAACTGTCATTTTAATTACTTTGAAGAAGGTGTATGCATACAGTACACAAAGAAGGACATCCATAGAAGCCATAGTGCAACATAAATTAGGTTCCACATACGCCCGAGTGATATTTTTTTATATTTTCCTATTTCTTTATGCGGATTTGCATTTCGTGTGACTTTGTTTCTGTAATAGGACACTCAACATATTTGCGTGTGTATATTTATTATTTATATGACACACAGATCGAGTGTGTGGATGGGGGTTGTCGTCAGTGGCATCTCACGAGTTGAACCCGTTGAGGGTTGAACTTTATAGGAATCGATATTTATTACCAATAAAACCCTTGAAAGGTCAATTAATAGAATGATGTGAGAACAAGTACAACAAGTGGTATTTTTTTGTGTATTATTAGAAATGCGTTTACACACACAGGAACATCCACATTACGATACTAATCGGATTATTGTTAATCATTATGCGCGAGACAGAGACAGTGAATGAGTCTCTAAGTTATTGGCATGCCATTATTATATGACATTCGCGATACCATTAAATGGATACTCGCAATAAGCTCAATAAGTAAGGTTATGTTTTACCAATCGCAATAGTAGATTTCTTTTCTAAATTCCTGTATTAACAGGCAGTGTCTAGGCTGTCTACGAATTCATTTTGCAGACATTAATCCTGCGGGACAAGCTAGAATATTTAATTGCTCAAAGAATTTTTAAACACATTGCTTGGGAGCTAATGAGTTAATGAGGTGATTATGCGCTAATTTTGACATCAAATAGGCTGTCAATTTTTAAGTATAATTGATTCTAATTAATTTAGAACCTTCGATGTGAAATGGGTCTCGTTGGTTCCTTTAAATATTTCAGCAATACATTTGGTTCGTCAAATGTAGATACCGTGGGGGTATTTTCAAATGTTTGCTTGTGGTGGTGTTAAATTTAATAATTTATTAAAGTTGCTTATTGGGACTATTAATATCATTATCACAATGGAAGTGAGTGTGATTTTAATTTAAGTAAATGCAAGGTATTTTATATACGAAAATATTTTATTTCATGTCGCTCAAATTAATGTGAGTGTACTAAATGTGGACTCAGCAAAACAATTGTCTAAAGCTAATAAGGTCTCTTTTCATTCATGTCACCAAAAGGAAGATGAAAGAAAGATACCGCACTGTATGTCTGCAAGAGAAGCAGCCATAATCTAAGGGGAACAGTTTAGATGAGAAATTATGATGACGATGGTGATGAATGGTAATGCTTTCTTCATTAAGCTTCTTTAATTTGTTGCCTACTTCTTGTCACGTTACATCGATATCAGTATGTTGACAGCACCGACTTTTTTGTTATATGCCTTTGACTTAAAGCTTCGCTTAACATTGATGAAAATTAATTTCAAATATAATAAAAACCACCCGGTGTCGTGTAAATGTATTTCCTGTATTAGACAACAAGATCTCAAAACAGCTTTTGATGTTTCAGTAAATGGTTGATTGGATTAAAATGTTGAAAGTACGGTTGAGTGAGTGATTATCTAAGAGTTCATTGGTCTAGTAACAAAGCTGCCTCCAATAAAAAGGGAGTTTGTTTACTTTTTGGTTTGAGCTTTTAGCACAAATGTTTTCAATGGAACGACTAGGCCTCCAGGAAAGTAAATGTAGGGTTAAGAAACATCTGTTAACATTTTTGAGCGATTTTTCAGCGTTATAGTTTCACGTCTACTTTCAGAAAATTATAGAAACACCTATTTATCTATCATACCTTTATTACCCTAACAGGATATGACTTTCAATGCTCCCTTGGGTGAATACTGACAGTAGGTAATGCAATTTTGCTCCACCTAAAGAATAAAAAAATAGTAAACCGAGTTTCATAACATTGACGCTAATTTACTAATACTGACTTGTTGGCATATATAATTAAAAATCGAATACATTGTCTTTATTTGTATTCCTTTCCTATAATATGAATTATGATATCATGCGTCGCAAAATTTCATTAGTCAACAATAGTCAGCTTTTCCCCTATAAAGAGTATTTTTGTTGCAACTTTTCAATCATTTGACATTTAAGATGACATTAGGCGCGTATCTTTTCTGCTTGCCAAATACTTCAACGTAGTCGAAATTAAATGAAACCGAAGATTTTTAGTAAAAGAAAGTAGATTGCTTTTCAGTTAATACTTTGCATCTACTACTAGGTACCAAGTTGAGTAGAGGAGCATACGAAGTTGCCGGTAGCCACATATATATGTATAGAGTACTTCAGGACAATGTGAGTGTTAAGTGACAACTGACGTTTGTATGAAAACAAATTCATTGGCGTTTTTCGGAAATATTTAGTTTGACAATAGAGTACTTTTTAAAATTATTTGAAAATTGTGTACAAGTGCAAAATAAGAAGAGAACAAATTATAAACCAAATACATATATTAAGAGGTATTGTATTTTGAGAAACGAAGAACATAATAATATTTACTACACTACCAATTCGGCCTGCAATCGCATTTACGTTCATACTTTGCCACAAAGCCACTGGTTATTAATTTCACTCGCATTTTGAATCTTTAATTTAAAACACTCACTGTTTTTATATATTTATAATTTGTGTTTTACTTTAAACAACTTATATTTTCATATTTCCATACAAAAAAATCCACAAATTAGCACTCCCGTCATATAAAATATCTCACTACATATCTCCTTAATATCGTTTTGACGTTTTAATTAAAGAGACAATGAATTTGTGAGGGTGATAGTTTCCCGAAGTACTCTATTGCAACTAAAATGAAAGCGCCAGTTGTATCTTCTTAACTCTGTTTGTTTGTTTAATTTGTCATCACTAGCAGTACCTCCCCACTACTGTCATTGTAAATCATATGAAATATTGACAGATAATATCCTGTCGTCAATCTATCATATAGCCAACGATAGTGTACGAATTCATTTCGAGGATTTGATCTTGACAGAAAACGTCATATAAACGTTGTCACATATACAGAAAACACTGTATGAGATGATTGCTTCGATATGTACAACTTGTTATAAATGAGAGTCGTAAAAGCCACTTCAATGCTACTGACACTTATTAATTGACGTTATTTATTGAAAGCAGAACATGACATTTACAAAGTTGTAGATGGTTGTGTAGATTAGATATTTAGACGATCTCAGAACACTAACGACTTGTAACAGATTATTTCTGTTTGATATTTTTATATAAATATTCAAGAAAATGTTATTGAAAATTATTAATTATTTATCTCTAGTATTAGTTAATATATTGTAGTTAGTAGTAGCCTATTGGATAGTTTTCATTTAACATGAAAAAGTAAGCTGTCGAATAGCTACGAAGCATATATTACTACGGGTATATGCATTCTTCATATAAACTTTATGCCATCTAGGGAACTGTTAGTCCTTTCTGAACATACCCCTTGCTTTACTTGTAATTATAGAACAACCATTGGGTTTGTTTACCCGGGATTTATATTAAGAACCATTACTAGCAGCATTTATATGAATAGACAATGCGGAAACAATGCGTACTAATTGTTGAAACTTTTTCCAAATTTGTCGCCGTTCTCAAGGCTTGGCCATGTCTTATGAAACGTTGTGGCGTATTTTAAAGTGTAATCTTGGTTTAAATGCGCTAAATGCCATACAGCTAATGAATCAATCGCTTTAGTGAGAGAAACGCTCGATGAAAACATCATCTCAAAAATGGTCCTGTCAATTTGTCACCAAGAACTTATGATTTGACACTATTGGATTACTATTACTATGGGAATTTATGAAATCTCATATTAACGTCGATAAACCTGAAACGACTGAAGCGAAGTCAACATAACTATTGTTATTTATGGAATACCAGCCAAATTGGACGTACAGAATTGACAGTTTTAGAGTTAGTCGTGGGAAATATTTAAAGGAAATTATCTTTAAACATTAAATGGCATGAACCAAACTAACACCTCAAATAAAGATTTTCCTCAATACATTGATTTTTGTGTGAGGTATATTTTTTTTTTAATTGAAGTTGAATCAACTTTTATGAGTACCTACATGTTCCCATAAGTTCGATGTGTTTTTGACATTTCAACACATCGCCGTCTGCGTGGAGATTGCCATGGGGTCAATGTCAAACGTAAATTTGATTTGATTTTCTGCACTTTTCAGTAAATTACCGCCGGGGTATACATTTGAATTGTAATGACATGTAATTTCATGCCAGCAGTTAGAACCCACTACCATTTGAAACTTGCACAAATACTCACAAAACTAACATTATGATAAAAATTCAGTTAATTATACCCTTCAATATAAACCAAAAAAACTGTTTTGACAAGTATATATGTTGGTCTGTCTGTCTATCGGTCTATGCGTGGATAATCCTAAATGCCTGAACGGATTTGACTCACATTTCATAAGTGCCTGGCCACACGTGGAATGAAAGTCATTTAAAACGAGACAGGTTTTATGTGAGCCGAAAAGAAAAAGGAAAATTGAACCGAAAATCACCGAGAATCTATTTCAAACTTAATTCTTGGTGTGGGCATGAACGTTTCATTTCCAAACTTTTTGGAATTTTGATTATAAAGACAATTTGTTTTAGAAAAAAGAGCTTTTCGAGGAATACTCTAACATTTTCTACTAAAACTAATATATGATTTCAGCGGTATTTTAAAAAAATTCGTTATGTCCTAAAAAGGGATTTTTTTATTTTAATCAAAATTTTCCAAGTGCAGTGGCATAGTGATTAGTGGGACTACTAAGCCCGGGGTCCCTTGTTCAAGTCTCGAAAGTAACACCTAAGTTTTTTTCACTGCCCCATATCTTGCGAAAGTCTGACAAACATTCAAGAGTAGGTATACATACTGTCAAATTTTCCGTTCTTAGTCGGCGTTCAGCAGAAGGTCCTCTTCTATGTGAAAAAAATATGTCGCACACACAAATGAATTGAGGAGCTAGGTCACAGGGCCTGTATAGGCCGTTAATGCCAACTTTTTTAGCTTTTGGCTTTAAGGTTTTGTTCATTCAATTAAATACATGATGTGATCTATTTTATATGAATACTTGGAAGCGGTTATCCCTCATGATGGGTGTCGGATGAATTTTGCCACATTAAGAACAGATACATTTTTTTTGTGTAATGCATATAATTTATTTCTTGAAAATATTTTATCGTGCTCTGAAACTTTCCTTAGGCGGAAACTACCGACTCCAGTGCATGTTACCGGCGCACAATACAAATATTTGTCTCAACATCATTATTATCAATATTTGTTAAATCTAATCTAATGGAATTGATGACTTACTCAGAATTTTATCAGCCATCTTGTGAAAATATTTCACAATAAAGCCTCAACATCAAGGAATTTTATCCCTTCCCCTCCCTATGAAAGTTTGGCAAATGCTGGAAGTGACACCTACGTCTATGATTAGCATGACATACGTTTACTATGGCACGATATCACCCACGACTTGTTCTCATTATTAATGACAAGAACATCGTAGCAGGCGGAACAGTGAAAAAATTGTTGTTGTGTCATCACTCCCTCTATTTTGACTCGTCTTTATGTTGTCGTTTCAGAATGCTACATTTCTTTCTGCTGGCGCCTCAAATTGCGGAAAACAAACAAACATCTTTAATTCGTTTTGTATCTACACCTCACGTCAAATATTATTGTTAACAAATTTTACTTGCAAAATTAATGGCCCAACTATAAGACACCCCCTATTTGACATTTATCCCTTCTATAATATTTTTAGTCTCACGTAGCTGTTAACCTTTCGATTAGCTTGGGAAGAAGACAACTGTCTGGTGACATTAACACCTAAAAGCAATGGTGTCATCGTTTATGTTGTGTATCTCCGACGAAGACAATTTTAAAACATAACGTTATCGTTTTTTTTCTATTTATAAATATAGACACATAATTTTGCTCCTTTATACATCTTTTCTTTGAAAGGTGGTGTTCCCGCCGCGCGCCGTGTGCGTTCACAAACTGTCAATGGCTTTTTGATATACCGTTGTATCGGCATAAATTTCTTTTCTTTTGTTTATTTTAAGTCGTTTCAAGTATGCTTGTTGTCTCATAATTCTATCGTTAGTCGCTTAGCTCTCCTATTTTCTAACGTTTTTCAAATTTCATATGCCAGGTGTAGTGAAATCATTTAGATTCTGTTTATATGTTTAGAATGAGCAGCAAAAGAACTGTCACACAAAGTGTACGGAAAAAAGGTTTAAGATATCATAGTGTTGAAGGACTATAGATTTGGAATAATAATAATAGAAGAAAACAAAATAAACTGTAAAATAACATTTGGATTGAATGAAAACCGTTAAACACAAAACCAACACGAAAAATGGCCGTAAACATTTTGGACGTCGATCATTTTGCTATAAGCGCTATTGTCACCGCAGTCATGCAAATCATATTCTTCATGATAAACTCAGCATTTCACATGGACAAGCTAACAGATTTCGCCGGTGGAGTAAACTTTATAATTATAGCCCTGTTGACATTCTACTTGGGCCAAATCGACCGGGCCTCCAAGGTGAGTACAAATCCACATATATAACATTGTTTTGTCATATTGTAAAGTATCTGCAAGAAGGTATGGCCTGGCCACACTGCAGAGTATGCAGTTTTAAGGTTATTATTAAGCTAGTTTTGCACATGTGATACATACGTTTATCGAAAATCAATGAACCTAACACTTTCGTTGAAGAATGAATAGCCTTTTATTTAGAGAGGCCTTGCGAGGTAATTTTGTGCTATTCAAGTTCAAGGAAATTACTGTATTAAGCTGCAAAAATGGCACTAACGACTAACCCTTAAGTGCTTATAGGTTGTCTGGTTTTAGAAGGATTTGAAATCGATTCAAGTGTACCACTTATGTCTGTGGTTGATAAGCTTTTTATTGTCAGTGACTAAAGTACAAAGTGCGGTTAATAAAGTGGAAAATATCCTTCGAAACCACCATTTTGAGCAATTGATAGGGTTATAATTGCTACTTTGTGTCAATGGTTACCGATTTTCAGGATTGTCAATGTAATAGGGTGATGCTTTATTTTTGGAAATAAATAAGGTGAGAACAAATTTTACTCGCTATTATCAAAATAATGTTATTTACAACGCATTTTGGAAAACTGATGCAGTAACATACATACTGCTCATTGCACTTCACATAAATATGTGGACACTTTCGTTGTCATTCATAAGAATCTTAACTTATTTTTAGCAATAACATTGCTCTTTATTTTCAGCTGCCATTTTTAGGATAAATGTGAACTTGCTCAAGTTAAATGTGACAAGTCGTGGTTGACCTAGGTCATATCAGATTCAAAGTTGATATTTTCTTCATCTCATGATAAAAAAATCCTATTATATCCTTGAATTTGTCACGCATTTTTCTTTTTAATTCTTCGTCACAACGGTATTTCAATTGAAAGCAATTTTTCCATCTCAATGACACGACCAGTCTTTGAATGTAACTTTCATTCACTTACTACTGCTTTAGCTTTTTCTCTACAATGCAATCTGCATTTTGAATTAAGAATAACTGTCCACGACGGCATATCGATAAGTTATCAATATTCGAAAACTATCATCATCGAATGATTGATTTATTTCAAATAACCATTGCGACCACTTTCTATCTGGTGGGGATATTTATTACCTTCTAATTTGTCCAGTTGAGATCCATATTACAAATACTCAAAGGATCTAAACGATTGTAAATTAATGATGTTGTAATAACCTTATTGTAATAAATTTAAAAATAATGTAATAGATAGAAAGTAAAGCAAAATGTTGTGGTGTCTTGGTATCCGGGAGACTAGTACTGTATGGTGACACTTCCGTAAAACAGGAAGTTTCGTTTTGTTTTGGTGCTACAAAAAATAGTAATAAAAGATAATCTGAGAAAGTAAAGTGAATAGGAAGTATTATTATAACGTAAAAAAATAAATCAATTGCATTCTCCTCAACATTTTTTGTATTCATATAAAATTATTACAATAATTTATGAACCAAATAGGTATTTATGAAGCAAATAGGTACAGTTTAAAGGTACATTTGTGTACATACATGTAGGACGTATGTATTCATAATGTGAATTAATTAATCTTTCGAAAGAACTCTGTTATACTGGTTTGCTTCAAAGCACATTGCTGCTGCTCAGACTGCTCAATAACTTTTTATAAGAGAAAAAGTGCCTGAAACTAATCATAACTAATCATAACAAAAACAAAGGTACATGTACGTTGATACAAGTTTGAACTTGTCGCAAAATGTACTTACAATCTTTCCGCCTCTTTCTCTCTGCAACTTTGAATTGTCGAGTGTTGGACGCCGATGAGTTCGAATTAACGCGTCGTTTTATTATATAGCAATGATTTTTTCGTTCGAATTACCAGTGCATAAAAATGATTGATTTAGTTCGAAATATAAAGAGATTTTGTAGGAACTCGTGATAACTTTGAATTATAGAGGTGTTCGAATTATCGCAGGTTTGAATAAACGAGAGTCGATTGTATTTCATTTAACAACATTTGATGCCCGTATTTGTGAAACGCAGTATACTTTTTTGACTGCTTTCAATTGCTGGCATTTGTAATATATTTCCAGTAGTGAAAAAATTCGTGTTCCATCTAATTATCAGACTGCCATTTGTTGCTATAAAAACATTTTTAATCAACTACGACCTACATCCAATTTTGTAAAGTTACAGAGCAAGTAAATAAGGAACGCGTCTAATATAATGTAAAGTATATTGTATTGACATACGTAGGTATTGTCTGAATCGGTCTTCATTTCATCGAAGATTATAACAAATAGTGAAATTCATCATAACCGGATCTTTTTCGGTTGACTGGATGAAAACCAAATCTGTTTTTTTTTAATTAAGAGAAGTCTATAAATGCTTAAAAGATTGTCTTGTCTTAGGTTATTATATTTCACCTTTTACACACTTTCTCTGGATAGAAAAGATTGAAAACTGTAATCGAAAATTTTAAAAATGAGTGCGGGTACGACATCCGGTAATCATTTGCTAGAAAAAAATAGGGAAATCATTATTTTATGATTATTTTTTATTATAGTGGTAATAGATTTGTATTTCTTAAATCACGACATTACAATTAATAAGTGTAGAAGAGGAAAAAATAAACAGCATGAAATTCATTTGTCGAAATCTCAATTAGGAATTAGGATAAGCCATATAACTGAATTACTTTTTTTGTCATTTCTCATTCTTAAATACGCCTACTTTTAAGAATTTGATAGCGGATTTCACAATAGAAAATTCTGATGTAATATACATAATTCCCTGTCGTCACTTTACTATTTCGTGCAAACCATTGATTTTTCTATAGACATAGCTGGCCGGTAAATAAACAGACTATGCCGACGGTATTTAATTACATTTTCGGGATTCTCCAACCTCCAAATCCGCATAAACGAGCTAAGAAAGAGAAATGTCAACTTTATATTAAAGGTTTAATTAGTTCATTTCCACGAACTATTAAAAATTATTTACATAACTGACATGAGAATGTTTCCAATGAATGAATTTATGCTGTGACAAGGAATCTCTCGGGTTTCTACGAATTTATATTTCACTCTTATTTACAAAAACAAAACAAAAGTTCAGGCTACTGTCAGTCTACTGAACATCATCAGCAAACATTTAATATATTTTCAACATCATTTAAATCTGGCCACGTCACCAGAGTGCCAACAATGCAGACACCATGATTAAACGTTCAAGTTCCATTATTTAGTTCGTTACAACATTTTTGACAGCATGTAGATGTCTGCACTTGAATTCCTTAACCTCCTCCTCACACTAACAACAAACAGTCTTGTCAAAAACCACGCGTTAGACAACAGAAACGTTCCAAAATAATATTTGAAAATTTATTAGTTTAGAAGGAAATTACCTCTAAAAATAAACAAAAACACAATATACGGCTCGAAGCATAGAGAGAAGAAAATATTTTAAATCAAAATAAATGTTTGCTTTTTTTTGTTGTTTTTGAAATCGGCTTTACTGCGATTTATTTTTATACATCACATGGATTTTTGTATAGACAGATTTTCCATTTGGACATATTTGAAATTTCCCTTTTTGTTTTTAATGAATTTTGCAATATTATAAAATGTCTAGATAGTGTTTAATTTATTTTTTTCTTTTCGGCTTTTTGCGTGTGGTCATGGTATGAATAAGTTGTTTATGAATTTTCTTGTTTACTTGCAGTCGTATGACAGCCGCCAGTTAATGGTAACAATATTCGTGTGCCTGTGGGGGGCGAGGCTATCTGGATACCTGTTTTACAGAATAGTAAAAATCGGTCGTGACAAACAGTTTGAAGATACAAAGAGAAATATAATACGATATGCTATATTTTGGACATTTCAGGTAAGCATTTATAATATCGAACATTTCTAAAAGCTTGAATATGCAGCTTTAGCCAACAACCTGTTACCGAGAGACTGCCATTTTATTGTAATTTATATTTTATCTAGCTGAACTTTCTCTCAGATAGTGTTGTCTGTGGTGGAAGCAATATCCTGCCAAAAGAATATGACCGCAAGACCAAAACCATACCATTATCTTTATGGAAGATAATAATGGGCCTTCCATATCTGTCAGGAGTATATTTTTATAGGTTTTACTTTACGTGTTGCGTTTTTTGGCATTCGTTCACATCGAAATTCAAACACTTTTTTTGTATTTTATGACATGGTGTGGATTTGTTTTTTTTTTTTGGTATACATACATGTGTTGGCAAAGCTTGACGTTGTTAGATTCGCAGTTTTCAACGTTATGTGTAATGTCTACCCATAAGCATTTTTACAAGGAAAAATTAATAAAGCATTATTGCAATTTGACAGCTCCGTTAAGGAGTTGGCGTTTAATGTTTTTAAGTTTAAACAGTTCGGAATTTCGTTTGCAAAATAAGGGTATCCAAATTGCATCCTCTGAAATGTGTTTGTTTTATAGATTTATTTTAGTAAAAGTCAAACTCCGTCTACATTTTCTTTGCAATTTAATTTTTTCTATTCAACATAATTATTCATCATCAGAAAAGTAAAAAAAAAAATAACTTAAATAAACCTATTATTACGCATAACTTACTTACTTACTTAAGTGGCGCTACAGTCCGGAATGAACCTGGGCCTCAACCAACATGCCTCTCCAATTAGCCCGGTCCTTAGCTAACTGCCTCCAGTTGCGCACTCCAAGTTGGTTGAGGTCGGTTTCCACTTGTGCGCGCCACTTAAGGCGAGGTCTTCCTCTACTGCGTCCGACGTCTGGCTGGGAATCGAAGACTCTGCAAGCCGGAGTATTGATGTCCATTCTTTCTACATGTCCTAGCCATCTTAAACGTCCAATGCGGAGTTTTTTGACTAGGGGTATGTCGCTGTACAGCTCGTATAGTTCTTGGTTGAATCTTCGTCTGCATAGCCCGTCAACGCAAACGGGACCGAAGATTTTTCGAAGAATTTTCCTCTCGAATCTACCAAGGATTTCTTCATCCGCTTTTGATACGGTCCATGCTTCAGCGCCGTAGAGCAGGACTGGGATGATCAGGGTCTTATATAGGGTTTCCTTAGTAGTTCGAGTGAGGGCTTTACTACTAAATTGCCTTCTTAGCCCGAAGAAACAGGGGTTGGCAAGAGTAATTCTTCGTTTAATTTCTGACGAGATGTTGTTGTCAGAGTTAATAGCGGAGCCGAGGTAGACAAAGTCCCGTACTACCTCAAAGTTATATCTGTCAATGGTGACGTTCTGTCCAATTCGTCGATGTTGTGAGTCCTTTCGTGATGACAGCATATACTTAGTCTTACCCTCATTTACTGCTAAACCCATTTTCGCCGCTTCCTTCTCTATACTAGCAAACGTGGCTGTGACATCACGTTGAGTCCTACCAATGATGTCAATATCGTCAGCGTATGCTAGTAGTTGCACCGACTTTTGGAAAATTGTGCCTCTGGTGTTGGCTTTGGAGTTTTGCACAATTCTCTCAAGAATCAGATTAAAGAAGTCACATGACAGCGCATCGCCTTGCCTAAATCCTTTTTTGGTATCGAATGTGTCGGTGAGGTCGTTTCCGACCCTGATGGAGCAGCGAGAATTCTGTATCGTCATCCTACACAAACGGACGAGTTTGGGCGGTATACCAAAACTAGACATGGCTCTGTACAGTTCGTCTCTATAAATGCTGTCATATGCGGCTTTGAAATCGATGAATAGGTGGTGGGTATCGATTTGGACTTCTTGAGTTTTTTCCAGGATCTGCCGAAGTGTGAAAATTTGATCGGTTGTGGACTTTCCTGGCCTAAAACCACACTGATAAGGGCCAATCAGGTTGTTGGTAAACGGTTTCAGGCGTTCACATATTACGGCAGATAGGATCTTGTAGGCGATGTTGAGGAGACTTATGCCTCTGTAGTTGGCGCAGTTCAGAGGGTCTCCTTTTTTGTGGATCGGGCAAACGATGCTGAGGTTCCATTCTTCAGGCATATTTTCATCCGACCAGATTTGGCTTATGAGTTGGTGGATGTTACTTACCAAGTCATCTCCGCCGGCCTTATAGAGCTCAGCGGGAAGGCCGTCATTTCCGGCGGCCTTATTAAGCTTGAGTTTAGATATTGCTATCCTCACTTCACTCAGGTCGGGTGGTTGGCAGTCTTCGCTGTCGTTGCCAATATTGAATGGTTCGTTCTGCCTGACAGCGGAATGTTGTTCGTCATCGCCGTTTAACAGTCTGCAGAAGTGGTTCTTCCATATCCTCAGCATCGACTGTGTCTCAACTACAATATTTCCTTGTTCATCTCGACAGGATTCTGTTCGAGCCTTGTATCCTTGGAATCGTTCCTGGAATGGCACCTCTCTATATCCTCGATCGCGCGCTTTTCTTGCTCTTTTTTCTTCTTGCTGAAAAGCCGATGTTCTTCCCTTCTTCTTTGCCTATAGAGCTCAATGGCAGCTCTCGTCTTCACCTGCAGCTTAGCCTTGTAGGCCTCGTTCTTGGCTGCGAGCATCTGTCGGCATTCCTCATCAAAACCAGGGGTTTCTCGCTGGTGGGCGCGAGAAACCTAGCACATCAGTTGTGGCTGATCTAATGGCCTGTTGGCATCGTTGCCATTGCTCTTCGACATTCGATGCTGGTGGTATGGTGTTAATCGAGAGGTTAAGGGATACGCGTTGTGCGAAGGTCTTGGCGGTCTCTTGCGATTGCAGTCTTCCGACATTAAATTTTTTCACAGTATTTCTGGATTGTTGTGGCGTGGTGGATATCCGCATTCTTACCTTGGCTGCTACAAGGTAGTGATCCGAGTCGATGTTAGCTCCTCGGAATGTTCGGACATCCAAAATACTGGATGCGTGCCTCTTATCTATCGCAATGTAATCTATTTGGTTGACCGTTCGTTGATCTGGAGACCGCCATGTCCCCTTATGGATATCGAGGTGAGGAAACCGTGTGCTGGCTATAGTGGCATTTCGTTCCGTAGCGAAATCAATTAGCCTAAGTCCGTTACCAGACGTGTTGTCGTGTAGGCTATGTTTTCCGACAATACTTCTAAAGATGTCTTCTCTTCCTACCTTTGCGTTAAAATCTCCCAGCACGATTTTAACATCGTACTTCGGTAGTCGCTCATAGGTTTTGTCGAGGAGCTCGTAGAAGCAATCCTTAGCTATATCATCTTTTTCTTCCGTCGGAGCGTGAGCGCATATAAGGCTTATGTTGGCGAATTTGGCCTTGATGCGGATTGTTACTATGCGTTCGCTTATGTCTTGGAAACATAAGACTTCTTGCCTAAGTCTGGCACTTATAACAAATCCGCATCCGAATAGTCGCTGTTTCTGCTCACTATAACACGGTCCGTAGTATATGTCACAGTTTTTCATCCTCTTTTTGCCCGGCCCATCCCATCGTATTTCCTGGATGGCAGTAATGTCTGCTTTGTAGCAGTTTAGGGCTTCCGCTAGTTGTTCGCCTGCACCTCTCCTGTTTAATGTTCTCACATTCCAGGTGCAGATACGAACGTCGTTGTCCTTTTTTCGTTTAGCAGGGTCGTCAACAATAAAATCAGTCCTTTCCGAGGCTATTGGTTGCTTCGTAACCATGTTTTTTTTCTGTGGGTGGGTAGTTAACCCAAAGCACAACCCCCAACCTGGAGGGCCAGTTCCAATTTATTAGATACCCCTAGGACACGGGGCCATCAGTATCCACTACGGGATTGAGCGCTGCCGTTGGCCTTTCGGTTCATCCGCCACCATCTCTGTTCAAGGGGCCTGACTAACCCTTGAAATTCCTAGACAACCTGTTGTCCGAATATGTCAGAGCAGCTCATCTAGGTTCGCCTGGGACAGCAGGCCGGGTATTCATCCGTGCCATTCTCACCAGGGTGTTTATAGTGTTGCTGTTTTTCGTCGTGTTATCAATACTCGCACTTATCGTTTAGCAAGTCAAATCCGGTTGGATGAGACCAGTACCCGATGGTTACCACTTGGAGGTAAAAATAAGCACATTTGATGTGTAGTCAGAGTTGCAACACTGGGCATTGCCAAGTTAACGCCAATCAGAGTCAACCCTCGTTCTACAACACCCAACCATTACGCATAACTTAACTGATATAAAAAACACTTTGATGACAGGTCGAAGCTTGTTTACTCTTATCTGAGTATTCATGGAAAAATGTTACTTTGTTTCGTCAAGCATTAAATTGGTCGATGGAAAAATGTGTACATAGCTTCATCTTATATAACTTACTTACTTACTTCAAATGGCTTAAGCTAAGTTTCAACTTGTTGACTTGTAAATGACAAAAGACGTATTTGACAAAATACAATTGTAAATAGGACAAAATATACTCTTATTGGAGCTTTGTTCACAGATATTTTTTAACCAGTTGAACGCCATGATTGTTGCTAGGGCAGGTGAATGGAGACCAAAGTTTTAGAATATCTAGAGAGCAAAATTTCAAAAAAAAACTGTTCTGGTTGAAAGGTCAAATAATTTTCACATTTAATGTCGCTTATGTGTAGCATTGTTATCTTGGAGTTAGTTTTGCGAGTGCATGTAGAACTAGTAATTCATGGCGCGTCCGATCTACCAGCATGCCATTATCAGGCATTGCATATCTCAAACACATTCAAATGATAATTCCACATTACAGGTATAATAATTCCACTGAAAATTACTATACGATAGTCGCAAAATACAATAGTGTAATGAAAAAAACGATACACATATATCAATTTTTTTAAATAATCAATTGTCGGCTTACTTGCTGGCAAAAAAAAACTTTTGAAACAGTTTTTTTTTGTATAAAGATCCACACAAATGCTGCTAGTTCTACTAGCCGGTGTGTACCCCGGGTCAAGGTTTAGTGTGAACAGCTTGGTACCAACAACCTTTCACTCAATGGCCAAACACAAAAGGCTTGTTCGACCTACGGATCCCATCGAGATCTCCGACAAATATATAAGTATTTGATCCTCTCTCCACCCTTTCTCTTAAACAGTAAGGATTTATATTATGTACGTGATTTATCATAAAGGGAATTCATCATTTTTATAAGCTGTTATGTAAGAAAACAGTTGTGTAACAGAAAAAGTTATCCTCTGTTGAAGCACTGGGTGAAAATCTCGGAGCGTTCCGTAATGGGAACACGCTGTACAGTTTATTCAATTCATCATTTTTATAAGCTTTTATGTAAGAAAACAGTTGATTAATAAAAAAGTTATCCTCTGCTGAGGCACTGGGTGAAAATCTCGAAGGGGTCCGTAATGGGAACACGCTCTACAGTTGATGAATCATCGCTGAGAAACGCTATATATTCCAAAATGACTGAATTCTTAACAGCTAGGCTACTGATTGTCTGATTGACATGCCCTCAAGGCTCTCGTATTCATTGCATAAGTAAGCTAAACAAATAGTTATAAACTTTCTTTTGAGACATCTGCCTGGAATTGCAATTATTTGAAATTGCCAAACATTTGAATCTGTGAAGATACTTAGCATAACTATAAATAGCCCAGGGCTACATACGAATTCTACATATTTATTCGTTGTATACTTTAACATTTAACCTAATCATAACCTTAACGGTTCAAGTCTTAATATAGACTTAATATAGATATATATTAACCCAATTAACAACAAACGTTCAGGCATTTCGCCAATATGCTACTTTATGTTTGTCTTTGAAAAAAAATCCATATTCGCCATCGCCCATGTGTCCTTTCGGAAATATCTTGTATGTGAATCCCTACTGTGATTTACATTATGAAACTTATTTTATTACTCCCACTACAATCCGAATACATATAGACATTATAGCCAACGGATGTATTTATTCCATTTGAAAGTTGAAGGAGAAACCCGCCTAAAAGTTATTATTTATTATTATTACTATGTGAAATTGCATTATGTTGTAGATGGTGTTGAAAATACCCACATTCGGAGCCAATATATTCCTATAACTTTGCGACTAAAGGGCAGACCAGAATGCGTATCTGTAGCTGGTATCTGTAGCTTAGTCAAAAGTTAATAACAAGGCAACCACAAGGCGCTTACACAATGTGTATCTTCGTGAATCTGTAGCTTGAAGTTGAATAGGGGGCAACTTCATACAAGAAATGTATCTCTCTTTTGACAGCGATGCAATATACCAGCTAAAGATATGCATTCTGGGAAGGCCTTAAAGCTAAAACAGACAGATTGAACTGACAGATCCACTCGAATACAAACTTCTTTATTATATATATTATATAAGATTTATGGGTTAACACTATTATCGCTGTACATAAATTATCAATCAGTTAAAATAATTAAAAGACCTCAATGTGTTTTCGATTTTAAATGTCAATAGTTTATCTCACTGTATTTTTTTATGCCACATCAATATATTCGTTAGACTGAATATTATCCACAGTTCAAGCTGTTACTTACTCTATTATTCGCTCAATGCTGATGACAAAAGTATATTATCCATCAAGTATTATCAAGTGGACCCATTAAAAATAAACCCTTATCTAACTGACATCACTTTATTAAAACGCAGTTTATATTTCTATGATATTAATTTTTTTTTCGTAATTCAGAACTGTGTAATTATAATTAAATTAATATGTTATGGTGTTATTTACGAACTATAATCATAATGTAATGAAGTTTTTGGAATTTGATTGTTAATATGCGACATGACAGAAATTCCTTAAATTAACATGAAAATATAAAAAAAATAAGGAAAACATAACGTAAAACAAAACATAAGAATCATTGAATACCCTATCCCAAAGGGGGCGTGGTATTGTGACAATATATTGCTCAGACATTTTATCAAATAGGAAGACGCCCCCAAAAAGTGAGTGTATGTTAACATGATATGAAGACGAAACGCATCTTTCATTATTTTTGAAGAATTTGCATCACCACTTTTTCGAAATTTCTTAAACTTTTGCCGAAAATGGCTTCTTTAATAACACGGCCACAAAAACTGGCCGTGGCTAAAAACTTTGTATGGATGAAATATAGCCAATGACATCATTCTCAGACACTTTTTCAAAATTTCTACTGTTTGATCAGAAAAGACATTTATTTAAAAGGTGGATTTTAAAAAAAATTGACAGTCTAGATACCAAATTTCATTATTCTAGCTGAAACTTTAAGGCCCAAAAATCGGTGATACACAGACGGGCGGACGGAAGAACTAATGGACGGACAGACAGCTAGCAATTCTGAGTCGATCCATATACTTCAAGGTATATCTCTCTAAATTATGTATAAAATCTATGGGATAGGGTAAACAAATATTTTATATTAATATTTATGTAACATCACAGAATACCTTGTAAGCTGCAAATGTATATGATTCAAACTTATTTCGAATTTTACATGAGCTCTAGGGTCCACTTGTAAGGGCACTCACAAACCTCCACTGAAATACCACTCACAAGTGCGAACTGCCAATTTGACACATTATACACATGATGGTCACAAACTTCAGCATATTGCTCACCCTTCATTGTCATTTTATTCCCATGAGGCATACCAAATTTCAGGTTATGTTCTCGCGATGCACTAATATTTTATTTGCCGATTAGTTCAACACGTTCGGATTGTTTTAAATCTTCATTAAATATTATGACAGTTGTGTATTTTTTAGTTCACGTTAACGTTTACATTGTTATGTACATTTTGGAATGTAATATGTAAATGTGAAGACAATACTATATAAATACTACATACGACAATTATTTAATAGATTCGTATTCTTTGGATCGCAGAAATTGTTTATTTTAGTTCATGAAAGATTTACTATATTTATATTTTGATACGTTCAAATTCGCAGCTTCCCTTCATGTAAATTGGGGCTTAAGATTCGTTGATGATACATTTTATGATACCACAGAGTGTTTGCGGGAAGGGTTTAATACCTTTGTTCGATTGGCATTTTGGTTGAGAGTTTACTTCATTTCATTTAGAGAGTTTACTTCATTGAGAGTATAGATGTAGTAATCAAAATCATTGTCAATTTTTGTGACGACCAGAAAATTTAGTCAAATGTTGAGTAGAAATAATGCGCAATCAAAATATCAACTTAAAACTAGACAGAAATGCTTATATCAAAGTTATCATAAACTGTTTTGTTAGTCTAACCTATGTTTAACTATGTATACTAATCGGGGTAGAAAACACTCGTTGTCATAATCCACGAGGGGTCTTCATCCCAATTTCGTCTATGGGAATCCGACCAACCATCATGGAAGTCCATCAAGGTGCCTAAATCGATCGAAGCTTCACAACTGGCTCATATTGGAGGCGATCCATGATGAATGGCTAGGCATCTCCCAACGACCACGTAGCCAATCTTAATCTACCTAGTATATCTTAAAACTAAGGAATAGACTACTACATGTTGACAAAGCCCTGGTGGAGTGCAGAAATTCTTCTGTCATCGTTAATTAGCCATCAACATTCGGTGTGTTACTTTTTAGTATTAGTTCTATCGCGATCTGATATCACAATGTAAAGCGGAGAAGTTGCAGAGCATCGTCGGCGTAACCATTTCTTTCATGAACTAAAACTAACCCTAGTAAGTTGATATAAACGAATGCCTCTGGTGGAATAAAGCCTGATCAAATCGTGCTCTCCTTGTAACGGGTGATCCAAGTAGAGATACTTTTTTCAATAGCCTTTTTTGACAGATCACGTGTGAGTCGTGTCATGCTGTCATGTTATTTTTGTTTAGTATTGTTTGGCATTTCATAATGGAAAGACTTACGCGTGAACAACGTTTACAAATTGTTCAACTTTATTATGAAAATTCACGTTCTGTGAGGAATGTGTTTCGTGCACTTCGCTCAACTTATGGTCAACATAATCGGCCTACTGAGCGTACTATTCGCAACACCATCACCCATTTTGAGACCCAGCATTCATTATTGGATAATATTCGACCGAATAGACCACGTCCAGCACGCTGTGAAGAAAATATAGCGATCGTAGCTGAGAGTGTGTAAATTATGCCGGTGCGAACGTAACCGTCAATTGCGACCGTTATCGTGCCATGATAACCGACTATTTGATGCCTGAAATTGAAGCTCGTGATCTCGATGACATTTGGTTTCAGCAAGACGGCGCCACTTCCCACACATCGCATCAATCAATGGACTTATTGAGAGAACATTTCGGTGAGCACATAATTTCACGTTTTGGGCCGGTCGATTGGCCACCAAAATCGTGTGATATCACACCGTTAGACTTTTTCCTGTTTGGATATGTAAAGTCAAAAGCTTATGCCGACAAACCCGCTTCGATTCAGGCCTTGGAGGAAAACATCACGCGTGTCATTCGCCAGTTACCAGTCGAAATGCTCGAACGAGTGATCGAAAATTGGACTCAACGGATGGACCATCTGCGACGTAGCAACGGCCAACATTTGATAGACATAATCTTCAAAAAATAAATGCCAAAGAATGTTCTTTCAAATGATAATAAACATTCTCCATTAAATTTGAATTTTCTTTAAAAAAGTAGGGAACCTGGAAATGGATCAACCTTTATATATCATTAGGGTAGTAAGCCCAGGCTTTTTATAAAAATTGTCAATTCTATTCAGTTGAGCCCCATCGTATAATTTTTGGAAATTGATCTTACATTTTCAATCATCGCAATATTTACCATTTTGTAGAAAATGCGTGCTTTTGGAATGGATGAAACTTTTCTTTTATAGATTGGAAACTACCTCTCAATTAAAGTTGTTTGGATGGTTTCAAGTCTGCTACTCACCAAATAAATGCTGGTGTTCGATTTTGTCTCCGATACTATTTCTCATTTTTATTAGTCAACTCTAGTCAGCAACTTCTAATCCAATACATTCCTTTGCTGATGGCAGTACCATCAGCTTTTCATATTCTCTCTCGAATCCACGCCCTTCTCCTTGGGATGTAAAACAACAATGGTAAAATATGTTGAGTGCACTTAATTCCGACCCCGACAGCATAATTAATGCTGTCATCAAAGTGAAACTAAATTTAACACTTTTATCCATGAATTGCACTTGCAACGTCGAAACCGAAAAACTTTCCATGCTCAGTAAGTGTGTTACTGACGACCACATTATCGAAGTTGCTAAACATGTAGCGACATGTTCAGGTTTCCTGCACCTATAGCTCATCCCTCCTGATCCGGCCTCTTGAGTTAAACCAAACTTGAGTTCAACGCCCATATATAGTCAGGTGCGGCAAACATCATTGAGCCTACTTGGTAGGATACAAAGTCATGGGATACAACGAATATAAGACTCAACCGCATCGAACTCTATAGTCTCGCTTGAACAGCTTAGAAAAATCACCTGCCTAACACGCTTTTACCGCTATTAAAACAGCAAATGCTCAAACGAAATAGCTCAAACACTATATGGGTATTCATAACCAATTTAGCAAGTACTTATTATGAAAAGAAATAGTTAATTCAATATATATCGAAAAGGCCAAAAATGCTGGGCCCTTATTCCGTAAAGTGATTATCGTTTGACGATAACATTTCGACGGTACATCTTGCATCACGTAAGATCAATAGTTGTTTTTGCTGTCGACGATATCACTTTATTTGCTCAACTTAAAACAATAATCGTCAAATCACAGACGATTATTGAGCGATTGCTCATGAGGTCTCGAATACCGTCTGAGTGATATTCGTTTTTAAAGTTACGGAATGACCCCCTGGTATGACATTGTACAAACGATTAAAATGTAAAAAATGTAAATGTAAATGTTTTAATGTTTTAATTTTAAAACAAAATATAACAGGCAAAAATCAGACAAGAAACTTAAAAATGTCTTTTTTATTCCTTTTGTAATTTTTTTTTGTTTAGTAAGGACTTGGCAATGTAAGTGTCAAATCAAAAAAAACTATCTGACCGCTGTATAATTTGTAAAAAAGCAGAATCATTTTATAATGCACGTTTCAGTTTAAAAAATTACATTTTTAAATGTTAAAGCAATAAATCCAAAAATTATTACGTCCGCCATAGAAATATGTCGTTTTGACGTGTTAATGAAAGAGATAGGTATTGAGGTCAACACTTGATATTTAATAGTTTTTTAGTTGTCAAATGTTAACTATAGCAGTGCTGCCAAATCATAGACGGTTTTTTTTTCATTATTATTTAAGCCTATATAAAAAAAATATACATATTCTATATACATACATATATGTGTTTCGCAAATATATGTGATTTGAAAATTTAAAGCCATAGCCACGACATTATGATGGAGTCTGATCTAAACAATTAGCTCAATACAAATAAATATGGCTAATGTGATGTTCATTGGCATGGTTTTCGTAAATAATGAAGTACCTGCACACAAGTAGCTAGGTAGTCATCATAACACACAAATTTACATTTCGCCCGTACAGGATTATTCTGCATAAATAGTCATTAAAAGCATGTATGCGCTCACGTCTCGTTGGCGTCGAAACATTTTACATACGAAGTTTTCAAAAAAAAAAAAATAAAGCAACGAACGCTTTGTATAGTGATAGACGCCATATGCACATGACTGAAACATGTTGTATAAGTCGAATGTTTTGAGGCTTTTTCGTAACCTCGAGCTTTGTCACTGCTGTGCTACCCCATGGGACAGTACTTTTGTGTTTGGATGTGGTTATTGAAATGCAGGGTGGCGCACAAAATTATAGATTAACCATATAGACGAAACATCATACCAAAACAGGCGTGTGGATATTCATTAATTATTATATTCAGCAACAGAATGTAAGTGGGTTATGAAGATCTGAATACTTTAATCATTTATTTTTATCATAGAAGATGGTTTATAATTCGGTTTATTTGCTGAGTGTACAAATTCTTTTTATCTGGTATCACGGGCTTGAATTCCAAATCAATTATTTGAGTGTTCCTTTGTTTGGTTTTTGATACGCTTCAAGGGTGAAATGATCCTTTATAGATACTCTGTAGCATATACAACGAATTAAGGCAGATTCCATGTTACTGTATCTGTCCTGTAACACCTTACTTACTGTATCATTAACATATACATCCTACAAGATCCTATCCACCGTAAATGTCAACGCCTGAAACCGTTCACTAATAACCTGATTGGCATTTATCAGAGTGGTTTTATGATGTGAAAGCCCACAACTGATCAAATCGCATTAGCAAACATAACATGCGCTACTGGGCTGACACCAATTCCCAAGAATTGCATCGAAGGCCTAAAGTCACAGTTTGGTGTGCAATTTACTCAACTGGGTTCTTGGCTTAAAAAGAAAATGGGGTCACAGTCACAATGAATTTAGACCGGTATGTGAACATGTCTTAATGAATTGGGCATAGGACATTTGATTGGAACATTATGGAGCAACTACTCATACTTCAAGACCACCGATATTTGTTTTGAGCAAACACTTACAGGAGAGCCTCATATCAATAAGAGGCGTTTTGGAGTGACCACCTCGCTTCCCTGATTTGGACCTAAATTAAATCCGGCGCAAACAGTTCAAGCACACTACAAGACCTGAAGGCCAACATCCAGACAACATACCCCCTGCTATGCTGGTAATGGATTGCTATTTGAAAAAAAGGTAGTTATGCACCGGCATCGTGTGTATCATTTATACCTCTCATCCACATTCTAATGGCTTAACTAATAAAGGGCTATTTAAAAATTCGTAGGGCATAATTTAAATATGAATGGACATAATTCGTAAAGTAGTACCATGTTATCAAAAATTGAGCACCAAATAAATTAACGAGAACACATCTCTGGTCCCAGATTCGTGGTGACAAGAAAAATTATACCTCCGGTTTAAGGTTAAAGCGATAGCGGTTGCCAGAGCGCTTGGACTCAATAACTGGAAGCAGCGTGCCAAACATTAAAGAGAATTAGTGCTACGAATTGCCACGCAGAAGTTCGATCCTCAGTCGTAGCAACACTCGCAATGGTCTGGAAAATTATTTGAGTAGCATCAATTGTCAAGAAAAGCTTATCTCAACTACGTTCAGCAAATAAATAAGTGTCTCCTTCTTGCTTACTTAAGTACTATTACCAGTCTGGAACGGACACGTGCATCAACCATCATGCATCTCCCAATTAGCCCGGTCCTAGCTAGCTGTCTGCAGTTCCGCATTTCATGTTGGTTGAGGTCGGTTTCTACTTGTGCCCGTCACTTAAGGCGAGGTCTTCCTCTACTGGTCCCGACGTCTGGCTAAGAATCGAAGACTATGCGAATCGAAGTATTTGTGTCCATTCCCTGTATATATATCCTAGCCATCTATGTCTATGTGGCGGACTGCCTTCGTCTTCATAGCCCTGCGCCGTAGAGCAGGACTGGGATGATCTCCTTTAGTAGTGAGGGCTTTACTACAAGATTGCCTTCTTAGTCGGAAAAAACAGCTACTCGCAAAAGTAATTACCCTGCTTATCTTAAAAAAAAGCTTATCATTGTATCAGCAACAAATATATTTTGCTACAAAAATCTTTTCCTTAATAAATTATCTAACATTAACCATCATCCAAATTAATTATCACCACCTCTTCAACTGCATAAATAGCTTTAGTGACACCCGTTGTCGCTGTCGCGCACTTTGAAACGCAATGCTTTCCAGTGTAACTTCCTGTCCAAGCCCGTTATGAGTGAACAACAAAGGATAGTAGTTTCATAAAGTTTTTGCACGTTCCCAAGTTATTTTGTTCATCCCCTACAAGTAGAAGTAGCTACGCGCTATTTTCCCCATCAAGAGCATGTTTCCATTAATCTTCGGAATTTTGTCCTTGTGCCTGCGAATTGCAAGCGAAGCCATGCAATTCTCGTGAGTCGGGCCAATTACATGCTATAAACTCTTCATGAAAAAAAAACATTCTTAGAAGAAGGTAACAAACTTACGACTTTTCGACAGCCTACGAGAAAGGTAGAAGGGCAAGGTGCATTGCCTAAGAACTGCAAACATGCACCACCCATCGGAAAGTAATTACCCAACCTTTGTATTACTTTTGTTGTTTCCATAATCGTGTGGCGCCATTATGTAGATGGTTCCCTGTGTTGGTAGTGATTACAAATTTAAATATACATAAACCGTATAAAATCAGGATTAGCTTAATCTATTGCAGGGATGGCTTTATAGATTTCTATTGACATAACCTGCAAGTTTTTGTATGTAATCGGAAGTTACAACAATGCAAGATTGTATCCTGGATTGCTATTCTTGTGTTTTATTGATCCGTGTATAATCCTACGAAAGCTTATAATTTCTTTATTGTGCGAACACAAATAACAAACGAATGTCACATCGCTGACAAGATAAGAAAACCCTAATCGATGGTTTTCCTTTCAAGGCAACGTGCTCTAGAATGTTCGATGTGTATTGATTTTTCTTTCAGTGAAATAGTTTCTCGATTCCTGTTAAATTTAGACTAAACGACTGTATTAAGTGGTAGATGTATCTGGAGATTGTTGATTGTTATTTGATACTAACGTTATATTTGAGAAGCTTTTAAGACTGACAGAATTTTGCGAATGTTAAGCATACTTACGTTGATGTGGGTATGTTATGTAGGTAGGTATATATCGATACTAGTGAATTCCACAAGGACGTTATTTAAGACAAAAGTTTGTAGATTTTCGGTTTCTCTTTTATGCTTTTGTAAATGTCATAGATAGGTAGATTGATGGATTCGGAAATGGAGACAAGTTGCTTTGTTTCATTGAATGTGTTTGATTAATGAAGATGGGATGGTGAATACATATATTATGGATCAGTTTTAAAGGGTTTTGGTATTACTTCGAGACTTTCAGATGGTGTTATATATTTGGTTGACTTTGAAACTGAATTTTACAAAGTCAAATGGAAATATATCACATTTAAATTGTCAACTTTAGAGCTATCGACAAAGCTCAATTCAGATAAGGAACAAAAAACTCTGCATCTACGTTGAATGCTAGCCTCTGAGGAAAACGAACATAGTGAGAAATACTAGTGTTTTGCATGGATGAATCGTTATTTCAGTTTCCATTACCTAGTATATCGATTATGTTTACGATAGTTTATCAGGATTCCCTCAAATACAAGAAGAAAATCCGTCCATTCTACAAAAATGCCAAACCACTCACAGGATTAAAGAAGGGATTCACACTCTACAAAATATTATTAGTAATCTTGTCACTGACACATGGACATTTCTAGCACGTACTTACTGGGCATAAAGTCGTGAGAGTGATAGGCCCGAAGATGTGCCCACCACCAGTCATCGAATAAATAACGCTCCCTTCCTGTATTAAAGAAGTTATTGGAGCTGGCCGTTTCTGATGCATTAGTAGGGTGGACCAAACCATCAACAAATACTGGGTGGATGAGAGCATGCTCAATAACAGGAATATCAGCCCGAACTACAAGAAACAAATGGTATCAATACTCTTAACCCGAAAGTCCAAAAGTCCAACCCCACCAGCCCTACTTTACGGCGCCGAGTCTGGACAATAGCCAGGAAAATATCAGCAAATATTAGGTGATTTCCAAGCGAGGAACGCGAAATTTATGAGATGAACCAAGATGTGGATGTAGTACAAAGCGCTTGGCCGCAACGACGGAATGAACAAAAATTCTCCAGCTAAGATAATCTTTGAATCCCAGCCCTCAAGTTCGAAGTGACAAAGTCGTCCGAATTTCTGGTTTCAGAATCAAGCGATCGCGTATGCCAGAGTATTTTGACTGAATAACTGGAAGCAACTTGGCCAACATGTTTCTGTTGAAGCTAAAAAACAAAATATTCTAATGAATAGGGTGCCCCATCTTGTATTTCGGTATATAAATAAAAAAAAACTAGCTTCTCCCTTAAATTATGTGTGCAAAATTTTCCTTGAGCTCGACAATCATCTGACGCTTGCTGGCGTACACTTCTTTGGAACTCCTACACAAATCTCGAGATCTGGATGGCCAGTCAATTTCGTAATTTGTTGACAGCTCACGTCCAGGAAATTTTCGTTGCAGAAACTGTATTGTTTGAAACCGTCCATACCTTTTTCACACATTTGTAGGCAGATATAATTTATAAGCTAACATCCTCCGAAACATCCACCGATATCGATTCCTATCTCTTTAGAAAAAATATCGGAACGATAATTTTACAACAAACGTGTCTGTTGTAAAATTATCGGTTTTTAGGACTTACATTTTGAGCTGAGATAATGAAAATTGGTATATGCGATCCTTGTTAATGCCGTTCGAAAAAGTGTAAAAATTTCCAATATCCGCCCATAACTACTTTTTAGAAAAACGTTATTTTTGGCCAAACGGTTAAGAATTTGAAAAAGTTTCTGAACAAGATATTTGGACAATCTTAATATGTATATTTAACCCTTGCCCACTTTTTTAGGGGGTTTCCTTATAAAAATCATTTTCATTTAAGGATGGCATTTTTTCGTCCATTTCAATGCCTCGTAAAACAATTGAAAAGCGAGCTTTTGTTTGTTTAAATTGTTATCCAGAATCAAATATAGCTGAATAAAAGGTGGCATTTAATAAGTAAAAAATAAAAATCGACATTAGTTCCACTATCAATAATGCTTACTCCAAAATGAAACTTACATAAATAATTATACTCCTCTGCAAAGGCAGAAAAGCAACGTCATTCAGTAATGTAGGTATGCAAATTAATCAAATGTAAAATTCCCATCGAGCATCCGATGGAAGCGCTTGTGTGTATAGTTGACATTCCAACTTGCTACAGCCTAACTGACTTAAATGGACATAAAGCTTACTGTGCAAGATTATTTCATTACAACCACTTCTCAGACCAAAACAATTAACGGTTAGTACACAATAACTTGGTATAACCACCTGTTGTACCCCACTTCTCATCATTATTTGGACACAACTTTTTAGAAATGTTTTGGTGGCAGATTATCCATTGCAATTATGACTGCGTGTGTTTTCGTGTTTGTGTGCATATTTAAATCTCCACTTTGGAGAGCACATCTGCTGGAGATAAGAGTATTAAAAACTTTAATCGTTTTTGTTTCACTAATTAAATATTTTTCTTTGTCCTTTTTATCCTACTTACAGGCAGTGTGGGTGTTTGTAGTGTCACTTCCAGTTATAATAATAAATTCACCTCGCCACTCGCAGCCAAATGCCCCAAAGACGATGACAACTTTAGACTCTGCCGGTTCAGGAATGTTTGTTGTTGGACTTTTGGCCGAAACATATGCTGATCTACAGAAGTTCTCCTTTAGACAGGATCCAGCAAATCAAGGGAAATTTTGTAATGATGGTAAGGGCATATAAATAAATACAACAAATTAACAATTACTTGACAGGTTAGTGGTCTGCACGTGTAGATTGGCCGTTTCAGTTTTAAGAAGATATCTTGATAAAGCTCTGTTCTCATTGGTCAATCCATTTTATTCATGTTAAATTAGATTGGAAAGGACTGACGAAACAAGTTAAAAATGTACACATGGGCACTCTGATAAATTGAAACAGCTCATTTTACATGAAGATGTTTTTGATTTCAGAAAAAAATACCTGATATCACAAGTTTTTTTAATTAATTTTTTCTTCTCTAATAAGGAATAATTATTCTTAATAGATAAATGTTAATAGAAATCTGCAAATATATAAAAATGAAGTTACAAAATAAGGGTTGGCATAGTTTGACCACATAGCGTTTTCGATTAGAATACAAAAAGCACTCTTTTTTTTCTTGATCACTATTTTTGCTCTAGATCAATTTTTTCGTTTTCGAATGGGTTAAAAAAGCACTCTGTTTTTTATCTAGATCACTATTGAAAAATCTCGATTTCAAGTGAGATTTAAACCTACATGTACCAACACAAAAACATTGAACACCTGGCTTATGTCAGTTTTTTTTTTAATTAAAACATAAGTTTATTTCAAGAAAAATGGAATCAACATTAAACATATTAATTGGAATATTCTTCCTCATCATCTACATCAATTCCTCATTAATTTTAAACAACGATTAAATCATTTAAATTTTTCTCTAAATTCCTGTCAAATGGCGCACTATTGGGAGGAGTGAAAATCTGAAATCTGAGAGCAAATCTGAAAGACACAATCGAAAACGCTATTACCTTAATTTTCAGTTGTAATCTGAAATCGGGAACACGCCCATTAATTCACACAAAATAGTAGGTCTAAGAATTTGGTGCGTCTGTCTTCTTTGCCACTTCTTTAAGTCAGTCCATGCTGCTGAACGCTTATCGGTATCCGAGCTGATATCCGTTCGTAAAGTAATTCCCAGAGATTTTCTGAATAAGCAATCATGACCCAAAAACTAACTCCACTTTACATATTACGGTTTTCAACACATTTCGAACAAAACTAACGTAAGATTTTTTTATTTTTTTCTGAGGGTACGTGAAAATCTTCCATAGACACTATGAGTGTAGCAAGCGCATGCTCATGGTTGAATAGAAACACTGTCATGAGAAGCTTAAAATTTGTCGTTCGGAGGACCTCTTCTTTGTGGCAGAAATAAAAACAAACTTAGCATCCACAAATGCAAGGAGAAGCTGGGTTTGAGGCCCTGTATTGGGCGTTTATGACAAATATTTCATTTTTTCATTCCGCCACGTCCAAAGGTTTCGTTATTTTTTGTCAATGCAATAAATTGCTACCATTTTACCATTCTACTATTTTAAAGACTGTATTGTTGATATGTCCGATTATTCGATTTCCATGCTTTCGGGCAAAACTTCTTGTTTCAGGTTCGACTGTAGCAATTCAGAGATCCCTATGGATATATTCGTTTCTGGTATACCACGGGGCTTGTAAAGGGTCCGCCATCTAACGTTTTTTTTTTCAACTAGTGCTTATTTCGTGAATGGTAACACTTACCTCATGTCTGATTTGACAGATAAATAGTTTTATCCTTCCGCTGAACGAATATGGTTGTGTATACGCTTGAAGAACGCTGGGAAATATTGCGACATTACTTTGAAAATCATGGTAATGTTGCAGAATGTGTGCGAAAATTGCGTACGGATTTTGGAAGCACCGTCAGCTCCGTATGTTCGTTATCTTGTGAAAAAAGTTAAAGGAACTGGCATCCTCATCGATAAACCTAAGCGTGAAAAGCCAAAAACAGTGCGTACACCCGAGAATATTGCTGCTGTGGCAGAAAGTGTGCGTGAAGCGCCATCAACATCAATTCACCGTCGTTCTCAACAACTGAACATTTCGGAGACATCATTGAGACGAATTTTGCATGAAGACCTTGGTATGACGCCATACAAAGTCCAATTGGTTCAGGAGTTGAAGCCAACTGACCATCCAATGCGTTTTCGCTTCGCTAAGTGGGCCTGCGATCGACTTAGAGAAGATGCCGATTTTGCCAAAAAAAATCATCTTTTCAGATGAAGCTAATTTTGATCTTGGCGGGTATAAAAACAAGCAAAATTGTCGCATTTGGGGCACAGAAAACCCGCACGCATACATTGAAAAGCCTATACACCCAAAACGAGTCACTGTTTGGTGCGGATATTGGTCCAGAGGCATAATTGGGCCATTTTTCTTCGAAAATGAGCAAGGAGTGACCGTTACAGTCAATGGCGATCGTTATCGGGCCATGTTGAACGAATTTTTGTTCACAAAAATTGAAGAGGAGGATATTGGCAACATTTGGTTTCAACAGGACGGCGCTACGTGCCACACAGCCGAAGCTACACTCGATGTTTTGCGCCCTGTTTTCGAAGATCGCATTATCAGCCGCAGAGCTGATGTCGTTTGGCCACCTCGGAGCTGCGATTTGACACCGTTGGACTATTATTTGTGGGGTGCCGTTAAAAATAAGTGTAACGCCGACAAACCAGAGACAATTGACGCTTTAAAGGACAATATTCGTGAAGCCATTGGTGAAATACAGCTGCACACAATCGATAATGTGCTTAAAAATTGGACCGATCGTGTAGGCTACTGCATGGCCAGCCGAGGCAGCCATTTGAATGAAATTATTTTCCATTATTAAGGGTAGGTGTCCCATGCAAAAATAGGTTGGAGTTTTGCGCTAAATTGTGTAGCGCTCACAATTTTCCGAATATTTAAATGAAATAAACGGTGATCGATTGGAAATATGTTAAGCAAAGTACTTGTTTAGCATTTAAAAAACATTAAAATATCTTTGAGCCTCAAAACCGCCTGACATGTAGAAAAACCATACAAATAAGTTAGATGCTAATTGCGTTCCATTTTTATCTCTTTATATACATATTTTTTATTTTTTTTATATTTTTTTTCTACAGACAATAGATTTGCGCAGATAACACCGGTCTTTTTTTGTTGTGAATTTTAGTATTTATCCCGAAAAAAATGCACAAAACTATGAAAAATAAGGTAAATTTACAAAGTTTAACTAGATATAACTTCTAAAGTATAAAAGGTAACGAAGTCAAATTAGCTTTTTTACAAAGCTAATAGATATGTGCAGATACCGTTTTTTTTTTTTTTTTTTGTATTTTGTACAGTAATTTTTTGGTGACAAAATGGAAAAAAGGTGGTTTTTTTTTAAACGTTTTGGGTTTTTTGGCTGGGAAATCGATAGTTATATTTCCTAATTTTTGGAAATAATTTTTTAACCAAGCGACAATATATAGGGCACAACGTACCGGTCTTAAAAACATGTTTTTTTTCTTCTAACATATTTAAATATGCAATTCAATATGACATTATTTGCAATGCCGCTGTGAAAAAAGGACAACCAAAATGATTCCGACATATTTTTTTTATTTTTTTTTGGTATTTGTATTATTTAATTCAAAATACAAAATAGTTTTTTTCCACACGGTTTATCAAATTTTGATGTTAGAAAAGTGGTCTATTTTACGTTTTTTACATAAAAAAAGATCGAATTCACGCACACAAAGAAGTTTGTTTCAAAATAATGTCACTAGGTGGTGAGTTGGTGACATTCTCTTTTCATTATTCTCTTCTGTAAATACAGGCACTAGGCAGGCGAGATTGTTATTATGTATGTATCTTTTGTTTACCTTTTCGGGTAGACTTGATGAAAGTCGTGTGGAATTCACGTGGACATGGTCGTTACATTATAGAAATGTTTACTATCGCTGCTGATGAATTGTTTTGTATGCGTATGTTTGCACGTGACAGAAAGGGTTGAGTGGGAAGTAAGTCAAAGTGTACTTGTGTGTATAATTTTGATAATTTTTGTGAATAGTAAAGTGTTGTTTACTGTGTTATTTTTTTGCAACAAATTCATTTGTGACACAACTTAAAAAAAAATTTAATTGTTTATGTTATTTTTTATATTGTATATACATATGTATATTATATGTATATATATATAATGTCTGAACAACATTTTTACAGAATATCAATATCTATATTTCATACATATAAAGTTTTTTGACACGCCCACTTTTTGGGGGCGTTTTTAGTAAAAAAACGTTTTTCGGTAGGTACATTTTTTAAAATAACGGGTCTGCCATTGGTGAAATACAGCTGCACATAATCGATAATGTGCTTAAAAATTGGACCGATCGTGTAGGCTACTGCATGGCCAGCCGAGGCAGCCATTTGAATGAAATTATTTTCCATTATTTACCGGAAGGATTGTACTTTCAAATAAAAAAAGAAATTTGAGAAAATATTCAGTAGTTTTTTTTATAGCATTTTCAAAAAAAAAAAGTTATTTGGCGGACCCCTTATTTGAAAAAAACTTTTGATGCAGGATTATTGGTTATGATTATATAAACATTTCGTTTTTAGATCATTTTAACTCACGCCCACTTTTTGGGGGCCGTTTGTATACCCTACCCCATAGCATATGAAGGAGAAAAACGTTGTTTTTTGTCGAACAACAAAAGATTCTGATAAACTGTTTGAACTATGTCATTTTCTATATTATATTTATTAAATTTATTTGATTTTTTATTTACTAATTTAATTTTCCGAAACTTTACAATTTACATATTGATTGAAGGTATGTTGTAAAAAATCGTGTTTCGGAAGATCTTTCTTCAACGTCAACAACATTGACGAACGTTGAAATTGAAAGTGATCACGTAAAACATCAGGGTCAGGAATTTGAAATTCCTATGGAGGTGGACATTACAGTGAAGGACAACTGTAGTTTTGTTCCGGAGGGCAGGCGTATAATTGATTTAAATACATTTCTCAATAGTTTAAAAAACATTTCGCTGCACGGAAAAACGTTTTCGTTTTTTTTAAATTCGACTCAAATAGTATTTGTTTGGTGAATTTGACACCTTGAACCTACAAAAATTAATTATAGCGGTTAAATTAACTTTCGTTAACTTCTTTTTTTTATATAAGGTGCTTAGGTACCTTCATAACGAGCATTGATAGAAGATGGGGTGACAATTACCTAGATAAATATCTATCATTTTTTGTTATTTGATTTGAAAAATTTCATCCTACTATTGTTGCGACGAGAATCAGTAGCACTATTGTCTACCGTCCTATTATTTGAGTAATCGAATTTTCATCCAAACAAGTGTTTTCCTACATCTCATAAATTAAGAAAAAAGTTAACCTAGGTAAGGTTTACACATTTTTTTTATAAGATAAACAATGAAAACCTCAAAAACTGCTTTTACACCTCGCTGCGCGGCAGCCAGCAACAATTTTATCATTTTATTATTTTTTCACAATACATATTCACATTCACACCAAATCTGAAAGAAAATTACAAAACAAAATATGTACACCAAACCAACCCTCAACTTGATTTTTTTCCTTCTCTTTCCATATTTGTTTTCAAGTTATTTGCTTGGTGTCTGTATATTGCATATGTAGGTAGGTAGGTATATGTAATATTAGTCTGCGCTTGCTACTTTTTGTCTTTTCCTTCAGTTTTCGTTTGCGTTGAAGCAAAGAGCACATGAGTAAAATTAAAGAGAGCTTACCAACACATTCAAATGCATTTACATGAAATTTGAGTTGGTCGGTCTGGGACACCTACCCTTAACCGGAAGGATTGTACTTTCAAATAAAAAAAAGAAATTTGAGAAAATATTCAGTAGTTTTTTTTATAGCATTTTCAAAAAATAAGTTATTTGGCGGACCCTTTATAAAAGAAGTTTGTTTTCGGTTCTGAGCTGGGAATGTTTTCCGGGTAGCCAGTTATTTCTTTACATTTGATTTCTAGTTATTTACGTTCAATTTTCAAGTGCGAATTCCATCGGAACTTCGTTTGCAAAAGGTATTCGGATCAAGTTTAGAAAAATTGGCAAGTCTCTAGTTTAGTTATAGGTGAAATTTACGTAAACAGATTTAGTTTCGTTGAGGGCCATTCGCCACCTCCACCGCCAGTTCCTCTTCCATTCATTCATTTGATTTAGTATCTACCTACTTTTTGCAGTTTTGCAGCCGTTTCTTTCATAGTTTAACCTACTGCTAGAGATGCCGGTGTCATCGGCAAACGCAGCAATAGTTGTGCCATTTTCTTTCGTTATATTCTAAGTATGTAATATGCAGAGAAGCGGCCCAAGAACACTTCCTTGCGGTACGCCGATCGAACTTTTTTAAAGCGTTTTCGTTTCCATGTCTAACACGGATATCCTATAGGCGTACTGAGAGAACTTATCGTAATTTGCATTTTAAGCTATCGTGCTATACCTTATCAAAGGCTTGCGAGACGCTTAGGAATACGCTTGAGCATATTATTTTTTTCTTCGAATGCTTTCTCGATTACGTCAGTAGTCAATTGTCGCCTCGGATGGATACTTATGAACCCAAACTGGTAGTCAGCGATAAGATTATGATCATATCCTCTCAAAAATTGTGGATATGTCTCGATGAAGCGAAATTGGTCTCTATGATTTTATTTCATTTGTGTTCATTTCATTTCCGAGCTCAGCGTTTATAATATACATAATCTTATAACCTCATTATTGCTTTTCTAGGAAAACTTTGAGAAATTCTCTATAGTGATCAAATTGGTTATTATTTGATCACTAGAGAATTTCATAGCTTTAAGATTCTCGATTTTATGTTTTAGTTCTTTTTGGCCGGGTTTTTCAGTGCTGAGTTAATTCTGAGTTAACCCAGAGTTTACTAACCCTGGAATAAATTTAATCTAGAGTTAACTCAAAGAGCAGTTTTTCAGTGTAGGATTGAATTTGACTCCGTGTGTGGTGATTTAGTTTGGTAGCACTTGTGATTTTTCGATTTTGCTCAGTTATCACTTTATCAGCTGTTTGGTTTCTTTTTCCCCAAACAAATAAAAATGCTTTTATCGCAAACTTACAAGTCTTTTTCTTCATAAAAAAGTTAAACTCAATGTATAAAAAAATTTCAAGTCGCTGAGATCTGCATTTAGTTTCTCAAAATGAAATACAATGTCTACATAAATGGAATTGAAAAAAATGCTTGCCTGGTATTTTATCATCTGTCAAAAGATCTGATCATTTAATCCCGGGGTTAATTCAGCAAACTTGGTGGGTTAACTCGAAGTTAACTCTAGATTTAAATCGACTGAATCGACGAAACTAGGATGATCTCGCACTGAAAAACTGGTCCTAAAAGTTGTCATTGTTACTGCTTAATCGTCAAATAGAAGTTCCGTCCTATTGATATTGAATCGGTTGACCATCGAACAGTTTAAGGGGTTCTTTCAGATAAGAGTCAAAAACGTCCGCTTTTTTATCTTCCCTTGTTCATTCAACTCTGTTGCCATTTTTTAAGCAGATTCCTTTTTTCCTTTACCAAGCGTTGTTTTTTTTTTTTTTTTGCTTGATCGTATTATTCCAGGGGGCAAGCTGTACGATCTTAACTAAGCGATTTCAACTTCAAGTTCATTGGGTATCGTTAGTTGTTAAATGTTCTAACGAATAATGGTGTGCCCCAGAAGCTTTGATATTCTTTCGGATGATTGTCAAAAATGTCTTCATACGACATAATTAACCTTATACATACATAAGTACGTTTCCCACTTAGTTGCATATAAAATCTAACATACTTGAAAATTCGCAAAAAATAGACTCATCTATTCCCGTTTTAACGCACTCAGCTTAATTGGATTTCACGCTTAATTACATTAACTGTGAATTTTTAGAAATTAAAATTATTGTAATGAAATACAATTTGGCAACATTTTTATTTACGGAGTAAATCGGGATTTCTATAAATAAATTTCCTAGTTAACTGCGTCAAATGTTGTACATTTTCGGCCGACGAAATTACCTTGCGATTTATATGGTCTATGAGACAATAACAACATTGACATGAACCGCAACATTAGAATAATTCCTTAAATACATTTTGATGTCGATGTGGAAAACGCAGTGTCAATAGCACAGTTATAATCGTGGATCCCTCCGAAATCTTCGAACATCAGTGAGTGGAACGTGATTACTCACCCGAGGATTCGAAGTTTTTTTTATTTCCTGAGACTAAATTTTGTTGCATATATCTCCTCACTATGTTTGTCTGAAGATTCTGGACTCTCATTGCTACCGATGCTCTTTTTAGACCAGTCAGTCGCGCAAAGTGTGGATAAAAGCCAACTAAGGTATATGGTAGTGACAATTCAATGGGGCAAGGAATATTCTATGACCTGCAGTTCGATGATGACCTGGCCAGAACTAATCTCAGAGGTTTTTTTTTGAGAATGTAAGGACATGAATTTAAACAAATTGATGTCTATAAAATGTGTATTTTCAATTGCAAGAAAAAAATTAAACATGATCATATTCAGTTGTCAAATCAGGGCCCTCAATTCGTAATGTGATTATCGTTTAACGATGACATTTCGATGGTACATCTTGCATCACGTAAGATCAATATTCAATTTTGCTGTAGACGATTTATTTGCTTCACTTCGGCGACATCATCCTAGTGTCAGAATTAAAATCAACTTAACTCGAGAAAGTAAGTCAATTGCAATCCAGAGTTAACTTCGAGTTAAGCCAGCAAGTTTGGTGAGTTAACTCTGGGATTTAATGATCAGATATTTTTGACATATGATAAATACCGAGCAAAAAATTATTTTCAAATCCATTTATGTGGACGTTTTATTAAATTTTTGTAAACTAAATACGTGTACGATATATTCAGATTTAGATCTCAGCGACTCGAATCTGTTTTAAAAATTGATTTGACTGTTTTAAGAAGAAAAAAAGTAAGATCGCGATGCATTTTCATTTGTTTGGGAAAAAGAATCCAAACAGCTGATAACTAAGCTGTTGCATATTCTATACATTTCGATAACTTTTTGACAGCAAAATCGATAAAATATGAATGCTACCAAATCAAATCTCCACACATGGAGTCTAATTAAATCCTGCACTGAAAAACTGCTTCGTGAGTTAACTCTGGATTAAATTTATTCCGGTTTTAGTAAACTCTAGGTTAACTCAGCATTAACTCAGAACTGAAAAACCGGACGATTATTGAGCGATTACTTATGAGTTCTCGACTACCGTCTGAGTGATAATCCTTTTCAAAGTTAGGGAATGACCCCCACACTATTGATTAACGTTTTTTCTTCGCATTTTTTAAGCCTATTAGACTAAAAAAAAGTCTATTAAACCTTCCCGGTTATGCAAACTGATGCTATAGTTATATAATTGTGTTTTCAACTATAAACTATTTTCCTCCCTTTCCGTAATCTTTTTTTATAAATTGACAAGTTTATAAAAAACATACTTTTTGTTTAACATTGATAATAATTTATTGCCTATGAGGAATTAATAGTTAACACTTTTATCGCACATGATCAATTTTCATCATTAACGGAATTTACTTCTGCAGTCTGTACGCTGAACACATCCACTTAATTTCCACCCTCAAAATCAAGCAGACTATTAATTAAAAGCTTATAACGTAATTATTTCACATTTAATTAAAACAGAAATTAATAAATCAAATTGAATGGGTTTAATTCCACTGCATAAACTCATTCTCAATATAGAAATCTCTCTCGATAACATGTTGTTTTTTATTCAAGTAAATGCGGTAAACAAAAATATTTTTTTTACTCCATATAGTATTAAAATCAGGTCGGTCCTAATTTATTTTTAATTGTTAGACAACCTCTATGTGAACTCCTTGTCACTCATGTTTATTCACCTATATAGCTACTCGTTATTCGACTGCCAACATGGCGAGGCAAAAACTCCAATTAAAATGAAGAAAAAAAAACAAAAAAGGCACCACGCTGTTGCTTCAGCTTGCTGACGACCAGACACCAACACCAGTTCTTCTCTGTAAGGCCAACTCAAAATTAAATTAACTGTGAAATTGCCTATGTGATTAAAACTCACAACCCTGCTTTGGTTTATATCGATTCGATTTTTGATTGAATTTTAATGTCATCATGCAGCCAAACTGAAAGCGTCAACTGTCGTTTGTAGCTTTAAGAGCTCCAAGCATCTACACATTATAGGTTAGGTATGTAGCTGCGCCATTTATGAGCCAGTGTTTGTGTGACATCTTGTTGTTTCAATAGACCTGTATGCTGCTCCCATTCTACCACAAAATCTGCAGGATGAATATAATAATGTGGAAATGTTTTTCAAATAGCTTTGTGCTCATCAATCTTTGCACCACCCTTATAAGAGGATGACATGTAAACGAGCTTGTGCTAGATACATTCAGAAACTCATTTTATTCTGCTCCTTCTGCCATCATAGGTGTATGTAGCATTCATGTTTACCTGCTTTAGAATGGTGTGTTGTTTTTTGTTTCTCTTATGTGTGGTACTAATGTAGAGAATACTCTGAGTGACAGCGTTCCTGTTGATGGAACAACTTGACCCGCACCCAAACGGTTGACCTTCAAACCTTGCACAGATAATAGCAGAACGTTCACACAATAGACAGATGTTATGCTCATTAGAGCGTACGTGCAAATTAAGAGAATCATATGTCAGCCAGCATCCGCAATGTTATTCATGGGTTTTTATTTTATTTTCTATTTTAAGGACTATGGAGCATGTCGAGGCATCCCAACTACTTTGGCGAGGTTGTTATTTGGTGGGGAATTTTCGTCGTATCGCTCAATGTCATTCGCGGACCTGAATGGGTGGCAATAGCATCGCCAATCTTCACCACATTTATCATTCTCTTCCTTTCAGGCATACCGTTGCGTGAACGTTCCGCAGATGAGAAGTACAAAGAGTAAGATGCTAATTTATTCACTTTAAGATCAATTCGTAAACGGAACACTTTTAATCATTCACAGCTTGATGGAGTATCGAAAGTATAAAGCATCAACATCTCCGCTAATACCCATTCCACCTTCGGTGTATGTCGAGGTGCCAAGTGCGTTAAAATTCATTCTCTGCTGCGAATTTCCCCTCTACGATACGATGGACATACAGAAGGATCTCAGCCCCTACTCACTTTCGATGGCTCACTCACATTCTCATATATAGCAATCAGTCACCCACAGTGGGAGTGGGCAGCATGGCCAACTCACTGTGGGACACCAGGTTCAGGGATCCAGTAGTGGCTTACATCAAAATCAACACCAGCAGCATCACCATCATCATCATCACGGTCACCATGGTCATCACGGACATCATAGTCATGGCTACTCTCAAGATATAGAGGGTGGCGCTGCGGGCGCTGTCAGTTCTCGAAGCTCATACATCAAAACAACAAGTAATCCCTATCAGAACGGTGGAAACTACATGAACACATATAGTTATGAGCATCGAGAGGTAACGGACGATGAGGATGACGACGATGACGATGGAATTATCTATATGCCTGGTCCATCCACATCAAAACAAGCCACACATCATATATGCGACAAGAAACCACCAACAACAACTACAACACCAGTGGAGGTAATAAATGTTAGTAGTTCGCCAGTTATAGAGACGGAGTTACAATCTGAACCCATTCCTATTAAAAGCGAAAGCTTTATCGCAAAAGTTGAGACCGAACAGTATGTCAATCCAGATGGCGCTTCAATTACAATCACAACTATTTTGTGATTACTCTTTTTAGATAAGTTCTATGATTCTTCAATCAAAAAATGTTCGAATGACTCAATTCTTTTTCAAGCCATATCTGCCATTCTATTATATTTGATATAATTATAATAATATTGTTATTAAACTTTGAAATATCGTTATAAGAAAGTGTGAAAAACATATACCAAAAAAATACTCAGATGTTCTATGGGTAAAGAAAACAAATCAAAGAAATTTATTTACTAAGCATTTATTTATGTATATATTTGTATAGTCAAATTAAACTAAAAATACAAATATTGTAGATTTGTAACATGGAATCAAAATAGTTGATAGTCAAACCGTTATGATAAGCAATTATAAGATATTTGTTAACCAATTATTTTTAAGTTTGATAAATTTTTAAGTTAGCTTTGGCAGCACTGCACAAATATTGATGGGTTCAGTCGATTAAATGACACTTCGTAAAAGTTCTGCTTGTATAGCATTTTCCTTATTTCCAATTAATTATGGCCATGTGTATGAACGTTTTTATTCAAATATACAATTGATAACTGGCCGAAATCTTCCAGATAATCTTGTAATAGTGCAGCTGGGTAGTTGATTAAATGCGATCATGCAAGTAGGCCTTAATGTTAACGGTATATAATATAATGAACTGAATGCATTTAAAATTAGGACAAATGTTTAATGGATCTCTGGCCTAAGTAAATATTCATACATATCAAATGTGTATAAAGCTGTTACGCTACACCAATTTTAATTTTTTTGTAGGAAGAAAATTCATTGATGCCTCATGTGGGAGCAGGTTAAAATTGACTGATTTATTGTAAAGCTTATGGCTCGTATTTCATGAAACCAAAAAAAAAAATACTTTAAGCCAAAAAACATTACTAAGAAGAAATCCTTCGACAAAATTTAATTTATGGCCAAAGCTATTTAGGAATTATTATCAAAAGTAAAAAAAAAACTTTAACAAACTAAAAACATCGGAAAATCCGGATTTAATTTCGCTTATCTAATTAATGTGTGAAGAAAATCCGGACAGTTTATTGGCGTAATGACGACGTTTACACCGTGGACTATAACCCGGATTAAGCCTACATATGGTGTAAGTTTTTACGGTGTAAACAAATCAAACAAGAACTAAATTATATAGGTCAGTCCTCCAAATTATATGACCTTGACTAAAATAAACCTAACTTAAATTCAAATAAATTCAACTGTATGTACTCTTAAAAGAGCGAGCATTTTTCTATCTTGCCCCAGATGTCACCACGTACAAGCTTATTACATCGCTTTTTTTTGTTTGCCTTCTTCTTTTGGAAATTTGGTCCTTTAGTAATTGAGGCTGATAATTAAAAAAAAACTTACAATAATTCATTTTTCTCTGGTAATCCTCTTCGAAACTACATTACAACTAAATTGACAGCTGTAAGAAATGTGATACTGCAACAGTAACTTGGAAGATGTCTAAAATGAATTATAGATGTCATTACTACTGCACTTAGTCCTACACGGAGTGATCAGAAAAGTAGAAAACTTAAATATTTTCTTAAGGTGAATCCTGTCACATAAATATCTCATAGCTGTCAGTAGTCTTGTATGAACAATTCACCTGAATTGTAATCTGCATCACTTGAGAAAGGTTGTCAAAGTTATCAAGATATTAGGCTACAATGAAGAATTTTCATTCGTAAGGCATCATCACACATCTTCTTTACTCCCCATCAACGTGTATTGAATAAAAAAATCTCTCGAAGAACTTTTGTTTCTAAGTCCTAGAGGATATTATTCAGATACTAAAAGACACAGAAGATTGTCAGATCTTATAATGAAAAATGAGTGCATACCAATTTCGTTGTCAGTGCCTGACAGCAACTTTTCTGAAAATATTGTCATACAAAAATTGCCAATTCATTCTATTGTAAGACATTTATAACCCATTGATCATTGGTACTCAAACCTTACAATATTCTAAGCTCTAAAATAATTTTAAGATAGCTTTATTTATATACACAGAAAACCGGATTAATTCTTTACTCCTTAGTGGATGCAAATACTTATGTTGAAATTTCATCTTCTTCATGACTTCTGTCCACAACCAAACATTGGAACGTGGTATTTGTGTAATGACAATATTCAATTTGATCAATTAACTATCGATTATGCTTTTTCCTTTATCTGATAGGAGCATAAGCCTAGCTCGTCCTCTAGTGTCGTTTGTCAAGAAAAGATTAGCTTTTTCTTTCAATCGATTTACGGCCTTATTCATAGAATTCGCTAAAACATGTTGTTAACACCGACAAATTCTTATTCATAAAGCATTTCCCCCACACATTTTCGTTATATACGCGGTTTGTGTCAAATTAGGTACAAGACATGGCTGCGAAATCTTGAATTAGCTGGTTTACAAAGCAAGGTGAAGTTAAGGTCGGTGTAGACTGTAGATGTCAAATTTTTAGTCACAAAAGCTGTTTTATTTTTTGATAACAAATATTTGACTTAGAATTTCACCAGTTTTTCACAACCGAAATAATGACCGTGTTCCAGGTTTTGTTCTCATTGGTCAATCGACCATTTTAGTCACGTGATATTGGAGGGGAAATGACTGGCGAAATATGTGATGTGAGTGAAACAGCTGATTTTGCTGGGTTTATTAGGTTATTTCTTACTTTTTTTATAAATTTTGTACATTTCTTTATATTTTTGTTTGTTTGCCTAATGGAACACATCTACTTTGACAGATCTAGATAAAAACAGATTTTCTTACCAACACCGTATGTTGTGCTTTCTTGTCCTGTTCACTTCTAAGTATATCTTTATTAAAAAAAGCTAATGTATAAATTCCACGAGCGATTCTAGATAAAATGTTGAGATATACCTAACTACGAATTGAGTTATCAGTTGAAATGCTTTCACAGAAATTTTGTGTGCGATGTAATCACATTGGCTGAACAAAGTGGATCTCCAATTGATCGTCAATTTAAAACATAAAATTTTAGAATATTCTAAGACAGTTGATAGTTAATATGCAATTGGAACTCAAATATACTTAGGCGATTGGCTCTTACAAATAAGGGTAGGAATCGGCTAACGTGATTTGACATAAGTAACAGTACAATCAACGAGTATCTGTAAAGTTATTGTTACATGTTGTTAATCTTTTGGAGGAGCTGAAATCAACTCCTATTTTCGTTGGTTGAATGCGTGGATAATTTTGAATGTAATCGGGTAGAGTAGTCCAAAACTCCAAATAGAGCCAAATTTCTATGTTAAATGTTTCATTGTCAATCTAAAAAGAGCGAGTGGACGTAGAAACTGTTTTCTGTTCAGATTGTACCCTATTAATGCCAAAAATAAAACACATCTGGAGATTGGAAAAGGTGTTATGAACTTCCATGGCGATTACGTTTACTCTATAGATTAGACACTTCAATGCTAGCGCGACTGTGGCCAATATTTGAAACACACGTTAAACCTATATGACAAATCTGAGTGCTTCTTATCAGTTTACTTTTTTCAAACAAATTTTGTATATGTTTTTAACTTTTATAAAAAAAATATGTTTTAATTAATAATGTCGTTAAAGTTTTGTAGGTTTTTTGACTATTATATGCATTTATTATCTAATCGTACCTTTTTAATCTAATCAAATGAAGAACATATCGAAATCTCGAATGAATATATTTAATTACAAAAAGAATCACCACTTGGACCACGAAGTAGTTACTTTTCACTATTACTAAAGATGCGAATATAAAATGTAAAAAATAAAGATATATAAATACGTTTCACATTAACAATAACTGTTAAATTTTAATTAAATACTATTTAATCAAAGAACTTCTGTAAATATTATTATTATTTTAGCTAACCAAATGGAACGTGCCAATTGCATTCTTTAGTTTAAAAAAAAAAAAACAAATCAAAATGGATTTTGGTTCAAGTAGCGTAGAACGAAAAAAAGTCAAATGTGCCTGAATTTTGCACGGCTTTGCTAGAAATACCTGACTAAATATAAAACAATTGTTAAATCTGACACTTTGTATAGTAATATATAGTTTAAAATATATAAGACTATATCAAATATTAAATATCATTTTTATAATACCAAGTTGTTAATTTATAAGAAATTGCATTTCCGTATGCAATTACTGGTGATGTAAGGAAGTGCTTCAAAAGGGTAATGCATTTTTATAAATATAATTTCTATAATAATAAATGTTTAACGTTTGCTTTAAACCTGTGAAAAAATCATAAAAAAGATGCTTTTATATCTTTAAGAACATATCTAATGTTTGTTCCTTCAAAAAAAGAATCTCTGTCATAACAACTTTATATATTTTTATCCAACCTAATATTTCTCCAAGCATATTCTATAAATTCGAACATTTAAAAACAAAGCAATAGGTATTTAGCAAATACCAAAAAATGAGCCTCTATTACCTTCATCTGAGAAAAAATGAAAGCAAATAATCCCACCACAAAAAAAAAACATCTTACACTAACAATCAGTTATCGTTAGTTACAAAAAAATAACAGACAAAACGAGGACGTTACAGTTAACTGCATATATCCAAACGAAAAAAATCGTACAAGGGACAACAAATAACAAAAATTGTTAAAAATATATGTAATAATATTGAAACATTTTATATATAAAATTAAAAAAAATATTAATATTAGGAGTGAAATATTAATTTATTTAAAAATAATTATAGAATCTTGTAAACATATTCAATTTCCAAACTACATCCAGTTCTTCTTGGTTATGTTAAAATGTATACAGTAACAAAATACTCTTACCTAAAGCTTTAAACTTAAAAAAAACTCTGCTCAAATTAAATCTCAATTTGTTGAACCCCTATAGTGTACTTTTAAATCTCTTAAGTAGAATTCAACTAAGAAACGCCTTCATTGTATTCATTTGTAGACTTTAACTAGTACAATAATAATTTGTATAACTTCAGTTAGTTAGAATATATGTTTAATTCTAAGTTTATTTGTGGCTAAATAAATTAAATAGTGCTTTTAAAATGTGAGACCACTCGAAAATAATTGACTTGACGTTTTGAAAGAATAAAATTAAGAGCGCTAATTTGTTTATTTTGAATCAAACACTTTTCTTTAGAAAACAAACATAATACAAATGTATATAAATTAATTTTAATATTAATTGTAGAACTACATTGTAATTCTTTAATAAAAAAAATAAGTTGATATATATATATAATTCTTTCGTTTTATTTGTTAAGGAAACATATATAAGAATAAAGCTGTATGTGCAGAGATAGGATAATTAGTATCCTTAAAAAATAAAATATCGTAAAAGAGAGTAAGGAAATAAATAACTTCTAGGTAATTTGATATTGTCTATGAAGTTTGTTTTTTTTTCAATCGAAGATTTACACTTCTGATAATCATCGGGTCGGAGAAAATCAGACAAAATTTGTCAGCTGCTCTGACATATTCAGACAACAGGTCATATAGGATTTTCAGCAATCGAGATGGATAATGAGAAATCGTAATTAAGTTACTTTCGCTGAATATTAATCGACGAATACGAATAATCTCCGCTTTACGAACCATTCAATATTAGCGATGGCAGCGGAACTACCAGCCACCTGATCTACATTAAGTGAGGATAGTAATATCTAAACTAAAGCTTAACAAGGTTGGCGGAAGTGGCGACGAGCTACATAAAGGAGAGGTGAAGTTTTAGTAAACAAGATACCACAACTCATTAGCACAATTTCGTAAGATGAAAGAATGTCTGAAAAATATAAATTAAGGTTCGTTTCGATTATTTTGTAACTTTTTTAAATGATTCTTCGAAAAATTGTGCTAACACCATGACGAAAATCTTCCATAAACCTGTGAAATACCGACGATATGATATAATTAGTCGGACTCATCGAGATGTCACCACTACGTTTCATAATATATAAAAGGAATCGGATAAAATGGGTTTGACATGTAAATGCTGGCAACAAAAGAGGATACACAACATCGACGAATTAGACAGAATGCCACTTGATCACTTGATAGCTACAACATTGAGGTTGGCGTAACAGGCTTGTTTTACCAGATCCCAGCTTTCTCTCACAACCATTCATGTATGCGTGTTTTGTTTTGTTTTATGTTTTCTCCTCCACACTACTGAATTCTGCGATCATCGTATATCTGTCATTTTTAAGTAAATTATTAAATCTCCATGGCATGACATTTTAATGACACCACCACTTAAAAGTTGCATATGCACTCACAAAACTAACACCATGATACAAACTTTCCTAGAAATCCTCTCCATAAAAATCCCAGGTCAAATATGTACGACTATATTCGCTCCAATTTAAATATCAAAAGTACGGGAACCTATTCGGAATTTCTGAAGGTAGAATAAATTCTCTCAGCGAAAGTCACAAAATTGGCGGTGTTCCGTTTTTCTGATTTAGTAAGATATCTTAGATGAAGCTCGACCAATGAGAACCGAGGTTCATCTAACATTTCTTAATAAATCTGAAATGCGGAACACGGCCATTATTCGCTAGTCTATTAAAAGTTTTATTATTTTGACATAAAACACATGCCAAAACAAACGATTTGGCACTTTTAGGTGATTTGGCACTTCATTACCCAGAGAAATTTCTGCAGCAAATCATTTTAACCTTTTTAACTTTCTCTTACAAAGAGAAAGATATTGTTTTCGTGAAAATTTTCGACCTCGAGATTTTGATTGATTCTAACATTACGATGATAGCGGAGCCTAAAAAAGTGGTTTTTGGAATTCCGTCCGTCGGTCCGTCTGTCCGTAATGGTCTCCCCAGCCTAAACGGCTTGACCGATTTTCTTCAAACTTCATATCCAAGCTTGTTTTGGTCATAATTTTAGGCCATTTTTTTGTTTACTTTAAGCCATGTTAATAACGGTATCTGACATATAAAAATTACACATAACCTCCATTTTCTCGAAAACGGCTCTAACGATTTTGATTAAACTTTATATATGCTAAAACCATATTAGTTCCAACAAAACTGCATACCCAGTTTTTTTTCGAGAAAATCCATATAACGGATTTTGTCAATTAGGCCATATAAAGAAAATTGTTAATTTCTCGCAAACTATTATGTCAAATTGAATGAAATTTAATACATATACTACAATTACAGTTTGAAACAATTCCACATAATAAGTTTTAGCCCAACTATCACAAAACGGAATTTTCAGTTTTGGCCAATAACGGAAAATCATTGTTATTCACATTGACATCGATTCCTTCAAATTTCGGAGTAAACATTCGTATAAATACATTTCGACATTATTTATATCATTTTAGCATCAATAATCAAAATGCTTATGATATGATCTAACGCACAACTTGCTGTGAAAGAGAAGGTTGCGTACGACCCAGTCGTGCACCCACCACTCGTTTTTATGTGGGGAAGTTGTTTTCCTCTCCCATAGGTGTTCCCGAACTCAAATTATGTGAGTAGTAAAGAAAGCTGATATTTGAATTTTAACGCAAATTGTGAAATAAATGTTAAACCCTGATTTTGCAAACTTGTTTCTGTTATCATTGTACGATTCATATCACGGCTTTACATCCTCGAATACACTTGCAGGATTCATCCCTTTAGCATACACTGGTAAACAAAACACACTTTTCTCTTGCATCCATCTACAGCTTCGTATGCATGCAATCTTTCAGTAAGAGAAACACAGAATGATCACTGGGATAAAACCGAATACTTGAATTTCTCTTTCGGAGAAGGGGCCATATTCCCTTGTATTATTTATAAGTATAAGTACTAATGTTTGCAGCATTGTGATATGATTGGCCGTGGCAATGCAAAATGTCTATTTGATGGGCACCTAAAAATTTTAGCAAAACATTTGCCGGTATGGCCGCAGTTTGGTAAAAAGGTGAGAAGTCTTTCTTTTGGCATCGATCTTTCAATTCATCGAACATCTATAGTTATATGATTTTTTTTGTTTGCTTTTAGCCATGTTAATAAGGGTACCTGCCATATAAAAATTACACATAACCTCAATTTTCTCGAAAACGGCTCTAACGATTTTGATTAAACTTTATATATACTATAACCATATTAGTTCCAACAAAACTGCATACCCAGTTTTTTCGAGAAAATCCATATAACGGATTTTGTCATTTAGGCCATATAAGGAAAATTGATAATTTCTCGCAAACTATTATGTCAAATTGAATGAAATTTAATATATATACTACTATTACAGCTTGAAGCAATTTCACATAATTAGTTTTAGCCCAACTATCACTAAACGGAATTTTCAGTTTTGGCCAATAACAAAAAATCATTATTATTCCCATAGACACCGATTCCTTCAAATTTCGTAGTAAACGTTCGTATAATCACATTTCAACATTATTCATATCATTTTAAGCATTAATAATCAAAATGCTTACTATTTGATCTAACACCCAACTCGCTGTGAAAGAGAAAGTTGCGTACGACCCAGTCGTGCACCCACCACTCGTTTTATTGTGGATACTATTTCAGTTAGCACACATATCTTACTTAATTACTTAAGTGGCGCTACAGTCCGGAATGAGCCTGGGCCTCAACCAACATGCCTCTCCAATTAGCCCGGTCCTTAGCTAACTGCCTCCAGTTGCGCACTCCAAGTTGGTTGAGGTCGGCTTCCACTTGTGCGCGCCACTTAAGGCGAGGTCTTCCTCTACTGTGTCCGACGTCTGGCTGGGAATCAAAGACTCTGCGAGCCGGAGTATTGGTGTCCATTCGTTCTACATGTCCTAGCCATCTTAAACGTCCAATGCGGAGTTTTTTGACCAGGGGCATGTCGCTGTACAGCTCGTATAGTTCTTGGTTGAATCTTCGTCTCCATAGCCCGTCAACGCAAACGGGACCGAAGATTTTTCGAAGAATTTTTCTCTCGAATCTACCAATGATTTCTTCATCCGCTTTTGATACGGTCCATGCTTCAGCGCCGTACAGCAGGACTGGGATGATCAGGGTCTTATATAGGATCTCCTTAGTAGTTCGAGTGAGGGCTTTACTACTAAATTGCCTTCTTAGCCCGAAGAAACAGCGGTTGGCAAGAGTAATTCTTCGTTTTCGACCCTGATGGAGCAGCGAGAATTCTCTATCGTCATCCTACACAAACGGACGAGTTTGGGCGGTATACCAAAACTAGACATGGCTCTGTACAGTTCGTCTCTATAAATGCTGTCATATGCGGCTTTGAAATCGATGAATAGGTGGTGGGTATCGATTTGGACTTCTTGAGTTTTTTCCAGGATCTGCCGAAGTGTGAAAATTTGATCGATTGTGGACTTTCCTGGACTAAAACCACACTGATAAGGGCCAATCAGGTTGTTGGTAAACGGTTTCAGGCGTTCACATATTACGGCAGATAGGATCTTGTAGGCGATGTTGAGGAGACTTATGCCTCTGTAGTTAGCGCAGTTCAGAGGGTCTCCTTTTTTGTGGATCACACATATCACCCATAGAAATAATCAGTTCTTCGCAAATCGTGGACGAAATGTAATTGACATGACCACTTCCTTTATTTGGCATGCTCTTTCAAATGGATTGCCAGGATTGGTTTATACTCGGCTAACAATTCCAAATTCCCAGCAAAATTATATTTCTCAGTGAACCAATAATTTTATGTTCACCTCGAAAAGCTAATGAGTCTTTGAAATCTTATGTCTTATAGACGATCAGATGCATGCTTCCAGCCACTGAAGAAAAGCAAAGCCAGAATCGATTAACGGTTTCTCGATTTTTATTGTGGCGTGTAAACCTATTCTTTAAACATTTCCGAACAAAGTTGGAACTATCTCGCGACTGGTCTTGAAGAACTCAATTCTGCAGATATAAATATTTCATCTCAATTCTGAAATTCTGTGGAACCTTTTTTAGCCCAATATTTGATCATTTCGTTTGTTGTGCTGTCAGGCCAAAGCCAAAGCTCTTGATTCTGATAATCAGTTTTAGAAAGTTGTGCGGTGTCGCCTGATGAAACTTCAGAAGGGAAAAGAATTTACTCCCTTTCTTTTCTGAAGAGGATGATTTTGTATTTTGCAACAATATTTCTGGGTTTTTGAAAAACCGCCTGGAATGAGTTCGTTTGGATAGTGAAAAATTTCGTGGGAAATAGAAAGTCGGCAGACCATCAAGACATTGAACAACTAATGCAGCACTTTCAGCAACTTGGATGCTCTTATTTGTTCGACTGTGTCTTTAGCTTCGGTTTCGGTAAAGCAGGGTTTTAAGCGGTCAATTCCGATAATTGATTTTTTACGTTGATACAAATTTTAAACGATTTTTCGCCGCGTACGGTTGTTGAAGTGGTTTGCGTACTTAGTAGACCCTAACAAGAACGGGAGAGCCGTCCAGAACAAGAACGGGAGGGCCGCCCGGAATGCGTATCCGTAGCTGATGCTTGTAGCTGAGTAAAAAGTTAAAAACAAGACAACCCGTAAGCGCTTACATAATGTGTATCTTCGTGAATCTGTAGCTTGAAGTTTAATAAAAGGCAACTTCATGCAAGAAATGTATCTCCCTTTTGACAGCGATGTAAGATACAAGCTACAGATATGCATTCTGAGAAGGCTTTTAACTTCTTTGAATACAAATGGTTTATAATTTCAATGCCTTGCAGGTGCGGAAGGAAGAATAGTGTCAAAATGCCGACATAATTCTTTAACGAATTCCGATTGCGGAACAGTTTTGTTGTTGGCTGTAAGAAAATAAGAAGGTAGGCGAATGTTTTAACCGAAAACTAATTCAGCTGCGTTAGCTTCTAATTTTTCGCGATAAGTTGCTCGAAGTCGCATCAAAACGTGTGGCAATTTTCTGGACGACTGAATGCCATCGTGACATTTGAGTGCTGCATTGAGAGTGCGATGCCAGTGTTTAAGAAATCCGATTGCTTTAGGGTTGTGGGCTGTTTTACGGTGTTGTTCTATTCCAAGGCGTTTGCAAAGTTTATTGCATAAACCTGACTCTATTTGTGAACCTTCGTCGGTAACGATGATTGAAGGTATTCCGTAACGAGGGAACTAATTTGTGAACAGGGCGTTCGCCACTATTTCCGCCGTTATGTCGGAAATCGGGATCGCTTCTGGCCAGCGCGTGTTTTCATCGATTACAGTGAATAAATATCGAAAACTTTTTGAAGGTGAAAGGGGTCCTACCAGATCTATATGGATTTCATCGAATCGCTTGGAAACCGGAGAAAAATTTCCGATTGGGCTTCGAACATGTTTTTAAAAATTTTGACCTTTGGCACTTTGGCAGGCTATACAAGCCTAGGCCCAATCGTGACAATCTTAATTGATTCCTGGACAAATGAACTGTTTGGTAACTGCTTTTACGGAAGTTCGTACACCTTTGTGGGCTAGGCCATGAATAGTTTCGAAAACGGATTTCCGAAATTGTTTTGGCACATACAGGCGTGTAAGATCCAGTTCGTTGTACCAGGAATATTAACTGGTTTCAAACACAGAGCCTTTTCGGAGCTCCTGATCATTTGTTTGGGAAATCGCTAATCTGTGAAAGTCGATTTGTGTTGGCATTATAATTTTGTTTAATCGCGAAAGTGTGTCTGTCAAAAATTGACCAATTAAATTGAAATAGCGAATATGTCGAAGCTGTGAATGGCTTTTGCCGGAACGGAAATGTTAGAGGCTTGTGGTCCATGAAAATGGTAAAAGATTATACTGTAAAAAATTGCGGAAGTGCTGTAGTTGCACTCTGCATTGTTGAGCTTAACTGAGAGGTTCCCAAGCCACCATTGCTACAAGACTCCTCCGATCGCAAAATCTGACGCGAAGCGAATATTTGAGCTCTGGAATTGGAAAAGCCAATAGAGTCGATTCCTTCCAGGGGTTGTTGCTTCTGAAGACCATTTGGTAACGGTTTTGCCGTCTTTCTTGTTTTTACCTTTGAGGAGCTCAGTCAATGGAAGTTTTAAGTGTTGAAGTGGTTTGCGTACTTAGTCGACCCTAACAAAAACGGGAGAGCCATGCTTAAAGGGCCGCCCAGAATGTGTATCCGAAGCTGAGTAAAAAGTTAAAAACAAGGCAACCCGTAAGCGCTTACATAATGTGTATCTTCGTGAATCTGTAGCTTGAAGTTTAATAAAGGGCAACTTCATGCAAGATATGTATCTCCCTTTTGACAGCGATGTAAGATACAAGCTACAGATATGCATTCTGAGAAGGCTTTTAACTTCTTTGAATACAAATGGTTTATAATTTCAATGCCTTGCAGGTGCGGAATAAAGAATAGTGTCAAAATGCCGATATAATTCTTTAACGAATTCCGATTGCGGAACAGTTTTGTTGTTGGCTGTAAGAAAATAAGAAGGTAGGCGAATGTTTTAACCGCACACTAATTCAGCTGCGTTAGCTTCTAATTTTTCGCGATAAGTTGCTCGAAGTCGCATCAAAACGTGTGGCAATTTTCTGGACGACTGAATGCCATCGTGACATTTGAGTGCTGCATTGAGAGTGCGATGCCAGTGTTTAAGAAATCCTTTTGCTTTAGGATTGTGGGCTGTGGTACGGTGTTGTTCTATTCCAAGGCGTTTGCAAAGTTTATTGCATAAACCTGACTCTATTTGTGAACCTTCGTCGGTAACGACGATTGAAGGTATTCCGTAACGAGGGAACTAATTTGTGAACAGGGCGTTCGCCACTATTTCCGCCGTTATGTCGGAAATCGGGATCGCTTCTGGCCAGCGTGTGTTTTCATCGATTACAGTGAATAAATATCGAAAACTTTTTGAAGGTGAAAGGGGTCCTTCCAGATCTATATGGATTTCATCGAATCGCTTGGAAACCAGAGGAAAATTTCCGATTGGGCTAAGAACATGTTTTAAAAATTTTAACCTTTGGCACTTTGGCAAGCCTATGCCCAATCGTGACAATCTTAATTGATTCCTGGACAAATGAACTGTTTGGTAACTGCTTTTACGGAAGCTCGTACACCTTTGTGGGTTAGGCCATGAATAGTTTCGAAATCGGATTTCCGAAATTGTTTGGGCACATATGACGTGTCGCATAAATTCCAGTTCGTTGTACCAGGAATATTGACTGGTTTCAAACACAGAGCCTTTTTGGAGCTCCTGATCATTTGTTTGGGCAATCGCTAATCTGTGGAAGTCGATTTGTGTTGGCATTATAATTTTGTTTAATCGCGAAAGTGTGTCTGTCAAAAATTGTCCAAATAAATTGAAATAGCGAATATGTCGAAGCTGTGGATGGCTTTTGCCGGAACGGAAATGTTAGAGGCTTGTGGTCCATGAAAATGGTAAAAGATTAAACTGTAAAAAATTGCGGAAGTGCTGTAGTTGCACTCTGCATTGTGGAGCTTAACTGAGAGGTTCCCAAGCCACCATTGCAACAAGACTCCTCCGATCGCAAAATCTGACGCGAAGCGAATATTCGACCTCTGGAATTGGAAAAGCCAATAGAGTCGATTCCTTCCAGGGGTTGTTGCTTCTGAAGACCATTTGATAACGGTTTTGCCGTCTTTCTTGTTTTTACCTTTGAGGAGCTCAGTCAATGGAAGTTTTAAAAAGGCCGCCTTTTGAATGAAGCGTCTGTAGAAATTGAGCATTCCCAGAAACCGCCTTAGCTCAGAAACATTTTGGGGACGCTAGGCATTCGCTATAGCTTCTACTCTACTAGGATATGGATTAACCCATTAATTTGAAATAAGGTGTCCCATAAATGTGAGATTGCTGACCAAATTTTTCTTAACGCTCAAAATGAATCTAGAGGTGACGTAAATGTTCGGTATCGTTCTTGGATGCCGTCAAGATAGAGTCCATAAAGTGTTTACGGTTTGGCAATTTTGCATGTGGAATTCCATCCGGCAGAATGGTATCAAATAAATTGGATCCAGGTAGGGGGTTGTGCTTTGGGTTAACTACCCACTGAGATAAACAAAAATATTGTTACGAAGCAAACAGGAAAGTTAGTTTCTAATACAATTCTTGCATAAGCTTGAGGACACAGCTACATAATTGCCATCTTTTAAACATCATAGATATGTTATCTGCGGATGACGATGAAACAGAACACATTCTCTGCGATTGCATTTGCTTGGATCATGTTCCATATCTTCGGGGCAGACATTAAGTTGCTGAAAAACTTACCTCAAATGCTTTCTGATATTCTTTCTCTAGAAAGTATGTAATCATTAAGTAAAGCTGGTCAGTCCATTAGGGCAGTCCCGAATGAACCTGGGGCTGCTTCCGCAGTTGAGTACTTCGAGTTGGTTATGGTCGGTTTCTACTTGTGCGCGCTACCTAACGCGAGGTCTTCATCTACTGTATCTTGAATACAATAAAACAAGCAATGCGGATTTTTTTTGAGCAGATCTGTACAGCTCATAAAGTTGTTGGTTCTTCAACCCACATCTGGTCTGATCCTATGTTGTCATAAGCCTTAGCGTTCGCCAGCAATTATTAACAAATCACTTTTTTTTTTATTAATAACGTATTTTTATTTCGCGTGTATAAAAAAATATATAATGTGGTATATGCATATCAAAATTCATACCTAAGAGCATAAGTTGGCCAAAAATGAGTTTTCTTTATTAGATTTGGGATTGTTTTGAATTAAGATATCTTTTATGCAGTTATATTCGATATTGCTTAGAGGTTATAGTAAATACATTTGTACAATTGACAAAGGATTGCTTAAATAATTTTAGTCACCCAATGAAACCGCTCTGGACAAAACCACATTAATATCGAATGGAGGAAAGTTTTGTAAAAGTTTAACATTAGACCCAAAGTCGTTCTCTAGTATTTGTTCACGTAAAATTCTAAAAATAAAGAAAACAATAATGAGGACATTTTTATGAAAATACTGACGTTAGCGACTCACATTATCATTGCACAGCACACTTTAATGAGGAAATCAAAACGATTTTCGTCCGAAAACACCGAGTCCCAAATACGTACAACGTCTGGCAGAGGGAATTCTTGCGACAATAGGAGAGTCAACCACCTGGATGCAGATCATCATCATAATGCATGTTCTAGAGTAATGAGGACAACATATACCCACCTAAAGCTGTAATATTGTGGATGTAACTCCTGCTCTTTAAGACGTTCGTGGATGAGTGGATCTTTTAGCTTGAGCATTGTCGAAAGTTTCGCCATCATGTACTTGATTCCTCCCTCGGAGTCATCTAGTGTTTTAATAAAGAAATCACGGATTTCACCCATAAGTAATGTGAAGCAGAAGAAACAATCTGCCTCGGCATGCTCTAAGAGGGAAAGATAATCAAAATGAGTTCATTCAAATGCGATGTAAGACTGTGGATAATTACGGCGGTATTCGATGTTTGGATCAGACGCCATTACATAGTATATTGGACCCACAATTTCGTTCATTCCTTGAACATATCCTTGGCCAGGGTTGAGTTTTGCATAGAGAAACAGTATTCGTTGCACTACTTCCCAGTGAGCTTCTTGACCTTCCTCCATCGCTTCGTAGTTTTCATTGGAACGTTTTGTTATGAGATTTATCTAACAAGCGGATAAAGAGGGATGCACTCATTTTAGTTAATCAGAGCAATAAATTTATGTGTGCCTACACTAACTCGAGAAGGTGGAAAGGTATTAAATGTTTCAACTTCAGTGGTTTGAATATGGTCGTTTCATGTTACGTTATAAGGCTTATGTCCGATGCTACACCACAACATCGTCTAATAAACAAGTATTACCTCCCCATTTAAATAGCACAAACTAGATCTTTCCAGTTTGCTGCAATACAACAGCTCTACTCAACTAAAAAAAAAACTTCACTCACTTGCTATTCATCCACGAGAAGCATTAACCAATTGATAAAATTTCATTAGTCTCCCAATCTGTCTTGACTAAAACCGTCTTACCTTAGTCATGCCCAATCCTTTACGTTCGACATTTGCTGAATTCAATACCGAAGGTACAACCCGCTGGTGCAGTCTTCGTTCTCCTTTGCTATTGACAACAGTTGTACAGGGATAGTCTGTTGCTTGTTGAAAAAATGATATGTCCGGGCACAGACGACGTACGTCCTTGTCAATTTGCAGCAAAAATTCGTTGTCATTGAAAAATGTATTCCAAGCACTGTCAGGGCCTTCACTTAGCGGATGGTCATGGCATTCATTAAGTTCTTTTAGCCCTGGCGGAAGTACCAGTTCATCGATGAATTGTCTGTAGAGAAGTCTTTTCTGGGCAAGAGTTTCAGTCCAGGAGGACTTTTTCGGTCCCAGGTAACCGAGTAATATCTTCCAGCATAGTGCTCGATAGCCGTTTACATCGGGAATGCCTTAAAAATTAAATTAATACACCCCTTTAGCCGATGAAATTACTACAACGTTCTGACTTACCATGAAAACATAGGTTGCGTATATTTTTTACGTCCAATTCCTCTTGCGAGAGAGCATCTTCAAACTCTTTTACTCTGCAATTAGTTGTTCGAAATTATTTAGAATTCATTGAATTATTTTGATGTGGGGAAATTAGTTACCTGGCTTTAAAAATGGACATTTGTTGTTTCTTGGTCGGTTTTTGTTGTTTTTCGAAGTTTTTTTTTTGGAAACACAAATATTTATCTAGGTGACATATCAAAACAGCTGATTGTCAGTTTTTGTTGCACATTCGGAGTGAACTCCTAAAGACAGTTTGGGAGCAAATGAGTTAATACAGTGGCTTACAATCTTACATGTGCGTTGGTTTTGGTTTTCTGATTCTTCTTATTTTTAAATGAAATGTCCATTTCGAAGAATTAAGAATTTTCTTTAATATCGGTGAATTTACTAGAAACTTAATGTTTTATTCTTTAATAATTTATATGACTGACTTTGTATGAATTTACTAATAGACCGCGAGCACACAACGACTTATGGATATAAATGGGAAACGCGCACGAGTACGCTTCAACCGTAGTCATTATGGTTACTTTTCAAACAAAAGGGAATATGTTCAACCGGTTGAATTTTGTGTAATATAACAAATAACAAACTTCATATGTATGTGTATTGTGTACTATCATGGTTTGTTTTCGGTTTTGTTTCTGAGAGGCCTCCTCAGTCCTCAGGGCCAATGATAGTTATATCGACAACGACATACCTCTCCTCCTCCAGGTTTGGACTTATGCATTCTCGATTTGGTGTTCATTTCCTCTACATGTTACGTCCATCCCAGACACACAGTGCGTAGTTTGTATCAGAGATCAAGTAAGGAAGAGATAGGGAACTTTCGTACGTCTTCCCCTTTATCACCCAATTTCTTACGTGTCGTTTTGACACATAAATTAGCTGGGCTGCAAGTATACTAATTCGTCAACGAACCAACGATTTTTTTTCTCGAAAGGACCAGAAAAGGAATATCTTCTTATTTTTAGTTTTAGGATCCACATACCCATTTAATACAGCTACGGAAAAAATCGAGCAGAGAGTGCATTTTTCTATGAATAATGACGACAATCGTCAAGTCAGTGACAAACACACGAATGCGTACTGGGCAGTTTGCATATATACTGTCAAAGAGTATACAACTTCATAGAGTGCACATCTCATACAACGAAAATTTACTATGTGGGGTACTGAGTTGATACCCAGTGTACCAATTGCCATGCCTGCATCAAGCAACAGCATAACCGATGCATGCGAACGACGAAAATTCCCCTTCGCACTTACCGCCCGCGTCTGAAACGGCTACAACATTTTTAGCTGTGATGCGTACCCTATGTAGTTCTATACCTCTTTTATACTATATAGTGTGTGGAGAACTAGTGATTATTCTTGTGATTGCACTTGCATGCGGTGTAGTCTATGGACCTATTATGGCAGTACTACTCAAATAAAAGAAATAAACTCAAAATTTTTACATTTTGAAATTTTGTGTATTTCCTTACTTTGTCGCTGCTACTCGATTAAGATGATCAATTAAAGTAGCTTTACATTCGTCATTTTTATACCCTATCCCATAGGGGTATATTAGTTTTGACATTAAGTTTGTAACATAGAAAAATAATTTCAATAGCTATACCTCAAAGTATACGGATCGTTTCAGAATCGCTAGCTGAGTCGATCTAGCCATGTCTGTCTGTCCTTCCGTCCATCCGTCTGTGTGTCACCGATTTTTGGGCCTTAAATTTTGAGCTAGAGTGTTGAAATTTGGTATATAGACTTTCTGGCCGACGAAGCAGAACAAGTGTAAACATTTTTGAAACCCGCCCACTGCACGCCCCCTTTTTGTCTGTGTCTGAGAAACATATTTAGAGAATCTCATTAGGTATCAATATTTCGTCTATACAAAGATTTTTGCCACGCCTTATTTTTGGGGGCGTTTCCTATAAAAAAAAAAGTTTTTTGCTATATTTTTAAAATTTTTGGAAAAATTTTAAATGCAAGATCATTGTTTATGATAATAAAAACATTTCGTCTATATAATATTTTAACCCACGCCCACTTTTTGGGGTCGTTTTGCTACAAAAACCATTTGTATACTCTACCCCAAGGCATAGAAAACGTTGTTTTTTGTCGAACCACAAATGATTTTGATAAACTGTCTGAACAATATATTGTGACAACGTCAGTTTCAATATTTTATCGCCATAAAGCCCACATTTTGGGGATATTAATTTTAAGGATGGGATGGGATTAATACCCTATCCACACAGCGGATAGTTGCCTTCCCATTGGTTTTTTTTATCAGTAGCACGCGCTAAAGGGTTTATGACTACCCTTATAGTGTTTGAGCACAGCGTGGGCATTAGGGAAATTGGGGAGAAGAAAAGAGGAGGTACCAATGTGAGTTGGTTTTAAATTTCTATAAATTGTAATGGAGTAGAAAAACTGAGTTTGGTAAAGCATTCCACAATCGTGTTGTTCGGTTTAGAAATAAACTCTATATTTCATATCCTATTCGAAGATAGGCTTGAGGGTAAATTGATCAGAAAACAGCATTGTGTTTTAGAATCATTAAATTCCACTCTTTTACACTTACCTCATTTAAGTATGCTGTCGAGATGGGAATTTAATAAGCTTAACATATTTTCGTTTCACGTCCAAAGGTGAAGGGCGTGGATTTGAGAACGAATATGGAAAGATGAGAGTGCTATCATTAGCAAAGGAATGGATTGTATTAGAAGTTGCAGACAAGAGGTCATTAATAAAAATGTGAAAGAGTGTCGGAGATAGGACGGAGCGTTGGGAAATACCAGCATTTACTTGGTGAGTCGCATATTTAAAATCCTCCACAACCATTTGAATTGGACATTTCGAGAGATATTTTCTAATCCATACAAGAAGAGTTTCATCGATTCCAAAAGCACGAACTGTCGACAAATTGACTTGATACGAAAACCGTAGGGTTGGTCATTGAGGAGTTTTCGTGATTCAAGATATTTCAGAAGCTGACGGTTTAACAGCGTTCCCATGACCATAGAAAGAAGGGACGTAAGTGCAATTGGATTGTAGATGGAGAGATACGAAGATTCGCCTTTCTTATAAAAGGACGGGCTAGACAAAAATGCTATTTTCCATCTACTCGGAAAGAGTGCTGGTGATAGAAAAGCTTATGCAGTGGTTTTTCCAGCGTGGAAGAACACCTCTTCAGATACCATCTGGACCAGACGATTTGTGAATGTTATGGTGGTGGCAATCTCGACGCACGCGACGAACGCGACGCAGACGGTTTCGCATTGAAGTGTCAAAAATGGAGAGGATTTGAGTGGTGGTGGCAATCTCGACGCTCACGACGCGACGCGATGCGATGTCACTTGATTGACAGTTCACCATTAGCCGTCGAAGATTTTGTTTGTTTTTCAATTCTCACAGAAGAAAATTTAATTAGTTGTTAAATATTAATTCAGTACTTTTAATTTATTTTGTTTATTTATAACCTATGAGAGTAATCTCAAGATTCTCACAAACATACCATCTGACAGCTTTCAAACTGACATTCCAATGCGTCGATGCGCAAGAAAGTTGAAGTTGAATCAACTTTTCTGTGTAGCTAACGTCCATTGCGTCGCGTCGGCGTTCAGATTGCCCACTTATACATGTTCCCATAAGCTCGATGAGTTTTTGACATTTCAACGCGAAACCGTCTGCGTCGATACCGTCCGTTGCGTCGAGATTGCCTTGGGGGTTAAGATCTAATAATACTCTTGCGACTGTACGAGTACGGTAGTGCTTTAGTCCCGTAGAATGTTCTAAGTTTTCTTGTACAGGACTAGATTGGGTAAATCTGGGCACAACGTGGAACTGGCTGCAAAATGAGCAGCAAGCAGTTTGGCTTTGTCTATAACGGTGACAGCTGGAATGTCATTGAAAATTAGCGTTTGGATGTAAGATGAGGTCTTATTGTTAATGTTTTTAACAGGTTTAAGGTTGAACCTGCCTCCAGTTGCGCTTTTCAAATTGGTGGATGCCGATCTCTACTTATGGACGCCACATATGGTGAGGTCTTCCTCTACCGCGTCCGAGCTCTTGTAGAAAATCTAAAACTCTGCGAGCCGGAGTACTGGTGTAGCAATCATTGGATACTGGTCTCATCCAACTGGATTTGACTGCCCCGTGTCCTAGGTGGCAGGACACGGGGCCTGCTATAGTGGCATTTCGTTCCGAAGTCAATTAGCCTACGTCCTTTGTCAGATGTGGTCTCGAATAGGTTATGCTTTTCGACAATACTGCTAAAGACATCCTCTCTTCCAAATTTTGCTTTAAAACAGTAAAATATTACTGTGGTAGTCACTCATAAATTATACTTGATGAGAATTATTACAATGCGTTGGGAAATGTCTTTAAGGAATTAGATTTCTTATCTTAATCTGACGCATAACATGATATAACATACCACATCCAAATAGTCGCTGATTCTGCCCACTACATCATTGATAATAGTATATATGTGTCGCAGTTTTTCTTCCTTCTTTGCCCGATTCACCCCATCATATTTCCTGGAAGTCAGTTATGTGTTCTTTATAGCAGCTTAGGACTTTCGCTAGTTGTTCAAGTGCACCTCTTCTATTTTTTGTTCGCACATTCCAGGCTTTTGGATGGTTATTATAGAAATTTACTTTACATCTTTTGGTCACTCTGCAAAGACCTATCTAAAGAGTTAAGAGGTTTATTAATTGCTGGTAAGTCAAGTGGTCAACGATTTGTAACCACCCGCATGGTATTCCACTGTTCCAAGCCAAGTATTGGTCTTACTATATATATATATCTATGTATAGGCATACCTTCTAAAAAATATATCGTATCGGTATTTTCAACCTAAAACAATTAAAAGAGGAAGTGACAAGAAAATTGTGTGAATACTACTGTGGCAACACATGTGGTCTGTTCCCGTATACAAATAAATTATTTTGACTTTTACAAATTTTACTTAAATCTGTTCCTGTACACAATTTTCATATAAAATAAATTTTTGCAATAAAAATCAGTAAGAAGTCGAAAACCGAAAACCTAACAGTGGAGGTACTATACCCCCCTTATCCTCGCCGATAAAGAAAAAGAAGATCAAACCATCTTTGGCATCACTGTGCTGGCATCCTGTAAAGTCTAGACATATATATTTCCTACTCCAATTACTTCCTGAGTAATAACTCTTTTATGTCGGATGAAACCAAAAGTATTTCATACCAAATCAGAGAACAGTGCAATTTGTATCTCAACCATTATCGCTCAGGGTCATCCGGCTAATTTACCCACAAATCTAAACAAATAAATACACAATAACGTATGGTTAGTAATTTGTTTCCCTGCGGTTGCCAAAACACCGAATGGAACTACTGTATCGATGCAATTTCTCTTTTTCTGTTTTTACAAACTTTTATCTGATTTCACTTGAAGAACGTCAGTGGAAATCTATAATTAAAATTAAAATTCCTACGATTGGTTGTATGTACGCCGGGCCGTCTTGTTTGCGCTTTTATAAAAATTTACTTGAGATTTCCATTTCTCGTACACGCTGGCGTACTCAGGATTTTCGCTTTCGTACAAATAAATTGTATAACCAGCAGGGGTACGGCACGGTGCCGTCCTGAGAACACACTTTAGTAGATTTTCCTGCCATCACAAAACTAACTCAAAGTCTATGGGATTTTTCATTGAACCGCAGTGGCGTTGGGTTGTTGGCGCGTAATCGTCAGTGCGTGATTCACCTTGTGCTATAATTTCGATTTAACATTTTGTATTTATTCTAATTGTCCGCCTATTTGGCAGCCTCATCGGTCTTTATAAATGAAAAGACCGAATGATGTCGTCATTGTCGTATGATCATCCTCCTTTTTGGAACAAGTTGCAGCACAATCGTAAAAAGGATAATCTTTTGAAACCACCATTCTCTCATAAATGGGAGTTCCCAAGACGAAAACCGAAGAAACGTGTTCATTTCTTGGACGAGGTAAGTTATAGAACCATTGGGCTTCAAGTAAATATGGATGAGGCAGGATTTTATGTGAAGGCGTAATTTATGTGGAACATGTGCAGAGACGATGCGTTTTATGTTGACGCAATGTTTAGTGGTGGTGTAAATGACCTGAATATCTGTGTGCTTAAAATTGAACATGTTTTGACAACTTGCGTGCTCATTTAATAATATAATTACTAATGAATTGATCTGTAGTGTGTGTATGTTGGTTTTGGATGCATGTTCGCACGATATTGAGAGCACATATTTTCTGTTAAGGATATGACATATGAGATTGGTTTACATGTTTGTGAGTGTGGACTGGCTGGTAGCTATTTTTTGATCCCGCACATGTATTTTCAAATAGCGTTCATAAATATGTCACTAAAGTAGGAATTTGTAAGAAAAAACTAGCTAAATATTATTTAGATGATAATAAATTATTCAAAGTCGTAAAAATTTATTTTGCTCGTCTTCAATACTTTAACATTTATACACACAATTTGCTTTCGCCAGTGGTCAGCGATGTGTTCCAATTTTCTCATGGAAGTCTATAATTGTGGATATTAAAACATTGATTTGAAATGTTTGTTTAATGTACCGCGTTAGAGTTACACCGAAAGCATTAAGCCCCTTTTCAGTCAAACGTACTCCCATGCTTAGATGTCCGATGTGAACCAATATGTCTCCATTTGCTCGGTTCATGGCTTATTGCCTTCAATTACGAACTTCTTTTTATAAGCCTTACCTGGCGAGCCAATAGCCACAGAAATTATAGTTTGCAGTAATAGGTTGCGTATTAATTATCTTCTTATTTTCTAATCGTCGATGGTGATATGATTATGAAAGATTAAGTGCGATGGAATTTCATTTTTAGTCGCTCCTAGGTAATTGTAGAGCATCTCTTTGTCGTTTTCAAAATCTTAGTCTTCAATACACCTTTTACTGAAAGAGTTTTAATTTTCTGATGTTTGCTTTTAATTATTTTGTTTGTCGCCAGGACAGGAACACTATTTTCATAGCAAAATAAAGCAGTTTTTTTCGATGGCTAAGGCAAATGTTATTTGAATCAAACTAACTAGGATCTCTTAAATTTGTTTGTCGAATGCATTCCAAAGCTATCGTTTTCCAATTTTTTTTTTCATTTCAAGAGGATGTTTAAAAATTACATGAAATATTTTGAAATAATAAATACATAATGTGATGAAAAACTCATAAGTATATTGGTGAAAATACGTCTTCGGATGTTCGTTCCATTGTTTGCTTGTTTTTTTTAACTAAAAGAATGTCTGCTTGCAATACACTGCTCAGAGATGTTGCAAACCCATTGCTATGAGTTGCTATTATGCTAAATGCCGCATTATTTAATAACAATTCGATTCTGCTTTGTATTTTGATTGAAACATCGAACTAATCTAATCCTACTATGTTATAACAGTGTGAACTCTTGGTTATCAAAAGTAACAGATTGCATTTTTTTTTCAACAAGCTGATACAGCTTTAAACCCCTTGTTTATAGACACCTAAGTCCGCGGATTTTGGATCGTTCCCCCGATTTCATACGTAAATGTGTTTAGGGTTGACATGGAAACGTGCTGTTGCCACTTGCAAGTGACAATAATTACAATCTGATTTAGTGTTTATGTTTACACTGGTCTCGGTCGTGTTGAATCAGACGTTTGGTGAATCATTTTTAATGGTTGACTTTAGGTCTGCTCTCGTACTTTTGCAGTAAGAATTAGTAAATTCTCAAATTTCTTGGAGTGGGGGTAAATTATCTCAGAAAGAGACAAAATTACCAAAAAGTACGGGAACGCGTTAAAGTAAAAAACTGTAAAATTATATATTTTCTATGTCTTTGAAAGAACAAATGACACAAAACACAAGCGAGTTTTCACTTTTAGATACCAACTGACAGTTTACTGTTTTTTACCAACAGAAATTTCTGCAGTAAATTTTTTTTACAGATTTTTATGGAGGGGTAGTTTTTTGCTCTCTCGTGAGCTCCTTTTTTTACTTATCTTTGCGTACGGGAACGGCAATAAGTAAAAATCAGTAAGAATCAGTAAATATTATTTTGTACGGGAACAGACCTTTTGTTTTTTGCTGCTGACATTTGGATGTGACATTAGGGTTGTAGTATTGGATTATGTTTTTATGAAATCGAAGTATTGCCGTGTTCCGGGTTTCATTTTAGTAAGATATGTAAAGCTCTGTTCTCATTGGTCAATCGACGATTATAGTCACGTGACATTGAAGGGGCAATGACTGACAAAACAAGTTGAAAGTTTACGCATGGACACTTAAATATAAGTGAAACAGGTTACTTTGCATCGACCTGTCATCAAAATATTTTAGATTTCAGTATATTTACCCGATATTATAGGTTCATTTAAATTATTTTTTACTTTTTTGATAAAGAATAATTACTCTGAATAGATAACAGTTAATAAAAATCTGTAAATATGAAAAATGAAATTGCAAATTAAGGGTTGGCATAGCTCCACATCACCTCACCTTATTTTGCAGTTGCAATCTAAAATCCGGAATACGTCCTATATCTCCTGCTAATACTTGTATATTGGCTTTCCTGTTGGAGTACGTTCGACCCGATGGATGCATTTTGTAATATTTTCCCCAATCAAAATAAATTTAACTCAAAATGGTGACTACTTGAACCTTTAGTTTAGGTGGAGTAAGTCTAGAGTGCATCCATCAGCTTACCTATATCTGTATTTCCTCCTCTTTCTATCAAATCGAACAGACTGTGCAAAGAGACGTTAAGAGGTTATGAATCATTTTGATCGTGTAAATAAACATGAGAAATAATTCTCAAAGAGTTTGTTTTTTGTTAATGTTGCGGTTTGAACTCATATAAAGCGTTCAAACTACTTGGAGTGGACTGTCTTTTATTAATAAAAAAACACGCATCCGAATAGCCGCTGATCCTTCTCACTATAATAACAACTGCAAAAAAGTCACTTCCCAAGTATACGTAGCATTTTTACGAATTTTTACTTGTTGCAAGTTTGGCATCGAGGCCTTAAATACAAATTGAGACAAATTCTGCTGGACAGTTATATATAATCATCGTGTCTTATCTTGTTTCTTGTGAAATTAGAAAACAAATATTCGGGGTAATGACAATCGCAAGGGAGCGTCCTTGTACCAATCTTGTACCCCGGATTTACATGTGAATTTACCACAAAGAAGCGTCACAATAGTTGCCACGTTTGCTGACGATATACAAATTTTCGGTGCAACCGGCTTGTACCCAGGCTTAGCTTTTTCTCACAACCATTTATGTGTGTATGTGTAGATACTTCTTGCACGATGGCGAGACCTCCTGTTTTATGCCGAATCTGAGCGGCTAAGTTGAGATAACCTTTTCATGACAATTGACACTACTCGGATGATTTATCAGATCATCACGAGAGGAGGGCCAGTGAAAAACCATTTAGGTGTTGGTACAATAATATGAGTACGGTCATCATAGTGTCTACAGATGATTAGCTGAAACAACGTTTTTGTATATGTTTTGGGCTACAACTAAATTTAGTTTATAATTGAAGTTTATAATTTAGCTTAACATTTATGGTAGATACCCAATATTATATATTAGATATTTATATGTATACACTCAGGGAAAAAATGTAAACTAAAATGTAATACGATCTATTTGATTTTACGTTGAATAAACTTTGTGACAACTTTGATAAATAATATTTATTTTCACGTTGAAACATATTTGATTTGAATACGTAATGTAATTTTAAATAAAGTCATCCTAGATTCAAAGTGAAACGTATTCACTTTTACATTGAAACCATTTTTTTAAATATTTAAGCTACTCTCAACGTAGTTACTATCATGTTACACTTCAATAACATAATAGTATTTGTCAAATATTAAGTAAGAAATCACATCCACGTACATTCAAAGTGTTGCATAGTTAATTTAACGTTGTTTTAAATCGCCATCAACTTCAAAACGTACTTACATGCATTTTCTTCACACATTGTAGTTTCAAACTTGAATGAACGTTGATATAAAGTGTTGCATATTCATTTTAAAGTGACAAAAATCTAGAAACAAAGTAAAACATGTGCATTGATGCTACTCATTTCAATAACGATCAACGTAGATTCAACGGGAAATGTACTTATTACAGTTCCGCGAAGTGTCGCGACGCGACGTGAGGGTGAGCTCATTGTCTTTGTTATTCTTGTGTCAACTTCTCTTGTGTAAAGATGGATCAAATTAGTGTAGTGAACGAAAATGGAGAGCTAATAAATATTTTTGATTTGGCTCAAGAGATCCAGTGTCAGTTGTCTGAAGATGACGAGAAATTAAAAAAATTACTGACCGAATTTGATATGCAGTGCCTGTTTCCAGTGTTAAAATGTAAGTTTTATGTGATTATATATAATTCCTGGTATGTATTAGAAATAAAATTAAGTGCATTGATTCGTAGGCGAAACCTACAAATGAAGTGTAAGTTAAACATGTTTGTATGGAAATAATTTTGTTACGAACAACCATATTGTAAAATTTTAAAGTAAAAAATAGGTATTAACTCGATATTAATACCTCGGGATAAAATCACGTGTGCGAAAAAATTGGATCTGGTTTTAAGTGCTCGATTAAAAATTAATTATGTGTATGTATACAAAGTCGTTAATTAGTGCATATGTGTATATTTACACATAATAAGGATACCTACATTATTTTCTTAATTTTCTAAAAATTCCTATTATAATGAAGTACAATTTTTCATGCAGTCAACAACAATGCACAAACAAAAATTATTTCCATATTAGTTCTCAAAGGATTGCACTTAATTTTATTACTTTTTGTATGTAAAAGCTTTTTACTTATTAAAAAATAATTTAATTTCAGCCAAAGACATAACGTTTTCTAGATTGGTTTATCTAACAAATGAGGACATTACAAATGCCATAGGAAGTATCGGACAGAGAGCAGAATTTAGGACTAAGCTTTGTGCGGTGAATTGCAGATACTGTCGAATATAAAGGTACTTTGTATAAAAAGAATTGTTACTTGACTTATTATAAAAAAACCATTAATGGAAGTATTTAAAACACATGTCTTTGCATTTCAAAATATTAATTTGTTTGTTTTTTTTGTTATCCAATTGAAGTAAAATCATTTAGTAAGCATTTTCAAGCATTTAAAATTGGCAACAAAATTAACCATGTAGTGATAAAAGATATGTATATCCTTTTTTACGAGCTCACCTTTACCTTAAATAATGCGAAAACATATTTCAAAAATAATTTTATCTAGGCAAAAAAAATTGATTGTATCTTTAGGTTAATAATGAATACTTTAAGAGTTTTATGTTATTATGTCATTGAAAATAAAATTTATGAATTACAAATTATTGTTGTTTTAATTTTTAAACAAGAAAACAAAAATGTATGTACTCAAATTTTAAATTTTGCGAAAAATTTATTTTGAAAATACATATCAAGTAAAATGTTGAAATATACAGCTTTTAAATTTAAAAGCATTTGATTCTACAATGAACTATTGTTGTATCAAATAATAAACGTGATATTTTCAAAGTCGAAAGAGGTTATATCTACGAAGGATCATGGTAAGATTTAAGTTAAAAAATGTTAATTCAAAATGGTTTCATTTTAAATCAATGCCTGAACAAAATTAAATTAAAGCTTAAGCATAGTACTTTCAAAGTTGGATTTGTTTGAATACACAATGCACAGTCATTGCTTCAAAATGTATTCGTAGTGTTTTTAAAGTCAAATACATTTGATTCTACGATGCGTCATTGTTAAATTAAAGTTATAGCATAGTATTTTCAAAGTTGAATATATTTTAATCTACGATTCAACATGGTTGAATCGAATTTTACGAACTTTGTTTTAAAGATAAATGAATTTGATTTAAGCATGATCCCACATCAAATCAAGGTACATACGTGGTTAGATCAAATTAAAACGATATACTTTTTAGAGTACGGAAACCCTTAGAATTAATGTCATGCCACTTTGATTTTAAAATTTTCGTAGTCGAAGCTAAATCATTACGAAAAATATTTAAATCGAAGTGGTTTTCTTTGATTTTACGTTGTTTTTTCTCTGAGTGTATATTATATATTTAGTAAAAGTGGATTTGTTCAAAGGTAATATTATCTAAACTAAATAATCTCCTCATAAAATGTACTGTCCGAGTCGTGTCGGACCTTTAATTCATCCTGCTTTCACAGAACCCACCCCATAGTATTTCCTTGATGGCATATATGTCTGGTTGGTAATAGGTTTATGAATCCGTTAGTTTTTCAGCTGCACCCTTGCTTTTAAGTGCATTGTATGTATGCATATGCTTCTCAAACGGGAACCAATGACTTCGTTATCGTCTACATTTTTCCGTAGCTGGACAGATTAAGAGTCTTCGGTGTTTTGCTTGCCGAATTTTGCGTACAGGCTCCTTCCAGGAGTTCGTAAAATTCCTCCCTGTGGGATCTTCAGTGCCATTGGTGGGCGTGTGCACATATAAGATTGATGTTGCAGAACGTTATTTTGATGTTGGTCACGATTGGTACTATGTGCAGTTTTTAACTTTCTCTTACAAAGAGAAAGATATTGTTTTCGTGAAAATTTTCGACCTCGAGATTTTGATTGATTTTAACATTACGATGATAGCGGAGCCTAAAAAAGTGGTTTTTGGAATTCCGTCCGTCGGTCCGTCGGTCCGTCTGTCCGTAATGGTCTCCCCAGCCTAAACGGCTTGACCGATTTTCTTCAAACTTCGTATCCAAGTTTGTTTTGGTCATAATTCTAGGCCATTTTTTTTGTTTGCTTTTAGCCATGTTAATAACGGTACCTGCCATATAAAAATTACACATAACCTCAATTTTCTCGAAAACGGCTCTAACGATTTTGATTAAACTTTATATATACTATAAGCATATTAGTTCCAACAAAACTGCATACCCAGTTTTTTCGAGAAAATCCATATAACGGATTTTGTCATATAGGCCATATAAGGAAAATTGATAATTTCTCGCAAACTACTATGTCAAATTGAATGAAATTAAATATATATACTACTATTACAGCTTGAAACAATTCCACATAATTAGTTTTGGCCCAAATATCACTAAACGCAATTTTCAGTTTTGGTCGATAACGGAAAATCATTATTATTCACATTGACATCGATTCCTTCAAATTTCGGAAAAATACATTTCGACATTATTTATATCATTTAAGCATCAATAATCAAAATGCTTATGATTTGATCTAACGCCCAACTTGCTGTGAAAGAGAAAGTTGCGTACGACCCAGTCGTGCACCCACCACTCGTTTTTACTAGCTGTAATCATGAGTATCCACTACGTTATTTAGTGCTGTGTTCGCCTTTCGGATCATTGGCCGGATCAAGATGAATCCCTAGATGAACAAAAAATTACAAAAAAAAAAAAAAATTGGCACAACAGGCTCATTAGTACTCGAGCCTAGCTTCTGGCACGATGGTAGGACCTCCGTTTTATGATGAATCAGAACGGGTGAGTTGACATAAGCTTTTCTTAACAATTGATACTACTCGTATGATATGTCAGATCATCGCGATAGGAGGGCTAGTGAAAAATCAATGAAAGAATCGAAACCAGACCTTCTGCGTGAAGGCTAATCACACTAACCATCGCACCACTTAGCTCATCCTAGATGTCATGTTGTCCGAATATGTCGGCCTTGGGAATTCTTCTGCTGGACTCTTGGAAATGGAGGTCGTGCTGTAGTATAATTTTGTTTGTATTTCCAAAACATTTGTTCGATTAAACGCGTGCCTTGAATATGCATAAATAAATGTCCGTAAGACATGAATGTGCAATACATATATATACATATCTATCTCTCACTTTCACCTACTAATTAATAATGTTTCCCATGAAGCTCGATAAACATCATTCTGCACTCAAATCTTTCGCTTTTATTTTCTTGCTCCGCTAAGAAAACTTGGCACAACTTCATAAATTTTACGATGAAAGAACGATATCATATTGGGATGTTTTATACGCCCCTATACCCTCCCCTTTATCTTTGATCTAGACCACTAAAATTGAAATAAAAAAATATCTTTATAGACTTCAGTGTATAAAGTAGTAAAAAAAGAAAAAAAAACACAGGCAAAAAAAGCATTTTAATAAAAACATTTTAGATTTAATTGCAACATAACGTTTGATGGTTTACCTCATACCAATATTTGTCTCGTCACTCAAACTCATCAATTACATTCCTACACCATCATATGGGATTATTCTTTCTTCGCAAAATAAATTGGCATACAATGTTTAAAACTAAGAACTAAATAAACAAAACAACACCAATCCAAAAAAATTTAACAGCTACAGTAGGGGGTCACCTAATAATGACCACAAAAATGTGGAACAGTCTTCAAAATGAATGAAACGAAGTGTCCCAAAAATGCATCCAATAACAAATTGAACGACGAAACAATTAGCAATTGATCGATGAAACAAAAATAAATCAAGAGACATACAACGAATGAATGTCTGCGACAGATATTAACATACACCACTGTAAATTGGCGAAAAAACAACCAAAAACCAATCTATTCGACACTGAAAAGGATAGGAAAAGCAGCCGACATCGACGACGACTACGACGAATGAAAATTAGGGAGATTGTGTGAAATGAGAGGAAGCAGTGAAAATGCAAAAAAAAAACGGTATCGTATCGAAACCAATGCTTGTTGTAGATTTAAAATTAGTATTTCAGCAGCATTCAGTTCGAACAAATCGTTACAAACCGTAAAGTGAACCGCCCCAGCTATAAGCACAATTATAGTGTGATAACTTTACGACTTTCGTAGACAGAGTTTTCGCATCCAGAGGGACTATCCTAGTGTCAGTGTTAAGTGCTTTTGAGTGATCAGATACAAGTGTAGTGTGCGAAATAAAAAAAAAACGGGCATACAATGAGCCCCAAGTTGCACGAGTTTGTGGTTATACTTCGTCGCGATGGACCCGATACTCCATGGGGTATCCGTTTAGTTGGCGGGAGCGATCTGGATACTCCACTCATCATAACTAAAGTAAATTTTGACATTGTAATCCGATATTAGACTTTGCGAGCAGACAGACATGATTTCGCAATACGCTAGGCTATGAAGAATAAAATAAATTCAGTGACAGTGTTCGACGATTTTAATTGTGTTTCGTGTAGTTGCATACGAATTCGATGCCAAATTTCTTCGATCCCATTGTTTTAAAAGTTCTTCGTTTTGTTATTTTTTTGGCACCCGATTTAAGTGTTTTGCGCGCCGCTTCTAGAACTCTGCATAAATGCCTGCACTGCATTGCTTGGTTCATGCAGCGATCCATTTCTATTTCCGGCAAAACATGCGTGTTCTGCAAACATCTCACATTAGAGTGCGTTTTGTTTACAACAAAATCTGTGTTTGTAGTAGTTCTATATTCGAAATGCAATTATTTGAATTATTTTTTCAGGTATGCCCTGATCCATGGCCTAGTTGGCGAAATAATGAAGGTCTTCGTTTCGTTGGGCTTGTGACAGATTCATTTCAGAGATGTACGCAAGCATATGTCTTTTTTTTCGAAGTCAATTAGTAAGATATATGTCAATATAAACGATTTGGAGATACGCCATCTGTTGAGCTGTCTATTTTTTGACAAGAACATTTGTTAGACGTTGTCACACATGTCATATTGACATATTTTGTTATTTGAAACTGGAATTGTAGACATGAACTTGTGAAAATTTGAATTTTCTCTTTAAAGATGTTAAAAGGATCTTAATCTATTTCAAAACACTTATTAGATCAGAAATCTTGATTATTCTAAAGAAAGCAAATTTGAAATAACAAGTGTTAGACATCATAAACGATTTAAAATGTATCTCAATTTTTCATTCCCAATAATCACGGCCATTTTGCTTGCTGTTTTTTTCTCTTACTTAATGAACGTCCTTGACATTTGTGTTAAGACAACAATTCATTAATCAATTAAGGGTGATTTATTTTTAGCTAAAGTTCATTTTCACCTGCCATAAGACGATGCATGCAATGAATCATTTGTTGAAATAAAACATGTATCGGTCGTTTTTTGTTTGTCTGTTTATAAGAGAAACTTTTTAATTTTATTTTTAGAAGATCAAAGATTTATTTTTAAGGGAAGTACTAAACAAGATGTGGTCTATTGCGCGCAGTTGAATTTGATTTTTATTTATGCTATTTTATACTATTAAGTTTATTTAATAGGATATGATCTAATATCCATTTTTAAGAATTTTAGTTTATGAATTCAAATCAATCATCAGAGATATGACATTTGGTTTATAATTATAAAAGGAACACGTGTTCGAAAATTGTTTAATATTTTAGTGTACGTGGTCAAATGATTGGTGCGTGGGTTTAAGTGAGAAGTCCACATAGCAATAGTTTAGGCCTGATGTTGATTTGTAAAATTAAATACCGCATAAAACAGAAATATAAATATAGATTTGTAGTTCATTAGCTTTACAAAGTATTTTGATTTTGGTATTTTAGGGTGGTTTTAATTTCATTTGTCTTAAATGAATTTTGTTTAATGAATGGATAGGTATTCAATTAACGGGTGTTTTTTTAGAGGTTGGTTTTTCGAATAGAGATAAAACTGACATTTTGTGGTCAAATTGGGCAAGTCTTATGTCATTTATGTTCAGTTTGGTTTGCCATTTCATCATGTACAGGTTGACAAATGAAAAACGCTTGCAAATTTATTTCAAAAGTAATGGTTCAGTTCGTGAAGTTTACCGCAAGCTCCGTCATTTTATGGTCGACATAATCGTCCATCAGAGCAATTAATTCGGTTAGCCATGGATCGTTTTCACACTACGTTTACACTAATACGCATCCTCAGAGACGTCGAACAGTGCGCACCGAAGAAAAAATTGTCGCTGTAGTGCAAAGTGTTGAAGAGGACCCGAATGAATCGATTCGCCACCGTGCACAGCAATTGGAGCTTTGTCCATCAACTTTATGGAAGATTTTGCGCAAAGATATTGGCTTAGGACCTTACAAGATCCAGCTTGTGCAAGAATTAAAGCCGCGAGACCATGCAATGCGTCGTTATTTTGGTGTATGGGCCGAAAATGGGATTGATCTCGATGCTGTTTTTTATCGCAAAATTTTGTTCAGTGATGAGGCTCATTTTTGGTTGAATGGCTACGTCAACAAGCAAAATTGCCGCATTTGGAGTGAAGAGAATCCACGTGAGACCCTTGAGATGCCTTTACATTCACAAAAACTGACTGTTTGGTGTGGTTGTGCTCTATGGGCTGGTGGAGTCATTGGGACTCCAATTTCTGCCGAAATTATGCTGGAGAGTCAGTTACCGTTACCATGGAGACCGGTATACAGCCATGATAACCGACTATTTTGTTTCCGAACTGGATGGAATGAATATGGATGAGATGTGGTTCCAACAAGACGGCGCTACATGCCACACAGCTCACATCACAATCGATTTATTGAAGGAAACATTCGATGAGCGCATAATTTCGCGGAATGGACCTGTCAATTGGCCACCAAGATCGTGTGATTTGACACCATTGGATAAATTTCTTTTGGAATATGTGAAGTCGCTCGTCTACGCCAACAAACCAGAAACGTTAGGGGGCTTGGAAGCCAACTTTCTTGGCGTTATTGCCGACATACGGCCCAAAATTCTCGAAAAAGTGGTTGGAAATTGGACCACTAGACTTGGCTTTATTCGAACCAGTCGCGGTGGCCACATGCCCGAAATTATATTTGAACATTAATGGCATAAAATTATCCTTCCAATAAAGCCAAATTGATGGACAACAAAACGATTTTTTTGTATTTCATTTCAATTCGAAGTTCTATACCTCTAAAAAAACACCCTTAATTAGACTTAAGTTATTCATTTCGAGAATCATAAAACTAATCCACCCTAAAATTGGTTCCAATACGATAATCTTTGGATATAATAGATAGTGTAAAAGTAATCCCAATAGAATCTATAAAATTGGGACAAATTATTTTAACTTAATTAAACATCCAATTATGAACACAGCTTCACTTTCATATGTCAATGACATATTAAATGTTTAGACTTTTAGTTACAGGATATAACATGAATTAAATTGATTCTTAGACAGCTACATTAGGTTCCAGTTTGTTATCAGTTGAAACGTACATTTGATGTGAATTTACTGTTATTGGTTTTGTAAAAAAATAAATTATGGTTTGCCCGAAAAAGGTGGTTCCGCAATCCTTTTATTTTACATAGAATTTGATATACGATGGATGAATATTCAGAGGCTTTATAAATGGTACCAAATAACGGGTTTTGTTAATCGATTTTTTTTTTAAAACGGCTTTAACGATCTTGATTAAACTTAAAGTGTAGATTCACACAAATGTTTTTTTTTCTTGTCTTAGTATTGCGGTGGTTAGATTGATGAATGATCACTGCATCAAGTATGTTTGCAGAAATGTACGTACGTATTTCGACACATGTACAGTTGGAAACAGGGTTTAGCTAAAAAGCAATCCTTCCTATTATCAACGAAAAGTTGTTCTTGGAATAGCGTTTAATTCCGGTAGTAAGCTATTTTCCTATTAGTAATCGCTTTTTGATATGGAGTAGCAGTAGACTTACAATAGCTAGAGTTACGGTTGTTGAGGAGTGGTGTAGCTCATCGCTAGTCAAAAATCATTTCCTTGTTATTCTATCACACAAAGTCACAATACATTGAAATAAACGATTTTTTATAGGTAGCAAGTACCGATGGGAAACAAATATATAATAAAAACTATCATTTTGTAAATGAGTTCAGTGTAGAGTTTCCACTTCAAATCCAGGTTTTCAGATTATTCCCTGGACATCTTATATATAGGAAAATTGTATTAAAGTACCTAGTTGTTCCCAGGCTAGCTTGTCCACATATCATCCATGGAAAAGAACTTTCTTAATAATGTTTAAAATCATTATTAGAGTAAAGTTCGCAATAGATATCAAAATACGTAACATTTGTTATGATATTAGATAGATGATTCATTTCTTAAAAATTCAATACAAAATTTCAAGCTCCGAAATAAGTGTTTATAAGTTCTTAAAGCATAGAATTTAAGAAAAAAAATAGAAGATATTCTGTATTTTTATGCACAGAGAAAAAAAAAATAGTGTTGAATGTCTCATCAAAGAGCTACTACAAAACTAAAAAAAAAGTTTTGGGTGGGTAACATTTTGCCGTAGTATCTAAGAAGCAGAATACTTTTGATAAGTTACAAAAAATGCTATGTTATAACGTTATTTCAAAAATAAATTAATACATGGATTATATAAATAATTCATTAAAATTAAAAATTTTAAACCAGTATGTCTGAGAGAAATAAATTCCAAATTATCAAAGTTATGATTGAAAACCCTGGAAGGCATTCCAGGCGTTGTTATGAGGAAACTTATTATATAAACGGTATGATGATACAGAATAAAAATTTCTATATGCGGTAGTATTGGAACCATATTTGAAAAGTTTCCACGTAGATTGTAGTTTGAAATTAACCGATAATTACGATGCTCAGACTTCATAAAAAAGTTTTTTTAACACCTTAACAGAACAAATGACGAACAGGAAGAATTTTCTGTTCACAGAACAATTTAAAACTAGGATGTCTACTAGGATAGCGACAAATTTTCCGTAACTTATATTTCTGAAGAATCAAAAGTGGTTGAATTTTGATTACATAAACACCTACCCAACATGATTTTCCATACTGCAGCTTAAAGATATCATAATCAATTGTTTTTGGGAGAATTGTAGAGCAAATTTCTTGCAGATAAAAAATGCCTTAGTCTGCAGCGAAAATACTTCCTTAGAGATTCTGCATGATTAGAAAAGCTTATTCTAGCATCTAAGATAAGTCCCAGGTATTTCAATTCGTCAACTTTTTTTCAATTTGGAAGCAACTTTCACAACAGTTTACATCATCACAAAAGGAAGAGCTAGACCTACAGTAGCAATTTAAAAGTTTATGTTTTAAGTATTCAGATGCGTGATTTAAAACATTCGCATCCAACTGTTTATGGATGATAAACTGAAGAACATGAGTTTATTTTTGGAGCTTAATACCAGATTATCTTCAGCAAACCAGTGCCTTAGCAAATTACGATCCCAGTTTATATCAGAGACTAGGATTATTTAAGCCATAAGAAAAACCTATCTGCAAAAGCAGTTGGTTAGCCTTTAAAGTTATAATCCCAACGATTTCACGGTAAATTTACGGCATGGACTGATACTGTTCCTATATCTTTCTATTTTCTTTTTAATATATGTATAACAATATTTATTATTGTAGAAAGGCAGCATCGCTATATAATAATTTGTCACTAAGCCGGCTCCCATTTCATTGTTATTCGTATTTGACAATATTGACATCTCGAACAGTGAAAAAGTGCGTTTGTTTTATAATGTGTTACACTGAAAAAGCGTTTTTTTTCAAAAGTCATGGATACTGAAACATTTTAATTCATCTTACAAAACTTAAATTGTATTGTTGAAGAAAGGAATGATTTCTATATTGGTTATGTTTTGTATCATGGTGGTACATATTTATTAGATAGTAAAAATATTTATTTTATTTTTTATTGTTTTTAAAAAAAATGTTCAATTTCGAAATTTCTCATTAGACAAAATGAAAAATTGTAAATCTACATTAACAGAAATATAAATGAAGCAGATCATCTAATACAAACTGGTTTTACGACTAAGATTGTTATACCCAATTATTAAATTTGGGTCTTCACAACAGAAACATGAAAAATTATCAAATCAGCAACGTCTTGTATTTTTATCCAGAGAAAATTGTGTGGTGGTTGCACGACTGGGTCGTATTTACTTCCTCCTTGCGCGCTAGACTCTTAATATGTGGTAGAAATTGTTATTTTTCATTATTAGCCAACATTTAAAATTCAGTTAAGGGCCTCTTAGGACAAAATTGATTATAATCATTGTTACAAATGTTTTTTTATTATTTGTATTTTTAATTTTATTTTGGCTTAAATTCAAAAATCTGTTATTCGAGTTTTAAGAAATATGTAATGTCAATTACACAAACCCCTAAAAACCATTGACCCAAGAACATATTTTAACAATGCTATGTTATGTCAATGTTAATGTCAATGTTATGCATATGACATAACGGGTTATGCCTCGTATATAACGCACGTAAAAAATGTCCTGTTTCTCGAACTTTTCACTTTTATTCGACTTTAAAAAAAAAAATTCTTATAATTAAATGTTTAGTTTATCCATAGTGAGGTAGATCCAGACAAAGGCTATTAGAAATAAAAAAAATCGTATGGCGTATACTTAACTTATTTCTAATACGGAAATTAAGAAATTAATTTACATAATACAAAATATATAATTTGCATGGTAAGGTTGGCTTAATAATGCTGTGATCAGTACAATAAACTAAAGGTCGAAGAACTACTAAGCGAATTTACAAGTCCATTTATTAAAAAATAATTAACAAACCTTATACAAGGATATTTAGCATGAAAGTTGTATACATGTACATTTTTTTAATGAAACCGAAAAATCAACTTTAGAGAAAATGCACCTTTTTAATGAATGCACATAGTTTTGTATTCATTTTTTATTCTCTTAAAATATTAACTAGACAAAATGCTTAAATCTAAGTTATCAATAACATGTTTAATTAATCTAACTTATCGGCCCATTGCGTGCGCTGTAAGCTTATATCTAACATATTTTTCTTTTGCTTTTGATTTTAAATTTATCATTTGCTTATTTTTTTTAACGTATTTTTATTTTCAACTAGCTAACCCGGCAAACGTTGTTTTGCCATGTATATTTTTTTCTAGTAAACATTTGTTTAGTTCAATAAAAATAACTATTTGCTATAAGTGTATATATATATATACAAATTAGGGGTGGACCACCCTTAACATTTAGGGGGATGAAAAATAGATGTTGTCCGATTCTCAGGCCTAACGGATATGTACACAAAATTTCACGAAAATCGGTCGAGCCATTTCGGAGGAGTATAATGACTAACACCGCGACATGAGAATTTTATATATAAGAAGAAAAGATAAAAAACTTTGAGTCTTGACATTTTTTGTGGTTTTATATAAAAACTTAATCTAGATTAAAACTAACTTAAACTACTTAACACTACTTAAACCTAACTTAATTATAATCGGGGTGGCAAGCGCTCATTGCATATGCCCCGAGGGGTCGCCATCCAGATTGAGTCTTTTGGTCCCCAGGGAACATGTATGCAGCGATATTGTAAGCCAATATGATGTACAAGCCCCGCCTCAGACCTTGTACCTAAATTTAATTCTTACAACTAAGGAGTGGACTAAAAGTCCGCAAAGTCCTGAGGAAGTGCAGAAATACTTTCCTTGTTTAACCACCAAAATTTTCAGCCTCGGTCCTATCGCGATCCGATACCGCCGTGCTAAAGCGGAGGAGCTCCGGAGCATTGTCGACGTACCCGTCGTGGATTATCCGCTTGTAGCGGTGGTATAATACCGGGATTCCCTTCCTGTCTTTTACTAACCCTAACGAATCTACATAAATAAATGCCGCTGGTGGAATAAAGCCACACATGAGCGTACTTTCCATGTATATTTCATTGGGGTAATAAGCCCCGAAGATCAGGCTGTTGTCGCTGCCCATCGCCCTTGCAGCGTGCCTTCGAATCACCTTAATTAGGAAATTTTCAATTCTTTTCAACTGAGCCTCATTGTACTGAACCTCGTTGCGATAATTAAGTTGGCACAATTCTAAGCAGGATCGGAGACAACGCCTCTCAAACAGCCGTATCATTTCCATGTAGTCTGGTGATACATTGAACCACACGGGACAACCGTAAGCGATGGTCGGCAATATGAGGGCCATGAAGCAAATGACCTTAACACTTGAATCAAGTTGTCTGCTTTGAAACAATCTTCTTGTCAGATCATAAGCCCCCCTAGCCCTGGCCAGACAAGCATCCACATTTTTATTAAAATGCAGAAACTTGGCAAGCCAGATGCCAAGGTATTTGACTTCACTTCTCACCGCCAAAGGCCGTCCATGCTGTCCAATGATACACAATTTTTTCCAGTTTTTTCTGGTATCGCCAGAAGCCCTACGCAATGGGGACCTAAACAGAATTGTTTCGATTTTTTTGGAAATTGATTTTCAATTTTAATTCTGTATCCCTTAATGTGACCGAAGTCACGTTGCAAGAGTATGTTGATGATCTCGATTTTCGGACCTGCATACGCTATAAACGAATATATAGTTAAACTTTGAAATACTTTATTGAAAAAGTAAGCTCTGATCATACATAAACGATTTCCGAAAAATTCGCGTTTCCTTATAACGATTATATTGTAGGTAGACCTAGATTATTTCATTCCTCTGCACATTATTCAAAGAAATCCAGATTATTTGAACTTTCGAGTTAAGAGTTAAGTTGATTCGCTAAACCAAAGTAGCGTCGTTTTTCTTTATCTTATCTCTACTTCGGACAACGGGTTATTTAAGAGTCCCCCTTGAGACTGTTGTTTTCCTAGTTTATTATTTAATAAACTGGAACTATTCTTCCATTCCCAGATTGGAGATTGTGCCGTCCTTAATATTAACAAAATTGTTAGTAACGAGACAGATGAACCAACCAACTTCTCCTAAATGAGTTACTTACACAGCAATTTTGATAATTAAAAAAAGTTCGGAAAATTCTAGTGGAATCGGTGTACATGCTAATTCAGATGCAGGCATGCTTTAAAGCATAAAGTTAGAACTAAGGGTTGTATGCATAAACTCGTGAGTAGTTTGAGTACTGTTTTTAAGACTAAAATCCTTGCCTAAATCTCGTTTTCGGTATCGAATTCTTCGATGAGAAGAATTCTTAAGCCTTGTTGAAATGATAACTGAAATATCTGGTATTAACGGCTTGTAATACATTCGCAAGAGGTGGGTGAGTGAACAAAAGATAGGTGCTATTACTTTCGGGATTTGAATCAAGGTCCAGAATCATGGACCATGGACTATGCCACTGCAGGTCACATTTTTTACGATCGCTCTTTACTCCTGTTAAGTAATTGTTTAATTAACTTTCGTCTTTGCTTGCAGATTTACTTTGTAAGCACCGTTCTAGGTTAAAAAAAAGCAATCGAGATTACTCTTAAAACCCTGTTTTTTAATGGAATGGTCTTCGACATTAAATCTAGAAGTATGTGATAAATCGGAAAATGAAAGAAAAAATATTTACGGTCTCTTGCATGTAGTCTTGACTGCGGTCAAGTATTTGGCCATTATTATGTCGTGTTGGATAACCATATTATCACACTGGCTAGAATATTGAAATAATCTGAGTCAATGTAAGCAGCTCAGAATGTTCCAAGTGTTCAGTACATTACAATCTTTGATCGTATTTCTGCGTGTCAAAAACAAAATAATCAAATGGGAGGTTGAACAAAATGGAACCGACTTACATAGGTTAAAAATTCTTACATGCGATTAAAATGGTTATTCTATTCTAAAATCACGAAAATCATTTGGATATTTTTTCATCTTTCATACACGTTGCGTCAATGAATTTGGATAGATATATTAAATATTCCTCTGTATTAATAATTTTATTTTCCACGATGCGATATCAAATCCAATTATCCACAAAAGATGTTAAGTTCTCAGTTTTATTGCAGACTCTCTTTATATAAAATAGCGACCAACTCAATGTCGAGAAAATATTGTAATTAAATTAAAATGATGCAATCGCAATGTGCTATTTTAAGCCAAAACCAAACTGAATCATGATATCAATTGTACAATGCGAATGTATCGAATAATTAAATCATTTTTTTTTTCAGAAAAGTCATTTTTGAAATATGCGGCAAAGATTTTTTTTTATTTATATTTTTAATTCTTACTCATATTTAGTGTGAAATTCATTTTAAATTGTTTTTGGTTTTCCAAGGTCCAATTGGGTAGTCCAGCCTATGGAGAAGTACTGCGTGGTGATATTATTTGCAAAATTGGAGAGTACGATGCTCGAGACTTGCGTCACTCGGATGCTCAAATGCTCTTCCGCACAGCAGGCAACGAAATAAGAATAGTCGTTCACAGGTACTTAACACATTCATTATTGTCCCGACCAACACTTCAAAAAGAATCGTTTTACAGAGACAGCAAAATAGCATACTCACAGGGTTTGAGTAACGAATCCTCAAGGTGTTCTTCAGCTGTTCCTCCAGTTAGTCCCGTCAATGCTGGAAATGTCCCTCATAGGTAAGAATTGTATTTTAAAACTTTAATTAGACAACGGATCGTAACGTTTTCTCATATTTTTTTAGAGGACCTTCTCCATTTTTACCAGGACCTGGCCAATATGAAAGGGCAATGCATTCACCGTTGAACACTCTGCCACACACAGTATTTCCCAATTTGAATGAATCGGGCGGTTATGTTGCACCATATCGTCCAGAATCTCGCGGATCACAATGTTTTAGTCCGATGCCAACCAGAGATCATCAACAAGATGTGAAAGAAGAACAAGCTGCCATTGTTAATCAAGTGAGTTGTAGATTGTAAATAATAAAAAAAAGTTTTCAAAATAGTTTTTCAAAATACTTTTTCTGTGAATGGAATTTTTAAAATTTTTATGTAGCGGTTTTTTTATAGTAGAAATCAATGTATACTTTTCCGAGTAAATAATTGTCGTTTGATTCCTAAATTTATGTTGGATACAATGGATGGTAAATTGTGAGCCCAAATGTATGCAGCAAAAAATATGCTTCTTGTCAATGCTAGGGTGGCGATGATAATTTTTATTAATTTACAAAATCATTTCTATTTTGTATTTTTAAATAAGTATTTTATTAGTATGCTATAAATATACCACATACACAAACACATCGAAAGATAGGATATAAAGAAAGCCCAATAAAAAAATAGGCAAAACAACACCCAAATAAATGTAAATGAAAATAATGTCTGTCTGCTATTTTAAGTATTTATTAAATATAATTGAAATAATTGTTGTCAACTTTGTTTTTGCCCTCATGATACTACGTGTGAATTCAGAACACCTTAATTGTCTATTGAATGTTTTTTTGTGTTGAAAGAGTCATTTGTCAATTTGTTTATATACACACCATTTGTGCTCTTTTCAGGCTGCATAACTGATGTGATATTGGCATAAATCCTGCAATATTGGCAAAAGTTTTTAGTAGAATGATTTAAATAAAAAAATCTTATCGAACTCTATGGAGTAACTCATAATTCAGCTACGAATTATATAACATGTTATTATTTTACTCGTTTTTTTTTCTTAAAATAAAATAAGAATATATCCCGCCCTTGGTGGATATTGATTTTTTTTATTTTTATTGTTAAAGTTACGTTGTTTCTGCTTTAATAAAAAAAATTAAAGATATGTTTAAATATTTGCGTTAATTGAACATTAAATTTTGTCAAATCATTTTTTATTTAATGGCCATTAAAATAATTAATAGAATCAAAATATTTCATTTTTATGAGACTAACGCCTTTAAATATTGGACCCATTAATGTATACACTATTTTATCTCGCTTAGTGTTTCTAATATCTAATGTAATGTCTGCGTGAAACACAATTACATTAACGTCAACATTAAAAATTTATCTGTATTTATTGTTGCATAGGGCGTTGTTAATATGTGATATACCATACAAAATACATTTGCAATTGTGTTGTTAATATTTTTGTTTCTGAGCTTATGTCTTTCTAGCTTTAATGATTTTTGATTTTTGTTCATGTTGAAAGAGTTTTTAAGTTTGTTCACTTTTTTCGATGAATCTTGTGAATTAGCCAAATTTAATAGATGCCCATTAGGGCAGCAAAGGCCACTGCATTACCTGTAAACATACATTCGCATAGTTTACAGTTGAGGGCCGACCAGATTGCGTATTTGTAGCTGGTATCTGCAGCTGAGTGAAAAGTAAGCGCTTACACAACGTGTATTTTCGTGAATCTGTAGCTTGAAGTTTAATAGAGGGCAACTTCATGCAGAAATGTATCTCTATTTTGACAGCTATGCAAGAAACAAGCTACAGAAATGCATTCTGAGCAGTATCGTCTTGTAAAATATATGCGTGGTGGGCAAAGAACAATTGCCCCAATTGTGCACTTAATGTTGGTTGGTATTGGTGTCCGTTCGCTCTACATTTTCTAGAAATCTAAAAATTAAAATGCGGAGTTTTTTGACCATGTCTATGTCGCTGTGCGTCACAAACGCGAACGAAGAGTTTTGAGCTCAAACGATACGCTTATGTCCATCAGACATTTGGTTTACTATCTCTCAATGTAAGATACATTTTTGCCCCTTCCTTCTCTATACTAGAAAACGAGATTTTGAACATATCACTGAGTCCGACAAATGATGTCAATGTCAGCAGCATATGGAAGTATGTAGTTGAATTTATGAAAAATTGTACCGGTGTTGTGAGCTCGGGAGACGTCACTTGACAGTACGTGACCTTACTTATATCCTTCTTTGGTATCGAATGTTTCGATAAGATCGTTGTCTACCCTGAGAAAGCAACGACATTTCGTCTTTGTCTTCCTGCGCAGATGGACGAGTTTGGGAGGTATACCAAAACTAGACATGGCTCTTTCAGTTCGTCTTAATAAATCATCTCGTATGTGGCTTTGAAATCGATAGGTAGTGGGTATTATGGTGTGTCGTTATTTGTATGTAGAAAAAAAAACTAAAAACGTTGCAATAAAACTTATTTTATTAACAGGCGCCGCTCTGAGCTTTAAATCCGAAAAGAAAAAAGAGGGTAAAACTCAATTAATGTTTTAATTTTAATTTAAAATGAAATTTTAAATGAAAACAATAGTAAAATATAATAAATGATTATTAATATGATTTTAACAAACTATTTTTACTAATAAAGTCTAAAAAAATTGAGTTCGATTAAAATATGACAGAAATTTTAAGTTTGAGTTTTGTCTTCTCAATTCCAAGGACTTTCAGTTTGCTATCCGACATCTTTATTGATAACTGGGCATTTCTACTGACCCATTTAAGTAACGAAGAATACCTTTGTAAAGGGTGTTTTTAGAGGTATAGAGCTTCGAATTGAAATAAAATATAAGAAAATCGTATAATATCCATCAATTTGGCTTTAATGGAAGGATAATTTTATGCCATAAATGTTAAAATATGATTTGCATGTGGCCACCGCGGCTGGTTCGAATAAAGCCAAGTCTCATCCACATTCATTCCATCCAATTCAGGAACAAAATAGTAGGTTATCATGGCTCTATACCGGTTTCCATTAACAGTAACTTACTCTCCAGCATCAGTTCGGAAGAAGTATGGCCGAATAACTCCACCAGCAAATAGAGCACAAGCACACCAAACAGTCAGTTTTTGTGGATGTAATGGCGTCCTAAGCCACGATCTTTGCGCAAAATCTTCCATAAAGTTGATGGACAAAGCTCCAATTGCTGTGCACGGTGGCACAGCACTCTTCAACACTTTGCTCTACAGCGGCATTTCTTTCTTCGGTGCATTTGTTTGTTCGACGTCTCTGCGGATGCGTATTATCACATAGACTAAACGTTTTGTGAAAACGATCCATGGTTAACCGAGTTAATTGCTCTGATGGACGATTATGTCGACCATAAAATGGCCGAAGCTTGCGGTAAACTTCGCGAACTGAATCATTATTTTCGAAATAAATTTGCACGATTTGCAAGCGTTGTTCATTTATAAACCCGATATAAGTTCAATCCGATATATATGCACCTGATAAGCAAGTATCCAAACAATAGAAAATTATTCTAAAATAGATCTTATACTGAATACTGAAAATCCGTGCTTTATCTTTTGATAAATCTAAGAAGGAAATTTGCTTTGGATATTTACTGCCTTTATGTTTATTGAAATTTACGTCCAAGTAATTAATTTCTTCAATTCTATTTATTAAGTCCCCACTTATGGAGTAACCATAGAACATAAATTTTGAAAATATGACGAAACATTTCAATTCACTAAGTTAAGTTGCAAGTTTTTACAACTTATTGCAATCAGCTACAGAATTTACTCTACAATACAACATCCAGTCATCTGAAAACCCCAGGCAGTGAAGGGAACACACCCTTGAATCTATATCGTTCACAAATAATGCATACAACAAAGTTCCCAAGTGACTTCCCTGAGGAATATCAGAATTTGCTTCAAACTATCTCCAAGAATAATTTCCTATTTTAATTAACTGCTTCCTATTACTTACTTTACTTACTTGTTGTCTGGCTGCGAATCGAAGGCTCTGCGGGTTATTGGTGTAAAATCACTATAAATGAACTAGCCATCTGTAACGTCCAAACGTCCAATGAGGTAGAGGTTTGTCGCTGTACAGTTCATTTAGTTCTTGGTTGAATCTTCATCTCCATAGCCCGTCAACGCAAATGGGACCAACGATTTTTCGAAGAATTTTTCACTCAAAATTATAAAAGATTTTTTCATCCACTTTTGATACGGTCCATGCTGGGCAGCACTTGGATGATTAAGATCTTGTATAGGGTCTCTTATAAGTGGTTTGAGTGAGGATCTTACTACTAAATTGCTCTCTTAGCTCTAAGAAACAGCGGTTGGCAAGAGTAATCCTTCGTTTAATTTCTGTCGAGATGTTGTTTTCAGAGTTATTAGCAGAGCCAAGGAAGACAAAGCCAGTACTACCTCAAAGTTATATTTGTCAATGGTACGTTCTATCGATGTTGTATGGCCTTTCGAGTTACATGCTCTTACCATCATTTACAACTATATCCATTTTTGCCGTTTCCTTTTGTATAATAGCAAACGTGGCTATGACATCACGTTGGATCCGACCAATGATGCCAATACCATCGGAATATGCTAGTAGCTACACCGATTAATAGAAGATTTTGTCTCTGGTGTTGGCTCGGCAGTTTTTCATATCTTCTCAAGAATAAGATTAAGGAAGTCACATGACAGTGAGGTCGTGTCCGTCTCTGATGGAGCGCCATATCCGCTCATGAATATCGTGGTGAGGAAACGGTGTGCTGGCTATCCTGGTATTTCGTTTCGCAGCGAAGTCAATTAGCCCAAGTCATTTGCCAGGCGTGTTATCGTGTAGGCTTTGTTTTCCGACAATAATGCTAAAAATGTCGACCTGTTGTCCGAATATGTCGAAGCAGCTCATTTTGGTTATTCACTTTGTCCATCCTAACTGGGACTGTAGACGCCACCTTTGGCACCATATGGGAACTGTTTTGCTGCTGCCTGGGGAAGTTTTTCGATAGAGGACCTTTCAAGTGGTATTTTATTTCCCACCTACCCCACATATCTGGAGACGATTCCTCTATCAGCCACCCGAGGAATATAAGGAATTAAGCATAACGCAAACAATTTAATAAAATTGAAACCATGAGAAGTAGTACAACGTAAGGTAGAGAAAATGGCGGCAACGCGCTGGAATAAAATAGAATAATACATAATATCTACATTATCTTTTATTTAATATTCAAAATACTACATCGACATAGATATAACCTTGAATAATTTAATATATAAATAATTTAATATATTTATATATTATATAAATAAAATAATTTTAGCCAGAGATATGCCAATGTTTCATTTTCTATAAAAAAAAGTGTCTAGCAATTTCCACAATTGCTACAGAAGCATTCAATATTAAAATCAGCAATACACATATTAATTTTTCTGATTATTTATGAGTGAGGATCTTACTACTAAATTGCTCTCTTAGCTCTAAGAAACAGCGGTTGGCAAGAGTAATCCTTCGTTTAATTTCTGTCGAGATGTTGTTTTCAGAGTTATTAGCAGAGCCAAAATACTACATCGACATAGATATAACCTTGAATAATTTAATATATAAATAATTTAATATATTTATATATTATATAAATAAAATAATTTTAGCCAGAGATATGCCAATGTTTCATTTTCTATAAAAAAAGTGTCTAGCAATTTCCACAATTGCTACAGAAGCATTCAATATTAAAATCAGCAATACACATATTAATTTTTCTGATTATTTATTTGGCCTAAATTAAACGTAACTCTGATTTGAATGCACTAATCGTCCTAATTAGTTGAATATATGTTCGACTACATAGTCAATAGCCTGTTTATTAATTGGCAATTCATATTTTCTTAAAATACTCGGTCAAGGGCGGACAAAGCATAAATTCGAATAAGCGGTTGACCCAAGCATGAGCACTGTCGTTTATCGCGTTGAAAATCAAGGACACGCATAATATCTCGCACATTCACGAAAGAAAAACATAAATAAATTCAAGGTGTTTTATATTTACTATAGAAACGCTAGAAACGGCACACGGTAGACACCCTAACGATACACAACGGCCTCTATGATGGCGCGCGGCGCCCGCAAGACGCTATCCTCCTCTCTTAATATTCCATGCCCCCGCTGATTTTTGTAGTGTTGTTCTTATTTTTTTTTTTGGAAAACAGCATTTCAACGGAAGCAACAACATTTTTGGAGTGTTTACGTTGTTTAGCTTAACTAACCTTGATACACCTTTCAGGGACCCATTTGTTTCTTCCGAAATATAAATCACTCAAATTTAAACTAATCCTTTCCCCGATGCCAAGGCTTTTCAAATTAAAGGGCAGCCTTACCGTATTCAAAGACATTTGTACTTCGATCTATTTTCAGTTAGCATTCAATAAAATTCCGTCAAGATCACTGTATTTTTTTATTGGATCCCCAGTGGAGAGGAATGTACATACAATTTATTTTCCAAAATATCTACATAATGAATAAGTATCTAACACTCTGTTCTACGACAAAGGAAAATTGTTTTTCCTTGCCATTTCATGTGTATGAGTTAAGATAGTATATAAGCTCAAGCTGATATATATTTATATGAATATAGACAAATTTTCTATAATGACTTGTTGCTATTGGTGTAGGTTGTTGGAAGGTGATATGTTCCAACACCCCCTCTGTTGCCACCCCCAACGCCTATATTCAGTAATAAAAACAGAATTTTTTTTCACAAATATACATAGAAAAAGTATATTTTTTGTTTGTATGTTCTCGAACAACGAACAGCAAAACATTTCGTGATTCGATTTAATATTCAGTTGCTTTCGGAAAATTGTATATTTAACATCATCTTCAGTGAATAATTCCACACACGATCTCGAACTGAAATTTCTTAGCCAAGCATTAAATAATTTCAGAAAAACGATTACATTAACAGGTTCTTACAAACATTTATTACTATCGTGTAACATTTTTAAAATTTGTGGAAAATAAAAAAAAAAAAAGTTTTTAATAATTTTTTTTTAAATCGTGTTTTAAAAGTGCTAATTCGATTTTTATATATTTTTTTAAAAGGACGTTTTATTTTGTCGAGAAAAAGATAAAAACATAAACAAATTAAAAAATGGAATACGTACAGTTTAAAAATGGTACCCCCCACTACTACAGAGATACTCCAGATTTCAACGAAGCCATCCAGTATCAAGTAAGGATTAACCCACTTACTAACTTAAAAATCATATAGTGAACTTTGAAATATGAGCATTCAAATGGATTTTAATTTAATGGTTAAAAATGTTTATATAACATTTATATAACGCCTTGATTAATGTGTTTTTTTTTTTACTGTTGGGGAATGTGTGTGGTTGTAAACACTTTTAAGATGAGCAAATTTATTCGAACCATAAAGCGATGACTAATGACTCCAATTTGTTCGGACAAACAGTTTTTGCGTCTAAGTAGGTTGCGCATGTCCAATGTATTGTGAAACCTAATAAGTTTACGTTAAAAAAAAATATTTCATTTATTTTTATTGGGAGCGCAGTGATGATGGCAGAGGCTCAAAAAAAATATACCTACAGCACTGGATAGAGAGGATATCATCATGTTGTTGGCTTTGCCAAAATAAAAATAAAAGTGTACATAGATACTTATTAAATTATGTATAGCAAATTTGAATGTTAATAGGCGGAAACCTATGACAGATGGTTAATAATAAAATGAATTTGTGAAAAATCTCGAGGACCAATAGTTCTCGATTTCAAAGAATTCTTTCGCTTAACGCGTCACTATGTCACAATATTGTTTATACTAATGTCGCGACGTTGGAAATAACTTTGGTATATTTTTTGTAGAATTGGATATGTGCTTTCATTTTGAGACTGCAAATTAATGGTTTCACATCCTATCAATAGATTTGTTGGACATTGATTTGTAGTTTTCTAAACCATTAATATTTCATATGACATGGCTACATATATTGACTACAATATTAGACATCGTAAAACTATAGGTATATTATATGTAGGCAATCCATTTGAAATGATGTACGGTTAAATAAAAAATCGGTTATTAAACAACATTAATTTTTGTAAAACCATTTAGTCTACTACTTTGGCAGTGTTCCAATAACAAATGTATTATGTTGAGCTTTAATTATGATAAATCTTAATATTTAAAACTTCTCAATAAAACAAGCATACAAATTAACATTTGATCAATTTTCTTTATGACCGACTTTTTAATAGCTCGTCAATAAAGTTCAGTCCGCAAGTGTTTTCCTTCTTTTATCTTTTGACATAAATTCTCTTTCTGCTTGCCTTGTCAACAAGGCTGGCCCGTTTTTTTTTCTTGACAAACATAAGGTCTGTACCCGAGGCGTGTTCCACGGATTCCTCCGCTGCTTAAGCGGAGAAAAAAAAACAGAATTAATTAATTAATTAATTAATACTTACAAGTTCGATTTTAAAGGCAGCCTAATAACAAAAGCCGCACTTAAAATCAGACAAATATCTACTAATCCAGGATCTCCAGGAAGAATGTAGACCTTAAGCAACATCCCCCTCCAATTAGTCCGGTCTCAATTTAACTTCCTCCAGTTGAGCACTTCCTTACTTAGCAGCTTTTAACTGAAATCGTGTTCAACTTACAAATTTATCGAATATCTCAATCGGATCCGTAAGTTGAATACGCCTATTGACTTAAGGATTGTACCCATAATTTAATCACAGATCATTAAATATAGGGACTGTTTCATACCTGTTTTTGCATACATTACATTACAGACAGCTAATCATCGGATAGTTGAATAAGTGAGTTGTTTTCAAGTGTGGCTCCGATGATCATACCCAATATGTCAAAACAACATGATCTCCTCATTACCTACTGACTTTTACCTGCTGACGGTTGCTTGTTTTCAACTACTTGTTACAAAAACAAATTGACTGGTGACTCATTATGAGATATATACCTACCTAAAATATATTTTGTAAATAGCTTTGCACTCGTTCATTAATGTGACGTTTTTGGGTCATATTTATATCTTCTAGAAGGTGATGTCATCTTTGAAATCCTAATTTTATTCACTAATGCGTGGATGGATTTCTCGTCTCCTAAATGACAACTCATCAACCTTCAAATTTAAATAGATAATCATAATTAAAAAAAGTACTTAGTCACGTTTAATATTAAAAACACGTGAGTTTTTATGTCGTATGTGTACGATTTCACTTTTCAGATAGAATAGTTAAGTTAATAGTTAGGTTAAGTTAGTCTTGTAGGTTTTAGTTTTTTTAAAATTTAAAAAAATGCGATTGTCATCTAATAGGTTTTTTTCACATTTTCCTATTCACAAAAAAATGTACAAATATTACAGTAAACGTCAATAACAAAATTTCAAAATATATGCATAGTTAAATTTTTTTTAAAAAAAATCATGTATGTATGTAAATCATAATTGTTATTTACTTTGTCAAGTTCATATGTATAGTTTTTAAGTTTATGAAGTCTATTAATTATTTATTAATGCATATTATGTTAAACAAATTAATAGAAGGCTAGCTGTGAAGTGAAGCCTAAAAGGACATTTTTATGCTAAAGCAAAGAATATTTAGGATTTTTTGTTTTCGTATTGCCTCTTATTTATTTACCCCATGAGCAGTATAGATAATCCAATACATTTAAGATCATGATCTTGATCCAGACAATAATAAGGTTTCCCATACAAACACTTAAATATCATCTAAGTAAAACAAAAAAAAAACGCCAATTGGGCTCGTTTGGAGCTGCGTGCTATGTGATTGCTACAAAGCCTTTCTATAGGGTTGTCATTTATTTAGGAATAGTAATGGCGGAATATGGATTCAACGAGGCAAATCTGAAAGGAGTTTTATGGTTTTAAAGAGATCATTTAAAGATAAGGCAGCGATCACTTAAGCACGTACTACTGGTACTTTTCATTGAAATGTGTAAATTATCTATCGATATTGAAGATTCAACAGTTTTCACTTTCTTTACATAAAAGTACCCGCACAGACCTATTTTTATACCCTATCCCTAGGCCTTTATTAGTTTTGATACATAGTTTGTAACACAGAGAAATAATAAAGTATATGGACCCACTCAGAATCGCTAGCTTATATTCTGAGCTAGAATGATGAAATTTGGTACACGTGCTCTTTGTTGCTCACAGCAGAACATTTTTGAAATCCGCCCACTGCCACAACCCCTTTTAAGAAAAACGTTATGTTTAGCCAAACAGTAATACATTTAAATAGAATGTGTGAACAACAAATTTAGAAAATCTCAATATATCTATATTTCGTCTATATACAGTTTTTTGCCACGCCCACTTTTTGGGAGCATTTTCAGTAAAAAAAAAACTTTTTTTCGGTAAAAACATTGCTTATGATAATATAAACATTTCGTCTATAGATCATTTTAACCCACGACCACTTTTTGGGGGCGTTTTCTTACAAATACCATTTGTATACACTACCCCATAGCATATGCCATATTAAAACATTGTTTTCTGTCGAACCAAAAAAAAAGGTTTAGATACTATCTGAACTAGATGTTGTGAGAATGAACTTTTCTTTATTTCATTCCAATACAGTTTTTAACCACGCCGAATTTTTGGGGGATATTAATTTTGAGGATGTGATGGGATAGGGTATTCAACGATCCGCACAGCGGATTAAAGCCTTCTCATATGTTTATAAGTGCATATCTTTGTTAATCTATGTAAGCATATAGGCAAATACAACACCTTCGTCTATATAGATTTCGTTAAGCCTGTATATTTATCAAGTCTTACGTTCTTAGCCAGGATAAAAAAATGTGCAATCAATTTATTACAATTTTTATCAAAATTTTCGTCGAACATTTTCTGTTTCCAATTCTTCATTTTTCGAACATTAAAAACTCTTCCGATAAAATATTTTCTACTAATTGGAAACGCCATATGCGTTTGGATTATTAGTTAATCGCTTTTTTCACAGAAAATCGAAAGAGTTCTGCCTTTGCTGTAGATGCCGACGTTGTTAATAAGTCGTTCCATCAGACCGCCTGTGAACTAAATGTGGATGTTCATGAAGATATTGGCCAAAACTGAAAATTGCGTTTAGTGATAGTTGGGCTAAAACTAATTATGAGGAATTGCTTCAAGCTATAATAGTAGTATATATACTTAACAAGCTGGCCCGTCAAACGTTGTTTTGCCATTATCAAATGGAATGACCGCCTACAGCGCCACTTTTTTTTTTTTTCCTAAACCTTCGCGGAGCAATTACGAACAAATCCGCAGAAGGAAATATCCAATTTGGTCCAGTCGTTTTCGAGTTTTAAGCATCCGAACAAACCAAGATCCATTTTTATATATATAAATAGATAGATAAATAGATAAGATATAAGATTTCATTCAATTTGACATAATAGTTTGCGAGAAATTATCAATTTTCCTTATATGGCCTAAATGACAAAATCCGTTATATGGATTTTCTCGAAAAAAACTGGGTATGCATCGTTAGAGCCGTTTTCGAGAAAATTGAGGTTATGTGTTATTTTTATATGGCAGGTACCGTTTATAACATAGGTAGCTAAAGGCAAAAAAAAAGGCCTAGAATTATGACCAAAACAAGTTTGGATACGAAGTTTGAAGAAAATCTGTCTAGCCGTTTATCCTGGAGAGACCATTACGGACAGACGGACCGATGGACGGAATTCCAAAAACCACTTTTGTAGGCTCCGCTATCATCGTAATGTTAGAATAAATCAAAATCTCGAGGTCGAAAATTTTCACGAAAACAATATCTTTCTCTTTGTAAAAGAAAGTTAAAAAACGGTGTACTTACGTTGTACCTTATAAAAATGATAAATGCCCTACATGATACGATCTATACTCTTGTTGTATAAAAAGTGAGGAGGCGCTAAACATTTTTTTTCAGCATACCTATTGCCTTTGCCAAGGGAGAAATTATGTTTGACTGACGGAGATCTTGGGAGATTTTGGAGGGACTCGTAAGTGAAACACGCCTAATGTATTTCTGATGCTACTGGTCTGACTATGAGGTTTGCCGATTTGTACTTTGAGTGAAAAGATAAGACCGGCCTCGCGATATCGGTCATTCGGAACACTTTGTCCCTTTGTTTAATAAGTGCTAGCTTCTTCGGCGATTGTCTAGTAACGTTGAACTATATAAACTGCCGCGCAGAAGGTCTGGGTTCGATTTCCAGCCGAAGCAACACCTTGATGATTTTTCACTGGCCCTTTCGTGAGATCTAAGAAATCATACGAGTACTATCAATTGTCAAGAAAAGGTTATCTCAACTTAGCCGGGCGGATTCGGCTTAAAACAGGAGGTCCCGCCATCGTGCAAGAATTACACACGCACACATGAATGATTGTTAGAAATATCGGCCCTGGGTACTAACGAGTCTGTTTTCTGTTGTATTTGTATTTAATTAAAGAAGTTGTTGGGATCTCTCCTTTAAAAAATATCAACCCAGTCTGATTCTAAAACGCTTTCTTGAATCTTTGCAATTTTTTTCTCTTAAGCTACTCCTACTAAAATGGTAAGCAGATGCCGTTAATTTATCCTCATACTGCTTATATAACATGAAGCGTATTTGCGAGCTGGCGTAGGGGAATGCACATCTGTAGTAGGTTTAGAAATTATATTGGATCATTTCTACAATTTTATGTTCGTCAACATCGTTTTTGTTAAGGCATGTGATGTCCTGTACCTCTTGTCTACTTTTTATAACAAAGTTCTTACCTTTTTGCGATGTTAGGGTAATAATCTCTACTTGACATTGCAGATGGAACTCACGTTAAGTCTTGATATCCGAGCTGCCCACTGCAATAAATGAAAATTAACATCGATTCCTAGGTCTGAAAGAACTTTAAAATAGAGTTCGTCCCTAGTTTTATTTGCATTATTATAAATAAAAAATTCAGGAACGCTTAATAGATTTTAAAATTTAGGAACATTCTAACGTTTGATCCCTTTACTCTTTCATTCAAATTTCACTTTCCAATTAAATTCGAAATAGAAAAACCAAGAACGCAAAAAAATCAAAGAATGCCAACAAACGCCATCTATTCTTACCATCATCCCGTCGCGAAGCAATTATATAAATTTCGGGGCCAAGTGAAATTAAATTTCCGATCCGCCGCGCGCCGCCCTCAATGTCCGGGCGGTGCGCGTGGAAAAGAATTGTTTATTTATTTTCGAAAAAAATGACGATGATGGCGTACAGCTGCTACATTTCGAAGAGAAAACTATTTATACTTCCTCTCAGGCGTAACGCCCGTCCGCTGTCATCATCCACCCGTCCAATCCAAGGAACATTCTTAATTTTGCGCTACATATAGAGACGAATAAAAATAACCGATCGACATTATATCATCCGTTAGAGTTGGGGGGAAAGCAAAGCCAAAAGTAAAATAGAAAAAAACACTCGCCAAGTTAACTTTTTATGAAATTTATAAAACTTTATTATCCTTTCTATCGTCCTAAACATGAAGTATCATCTAAAATTGAAGCTATAAGTTGTTTGTCTTGTAGGGCACCATTCACTTCTTCCTCGTCCCACTGCAACTGCACCTTATTGAGGCGTGGCTCCTTGCGGCGGATGACTCTGATAATGCCACGGGTCTCGACAAGATCTGCACAGCCAACAAATTCAGCTTGATCCACCGCATGGATATTACGTTTTAAACAGACTCGTTTGTAGACGTCGTGCAGGCGACCGATGGTGATGTCCTTGTTTTTCTCCTTCCTTAGCATAAGCATCAGACAGCAAAGTATAATTTTCTGTTGAAGGGGAAAAGCGTCCTCAATGTCGTCGTTGAGATTCTGTGAGGCACCGTAAACTTTGTTCAGCACACTAATAACCTGTGTTACCTGAACAGGTTTCTGCTCTGGTTCGGGTTTCGGTTCGGACTCTGAATTGATGCCGAACTCGGTAAGATTGAGAGCTCCACCGACTTGCTTCTGCTGCTCGGCGATTTCGACAACACGACGACCGATGTCTAGCGCTCGACGAACATCGCCACTGATGGCCGACACCTTAGCGGCGAGCAGTTGAATGGTGACCGGTGGGAAGATATCCAGTACGCCAGCTTCCTCCAGTCGCGACTTGAAAATGTCCACAATTTGCTGCTTAGTGTAGGGAGAGAAGTGCATAAGTCGCGGTTTAAGCTCACACTTCGAGTTCAGTCTCATTAGCATACGATCGGTCAAGTCCAGACTATTTGCAATGCCGATTAAAAGTAGCTTGGAGTCAGCGATCGATGGCCACTCAAATATGGTATACAAAACCGATTGTTTCTTGCCGCACAGCTGGTCTATCTCGTCTAAAACCATTAGAATCATCTTGTGACTTCCAGTCAGATGCTTGTGAACGGCTGTTTGATGGTCTTTCTCAGTCCTTCCACTCACCTTAATGTTCAGCTCGGCGCAAATCTTCTTGTAAATGCTGCCGATTGTCGATATAGATGTGCAGTTGATGTAGACTTTCACAAACTTCTTGGCAAACTCATCGGACTTTAACAATTTTGACAGACAAGCTGTCTTTCCAGTTCCAGGTTGACCCGACACATACAAACTGCCCGATTTCGTTTCCTCCAAATGTTCGCGAAGAAAACCACGCAGCTCGTCCAGTTCTGTCTCTCGACCGGGTAGAAAGTTTGTCTCTGCACTGTTAAGGACACGTCTTGCATTTTGAAATTTGTTTCGCTTTGATTCCTTCACTTTCGCCTTTTCCTCATCTTCGACTTTCTGTTTCTCATCCACGTCACTATCTCTTGTATCAATACTGAGACGATCCAGGAGCCTCGAGGGACTTATCAACTCATCTTTGGTTAATTTTTGAATCCTACTTTGTTTTGGTGGCGATACATCCACATTATTCGTTACGTCTGGAGAAGATTCACTATCTGATTCGATCACCTTTCGTTTGGTTTGGCGTTTTTTACTTGTTTTCGGAGTCTTTGTGGTGGAATTCATGTCGCGATTCTCGATTTCCTCGTCGTCAGAGTCAATTATTTTATTATTCCTCCACTTGTTTGTCGCCGTGGTTGGTGTTTTGTTTACACTACTCAGTCTTGTTGATCTGCGAATTGTGGACATTTTTATGAAAACTATTTATTTATATTACTTTTCTAAAGAACTAAGAATAGTGTCGAGTGACTTTTTAATTAATTAGTTTTGAGCGCGAAACAGATGGCAACTTGCCTTTGAATCCGATTATCCTTTGCTGGCAGCCGCAATAGCCGCATATGGTTTTGACAAGTGTCATTAATTGTCGTCGGTAAGGGAGTGAGGTGGTTTTCAAAAAAAAGATTCTAATGCTGTGCTCACATTGGTATCGGTTCTTTTTAATATATTATGGAATTATTCTAATGCATAAAGCATAGATGAGGAATTTTAACTAAATTCTTAAACGCATATTAGTTTGAAAATGTAGATTATGTATTATCAAAAAAATGTATTATAATAAAATATAAGGAATCGAAAACTTAAATCCTGGCTAGAATATAGATTAAATAAATTTTTTGTATCAACAAAATTGTACACGAACAAATTTCCATTTTTATAAAATATACATAATATTTTTCTGATTACGATTACTGGTACATTAGGTGACATCTAGGGTTATATACTAGTTTTTTTTTATCATGTGCTAAGGCAGATATTCCTTTATTAATGAAGGCTGCGCTACTATTAGATTTTCAACATAAACCAAATTTAAATAATTTCCAAAGCAAATTGCTTTATATGTTTTTTTTTTCATAAAATTACCTGTGAACAAATGAACAGTGTCCTGCTATAGCGTTAGAACAATCTGTTTCCAACTGAATTTACTTCTTTTCTTAAATCAGCGTTCTACAATGCTAACTTAGCAAATATTTACTTGATTTGAATGATAATGGAATACTAACCAAAACATTCCATTCACAAAACAGCGTAAAATAAACTAAACGCCATATATTCCACAGAACTATATGGAAAACATTCACATTTCCCTGCAAATATTTGTGGATTCAAATTACGTAAACATCTAAAAATATCTCCAAGTTTTGCAAATATTTTGGAAATTCCTATTTTATAACTTCACCAAATGGTTGTAAAAAAAGCATATGAGCTATATATCCTAACGGATGAGCATAATAAAAAGGCTGTGTACAAATAATTAAATTTCAACTTATTGGCATACAACAATGTATTTCGAATTTGAAACGAAATACAGAGATTTTTCTTATGACACAGAGAAAGATCATCTATTTTAAGATCCAATCGAGGGAGGGGCGAATCAAAAAAGATTTATATTTAGAAAGCTTTGGCAAAATCAAGAATACAACTACATACACTGAATAATTTTGTTTGTCGTCTGTTCTAGTCCAAGGTTTTATAAATATATAAAATTAAACTCAAATGACATCCAAACAAAAATAATATATTATCTACTTTATTGTGAATTTTTTAAGCTTTATTTTTTTATTTGCGTGTTTTTTTTTATTATAGCCATACCGAACAACTCCACTGGTCTTGCCCGGTGCCAAGGTAAAGAAGGATGCTCCATCAACAGATTCTTACTTGAGACATTATCCAAATCCAGCTGTACGTGCTGCACCTGGACATGATTTTAATGATGTCTTGATGAAGCAACGTGTCGCCGACACAATGTTGCATAAAGTTGTTGGCCAAGAAGCCGACACCGGAAGGGTGCGTAGTAGGTAATATCGGATCTAAAGAACATTTTTTCACAGAAAACGTGTTGTTATACTTTCGAAGGTCTTTCATAAACAATTCAACTCACCAATTGGCTTGTACTCAGATACCAATATTGAAAACACAATCAGACAAACCGTTCCGTAAGTGTCAAATATTTATTATTAAACATAACCAATTAAAAAAGAGCTTAATTAAAAAAAAAAAACAAAATTTTAATGTTATATAAATAAAATTCAACTAGATTAGTAATCTTTAAGCTTAAGCTTTATACATTAATTGTATGGCTATTACAAGCTTGAGCTTAGGTAGCCTATTTTTTTAGTTTAGCCTAAAAATTAATATTTATGGTTTCGGTACTTAATCAAGCGCTAGAAAAACAACACCAAAACAAAAATCTTAAACATATCATTAGAACTATTAATGACAATGTATATTTTTTTCGTTTCTTTTTTTAAAAATATATATATGTATTCTTCTTTAAAAACAAAAAAAAATTAATGTATGACAGAAAAAGGTGTAGTCCTTTCGAACGTCCCTTGCCATCAAAGCTTGACCGGTAAAATAATAAAAATCAAACAGTTTGTTTTTTATTTTGCTTTATTTCGTTAGTTTTCTTTTATTTTTTAGTTTTTCTTTGTCATTTTAATTTCGAGCGTATTTTTTATTTGTTAAAAAATCAAAAGCACCAACTAGTGGAGCAGTTTTTCTTTTGTATTTTTTCAGTTGTAGTTTAAAAAAACAATTTTTTTTTCTCAAAACACTATTTTTAGCAATTGTTTTGGTAAATAATCATTCTCATAGAATTTCGACTTCATAGTTTTGGCGATTTTCTGTCGATTGGAATGCTTTTTCAATTTTCAAAGAACTCATGACTACACGATTTAAAGAACAAACACTGGAATATTTTTTTTTTCTTACACACCCATCTTCAAAAAATTCCAAGCAAAATATGGACATGTACACTATATATTTACACGCACACAATATGCATAATTTGGTTACCTACGTGGCATGTTGCACTCGTTTAAATGTCAAAAAAAAATTCCCAGATATGTTATTCCTATTTGTGTTTACCCCTCCCCCCCATTTAAAAATGTTTGTAAATTGTTGATGTGCTTTGGTATTCGTGAAAATTTATTTATTCTTAGTTTAGTCCGAATTGTGGTCTGTTTATTATTTTCATAAAGATTGATCAGAAAGGATGTTCAATTATTGTCTTTCTAAATGTCATTAAAAATGACTTCAATTTAAGAGAATATTAACTTTATATTATAGTTTTACACTCTAATATATTGTGTCAAAATTTGTAAAAAGTTCTGTTTTTTACAAAAAAAAAAAAGGTTTAAGATTTAAGTACTTTGAGATAGTAAAACACCGTCTGATCGGTCTAAATATGTATCTTCTTTGATGTTGTAAGTGCTGCGTACTTGTTTAGGCTTTTGTTGCTCCTTGTGAGAAGGTACAAGTTCTATTTTATTCAATTTTGACAAACCTTTATGTCAACGTTTGTATATATTCGTATTTGTGCAAGATTTGTTATTACATAATTGTCAGTGCACTCAAAAAAATTTGCTTGGACGCATCTCCAATCCAACAGACAATTTTATTCAGGAAAAAAACTAAACCATTGCAAACTTGGTTAGTTGTCTTCTATACTTAATTATTTTATAGAAAGTAATAATAAATTAAAAAAAAAGTAACACAAACTAATCTAGGGAAAGAATTCGATGTTTTTTAACGAACCAAAATATATAGAAGTAGTTAAGTATAATTAAAAGAATATTGCTGCACAATTAATATTAGAATTTTCATCGATCTATCTTTCCTGGAACAAAAACATAAAATCCTGGAGCAACAAAAACAAAAACAACTACAAGAACAAGAACAACGATTTCAGCGTCAACAGCAACAACGCTTCTACCACCACTGAACAAACAAAGAACGGAAAATCAAAACATAAATTAAAAAAAAAGAAAATAACAGAAAACAATGATTTTTTCCTTACTTTACCCCTAATAACAAGCATTCGATATATAACACCAAAATCCCCCTCAAAACCCACGAGCGTTTTTAAATTAATTTGACTTACAAAAACACAAAACGAAATTCAAACGAAAACATCCTATAGACACGGATTTTTGGCTTTAATGCGATGCGCGTTTGGCTTTCAAAATAAAAAAATAATTTATTAGCAATATTCTGCTTAAATTACTAAGGCGTGTATTTTTAAAATTTTTTTAGTTTTCATTTTTTTTTTTAGTATTTAGCTAACAAGTTTATGCCTAAAATCATATTGTGATCGAGTTTTATTTATTATTTCATAATTTTTATTGTGATAAGAAGTTCCTATGTACATAGAAAATTAAAAAAAAATTTACAAGCACTTATTTTATTTATCCAAAAAATTAAAAAAAAAAAAGAACATCACAAAAAATAATACAAAAAAAAAAACATCTTTTAGACTAGAAATTCTTAAATTCACACTTTTTACTTCTTTTTCACACACACACACCCTCAGTCATTGTGTAACATTTTACATCAACTTTTTTATTTCAAAACCTAAACAAAATTCTAACATATTGTGCACATTGTTTTTCTCTCTCTTTACTTTACGTTTTTTTGTTGACCACTTATGAAAACTGAAACAAAATTAAAACAAACAAAAAACTTAAATATTTAAAATTGTGATCCTTCTAACAACAACAATGACAACGATTTACAAAATCAAACAACCAACAACATGACGGCTGAATCAAATGGATGAATGACAAATTATCGAAAATCGAAACGAATACTTCGAATTCGAATTGAATCAAATAAATCACTTGAATAAATGATAGTTACAAGCCAACTGTTGTATTTGATCCATCAAAGAGTGAAACATATAGAGCAATCCAAGAGGAAGGATACGGTTATGGCGATAGAGCGCCGGAATTAGCGAATCCAGTGCAACCAAAAGTGTTCCATCCCAATCGAATGGTTCCGGGAAAGGTAAGATCGATGTGCCTAAGTGTTGTTATACGTAGTAGAACAATCAAAATTTAAATAAAAATAAATCTTTATAAACCTAAATCAGAGAAATCCTTGTCATATTGTTTTTGACCGTTTAGTTTCATTTTATGTATATATGTAAAAATCATGTGTAAAATTGTCCCGCAATATGCATTGTTGTGTCTCTTTTAAATATATCTGTTTTTCACGTCATAAGTAGTGCTAGAAAAAACAAGAACATTAATAGCGATAACTAATATGCACATGCGATACTTGAAATTTTCCTTATTTTTGGAAAAAAAAAAATAAAAAAAATTACAAGATTATTGATTTTAATACGTTATTTTAGAAACCATCATCCTCACCACATCCAACAGCAGCGCCAGTTCCAAGTGCCTCGCCGTACCATGTAAGTAGAGATTTTATAAATTTTATAATTTACCAATGTTTAATCTATTAGAAAATGCTTGGGTAGTGAAATAAATACAAATTATGTAACTGACCCTTAAGGCCAATGCACAAAGGTATTTATTCAACAATAATTTTGATAGGACCACTTCAAAAGTCACGAAGTGTGTACTAAGAGTACAATATGGTAACCGTTTTTGATATATTGTAGAAAAATAAGATATAGCATAATATCTTATTTTTCTACAATGTAACCCATTTTCTCTGTCTTTATATTATCACAACATGGTAGCATACATATTGGAACAAACCATTCGTCCCAGATAACACAGAAGCACAGTATATTTTTTTTAACGATTTGATACGAATTTCGAACTTGCACATGTAATTTGTTTTTAATTGTAAAGAAATAGCTATCCCCGAACAGTTGAGATTTATTCCCGACGACAATAACGAAACATCCGCAGTTACTGCGACAAAAAGCAATCACATAGAAACAGTGACATTTTTTCAAATAAAATTTACCTAAGGTGGGTTAATGTTTGGATTATGTTTTAGAATACCAATTGCTTCGTTTACACCCTGGATTATAATCCGGACTAAGCATACATATGCGGTAGGTTTGAACGGTGTAAACATGTCGAACAAGAACTTAAATATTCAGGTCAGTCTTCTAATTTCGGTGAGCTGGACTAAAATAAATTGAACTTTTTTATTATACCTTGAGTTAGATGTCATCATAAAATTAACAAAACTGATATAGTAGCGACCATTTTTTTTTTACTTTGTACTAGATGTCACCACAATTTTGACAGGTGCTGTGTTGGACAAAAAAAATATTATTTTATCTAAGATCAATTTTCTAGATCTAGAGTTTTCGGCAGATTCGGCAGAACACTTATTCAAATGATAGTTGTCAGTTTGACTAGAGTGATTTCCGCATCGAGTTATTATATTTTCGGTTGTGAAAAACTATTAATAATCATTGAAACTGTAGCAGTTCTATGTGAAATATAAATTAAATCAAAAACAAACAATCTTTGTGACTTGAAACTTGAAAGCTTCACCGATACTAACTTCACAGACACGAAATTACAACAATACAAAGACAAAACAAAATCAATCTGAGATCGTGTTCCATTCGCACCTAAAAAGATCAAATATCAGATCAAAAACCAGATTTACCAAAGGAAAACGCCATGAGACTAAAATATTTAGTGCCAGCCCAAATAAAGTCCACGATGCAAACGTAATCTAATTAAATATTAAGTCTTATCAAAGAAGATATTACATAAAATGGAGTACTCTTAAGAAATTCGGGTGTAATTGTTAATTCCACTCGACATTTTCTACTCCTCACGGCATGACGTCTCTTTATTTTTGTCTGTAAATTAAAAAAATATAGATAAACAAAAATTATATACAAAACCAGTTTATGGTTTATATTATTTCGTGTCAAAGTGTATTATTATGAGCAGTGTATATTCGAGCCATCAAATATACACATGGCGAGGCCAAATTTTCGCCATCGTCGCCTGTTTGGGGATAATTTTAGCGAAGTAAATCTCTGCTCGGGAGATCTCTCCACTAAGATACGTTTATATACTCTTTTTACATGATTAATTTAATATTCGTTGGTGGACACCACCCTTACGTAGTTTCTTTAAAATTGTAAGCAAATTGTCGCACTGCTATATCGACTGTTCTATCAAAAAATGTACTAGATTTGTTTTGTCATTAAGGCTGGTATCACCCACGATTGTTGTTGTCCATACAAAACGTTATAAATTTATCTAAGAAAAGAAAATATTTTCGATAAGGACATTTTATATCGTATTCAATTGGGACAATGGAGTGTTTTTTATTTTTATCAATTTTTATTTTTGCTTTGGACTATTTCATTACTTTAAGATCAATGTCAATGTTCGATAATTTTGAAAAATTTTGACATCAAAGTGAATATCACAAGAAAGAAAAACAAAAAAGTCATATAAAACGATATTTCAGGCAAAAATTAAGAAATATTCTGGTTTATGTTCAATTAGGCACGTAAAACATTTTAAATCTGAATACCCCTATTGAAAAGCCACATCACTATTTAAGATTAAGGTAAACATGGCCCAACATCAACTACACAAGATTTCCTGATGGATTTCCGTATGCAAGTGTATCTAAGATGTTGTGTATTATTCCTTGGTTAATACTTCATTTTAAAATTACATATTTAAATTATTATTCAATCGTTTCCTGCGTATTCTACATTTATTTATTTTTCATATATAATTCTTTCAGGTGGTAAACACACAAGATGATACTATCCGCCAGAGTGGCTCATTCAATCGCTTGATGTATAGTGTTCTAGGAACAACTGATTACTAAATAAAATCAATTTAATTACATACGACTAACATACAACAAAAATACAATTTAATAACAACGAATTTATATACAGTGGAGTAAATAATAAATGTTTTATCATTAAAACCAATGTGTTGAACAATTCTGAAGTTAAATAAACATAATATTGTATTACAATTATATTCGAAAAGGGAACAAAAACAAAACAAAAATATTTTTCTTTTAGAAATCTGAAACACGAATTTTATTTATAATTTTTTTCTTTTTATTTTAATCGAAACGCAGAGATGTTATATATATTATTTTTATAGTTTATATTTTATAAAGTGTAATTAAAACAGAACAACAAAACTAAATCCATTTTATAATTTTTATTTATTTGAAATGAATAAAGCTTTATTTATATTTTATTGTTAAATTAGGTCTTATTTTACTTTGTAATGGAATATGTGACATGGAAAATGGGTGGAATCTAGTCAGAGAAAAAAAAAGATGAAAAAGCTAAATCGGCAGTAGAGTAAATTCGTTATATAATATTTTTCTTTAGTTGAAGTCTTAAAATGTGCTAAATGTAACCATTTTCCTTCACTGCTTTAAAGGAAAAAAATATTATTGTGTATTCAAAACTTTCAATAAAATTTAACAAACATAACTAAAAAACAAATATATGTTTTGATGATAATTGTACTCACTTTTTATATATCACATTTGGATAACCATACCAACAGTAAGGGAAAGATGTGGAATTGTGAAACACGAAACATAAATTGTCAGCTTAATGCCATTGATATTATAATTATTTTATTGAATGCGCCGTAAAAGTGCGACGTTTACTTTTTGACAACCAAATAATAGCGGTAAACTTGTAGGCGCATTTTCATAAATATTTTCTAAGGTCTTGCTATGCGTTTTTTTTTTTTTTGAAATTCTGACCTGCCTAAGCAGTAATATACACATCGACCTAAAAGATCTATTGTGCTTGCCGTCAGATGCTTTTTAGGTTAGTAGCGCTTCTAGTTTCCTAATGTAGCTGATAATACTTTCAGCCGAAGATTTCCTAGTTCATCAGCTTTTTCGTTACCTTCAACTCCCTTATGTCGGGGGACCCACCATAGTTTGGTTTTGTTCCTGGAACTGAGTGTTTGAAGCAGTGTAGTACTGATTTGGAGTCAATGATGTGTGAGCTAAGGGCTTTTATAGCTGCTTGACTGTCCGTGAATATATGGATGTTTGCGCCTTTAATACCTGAGTTGTGTATTAGGTTTGCGCATTCTTTTATGGCATGGAGCTCAGCTTGGAATACACTAGGGGTTTTTCCCATAGGTATTGAGATGTTTTTATTTGGTCCATGTTCGCCAGCTCCTACCCCTGAGTCCATTTTAGAACCATCCGTATACCACTTTAGGCCGTTTAGGCAGTTTGGAGGGTTGTTGCTACACCATGCTTCTCTGGTTGTGATCTCCGTTGAGAATCTTTCGTCGAAGCATAGTGTCTTTGGTAAGCGGTCTGTAACCGCACAGATCATGTCAAGTTCTGGAAGTTCGGATAGAAGTTCAATTAGTTTTAGATGTTCACTAATGTTTAATTCTTCCGCTTGTGTCAAACTTGCTGAGCTGCGAATTGCCACTTTTTTTATATAAATGTGTAGAGGTGTTAGTCCTATTAAGGCTTCCATAGCCGCCGTGGGACAGGTATGCATAGCTCCGGTAATGCCCAGACAGGCAAGCCGTTGTACCTTGTTTAATTTATTTATAGTTGTTTTTTGGGTGACTTTGTTCCACCATACTATTGAAGCGTATGTTATAATGGGCCTGACCATGATCGTGTAGATCCAGTGTGTGGTCTTTGGAGAGATGCTATGCCCTTGCTGAACATTTGAAAAACATAATCTTTTAAATATGTCTAAATGAAAAACTCGAGTCTAATACTAAACACGGCACAATGTATGTTTATGTTGTATATTACACTGACAAACGCCATAAATTTATCAATTCTCTCGTGCGCGAATGGTTTTTTGAATAAAATTAGAAAATTAACGAAACAACAAAAATGTAAGACATTGAGAAACAACAGGGAATTTAATGTTTCTCGAGATTTTAATCATCCTTTTCTGAGTCAAGGGGGAAATTTTTTTCACTTCGAATGCTGGAAATGAGCTGTTTAGGAAAATAAAGTGTCATTTTGCTGTCAAAATAATAAAAAGAAGTTTTCACAAATAAACTATAACATATACAATATTAGTAATTTGTGATTGTTGTTCTTTGGAAAATTCGTATAAATAGCATAGCATATAATTTGATGGCAGATGAACCACAAGTTATTGAACAGCAAATAACAATTCATCAAAAAACAAGGAGTGACTTGGGGGAGAGCTCCATGTTTATATTATCAGAGATTTTAATAAAACAAAATCGTCAAACTGTCACTTGCGGTTCGAAAAAAATCAAAAAAAAGTTCCAGCATATTTCACAGCCGGGTCTGCTGCTTTCTGACGTTTTTGACAGTTTTCGGCCTTGACATTTAAAACGACTTGTATTTTAGTGCTCAAATGTGCACTCGTAGATATAAAACTAGCGTTTCTATCAAATTTTTCGCTTGGACTATTAAATCAAAACGTTGTGATAATTTTTTCGGCTTCGGAGTTTTTACCTTTTTCGAAGTTTGTTTAGGAACGAGGAAAGTGAAAAGGGAAACATTTCCCGCTGTAGAAAAAGGTAACTGGAAATTAACAAAATACAGTAGTAAAAAAGTTTATGAAAGCAGATGGAGTTATTGAAATGACTAATTTTTGGACTAGTAAGTCACGACTTGGCTAAATTATTATGAATAAGCCCAACAAACAATCGTATCAATAGTAACATTGATTTTCAATTTCATTCAGCCGGACAGACATGCAGAATTGCCAGACTTGAGTTTTCGGGCTTCTCTATCATTGTGATGTTTGGTTTGATTAAAAAATCTCGAGTTCGTTATTTTTTTTTTCAAGAAACCAATATTCGCTCCTAATAGTGCAACCTGATGAAACAGACATTACTTGCATACAGGAAATATGATGGGATGAACCGGACAGATGGATTATGACATATACAATGGTCCTTGTTATAGTGACCAAAAACTGGGAAAAAGTCTTAATGTTTCGAAGACATTACCGAACGCTATAGAAGGAAGGAAGAAAGGACATCTTTAGCATTATTGTCGACTGACAATGAATAAAATTGATCACATTGAGATTAACATCCAGTATTTTAGATGCCCGAATATTGTGAGGGTCTAAAATCGACACGGAACACTACATTGTTGAAGCCAAGTTAAGACTTCAATCGCAAGAGACCGCTCATACTTTTACAGAACGCGTAGAAAAGCACGGTCGAAGACATAGTCAGGTGCCAATGAACAATGTTCGTAAGTTTTACCAAAGAGCATAACATCAAAGCAAGAGATACAATTCCCGAACAGAATCCTGATAGAATGAATAAGGAAAAATCGCGATTAAGTAAAAATTAATGTTGAGAATATGGAACAACCACTTCTGCAGACTTTAAAATGTCGATGACTAAAAGTCTTCCGCTTTTTGCAGAAACATTCAATACAGACGACGATAGCGAAAACTACCAGCCACGGGACCTGCAGTAAGCATAAAATTATAGAATAATACTTAACAAAGCTGCCGGAAATGGTCCTTCCTGCCGAGCTATATAAAGACGGCGGAGATAATCTGGTAAGTAGCTTGCAAAAGTTAATCGAATTAAGGTATGGCTGAAGAATGGAATCTCAGTATCGTTTGTAAGACCTACAAAAAAAGAAACTGGCTAACTACAAAAGCATAAGTCTCCTCAACACAGTCTAAATGATGATATCTGCCTAAGGGCCCAGTTATAGCTATCATTGAAAAACATCAATGGGAATTTTCTTTTACTTCTTGCGGTGACAAAAGTGGGTTTATTAATCGAAGACGCAAGATCAAGTATTTTCAGTCAAAATAAAGTGACATACAACATCGATGTATTGGAAGGAACGTCAAAATTTTGACGTAGAAAGGGACTTTGTCTGCCTCCGCATTTCTGTTTACTTTGATAACAACATCCTGGGAGAAAATTAAAAAGAAAAATTGGTTTTGGGAAATATGTAACTTCGCATCAAAAAATGAATGAAGAAAATGGGTTTCAGGACCTGGATGGGCTATTAATGCAAGATATTTATTTTTTCGTTTTTTCGTTCTAAAAAGGTAATTTCGTTATAAAGCCCCCACTCGAACTACAAAAGTGAGAATCTATAAAAGACCCTGATCATCCTAGTCCAGCTCTACGCCGCCGAAGTATTGGCACGGTATTGATTTTCAATTTCATTCAGCCCGACAGACATGCAGAATTGCCAGACTTGAGTTTTCGGGCTTCTCTATCATTGTGATGTTTGGTTTGATTAAAAAATCTCGAGTTCGTTATTTTTTTTTTCAAGAAACCAATATTCGCTCCTAATAGTGCAACCAGATGAAACAGACATTACTTGCATACAGGAAATATGATGGGATGAACCGGACAGATGGATTATGACATATACAATGGTCCTTGTTATAGTGACCAAAAACTGGGAAAAAGTCTTAATGTTTCGAAGACATTACCGAACGCTATAGAACGAAGGAAGAAAGGACATCTTTAGCATTATTGTCGACTGACAATGAATAAAATTGATCACATTGAGATTAACATCCAGTAATTTAGATGCCCGAATATTGTGAGGGTCTAAAATCGACACGGAACACTACATTGTTGAAGCCAAGTTAAGACTTCAATCGCAAGAGACCGCTCATACTTTTACAGAACGCGTAGAAAAGCACGGTCGAAGACATAGTCAGGTGCCAATGAACAATGTTCGTAAGTTTTACCAAAGAGCATAACATCAAAGCAAGAGATACAATTCCCGAACAGAATCCTGATAGAATGAATAAGGAAAAATCGCGATTAAGTAAAAATTAATGTTGAGAATATGGAACAACCACTTCTGCAGACTTTAAAATGTCGATGACTAAAAGTCTTCCGCTTTTTGCAGAAACATTCAATACAGACGACGATAGCGAAAACTACCAGCCACGGGACCTGCAGTAAGCATAAAATTATAGAATAATACTTAACAAAGCTGCCGGAAATGGTCCTTCCTGCCGAGCTATATAAAGACGGCGGAGATAATCTGGTAAGTAGCTTGCAAAAGTTAATCGAATTAAGGTATGGCTGAAGAATGGAATCTCAGTATCGTTTGTAAGACCTACAAAAAAAGAAACTGGCTAACTACAAAAGCATAAGTCTCCTCAACACAGTCTAAATGATGATATCTGCCTAAGGGCCCAGTTATAGCTATCATTGAAAAACATCAATGGGAATTTTCTTTTACTTCTTGCGGTGACAAAAGTGGGTTTATTAATCGAAGACGCAAGATCAAGTATTTTCAGTCAAAATAAAGTGACATACAACATCGATGTATTGGAAGGAACGTCAAAATTTTGACGTAGAAAGGGACTTTGTCTGCCTCCGCATTTCTGTTTACTTTGATAACAACATCCTGGAAGAAAATTAACGAAAAATTGGTTTTGGGAAATATGTAACTTCGCATCAAAAAATGAATGAAGAAAATGGGTTTCAGGACCTGGATGGGCTATTAATGCAAGATATTTATTTTTTCGTTTTTTCGTTCTAAAAAGGTAATTTCGGTATAAAGCCCCCACTACAAAAGTGAGAATCTATAAAAGACCCTGATCATCCTAGTCCTGCTCTACGCCGCCGAGGTATTGGCAGTATTAAAAGCGGATAAATAAATCCATGGTCGTTTTGAGTCAAAAATTATTCGATTCCGTTTGTATTACCGTGCTATGAAGGCGATGATTCAACCAAGAATTATACCAGCTGAATGTCAGACGTCAGATGTCAGACGCAGTACAGGAAGAACTAGCCTTAAGTGGCGCCCATAAGTAGAAATTGGAATAGTATGTTGGTTGTGGGCCAGGTTCATTCAGAAGTTTAGTAACACTTAAGTATTATTATTATCTTGAAAAATAAACCTGTGTATCCAAGGCAAAAAAATCAGTGTTATAATAAGTCCTCGACATTTTTTTTAGAAAGGCTGTTCAATGTTAAGAGACCCATCATTACTGAAAGTTGTTAATGAAGTTTGTATACGCTCTCTGGTCGACATTGATTGATTAACGCTCGTTAATATCAATTTAACTGATCAAGATAATAAATTCGTCAACGACACTTTTAAGTAGTTACCACCTAAAAAAATTGCAAAGCTTTACCCATAAACACGTTCTAAGTAGGTACAGTTATCTCTCACCTACTATACCCCGAAAGTAGAAACATTAAACCAACCTTGCAGCAAAGTCAAGGTTAAACCACCAACTTACCAAAAATAAACGACACCACTTTCATTTTTTGTTTCATTAATTTTATTTATATTTTAAATCTACAAATTTTCATAATTTATTTAAACTAAATTTACTCACATTAAAAAAGTAAAACAAAAAAATATTTAATATTCATTTTTGGATCGCATAATCCGAAACAGTTTGTCAGACTAAATGTTCGCATATTTTACATTTGGGCCTTTGACAGACATTAAAGGCCGTCGTCGAAAACCCTCAGTTAACTTGAGCTCTGCTTATTGTTGGTATTGATGGAATTGCTGGGGTTGATACTGTTGTGCCTTTGTATACTCTTGTGGCTTGAGTCCGCCACCGTGCCCTTGGGGTTGACGCAACAGCTGTTGTGGGGCTGGTGTTGGAACTTTGACAACAATATCGGTTGGCTCTCGAATGACCTCAGCTTTGAAACCTTCCTTTGGATCAGCAGTATACTTTACGGTACGAATGAAACCATCCGAATCGACAACCGAATAGGAACCCCTGATCACTGATCCGTCACGAACTTCCTTGCGATTCTGGTAGTTGGTGAATTCGTCATCCTTAACGTCGAATCCAAATTGGTATGAGGTATTGGTCTGAAAGAGTGCAAGAGGAGGTGTTAATGGTTAGATGGATGGAAAACCAGTTGGTAACGTGCATTTGTACTAAATCAACAATTGATCTATGGACCGGTTAGCGTCCTCTATAAAAAGGTGCAGTGAACGCGAATATGTGCACCAGCAGCACACTAGGCAAACTGCACGTCATACTGGTTTCAAGTGAAAGTAAATCAGATCACTTTTAGTTTTTTATTTTATTTTAACCGGACCGTAGAGTCTCGGATTGTTATGCAATTGAATACGCACTATGAATTTAAATATATCCTATAGATGAGCTTGGATACGTGATAGTTAGCTTTGAAAGACAGACACACCACCTGGAAGCGTTTCGATTTACTAAGATTGCTCAAGACTAAAACTTTCTATTCACATTTATGGCAGTGTAAAGTTTAAGGAACTACCTATAAATAGTCATTGGGTACACCCACGGATTAAGAAAAAAAAATCACAGTCACTCCGACAGAAGGTCATACAAATCGCTTCAATTGCATTTCAGCCATATTTCAAAAGGGTGCGACGGGTCTTGAGGGCGGTCTCGACTGTCTGTTGAAAGTAGGTTAAGGCAGTTCTTTGGGCTTGGCTCAGACATCTGAATACACATTAACAGAGAGTGAGAGGAAAAGTGAATCGAGACTTAAATACTGATTGAGATTCAATTTGGTAGCGCGCGTGATGGTTGTGCAATTTTTTGTCGTCTCGCCCAAATAAGAATGTGGCATGGACCGCAACCGCTACGCCGTCAGACGTTTGCAATTGAACTCCACTTTCATAATTAATGCGATCGTGTTGCGTTTACGCATAATTCCTACGCACACAAGACCGTTGTGCAACCACAACTCGAAATGTAGGTACATGATTAAGTTCAACAAACTCGTTATGCGGTGGCTTAAGCCAGGCTTCATAGCTTTTTAGATGCGAATGATTGCGTGTAGTTTTGGTGGGGCATTGTTGTGGTTTGCTCTGGGCTAAAGATAGAACTCGGTTGGGATTTGAAATTAACTGGGGGGAGTGCGTTAGATACATTTGATAGATTATAGTGTGATTTTGTTTTTTGAAAGGAGTTTATACAAACGAGATGGAGACCCCTAAGGCAATCTGTTATGAAAAAGTATTTCTTATTTAGTGTTCAAAACATTCAAATCACAGCACAACTCCAACTAGGCAATAAAGCTGCCTCTCTTCCCGTTATGCAAATTTAAAACCGCTTTTCGGTTCCAATTGTTGGGTTGATTGACCTTGCACTTTCATTCATCGAAGACCATCCGTATGCATGCACACGAATATAAATTTAAATTTCACGGAAGGAAACTTTTAACCATCCATCCAAAGATAGTTTCTTTTTTTTTCTGATAGGTTTCTCAATGAGGAGCGCAATTCGATTTGTCGTTTGGTAAGCTTGCACGCGCAGTATCTTTATACTTATGTATATGTTTGTGGTTAGATTGCGCGCTTGCGCATGAGTAAAGTTAATGGCCTTTGATTGGTACACTGAAAACCATTAAATACCATGGACCTGTGTTGAGGATGATTTTTTTCTTTATGTTGCTATTGATTCCCGATTCCATTTTCGTGTCAGTTTCGTTTTTATGTCTATCGGATTTGAACAACATCTTATAAGATTGGACTTCAACTTCATTCCGATGCAGCCATTTGAAATGTTAAACGGATTTGTAAACGGGTGGCCAGTATGTTTGCAACTTTTAACAATGTGATCGATTACATTTGGGCATGACTTATGGAGTTCCTCCCATCGATGGGAAGTAAAGATCAAATGTAGGTAACTTGGGCTTGCGCAATGACTTTTTTGTAGTTTGCGGATATTGAGATATAAATTGTCATAAATGTGTCAGATTTTGACTTGATGAGGCTGCCAATGTTGTAAATAATCGATAACAAAAGCGCTTTGTCGAAACTATTTTGACAATTATTTTAACTGTTGCATATTTTGATAAGAAAGAAATCAATTAGAGACCGATAAGGAGAAATAAAATGAAGGCTAATAATGCATGTGGAGTTAGTGTAAATGTACCATAAATTCAAATAAATTTACCTGAAAGTGAAAGGAGCGAAAATTAATTAAATGTGGTTGCATTGGACACGCGATGTTATATCTGTTTTTTATTAAAATGTAATAAACTGTAAAAGTTTCTATAAACTAAATAACTTGATCATTTTCTGAAATTTTCCAGATGTAAGGGTTGAATGAATGCTGAATATAAATATAGTTTGTCTGGTTTTCTAAAACATGCCCCTAAGATCGGATCGGATTGTTTGTTTCCAATAACTATGATTTACGTATAAAAATTTGTCTGTTCACGAACTATATTTCTTTTACGGATTTTAACTAAATTTTACTGATTTTTACTTATTATTCCCGTATGAAAAAAGTGAGTAACTTAATGAGAGAGGAAAAAACAACTCCTCCATAATATCTGTAAAAAAATTTACTGCAGAAATGCATATTGGTAAGAAACAGTAAACTGTCAATTGGTATTAGTTGTATGACATTTGTTCTTCAAAAGCCACACACATTCCCGTACTTTTCACTGAGAGAATTTGGTGATATTCGGGAATGCATGGAATTTGAGAATTTACCAATTTACGGGAACAGACCTAATGTTAATTAAATGCCACCAATGAATCGCTCCATCATACAGGACATTCACTAAGTCAATCAAACAATTCTTTCAAGTTGCTATAATATCATATTTATCCATTTTATCATCTCCTAAAATAATCTTTTAAGTCTTTTTCGTTTATTTTAGTTCTTAAATCCACCTCTCCTATAATTTCTTATAAAATTAGATAAGCATTTTCTAAATACTCTAGAATACATGCTTATAGAATGGTCGGGTTGTTGGGTTCGATTATCGCATGAAAATATTACAATCGATCAATAACTTGCTATCACATATTAAAAAGACTAGCGTGCATTACACATCCCTACATTTCTTCATGAGAACAATATTTCTTTCCATTTGGACCTCAAAAATGTCTAAGCCACAGAGTGATACAACTTTAAGAGAAACTTATAAGTACGTTAATCCTTTACAAGTTTTACAAAATTTGCCATAACATGGTTATAAACTTATTCAAATCCTGTGGGAGTAGGCGTTGTAGGGTATATGTATTTTGAAAACATACAGGATCTATAAAAGATTGCCCTTAGCAAAACTATTTACGATCCATTTGGGCCAATGAGGTCTACAAAAATTATTAGGTATGCCTCCTATACATTTTTTGAAACGTCAAAGTCTCTATTATATTAGTCGTCAGATTCTTATGTAATGTGAAGTGTATTTTCACGTGTCTATACTTTATTATAAAATTAGCGTAAGCTTTCTAACTATAACTCCGGAAATAAAGTGCGTGTATCAGAAAAATAATATTCGTGGCTTCCTAAAACACTCCAAAAATAGGTATTCATCAGTTTCAACTTTGAAAGTGTACACTTGTACAGGCTGTCGCTAAAAATATAACAAGGCACATGGACCGATGAAACTTCCTATAAAACCCGTATAAACGCGAATCCTTTGCAACTATTTATAATAACATCCCCAGATATTCCGGAAATATCCGTCTCTGTCGTATATTGGAAAGGAGACCTGTATCACGTAGCTGCCAATTTGCTATAAAAAATTAATTTTCATCCTTAGACACTCAGAAAGCGTGTGTCATTGTACCGTTCCTGTTGCACTCACATCACAAACAACCCATAAACCAGTTGGATCCTCAAATCCATATTAAATGAGCTCAAATTCAACTTACCTCATCATATTCGTCTTCCTCCTGCTGCTGTTGCTTTAGCTTGGCTGCCGCTGTTTGGTATTGTACCGCCTGTGGACGTGGACGTGGTGCTGCAGTGGCTTGCTGCTGTTGCCTATAAACTACTTGTTGAGGTTGTTGATACTGAACCTGATAAATTAAACCAAAAGGTCATTAAAAAAAAACACATCTCCACCATTCGATTGGGAGCTAGAGTTAGACTTGCCTGTTGCTGTTGTGGTTGTGGCTGCTGTTGTTGTTGTTGTTGCAAATAATCCCTAACCGATGGTGCTACATAGGCTTGCTGGTTGCGTTGCTGCTGTTGTGCCCGAATCTATTATAGATGAGGACAATCAACCCCTGTTTTTGGGAAATAATTCATAGCGTATACCATACCTGCTCCTGTACATTATCCTTAACTCTGATTTGCTGTCCAGGACTCACATACTGTTGCTGTTGTTCTGGGTTTTGTTCGTAGATAGGCGTGGCATCGGGATTGCCACCAGATGTTTGCGCAGATATCTGCTGATAGTACTGCCGCAGATAGGCAGGATCGACAGCTTGTTGAGCTGATACACTGACCCCCACTAGGGCACTGAACACAACTATAACCGTTTGAAAGGAACGCATTTTTTCACACAATTCTAATTGCTCTTCTCACACACACTTGCACTTTGTAGCCACGAATATTATTTTTCGGCTGTTCACTTGTAGGAGCACTAGAAACTGTGCTTTGGAGGTAGGTATCTTTAAAAAAAAACCAACCACTACCGAATATGTCTCCCGACTAAAGCGACTCAGATGCGATCTGCAGCTTACGTATTGGCCTTATATATGGGGGTTTCGATCGATTTGGCGAAGCCCCCCAGTTGGTGTACATCGCAGCCAAGTGGTGGTAAGCATACCCAATGGGTAGGGGGTAATAAACCTACAAGTACGCTGTTGTTTTTGTTGGACTTTCGTTTGGTTTTGTCTGCACGAGATATCGCAGTGAGTTGCTCCAACTAACATGACGTCAGTTCTATGAAGGTGTATTGTTGATAGTTTGGATACCTGGAGTATTTTTGTGGCTGTGGTGCTGTTCCCCTTGTGACTTTCTTTGGATATGCGAGTGCTCGCGTATTTACTCGTAGGTATTTGTGTTCTACAAAATATGCACCCATAGGTTCTTAAATGTCCACCGTAGTTCGATGTCAATTTAGAAGACAATGGACTAGTTATATATTTGACGATTCGATAGTAAAGTTGCGCCATTGAATTTGTTTTGTATCTACGTATCTTTTTATCGTTGTTTAATGCTGTTTCTTATATAATTTAGGTATGGAACGTGTGTAGTACTTTTTCCTCTTACGTGTTGCGTTAACGTGACTCGTTAAATATTCGGTTTTTGTTTGAACTCATTTGGGATTGTTATGAAAAGTTGAGCTGCATTACATTATACATATCGTGTATATCAGGTGAAAGGCTATAGCCATTCTTTTGATAAGGGAATACTGCACGGAAGGATTAATTTACATTATTGTGAGGCGGGTTTTCATTGAAAGTCTGCCCACCTACTTGAGTAATATGAAATGAGAAGTTGTGAAAAATTCCATTTTTCTTACAGATATAACATTTTTAAGCAGAGAGTAAGCTCGCGCATATGGATTCAAGTTTCAAGTTAGTTAAGGTGGCTATTTTGTTTTGTGGATTGACGATGGAAATTGGGTCGACTGTGGAGATACTCTTCGGGGAAATCGAATACGTCAATGTTTAGATGCGGTTTTACGCCATTTGTAAGTATTTGTCTGCGAAATGTCAACGGTTGTTTGTTTCTTTTTTGTGGCTATGTATTGCAATTTGCACTGTTGACGAATATATATTGTAAAGGGCTAAGTCCTTTAACATACATATTATGGTTAACAGTGAAGTTGGCATACGCCAGGGAGGTTTTAGTGTTTTTTTATGTCAGTTTAATAATAATAGCTCTTGTGGTAGGTGCATGCAAATACCTAGCTACAGAATAAATCGATTGCTACTATTCAGAGCTATTGAAACAATCCATTTATTATTTTTTCAGTAGTAAAGGCTTAAAAACGTTTAAATAATACCTACAGAACCATAGGTTCTGTCATAGGTATGGTCATAGACTCTAGAGAAGTGTCAGTTAACCTCACCTGAGAAAAGTTTATAAAAAAAAGGTAGGTTTATGAACTGGTAAAGTATAGTGTCCTATACCTCGGCACACATGGAACCGTGTGTTCACTTTGTAAAACTTTTCAGAAGGTATCAGCTATGTCTGTGGGTTCATGTCACTTCTTCTTTACTTTTCGATCATAAAAAAATATCAAGAACTCTCCATGTCCTCCGAAACCTGTAAATAGGTAAAGAGAAGTTTATTATTTTAGGAGGTTGTCACCAGGGGTTCCGTCATAACGTAAAAGTTGGTTCAGGTTTTGTCATATTTAGAGCAGATCTACCGTGACATGCACATGCACAAGCTGTAAATAATTCTCACCTGATATTGGATTTCGTTAGGATCATGTAATTCCCTCTTTTCCTGAAGTTGCGGCGTATGGGTCATAAGTGATCATGAACTAGTAAAGATCTATTTCCTGCCAGTTTATCGGTTACATCCATGTGACAGCGGTGAACTTTCTCGGATTTTATTTGTCTTTTATGTTTGCCTTTTATGATATATATAAGATAATATCATCGTGTCTTATAGGCATCAATGACATCATACAGGCCGTTTCTGAGGTTGCCAACACCTCCCTGTGGAACTCACTCCTATAATTAGGAATCATTATTGATCTATGTATTACCAATTTCCGTAAATAAACTAGCACCACCACCACCGGCTCCATAGCATATCATTGATGAATATCAATATCGATTCGTATCTGCTCAGATGAGAGGAGGAGTCTGGTTAATCAAAGTCCAGATAGAGTGGTTTATAATCAGAATTTACGACGTGCCTTATACGTATTTTTTTAGTATCTGTGTATGTCTTGAGAGGCTGCCCATCAAGGCGCTTTTGAAAACCAATTCCTGGATATGTTAAGATCACCAATCTAGAATCACCTCCAACTCAGCGGTTGGAATGTTTCTTATCGCAAAACGTATTCAACGCCATTTCGTACTGTATCCGGTGATGGTGATGAGAAAATATTCAGGGTCGACGCTTCAACATCTTAATACATATGTACATTTAGGATACTTTTGGCATTCCTTATATAAATGAGTAGGTACACGGTCAATTTTGTTAGCGGTTCCCTATAGGTTTCCTATGCGGATTCCATTGGATTAACATTGGAGTTATCAAACACCACATTACAATGCTAGTTTTTTCGAATAGAATTTTTAAGTTCCGGATGCTGTAAAATCCTTAACTTCCCAACTAACAATTGTTCTTCTAAAAAGTTAAAATTTCCAGAAGAATATACTGCTGTTAAACTTTTTTTTAACTTGTGAGTAGAAGTTCAGGCTGTTAGAACTCTTGGAGGTAAATCCACAGGCTTTATAAAAATAAAACAATCGTTGGTATGAATAATATAAACAAAATATTTCGGTAAGGCTTTCGTAAGAAAGCCTTTTCAAATTTGCAGTTCTGACCTCGGAGTCAGCGTTAGAAAGGAGGTACTTTTCTTTGTGACATGCAATACAACTTTAGTTTTTATTTTTGGCTCAACAGGCTGGTTAGTACCCAGGTCCTAGCCTTATCATAACCATTCATGTGTGCGTTAGTACTTCTTGCACGATGGCGGGACCTCCTGTTTTTTTTAAGTTATGATAAGCTATTGTGGACAATTGATACTACTCGGATGATTTGTCAGATCATTACTAGAGGAGGGCTAGTGAAAAATAATTTTGGTGTTGGTACGGCTGGAAATCGAACCCAGATTTTCTTCGCGGCAGTTCATAACACTAACCATCGCGCCACAGACCTTCCCCAAATACAACTTAATAAACTACAATAAAGGGGGAAGCTAGATTTAAAACCCTGTATTGGCAGATAATTAGAACGGTTGGTGTTTGGTTTCAATCGAAATTTATAAATTCACTAAGAAAATTTTTAAAAAAAATATCATTGTAATTTCTTTTATTTTAAAATTTCATTAACAATTTGCCACTAATACTCATCGACTTGCTTTATTTAATTTTTTATACAGGTTACTCATTATTAATTGTCCGATTCTGCCAAGTTGAATTCTTAAGAAACCAATTGATTTTTTTCTCTCCCCACTAACTGCTTAAGACTGAATGCATTGAATAGCGGACAAAATCAACCCTTCTTCGTTAGGGATCTGAATATCATTGCATGACCAAGAATGGTTGGGTGTTGTAGAACGAGGGTAGACTCTGATTGGCGTTAACTTGGCAATGCCCAGTGTTGCAACTCTGACTACACATCAAATGTGCTTATCTTTACCTCCAAGTGGTAACCATCGGGTACTGGTCTCATCCAACCGGATTTGACTTGCTAAACGATAAGCGCGAGTGTTGATAACATGACGAAAAACAGCAACACTATAAACACCCTGGTGAGAATGGCACGGATGAATACCCGGCCGGCTGTCCCAGGCGAACCTAGATGAGCTGCTCTGACATATTCGGACAACAGGTTGTCTAGGAATTTCAAGGGTTAGTCAGGCCCCTTGAACAGAGATGGTGGCGGATGAACCGAAAGGCCAACGGCAGCGCTCAATCCCGTAGTGGATACTGATGGCCCCGTGTCCTAGGGGTATCTAATAAATTGGAACTGGCCCTCCAGGTTGGGGGTTGTGCTTTGGGTTAACTACCCACCCACAGAAAAAAAAAAAAACATAGTTACGAAGCAACCAATAGCCTCGGAAAGGACTGATTTTATTGTTGACGACCCTGCTAAACGAAAAAAGGACAACGACGTTCGTATCTGCACCTGGAATGTGAGAACATTAAACAGGAGAGGTGCAGGCGAACAACTAGCGGAAGCACTAAACTGCTACAAAGCAGACATTACTGCCATCCAGGAAATACGATGGGATGGGCCGGGCAAAAAGAGGATGAAAAACTGTGACATATACTACGGACCGTGTTATAGTGAGCAGAAACAGCGACTATTCGGATGCGGATTTGTTATAAGTGCCAGACTTAGGCAAGAAGTCTTATGTTTCCAAGACATTAGCGAACGCATAGTAACAATCCGCATCAAGGCCAAATTCGCCAACATAAGCCTTATATGCGCTCACGCTCCGACGGAAGAAAAAGATGATACAACTAAGGATTGCTTCTACGAGCTCCTCGACAAAACCTATGAGCGACTACCGAAGTACGATGTTAAAATAGTGCTGGGAGATTTTAACGCAAAGGTAGGAAGAGAAGACATCTTTAGAAGTATTGTCGGAAAACATAGCCTACACGACAACACGTCTGGTAACGGACTTAGGCTAATTGATTTCGCTACGGAACGAAATGCCACTATAGCCAGCACACGGTTTCCTCACCTCGATATCCATAAGGGGACATGGCGGTCTCCAGATCAACGAACGGTCAACCAAATTGATCACATTGCGATAGATAAGAGGCACGCATCCAGTATTTTGGATGTCCGAACATTCCGAGGAGCTAACATCGACTCGGATCACTACCTTGTAGCAGCCAAGGTAAGAATGCGGATATCCACCACGCCACAACAATCCAGAAATACTGTGAAAAAATTTAATGTCGGAAGACTGCAATCGCAAGAGACCGCCAAGACCTTCGCACAACGCGTATCCCTTAACCTCTCGATTAACACCATACCACCAGCATCGAATGTCGAAGAGCAATGGCAACGATGCCAACAGGCCATTAGATCAGCCGCAACTGATGTGCTAGGTTTCTCGCGCCCACCAGCGAGAAACCCCTGGTTTGATGAGGAATGCCGACAGATGCTCGCAGCCAAGAACGAGGCCTACAAGGCTAAGCTGCAGGTGAAGACGAGAGCTGCCATTGAGCTCTATAGGCAAAGAAGAAGGGAAGAACATCGGCTTTTCAGCAAGAAGAAAAAAGAGCAAGAAAAGCGCGCGATCGAGGATATAGAGAGGTGCCACTCCAGGAACGATGTTCGCAAGTTTTACCAAAGTGTAAAACGTCAAAGCCAAGGATACAAGGCTCGAACAGAATCCTGTCGAGATGAACAAGGAAATATTGTAGTTGAGACACAGTCGATGCTGAGGATATGGAAGAACCACTTCTGCAGACTGTTAAACGGCGACGACGAACAACATTCCGCTGTCAGGCAGAACGAACCATTCAATATTGGCAACGACAGCGAAGACTGCCAACCACCCGACCTGAGTGAAGTGAGGATAGCAATATCTAAACTCAAGCTTAATAAGGCTGCCGGAAATGACGGCCTTCCCGCTGAGCTCTATAAGGCCGGCGGAGATGACTTGGTAAGTAACATCCACCAACTCATAAGCCAAATCTGGTCGGATGAAAATATGCCTGAAGAATGGAACCTCAGCATCGTTTGCCCGATCCACAAAAAAGGAGACCCTCTGAACTGCGCCAACTACAGAGGCATAAGTCTCCTCAACATCGCCTACAAGATCCTATCTGCCGTAATATGTGAACGCCTGAAACCGTTTACCAACAACCTGATTGGCCCTTATCAGTGTGGTTTTAGGCCAGGAAAGTCCACAACCGATCAAATTTTCACACTTCGGCAGATCCTGGAAAAAACTCAAGAAGTCCAAATCGATACCCACCACCTTTTCATCGTTTTCAAAGCCGCATATGACAGCATTTATAGAGACGAACTGTATAGAGCCATGTCTAGTTTTGGTATACCGCCCAAACTCGTCCGTTTGTGTAGGATGACGATGGAGAATTCTCGCTGCTCCATCAGGGTCGGAAACGACCTCACCGACACATTCGATACCAAAAAAGGATTTAGGCAAGGCGATGCGCTGTCATGTGACTTCTTTAATCTGATTCTTGAGAGAATTGTGCAAAACTCCAAAGCCAACACCAGAGGCACAATTTTCCAAAAGTCGGTGCAACTATTAGCATACGCTGACGATATTGACATCATTGGCAGGACTCAACGTGATGTCATAGCCACGTTTGCTGGTATAGAGAAGGAAGCGGCGAAAATGGGTTTAGCAGTAAATGAGGGTAAGACTAAGTATATGCTGTCATCACGAAAGGACTCACAACATCGACGAATTGGACAGAACGTCACCATTGACAGATATAACTTTGAGGTAGTACGGGACTTTGTCTACCTCGGCTCCGCTATTAGCTCTGACAACAACATCTCGTCAGAAATTAAACGAAGAATTACTCTTGCCAACCGCTGTTTCTTCGGGCTAAGAAGGCAATTTAGTAGTAAAGCCCTCACTCGAACTACTAAGGAAACCCTATATAAGACCCTGATCATCCCAGTCCTGCTCTACGGCGCTGAAGCATGGACTGTATCAAAAGCGGATGAAGAAATCCTTGGTAGATTCGAGAGGAAAATTCTTCGAAAAATCTTCGGTCCCGTTTGCGTTGACGGGCTATGGAGACGAAGATTCAACCAAGAACTATACGAGCTGTACAGCGACATGCCCCTGGTCAAAAAACTCCGCATTGGACGTTTAAGATGGCTAGGACATGTAGAACGAATGGACACCAATACTCCGGCTCGCAGAGTCTTCGATTCCCAGCCAGACGTCGGACGCAGTAGAGGAAGACCTCGCCTTAAGTGGCGCGCACAAGTGGAAACCGACCTCAACCAACTTGGAGTGCGCAACTGGAGGCAGTTAGCTAAGGACCGGGCTAATTGGAGAGGCATGTTGGTTGAGGCCCAGGTTCATTCCGGACTGTAGCGCCACTTAAGTAAGTAAGTAAGACCAAGAATACTGTTAAGTGGAAAAATATTTAAATTATAGACAACATCGATGCCACATGCTGACATCGATATGACCCTTTTCAGGCAGATACTCTAACTTTGAATAATTTACTTTAATTGACCTTGAAATGCGTTTTTAAAATATGAAGGTAGCCTTAAGGTTCACATACAATCTATTGAATCCACATTAAATAAGCGCATCGTACTATCGATCGATCATCGCATTAAAAGTTAGCTAACTCCATATCGGAGTGCTACCTTACCACTTCAAAGCCTTGCCTACCTACTAGATCGAGATATCTATGTAGGTGATCACCTATGGACATAACACACTCATTTTCAATCTCGACCAGCATCATCTCTCTATCGGTCCATTAATCCAACAAACAGTAGCCCGCAACAAGAGCTTAATCTGATGTTATCCTTCGCCTAGTTTCTTGTGTCTACTTACCTATTCCCAAAAAGGTAATCCTTTCACATTTCCACAGCAAATATCCCACAGTATGTCTGTCCACAGTGTGCGCTCGCATCACAACACAATCACGAACAAACAACAGAAATTCCTTCACTCACCCAGTCTTCGTGGTCAATACACCGGTCAAACCGGTTTCCTTGCAATGTACGCAAACACACACAACCGACCAACCATCATGGAATTCTGCATAAATTAACCAACTTCAAAGTCCGAGCAATGGGAATAATATTTTATCATGCCCAGAGCAAAGACACAATTCCGAAGGACCTCAATCCTTTATTATCATCATCTTTTCTATGGGAAAAAGGGGTGAAAATAAACAGAGACACATCGCAATGAGGGCTTTATCTAAGATATCCTTAAAATCAAACTCAACCTCATGTGTGTCCTTTTCTCAAAAAAATAAAAACCGGTTCTGGACATCTCAAATCCGAATGACCTAGACCAAGTAAAGTTGAGGACAATTTCTTCGACACACAGGTACGCACGATCGTTGTCCCTTCGATCACTTTCACCGTCCACAACCGTGTCATCCCTTCGGGCGCAGTTAAAGTGAAGAACAATTCCTACAAAGTCCGGTTTTTGGACAGTCACTCTCTCCTACTGAGTTATGCAAATGAGTATTCGTATCCCAAAATGACCTACAATGCATGTGTTGTCCTTCAACCCTTTTCGCCGTGCATGCAACCCCTTTTGCTCATCATGACATCTTATAAGGCGATATAGTGGTGTATGGGTATGTGGACAAGGACATCTTGGGTCATCATTAAAACTGGTTTTTATTTAGTGATCTTCGGTGATGTCTATGCGATGGGCTTTCTTTGTGCGTCAGGATGACCTTTTCGGGGTGGAAGGGTGTTCGTTTTAAAAACCGGACTGGCCAGTTTTTCGTGGGAATATTTCCCTTCAAGTCAAAGATCTTTCGGTGGCTATAAAAATCCATGTAATCGGTGTGTGTGTGACCTAAGATAATTACGAGTACTACAGACAGGGGAAGCGACACTATGCCCAGCTTAATCCTTTTGGGTGTGCATTCGTGTCTCCGTTGGAGAGCGGTTTATTATAAATTTATGAGTTACATCTTACATTTTACCACTTTTGCATCCAAGAAGCTGTCCCGCGCTAAGAATTGCCATTTCACAAAAGTCACGTTCGTCATTGCAGCGAGATTCCCACTCAGAGGGCGCCTTGTGCTAGGTCCCAGTAATGTTCACCGTATCCTCCCTTTTTGTCGGCCCAAATTACCTTTAGAAATGGAAAATATTGGTGCATCATTAATTTGGACAGATGAGGTTTGCCTTTCTCTAAAAAAAACCTACAAGTCACGCTGTTGATTGACTTGATGTACGAAATTGATCAATTCCTATCTCGAGCTCATTATCATACTTTGTTTTTTTTGCAGCCAAATGCTAATAAGAGAGGCTTTTATGGGAAGACGCTTTAGTGACCGAAAAAAAAATAAATTTCCATATGTATCCGTATACATCTTCCTACTATTGTAGGTAAGTGGAAAAGATAAAAAACTGCAAGTTGTTGCAACATTGAACTTATAATTGCATGCAATTACTTCCCACAGAAATGAGATAGAAGCGAATAAAAAGAAAGTGCCCCTACTTATACTGAAGAAGGTACCTTTACAGCTATTTGATTCGGGTGAAGACCTCAGAGTCTACAACAACAAACAAAAAATGTTAATCGTCACAGTTCCTTGGTTCAATGTGGCTGAAAGGAAAGTAACGCTTAACTAATTTATCTGTCAATCAAACGGTTCCTTAACCTGTCATCTAGTTATGTGGCTTGAAGGTGGCAATGCCATAGGAATCGGCCACAATGTACGGGAGCGGTTTTCGTCTCATTTTGCATAAGGCTTTAGAGTCGATGGTGGGCATTAGAGATTGTGCTGACGTGATGGTGTCTTCATAGATGGCTGCTGATGAAATGTTTCTTGTAATGAGGAGATAATATCTACAAGTGTTTTGTAAAAAGCTAGGTGGTGCGTTGGGGTAACCCTGAAATTATTAAGGCAATCGAGGAATTGTGAGATCGTGTCGAGTTGGTTATAGTAATATAGTTAGACCGAGTTAATTGGAGAAGCATATTGGCTGATCTCCATATTCACTCTGGACTCAAGTTAATTAAGTAAGTTTGACAGATAATAATTTTAAAGCCGAATATGGCAACAGAGCCATGTTAAGTTTTTCTCCTCCTACCGAGGTTAGGTCACATTGTGATGATTGCGTGAATCGTTTTCTTATGAGTCCATAGCCTCTCCAGCTCTTAACCGAACCTAAAGGTTGTAATTAAGTTATAAAGTTTAATCATGGGCTTGACGGAAAGTTATTCACGAGCCTGGGTGGCACATTCTCCCATGGTCTTTAATCATGGTCTACATATAATGAGATAGTGATAGGAAGTGTTGACCTCCTCTCGTGATGATCTGACAAATCATACGAGTAGTATCAATTGACAAGAAAAGCTTATCTCAATGCCGGCATAAAACAATAGGTCCCGCCATTGTACAAGAAGTACACAAGTACACAACCATGAATGGTTGCAAAAAGCTGGGCCCTGGTACTAATAAGTCTAAAGCGCCAAAAATGTGTATTTATTTTTTGTGGAACGAGTATTGCTGCAGAAAGCCTATTTGGCTTGAGAATTAGTTGTTAAATTAGCGATAGTACAAAGCAAGGTAGGAGCTATTTCAACGATGTTCGAAACAAACTATAGAGTTTGCAATTCCGATGTCTTTGTACGTTTTATTTGCACGCGTTTGAATCCTGCCTGAAAGGTGAATTCTTGAGGTCGTTTGAACCGGACATATTGTGGCCAGTGATCATGCCTACACAAGTCGTTTGTGATTTCCTATAATGTGTCCATAGCTTCCTGGGTTTCATACTGGATTTTAGCTTGCTTTACATTAGGTTTGGTACACCTAATAGCTTGTATCCCATAGCCTGTTTGATATTATAATGGGGGTTCTCAATATATTGTGAGCAGATTCACAGTTTATAGTTGAGCCATGCGTGTCTAGTTCAGCTTCATCTCCGGGACTTGTTTCTTGCCTGGCATCCAGCATATATTTACATTATACTGTATTACTTCGCTCGTTTAATAACCTTCGATTTTATCGTAATAGCAGAAATTGCCTTTATTGTTGCTTGGCTTTTTATATAAAAGGTAGTGTTACATCGCCTTTATTGAGGCTTATGTCACCACTAAAATTATAGAACAATTTTAAATAACTCTAACATAAGCCAATGATATTTACATTGGTCAAAATAAACGCCAGTGAGGACTTTAACCACCTTGACTCTGCTGTTAATTTTGACAACGATACCTTTTCAGAAAGTAAACGATGAATCACATTTGCGAATGGTGATGATGATGATGACAAAATTCATAGAAAAATCGTTGATACCATTTCCGTTTCACAGGCTGTAGATCGCATACAGAGTCTTCAATTCCCAGATAAGACACAGCAGAGCAGACCCCACTTAATATATAACTTTAATTTAATATAATTTAATTTAATTTAATTAATTTGATAACCCCAGGTTTCTAGTATTCTAAAACACTATTATGATAAAGGCTATTTTATAAAAATTGACTAAGTTGGACATATATATAAGTTATATAAATGTAAAATAATAAAACATGTTACCTGATGCAAATAAACCCTAAATACGATAATGTCCGATCGTTTTATTTTTACAGGAGTAGAGGACTTTGTACCGCAGTGACGTAGGATAAACGTTTTACGATGCGAAGAGAACGTTTTTTATTGACTTATTTTTTGCATAATAAATGTGGTCAAGGGCAATTACAACCAAGGGGAAACAAACTCTTGCTCACACTAGGTAACGAAAATTGAAGAAGTTTGTAGGTTAAAGTTCGACCGAATTATTTTAAATTATTTTATTCCAATAGGCATGGCAGAAGGAATTGGGTTATATGAATACCGCGTCCTGTAAGAAACTATGTTTAGAAACGAATTGAATATTCTTAAGTGAAACCAAACATAATATATTTAATACAAGAGCGAAACAACCCATAAGATGGAGTGAATAAATTAATGGTCGACCAAAAATTAAAGCTAAACGTGTAACAATAAAATATGAACACTAATAAAATTAGCTTGAAAAACTCTTGTTAGAAAACTCTTTAGTCATTGTTGCAAACTGAGACACACTGGTATAAACAAAAGAATACCCCAGTCAATGGTGGTACTCAAATCAATTGGAGATCTTTCGACCTCATTAGTTGATTTCTCTACGTCCAGGAAACGTAAAGTTTCACATAATTAATGGTCTACCCGTTGCAATGCCCTTTATACATTTTGCTTTTGGCCATGGTACAAGCTGCTCGTAGTCACCGAAAACTATGACTAATGTCTACAGATAGATATTTTCCTATTTACATTTTTCAGAAATGCTTTTTCATGAAGTTTACTAAGCGTGAAGAAAAGCCATTTACCGTTTCGGCAATTAAGGAAATAGCTAAAAAATAAGTAAATAACAACCTTTCTATAATAAGAGTCAACTTGAGCCGATTTAAATATACGTAGATATGCTGTCAATTTATAGACATATTGGAATAGTTAATGGCATATGAGACAATCGAAATTTTGACAAAATATAGTCTTCGTAATTTTTTAAGTATTTGTGTGTTCAGGAAAAGTTGCGGGTAAGTCAATCCTATGCGGTCTATCGGGAGTAGATTTAGGTAATTTATGTGCCTGAAGATAAGATGTATCTGTGATCTCGCTCGATCAAGGCAATTTCGGTGCAATCATTTATTGAAATAAACGCTCGAAAAATAAATGTTTGCATTTGTTTGCAATGCTTACGAACAGATCTTTGAGACCAGGTACAAGAATCGCCTATATCATAACATACTTGCAGAAATATTCAATATCAAAAAAAGGATTTAGGCAAGGCGATGCACTGTTATGTGACTTTTTTAATGTAATTCTTGAGAGGATTGTTTAAAATTCCCAAGCCAACACCAGGGGCCCAATCTTCCATAAATCGGTGCCACTACTACCATACGCCGACAATATTGACATCATTGGTCTTACTCAACGTGATGTCATAGCCACGTTTGCTAGTATAGAGAAGGAAGTGGCAATAATGGGTTTGGCAGTAAATGAGGGTAAGACTAAGTTTATGCTGTCAACTAAAAAGGACACACAACATCGTAGAATTGGACAGAACGTCACAATTGACAGATCTAACATTGAGTCGCGTACCACGACTTTAGCTCCGCTATTAACTCTGAAAAAAAAAACATCTCGTTGGAAATTAAACGAAGAATTACTCTTGTTAACTGCTGATTCTTCGAGCTTAGAAGGCAAATAAAGGAGGGAAGGTAAAGCCCTCACTCGAACTACTAAGGAGATCCTATACAAGACCCAGATTATCCCAGTCCTGCTTTACGGCGCTGAAGCATGGACCATATCAAAAGTGGATAAAAAAATCCATGATCGTTTTTAGAGAGTGGCTCACACAAGTAGAAATTGGCCTTAACCAACTTGAACCGCGCAACTGAGGCAGTTAGGACCGGGCTAATTGGAGAGGCATGTTGGTTAAGGCCCCGGTTCATTCCGGCCTATAGCGCCACTTAAATGTAAAAAAGGCAATTATAGCATAGTATGTCGAACTTCTATTTCTGAGTACATTTTTTGATTTCTGTTTTCATAGATTTTTGGAAATTGGAATTAAACATGCAGCCTTCGACAAAACAGCCTACAGTTTACCTAATACCAATAAATTAAAAAAATAATTGGTTTATAACTCAGGCTCAGTGGCGCAATGGTTAGTACGATAAACTAGTTTTCTCGGTTCGATTCCCAGCCGTAGCAATACGCAATGCAAAAAGTATGTATATTATTGTATTTAGTAAAAAAATTATTAATTCAAATATTGTTAATGTTTACATAGGTCAATAAAAAGGTTTTTAGATTCGAATGTGCATTTGTTTTTAGATAATTAGGAGTAGGCGGGTGGTGTTTGTTTACCAAACCATTCTGGACATTTTTCATAAAGGTGATTTCTGCAATTTGATTCTTCTAATTGCCTCTTACAGCCCATACTTCAAGTACTTTACCGAGTCTTTATTGAAAAGTCTATATTACAAGGTTCTGAAAAAATTGTCCCGGTATCCATTGCAAATTGGCAATGGGTAAATGGCACTAAGGCCGTGCGTCAAAATGTTAGCCAGTGCATAATTTTTGACATCACTATGCTGAATTTAGGCTCTAAATTTTTAACCTGCTCAGGAGCTCCCTTTAATTTATCCATTTTGACATTTGGTATACCTACTGAGGATTGGGAGAGCTGGAAAGCACCTTCGTGGATTATTCCTCATAACCAGTGTTCATAGTATGTGGCGGGAAAACAGCACTTAGCTCAGATTCTTAAACCATAAGCAAGGAATATATTATATTTTATATCCGAAAATGTAATACAAGTTGTAAAATATAATAAAATTTATTTTTTAAATAGAATGGTTACAAAAATCATTCGATTACATTTGTTTTGCTATATTTTGTATGAGAAATTTTAGGTTGAAAAAAGCAGGATGGATATCTTCAATTATGAACCTGCTACAACTTTTTATTTACTGACAATAATCGATTTTCAGTTATTTAAAAAAAAATTGCTAAGCTTTGTAATGATTATATATAATTATGTTGTCAAATGAAAAACTAAATTTGAGAAATAAGCGACAACCTAGAACATAAACTAAGCTGGAACTGGGATACCATTTTCGTTAGGATCGGATATGATCATTTGGGATGATTGATCACCGAGGTTTCGCATGAGCCCTCATAGGTACAATAATGAGGTACTTAAAGGACAAGCAAAACAAAAATAAATAATAATTCTTTTATTTGTTTTAAGATAATTGTTTTATCTTAAAGTAGTTTTGTATAAACAAATTTTATTCTTGGGCCGATTAGATGGCGTTTTTGTTAAGTTATTAACAAAATTCTTAATTTCAGTGCGATATGATTTTAATTGAGTATTAACGTGTGTTTTTCCATCATAATTTTTCTATATACGTATGGACTATATTGACGCCCTGACTTAAAGTCAGAGTATATGTATGTATGTTCGCTTGGTCGGCGAAAATCCTCATCCAAACCCTCCCAGTTTTTTGTTTTTGTTTTTAGATAATTAGGAGTAGGCGGGTGGTGTTTGTTTACCAAACCATTCTGGACATTTTTCATAAAGGTGATTTCTGCAATTTGATTCTTCTAATTGCCTCTTACAGCCCATACTTCAAGTACTTTACCGAGTCTTTATTGAAAAGTCTATATTACAAGGTTCTGAAAAAATTGTCCCGGTATCCATTGCAAATTGGCAATGGGTAAATGGCACTAAGGCCGTGCGTCAAAATGTTAGCCAGTGCATAATTTTTGACATCACTATGCTGAATTTAGGCTCTAAATTTTTAACCTGCTCAGGAGCTCCCTTTAATTTATCCATTTTGACATTTGGTATACCTACTGAGGATTGGGAGAGCTGGAAAGCACCTTCGTGGATTATTCCTCATAACCAGTGTTCATAGTATGTGGCGGGAAAACAGCACTTAGCTCAGATTCTTAAACCATAAGCAAGGAATATATTATATTTTATATCCGAAAATGTAATACAAGTTGTAAAATATAATAAAATTTATTTTTTAAATAGAATGGTTACAAAAATCATTCGATTACATTTGTTTTGCTATATTTTGTATGAGAAATTTTAGGTTGAAAAAAGCAGGATGGATATCTTCAATTATGAACCTGCTACAACTTTTTATTTACTGACAATAATCGATTTTCAGTTATTTAAAAAAAAATTGCTAAGCTTTGTAATGATTATATATAATTATGTTGTCAAATGAAAAACTAAATTTGAGAAATAAGCGACAACCTAGAACATAAACTAAGCTGGAACTGGGATACCATTTTCGTTAGGATCGGATATGATCATTTGGGATGATTGATCACCGAGGTTTCGCATGAGCCCTCATAGGTACAATAATGAGGTACTTAAAGGACAAGCAAAACAAAAATAAATAATAATTCTTTTATTTGTTTTAAGATAATTGTTTTATCTTAAAGTAGTTTTGTATAAACAAATTTTATTCTTGGGCCGATTAGATGGCGTTTTTGTTAAGTTATTAACAAAATTCTTAATTTCAGTGCGATATGATTTTAATTGAGTATTAACGTGTGTTTTTCCATCATAATTTTTCTATATACGTATGGACTATATTGACGCCCTGACTTAAAGTCAGAGTATATGTATGTATGTTCGCTTGGTCGGCGAAAATCCTCATCCAAACCCTCCCAGTGGGTGCCGGCCGGTAATGATTGCTACAGTGTTCTTGTACGTTGTCAAGACGGCAATCAGCTAAGGTCAGAGGGCATTGCGGTGATGTTACTCTACTTCTCAATAGTAAAATATCCCGTTTTTATGCCTTTTGACCATAGGACTAGAGGTACCTGATTTCAGTGGTGGTGTAAGCGCACTTAATGCAAACCGTGCCCAAGAATGCAAGGCTGGGGGTTAAACCAGCCGCTAACGAGCTTCTTCAGATGCACAGGCATGGTCTGTCGTATCTTTTGCCTTACTCCGGTATATCGGCTCTGCCGGAGTGGACCTCCTTTCCGTTCTACTCGTGGGTCCAAAATTTTCAAATGAACCAAACAAAAATAAAAAAACAAATTAATAAAAAAATACAAAAAAAAATAAATAAACTTGAGGATAAGCAGGTCGGTACCTCTTCGGAAGAGGAGTTACTAGCCTCCTCTCAAGAGACGGTTACAGGCGTTGTGAAGGATACAAGTAGTATTCCCACGACGTCTGTGGTATCTCTAGAGACCTCTTCAGGCGACGCGCATTGTATAGTTAGTACACTCGCGGAGTCTCAGCCAATTAACACCCAACAAAACGCAGGCGATGGGCAGTGTATAGTTAGTACACTCGCTTCATCTAATGTCTTGCTTAAAACAACCGACTTAGACGTTGGAACATGTGCAGTCAGTACACCGACAGCGTCTAAGCCATTAAATACCAAAGCGATTCCGGCTAAGGTCGCTTGTGATGGCCAACAACCGAGTGTATCGAACATAACCAAAAGTCAGTACAGTAGAGCCTGCTTCATTCTCAGTAAGATAGCTAAGAATGAAGCGGCTGGTATTGCACATACCAAAGACAGCGACAAACACATATACCTTAAGATTGTTGAAGACTACAACAAACTCAAGGAAAAGCGGCTAGAGTCTGAAACCGCGAAGCGCAGTAGGTCTCATGATGAGCCAACTAACGCCTCAAAGCGGGGGAAGTTTTCAGCCTCCGGTAACTCATCTAGGCATGCGGAGGCCAAAGTCAAACCTAAACCGAAGCGCTCCAATACCCGGGTCGTAAGAGACGACCTGCAAGTTGCAATTATCGACGAGCAGCCGACTAATTGCAGCAAGGTGGCGGACGCTTGGGGTGAGATTGAGGCCAAGCTATCTGAGATGGTTATGGACTTTCTGCTGGACAATCCGGGTGGCCCTCTGCCTTGTTTCGATTCCGAAGAAGTGGTTAGGGGTATTAGGGTGGTTAAATGTGCGGACAAATTTTCGAGGGATTTCCTCGAAAATTGTGTTGCCAAGATTCGGAACAACTGGACGGGTTTTAGTTTGAAGCTCGTTCCAGCCGATGACATTCCTTGGCGACCGCGAGCCCGCATTTGGCTACCCAATATGCACTTGGACAGGGTCAAACTGATCCAGGTCCTACAGCTGCACAACCCCGGAATTCCCATGACTGACTGGTCCGTCCTTAAGGTAGAGACACCAACCCCTCACACTAAGCCCTTCCTCCTACTCATCAACGAGGAGTCTCTAGAAGCCCTAGAGAAGGCCGATAACAGATTGAGGTTTGGCATCAGACATGCCAAACTCAAAATATTCAGGTCAGCGCGTCCAGGTGAAGACCCGGACGAAGTCGATGACGCCAACAATTTGTTGGAAGTCCTGCGACTAGATGCCACATCCACACGAGATGGTCAGAGTTCTGCAGATTAACCTGCAGCACTCTAGGTGCGCTAGTGAAAACCTCCTAGTCTTTCTGAAAGAGGAAGACATCGACATCAGCCTAATTCAAGAACCCTGGGTGGGAGGTTCCACTATCAAAGGGCTCAATGACAAGGACTACAACCTTTTCTACAACATCGACAAACATAACGGTAAGCCAAGATCCTGTATTTTAGTTAAAAAACATATCAAAGCTTTCTTTTGTCCCAACCTCAGCTGCAACGACCTTGCTGTTATACGGATTGAAGCTGGTAAGCAGGAGTGTCTGTATGCTGCTTCGGCCTATATGGCACATAACCAGAATGCTCCGCCGAAGGAGGTAGAGTTTCTCTCAGCCACCTTATCAAAAAGGAATACCCACTTGATTCTGGGCTGCGATGCCAATGCCAGGCATACCCTGTGGGGTAGCTCAGAGATCAATGAACGAGGTGAGTCTCTTTTTGATTTTATAATTCATAACAACCTGTCAATCTGCAACAAGGGTTGCACCCCAACCTTCACTTTCCCGAGCACGGTGAGTTTTAGGGGCTGGGAAGATGTCATTGACATCACACTAGCTACAAACAACGACAACCTTAAGGTGAATAACTGGAGAGTATCCAACCTGAAATCCTTCTCTGATCACAGCTGGATACTCTTTGATGTCAATATTCGGATTGATGCACCAATCCCCTTTAGAAATCCCAAAAGAATCAACTGGCCAAAGTTTGACCAAATAGTTAATTCTAGACTTCAAGCAATACCAAAATCTAAGTTCACTTCGACAGACGAACTGAATGCAGCTATCGTTACCTTTGAGAAGGCAATGAGTACTGCTTTCAAGGTCTCGTGTCCAGCCAGTTACGGTAGGAAAAAACTACCTCCCTGGTGGAGTGAGGACCTTAGTAAACTTAGGAATATGACCAGGGTCATTTTTAACATATGCCATAAATACAACTTTTGGCAGCCCTATAAAGATTGCCTTAGAATATACAAAGCGGCTATTCGTAGCGCCAAGAAAGAATCCTGGCAGGAATACTGCGAATCCATCAACACCCTTAAAGACTCTTCCAGACTGAGCAAAATCTTAGCGAAGGACCATTCCAACCCGTCCTTAATAAGAAAGTCGGATGGTAGCTGGACACTTCCCGGGTTGTAAAGAGGTGCCGCCAGCATCTGCTGACTCTCGGCCCGCTGACCATACAACTTGGGAAAATATCAAATCCATTATAACCAAAGAAAAGACATCCTGGGCAATAAATAGCTTCTCACCCTATAAATCACCTGGCCTTGATGGCATCTTGCCGATCATGCTACAAAACTCACTGGATACTGTATTACCGTGGTTGTTGCCAATTTATAGAAGTTGCATTTTACTAAACTTTATTCCACACTCATGGAGACGTGTCAGGGTAGTTTTTATACCAAAGGCGGGCAGACGTGGACATGAATCTGCAAAAGATTTTAGGCCCATCAGCCTTGCTTCCTTTATACTAAAGACCCTGGAGCGGATCCTTGACATCCATGTGCGAAGCATTCTTAATGAATCACCGCTATCCACATCACAACACGCTTATCTCAAAGGCAGATCGACTGAAACCGCTCTGCATGAGGTGATTGGGACCATCGAAAAGTCCCTCTACTACAAAGAGTATACCCTAGCCACTTTCCTTGATATAGAAGGGGCTTTCAATAATGTACAAACTGACAGCATACTAGAAGCCCTAACCGTAACTGGTGTAGAGGAGCATTTTAGCCAATGGATTATATCCATGCTAAGGTCTAGAATCATTCAATCAACACTAGGCAACAGCAGCTTAACGCGATATGCTGACAGAGGTACACCACAGGGCGGTGTGATATCTCCTCTGCTGTGGCTTATTGTTATGAACAAACTGTTAGTCCGACTTGATCGGGATAGGATTAAGGCAGTGGCATACGCGGACGACGTGGTGATCCTAGTGTCAGGAAAGTTTCTCCCAGTGATTAGCGAAATCATGGAGCACGCTCTGGGTTCTGTGAGCACGTGGGCTACAAGCTGTGGCCTGGGTGTTAATCCGAGCAAGACGGAAATGATGCTTTTCACCACGAAGACCAAAATACCAGCCTTTAACCTCCCCCGACTTAATGGACAAACGCTCTCACTCTCATCCAATGCCAAATATCTAGGGACTATCCTAGATACTAAGCTTAATTGGAAAACCAACATAGAACAAAGGGTCAAGAAAGCATGTATAGCTTTCTATGCCTGTAGAAAAACATTCGGCAAAAGATGGGGCCTACAACCAAAGATGACACTTTGGATGTACACTGCTGTTGTTCGGCCGATACTCACCTATGGGGCACTAGTCTGGTGGCCTTCTGTGGGTAAAGGGTATATCATTGACAAACTTAAGAGGGTACAAAGAACTGCTTGTATCGGCACAACTGGGGCCATGAGATCTTGTCCTACTGATGCCTTAACGGTTCTTCTCCACCTTCTCCCTCTAGATATCCATATCAAAGATATTGCAATGTGTAGTGCAGTCAGGCTCAAAGAATCTGGCTGCTGGTTCAATAAGCCCTATGGGCACAGCAATATCCTAGATTCATTGCCAGCAGGTCTAGCTGACCATCATACCGACTACATGATACCCAAACTGAACTTCCACAATCACTTCACCGCTGGCTTTCCAACTAGAGAGGATTGGAAAAACGCATTGGTTGAAAAAGATTTTGACACACTTATTTACACCGACGGCTCCAAAATGGACTGCGGAGTGGGCGCCGGTGTCTACTCGGACACACTAAAAATAAAAAAATCGTTTCGCCTCCCTGATTCCTCCAGCGTATTCCAAGCGGAATTGTTGGCTATTAGGGAGGCATGTCACGCGATTAAACACGATAGTACTCCCAAGCAAAATATCGCTATTTTTGTCGACAGTCAAGCCGCTATTAAGGCGATTATTTCGGTATCGACGTCATCAAAACTAGTACTTCAATGCCAAAACGAACTGGCCTCCATTGGGAGTCGATACAGTATCACTCTCATATGGGTTCCAGGCCATAGTGACATAGATGGAAATGAACAGGCTGATGCCCTTGCCAGGTTGGGCTCGTCCCTTCCCAGCTCACGTACAATCGGCATTCTCACTCCTTTAAAAACTATCATGAATAATATCAACACACACTCTCTTAAAACAGCTGAACATAGGTGGCGTAACCTCAGTGGGTGCGCCATTTCAAGAGATATGTGGCCTCGCTACAACAAGACTAAAACACGGGACCTCTTAAGCAGATCCCGTAAGGAAGTCTCCAGGGTGATAGCAATTACCACTGGACACTGGCCCATCGGTGACCATGCTGTTAGAATGGGTATACCTAACAACACCAACTGTCGCAGTTGCAAGGAGGTGGGGGAGAAGGAAACTCTAACTCACTTTCTGTGCAAATGCCCGGCTCTGTCAAGAGCAAGACAACGAACCCTAGGCAAACCTTTCTTTGACAATATCCGCGACCTCTCTGATAAACACATCAAAGAACTGATCGCCTTCCTTAATGCCACTGGTTGGATTTAGTACACGCCAACTAACAACAAGACATAACATTTAACCGCACGAGTTTTTGGCATCAAAACGGCGCACCTCAGCGCTAATTGTGTTTCGTCTTGTACGAACAGCCAATCAAACTAACTAACTAACTATGTTCGCTCTATGAGAAAAAAAAACATTTTGGTATGTTTGGAACCGGTATGGGCTTTGTAGTTATTAAAATTTATAAACCAAGAATAATCAAATTTGCACTAATTATTGGTTTAGTGTCAAAAAAAGAAATCGCATAATCTGGAACCGATGGTTGACGTCTATATTGAGTTATTAATGATATACGCGCGAGTCAGTCAGTTCAGTCGATCGCAAAAATCATATCGACGATAAAGCAGAATAATTTGCCGTTTTTAGTATCCCTATCCTTAATAACAACTTATACTGATTTAAAATACAATAAGTGATTTATAAGTGTGTTCAAGTGGAGTGCAGAATATCTATATTATTCTTAATTTGGTTCCTGCATATGCTATGGGGTAGGGTATACAAGCGGTTTTTGTAAGAAAACGCCCTCTAAAAGTGGGCGTGGGCTAAAATAATCTATGGACGAAATGTTTATATTAATATTACTAACTATTCTGCATCAACATTTCTTTCGAAAATTTTAAAATTTGACCGTAAAACGTTTTTTTATTAAAAACGCCCCCAAAAAGTGGGCGTGGCAAAAAAACTTTGTATGAACGAAATATAGATATTACGATTCTCTAACTACGTTTCTCAGACACTTTTTTTAAAATTCCTTATGGTTTAGCCAAAAAATACGTTTTTCTAAAAAGGGGGCGTGGCAGTGGGCGGATTTCAAAAATTTTTACACTTGTTCTGCTGGGAGCAACAAAGAGCACGTGTACCAAATTTCATCCTTCTAGCTCAAAATTTAAGGCCCAAAAACTGGTGACGTACGGACGGACGGACGGACAGACATGGCTAAATCGACTCAGCTATCGATTCTGTGTCGATCCATATACTTTGAGGTATATGTAGCTAAATTATTTTTCTATGTTACAAACTATGTATCAAAACTAATATACCCCTATGGGATAGGGTATACGAAATAATTTCGATACATATAGCTCAAAGTATATGGATCGATTCAGAATCGCTAGCTGAGTCGATTAAGCCATGTCTGTCTGCCTGCCCGTCCGTCCGTCTGTGTGTCACCGATTTTTGGGCCTTAAATTTTAAGCTAGAGTGTTGCAATTTGGTATATAGACTCCCTGGCCGACGAAGCAGAACAAGTGTAAACAGTTTTGAAATTTTAACACTTTCGAAAAAAAAAAATTTGATGCAAATACTTCCGCAATGGTAATATAAACATTTTGTCCATAGATCATTTTCACCTACGCCTACATTTTGGGGGCGTTTTATTACAAAAACCATTTGTATACCCCATCCCAAGGCATAAGCAATAGAAATACGTTGTTTTTTGTCGAACCACAAAAGATTTTGATAAACTGTCTGAGCAATATATTGTGACAATGTCATTTTCTGTATTTCATCGCCATAAAGCCTATATTTTGAGGATATTAATTTTAAGGATGGGATGGGATAGGGTATTCAACGATCCGCACAGCGGATTGTAGCCTTCTCATATGTTATTGTTACAAATTTTCTTAATTGTCGCATGTCCTTATGCTTATATTAAAAATTGAAACCATTATAAATTTTGACATAGATTACAATGCACCATATAATAATAACTAGTTAGAACTCGAGATTGAATAAAACACAAACATAATTATTTGAGTACTCTAATAAATATATCCGTTTGTCTTACCTGGCCCTTGTAATTATTTCTCTCCCGTTTTTCAAACTTCTTTTCAGCAGCATCCGGCCAGTTCAGCACGTGACCAAAAACCAAGTCTTGTGGCGTTTTGAATTTCGTGAAGATGTCACTATTTTTGGATAGTGATAAATTAAGTTGATAACTCATCAATAATGTATGTAACAAGATCTTACTGATATTGCCGATTGATCATGTCATTCTGCCCGTAGCTGGGACTATTATTTGCAATCGACATTGGAACTAATTTCTCATCTATCCCTGGTGGAGCAATTGTCTTTATAGGTTGAGTACTGGGGCTAAGTTGTTGTAATGGTTGCTCATTTTTTGTCCCAATATTGACGTCATAAACTGTTGCATCAAGTGGAGCTTGATCTTCATCATGATATATTTGAAGACTCAGTTCCACAGGATTTATATACCTGGTCCCTTCACCTTGTTCAGAGGGTCGTTGAAACGCATACGGATTGACCTCTCTCGATCCGTATGTGGGATAGAAATTCCCCTCGTATCTATACAACGACAGACTGGGTGTCACTGTTGACGCCCCATTAACTCGCGGTTGATAGCTTTTAACAAACATTTTTTTATAACAAAATAAAAACATTGCAAACTGAACTTTAAAAATTAAATTCATATTTTTTCTCGTATGCAAAAAAAATGTATGTTACTGGGCACAATGAAGAGATCAAACTGAAAAAATATTCGTTGCAAACATCTTATATCCCATAACTGGAAAACCACTCGTGGATAAAAAAAATTAAACGCCAATGGTCCATAACGGAATACAATCGCAACTTTTTTTGTGCCCAATTTCCGCATGGTCACGGTCTCACACCTTGCGATTGGCAAATCTTACCATTAATCTGCATTTTAACGGACGAATTTTGATTACATAGTTACCAATAAAAGAATTCTCGGCTCTATGCGGTCACCCCATTTTTCCTAACTTAATGCAATCTGCAACGTACATAGAAGTTTGCATAAAATCACATATATTTTTGCAACCCTCAATATGTAATTATTTTCTAGCAGCAAGGGTAAAAATAATTGCTCAATTCTGATTGGTGAAGACATCTCTTGTGGTAAAGAAGATGCTTCCACAACCCTTCGAAAAGAAAATAACATAAGAAATTCATACCATCCCTTATATCCTTTCCATCCGAGGATGATCGAACAAAAATTACGTTTAAGAAGGCCCAAGACAATTTTATTCTCATTCGACTTCTGAAGTTGATACAAGAATAACATCGAACTACTTTATAACTCTCGCATTGCTTACGTTTATTTTAATTTTATTTGATTTTTAATTAAATTTAATTTATTTTAAATTGTTTACTGTGTTGATTTTTTTAAGAACAAATCGCTACTAATATTTTTACTTTTTATTTCC